>CM067326.1:7990000-10390000 GCA_034376525.1 Nicotiana benthamiana
CAAATCTTTTAGAGGCAAATCTAATAAAAAAAACTTAGTTTGCTTTAGGATTGGCCCTCTAAAATAACAAATGAGGTGTGCCGCGCCAAACAGAACCCATAAAGTGCGTGGCCCTTTTAAATATTCATATTAAAATGTTTATAGATTCGTGACATGCCGTTTAGCGAATTTCACGGCTTCCCACAAAGATAATAACACGTTTGTCACTTTAGGCACGTCTTTAATAATTTTATCTCCCTCAGTATGGGTGCGCATTTATGTGACCTGAATCCAAATCTCAATGGACTTGAAATATGTCAAAAACTGTGTGTGGCATTTATGTGACATGGTTCGCGACATATTTTAACGACATTGCAAATTTCCATAAAAAAATATTAAAAGCAGTATAAAATAATTTAAAATTGCACTATAGGATGAACATATACAAAAAACAGGATTTTTAGCTAATAATAATAGTTTAAGCGACCGTGCTAGAACCACGGGATCCGGGGGTGATTAACACCTTCCCTCGGGTCAACAGAATTCCTTACTCAGAATTTTTGGTTTGCAGACTCCATTTGGGCAGTCAAAAAATTTCCTTGATTTGGGATTCTAAATAAACCGGTGACTTGGGACACCAAAAGCCAAACCTATCCCAAGTGGCGACTCTAAATAAATAAATAATCCCATTTCGAATAATGTCACTTTAATTGGAAAAACTCTCTTATACGTTTATCCTTTGGGGTAGCCGTGTAAAAAGGAGGTGTGACAATAATGAGCTTGGAGCAAAGGCTTACTGGATGATCTGTGGAGTGCGACAGGAGGAGGTGCCACAAAGATGGGGGCAACTAGTGAAGGGGGATGGGGAATAGATTTGGGTGGTGGAGATGGGGGTGCCTAGGAAGTTGTACCTTCGTATTGTTGGTAGATGGGGAAGCTTGGGGGTAGATCAGTGGCAGGGTGGTCATGTGATTGGACTAATGGTGGGATGAAGGCCGGGTTAGTAGGATAAACTGGTGGTGGCTGCCCTTTTACCCAGGCATGATACATTTCAGCCATCTGATGTTTGAGTTTGTACATCTCTTCTTTTATTACGTTGACATCCAATGCTTCCACCTTTTTTGAGGGATCAATGATACTTGCGTTGGTTTCTTGGTTGGCCATAGTCAGTTTGCTTTTGGATCGAGTGTTAAAGGAGTGGGTTGCCAGAATGCCGCAAAACTAACCACCTATCTGAACTGGATAGACAACACCAAAACTTTTTAGTCGTTAGGCTTCAACATATAGGTAGCCACATATTCAAGGAAGAATGCACCAAAGCAGTTACCAGTTTCTGTTATGCACATGGATTGGCTGCTTGCGTCATCCCGGTTTTTATCCTATGCCACTTTCCTTTTCTCTCTTGATTTATTTTTCTTCATTTTTTTCTTGCTCGGCCTGTTTTGCCAACCTTCTTGTGTTTTATTATTCTTTCCATTATTTTACTGTTGTTTCTTTCATGGTTTTCTCTCTCTTATTTTTCGTCTTTTCTCTTTTTTTTTGTTATGGTCGAATCCTATGGAGATTGCCTACGTATTATGACCCCGCATGAATCAGACTGAGTGTAGTTCTGGCAGATAAGTACAGAAAATATTTTTGGATTTTTTTACTTTTCATTTTCATAAAATAAAAAACATTTTATTACAACTACTAACAGACCTTAAAAACAATCAACAGACTCCAACTCAAACAAAACCACAGACTCTGACTGACTTGAAAACCTACTACAGACTCAAAATAGAAGAAAATACTGACTTCACAAATGGACTAACAGACTTGAGTGAAAATCATGAAAACATTAAGGCTTCCAATGGTCTTGGCGCCTACGGACATCATTCGGTCTTGTCGCAGGCCTGTGTGCGAAATCCCCTTGGAGATGGTGGAGGTCTTATATCACTTTACGAATGAAGGTCATTGCGGTGGCAAAAACATGTGTTTTGTCATATCTTCGCAATGGATACACTTTACGGTGATGTAATCAGCGATCGTCCGTACCCTGTCTCTTATAGCACCCTTTTCTTCCAACAATCACCAAACCTGCTGGGCCTTGGCCTCCAGCGTTTGTTCGACTACATGATCCAGTTCTTAAAATTGTTGCAAGTCTCCCTTCAGTCGTGCTATTGCTGTGTAAGGATGTTCTCTTTCATCCTTGAAGTCTTTTTCTTTCTTAACCATTTTGTTTTCAACCATGATTACCCACTTCTTCGACCCCGTAACCTCGTTGTCATACCTTTCTTTTAGTTGTTCAATCATGCCTGCTCATTCTTCTGAATTTTTGGCCAATTGTTTTCGGGCCTTGGCTAGCTCACCCTCTGCTTTGTTCAAGTCAAAATCATATTCTCCTACTTTCCGCCTCAGATTGTCTTTAATTGTTTCATCCTCCGCACTTCTGGTGGGATTCTCTGCTGCTATTTTCATTCTCTAACTTTGAGCTCGCAAAGATTCATTTTCTTTGGATAGTCTTTTATTTTCTCCCTCGTTCCTCGCGGCTTGCAAAACATTCTCGAATTGAAGGTCTTTGACTTTTTTTCCAATTTCCCTATTGTGGCCTTGTATTCGTTTTCCTTGGCCAACTAATTCCATTGTTCTTGTGACGCCTCAACAAATTCTTGAAGGTGTTGACTTTTGGTCGGTCTTCCGAACTCCACTTCCCTTTTATACCATGCCAGATACCGTAGTGCAACCTCGCCTTTAGACAAGTTTCGTACTCGAGGGTTTGCTGTCAAGTACTGACACTCGCTCCAAATCTGATCGATTGCTGCTTCGTGAAACTGACCATTGGGACAAATCTCGACCATATGGCGACTAATGTCTTCATCCCTGGGAACCATTTGGAACCTCCCTAACTGTCTCAGCACCCGGTACGGAGCATAAGGTTGGATGCTCCAGAGACCCATCAGAAGGAAATAAGGGCCGGTAGCTGGCATATATATAATTTCCTCAATGGGAAGCCACCCGAACGTCCACTCTATTTGACTTGCACTTATGGTACGGAGGTATGATACCCATTCTATCACCGCCTCTGGTATCTGAACCTATCAAATCTGGTATAAAAATCCACTATGCAGCTCTTTTCCAATGACCAATAACTCATAAATTGAGGACGATGGCACAGGTGTTCAACCATCCACATTTGTAGCAACAAGTTGCATCCTTCAAAGAAATATCCTCCTGCTTTACAGGCTGTGAGGGCTCGAAAGATTTCAGATAATATCATGGGTGTGAGGGTGCTCTTGGACAGAGTGAGCAAGGTGCTGACAACCCCTTCTATCCGTATATTAATATTCCCGTCTTTCCATGATAACACCAAGAGCCCTAAGAATAATACCATAAATGCGAAACACCTGTGTTCTTCCCATTTGAGTCGGTTTCCATTGCTACAAATCTTATTTTCCAGGTCGTTAAACCCCCATATGTGCCCATACCTTTGGTATATAAACTATGGAGTACAAAAACCGGCTGACAGGTCTGGATTATGAACCCCCTGCTTATCCTCAGTGTATCCGAGAATTTGTGTACAGCGACGGCCCTCGGCACAATCAAATACTAATGTCTCTAAGGAATTTTGGGACCGCCAATATTTCCCGCTATTTCTTCCTGGGTTGAGGTGAGTTCAAAGTCCGAGAAATGAAATACGTTGTGGTCTAGATCCCAGAATGTAACTAACACCTTAATGATATCCCCTCTAGGATTAATTTTCAACAGCCTGATAAGTCCTCCCAGGTGCGCATCGACCTTGTTTTGTCCTGATTCACAAAGATCATTCCACCACATGTGCATTTCCAAAAGGAATTTGATCATGATTGTTATTGGCAAATTTTGATTCGTGCTCATTCTGCACATTTATTAGGGTGATTAATAAAAAATCATGATTTATCGGACTAAAAACAAAGTTAATATTTTTCAAATTTCCATTTCAAAATAAATCCCCGCTTTGCAAATACGGCCTTTCAACATTTCCCGGGGATGATTTTAAGGTTGTGCTCACTATCGGCCAAATTTGGAAAACAATCCAGGGCGGCTATGCTTGCAAAAACAGCCTTCCGGCGCCCTTTTGGGGACACGCCTAATTTTGGCAAGAACTGCCTTATTTATTTCTCATGAACAAAATTTGGTTCTGTTGAGGCTATTTTTGCAAAAATGAAGTTGGGCCCGGTGGGTATTGCCTACGTATCTCATGCCCTATGAGAATCAAACCGGCGTAGTTCGGGCAATTCTGACAAAATTAAAAACCATCTCATTCTTTTTATTTTGTTTTAGAAAACAAAATCCCTTTTTTATTTTTTTTTTCAAAATTTCGGCAGCATTTCAGTATTGATATTTGAATCACATAAATTTCTCCTTCATCCCTCACACTGTTATTTTCTTTATCAAATTCTCCTTTTTTTTCCTTCTTCTTTTTTTCTTCTTCTTCTTTTTTTTCAAAAGCCGGTCGTCATGCAAATCCGGAATAACTGCACAAGTATCACGCAAGATGCATCAAGATGGTATATTATTTTGGGTGCATCTATCCTAGACGGACCTAACCACTGTGTTGAGTCCCCTAAGTCAAGTGCATGATGCAAGTAAGCGTTCCTACTAGGGATCCGGCATCAGGTTAAGTTATTCTAGGTTCAAAACAGCGAGCACATCCATGAAGATGAGACGAGAAGGTTTCACGGCAGTTTATATACAGTTCAAATAATATTAAAGCGATAAAAAAACATCATTTAGCATATTAGGCACAGTCATGTAATATAATCAAATACTAACAAAGCCAAATACAATAATTATTCTAAGCTCGAATTCTTAAACTCTGAACAGAGATTCTGGGTTCGATCCCCAGAAGAGTCACCTGAGTTGTCACACCTCCTTTTTACACTCTACACCCCGCGAAGGGCGTAGATAGGGGAGTTGTTCCAAATAAAGGACAATCGTAACGGGATTTAATTATTTAAGAATATCAGAGTCGCCACTTGGAATAATTAGTGGTTTCCCAAGTCACTGGTTTGAAATCCCAAATCGAGGAAGGTTTGACTCTATAATAAAGTGTGCAAGCTAGAAATCTAGTAAAGGAATTCTCTTAATCTGGAGAAGGTGTTAGGAATTCCCAAATTCCGTGGTTCTGGCACGGTCGCTCAACTGTTGTATTCGTCTTAATTATCTGATTTTAATGCATTTTTGTACCTATCTGCAAATATTCATTTTTAACCGCTTTAATTTAATTTTAAGAAGATTGCAACGTCGTTAAAACGTGTTTTAAACCACGTCACATAAATACACCCGTAGTTTCAAACACATTTTACCTAACGTTGAGATTTGGATTTGGGTCATATAAATACGCACCCGTATTTAGGAAGGTAAATTATTTAACTAGCATGCCTGAGGTAATTGCGTGTTTTTTTTATTTGTGAGGGCCACGAAAATTTCACTAAGTGCCACGCCTCGAATCCAAAGAATTCAAAATGAATTAAGTGATGTCCATACAATTATTCAATTTTATTTAGCATTGGCCCACGTTGATTATAGTTGTAAAGGGGGATTAAACTAAATTTCATAAGGCCGTAGGTATTTGTATTTGATGCAGCTCTCTTTAATTAATAGACGAGGGATCTAAATACAATTATCACTAGATAGACCCAATTGTGGTATAATTCTGCTAGTCTTGTCACAAATTTCCTTCAGGGTTTTTGGGCCTACGCTAGCCATTACCCCAAATGCTGTGATATAGACTCCTATAATTAAAGAGAAAAGGTAGCTGGGCTCAAACACAAGCTCCAAAAAGGTTGAATAATACACAACCTTCTATTTCAAAGTCCCAAGATCGAATCTATATGGCTACAAATCAGTGCACAGGCCAATAAAACCAAATGGACCCCAAACGACCTCGGATAAATAGAAGGGGCCAGATCTGATTCAAAATCACCACATCACTCATTTAGACTATGAACTCAACCTCTTCATATGAAAGCACAACTAAAAAAAACAAATCAAAATTAAATGATAACCCTGTATTCATTTCGTTCTGATTTCCAGAACTAGTTTTAAAGAAGACTTCCTCCATTACTTATTAAATTGATAAAAAAACAACACCAGCAATGTCCAAAACAATCTCACCATTATGCTATATGATTTCACAAACATTCCTCTTACAACTCAATGTGAAGCTTTTCGAAGCTTCTCAAAAGGGAACTTGGGGGTTTGAACAGGCCAGACCAGACCTCTAATGCATTAACATGTATCCAACACCCATGACTATGAATCTAAAACCAAATATACTAATCAATTAATCTGCAGTTTAAGAGTCCATTCACCTAACTAGAGTTCAAACAATGTTACAACACCCAATGTTCAGAAATTATACACTAAGTTTGCATAATAACTACCCTACATTCTTAGCATGAACTAAACATTGACATAAAACAGAAACGGAAACTGAAGCATTTGATCACATGGTAATATCAAGTAAAAAAGGTTACATCACAATTTCAAATTTCCACTCAAACTTCAAACGCATTTCCTAATCCTCACACATGCTAGTCAGTGCTCAAATCCATCATGTTTTGATAGTGTACCTGGAGTTATGGAGATAACACAAATGGTGAAGAGTCAATAGCATAGCACTACAAGAGCAGTGATCAACAACAGCAAGAATACTCCTAGATTTGATCAAATAATCCCTGTTAAATCACCTCAAAACAATGAAATAGCGACTTTGTCTCAAACATCGACCCCAGATTTTAATAGAGAGTAAGTTCAGTTCATTTCGCACACTCACTAAAACAAAAATTACCAGGACAAATTGAAACTCAAAATCAGAGATCTATCTCAATGGAATAGTAATTTTCTTGTTAATATTTTAGTCGTTCTGAAGTTTTTGATATTTTAATTCTCCAATCTCTATGAAACAATAGAAAATGCAGCTTTTGTATAATTTCTGAATTTTTCAAGCCTTTCTTCGCTCCCAGGAACCCAAAACACTTGAAGAGCTACTGATTTAACTCATTTTAAAATTCTGCTGTTTAGGAATTTATCTAGGATAAACTGTTGCAGGAATTTCAGGAAATGCTCTCTAATGGAACAGTAGCAGCCTTTTTTTGCATTTTTCCTCTTCTCTTCGACCCCATTTCCAAGAAAGGACACGATGCCTTTATAGGCAAGTAAGTAGGGTAACCCTTAGGTTTTAATTTTGCATTTTAGTCCCTATTTTGTGACTTGGTAACCAAGTTACAGCTAAAATTTTATAGAAAACCCCTACTAGAAGCTTCCTATTCTTGTTATTATAAGATTCCTTAAGTGATATACCCATTTTACCCCCCATATCCTTGAACATTAACTTAAACTACTAGCCTGGGTCAATTTGACCTAAGGCAAACCAAATATGGGCCTTTAACCCGTTGAATTGACCCTTTTCTTCGGGCTTTCATGACAGGTCTGGGTTTCAAGGTTCAAAACCAAACAATTTTGACAGAATTTTGACACAAACCCTTTAAAATGACCCAAAATATTTTAAAATAAATTGAATGGCCCCTAAATTAAACCTCTGAATTAAACCCCTGAATAAACCAAAGTTAAAAGAAAAACTGGCAACTAAACATAATCAGAGTGAAACGAAAGCATGCAATTTAAAGTAAAAAACAAAAACACAATAACCAAACGCTTTATACAATTAAACATAAAAACCAACTGAACAATGAGATTAAATAAGATCATCTAGACCTAATTGAGACCACTACTTGAACACATGCGAGATAACTGAATCCTATTAATGCTAAAAAAACTTAACCAAATTCTGATAGGCAAACCCTTAAAAGCAACCAAGAAAAAATCAGAAACAAAAAAAGAAGAAGAAAACAAAAAAATTAAATCAGAAACTAGAAAGGATTAGGTTCAGACTCACCGAAAAAGTCTATTGATAGGGCTCAGATTTGCATGAACAAATCTATCTTTTGACTCTCAGGACTCGCTTTTGATTTGAAACTCGAGCAGCTACGGGGATGTTCCAAGGACTACGAGTGAGTATTTTGAATGAGGGAGAGACATGGGTCCTTTGGTGTGATTTTGCGCTGGAATAGAGGCGGCGCCGCCGGACACGGCGGAGGAACCAATGGCGGCGCCCTAGGATTTTGGATATTTGACGACTTCGGGTGAGATTTTAAAGGAATGGATGATGGCATGGTATGAGGGGGCCAAGGCGGAGCTTTGGTGTAAAAATGGAGGTCATTGGATGATCGCCGCCGGTGGTTCATGGTGATGGACGGGGGGGTTGAGTCTTGTTTAAGAGAGGTGATAGACAGTAGGGGTAGGAGTTCTGAGGGAGTAGGGTCCGTTTGGACATATATATACTCAGGGATCGATCACTTCTCGACTGTTGGATCGACATAGATCAGTGGCTCAGATTGTGGGATGCTTAAACAGTGTCGTTTAATTTATTTGGGGTGGACCCGATAATGGGGCGGGTTGTGGACCGGGTCACGGCATCTTTGGGCTGGAAATTTAAACAAAATTGGCCTAATTGCGTTTCTTATTAAAAGACAATTCTTTTTAACTATTTTTTTTCCTTTTTAAAATTAAAAAAAACTCTTTCTCTTTTAAAATTAAAATAAAATCCTATTTAAATTATGAAGCCAAATTAACCTAACAAAAATACTAATTAATCCTTAATAATGATTATTATCACACATAATTAAAACAAAATTGAAAGAAAAATCACCTAAAATAAAGTTAAAATTGAAAGGTGCGAATTAAACTATATATGATTTTTCTTTTTTAGCACTAATTACTAATTAATTCTTGAAAAATGTCAAATTAACTTCTAAATGCACATGCAACACATTTTTGTATTTTTCACTAATTAAAATGAGCAAATAAAATGCAAACACTTAACAGAAAATGCTACTAAAATCCACAAAAATGCAAATAAATAAAAGAAATTATTTTGTTTTTGAATTTATGGGAGTAATTCATATAGGGCAAAAATCACATGCTCACATTTGTTATAAAAACTCACGAAATTTTCCTAGCGAAAACTAGGGCAGAAAAAATTTGTTCGTTTGTTTATTTTGGTGCTTGAACAGGTTTTTACCTTATGGCAAATGTTTCGAGATGACCAAAAGAAGAAGTCTCGATCCAAAATAAAAGAAAAAGAAGAGTGAATTCTAACTGTAGAAGCAAAGAAAAGATGCAGACTGGTCAGGATATGATTGAAGTCACAAGCTTTGCATATCCCGCCTTGATCCGAAAAACTGAAGAAGAATGAACCGGCGGTCACAACTATAACAGCCCTAAATCCGGACTCGGGT
Source organism: Nicotiana benthamiana (assembly GCA_034376525.1). Taxonomy (NCBI): domain Eukaryota; kingdom Viridiplantae; phylum Streptophyta; class Magnoliopsida; order Solanales; family Solanaceae; genus Nicotiana; species Nicotiana benthamiana. The sequence goes on from CM067326.1 coordinate 7,999,300, forward strand.
CATGATAGCACCTATCGTGGAACAAGGCCAGCCGACACAAACCCCCAATATCAATTTAACAGTTATAATATTTTAATTTAAATCATTAACGGGGATAAATCCCAAAATAAAGTGAAATATAGCAAATGCAAAAATAAATACAACCCAACATCAGGGTGTCACCAGTCATAAGCATCTAAACATCTGTCTAAGAGTGTGAAAGAGACTACAAAGTCTATTACAGAATCTAGTACAAGGAAAAGTAAAGATAAGAAGGAGAAACAATGGGCTGCGAATGCAGATCAGCTACATAGTGGACTCTGAATAGCCTACTGGGAGCAATCAGCACTCGCTAGTGGGAACCAAGACTCTTGAATCAGCACAAATGGTGCAGGGAGTAATGTGAGAACGCCAACTCAGTAAGTAATAAAAGTAAAGGTAATTGAGTGATGAAAAAACACATAAAACACAATAAAAATGCTACAAAGAGGCAGTATAAAACCAATTCAATGCAATAAAGCAGTGAAAGCTTGTAAAATACCTTAGCTCAGTATAAGCTTCTAAAACCGATTTTAGCAGTTAAACGAGTGAATGAAAAGCTATGAGAAAAGATAAACACATAAAATCAGCCCCTTAGGAAAAGTACCAACACAATCAGCCCCTGGGCTATCTCACAATCACTCGTATCCTCCCCTCGGGCAATAGCATGAAACAACATAAGTCCATGGGCTATAATACATCTCACATTGGGTAGCCGCACTCACTGGGGGTGTATAGACATCGGGAGGGGACCCTTACAGCCAAAGTGCAATAACAAGCCATCTCGTGGCATAATCAAATAGGCTCTCGGCCTCATATCAAGCAACCTAGTGGCGTACAACTCAAGCCCTCAACCTCATAATCATGAATCAACATAATAGCGTTGCGGCGCAGAGCCCAATCCCATAATAATCCTCATATCACTGGCCCATCACCCCTACTCAATCAGAAATCTCTAAAAGCCACTAGGGCATAATAAATATGATGCTCAGCTCAAAATATCATTTAAGATGTCAAAATAGAGTAAACGTCGCTGATTTATGAAAGTAGTGAAGATAGCATGACTGATTACAAGGATAAAGTCAAAACAATGAAGAATAGTAGTAAAATCCCCTAAGGGTCGAAAACAGATGGCACAAAGCCCAAATATGCCATTCAGACAAAAACATGATGATAGCAAACAGTTTTCAATCAAATAGGCAGCTGAACGATCATACGGGATGGACTAAGTCACATTACCCAACGGTGCATAACCCTACGCTCATAATCCAGCGTGTATGTCACCTCAAAATAGCACAACGATGTGAAATTCGGGGTTTCATACCCTTAGGACAACATTTACAATCATTACTCACCTCTATGTGGTCCAAACTCTAGGCCATGATGCCCTTGCTTCCCGAATCGGCCTCAGGATGCACCAACTCTCACCAAAATTAGTACACAACCATTATAATATGCTAAGGTAAAAAAGCCCACTCGAAAATAATCAACTTATGACACGAATCCCGAAATTAACCAAAACCTGACCCCGGACCCACGTCTCGGAATCCGATAAAAATTACATCAATAAACTCTTCATCCTCCCACGAGTTGATCCATATAAAAGGTATCAAATCCAACCACAAATGACTCCTCAAACCCTTATTCAAAGGTCTCCAATATCAAGCCCTAATTCCCAATTCTTAACCCATAATTTCCATTAATTTCAAGGAAAATCAGTGAAATAACACCATAGAAACGAGTTTATGGTCCAAAAACCTTACCTCTATGAAATCCCTCTTCAAATAGCTCTCTTATGCTCAAACCCACATGAAAATGGAGAAGAATAACTCAAAAATCGCGAAGGAAATCTTTAATACTTTCTGACCAAGTTTTTTGCACTTGTGGTTCATTACCGCATGTACGCAACTGCTTCTTTGGTCACAATTTAAGTCTCGTTCCACACCTGCGACCCAGAATCCGCTTCTGTGGGCCCAAATGTGCGGTTCACATCCTGCATCTGCAGTTTCACTCACTTCACCTTTGGCCTCATCTGCAGCTTCCAAATTTTTTTCTGCGAGACCGCAAGTGTGGTTATGACAACAAATGAGAAAACTTTAGCTGCCAAAACCCAAATCAAATCTTCCGTCAACCATATGAAATCACCCCAAGGCCCCCTGGACCTCAACCAAAAACACAAACAAGTCACATACCAATATCCAAAATTATACCAATCTTCAAAACACGTCAAACAACATCGAATCAACAAAATCACATCGGATTCAAGCCTAAGGTTCAAAAAATATTCCGAATTCCGCTTTTCATCAAGAAGTCTATCAAACCACGTCTGAACGACCTGAAATTTTTGTACATACATCCCAAATGACACAACAGGCCTACTTCAACTCCCAAAATTCCATTCTGACCCCAATATCAAAGTCTTACCTATCAACCAAAAACGCCAGTATTCCAACTTCGCCAATTTAAGCCTAAATCTACTACGGGCCTCCAAAACACGTTTCGATCACACTCCTAAGTCCCAAATAATCTCTTGAAGCTGTCTGAACCATCAAGATTCACATTTGAGCCCATTTTCACATAAGTCAACATTCGGTTGACTTTTCCAACATAAGCTTACTCAAAAGAGACTAAGTGTCTCAAACCTTACCAAGACCTCTCTGAATCCGATCCAACAACCCGATAACACATAATACAGCTGAACAAGGCAATAAGAAGTAGAAATGGGGGAAACGAAGCGGTAACTCATGAACGACCGGCCTTATCGTTACATCCTCCCCCTCTTAAACAAACTTTCATCCTCGAACGATTCAAGAAACATACATGAGCCTCAAACACGTGAGGATATCTACTCCACATCTCCCACTATGTCTCCCAGGTAGCCTCCTCCATGGGCCGACCTCTCCACTGCATTTTCACTCAAGTTATATCCTTTGACATCAACTTCCAAACCAGACACTCCAAAATAGCGACTAGCTCCACATCATAAGTCAAATCATCATCTGACTGAACCGTACTGAAATCCAAACCATAAGATGGATCGCCAATATACTTCTAGAGCATAGAAACATGAAATATGAGATGCACACTTGACAAGCTGGGTAGCAAAGCAAGCTCAAAAACCACCTCCCCAATCCTCCGAAGTACCTCAAATGGCTCAATGAACTAAGGACTCAATTTACCCTTCTTTCCAAATCTCATAACACCCTTCATGGGTGAAACCTTCATCAGAACCTTCTCACCGACCATGCATGACACATCTCGAACCTTCATGTCAGCATAACTCGTTTGTCTTCATTGCACTGTATGAAGCTTGTCCTTAATCACCTTACCAAATCCGTACCCAATAGCCTAGCCTCACCGGCTCAAACCAACCAACTAGAGATCTATATTGCCTCCCATACAAAGCCTCGTATGGAGCCATCTAAATATTCGACTGGTAACTGTTGTTATAAGCAAATGCTGCGAGCGGTAGAAACTGATCCCATGACCCTCCAAAATCAATGATACAAGCATCCAATATGTCCTCCAATATCTAAATAGTGCACTCGAACTACACGTTCATCTGAGGGTAAGAAGTTGTGCTCAACTCAACCTGAGTGTCCAATTCTTGCTGCACAGACCTCCAAAACTGTGAAGTAAACTGAGTGTCCTTATCTGAAATGATGGAAACTTGGACACCATGTAAACAAATAATTTCCCGGATATAGATCTCTACCAACCACTCTGAAGAATAACTAGTAAATACAGGAATGAAGTGCACGGACTTGGTTAGCCGATCCACAATCACCCAAATAGCATCGGACTTCTTCAAAGTTTGTGGGAGCCCAACTACAAAGTCCATGGTGATCCGCTCCCACTTCAACTCTAGAATATCCATCTGCTGAAGCAAGCCGCCCGGTCTCTGATGCTCATATTTCACCTGCTGACAATTGAGACACCAAGCTACAAACCCCAAAATGTCTTTCTTCATTCTCCTCCACCAATAATGTTGTCTCAGATCCTGATACATCTTTGCAGCACCCGAATGAATGAAATACTGCGAGCTATGGGCCTCCTCTAGAATTAACTCCTGAAGCCCATCTACATTGGGTTCACATATCCAGCCTTGCATCCTCAATATCCCATCATCACCAATGGTCACATCTCTAGCATCATCGTGCTAAACTCTGTCCTTACACACAAGCAAATGAGGATCATCATACTTATGCTCTCTGATGAAATCAAATAAGAAAGACTGAGAAATCACACAAGCCAATACCCAACTGGGCTTCGAAATATCCGACCTCACGAACCGATTGGCCAAGGCCTAAACATCAACTGCAAGAGCTTTCTCCCCATCAGTAATATATGCCAAACTCCCCATACTTACCGTCTTTTGGCTCAAAGCATTGGCCACCATATTGGCTTCCTCGGATGGTACAAAATAGAAATATCATTATCCTTTAGAACTCCAACCATTTTTGTTGCCTCAAATTGAAATCTTTCTACTTGAACAAGTGCCAGAGGATACGATGATCACTAAACACCTCGCAAGACACATCGTACAAATGATGCCTCCAAATCTTAAACGCACGAATAATGGTAGCCAACTCCAAATCATGAACAGGGTAGTTCTTACCATGGGGTTTGAACTAACGAGAAGCATAAGCAATAAATCTACCATCCTGGATCAATACACACCCAATACCAACTCCCAAAGCATCACAATACATGGTATATAAACCTAAAGCTGATGGCAAAATTAACACTGGAATTGTGGTCAAGGCAGTTTTGAGCTTGTGAAAGCTCTCCTCACACTCATCCGATCATATAAATGGAGCACACTTCGACTTGGTCAATAATGATGTTATAGATTAATATACATGCACAAACTGATGGTAATAACCCGTCAAACCAAGGAAACTGCGAATCTCTATGGCTAAGGACGGTCTAGGCCAACTCTAAACTGCTTCTATCTTCTTCAAATCAACCTGAATACCCTCACTGGACACCCATGCACCTAGAAAGCCACTAAACTGATCCAAAACTCACACTTGGAGAACTTTCCATAAAGCTTCTCCTCCCTCAATCTTTGCAACACAACTATCAAATGCTCCGTGTTCTCCTTCTGGCTACGCGAGTACACTAAAACATCATCAATGAAGACTATGAAAAACGATCCGAGATAAGGCCGAAATATGTTGTTAATAAAATGTATAAACTCTGTTGGGCATTTGTCAATCCAAAAGACATGACCAAGAACTCATAATGACCCTATCGGGTCCTGAATGTTGTCTTAAGAATATTAGAGTCCCTGATCTTCAATTGGTGATAACCTAAATGGAGATCAATCTTGGAGAACACTCCCGCTCCCTGAAGCTGGTCAAACAAATCATGGAGCGGTTCAAAAAAATCATCGATACGAGGTAAATGATACTTGTTCTTGATTGTTACTTTGTTCAACTACCTGTAATCAATGTACATTCTCATTGTGTCATCCTTCTTCTTCACAAATAAAACAGGATCATCCCGCGGCAACACACTAGGCCGAATGAACCCCTTATCAAGGAGTTCCTAAAGCTGCTCCTTCAACTCTATTGGTGCCATATGATACAGTGAAATAGAAATGAGCTGAGTGTCGGGCACCAGATCAATACCAAAATCAATATCCTTGTCCGGTGGGATGCCCGACAGGTCTGTAGGAAACACATCGGAGAAATCCCTCACAATAGGAACAGAACCAATATTTGGAGTCTGTGCACCGACATCCCTCACAAATGCTAAATAAGAAAGACAACCTTTCCCAACCATAAGTTGGGCCTTCAAGAATGAAATCACCCTACGGGGAACATAATTAGTCGAACCTTTCCACTCAATTCGTGACACACCTGGCATAACCAATATCACTATCTTAGCATGACCGTCCAAAATAGCACGATACGGAGATAGCCAATCCATGCCCAATATAACATCAAAGTCTACCATATATAACAACAAAAGATCCACTAGGGTCTCCAGACCCCCAATAGTGACCACATATGACCGATACACACGGTCTACAACAACAGTATCACCCACCAGAGTAGATAATCGAATAGATAAAACAAGAGACTCATGGGGCGTATCCAAATAACGAGCAAAGTATGATGACACATAAGAATAATTGGAACCGAGATTAAATAACATAGCTTCATCTATGTGGCAGACTAAGACAATACCTATAATAACTGCATCAGAAGCAATAGCAATGGGTCTTGCTAGGAGTGCATAGAAATGGGCCAGACCGCCACCTGATCGACCTCCCCCTCTAGGTCGACCCCTAGCCAGCTGACCTCTACCCCTAGCTGGGTGGGTGGGTGGTGGGGTGAAGTAACTGGCGCTAAGATCGATGGCTGACTCCTCTGCTAAGATAAACCCCTAAGACGATTAGGACACTATCTCCATATATGACCCAACTCTCCATACTCATAGCAGCTCCCGGGTGTTGGAGCCGGGGGCTGAACGGAACCCCTAGTACCGGAACGACTAGCAGATACATCTAGCACAGAATAACCCTGAACTGATGGAGTACGGGACAAACTCTGGGTTGGAAAGGCACTGAGTGATGAATGCCCCTAATAAGAACTGCAAGAACCATGACCCGATGACGCCCCATGATAACCTGAGTGAGCTGACTGAGCATTCCTGAATGGACGACCTCTACTGTGCTAAAACTGACCTCTCGAAGGAGCACCACTATAACTACCAGATCTCCGAGGCCTCTTGTCCTCCCACTCATCTCGCTCCTAGAGACGAATTGACTGAATATCACGATCAATATTGACAACCTTCTCAAAAGTAGCACCAGACACCCTCTCCCTGGTCATGAGAATACGAAGTTGATACGTGAGGCTATCAACAAACCTCCTAATCCTCTCTCTCTCTCCATAGGAACCAACTATGATGACCCAAAAGGTCTTCATTTTCTTTTAAATTTAATTCTGTATTTTTGAGGCCTTGAAAACCACATATATAGCCACCTCGATTTGTGTGTATAACTCAGGCACGTAGCCGGAAAGCTTAAATACGAAAATCTATGAAAAAAATGGTAAAATTTTGCTGAAAATGAGTTAATTTGACTTCGATCAATGTTTCGGATAAACAGACCTGGGCCTGTGATTTGATAGTCCCAGAGGGTCCGTACGAAAATATGGGACTTGGGCATATACTTGGAATCAAATTTTGAGGTCCCAAGCCCGAGAAATGAATTTTAAAGGATATTATTTTCTGAAATTGTTTAAGGTATTTTGAAAAGAAATTTGATTTGAACATGATGGTATCGGGTTCGTATTTCGGTTCCAGAACCTGGTACGGGTCTTATATATGATGTAAGATGATCTTGTAAGATTTGGTAAAAAAATGAATATCATTTGACGTGATTCAGACCTAAGCTGTAAAAGTTGATGTTTTTGAAGCTTGAGAAAATTCCTTGATTTTGAGGTTTAATTCCTTGTTATTGAGGTTATTTTGGTAATTTTATCACACGGATAAGTTTGTATGATGTCATTGAGTTAATATGTATATTTCGTTAGGAGGTCTAAGGGCTCGGGTGTGTTTCGGATGTGTTTCGGGAGGTTTCAAACTTAAGAAAATTGCAGATTTTCAGCTGTTGGGTTTCTGATGTTTCCTTCTTCGCGTTTGCGGGAGAACCATCGCGAACGCGATGCATTAAATTTTGATGAAGGAAATTCCTTCTACATGAACGTGTAGCACATGTCACAAGTGCGAGGATTGGGGGGTTAACCCTTGGGTCTTAAATTGACAAATATTGTGTATTTAAATGTTACTACAGATGCTTTAATTGAGGATTCTCGGTATTGAGTAAAGACTTAGTGTATTGTGGTTTTATTTATGATTAAGTATTGGTACTAATTGAGATGAGTAGGAGTTTAGTTAGGTTGGTTATAGCTGATTCTCCCGTGTTGGGATATTTGTTTTGATATTATTGTTTCATTGTCGGGAAGTTATTATATTGTATATCACTTGTTATTACCAGTAGATAAAAGTATTAAAAATGAAAAGGGTAAAGAATTCTAAATTCCATGTCTTGCCTAGCTTCTACGAGTAGGTATCATCACAACTCTCGAGGGTGGGAAATCCAGGTTCAGACACCAACCAAGCTGCATGACGAGCTAACTATAAGAACCTTATCACACTGCATCATAGTCATCTTTCTCTGACACAACCACTCGAACTACCTATGTAGATCCTCTTTGCGATACGCCATACTTCTCCAAAAAGATAATGGAGAACTGTCAGGTAAAGGGTACTGCACTAACATGCCTACGCCTCTTATAAGCCTCCCACCAAGTGAAGGGAGCTTCAGAAAATTGAAAAGTTGTGAAAGCGACCCCACTGGTCTCCCAAATACATGTTGTACAAAGAATCCTCTAACACCTGTCCAAGAAACCCTGAGCACCCTTGCCCTCTACACCACTGAAAGTCGGAGGCTGAAGTCCACCAAATCTCTCCAATATGTGCTACTCGTACAATGGCATAACAGGAGCTACATAGTCCTGAACAGTTGTAACCGGCTGGGCTGGAGGTGCCCCCGGTGTTTGAAGTCCCTGCACGACCTTCCCAGGTGTGCGAGTGGCAGGAGTCCGAGTATCTCCCCCGGCCTAAGAAGTAGTTGCGGTTGTAGTAACTAAGATCACCTGAGCTGGGCCAGTGCATACTAATATAATATGAGCATGGGCCTCCTGAAGAACTAGTATCACAATGGGCACAGCTGGTTGATCACGGCTAACCCTTCACAACAATTGAGTAGTGAGAGAGGTCGAAGTAGCTTTTACCAGATTAAGGTTGGGATCAATTTTCACAGGGAGCTAGCTATTGGAGTCGGATGTCTATCTAAAGCAAAGTTATGTATTTTCTCTTAATTGCACTTCTTGCTTTTCCTTTATTACTATTACGTTCTGCCCTTACATCGTAAAAGTCAGGGTTAAGCTATAGAACTAGATACGTAAGAGAAAGAGAGGAGAGCAGAACTTTACTTCTCTGCTGAGGCATAAGCAATAGCAAACAATCTCTAACTAAGTAGTTTAAGTGGTCCGCTGTCTAACATCTTTCGTATCTTGTTCGTGTTCGGTGACCTTCGCTGAGGTTTTTGATCTACCTCCGAAATATCAGAAGAAATTCTTCCTTGATTCCTTTGACCTGAGACTGCTACTTGTATTTCCTTTACTACTCTTTCTCTCTCCTCAGTTGCTTCTTGAGCCAACAAAGTTTTTGCTTGTCTTTCCTTGCTACTTTCAATCAATCAGAAAAGGAGGATTGAGCAGTGGCTTGGGAAATAAGACAACACTTGATGGGAATTGAGGAGTAGTAAGGAATGATAAAGAGTGAAATTCAGTCACCCTCTCCGCTTTCTTTTCTTGAGAAGAATGCTCTGGTCTGGCATAAATGCCACTGGTTTTGGTTATGATTCTAATTTTATAAAACTAGAATGCTCAATTAAACTAAAATAAGCTAAGATTAAACAATTGTGACTTGTTCAAATGATTAAAAGGCACTAGGATAATGACTTCTGCCTAGGTGGTCAATTGACGGATTCTTGAGTCTAAAGCTAGATTGACACATTTAGGGAGTATGATATAATCGTTGCTCGATTTTACTCACTCTATACCTCTCGGTAGTTCGAGGGATTTTGTATGAATTGACTTTCTCAAGACCAATTGGGTATGCAAATTTGCACAAGCAACTAGGGTTCAAGTAGGCTATTAATATCTCTAGGTTTAACGCTTTAATTTGGGCTATCAATCTCTTGAGTACACTCCATTCCGTGTTGGACCAATTTGAGATACATAGGCTCTCTTTATCAGAAGAGCCTAATTCAGCAATTAAACATCAAATTAGACCAAATATCAAACACCCATAGTCAATCAAGCCCTAAAACACAAGACCTATCAATAACCCACACTAGGGTTGAGCCATAACCCTAGATTATGGGTCTAGCTACTCATAATTAGAGAAGAAAATAAATAAATAGATGAAGAAAAACCCATATTAATTAATTGCTAAATTAAACTTCAAGATTCAATGTTGAAATACGACTAAAATTACTCAAAACAGCTAAAATATGTGAAATCATGAGCGCAGCCTTCAGTACTGACTCTCTAACTTGATGTAAAAATGGAAAAGAAGCTATTTATACTAAGCTGAACAATCTGGAAAATACCCCTACAAGGTTGTGCGGACCACACAAAATCACGTACGGCTGCATTATGGCTTTGAACTTGAATAAACGGCTCGCTGAACTTGGGCAATACGGATTGCACAGAATTGAGTGCGGCCGCAGTGGCTTCTAGCGTGGTCCGCATAAAATGGAGTGTGGACCGCATTGGGCTTCAGAAATGGACTTGGCGACTCTATTAACCTTCTATCTGCGGACTGCACTAAATCGAGTGCGGCCGCATTGATCCTACTGCAGACCGCACAAAACCTCGTGCCACCGCATTGCCTTTTTGCCTGAATAGCAGCCTCTATCAACCTAACATGTGCAGACCGCACATAATGGTGTGCGGTTGCATTGGCCCTGTTTTTCCTGAGCTTTGTCATATCTTGGTACTTGTGCAGGTTTCACTTATTTTTGAGTTGATCTTTGACACCTTTTCACCTTGTTGATCAAACCTGCAATCAAGCACAACTTGTGAGCCTTTGGGACTATTTTGTACATATTTCTAATCAGAACTTGAGCATGAAGAAAAGTAAAATACATCGTATTCCCTAGTTATCAATTTCCCCAAACTTAAGCTTTTACTTGTCCTCAAGCAAACAAAATAAGACTCAGCCCTTAAGAGAAAATCCAAAAAAATTCAGCTATCCTAAAGTGACCTCAACTAGCATCAAGTGAGACTAACAATTGCCCTCAATACAAATGAATCATCAACGACATTTGCTCTTTTAAACGCCATGGATTAAGTGCGACACAGGAGCATCAAGAGTTGACTCAATATATCAAAGAACTCTTTCTATTACTTTAGTCATTGTAGAACCCAAACTCACATATCCTTAGCTTTCCCTAAGCAAACCTCACCTTTAGAATAGTGGCACTCATAACGAGGTTAATGGAAATTCACTCATCTCTCAAAAAGAAAATTCACAAGTCCGACTCTAAGTACAATATGCTTGCCCCTTATGTGAGTCGCCACTAATGTAAGCTTCATTCAACTAGAGATCATATAGGGTTTTTGTGGAGACAAAGTGAAGGCTTCTGATTTTGGGTAGGCAATGTTTGGTCTAAGTAGGTTCCATCTTCCCTTAAGCACTTCTTTTATTTCATTTTTGCACAATTTCACTTGACTTTTTGAGTCATCTCACTTTTTTCTAGGGGGTTAGAGAGACGCACTGTCACTCTTTCTTATACATTTCAAATATTTTTTTGCTTTCTCAATTTTTTCACACTGTTTATTCTTTTCTTTTCTTGAGTCCCTTTTATTTAATTCTGCATTGAGAATTCTTTTTGTCTTTTTGTTTTTCTTTCTTTTTCAATGCCTTTCCTTCTTCACTTCGTAACTTTTTACCACTTTGTTGCAATCCTCGTCTATCCCCCCAAACTTATACTTTTTCCACGTGCTAAAGAAATCTTGAGTGCCAAGAGAGGGTATCTTTAGAATGGGTAAACGCTTATATCATAGTTCTAAAGGAAAAAGGTAAAGGCTCAAAAGGGTTGACTAGGTATTTTATTATTGGTAGGCTATGGAAATGTTCAAGCTATCATTTGGACCAAGGAGAGCCTATAATCATGTCTCAAGTCAAAATTAACTCAGGATTTTGCCTCAACAAACATTCAGGGCAAGTTCTAGACCAATGGCTTGGGACTTGGACTTGCAATGCAATTTCTTACCACACAAGCTATGGGATTGCTAAAGACACAGAGTCGGGGCCCACAATGACCTTAGATAAGAATTGAGCACATAATGGTCCCAAAAATAACTTCATGATTATCGGTCAACACAAGAGTTTCAAGGTCACGAGTTTCACCATTTTAAACACAACACTTTGTTTTTTACCATGAGATCAAAGGCAAATGTGCTAAGTCCAAGTGAAGCTTTGCTTGATGCACCCCTACCACTAACTACTTAAAGAAAAGGAAAAAAAAGAAAAAGAAAAATGGACTCAAAACCTTAAGAAGGTTGTCACGCCATCCATCATTGGGAAGAGCCACCCGGTTCAAGAGGTGATTGAATCGAATATACAATAGAGGGAAAGAATATATATAATGTAACATAACTATATATACAGACCCAAAGTAAAAAGTATAAAAATGTAATAAAGTACCAAAATTATATACATACCAAAGATGAAAAATAAATAAAGCATGAAATTTGTCAAATATATTCCATCATCCAACAAATCAATGTAGGGCCTGCCCCCCTCAAATCAAAGTTGGCATTGACCTCAGTTCCAACTAACAAAATAAGCATCAAAATAAAGGAAAGAGGATACAAAAACTCCCTATGGCTCATCTGTCTTCATGGGATCCCGAGTGGTCCCTAAGTCCTCAAAATGCTCGGGAACCTCAAATGGGTTCCCTATTACATGTTGTTTTGCTACTGGGACCTAGGCCTGGATCTGGATAGGCTCCTGAGTTGCATTTTGTGGCTGACTAGAGGAGGTCTCCGGTGGGTCTGCCAACTGACTGCATCATCTGCGTAGGGAATCATCCCCGCTCGAACTGCTCTAGCTGGGGATGGGGTGCTTACACAGGGTCCTGTAACAATAAATCCAAAGGTAGATGATCTGCCTTGAACCTGTCAACCTCAAACCTCAACTCCTTTACAGAATCCTTGGAAGCCCACATCATTCTTATCTTTTTGGCCTCCCTAGAAAGCTAATTGAGAGCTTTTCTATGAGAATCCACCGTGTCTGTAAGCACTCTTTGCGTATCAAGGATCTTCTTTTGGTTTTCTAGAATCTCCTTGAGGGCATCTTCAATAGAATTTGGGACCTACGGAGGTGGAGGTGCCGATTGAGCTGTTGCTGTAGTGGTGAGGATAGACAACTTGGATGAAGTTGTCTACATCCAGTTGTTGATGTTGAGATGAGTCTGGCTCTGTTAGTGTGCAGTCACTGGGTAGGCTTGGGAAGAGGGTATATCTGGATCTGCTGAAGTGGATAGACCAGGGGGAATGTCTGCTGAGGTGGAAACATGCTGAGTAGGAGACACTATCACAATTGGCTCTTCAGATTAGCCAGTTAGAGCAGTGGTTGTTTCCTTATGGTTCTTGCTTTTTGGGTTGCCATCACCCTGCATGCTATACCATGAGAACGGGGCCTTTACTTTTACCTTGATATCAAATGGCCTCTTTTCAACCTTGAGATCCTTGAAGTACATGGTCAAGAATCTGGAGAATGGGTAGTTTCTATCACCCTCACTAACTACATGTGTGATCAGCCGAGATATTACATTCCCGGTATTAATCGGATACCCCTCCATGATCGATGCCACCAAAATTTCCCGATGAAGAGGCAGGGAGTTGTCATGAGTAGTGGTGTCCAATCTGCTGCACACAAATGTTTCCCTCCCCTTGGGCTCTAAGTTCAAACCTCTTCTTAAAATTTTTACTCCTGCATTTAGCCAATCGGGGGTGGTACCTGGGATTGCCAGATACTATGTCAACCAAGAATGGACCTCCTCACCTAATTCCATCTTTGCTATATACAGCGACGCATCCTCCTTATCAAAGCCCAAGTAGTCATTTATTGACTGTCCATCAAACAATACTTTCAAATTTCGCACCTTGGTCACTTTCGTACCCTTTTTATGTGGGCAGCATTGGTATAGAATTCTTTGACCAAGTCCTCGTTTGCATCTAAACAGTCTCCCAAGAAGTACTCCCAGCCTACTCTCACTCTAAATTGGCTCCTCACATTGGGGTTGTAAGGCAATAGGTCTCTATCAAGAAAGCTCCTCTCCAGGAACAATTTCCTCACCAGCCACCATTCCCTGAATTTATGATAAGCCACCTCACTCACAAACTAGTCTTGACACACCTCCGGTTTTCTTGTTCTAGAAATATCTCCCACATGAGGTTCATCCCTTTTTCTACTACCTCTTGTCCCCCTACTTCCTCATTTTCTCGTACTGCACTCTCTCTAGATAATGAACATGTGGGAGAGGTGGAGTATTCATCCCCACTACCTTCATCTGAGCCCTCAGACAACCCAGAAGATACATTCATCGACGCTTGAGTAGTAGGGGAAGGTGGAGGAGTGTCTCTTAGCCTGTTCCTCTCCGTCCAGTCAGGGGCAAATTCTGGCACGAAGTCAGAAGATACCTCCTAGGAAGGCTCGTACTCACTCTACGACTGATCAATAACCCTATCAACAGCTTTAATGATGTTCTATGTGTTTTTAATATTTTGTGGGCATGGGGAGTCAGTCTTATCATTTTTCGTTTCACTCCCCCCGGAGGATTCTCCTCTACCGGGTTCTTTAGAGCCCTTACCTCTTTGTTTCACCATTGTCTACAAACAACATCCATTAGGATTGTTAGTATCAGTAGAAATGAATTAAAATTAGAGTTCCAGAAAAGAAAAGGTTGCAAACACTTGCAGATGTTACACTGTGCGAACTGCATAAAATGGTGTGCGGCCGCAGAGGGGCCAGTGCTGACCACAAAAAATGGCAATGCAATCTGAACAGATATGGGGTTCAAAATACCCAGCCTCTGAATCTATGCAGTGCGGACCGCACAAAATGTAGTGCGGCCTCACAAGGACCAATGCGGACTACACAAAATGGGAATGCGTCCGCATAAAGGTGGGGTTCAAACTATCCACACCCTGAATAATTGCTACGCGGACCGCACAAAATGGCAATGCAGTCCGCATTGAGGCACCGCGGACCGCACAAAATGCAGTGCAGTCGCAGTTCTTAGTGGTCAGGTTTCAGGACAATCATCAATGCGGTCCGCACAAAAATCCATTGCAGACCACACAGGGGCACTGCGGTCCGCACAGAGTGCCCAGTCACAGCACTCAACTTAGGGGTCAAGGTATTTTGATTTTAGTCCAATTTTTACACCTAAGAAAGGTCCCTAAGTGTTTTCCCACTGATGTTAACTACCTAATTCTAATTTTAACAAGACATTAACTACCCTAAGCTACCAAATTAAAATAAATACGGTAAAATAGACGATGAGCTAAGAAAACAAAAATTTAAAAGAAAATAAATAAAATTAAACAACTGAAAGGTAATGAGAGTACCAGAAGTAAGATGTGTGATGGTGATTAGTCCTTAAAGATTAGTTACAAGCAATGAGAGGGGACGAATAGTAATTTTGAGGCCTTAAGAGTTAAAAGATCGAAAAGTTTAAAATGAGGGTCTCAGAGTTTAAAATGAGGGTCTCAGGTACTATTTATAGAAAAAGTCCTGGAGCCCACCTTACCTACCCAATGCGGACCGCACAAATTGGACTGTGGTCCGCACCGAACAGCATATTTCATGTTTGAGAAGGCAACCTATTGCGGTCCGCACAAAATTCCATGCAACCACAATGGTCCACCGCGGACCATAAAAAATATAATGTGACCGTGTGGAAAACTTCAGAGAGCTGGACCTTTCATCCTTCATCAGTGCGGTCCATACTAAATGTAGTGCGTCCGCGTTGAAAACTTCGGAGACTTGAACAAATTTTCCACTATGTCCTGCATTACATCAACACAATCCTATAGCATCTCACAACCAGTTAGTCCAAAAATAAATCCTATACTACAATGAAAATCAAATAAAAACAAGAAGAAAAACAAATGGGTTGCCTCCCAAGAAGCGCTTGATTTAACATCGCGACACGATGCAGGTTACTATCAAATCATATGAGATGAAGAAGTGCCACCACGTGGCTGTCATCAATTATTCCCAAGAAAAGCTTGACCCTATGACAATTCACTCTAAAAACTTTCCCACTTTTGTTCTTTAAATCAATAGCACTAATTAGGGTCACACATACCACTTCAAATATTCCGCTCCATTTTGACTTGAGCTTTCCCGGGAACAAATGTAGCCTTGAGTTAAATAAGAGCACCAAATCCCCCACCTTGAACTCCTTGACCCAAGTATATTTGTCTTGAAGGTGTTTCATTTTATCCTTGTACAGGGACGAACTAGAGTAGGCATGGAATCTAAATCCGTCAAGTTCATTGAGTTGCTCTACCCGAAGATTAGCAGCTACATCTCAATCAAGGTTCAACTTTCTCAAGGCCCACATGACCTTGTTCTTTAACTCAAATAGTAAATAGATAGCTTTCCCGAACACCAACCGACACAGAGACACACCAATTGGAGTTTTGTAAGCAATGTTATACTCCCATAAATCATCATCCAAGTTCTTAGACGAATCGGTCCTATTTGCATTGATTGTTTTAGACATAACATTCTTGATTTCCCTATTTGAGACTTCAACTTGGCCACTCACCTGAGGATGATAAGGAGTAGACACTTTATGGTTAACACCATACTTTTCAAGCAAGGTGTCAGAAGCTCTATTGCAAAAATGCAACCCCAATCACTTATGATTGCAGGATGAGTGCCAAACCTAGTAAAAATGATCTTTTTGAGAAATGCAACCACGCTCCTAGCTTCATTGTTGGGCAAACCACGGCCTTGACCCATTTTGAAACATAGTCAACCGCCACTAGAATGCAGGTGTTCCCACACGAGCTAACGAAAAGACCCATAAAATCAATGCCCCATACATCAAAGAAATCAACTTCAAGAATGGTTTTGAGAGCATCTCATCTTTCTTCGAAATTCCACCATTTCTTTGACATTCATCACATCTCTTCACAAGATCACTTGCATCTTTGTACATAGTTGGCCAATAAAACCCATAATTAAGAAATTTGGAGGCAGTCCTCGCCCTACCATGATGGCCACCATAGGGAGAGTAATGGCAAGCCTCCAAGATACTCAATTGCTCTTCCTCTGGGACACACCTTCGGATTACACCATCTATGCTAATCTTGAACAAATATGGCTCATCCCAATAGAAATCCAAACTATCCCATTTGAGCTTCTTCATTTGGTTAGAAGAGAGATCACACGGGATGATGCCAGTCATAAGATAATTAGCAACATCCGAAAACCACGGCATATCACTCATTGGCACAGAAAGTAGCTTTTCATCAAAGAAATGCATCATTGATCATTGGGCCATCATATGGACTTCCTTCCTCGTCTAAGCGGGACAAGTGGTCAGCCACTTGGTTTTCACTACCCTTCCGGTCCACAATTTCCAAATCAAACTCATGAAGTAAAAACACCCATCGCATCAGCCTAGCTTTGGAGTCTTTCTTTGTCATCAAGTACCTAAGGGCTACATGATTGGTGTGCACTATGACCTTGGCTCCCATAAGAAAGGGCCGAAATTTTTCCATTGCAAACACTATAGCTAACAACTCTTTTTCAGTTATCGTGTAGTTACATTGAGCCTCATTCATTGTCTTTCTCGCGTAGTACACCGGATGAAACATTTCTGCTAACTTTTAGACCTAAAACTGCCCCAACCGTAATGTCACTCGCATCGCACATGAGCTCAAAACGCAAACTCCAATTTGGTGCAGTAGTGATAAGGATGGTGGTCAACTTAAGCTTGAGAAGTTCAAATTCTTGCATACATCCCACATCGAACATGAACTTGGCATCCTTTTCTAGTAGTTTGCACAAAGGGTTCACTGCCTTCGAAAATTCTTTTATAAATTTCTGGTAGATCCATGCGTTCCCAAGAAAACTCCTAACCCCCTTGACAGAAATGGGGGGAATAAGCCTTGAAATCACCTCTATTTTGGCCTTATCAACTTCTATGCCAGGCTTTGAAATAATATGACCCGACATTGTGTCCTCCTCAACCATGAAGTGGCCTTTTTCCCAAATGAGCACAAGATTAGTGTCTTCACAACGGTCCAACACTCTATCCAGATTTTTCAAACGTTCATCAAATAAATCACCTACCACACTAAAGTCGTCCATGAACACCTCTAAAATATCTTCGACCATATCCGTGAAAATGGCTATTATACACCGTGGGAATGTTGTCGATGCATTACACAATCCAAAAGGTATCCGAGAAAAAGCAAAGGTGTCCTATGGAAAAGTAAATGTGGTCTTCTCCTGATCCATCCGAGCAATCAAGATTGGTTGTACACAGAATATCCATACAAGAAGCAATAGAAGGGATGCCTAGCAAGACGATCAAGCATATACTCAAGGAAAGGCAATGGGAAGTGATCCTTGCGGGTCACCTTGTTCAGCTTGCGGTAGTCCATGCACACCCTCCATCTGGTAACTCTCTAGGTAGAAATTAGTTCATTGTTATCAATGGTCACCACGGTCATACCACCCTTCTTCGACACACACTGCACCGATGAAGTCCACGAGCTGTCAAAGATAGGGTACACAAACTCGGCATCTAACCTCTTCATCACCTCCTTTTCACAACTTTTTGCATTGCCTCGTTCAACCTCCTTTGATGTTTCAAGGAGGGTTTTTCATCATCTTCAAGAATAATCTTATGCATACAAAAATCGGGGCTTATTCCCCGAATATCAGCTAAAGTTCATCCAACTGCCTTCTTCTGCTTTTTGAACACCGCCAATATGGCATCTACCTGCATGTTAGTAAGATAAGAGGAAAGAATAACAGGTAAAGTTGAACTAGGGCCTATGAATTCATACCTAAGGTGTGAAGGCAATGGCTACAACTTCAACACCAGAGGTTCCTCAATTGAAGGATTTGCTGGAGGAGTCTTTCTATTAACAAAATCCAAGAGAGTTTCCTAGGCTCATAAAAATAAGAGCCCATTCCATGTAAAGCATTCACACACTCCACTCGGACCTCATCATCATTGACATAAAGGTTTAGCAATACGGCCTCCAGAGGTTCTTCTACATTTACCACTACACTAGTATCATCAATTACCACAACCGTGAGAAGATCCCCAAATGAGCATACTTCGGTACAATTGGGCTGCTTCATTGACTTACACACATGAAAGACTACCTTTTCATAGCCCACCTGAAAAGTGAGTTTCTCTGCTTCCATATCAACAAGAGCCTTCCCCATAGCAAGGAAAGGTCTCCCCAATATGATCGGGACTTCATAGTCTACCTCATAATCCAAGATCACAAAATAAGTTGGCAAGATAAATTTGTCCACCCGAACAAGCACATCATCGACAATACCCAATGGTTGCTTCATTGATCTATCCGCCATTTGTAATCTCATGGAAGTCGGCCTCGGTGGCCCAATACCCAAAGTCTTAAAAAATAAGTAGGGCATCAAAATTGATGCTTTCCCCTAAATCACATAAAGCATTAGCAAAGTCTGCACCTCCAATAGTGCATGGGATAGAGAAAGCACCGGGATCCCCCAACTTTGGAGCCATTGAATATACTATAGCACTAACTTGGTGGGTCATCTTGATAGTTTCATAGTCCATGGATCTTTTCTTTGTCACAAAATCATTAATGAATTTAGCATAGCTAGGCATTTTTTCCAAAACCTCCACCAAAGGCGCATTGATGGATAAGCTCTTCATCATGTCAATGAACTTTTTGAACTAATTCATTTTTTCTGCTTGGCTAGCCTTTGAGGATAAGATGGAGGTTGCAGAGGTAAGGGTACCTTGGCTATTGGACAACTGGCTCCGGCATGTCTATTACGTGTTCCCTAGACGGGTTCACAACATCTTGCATTTCCACCTCGGCATCTTGAATAACAACCCTCACTTATTCGTCTACATTTTCATCAACCACATTCTCGACCACCAAAGGAACTTCATCTTCTTGCAACTCAACTTCATCACCTACAAATTTCTTTTGTTTGGAGGCATTCACATCAGCTCTTCGTCCACTCCTAGTAGTTACTTCCATAACATGATTGTTCCCACCCTTTGGGTTCACTACCGTATCACTTGGTAGAGCACCCTTAGGGCGTGTATTCAAAGACTGAGAGATTTGGCCTAGTTGTACCTCCAAATTTCTAATGGAAGTATTGTGAGAAGATAACTGAGCATCCGAATCCGCATGCTTCTTCATCATATGTTCTAACATCATTTCAATTCAACCCATATCATTACTAGAAGAGCTAGGACCCTGGGATGGAAAAGGTGCTGGATTATTTGGTTGTTGGTACATTGGGGGCCTTTGAAAGCCTTTCCCCTGATTTTCTTGGTTGTTGTTCTATCCACCCTTGTTTTTGTTGTTGCCCCAGTTTCCTTGATTGCTCCGATTGTTATTTTGATTATCCCAATTTGGATTTTGATTATTGTTACCCCAATTTTTGTCCCCTTGTTGGTAATTGTTCCATTTTTTGTTGACTTGTTGTTGTTACCTCAATTGCCTTGGGATCTCCATTGTTGCTGCTGATTAGAAGAATTGCCTCTTTGGCCTTGATAATTATCCAAATACTGTACCTCTTCATTTTGCCGGTCATATCCATCATCTTGAAATCCACTACCATCTTTGTCAAATTGATCTGAATTCCCTTTGTTTTGTTGACCTCTTTATCTTCTTTGGTTCACTAACATGTTAACACCCTCCATGGCATTCACTTGGCGAGGATTTGGACTTGTTGCAACTGTGCCTTTGCTAGTTGGTTCATGGTGGTTGTCAACTCAGCTATCAGCTGCCCATGATCATGCAATTCTTTGTGCAAATAAGTGACTGTGGGGTCACCTTGGGGCACATTGGCTCTACTTTTCCAAGCGGAGGACGTGTCAGCCATCTCGTCAAGAATGGCACAAGCTTTATTATACGTCAGTTTCATGAAATTACCCCAGCAAGTTGATTCACTATGCATTGATTTGTTGTGTTGATGCCCCAGTAGAAAGTTTGTTGTAACATATTCCCCGTCATATCATTGTTGGGGTACTCCTTCACCATGGTTCTATATCTCTCCAAAATCTCATGCAATGGCTCGGTAGGCTCTTTCTTGAAAGCTTAGATCTCATCCCGCAATGTTGCCATATGCCCCAGTGAGAAGAACTTTGCAATGAACTTGTCTCCCAACTCATCCCAAGTAGTGATGGAATGGTTGGGAAGTCTCTAAAGCCTTCCCTCTAAGTGAAAATGGGAAGAGTCTCAACCGAAGTGCATCCTCGAACATATTAGTTTACTTACTCCCCCAGCATGTATCCACGAACACCTTGAGATGTTTTAAGAATTTTGAGTGGTAGCTCCTGTGAAGTACCCACGCTGCTCCAGCAATGTCAACATCACATTAGTAATTTGGAAATTGCCCACCCCGATCCGGGGTTGGACAATTTCACTTGAATAGCCTTAGTTTTGCAGCACTCGAGGAACCACTCTTGGAGGTGGCAGAGAAGGGTCTGGAATATTCTCATTAACATTAGCCTGGCGGCCTCTTTGTTGCATAAGAGTCACTGCATCCTCTCCATTATCGTCAACCTCCTCCCCCGCAATCACATTTCCAAGAGGATCATTAGCATTTAATTCCATTTTGTACCTGAAGTTTTGACACAAATTAGTAACTAAGAAGGAAAAAAGAGCAAAACACAAAACTATTTAGATAGATAACCAAAATCGATAGCTCCCCCGAAACGGTGCCAAAAAGTGATCACGGCCAACCTTGCACAACTATTGAGTAGCGAGAGAGGTAGAAGCAGCTTTTACCCGATTAAGGTCGGGATCAATTTCCACAGAGAGCTAGATATTGGAGTCAGGTGTCTATCTAAGGCGATGTTGTGTATTTTCTCTTAGCTGCACTTCTACACTTTTGGTTTTGATTATGATTCAAATTTTATAAAACTACATTGCTCAATTAAACTAAAATAAGCTAAGGATAAACTATTGCGAGTTGTTCAAATGATTAAAAGGTACTAGGATAGTGACTTCTGCCTAGGTGGTCAATTGACGGATTCTTGAGTCTAAAGCTAGATTGTCACATTTGGGGAGTATGATATCAGTGTTGCACGATTATACTCACTCTATACCTCTTGGTAGTTCGAGTGATTTTGTCCGAATTGAATTTCTCATGACCAATTGGGTATGCAAATTTGCACAAGCAATCAGGGTTCAAGTCGGGTATTATTATCTCTAGGTTTGACCCTTTAATTGGGGCTATCAATCTCTTGAGTACGCTCCAATTCCTTGTTGGACAAATTTTAGAGACTTAAGCTCTCTTTCTCAAGAAGAGCCAAAATCAACTCAACACAAACTAGTGTTTACAATCACTAATTCAGCAAATAAACATCAAATTAGACCAAATATCAAACACCCATAGTCAATCAAGCCCTAAAACACAAGACCTACCAATTATCCACAGTAGGGTTTAGCCACAACCCTAGCTTATGGGTCTAGCTACTCATAATTAGAGACGAAAATAAAGAAATAGATGAAGAAAAACTCATATTAATTAATTGCTAAATTAAACTTGAAGATTCAATGTTGAAATACAGCTAAAATATTCAAAATCATTAGCGCAGCCTTCAGTACTAACTATCTGCCTTAACCTAAAAATGGAAAAGAAGCCATTATACTAAGCTAAAAAATCTGGACAAAAATAACCCTGCGGGGTTAGTGCGGACCGCACAAAATCACGTGCGGCTGCATTGGGGCTCTGAACTTGAATAAACGACTCTCTGAACTTGGGCAATACAGACCGCATAGAATCGAGTGCGGCTGAGGTGGCTTCTACTGTGGTCCGCATAAAATAGAGAATGGACTGCATTAGGCTTCAGACTTGGACTTGGTGACTCTCTGAACCTTCTCCTTACGGACCGCATTAAATCAAGTGTAGCCGCATTGATCCTAGTGCGGACCGCACAAAACCTCATGCGACTGCATTGCCTTTTTGCCAGAATAGCAGTCTCTCTAAACCTCACTTGTGCGGACCGCACAGAATGGTGTGCGGCCGCACTGGCCCTGTTTTTCCTGAGCTTTGTCTTGTCTTGATACTTGTGGAAGTTTCACTCCTCTTTGAGCTGATCTTTTACAACTTGTCACCTTCTTGATCAAACCTGCAATAAAGCACAACTTGTGAGCCATTGGGACTATTTTGTACACATTTCTAATCACAACTTGAGCACGAAGGAGTGTAAAATGCATCATATTGCCTAGTTATCACTGGTTCCTAAGCTGGTGTTGTTGGAGCGTCCATAAGTGGATCCTGATCCTAAACTAGGGTGGCTGGTAGATCTATATGTGGTGTCCTAGCTACTGTGTGGGCCATACCCCTTCCCCTACCACGGCCTCGACCATGTCCTCGGTTTCTAGTGGCCACAGCTGGTGGTACTGGTGGTTGTCCATCCTGATCGGTCACTCGTGTCCTCACCATCTGTGAGAGGATAGAATAACAAAAGTTTTGTACTCAGATCAACAAATTCGCTTGACAAGAATTTCAAGAATATTAAATTTCCTAAAGGTTATGTAGCCTCCCGAGGACAAATACAGACATCTATGTACCGATCCGCAAGACTCTACTAAATATGTTCATGACTTGTGAGACCTATGTAACCTAGGCTCTGATACCAACTTATCACGACTCTAAACCCAAACCCGGTAGTGATGGTGCCTATCATGAAACAAGGACAGCCGACACAAACCCCTAATATCAATTTAATAGTTATAATAATTCAATTTAAATCATTAACAGTGACAAATCCCAAAATAAAGTAAAATAGAACAAACGCAGAAATAAACACAGCCTGACATCGGGGTGTCATCAGTCATGAGCATCTAAACATATGTCTAAGAGTGTAAAAGAGACTACAGATTCTATTACAGAATCTAGTACAAGGGAAAGTAAAGATAGGAAGAAGAAATACTGGGTTGTATACCCCGAGCAGCTACCTAGTGGACTCCAAAAAGCCTGTTGGGAGAAATCAGCACTCGCTAGCGGGACCAAGACTCCTGAATCTGCACACAGGGTACAGGGAGTAATATGAGTATGCCAACTCATAAGTAATAAAAGTAAAGGCAGTTGAGCAATAAGAAAACACGTAAAACTAATGCTACAAAGAGGAAGTATAAAACCAATTCAATGCAATAAAATAGTGAAAGCTTGTAAAATACCTTAGTTCAGTATAAGCTTCTAAAACCTCTTTTAGCAGTTAAACAAGTTAATGAAAAGCAGTGAGAAAAGATAAACACATAAAATCAGCCGCTCGGGCAAAGTACCAACATAATCAGCCCCTAGGGCTATCTCACAATCACTCATTTCAGCCTCTCGGGTAATAGCATGGAACAACATCAGCCCCTCGGGCTATAACACATCTAAAACTGGGTACTTGAGCTCACTAGGGGTGTACAAACTCTGGGAGCGACCCCTTAAAGCCCAAGCGCAATAACAGATCATCTCATGGCATAATTAAACAAGCTCTCGGTCTCATATCAAGCCACCTCGTGGCGTACAACTCAGGTCCTCAGCCTCAAAGTCATGAATCAACACAATACCGTTGTGGCACGCAGCCCCATCCCATAATGATCCTCACAAAATAGGCCCTCATCCCTACTCAGTCAGAGATCTCTAAAAGCTACTCGGGCACAATAAAATATGCTGCTCAGCTCAAAATATCATTAAAGATGTCAACACAGAGTAAACATAGCTGAGTTATGAAAGCAGTGGAATATAGCATGACTGAATACAAGTATAAAGTCAAAATAGTGAGAAATAGTAGTAAAATACCCTAAGGGTCCAAAATAGATGGAACGAGGCCCAAATAAGGTATTCACCCCAAAACATGATGATAGCAAAAGGTTTTCAATCAAATACGCAGTTAAAAAATCATACAGGATGGACTAAGTCACAATCCCCAATGGTGCACGACTCCACGCTCGTCATCTAGTGTGTGTGTCACCTTAAAATAGCACAACGATGTGAAATCCGTCTTTTCATACCCTTAGGACAACATTTACAATCATTACTCACCTCTATTTGATCCAAACTATCGCCTGCAATATCGGCCTCCGGATGCTCCAAATCTCACCAAAATCAGTACATAACCATTAAAATATGCTAAGGCAACAAAGCTCACTCGAAAATAATCAACTTACAACACGAATCCCAAAATTAACCAAAACCTAACCCCCGGGCCCATGTCTAGAAATCCGATAAAAATTACATCAATAAACTCCTTATCATCCACCGAGTTCATCCATATAAAAAGTATCAAAATCCATAAATGACCCCTCAAGCCCTTACTCAGAAGTCTCCAATTTCAAGCCCTAATTCCTAATTTTTAGCCCTTAATTTCCATAAATTAAGCCAAACCAGTTAAATAATGCCCTAGAAATGAGTTTAGGGTCCAAAACCCATACCTCTATGAAATCCCCTTGAAATCGCTCTTCAAATAGCTCCTTCAAGCTCAAATCCACATGAAAATGGTGAAGAATAACTCAAAAATCGCGAAGGATATCTTCTATACTTTCTGACCCAAATTTCTCGCACCTGTGGTTCATTTTCGCATCCGCGCAACCGTTTCTGTGGTCAAGCGCAGCACTTCTGCGGACACCACTTAAGTCTCCTTCAGCACCTACAACTCAGACTCTGCATCCGCAGGCCCCGCAGGTGCAATTCACATCTCACATCTGCAGTTTCACTTACTTTGCTTTCGGCTGCATCTGCGGCTCCAAATTTATTTCTGCGAGACCGCAGTTGCGGTCCCCTAGCCGTAAGTGCAGTTATGACAACAAATGGGAAAAAATCAACTGCCAAAACCCAACTCAAATCTTTCGTCAACCATCCGAAAATCACCCCGAGACCCCTTGGACCTCAACCAAAAACACAAACAAGTCATATACTACTATCTAAACTTATACCAATCTTCAAAACACCTCAAACAACTTCGAATCAACCAAATCACATCGGATTCAAGACTAAGGTTCTAAAAATCTTCCGAATTTCACATTTGATCAAAAAGTCTATCAAACCACGTCCGAATTACATGAAATTTTGCACACACATCCCAAATAATACAATGGACCTATTGCAACTCCCAAAATTTCATTCTAACCCCTATATCAAACTCTCACCTATCAATCGGAAACACCAAAATTCCAACTTCTCCAATTCAATCCTAAATCTACACGGACCTCCAAAACATGTTTCTATCACATATCTATGTCTCAAATCATCTCTCGAAGCTATCTGAACCATCAAAATTAACATCTAAGTCCGTTTTCACATAACCCAACCTACAGTGGACTTTTCCAACTTATGCTTACTCAAAAGAAACTAAGTGTCTCAAACTTTACCAAGACCCCTCCAAACCCTAGCCAACCTAGCTCATAACACAAAATACAGCTGAACAAGGCAATAAGAAGAAAAAATGGGAGAAATGGAGCATACCTCATGGAACGACCGGCCGGGACGTTACAGCAGCTAACGAGCATTAAGATTCAAATTAGAGTCTACAGGAAAAATACGTCAAGACTCAAGATCAAGCTTTAGAAGATTTATGGATAGGAATCTTGTAACTCATAGTTGATAAGCTTAGCTAGTTTAGCTTTTCATCTTTCATTTTGGTGTAATAAGGAGCTCAGCAAGTAGAAACAGTAGTAACAGTAGTGAAATCACAATTTCTCAATAGTCTCAGCTACCAAAACTTCCAGAACTACACCGACCTTATTTGTTTATAGCCAAGGATATGTAAGCAACCTTCGAAGTAAGGTTCGGTCAAACTTTTCCAAAATTCTTCCAAATAGAGTATCAAACGGGCAAAAATTGCTCATAATTGCTCACTTTATCTTTTTCCGAAAACTTTTTATGCTTCCGAGCAAAGAAGGGCAACTGTGAGCACCAAATTTTTGCCCTACATGAAAAAAAATCCTAAAAATAGACCAAAAATAATTTTAATAATTTTTAGGAGTTTTTCTTTATTTAGTTGCATTATATATATTTTTCACATTTTAAAATCATAAAAGAATTGTCATATTTTAATTTCATGCCATCTTAGGTCAATTTGCATATAGGAATTAATTTTATTAATTAAGAACCCCACCCCCACCCCCGAAAAAAGGCTAACAACAGTGCTCCTGTTCTTGATCTCCCTATCGACAGATGAACAGACCTATGAGATGCCGCCTCCCTCCTCTCTGAAGAACTAGCAGTCATCCATCTCCACGCATATACACACTCACACATACAAAAATAACAAAAATCTGAAATTCAGTGATGAAAATGGGATTCTAGATCTAAAATACGATAGCTTCAAATGAAAGAAAGAAAAGAGGGAAGAGAGGAATCTCTGAATTGCTTGAAGTTGCCGCTGCTCTTTTTGTTTCTGGGTTTATCTTCAAAAGCTTGCTCCTGATCTGAAATTCTGATGTTCCTCTACTGAAAACTATTTGCGGAGTTCCATAGCTTGGCTATCAGACTCTTATTTGGTCTCTACTTGGCGATTTTTCGATAATCTAGGTATGTTCTAAGTCTATATGTAATTCGTTGTGATTTTTATGAATGAAACTATGTTATTTAATGTCAAATATTAGATGATCTGATGTTAATGTATGAATTAATTTATTGTTGATGTTTTTTAATGATCTGGAAACCAAACGGTGCCTTCCTCTGTAAAGATTATCATAGGACAGGAACACAGACTTGTTAATATTGTTAGTAAATAGGGAGTGTTATTGTTAGTATCCAACTTGCTCGTGCTTAATGTGGAAATGAGTGGTAATTTTACATTTGTACATACAAATCATTCTTTATGTATACACTGCGTGGTATGATTGAGTGTCCTAAATTTCTCTTAAAACGAAAATATATTCTTGCATGTGTTGACCCACTTCGTTATACTGGTGCTTGTTCATACTCCTATAAATTAATATAGAAACGTGGATAAATGGGATAAACTATTACTGAATATGAGATTGGTGTTACCTTGTGCTATATGATCTTGACTTGTATGGTATTAATGTCACTTCTACCTTAATTCAGATGGACTGGTTTTCTTTTCTTTTCTTTTTCTGAACACTTAATCTCCTCAATAGAGACATCGAGTCTCCCCAAGAGCAACGTGGAAAGTTCTTGGAGGGAAGGATGTCGGGGGTCTATTTGGAAACAGTCTCTCTACCCAAGGATAGGGGTAAGGTCTGCGTACATACTACCTTCCCCAGACCCCACTAAGTGGGATTATACTGGGTTGTTATTGTTGTTGTTGTTAATCTCCTCAATAGCTAAAATTGAGTATTCTTGAATCATCTCTGAAATACTAAGTTGGTTTTCATGTTTTGGTAATGATATTTTCATGTCTTTTTTATTCCTTTACCATGATTCAAAATCGATGTCAACACTGCCAAGAAAAGGACAGCAGAGGCTATGGCCTCATATCAATAACAACATCCTAGTAAGAAACGGGTGGTTTTGGGCGAGATTCAGAATTTTACTGATGTGGGTGTAAATCAAGTTAAGGGTTTGAACAATGAGCCTAAAACATAACCCAAAACGAAGCAGCAACAATCTAAGGAAAACAAAAAGGGCTGTGACTAGTAAAAATGATAAGGAGGACTTGAAAGTGGATAATATTGATGCTAATTACAATGACCCGTAGATGTGTAGTGCTTATGTTTATGATATACTATATGGTTATCTTCGTAAAATGGAGATTGAGGAAAAGAGGAGACATTTTTTTGATTAATTAGAGAAAGTTGGAACACCAACTTAGTAGCAGCAAGTAAAAAAATGAAAGATTTTTATGATTGGAACATGATGACTCAAGATAGCAAAGACTTAGGCGTTTATAAATTTTAAGACCATCGTGAGTATGGCATGGTCACGATATGTAATCGCCAATTAGGATGTATATTTTATGTGACCCGACCACAATAATTTTGAAAATTAATAAAATAAACATGTCTCAAATTGCAAGCCATTTCGTATAGTGTTGTTTGCGGTGTGTTCCAAAACGGCATGTGTGCGATAATTGTAACTTGTTCAAGAAATAATTTCATAAAATGTAAAAGGGGTTAAAATAAATAAGAACACTAATAAAGTTAAAAATGCACAATATGTTTAAAACATGTAATAAATTATATAATTAGGCCAATTTTGATAGTTTACGCGACATGCTCGAACCACATAACTCGGAAATGCCCAACACCTTCTCCCGGGTTAATAGAATTTCTTACCTAGAATTTCTGGTTTCACAAACTTTTTAAAAAAAACATCGATTTTCACGATTTGGGATTTAAAATAAATCAGTCACTTGGGAAACCCTAATCTATTCCAAGTGAAGACTCTGAAAATAAATAAATAATCCTAATTCGATTAATATCACTTTAGTTGAAAAAAACTCAATTATATACCTCTTCGGGTGGTAAAAATGAGGTGTGACAACTTTAGTGACTGTGCAGGGGAATTTTAACCCAGAATTTTGGTTCAGGGTTCAAGAATTCGAGCTTAGAATAACTTTTCTAATTGCCTTTTACTTATTATCTGATTGTTTATCACATGTTTGAGCTTAATGTGCTTAATGTCACTTTTTACCGCTTTGATATTATTTGAACAGTATATAAACTGCTGCGAAACACCTTTCTTCTAATATTTTGAGAAGTGCATGTTGGCGTGACTTCTCTTCTGTTAGTGTCATACCCTAATTTAGAACAAGGTTCGGATCAGTTACAAAGCCGGATGTCCTTTTAGTTATCGGTATGTTCCGCCCTCTCCCCTCCCCTCCCCCTCCCCCCCCCCCCCTTCTAGTTGTCCGCTCGGATAAGCCAGGTCTAGAACAATACACCCAAGATTTAAACCTAGAATAACGTAGATTCATACCGAATCCCTAGCAGGAACGCTTGTTTGCATCACGTGCATTTGACTTTGGGGACTCAACGCAGGGGTTGGGTCCGTCTAAGACAGATGTACCCAAATTAAAACACCAGCTTAATGCATCTTACGTGCTACTTGTATATCTGTCTCTTTCGGCTTACATGTCGACGAGCTTCTAGAACAAGGAAAAAAATGAAAAAAATGAAAAAAAAAAAGGAAAAAGAAAAGAGAGTGAGAGGCAGAGTGCACTGTGGCCCGGGCCTGAACCTGACCGGACCGGGCCCGCGGTCTTGGCGGGCCTAACGGGCTTGGTGGGCCGGTCCTGGTGGTCCTGCGTGTGGTGTTACCTTTAGACCCGTGACGGGCCGGTCCAAGACCATTAGCCTGTGAGCCCGGGATCGCTAGGCCCGGGAACATCATCCGGGCCTGGGCCGGGCCTGCGGGCCTAAACGGGCCCAACGACTATTTTGTTTTTTAAGAAATTTTGTTTTAAAAATCAGCAACGGCCATATTTAAAACATAGCCGTCTGGGGTGAAAATATGACCGTTTGGAAGTTTATAAAATGGTCATTTAGCCTCCAAACTTTATAGAATTATACTTTTTCCCATTTCTCAACTATAAATACCCCCTCATTCTTTAATTTTTATTACCAATTCATCAATGTCTCTCAATCTCTCTCAATCTTTCTACTACAATTGCTTAATTTATTGTTGAAAATTCGTGAAATATTGTGAAGTTGTTCAATTGAAGTTTTCAAGTGTTCAACGATTTTCAATTTTCAAGAAGTTGTTCGGCAATACGGTAAACTCGTTTCAACTCTTACGTTTTAATAATATATTTTTGTGTGGTTTAGTTTGCATAATTATAATTAATATGGCATTTTTTTGAAAAAAATATTTGGTAAAGGAAAAGGTAAAACCGGTGAAAGTAGTGGCCATAATACTACCCTTCCCCCAGCTCCCCGACCTACAAAAGATAAGCAAGTTGAAAGTAGTCGCCAACCTAGACATCCTCTTGCTCCTCCCGTAATGCTTGATAGTGATCACCCTTGTTTTCAATTTACCGATAGTGAATTTCTACATGATGTTGCAGTAGGTGATAGATTAGATGATGAAATTATGAATGTTCTTTATCCTAATGAACATATCTTAGAGGAAAATGAGGATGATGATGATGATGAAACCCAAGCACCAAATTTAGATGATACACCTACTAGTCCTATTCATAACTCAAGTAATGCATCGGCCGACCCACCTGTAGAAACTCCAACTTTTAATAGACAACCTGCTAAACGTCAAGAAACATCATTAGTTTGGAATTCTTTTACTCAACTAAGAGAACTAAATAAGGCTAAGTGTAAAACTTGTGGGAAATTACTGGTTCATAAATGTACTGGAGACCGTAGCGGCACGGGTAGTTTGACTAGGCACAAAAAAACACACCCTAGAGATAAGGCTATATTTTTTCAAATGCAAGCGCAACAAGAGGGGACTAGTGTAGATTCTGCGGTTAACCCTAGTACAGGTTCAAATCTAGTTCAACAAGAAATTAACACTGTCACCAGAGGTATTTTATATTATGATCAAAATATAGATCGTGAAGAATTAGCAAAGATGATTACTGTTATGTGCTTACCGTATACTTTTGCTTATAATCCTGATTGGGTTCATTATATTAGAAGAGCTTTTAATCCTACTTATAAAGGTTGGCCTCGCGCAACAGTTAAGGCCGATATTTATAAGTTCAAACATGAATATGAACAATATTTTCACTATTTATTTACTCATATACCTAATCGGATTTCTATTACTACTGATATTGGTAGAAGTGATAATGATTGTGATTATCTAACTATTACAAGTCATTGGATAGATAAGGACTGGACAATGCAAAAACGTATAATTGCGTATAGAATAATTAATTCACGTCACACAGGTAAGTTTATATCTAACATTGTTTCAGATATTTGTAGATATTTTTGATTTAACGATAAAATAATGGCAATTCCTATGGATAATGCTTCTAATAACACTAGTGCTATAGGCATGCTTACAAAAGCACTAAATCCTGCATTTACTAGTATTTTCCATGTTAGATGTATTTGTCATATTTATCATTTAATTGTCGGTGATGGTATGCGAATTTTAAACATAGAAATTGAAAAGTTTCGAATGGCTCTTAATTGGCTTTTTTATTCAAACCGTAGAACTAGACTTAGAGAGTATTTTAAAAAATGTGATGAATATGGCCTTAGAGAAAGAAAGGTTCCTAAACCTTGCCCGACTAGATGGAATTGTATGTACGAAAGTTTAGTAGTTGCATATGAATATCGAAACCCAATTAATGCAACGTTTAATTCTCGGGTAGGTGGTGAGGATGATGGTGAAATGCTAACTACCCAAGATTGGACGAAGTTAAAATTCTATTAGATTTGTTAGAGCATTTTCAAGTTGCTACAAATGCATTTTCTGGGCAATATTATCTTACTATTTCAATTTGTTTAGTTTATATTCCCGCACTAGCTGACTTGTTTGTTGAATTTGGCTAGGGCGGGGATATTTATGAACTTGCTATAAATGAAATGAAACAAAAATTTAGAAAATATTTTTCCCTATCCCTCCTATTTTTGGTGTTGCTGCAGTGTTAAATCCTACAATGAAATTGGGAGGTCCTCATTTTTTGTATTCAAATATTTATAAGGCTTTAGATCTTTCAAACGAGGAAGTTGCTACACTTGCAGATGCAAAAGCATTAACTAAAATTAATGCTCAAACAGTTTATAATGCTTATCAACTTGCCTTAGAGCATGCTAGGCCAAATATTCCAACCCTTACTTCGTCTAGCGCACAATCGTGTAGAAGAGTTGCGGGCTTAATAGCTCTTAAATCTTGGACGGAGTTCCGGGGTTCTCAAGGTGATAATTATGACTTCACATCTAAATGAGCTTCAAGTTTACTTGTCTAAGAGACTTGAAAAGGAGAATCAAGACGGCTCTTTCAATCATTTGGAATAGTGGAAGTCAAGGGAAAAGTATTTTCCGGTTCTTGCAAGGATGGCTCGGGATATTTTATCAATTCAAGCCTCAACTGTTGCATCGGAGAGCGCTTTCAGTCAAGCAAGACTGCAAATAGGTGATAATAGAGCGGCGATGAGGGATAGCTTGGAAATATCGGTACTTTTTAGAGGTTGGATCCGCGCGGAAAGAAGAAACTTTGGAATTGCAGAATCACAACCGGCGATAGATGAAGCTTATGAAGAAATGAATAGCGGAACTTGCGGAGGATTCGGCTTTGCCCGAAAGTGGTGATGAACAAGCTTCTTTTTCACCACCACCAACACAACCTCCACCCAACCTTGACGGATTTATGAGATTTGTTAGAGATACAATGTAGATTATGATGTAACTTGTACTTTGGCACATCTTCTTTTAGTTTTTTTTTCTTTTAATGGTGGTATTAGTACTTTGTTGTGCTAATTCCATTGGGGTAAGGAAGACTAAGAAAGATATGCCATTTTGGGTAATAAAAGTTATAATACATACCCTTGAATATCTTTTTTTCAATATTTCTTTGTCTTTACTTCGAATTATTTATAAGCTACAATATATATATATATATATATATATATATATATATATATATATATATATATATATATATATATATATATATATATATAACATACAATATATATACTACAAAAAAATATATACGAACGTACAACCTAAACTACAAGAAAATATATAAGTAATAACATATATACATAAGATACAATATTTAAAGAGAATATATATACATTATACATAAGAGATACAATATATATACAATAACAAAATACATAACTATATAAGTTATAATATATATACATAAGATATAATATATATACTACAAGAAAATATATAAGAGAATATATACATAACATACAAGAAAATATATAAGGGAATATATAAGGGAATATATATATATATATATATACATAACATACAATATATACTAATTACTACAATACAATATACAATGAAATTATATTATACATACTATCCTAATAACTAGTATACTATATAAATATATTCTAGTATATTATACACTATACTAATAACTACTATACAAGATATTGCCTTTAAAAAATTACAAAAAAGCCCGCCAGGCCCACCAAGCCCGGTCCGCTAAGCCTAGGACTGCATGGGCTTAGGCCCGTCACGGGCTGGTCTAACACATTGAGCCCACGAAGACCGGGACCGCCAGAGCCCAGGCCCACGAAGCACGGGACCGCGAAGCCCGATCTGCGAAGCCCGTTTTGGCCCAGGCCCAGGACAAAATACACCATTAGTGAGAGGTAGGTATTTGAAATATCCTGAAACGCTGTAGAAATTTTTAAATTAATAATAATAATAATAATAATAATAATAATAATAATAATAATAATAATAATAATAATAATAAAGAGGAAAGGT
Source organism: Nicotiana benthamiana (assembly GCA_034376525.1). Lineage (NCBI taxonomy): Eukaryota > Viridiplantae > Streptophyta > Magnoliopsida > Solanales > Solanaceae > Nicotiana > Nicotiana benthamiana. The sequence goes on from CM067326.1 coordinate 8,033,517, forward strand.
CATTTCAAAATAAGTCAATTTCCATTCTGTCAAAACTGATGGAACTACACAGGTCTAATTCTCAGCAGATATAGGATAAGTAGGCAAACCTCATCGGTTCTGACCCAAAATTTTTAACAATCCAAAAATATTTTCCTTTAGTTTCTTCTTTAGAAATCTTTCCATAAAAAATTCAAAAAGAAAAAAAAACTAATCAAACTGAAAAAAAAAAATAGTTTCCTTCTATGTGAAGTCTTTCATACGATAAACATAAATAAATAATTAAAATCTAAAATACATGTTTCCTCTATTTTGAAGTATTTTTCCAAAATATTCAAAAAAATCATATTAAAAAGAATTAAAAAATCTTTTCCTTGTTTAAAATTCTTCCTTTCGTAAATGTCATAAAAAAAATTTGAAATCCAAAATATTTTTGTGTTTCTTTAAAAGTACTTTTGTAATGTGAAAAAAAAAACTTAGAAATCCAAAATATTTTCTAAAAAGTCCCTCCTTCGAAAAGTAAAAGACAACATCCAATAATAAAAAAATTCTTCTTTAGAATAAGAGAAATGATAAAAATTCAAACGAAAATATTTGCCTTTTACTTTTGAAATTCCCAATGTTCAAATCAAAAGAAAAGGAATTTTCAAAAGTCTTTTTCAAAAAGAAAATAAGAGTCAAAATCAAAAATCCAAAAAAAATAAAAACATTTCCTCCCTTATTTTAAAGCATCTTTTGAAAATTCAAAAAAAAACAAAGACTTACAAAAAATTCTTTGCCTGAAAGCTTTCATTGACTGAGTGTTATAAAAAAGAAAAATAAAAGGGGTTAGTTTATTTAATTCATTCCCAATCTTTCCGAATTGCACAAGATCTCATTCGTACGGTGTCGTGATACGTAGGCAATCCCCATCGGATTCGACCATAGCCATACATAAATTGAGTGAAAAATAAACTGAAAAAAAACAAGAAAGAAAAAATTGAGTGAAAAAGAAAGAAAAGAGCGGGAAAAAAATGAGTGTCAAGAAATAAAAGAATGACAAACAAAAAGGGATAAAGAGAGTGCCAAAAATAAAAGAGCTATAGAAACAAAATCAAAATCAAGAGTGATTAGAGAGAAGTAAAAATGAAGAAAAGAGGTGCACACCGAAAAAAAGGTTAATTGAGGCCGGGATAAAGCATGCAACTCGTTCAAACACATAGTAGAAACGTTTAACTGTTTATATGCATTGCATCCCAATATTACAATTTTCTATCTATTAAGCGTCTCAAAACTAACAAGGTTGTTGGGTATGCAAATTAGCCAAGTCCTGTTCAGGTGGTTGGTTTTGTTGGTAATCTTGATTCCCATCCTTACTTCACAACAACAGAGGTTCATATGGCCTCTGAAATCCTAGAACCCGCCCACAACTAGAATCAACAGCTGCAGAAGAGAATAGGATATTGCGTCTCCGCATATTGGAAATGTGGGGCGCCTAGACTAATGGTAGGGAACCGCCAAGTGCAATCTCTGGGTTACCTGAGTTGATCCCCATGTTAGGTAAGGTTACCAACGCCTTATTGCCATAACCACTCATCCCTTACGGGCACCCTCCAATGACGTTCAATGATCCTGGCATGCCTTTTGTGGTTCACCTGCATGCACTAGTTTCATGGGCACATCTTGCTCTCTACAGCACCAATCTGCACCAAAGCACCACCAACTTTACCATGGCCATATATTGGTCCTCCAGTGTTCACCTTTTAGGGTCTACATCTTCAATCAGAAATAATATATATGACCCCGTACTCTTTCACTCAACCTCTGCAATATGATTTCTCAGGGGAGAAAGAAAAGGTTGTGGAAAATCCCTAGCAAGAAGAAATGGCTCGAAAGATGAAGATCCTCGAACAAAACTTGAAAAACATGCAAGGTCTGAGTGGCCAAAAGAGTGTCTCATACTTTGACCTCTGTATGTTTTCCCATGTCCAATTTCCAGCTGGTTTCAAAATGCTAAAGTTTGAATAGTACGATGGGAATGGAGACCCAGTCGCTTGCCTGAAACGATACTGTAAGCAGTTGAGAGGCATTGGTGGAAAAGTGGAGTTGCTAATGGCCTATTTTGGGAAAAGCCTCACCGGAACCACCTTTGAGTGGTATACGGATCAAGAAATTACTCATTGGCACGTGTGGGATGATATGGCCCAAGATTTTGTCTACCAGTTCCAGTATAATATGGACATCGCTCACGACAAAAACTCTTTGTCCAATTTGAAAAAGAAAACCGCAGAAAGCTTCTGCAAATATGCTGTCAAATGGCGTGAGCAAGCTGCCGTGGTAACTCCTGCAATGGGTGAAATTGAAATTGTCACGGTCTTTCTACAAGACCAAGAGGCGGACTACTTCCAGAATATGATGTCCGCTATGGGAAAGCCATTTGTTGAGGCTATCAAAATTGGCGAGATGGTAGAAAGTGAGCTAAAAATGGGTCGAATCTTATGTCATGCTGCTTTTAAAGCCACATCACCACATGTTCTAAAGGGTTCAAAGGATTTGATAAATGGAAACGGGATAGAAGAAGGAGCCATGATGTTTCCAACACGAGGGGGAAACACAGGTTATTCAACCATTATATATGCTTCCTGAGGTCCCTCAACATTATTATCTCCTTCAAGATGTTTCTTATACTATGGAACCACTTCCTTATGCGGTGATGAACGTGCAACCTTACACGTGTACACAACATTATATACAAAACCGAGCTCCAAATCTTATAAATGCCCATCCTTACCAAGATTAATATAATCCCCAATCAAATGTTCCCCAGTATAACCCTCGCCCAAGAGAGCCTTTCAAAAAGAATCAATTTACCCCTATTGGTGAATCGTATTCAAGCTTGTTCCATAAGCTAATCAGGCTAGGTCTGATGCAGCCAGTGGCCCCAAACTGGCCAAAACCTGAGTGACAATCGCACCGAGCTGATGCTAGATATGAATACCAGTCTGGAGCAGTAAGACACAATATGAAGGACTATTGCACCCTCAAAAAGGGCAGTTGAAGAGTTGACTGAAGCTGAAACAATTGTTTTTCTAGATGAAAAATCTCCCGACGTGATGAACAATATGTTGCGTACCCACAGCATCGGGCCAATAGTCAAAATAATTTGTGAAGATGAGAAATTTGATCCGGCAAGAAGGTCATTGCAGCCATTGCGGAGACAAAACAAAAGCCAAAAAAATGGTCGCTGAGCATGAAAGTTCCCCATCAGACGTCTTGCTATCATTTTTGCATCCAGATTATCTTAGGGTGAGATCCAGATATTTTACTTTGTTGTCTTACTTCCCAATGTAAACCCTTCTATCTTTAAAAATTTAAAAAGTAAATCAAATCAAACCAAAAATCAAATGAAATTAGTATATCATTATTCAGGAATGTCTCTCTTCTTAATTTCACTTTTCTTATTCTCTTTTTAGTTTTGTTAAATGTATATTTCAATAGCATGACATGCTTTCGGACTTCATGCCCAGATTCTAAAATGTTGTCAAACTTCAAAATAGTGAGTCAAGAATCAGAACGCAATGAAGATAAGTTTAAGGAAATAAAGCAAAGACTCGAAATAGCTAAGGAAAATTGGTTCTAGATTCTAAAGGTTCATACATTGCAACAAGAGTTACTGCCAAAAGAGTGTGTTATACTTGGGACACATCGAAGGAAATGTCCCTAAAACAACTGTCAATGCAAATGCACTCAAAAGGTATTATGTTGGATCCTCTATATAGCATTACTATTTCCCGAGTGGGATGAAGAAGGATTTCTTTCTCACTATCCAAATATTCAACCATTTGCAAACCCTTTGAGCCGACTCCCATTCTTGACTACCCTCTTTGGAACCTGAAAGTGTTATTAAAAAATCAAAAAATAAAATAAATAATAAAAAAATGAAATATAGAAGAAAAATGATAGATACAAAAAATGGGGGAAGAAAAGACAAAGAAAATGAAAAAGAAACAAAAAAAGGAGAGAGGAAAAAGAAAGGAAAAAGAAAGAGAAAACAAAACAAAACAGAAGAAAAAAATCAAAAATTAAGTTTCCTGAACTACGTTCGACTTGAATCCGAAAGTATACGTAGGCAGCCTCTCGCAGGGATTCAGTCACACTAAAACAAAAATCCAAATTCCACAAAAGTGAAACTGGGGCAAATGTTATAATATTTCGGTAATGATGTTTCCTGAAAGGTTATAAAGTTGTAATTCAGTCCAAATCATTTTTACCCAAATCCTTTCAACTCTTTCTGATCAATTGGTGAGAATGTTAAAGGATCAGAGAATACAGCTACTTGGATTCGATGCACAAATTGAAAGAAGTAAAATGAGAGAGTTTTATTGGTGAAACCACACAGGCACCGTGAGGCAATAGTAAGCAGAGAAATAAAATGAGAGATTCTTATTGGTGAAAACCCTCAGGGGCACCATAGGGCGATGGTAAGCAAAGAAATAAAAAATGAGAGAGTCTTATTAGTGAAAACTCGCAAAGATCACTATAAGGAGATGGTGAGAAGAGAATGAGAGAGGTGGGCTTGTGAAAACCTGCAAAGGGCGCCCCTGATCGAAAAACGGATCCACACAGCCATCAGCACCGATAGAGTCCTGGCAAGGTTTCTCGATTTTAAGGTAAGTTGTGATGAATTCCTGAGAGTCGAACGGTTTACACGGGTCATACATCTAGGCCAAAAGTCATGTCATGTTTATTGAAGTTCGCATGTACTACAGATAAGTCCTTCTTTTCTTTCCTTAAAAGGGAGACTTCTTGTTTAAACTCATTCTCCATTCCATTGTTTGTCTTCCTTTCGGTCCAATTCTTTTCCAAAACTAAGACAAAGAAAGGATAGTAAGATTGACTTACAGGGTTCTCATTTGATACAAGCTTGGGACACATCGAAAGAAATGTCCCTAAAACAACTGTCAATGCAAATGCACTCAAAAGGTATTATGTTGGATCCTCTATATAGCATTACTATTTCCCGAGTGGGATGAAGAAGGATTTCTTTCTCACTATCCAAATATTCAACCATTTACAAACCCTTTGAGCCGACTCCCATTCTTTGACTACCCTCTTTGGAACCTGAAAGTGTTATTAAAAAAATCAAAAAATAAAATAAAGAATGAAAAAAAATGAAATGTAGAAGAAAAATGATAGATACAAGAAAAGGGGGAAGAAAAGACAAAGAAAATGAAAAAAAAACAAAAAAAGGAGAGAGAAAAAAGAAAGGAAAAAGAAAGAGAAAACAAAACAAAACAAAAGAAAAAAATCAAAAATTAAGTTTCCTGAACTACGTTCGACTTGAATCCGAAAGTATACGTAGGCAGCCTCTCGCAGGGATTCAGTCACACTAAAATAAAAATCCAAATTCCACAAAAGTGAAACTGGGGTAAATGTTATAATATTTCGGTAATGATGTTTCCTGAAAGGTTATAAAGTTGTAATTCAGTCCAAATCATTTTTACCCAAATCCTTTCAAGTCTTTCTGATCAATTGGTGAGAATGTTAAAGGATCAGAGAATACAGCTACTTGGATTCGATGCACAAATTGAAAGAAGTAAAATGAGAGAGTTTTATTGGTGAAACCACACAGGCACCGTGAGGCAATAGTAAGCAGAGAAATAAAATGAGAGATTCTTATTGGTGAAAACCCTTAGGGGCACCATAGGGCGATGGTAAGCAAAGAAATAAAAAATGAGAGAGTCTTATTAGTGAAAACTCGCAAAGATCACTATAAGGAGATGGTGAAAAGAGAATGAGAGAGGTGGGCTTGTGAAAACCTGCAAAAGGGCGCCCCTGATCGAAAAACGGATCCACACAGCCATCAGCACCGACAGAGTCTTGGCAAGGTTTCTCGATTTTAAGGTAAGTTGTGATGAATTCTTGAGAGTCGAAAGGTTTACACGGGTCATACATCTCGTCCAAAAGTCATGTCATGTTTATTGAAGTTCGCATGTATCACAGATAAGTCCTTCTTTTCTTTCCTTGAAAGGGACACTTCTTGTTTAAACTCATTCTCCATTCCATTGTTTGTCTTTGAATCCCTTTAGGTCCAATTCTTTTCCAAAACTAAGACAAAGAAAGGATAGTAAGATTGACTTACAGGGTTCTCATTTGATACAAGCTTATATGCAAAAAGACACCCAGACTTGGCAGGGGCATCGAGTCGACTCCTACTGACCATGATGTCCGATGCTTTGAAATAAAAAACTCCTGAAAAGAAAGAAAGTCAAAGTCAAATGCGTGAAAAGGAAAAATAAAGTAGAAAAGGTTGAGTCCCACGTGGATAACTGTCTCGGAAAAGTTTTGAAAAGCCAAAGTGCCCAAATGATCTGAAATTAAAGTTGGAAGAACGAAGCCAGAAATGAAATGCCTATGAAGGTGAAATAAAGTTGGAAAGGGCTAAGTCCTACGCGACTAGCCGTTGCAACAAAGTTTGAGAAGCCAAAAGTTCCCCAATGCTCCAAAGTTAAAAAAAAAGTCAAAAGGGAAAGGTCTACGAAGGCAAAATAAAGTCGATAAGGTTGAGTTCCATCAATAACCCGTCATGGTAAGGTCTGGAAAAACCAGAGTTTCTCTAAAGTCTTAATGAAAAGGATCATCAGGGAACAAGCAGTTGCAGTTGAGAACTTCATCAAAGAACTCGGGTTGAGATCAAGTGATTGAAACAATCGAGGCCACAAAACCAACCACTGTTTCAAACTAATAATTGTTCTTTGTTTGAAAACAGGAAACATGTGCAATCCTAAATCAACCTTGCAAGAAGCAGGTGTGACCAAAAAGAAACTACTTAAGGGCTAGAAACAGCTTTGCAGCAACAACCCGAAAAGGGAAGCCTCCTCTAAAATTCTTTCCTGCATTTACTCGAGAAACTCAACGCCACTATTCTTTAACAACTTGGAGCCGGGCCTTCTTTTCGCACTATTACGGATATGAAAAATAATGGTCAAAATCGGATTCAATTGTCAACTGCCCCAGGCAAAAAGCATCTACTCTTTGATTCTTCCTTAAGGAAAAAGGCAAGTTAGCCATAAGCTCACTATCTAGCTTCTTAGGGATTAACTACTTTATCTGCTAGAGGAAGATAAGCTGCTTTGGCCAAAAAAATCTAACGGGCTATTATCTGAAAAAAATATATAAAAAATAATAGTAAAATAATGATGATGATGAAATGAAATGAAAATAAAGAAAAGAAGAAACATTCAAAATCATGGTATCCTATGGTCTCCAATCTCTAGCTATGTTTTTCCAATATAGGGTCCCATTCCCTAGTTGATTCCCGGAATAATTAGGGACCTTTCCGGCGTAACCCGATGACTTTCCCGACATAATTTGTGGACTTTTTCCGGCATAACCCGATGACCTCCCCGGCATAATCCGAGGACCTTTTCCGGCATAACCCGAGGACCTTTCCAGTATAACCTGAGGACATTTTCGGTATAACCCGATGATTTTTTCTGGCATAATTCGAGGACCTTTTCAGGTATAACCCAATGACTTTCACTGGCATAACCTGCGGATCTTTTCTGGCATAACCCAATGACTTTTTTGACATAACCTGTGGACCTTTTCGGCATAACCAGATGACCTCTCCGGCATAACCTGAGGACCTTGTTTGGCATAACCCCAGGACCTTTTCCGGCATAACCCGATGACTTTTCCGGCATAACTCGATGACTTTACCGAGCATAAGACGTGGACTTTTTCGGCATAACCCAAGGACTTTTTTCGGCATAACTCGATGACTTTCCTGGCACAGCCTGTGGACCTTTTCCGACACAACCTGATGACCTCTCCGGCATAACCCGTGGACCTTTCCAGCATAACCTGATGACCTTCCCCAGCATAACTCGAGGACCTTTCCAGCATAACCCCCGTCATTTTTCCAACATAACTTGGTAATCTTCCCAACTTAGGGCCTCTTGTCCCCATTTTATTTTATTTTAGATATAGGGCTTCACTCCCTAATCTTTTTTCTCTCAAGAATACATAATCCTGATTATATTGCTTTGAATAAAGAAGTAGTTTATATTTTTGTTAATAACTCACAAAATTTTCCTAGTGAAAACTAAGGTTGAAAAATTTTGTTTGTTTGTTTGTTGTAGTGCATGGACAGGTTTTTACCTTATGGCAAAAGTTTCGAGACAATCAAAAGAAGAAGTCTCGATTCAAAATAAAAGAAAAATAAGAACAAGAAAAGAAGTTAACTCTAAGTGTAGAAGCAGAGAAAAGATATGGACTGCTCAAGATATGATTGAAGTCACAAGCTTTACACGTCCCACCTTGATCCGAAAAGCTGAAGAGGAATTAACCAGCGGTCGGAGCTAACGAGCATTAAGATTCATATTAGAGTCTGCAGGAAGAACCAGCTAAGACTCAAGATCAAGCTTTAGCAGGTTTATAGATAGGAATCTTGTAACTCGTAATTGATAGGCTTAGCTAGTTTAACTTTTCATCTTTTATTTTGGTGTAATTAGGAGTTCAGCAAGCAAAAACAACAGCAATAGAAGTGAATCACAGTTTCTCGATAGTCCCAGCTAACAAAACTTGCAGAACTACACCGAACTAATTCCTTTATAGCCAAGGATATGTAAGCAAACTCCGAAGCAAGGTTCGGTCAAACTTTTTAAAAATGCTTCTATATGGAGTATCAAATGGGCAAAAATTGCTCGTAATTGCTACCTTATCTTTGTCCGAAAATTTTTCATGTTTCCGAGCAAATATGGGCAGCTGTGAGCACCTAATTTTTGACTTACATGAAAATAGCTCCTAAAAATACACTAAAAATAATTTTAATTGATTTTTAAAATTTGTTTTCTTTATTTAGTTGCATCCTATATATTTTTAATATCTTAAAATCATAGAAAAATCATAAAAATTATCATGTTTTAATTTTACGCCATCATAGATTCAATTTGCATGTAGGAATTAATTTTATTAAGCAAGAAATCACAAAGTCCAGCAACGACGCTCCTGCTCTTGATCTCCCTATCGACAGATGAATAGTCCCATGAGCTGCCGCCTCTCTCCACTCTAACTCCCTCCTCTCTGAAAAACTAGGATTCTAAATCTGAAATATGATAGCTTCAAATGAAAGAAAGAAAAGAGGGTAGAGAGGAATCTCTGAATTGCTTGAAGTTGTCGCTGCTCTTTCCGTTTCTGGGTTTCATCTTCAAAAGCTTGCTCCTGATCTGAAGTTCTGATGTTCCTCTACTGAAAACTGTTTGTTGAGTTCCATAGCTTGGCTATCAGACTCTTATTTGGTGTCTCCTTGCTATTTTTCAATAATCTAGGTATGTTCTAAGTCTATATGTAGTTCGTTGTGATGTTTATGAATGAAACTATGTTAGCTAATGTCAAATATTAGATGATCTGATGTTAATGTATGAATTAATTTATTGTTGATGTTTTTTAATGATCCGGAAACCAGACGATGCCTTCCTCTGTAAAGATTATCATGGAACAGGAACGCAGACTTGTTAATGTTGTTAGTAAATAGAGAGTGTTAGTGTTAGTATCCAACTTGCTCGTGCTTAATGTGGAAATGAGTGGTAATTTTATATTTGTTCATACAAATCATTCCTTATGTGTAACTACATGGTATGATTGAGTGTCCTAAATTTCTCTTAAAACTGAAATATATTCTTGCATGTGTTGACCCACTTCGTTATACTGGTGCTTGTTCATATTGTTGTAAATTAATATAGAAACATGGATAAATGGGATAAATTATTACTGAATATGAGATTGGTGTTACCTTGTGCTATATGATCTTAACTTGTGTGGTAGTAATGTCACTTCTACCTTAATTCAGATGCACTGGTAATGAAGTTTTTCATTTCTTTTTCTGAAAACTTAATCTCCTCAATAGCTAAAATTGAATATTCTTGAATCATCTCTGAAATACTAAGTTGATTTTCATGTTTTGGTAATGATATTTTCATGTCTTTTTTATTGCTTTACCATGATTCAAAATCGATGTCAACACTGCCAAGAAAAAGGCAGCAGGGGTTATGGCCTCACATCAACAACATCCTAGTAAAAAGTTCGTGACTTGTAAAATTGATAAGGAGGATCGGAGTTGAGTGTGGATAATGTTGATGCTAATTACGATAACCTTCAGATGTGTTGTGCTTATGTTTCTGGTATATATGATTATCTTTGTAAAATGAAGATTGAGAAAAAGATGAGACCTCTGTCTAATTACTTAGAGAAAGTTGGAACACCAACTTAGTAGCAGCAAGTAAAAGCAAAACATCAAAGATTTTTGTGATTAAAACCTGAGACTCAGATAGCAATGAATTAGGCATTTATAAATTTTAAGATTATCGTGATTATAGGTACGTTTTGTTGGAAACACGTTTCAAATGCAATATACTAAACGTGTGTTCTTTTGTAGGTTTTGATGAATGTCAAACAAAGCAAAAAGCGATATATAGCAGTACTCAAGGACAAGCACAAAATGGATGCATTACAAGAAGCTCAAGACAAAGTTTAGAAATGTTATAATTGAGTCAATATTAATTGTGATCTTGATTCCTCAACTTGGCTCATAACATGGCTTCTCTACTAAAATTATTTTTCCAAAATCATGCATATTTAAATTAAGTGTCAAATGATTTTAAACTATGCATATTTACATTTGTTAAAATGTTTTCCAAGCATGCCTCAAAAATCTGGGCTAAGATAATCGATTATGTACTTATGATAATCGAGTATCTCTAAGCCAAGACTGCATGACAATCGATTGTGAATTAATGATAATCGATTGTGAGTAAGTCAGTTAACATCAGGTTTTTGCAAACTGCATAACAATCGATTGTGTACTTATGATAATCGATTGTTAACTGAGGCAAAGTTTTCAAAACTCATAAAAATCGATTATGAACTAATGGTAATCGATTAGAATGAGAAAAATGTCTCCCAGTGATTTTAAATAAAATGATAATCGATTGTGGCTTTTGATAATCGATTATATATGAGACAGAGAGTTTTGAAATTAATTAATAATCGATTATTCCATTTGATAATCGATTGTTGAAGCTGACCGTTGTCATATATTTTCAATTACCTTCAGGTAATCGATTGTTGATATTTAACAATCGATGTTTTGCTTAAAATCTGGAAAAGATTTTCTGAACGTTGTTAAAATAATCGATTGTTGATTTCCGGACAATCGATGTTTTATGCCAAAAATTGGAAAGGATTTCTTAACGTTATAAATAATCGATTATTGATTTGAAGTAATCGATTGTTGACGTAAAATCTGGGATTGAATTTTTAATCTGATAGGCAAACAATCGATTGTTTAGTCTTGACAATCGATTGTCACTGAGTAATTTCAGCAATCCTTAATTGGCAATTAGACAACGGTAAGACTGAGTTTTTCACCTATAAATACAGCTTCAACTCAGTGTTTTCACAACAACAACATATACACTTTGAGTATTTTCATTGCTAAAAGCTTTCTTACATTGATCATCATTTTCCATTCATCCATAAAGCTTTTTGAAGAGCCATTCTATTGAGCTAAGTTGTTGTGATCTTGAGCATACTATTTCTACTCATATCTACTCATTAAGGAGTGCTTTGTAAAGTGAGTGTGTTTTGTGTTTGTAAGAGAATTGCGATTCTCGTTTGTTGAGGAACTTGTGATTCCTCGGTTGAAGTCTTTGGGATTGTTATCCCCGAGCGGTTGAAGTCTTTGGGATTGTTATCCTCGAGCAGTTGAAGTCTTTGGGATTGTTATCCCCAAGCAGTTGAAGTCTTTGGGATTGTTATCCCCGAGCAGTTGAAGTCTTTGGGATTGTTATCCCCGAGCAATTGAAGTCTTTGGGATTGGTATCCCCGAGCAATTGAAGTCTTTGGGATTGTGATCCCCGAGCACCTGGGTGAGGCTTGTGTCCTCAGCTGTAACGGTTTGTTAAGCACCCGTAAGCTTGACAAGTTTAGTGGAAATCTCGAGAGAGTCTCTCGGGGACTGGACTAACCACGTTTGTGGCCAACCAGGATACATCATTGTGTAAGTTTATTCTACTGCACTTGTTTTAATTTCTGCAAAGTTTTTAAATTCCGCACTAAAACGCTTAATATTTTTAAAACGCTATTCACCCCCCCCCCCCTCTAGCGTAAAGCGTATTGTCCAACAATTGGTATCAGAGCCATACTCTCTGAAAGACTTAACCGTTTGAGAGAATCTTTCCATGGCTTCTACTCTAGACTCTTTTGCAGGTATTGATGAAGGACAGTGCCCCACAAGACCTCCTTTGTTTAACGGGACTAATTATTTATATTGGAAAGAAAGGATGCAGATATTCGTCAGATCAAACAGCCCTTACTTGTGGAAGGTGTACACCAAAGGAAATGAGGTTCCTGTCAAAAAGGTGGAAGGAGAATGGGTGCCAAAATCAGAAGAGGAATTCAACGCCGAGGATAATCGAATGGTCCAAAATAATTTTAAAGCTATTAATTTATTACTTTGTGCTGTTAATGCTAATGATTACAGGAAAATCTCCTGCTGCAAAACAGCGAAAGAAATGTGGGACAAGCTTGAGGTCACTTACGAAGGGACTGACCAGGTAAGAGAAGCTAAAATTGACTTTTTAACTCATGCTTACGAATTGTTCCATATGAAGGAAGGCGAAAAGGTAGACGAGATGTTTGAGCGGTTCTCATCAATAGTGAATGATCTCCACGTGCTCAAGAAGACGTTCACAGACAAAGAACTAGTTCGAAAAATCCTTAGGAGTCTAACACCGGCATGGCGATCAAAGGCCGATGCAATTCAAGAGTCAATTGGAATCACGAACGTCACCATAGACGCTCTTAGAGGTAATCTTAAGACTTATGAATCCACTATTCTTAACCCTGTTATTGATGAACAAAGAAGGCAAAAGATTGCTCTAAAGGCGAGCACAAGTCAATCACCAATTGAAGAGGATGGAGATAGCGAATTCGGACTCATCATCAAAAAGTTCCAAAAATTCATGCGAAAAGAATATGACCGCAAAGGGAAAAAGCAAGGTGAGCAAGTTAAATGTTATGAATGTGGTGAAACAGGGCATATCAAAACAAACTGCCCAAATCTTAAAAAGGAGAAGAAACCCTTCAAGAAGCAACGAGCATACATATCTTGGGGAGGAGATTCCGGAGACGAATCCAGTGAAGAAGAAAATGAAGAAGCGGCAAATCTCTGCCTCATGGCACAGGAAGAAAATCAAAGTGAGGTAAGTCAAATCTCTTCTCAAAATTTTTATACTCTTGATGACATGAGAAATGCCTTTGATGAATTGTATGCTGAATTTCTCAAAGTTACAAAAACCGTCACTAGTTTAAGAGAAAGTGCTTCTCTAAAAGAACAAGATTTTCAAAAACAGTTTTCATTAAAAGAAAAAGAATTAGAAAAATTGGTTTTGGAAAATGAGAAGCTACTAGAACAAAACAAGTTTTATGGGAAAAGAAGTTCTGACAAGCCCAAGAGTTCTACAAAAAATTGTGCTTCTTGTGTAGACCTTAAGAATGAAGTAGGTAGATTAAAAGGCACACTAGATAAATTCAACTCCTCTCATAAAAACTTGAATGTGGTGCTTGATAACTTGAAATCAACCAAGCATGGAATAGGCTTCATAAATGAAGAAGAGGTTGATGCAAAAACCCAACCACCTAGAGCTCAATCTAGGATTAATAACAAAAATGCCTTTCCTAAAACAAACATGCATGCTAGACAAAATATTAGGAGACCTAGACATGACCTTCCGCCTAGCAATCGTCACCATAGACATGATGCATATTTTAGGCACAACAGTGATCATGCTAGAAGATCCCGAAATGTTCAACCTAGAAATGATTATGGTGCTCAAATTAGGAGAAATGAAAATAGAGTAAACAATGTGCATTATTCTAGCTACTATGAGCCTAGACGCATGCATAATCCAAATGTGACATGTCATTATTGTAGACGAATTGGTCATATTGCTCCCGCATGCTTTACTAGACATAGACATGCTACTCAAGCATATCATTATAGTATGCATAACCCTCAAGGACCCAAAATGGCATGGGTACCAAAAGAGCATTGATTTGTTTTGCAGGTGTGCTTGAAGGAATCAAGTGTAGTGGATACTCCAAACACTTGACGGGAGACGAATTCAAAATTCCTTCAATTAAAGCACAAAGAAGGAGGAAGAGACGGAAAAGTCGATTTAGGCATTTTTTTAAAATCGGAAGTATTTTCGAAAAATTTAAAAGACAAAATACAAGGAAGACAAAGGCAAAATTGTGGAAGAAGCTTCTTAAATTGAAGAATGAGCCAAAAGACCAAAATGAACGGAGGATGTTCAAAATCAGGTAATTGGCAAAGTCGAAGGGAAGATAAGTACCCTAAACCCTCTTAAGAACATCCTAGGACAAAATTCTTAAGAGTTCACGTTTTTCACCCGACTACACTAGTTTCAAAGTTATTATTTCATTTATAGATTACTGACTTGAGCGTCGGAGATGTTTAATTCTATTTTGCAGGTATCCCCCAAAAGGTAAGAGGAAAGTATAAATTGTCTTGATACAAGAAAAATCGATCATAATCGATTATTTATGCTTACAATCGATTATCAGTATCAGTAATCGATTATTTGTTGATTCAATTTTTTTTGTCATGAAATCTTGTTGAATGTTTACATTGCTTGATAGAATTAAGTCTCATCATTTTAGCATCCCCCTTCCAAACAATCGATTATTTGTTCTGCCAATCGATTATTTGCCAAAATCCAAACTCTCTGTGAGTGAAATAATCGATTACTATATATTGACAATCGATTATCTGTTTTAAACTTATGTTACCGTTTTGGCTCTACAATCGATTCCTGTCAGGTCATAAATATGAAAAACAATCGATTACCAAGTTTGACAATCGACTATCTTTTTCAAATTTTTTTTTACCGTTCTGGCGTGTAATCGATGTGTCAGATCATTTTCATTAATGACAATCGATTATTCTATTCAAACAATCGATTATTGAACGGTCAGTGAATTTATTTTTACCGTTTCAGACTTCAAAGCTCTTCAAATCTCTTCAAATCTTTTCAAATAAGTGTAAGATTCATTCCTTCTCTATATATAGGCTGCACATATGCTCTTGTATACTCACTCAAGCCTCCCAAGCATCAAATTATCTTGTTATCTTTGAAAAATCCTAGCACATCTTTTTCAAAAATGTCAAGCCGCAACTCCAAACGTGCTCGTTCCAAACAAGGTGCTTCTTCTTCTCGCCATCCATATCAAGATGGATCGGTTCTATACTTTGAATCCGATGAAGAGCTCACCCGTTTCTTAACCAAATTTGAGAAACGCCTTATTCTCCCTCCTCGCTTTTCAACAAACGCTCTTGTTGCACCATTCATTCCAGCCGCGAATATGCTAAGAGAGTGCCAACTTTTCAATTTCCTACTCCTTACTCACCCCTACTACAACATTACTTTGGTTGAAGCTTTTTACTCCAACCTTCACAAAGATGATGAGGGTGAACTCGTTACCAATGTTAACGGCATTTCCATTCTAATTTCTGAAGATAACCTCCACCTCATTGCCGGCATTCCGCATGATGGTGAAGACATCTACCAGTACATAAATGATGCCGGGGACATGATTGATGAAGCTAATCTCTTCTGCCAAGCCGGAGTCGCCTATGATGAGTCTTCTTCCCGTCGTCCCACCATAAAGGGTATGGACCCGAATTATCGTTTCATTCTCTATTTCATCACTCGTGTTCTCAAACCCCGTAAACTCAATCACACCACCATTTCCCAAGAGGATGCCAAATTTCTTCATGCCATTATCACCGGTGTTAAAATCAATTGGTGCAAGCTTATTCAATCTCATATGTTCAATGCCACCAGAGATGACATACCTCTCCCCTATGCCCTCTTAATAATGAAATTTCTTGAAGCTTCCGGGGTCAATATTGCTAATGGTCCTCTCAAAAAGAGCACCAAAATCTGGGAAATTTCGGAGTCTTCCTTTCATCATGATGGTGATCATGCTCCCGCTCCTCCTCAAAATCGACAAGCCCGTCGTGCTCATCCTCCTCAGGAGCCTACCCTCCGGACTATCTCTGACCAAATTACTCAATTAACCCGTGAGGTCCATGGTTACTTTGATCACGTGCATTATGCCTATGCTCAGGTGGTGCCATATCAAGCGCCTCCCAATGATGATGAAGGGGATGGGGGTGATGAATGATGAAATTGTTGTTTTTGATGATGTGAAATTGTTGTTTTTGATTTGTTTTTCCTTGGTTGGTTAGTTGTTGTTCGTTTTATTGTGTTTGGCTCCACCCATGTAATGTTATTTTCCAATAAATAAACTTTTGTTTATTTCATATGTTTTTTTGCATATTCTTCCCTTGTATATATTTTTGCTAATGGCAAAAGGGGGAAGAAACGGGATATCAAGAAGTATGCTATATCACTCTCAACTTCATTCATGCTTAAAGTGAGGGGGAACATGAATTGAGGGGGAACATCAAATTGCATACTTTACACTTGTCTTGGATTATCAAAATAATTATTGCATATATCCCGCTTATGTTTGCCATTATCAAAAAGGGGGAAATTGTTGGAAACACGTTTCAAATGCAATATACTAAACGTGTGTTCTTTTGTAGGTTTTGATGAATGTCAAACAAAGCAAAAAGCGATATATAGCAGTACTCAAGGACAAGCACAAAATGGATGCATTACAAGAAGCTCAAGACAAAGTTTAGAAATGTTATAATTGAGTCAATATTAATTGTGATCTTGATTCCTCAACTTGGCTCATAACATGGCTTCTCTACTAAAATTATTTTTCCAAAATCATGCATATTTAAATTAAGTGTCAAATGATTTTAAACTATGCATATTTACATTTGTTAAAATGTTTTCCAAGCATGCCTCAAAAATCTGGGCTAAGATAATCGATTATGTACTTATGATAATCGAGTATCTCTAAGCCAAGACTGCATGACAATCGATTGTGAATTAATGATAATCGATTGTGAGTAAGTCAGTTAACATCAGGTTTTTGCAAACTGCATAACAATCGATTGTGTACTTATGATAATCGATTGTTAACTGAGGCAAAGTTTTCAAAACTCATAAAAATCGATTATGAACTAATGGTAATCGATTAGAATGAGAAAAATGTCTCCCAGTGATTTTAAATAAAATGATAATCGATTGTGGCTTTTGATAATCGATTATATATGAGACAGAGAGTTTTGAAATTAATTAATAATCGATTATTCCATTTGATAATCGATTGTTGAAGCTGACCGTTGTCATATATTTTCAATTACCTTCAGGTAATCGATTGTTGATATTTAACAATCGATGTTTTGCTTAAAATCTGGAAAAGATTTTCTGAACGTTGTTAAAATAATCGATTGTTGATTTCCGGACAATCGATGTTTTATGCCAAAAATTGGAAAGGATTTCTTAACGTTATAAATAATCGATTATTGATTTGAAGTAATCGATTGTTGACGTAAAATCTGGGATTGAATTTTTAATCTGATAGGCAAACAATCGATTGTTTAGTCTTGACAATCGATTGTCACTGAGTAATTTCAGCAATCCTTAATTGGCAATTAGACAACGGTAAGACTGAGTTTTTCACCTATAAATACAGCTTCAACTCAGTGTTTTCACAACAACAACATATACACTTTGAGTATTTTCATTGCTAAAAGCTTTCTTACATTGATCATCATTTTCCATTCATCCATAAAGCTTTTTGAAGAGCCATTCTATTGAGCTAAGTTGTTGTGATCTTGAGCGTACTATTTCTACTCATATCTACTCATTAAGGAGTGCTTTGTAAAGTGAGTGTGTTTTGTGTTTGTAAGAGAATTGCGATTCTCGTTTGTTGAGGAACTTGTGATTCATCGGTTGAAGTCTTTGGGATTGTTATCCCCGAGCGGTTGAAGTCTTTGGGATTGTTATCCCCGAGCAGTTGAAGTCTTTGGGATTGTTATCCCCGAGCAGTTGAAGTCTTTGGGATTGTTATCCCCGAGCAGTTGAAGTCTTTGGGATTGTTATCCCCGAGCAATTGAAGTCTTTGGGATTGGTATCCCCGAGCAATTGAAGTCTTTGGGATTGTGATCCCCGAGCACCTGGGTGAGGCTTGTGTCCTCAGCTGTAACGGTTTGTTAAGCACCCGTAAGCTTGACAAGTTTAGTGGAAATCTCGAGAGAGTCTCTCGGGGACTGGACTAACCACGTTTGTGGCCAACCAGGATACATCATTGTGTAAGTTTATTCTACTGCACTTGTTTTAATTTCTGCAAAGTTTTTAAATTCCGCACTAAAACGCTTAATATTTTTAAAACGCTATTCACCCCCCCCCCCCTCTAGCGTAAAGCGTATTGTCCAACACGTTTTTCGTGGCATGATCACAATACGTTCTTAATTCGAGTGTGCATTTCATGTGACCCGACCACAACAACTTTGAAAAATTAATAATAAATATACTGCGAATCACGGGTGCATTTCATATAGCATGGTTTGGGGTGTGTTCCTAAACAACAAGTGTACGACAATCGTAACTTGTTCAAGAATAAATATTAAAATAATTAAAAGCGGTAATAAAGTTAAAAATGTACAATAGGTATAAAACATGTAATATATCAGATAATTAGGCTAGTTTTAATAGTTTAAGTGATCGTGCTTGAACCACGAAATCTGAGAACGCCTAACACCTTCTCCCGGATTAATAAAATTCTTATCTAGAATTTTTGGTGAGGGAGCTTGAAATGGCCAGCTTTGGAGAGAGCTTCGATGGTTGACTTTGGGAGAGAAGTTTGGTGAAATGAAGTGAGAAACAGCCCCTTTAGGGGGGCCGACACCCCTTGTTTTATTTTAAAAAATGTATGGCCTTTCTTTTAAGCAACTTGTTTGTCACTTGCTTACTTAATAGATGATACATGCTGGGTTTTTTCCAAGTCTCATTCCCCTTGACTTTTATTTTTAACACATATCTATATCTGGACCTTTTGGATTCATTATGACTTATTTTTCTCACGTTCAAGCACATCCACCTCAACATAGTCGTACATATGTTGAAAGGTAGGGGCCTTTTCACTAACAATGTTGATATTCAGGGAAGCAGTATCCAGAATGATTAGCTGTTTTATTTTCCTTTACACTAGAAATGGTGCAAAAGATTGTTCCCAGTTTCGTGTCTAAGCCCTAATGGGTTATGCGTTAGATTTTGTAATGACATTCACAAGAAGTTCTTTCTGCTGAATCTTTGATTTTCAACCATTTGAACACTTAATTTATCCAGCTTTCTCTAACATTCGTCATTCACACTTTGGTGCACATATAAACTCTATTACGTGTGGATAATTTGGATATCTTAGTATTTAGGACTACTTTTGGCATTATATGATTCTTCCATCCCCTCCTGTGTTCGTCTGTAATGAAGTTTTTTCCTTCGTGTTCCTGCAGAATTCTTTTTCTTTTTCTTTTTTAAAAAATGTTTTTTTAATGGATATCTTCAGCTGCGTAAAGTTATAAGTTCCCTTTTACTCTATCTAGATAGATGATATATGGAACCAACCTTGTACGCTTTGATGAAAATGATGTGAACAAATACCCATTTGTGAAATGGTAAAAGCATTTCCGTTATATTCTCCAATAAAACAACAGACATACATTTTGACTATATAGCCTATATTCTCCACAACTGTTTCCCAAGATTTATTTTGCGTCATTTAAACAAGTAACATAAAGATATGCATCAATGAAACAATAGACCACAGAGTGAAAAATGAAAAATTGTCTACATCATGCTTTAACTCGGGTGTTTGAGCAGCAGAGCGAGAAACTACAAGCAAGCAACGTACAATATTGAGAAATACAGCAGCGTGTGAGGTGTTCATGTGTGCGACAAGGGCATCTTTGCCTTGCATCCTGCCCCAAAGGTGCAGATAAATGAAACTACATCACTTTGGCTATTACATGCTTGAGTGGAGCAGCTAAAATTTTGTTTTAGGCTCGATGGAGTTTACACTACAGAGCACACTACATTTCATAATACATAAACATAACTAGTTGGAGATGTACATTGCTTTGTCTTCACCACCAAAATAACTCAAACTTCTGATGTTCACAGGACTGTAAAAAGCTGAAATTAACGGAGAGATAATAGTTAGGAGTCAATAGATTGACATCTAACATGCAAGCATTTCTGTCAAGTTTACAATCAGAAATGTTTTCTGAGATATCAGTGTATGTCCACATAATGATGAAGGATGCAAAGTTTATGGAAAAAAGTAATAGGGTTCAAATCAAATAAACCAAAAAAAGAATGAAGTTACCGGCATGGAGAAAGGAGCAAACTTATGGATTGTCATTGGAGCATTCTGTTAGTTCAGATCTCAACATGTGATGGAGGAGGAAATCTACTCGCTGGCTCCGAGTCTTAGTGCTGTGCATAATGGAAGAAGTAAATATAGGTTACATCCTGTATGCGTTAATGAAAATCCCCTAGTTTAAAACTAGTTAATAACACATACCCAACATTACGTCGCCGCTCCCTTTTTGCTTCCTGAATTATAGAAAGAGAATTCAGGTTCACAAGAGGACTTAGAAATAAAGTGCATAAATACTTACATTATTTAGCAAAGATAACACTGTACGTAACGAAATAATATACGTACATCTCCAAGGTTAGTACCAATTGGTTTGTTTAACGAAAGGAGCAAACCAGGGGTAGGCTGGTGGAAAGACATAAAAGTCTTGAACTCTTTGAGGGTTATATAGTGATGAAAGCTAAGAATACAATTTAGTATGTTATGATAATTGTATTGCTTTTTCTCTTCGAGCTCTCGGCGCATGATAAGCCAAGGCAGGCTAACGTGCACCTATGGCACCTATGGCAAGGGAGAGAAGGCAAGCTGCGCCGGCGACCGGACAAATTACACCGGTGACATCAGTGACAACATCTCTTGCTCCGCTAACGTTTGGGAGCTTCTTGCCAACTGGGTTCCAGCCAATTGAAGAGGAGACTGAGCTAGCTGAGAAAGAGGATATGAACAGTATGCAATGGAACAGTGATTCCGGTAAAAATGTGATTGAAGCTGTGAAGAGCAAGGACCATCTGCCTACGAGTCCTAAGCGGCTTCAATTCTCAGAAGCTGGGTCATCAAGAGTAGATCTAGGTCTGGGAAATGTAGAGAGAATGAACGAAAGAATGGAACACGCAAAAGATGTTCGAATGCAGAATAGGAACTCACAAATGGGGATGAAGCTGAAGTATATACCATCGAGCCACAGAGAAGGTATGCTGGTAATACAAATTGAAGAAGAAGATGTGAATGAATTAAATGAGTATTGGCACAATGCTGTAATTGGGTATGTACTTGGGGATAGACCATATGAGATATCGATGATGAATTACATTGAAACAATCTGGGACTTTGTAGATAAACCTCAAGTATTATATCATCAAGAGGGATATTATGTATTCAGATTTGGGAAAAGGGAGGATAAGGAAGCTGTAAAGGCAGGGCCATATACTTATTATGATAAACCACTGATTTTGCAAAATTGGGAAAGAGATTTTCACTTTGATCCTAAGTGTATCACGACTATACCACTGTGGATACAATTGCCTAACCTATCAGTTGGATACTGGACAACAGATGCATTAAGTAAGGTGGCAAGTGCTGTGGGAATGCCAATGTATACAGACAGATACACAGCTAAACAAAACCCTTGGTGGAGGCAGTTGAAATCATTACCCCATCTTGTGTGAGGCAGTAGGAAATAGTGTATGGATGGAGGCCAAAATTTTGTTCTGAATGCCTGCACTTTGGGCATGAATTGGTTGAATGCTGGAAGATGAATAAGAAAGAGGAGAATGAAGAATTCCAACTGCCTAGAAGAAGAAATAGAGGAAGAAGAAAGAGAATCATACAAGAGTGGAAACCAAAGGAACAACAAGCACAAGAGGAGACAAATGAAATGGTCAATGTGATACAGGAGCAAGTAGAGAATGATCAACAATCACAACACAATCTAGCAGACCAAAGAGGACAAAAGGTGATAAATGCAAAGGAAAATGAAGAACAGACTTACTCCCTGAGCAACCAGAGAAAAAGTGAAGAAGCAAATAGATTTGCAATGCTGGAAGAAATGTACCATGAAGGTGAACAAGGAGGAGGAATGGTACAGGAGAGGGTACAACAACCACCACGATAATAAGCACATGGAATATAAGAGGGCTTAACAAGCCCTATAAGCAAAAAGAGCTGAAAATCTTTTTGCAAAAGAATAACATTGATGTATTAGGATGTTTGGAAACTAGAGTTAAAAAAAAAGTCAAAATATTTTGTACAAAATAGCAAAGGGCTGGGGATACAGATGCAATTATGAGCAGGCAGAAAATGGTAGAATATGGGTGATTTGGAAACAAAACCTATCAGTGGATGTAATGCAAGTTCATGAGCAATGTATTTCACTGTAAGGTAACTGATGCAACAAATGGGAGGCAGATCATGCTGTCAGTGGTATATGCAAGGAACAAAACTCAAGAGAGAACTAGATTATGGAAAGAACTGGAAGCAATGGGGGGTGTGATTCGAATGCCATGGATCATTAGTGGTGATTTTAATAACGTGTTTTGTTCAGATGATAGACTGGGCCAACCAATCACTATGACTGAGATAAAGGATTTTAAAGAGTATTGATGCACTGCAACTATCTCCTGTGAAGACAAAAGGCTGTTTCTACACTTGGTGCAACAAGAAACAAGCAACTGATAGAGTTTTTAGCAGAATAGATTGGGTAATTGGAAATTTTGAGTGGATCAAAGACTATGGACGTGTGGAAGCTGATTATTTGGAACCTAGAATATCTGATCATTCCCCTATAGTGATCCGGATATGGCAAAGGAAGAATATGTATCACAGACCTTTTAAATCATACATGGTAACAATGGAGCATAGTGAATTCAAACCTATGGTTGTGGATGTATGGAAGCAGAAACAGAACTGTGATCCCATGGAAAAAATAGGGAGGAAGCTACAGAATTTGAAGATGAAGTCAAATGATTTGAATAAGGAAATAATGAGCTATGAGAGAAGGCTGAACCAAACAAGATAACAATTAGAATATGTTCAGAAGAGTCTGAAAATAAATCCATTATGTCAAGTCTTGATTGAGGAAGAAAAAGTGGTACTGCAGGAGTTAGAGAAGTGGAGCACAGTTGAGGAAAAGATATTGAGGCAAAGGTCGAGAGTGAATTGGATTGATTATG
The DNA here is from genome assembly GCA_034376525.1 of Nicotiana benthamiana. Classification (NCBI taxonomy): domain Eukaryota; kingdom Viridiplantae; phylum Streptophyta; class Magnoliopsida; order Solanales; family Solanaceae; genus Nicotiana; species Nicotiana benthamiana. Next base: position 8,056,808 of record CM067326.1, read on the forward strand.
GAGACTCAAACTCAAAGTATTTCTATGCTCAATTGAAGATGAGAGCAAGTAGGATTTCTATATCTTCTATATACAATGCAGGGGGGATAAGTGTCACAGAACCAATAGAAATAGAGAAGGAATTTATTGAATTCTTTAAGCAGCTCATGTAGACAAACACTGGCTCAAACCTTGCCCAAATGCAGAGATCATCAAAGGAGTGTGTTTGTCAGCGAAGCAGCTGCTGGAGATAATCAAGGAAGTAACACATGAGGAAATAGATGAAGCAATCAAGGATATGCCAAATGACAAAGCACCAGAAGTGGATGGATTTTCAGTTGAATTTTTTAAGTTACATTGGCAAGAAGTCAGGAATGATGTATATGAGGCAGTGGGCTACTTTTTCAGAACAAGTAAAATGCAGAAAGCTTGGAATTGCACTGCAATAACAGTGGTTCCTAAAGGTCCAGCTCCTACAACAGTGAAGGATTATAGGCCAATAGCTTGTTGTACTACAGTGTATAAAGTTATTGCAAAGATTCTTACAAGAAGGATAAAGAAGGTGATTAACAGTCTCATTGGGAAAGCACAATCAGCATTTATAGAGAGGAGAAATATAGTGGATAATGTGTTGTTTAGTCATGAACTATTCAATGGGTACAACAGGAAAGGAGTATCACCAAGGTGCATCCTCAAAGTTGACCTCAAGAAAACATATGACTCACTTGACTGGCAGTTTCTAAGGCAGATGCTTACAGAGTTGGGATTTCCTTATAAGTGCATTGGATGGATTATGGAGTGTGTGACAACAGTGTTATATTCATTGGCACTCAACGGTGGTCTCACAAAACCTTTCCCTGCTAGGAGAGGGATTAGGCAAGGAGACTCTCCTTACCTATTTGTAAGTGCAATGGAGTACTTATAGGGGGAGATGAATACTTTGAAAATGCAGAAGGAGTTCAAATACCATCCTAAATACAAGAAACTAGGAGTAACACATATATGTTTTGCTGACGATCTCTTAATGTTTTGCCGGGGAGACACAAAATCTATTCAAGCAATACAGAATGTTTTGATAAGTTCTCAAAAGCATCAGGATTGCAAGCAAGTGCGGAGAAAAGCTTAATATATATGGCTGGGATTAATCAACAAGTACAAGAAGAGATTATGCAACTTATTGGATATATAAAAGGCAGCCTGCCTTTTAAATATCTGGGAATGACATTCTCGACTAGGAGGCTAAACATAAACCAATGTCTTCCTTTGGTTGAGAAGATCACTGATAGAGTGAGGTGCTCGTCTGCTAGGATGTTATCATATGCTGGAATATTACAACTGATCAAATCAGTGCTATTTGGTGTGCAAACATATTGCGCCCAAATATTCTTGATACCAAAGAAGATTATGAAAATGGTGGAAGCTGTGTGCAGGACTTTCCTGTGGACTGGATCAACTAAAATATCTCGGAAAGCTCTTATAGCATGGGACAAAATTTGCCAATCTAAAAGTACAGGGGGGCTGAATGTGATCAACATGAGAACTTGGAATAAAGCTGCAGTGATGAAACAATTATGGGCATTGGCTATGAAAAAGGATACACTATGGATTAGATGGGCTCACATATACTACATAAAGTATAGAAGAATTGAAGACATAGATACACCAAAAAATGCAGCATGGGTGGTGAGGAAGATTATATAAAGGAAGATGTGCTGAAGATGAGGACAAACCAAACAGATATTGCATCAATTCTGAGAGAGTTTGAGAAACAAGGCAAGCTCCAGATCAAAAAGACATATTGACAACTTCAACCTCAATTCAGTAAAGTGGAATGGAAGAGTATTCATATGCATTCACAAGTTCATCCAAGGTTTAAATTCCGTTTATGGTTAGCTATCCATCAGATACTAGCAACAGTCAACATACTTGCAAAGTTTGGGTTACAAGCGCGGCAGAATGTGTGTTCTGTGGACAGAATGAGGAAAACTTTGAGCATCTGTTTTCCAAATGTCAGTATACAAAAACATTGTGGGAAAGAATGCTCAATTGGCTAGAACATAGAAGGCAGATCCAAAACTGCGTACAGGAAGTGAGCTGGATAAGTGGTGTGGCAAAGAAGAAAGATTGTGTTGCAGAAATGACCATGGCAGTCTTTGCAATGGTTGTCTATTGCAAATGGAGAGAGAAAGGAAGATATGATGCCGATAGAGTGTGCAAGGAAATTGCAATGCATATACATATTCAAGGACGAAAGAAGATTAAATGGAGTCAAGGATTGGCAAACGTAAATAAAATGCCATAATAATGAAATGAAATAGTATAGATATACTTACTTTTGATAATTGCAGTTAATATGAGAGATTAACGGTCAGCGTTAATCTAGTTTTGTAATGATTTTTTGATGGAATAAAAGTTCAAAATTTCGCCAAAAAAAAACTGCTGCAGAAAAAGATGTGTAATGGTTGGTTATATTGCAGAGAGTTGGGGGATTTAACAAATAGGAGGAAATGAGGGAAGAAGAGTAGAGAAACAGGTTTTATAAGGCAGAAACTAAATATAGCTTGCGCCAAGATATTTGTTGGTGTCGTTTCCATGTGCTACTACATTTAGCGGTAATATTTTATCATGATTTGAAAAAGCTTATGTTCTTATCTTTTTAAGAGTGGACTATCTGGTAGCTCATGAAGGAATATTTCCCTTTCTAAGTTTTGCTGGCTACAATTTTCATTGTTGAGTTGTCCCACATCGGAGGGATTTGAGGTCCTTGGTCTCCTTATATGGCTTAGGCAATCCTCACCTCATAAGCTAGCTTTTTGGGTTGAGTTAGGCCCAATGACCATTCTTATCATGGTTTCAGAGCCAGGCCCATCCCAATTATTGTTACCGATGTTGGGCCCCCATTTATGTTGTCCACACTCCAGAGATCTGGGCGTGAGGGGGGTGTTGAGTTGTCCCACATCGGAGGGATTTGAGGTCCTTGGTCTCCTTATATGGCTTAGGCAATCCTCACCTCATAAGCTAGCTTTGGGTTGAGTTAGGTCCAATGTCCATTCTTATCATTCATGAGGGTAAATAATAACAGAGCACTCCTATGATGAGTCAAGAACTCCATCAACTCGCTAGTCTTTCAAGATGTTCCTGTCCGCAAAGGAACAGCAAGAAATAATAGTTCTGCTGTTCATAAACTAACCTTGTCATCACCGTCCACACATCCCGCTGATGCCTCTAGATCCATTTCTGCTTGAAAAGCTTCCAAGACAAATGCTACAATCTAAAAAAGTCCAAGCAAAGGTGAAGTGTTAGTTTATTGTTTCAGCACTGATACATGCTATAGGGCCATACAGAGGATAAATACTTAGGAAAGAAGAAAGTGTCCGAACACAAAGGAAAAGCCAAAGCGATAAGATCAACTATAAAAACAAATCTTAGTGAACTCATGAGGACTTATCTCAACAATGAAATTGACTTTTTGGTTTGCCTTTATGTTTATGGAGAGCTTCAGTGGAGGTTATAGAGACCAGACTTTGCAAAGAGTAGACATGGATGCTTACCAAATTTAACAGCCACAAAACTGAGATAAGATAGAAGCTGACAAAGTAGGCATAAGTCCAGGCAGTTCCCATTAGTTCCTTGTAGCTCTGAAATGTTAGGAAATTATTATCAACTACTTGGACCACCTATTGTAAACGATATACCTACTTAATTCATTAAGTTAGGAAAGCAGCTAGGTCAGAACTGTCAAAATGTCATTAATCATCAAAACTCTTTATATTAGCACGATAAAGCAAAATGCATGAAAGATGCAAAAACTGCAAATAGTGGTAACAACTAACATCTTACTACAGGTTGCTCAAAGTCAATAAGTTCCCACGATTCATTGAACCTCAAATACATAATTTAAACTTGTAAAGAAAGTCCAATTTCTTCACATACGGGCTAATACTCAAAAAAGCACTAAGAGAAACCAAACCTATGACTTATTTGGGGGAAAAAATGTAATCAGATTTGTGATATTGACAGAATGTTGATCTTTTAAACCACATAAAGAAGGATGAGCAATGGTGTTGGCATTTCACAAACCACTCAAACATCAGAAATTTGCAAGTTTCTTCGACGTCCATCTCTTTGGTGAGTACTCATTAAGCAGAAAAGAGAAACACTCTCCTCTCTCAAAATTGTTAATTACCACTGTACATAATAATCACCATCTCAAAGCAGAGGAAATGTTCCTGAATATCAGAAATACCTCCCGTATATGTACTTGTCAATATAAACATTATGAAAGAATCTGAGCATCAGCCTATTGGTCAAAGTCTTAGGTCAGTGTAAAACATTTGAAAATCCTTACATAGTCGTCTAGGATATTGCATGTCTCCAACATAACCTGATTATAGATTTCATGAAGCAGACTTACAAGTGTCTATCCGGATCTACCAAAGGTTGGATCAGATACATGCTGAAATATTTGAGCATCCAACCCAAAACTTTAAAGTAATAGGTGTGGTTACGAAAAATGGACATCGGGCCTAATTTAACCCTAAAAGCTAGCTCATGATTGAGGATTTCCCAAAACCTTATAAGAAGGGAAGGCAACAGCTCATTCGCATGGGATACTTAACACCCCTGCCTTCCCCATGCATGGGATTGGGCATTGGTGCGTGGACAATATTAATTGGGGGGCCCATATTGGAGAAAAGAAAAATAGGAATAGGTCTAGCTCTAATGCGATTTTAAAGAATTTGAGCATCAAAATCCTAGAACCTTAAGCTAATTGGAGTAATTCAGGATCATTTGAGCTCCTTTGGAAACCCTTACACAACCGATGAGGGACAAGTGTAATTTTTCTAACAGGTCCAGTAGTGTAGAACCATTACTCTTTCGGAAACCCTAATCCAAGTGATGTGTGCACTGTATAAGCACATGGATGTTACTTTTTCGTCTGTCAGATTCTCATTTTCTTAAAACCAACAAGACAAGCTTTCATCTCAATTATCCAGGAGAATTTTTCCTCCAAAGGAATTAATTCACACTCAGTAAACGACAAATACCTATCACAGCATTGACGAAGCACAACAAAGCTAGAATGCAGCCACTTAAGGATTGGGCTAGGCTCCAGTCACCAAAGTCATCATCCCTTATACCTATTTTTAATGTGGTCCACTGGTTACTTTAAAGGTATGAAAATACAGGACTGATTTATGAAGAATTTCAATCATAAAAGACGACCCATACAAGTAAAAGATAGTTATTCTAAGCAGATATAATGGTAATTGAGGAAATCTTAAAATCAGGATACCTGCATCCACACTTGCCAGTTTCCCATCACCAATATATTGAAAAGTGTGACCATGCCATTTGGATAGTCATTGAAGTTAAAAAGCAAATAGCTTAGACTGTCAAGTAAACAAAATTGATAAATTGACTTCCAAGTGGAGAACAGCACAAGAATATGCAACAAGAAAAAGGGATCTTGATAATATGATAAATAGGATAAAATAGGTTCTTCCAAGAAGATAATTATGAAACAGCAAAAAGATTATCCCCTTGTTGTTTGTTGAGAAAAATTCTCCTGTAGAATGCTACAATTTCACCATTGACAAAAGGATACTCGTTACCAGCAAGATCAGTTTGGGCTAAATTGGGGTTTCCAGTGTTGACAACCCCCCCAAAGATCTGCACAAGTTAAAAGAAGAAACTAAGGATGAAAAGGCAGAGGAAGCATAGGAAAATAGTAGACACGGAATACTGTAATATCAATAAAGAAAATGATGAGGAAAAGATATTTCAGTTTCTTGTATGACGGCATATTGACTAAGATCTGCACCCAAAGGAAATCTAACAGAGAAAAGGTCAATTTAAGGAGAAGGGGTCTATACTTCAGAAAGATTAAAAACAGAGTTCACCATTACTTCAGGACAAAGTTTTTGAAAGCTACTTCATTTAATAAGCAGAAAATGAGAGCAATGAAATCCTAATGGGAGTCATTAGCATAGTAATAGACTAATATCAACAAAAGAAGTCAAATGTACCTGTAAACCAAGAGAGCAATAAAAGCATAAGATGCAGAATATGGTTCCCAAGTATGGCACCAGACTTGGTATAAGGGTAAAAAATGTGGCAACAAAAGCACGATAGCGCTCAACGTGCATCAAGAGTCTTATTAACCGTAACATTCTTGCGATAAGAAGATAGCGAATCCTGTAAGCAACATAGTTGTCAGCACACAGAAGCATTTAGTCTAACCATAAGACAGGAGCGCTAAATCGTAAAGCATCAGAAAGAAAAGACACTGAGTAAACTGTGCAACCATATTCCTGTTTACTGTAAGCACCCAATTGTGGGTTTCTCATTCTCTTGTGGTGACACACATTTTATGTACAAAACATCTCTAAAAGTTTGACGATGTTATAATCTTAGGCAAGCACATGAAGATGTGAATGTGCATTATACTAGGACTTGTGACCACTGTAAGTACTCAAAAGTACATATTTCATTCTTTTACAGTTTCAAACATTCTAAGTTAATTAAAATACTCTAAACTTGACAATCCAAGAATCTCAAGCAGTCACATGAAAATGTAATTTAGAACATAAGATATAAATTTTTTATTTCCTTCCAGCTAATGTATCATTCTCGTGAACTATTTTGAATTTCCATCCTCCTTGTAAGACCTAAGCTGAATTTCCTTATTGCTGGGATGCAAAACATGCTCAACCTACTTGTTAAAATAAATAAAAACAATTATTGACTTATTAACAATGTACAAGAGGTGTTCCTTATAAGAAGTCTTAGGTTATGTATCCTATGGTAGGTAATTAATTACAATACTAATAAAGTAAGTAAAATATTCTATAATTACACGTGGAATAGCCTTTAGAATATTTTATATGATTTCCTTATTCAAGTATAACAAATCTAGATGGGTTGAATCACAAACATATTCATTTGGTATTCTAACATGTCCCCTCAAACTCAAAGTGGGGAAACCAGCTTGACTTTTACTTATTTTGAGACAGTTGACGCTGGAATCTCGCTGGAATAGTACACGATCATCAAAGGAAAAGCAGTACGAGAACTCTTTCCTTGGAGAGCCCTGGGTAACTGCACAGATCGAAAGAAAGTGCTTCTTGCACTACGCACAGAGAGGAATCTATTCTCAATCACAGAAAAGAGATTTGGGGTTGAAAATCTCCAAAACTTATCAAAGAAAGTTGAATTAACAGAACAATGACAGGAAATTCAAATTTTAGATGAGGGCATCGGTTGCGCAAAAAGTAGCAACATCGGTCACCCCTTATCGGTTGTTGGAGATAGGAGCACTGGTTGCCGGAGAGAGGAGAATCATCAGGCACCAAAAATAAAAATAAAAGAAGAAAACAATGGCTCAATTGGCGGCACACATTGGTCGGTACGGCCCACCGGTAGCGGAAGCTATTTGAGTCTCTACCAAGATCGCAAGCTCTAATACCATGTGAAATAGAAGAACTTCTGATTGACTTATTAACAATGTACAAGATGTGCTCCTTATTAACATTCTTAGGCATGTATAACATCGTAGGTAATCAATCCCTATACTAATAAGGTAAGTAATATATATCGAATATCCAAAAGTTTCTTTTTGAATATTCTATACGATTTCCTAAATATAAACGTGTATGAATCTAGAAACAGATTAACTTAATATTCTGACACCACTCATCCTCCTAGAGAGCATAAAAAGCAAATAATGTTATTAAGATCAATGCAGCTTCACTATCATTATAAGCAAAGGTTATACGAGCTGCAAAAGGATAATTAAGAATTTTTCTAATCATTCTCTAGCCTCTATTCTCAAGCTACAACACTTAAATCTTATTAGCACCTCACTTTAAGAGTAGCATACAGAACACAGCACATAGGAAAAAAATCAAAACTCCATCCTGTTGAGGAAGAAAATAGCAATCAAATCATGGAGACAAGCTCATTGCCTCCAAAAAGTCTTTTTCTTGTACATGGTAATATATTCAGAAAAATAATTAAAGTACTCAAGAAATGCCAGAATTGCAATAATAGAAAATTTGGCAGTCCCTGCAATATGAGCTACAGAGGCCCTTACCATTCTCCGTTGGACAAGAAAGTCAGACCATCAGGGGCTACAAAAGTAGTTGTTTCTCCAATAACTGTGAAAATTGAATTCATCCGTAAAATGAGTTAGAACCAGCAAAAGCAGAGAAAATGATTTTAGCAATCTCACTATGTCCATAGAAGTGAGAAGTGCCAATTAATGCAATGAACTTCACAAACAGTAGCACTGTTGAATGAGTTCACATAATTATACGTGTTTATTAGAAAATAAGATCATTTTTGAACAGCCAGATAAACATTGGCAGGTGCACCATATTTTAGCAAAAAGACAAACAATTACCTCAAATAAATGAATTCAAATCATGGAAGTGCGCATATCTTTCAAGTAAGACACCATACTTCACATAAAATGCCATTTCCCAACATGTCAAAATTGTACTATCTTTCTATTGAGTTTTTCTCTTTGGATGGGGTGGGTTGATGGAAGGACACAAGCAAGGTATATCACCAATACCATCCAAGTTCAACTACTTCATTTGAGAGTTGTGAAGACCTAGTAAATTAAAAGCTATAGAGGATCTCTTATCTTCTCTCTATTGTTTACATAATATCCGTGAAGATATGGCACCTGGTCTTAACTCAACCCCAAAAGCTACTCTTGAGGGGAAGATTGCTCAAGACCACAACCACAACCCATTTATTAAACCAATGTGGGACTTAACGTTCCCTTATACCCTCAGGACTCAATTGGAGCATGGACTTGGGGGGGGGGGGGGGGGGGGGAACCAACATTATGAAACACAACAACAGGGATCAATGGGCTTGGACCATGATAAGAAAATGGAGCTTGGACCTAACTCAACCTAAAAAGCTAGCACACAATGTGAGGATTTCCCAAGACCATAGTTACTGTCTGATATTATTGCATGCTATTTTATTTATGGTTCTTATGTTTAAATAATTATTTGCGTTATTTCTACTGGAGTTACTAATGCTGTTTTGTTTTTATTTTTGTTTTTGATTCACTGAGCCGAGGGTCGATTGAAAACAGCCTCTCTGCCCTTTCGGGTAGGGGTAAGGCCCGTCTACATATTACCCTCCCCAGACCCCACTTTGTGGGACTATACTGGGTAGTTGTTGTTGTATAGTCACAACCCATTCCCTCAACCAATGTGGGACTTAAAGAAACTGCAAGCATTATCAAACAAAGGTGTAGTAATATAGCGCAATTCAAATGACACTTTCAGATACAGCCTTACATATGTTATAAACTGAATATGAATAGAGATCAAAGAAATAAAACTATGAGCCAAACAATTTGAAATGTCAACACAAGAGCTACTACAGTACTTGATATAAAATTTAATTAAGAGAAATCAGGGTTTAAAACATTTGAAACCTACCAATGACCCAAGTGACGACAAAATCAAATCGATTTTGACCATCCCTCCAATAGTTCTCAAAACCATAAGTATACACTTTTAGTGCCATCTCAATAACATACAGCCAGCCTGTGCAACAAAGTAGAAAATGGTAAAATCCAAATATGCTTAACTCAAAGAAGTAAGCATAGCACCAGAATTTTAAGACGAGGGTCTATGAAGAACAATACACCTGTGAATTTGAAAAAAATGTTTTGAAGTCAAAGAGGCACCATCATAATGATAGCAGAAGAAATCAAAATATTCTTATTAATTACTCCAAGTGTACAAGATCATTACGCATTAAATTGACTGCAGAGGACAACTGCCAAGTCTAAGGAGAAGAAGACAAAGTATCTAGGTCTTCAATACCAATACCCTTACCCTTTCCCTAATATCCTTATACCTTAAGAGAATTTCATTTGTCTTTCCGAGCTCCAAGCAGGCACAGAACGTCATAACCTCTACATGGTACTCTGAGTTATAAGTAGGATTATTTGGTGGTCAAAAGAGCATAAAACTTGCTTCAGCTACATGAATCTAAAGAAGTACAGATGCAACAAGAGACTGCCTATAGAAGTGAATAACTGTTGCTTATTTGCCGTTGGGTTAAACGTTTTTCGGGCACCTAAAGTAAGATAATAAAGAACGGAACATCTTAAGGTACTTCCCTAAAATGCAGATAGAGAGAAAACAAAAACTCCTTGAGAGAAAAAATGACTAGCGAGGTCTCTTTTTGCCAATCTTTTATAAAGACATCAAGATAAAAAATTTATGGAACTTTCTAGAAACCTTTTGTTGGGTATGATCATGGCAGGTGGACAATGTAACTTTTTCAGAATAAAGAAATAGGCCACTGTTGTACTTTGCCATATTGCTGAAGTTACTGGTGTCTTGCGCTTTTTTATGATTTCTTTTTAAAATGGTACTGCCTCCATATCAATATATGTGTCTTACTTTCCTTTTTCAAGTAACGTAAATGGGTATTGGAACAAAAATCCCAGGCAGTGTAACGGGATTTGAACCTGGGACCTCCAGGTTTTTCTCTCATACGTCTCAACTAGTTGGTGCTTCATGTGTAAACACTCGGGAGAGGATGTGGATCATCTCTTACTACATTGTCAGGTAGTGTCACGTCTGTGGTGGGCGCTTTTTAGATGGTTCGTATAATGGATCATGCTGGGTACTGTGAAGGATGCTTTACTCAGTTGGGCCTTTAGAGGACGACGAGAAAACGCCAGGCATGGGATTTTGCTCCATTAGCACTTATGTAGATCGTATGGAGGGAAAGAAATAGGAGCGCTTTTGACAGAAAGAGCATGATTTTGTACAGCTGAGGGATAGCCTCCTATTCTAATGTCTTTTTGATGAAACCATGAGCTTCCTATTTGTATAGAAGATTGGGTGTGTCTAGTAGAGAACCATATCTTTCTGTAGATTCTCCACTTTTTGGAATACTTCTTGCATACAAAAGTTTTCCCATTATCAAAAAAAAAAAGTATAAATAAAAAAAGGGGTGATGCACTCTTAAGTAAGGATCTAACAATATTGTTCAAATCTCAAGAACTTAAAGAAGTCCTCAAATTCAACAGAAAGAACTGTTAGGGCAAGAAAAAGTTTTAACATTTGAAATATCAAATAAAATGCAAAATACAACCAGCACAACTCAGAAGCCATACATTTATATTTCTTCCTAAAACAATGAATGCTCTACTAGATATGGTCAATATATTTAACATAAACGGCAACAAGAGTGGTTACCACTGACATAAAACCATCTGGATAACATTCTAGCTAATGGGGTCAAACTATAACCAGAATCTCATGAATGAAAAAAGAAAATATCTAATTTCTAGACATATTGGTACCAAGTCCTGAAATTCATTATGCGACCTACCAAAGGTGAACTCCACCTTCTGCCAAAAGGTTTGACCTGAGTTGTTCTGTATATCAAGCTAGAAGACACCACCAGAAAAAGTCAGTGAGATTCATCCTGAACTTCGAAAAGATGTAAACAAAAACAATGAGAAAAGAACAGGATATTTCTTCAGCTGTTAGTCCTTGTCTCCTGTATTATACATACAAGCACAAAACACACCACCCAAACAAAAGCTTTATTCATTGACATCCATGAAAGAAGAGAAACTGAAACACAATTTCATAGCATATGAAGATCTTGACTTATTTTTTGGGCGAGAATGTTGACACTTTCCCCAAAACTCAGGTGGTCAGTAGGGTGTGCCAGTCCTTTCAGACGTAAATGATTTGGAAGAGAAGGTTTCTCTGAGGTAATTAAAGCGAACTTGTACAATGGCACTGTGTTATTCTTATCAGACATAGAAGAGCAACCCCACTTCCTTGATGTTGCCTCCACACCGTATCAAAAGCACCAGACAGTAAACAAAGCAGGAAAAGTTCATAGGTTGTTTAGGATCAATGTTCAGCTGCATGTTTGATGGAGTCAGGAGGTTCTCATTCTTATAAACAGGGGAAGGATGCGACCAGACGGAGCTACCCTTGTCCAAGGGGAGTCAATTGACACCCTTTTGCCGGAAATTTACACTATATAGATAGGTCAAATATTTTTCATGTATATATACCATATGTTGAATCCCTGGGATTCTTTTTATGTTTACTTCTTTATCTTTTGAATCCCCTTAATTTCCTAGCTCCGTCCCTGCGCCACACTTAAGCTTAATTCAAGAACACAATTGTAACAATTAAGGTGGTAGCTAGTTCAGACTAGTTTGGGGAATCAGTGGTTGGTAATCCAAGGGTAATTTATATTCTCCATGTCAGTTTACTTTATAGACATTCGTTCAACAATTAACAGATCAGATACCAAAAGGAGTTAATATCACTTCACAAGTTCAAATACCACTAACAAATCTATATGCTGCGGTACTTTTGCATAGAAATATTATTTATTTGCATCCAAAATCCAATTAGAGACTGTACAGAGTTTGATTCATACCGTAGTTTCAATAATAACAGCAACAAGATTGACAAGGAGAACGAACACTATTATGTACTCAAATGTAGCTCCACGGACGAAGCCTCTTAACTTCTCTGATGCTGGTGAATGATAGAAATTTGGACATGCTTCAAAGATTGGCAGCTGCAATAGAAAACAGAACATGAAGGATTCCTTGGTATCACCTTCAAACTGTAACCAAAAGGGTAAATGGACTCACTGAATCTTCTTTCTGAAATCTTACTCCAATGGCAGTGCACAGATCAGCAAATTCATCCAAATTTATCTGCATTTGAAAGAGAGGAGTTTAAGAGAAGTGTAAGAACAAAAATGAAGATGAAATTTTAGTGATTAAGAATAGACTTATGTCATGGAAAGGATCTGATCCTATAATTCAGACACCCATCTGGTTCCATGAATAAATATGAGAAACTTGAAGTTCTTAAACTTAAGAAGATCTAACAACTTGAAATCATTAAGGTACTAGACAGATGTGCTTATTGCTTAACATCAAGCTCTGGTGCTAAGTCATTCAACTTGATCACTCACTCCGATAGCACACCAAGTATTGATAGGATAAAGCAAACTTTTGACTTTGAGAAGCGATGGAAAATACGAAATCGGTAGTTTAATCTATCACATAATTTTACATAATTTAAAGGTAAAACTCAAGTTTGAGAGATGGAAGTTTGAGACTGAAAAAAAATAAATATTAATGACACAAGTTAAAAAAGAAAATCCGTTTTCCATGTAACAATGTTCCTGGAAATGTTTGGCAACCCTATTGGGTGGTCAAGATCATCAAGATAAACTGTAACAGTGAAAACAAAGCTAAAACATAACAGTAAGGCAAGATTTACAGTAGCTAATAGCATTAGCAACAATGAAAAGTTCCACCAACAAGGGTTGTGGTGAAGTGGTAAGTAATCCTTCATCCTTAACCAGAAGTCTCGGGTTCGAGCCTTGCATATAGAGTTACCTTTATCAGGGAGCAATTTAAACCATCCCCCCCCCCCCCCCCAATGTGGGACTTTCCGGCACGAATCTGGATGTGATTGGGCCCCAATGTGGGCACCGGACACTAGGAAGGAAACCAAAAAAATATGAATAGTTCCGCTAGACCCTTTACAAATGTAATGGGACATCATTGTCACTTCCAAACTATATGAAAAGGTAGCCAACAACCAATATCAAAATATTTCAAAAATTTCCAAAGAAAATAATTAAAACATAAACTGTTAAAGTCACTATTCAATTATGAGAACAATTCAAATGTGTGCAAATCAAGAGAAATGGAGAGTAACGAGAATGAAAGTACCTCACTGTCAGAGAATTAAAAAAGATTCTTAAGTACCTTAAAGTCACCAGTATCATCCAGCTCGTTGAATATTGACTTAAAATCATCTCCTGATATTTTCGGCAATGTCCTAGAGACATATAAAGAAATATCAATGTCTACTACACTGTGGAACCTTGAGTGATATACGTGGAAGAAAAAGTGCAGGACATGGGGTATATTCATGTAACCAAGGAGAAGATAACATAAGTCAATTCAAACGCAGCAGTATCTGAAAATAGGTACAAACAGAATTTTAATTATATCATCCCCAAAGAAAACCAACAATAACTATTAGTATAAAAAACAGAAGAGTATAGAGGGTAGATTTATTCCTGAGCATCAAATCACTAATCACGACATTGACTGTTATGCTTATTTTTTTACAGAACCCATTTTGGTTTTGTATTTCCCGTACATGGATCTGTTTAATAGTATGCTTAATAACAGAAGATTCATTTTCAAACTCCTTAAAGACACTAGCTAAACTTATCTCATAGGTGCTCCCAGCTTGCCATGAAACTATTTTAATAACCTAAGGTGCAGTGTCAAAGTGACTTCAAGTTAAAGCAAAGTTTGCTAAACTTCCAAAATGATCGTCAAGTCCCCAGCTGATTATCAAATTACAATGACCAGAGAGAAGCTTAGTCAAAAGGTATGAAATGAATTTTATCTAGAAGAGACTAGCAGCTAATTAACTGTCCTCTTCCTTCTCAGTCTGCTAGCTCATAACCAGGATCAGCTTTCACAATTCAGATCAGGCATTGCTGTTTCACTAGTGTCCCCTTGGCTAGTAATACAGGAATGATTACAAAATAAGAACTAGCTGTATCACAAGTTAAATCCTGGGAAGCAAACTGAGTTGCATGTTCTAGTACATGAGCAAGCAGCAATTTACAGGTGAACCATCAAATACAAGTTTCGAGAAATGCCTTTTTCTTTTTTCTTTTTTTGAAAAGGTAATATTTTGTATTGATTATAAAAGTGGTTACACTAAATAGTGTAGCCAACTATTAATTACAATGAGAGAACCAGAAGAGAGGCCTAAAACTCTATAAGACTCACAATTGATCTAAGACATCAAAAATACACTCTCTCTTCTAGGTATTCCTTTTTACACCAAAAATAAAAGAGCATTAAATAGCTCATCTTCAGTTTTTGTTTTTGGACTATGGTTGTCCTGAAAACATCTTTGATTCCTTTCTTTCCATAATAGTCCACCATATACAAGCCGGGACAACCTTCCATTACTCCTTCTGGCTGGAGTGTTCTCCATCTCTTTTCCAACTAGTTAGGACTTCCTTGATTCTCCTTGGCATAACCCACCTGATCCCCTTAGGTTGATGAATATCTTCCATAGTTGATCAGTAACACTGCAGTGCAAAAAGAGATGGCTGACTATCTCCTCCTGAGCTTTACATACACTGCAGTGCAAAAAGAGATGGTTGCCTGTCTCCTCCTGAGCTTTACATAAGTGGCATCTGGATCCCAGCTGATAACCTCTCTTGGAGAGGTTATCTTGTGTCAAGACTGCTTCTCTTGTTAACCAAGTAAAACATGCAACTTTCTAAGGAATTTGTACTTTCCAGATCATCTTCCATGGCCAACATCCAATCTAATTGTTAGATTGGTTGAATGCTTTGTAGGTAGATCTGACATAATATTTGCCCTATTTTCCCCCTTGCCAATGCACCTTATTGCGATGACCCAAAAGGTCATCTGGTGTTTTAGAACCCAATTCGGGGTTCCGAGACCTTCAAAACTTCATTTTCTTTCCCCTCGATTTGCGCACGCAGTCCGGACGCATTTCCGAAAAGCCTCTATGTGAAAATTTGAGAAAATATTAAGTTTTTCTTTTAAAAGTGATTTTAGTCGACTTCACTCAACATTTTGAGTAAACGGATCCAAACACGTGTTTTGACGGTCCCGAAGGATCCGTAGTAAAATATGGGATTTGGGCGTATGCCCGAAATCGAATTCCAAGGTCCCTAGACCGAGAAATAAATCTTTGAATAAAATTGTTAAACTGGAAATATAATGGTTTTAAGAATTTGTTTAATGATTGATTTTGTTGATATCGGGTCCATATTGTGGTTCCGGAGCCCGGTACAGGGCCCTTATGATACTTATACCTTATCTGTGAAATTTAGTGAGAAACGGGACTGATTTGACGTGATTCGGACCTTTGGTTGAGAAAATAAACTTTTGAACTTTCTTGAAGATTTCATGCAATTTGATACTAAATTCGTAGTTCTAGATGTTATTTTGGCGATTTGATCGCGCGAGCGAGTCCGTATGATATTTTAAGACTTGTGCTCATGTTTGGTTTGGAGCCCCAAGGGCTCAGGTGAGTTCCGGATAGGCTACGGGGTGATTTACACTTAGAAAATCTGTTGTGTTTGCTTCTGGTATGCTGATACTTTGTGCTTTGCATTCGCGAAGCAACTCGTGCAAACGCGAAGTGCAACATGGGGTGGGGAGGGGATTGTTCATCGCGAACACGAAGCCATGGTCGCGGACGCAGAGCGCTGGGGATTGCTCTTCGCGAACGCAACCGGCATCACACGAATGCGTAGAGTAAAATGGAGGTGGGCTGGGGAATCTTTGAGGTGTTCTTCGCGAACGTGGTCCAAGGCCAGCGAACGCTATGGTCAGGGGGAAAGACCATCGCGAATGCGAACAACTCTTCACAAACGCAAAGGCCATTCTGGCCGCAGTGCATCGCGAACGTGACAGGTCTCTCGCGATCGCGAAGAAGACCTGTCCAGTCTTTTAAAAACAGAACCAGAATCGGAATTTTATCAAAAACTCACAACTCTTTCGTAAAAACTCGACCTAGGAGCGATTTTGAAGAGGGATTTCAAAACCAATTTATAGGTTTGTGTTCTTCAACTCTTTTCCTTCAATTTCCATCAACACCTACTAGATTTTTAGCCCTAATTCTTGTTCTTTCATGGTAGAATTAGGGATTTTAGGAAGAATTGGGGATTTTACAAATTTGAGAATTTAGACCTCGATTTGGGGTCGGATTCCAAAACTAATTACATATTTGGACTCGTGGGTGAACGGGTTTTGATCCGAACCTCGAGTTTTGACCAAGTGGGCTAGGAGTCGATTTTTGACTTTTTGGGAAATTATTGGAAAACTTGTAATTATGCATTAGAATTGATTTCTTTTGCAATAATTGATATTACTAAGTTAATTATTATTAGATACGAGTAGTTCGGAGGTGGAAACTAAGGAAAAAGAGGTGATTGAGGCTTGAGTTCGGCCGTGGAATCGAGGTAAGTGTTGTGGCTAACCTTAGATTGAGGGATTAGGTATTGTTGCCTTATTTGCTACGTGTTTAGTTGTTGAGTACGACGTATAGGTGAGGTGACGAGTATCTATACGGTGTTGACAGGTCATAGCATGTGAGTGAGTCTTATACTTGTGCATGTTGTATTTGTTTATACGTATTGTTCATGCTTAAACTGGTTATTCTTCATATTAAACAAGTCTTATTATGTTTTCCCTGCTATTGGATATTGGCCGAGTATGGACTCAAGTTGAGATTTATATTGTGAAGTTAAATATTGAAACGAGGTTGGTTATTGATGATTCCTTTGCTGGGTTGTTATTGTTTCAGTTGTTTGAGTGAGGAAGAGTGTAAAGCACGAAGGGTGATACCGTGCAAGATATTGTGAGTGAGTGTTAATGCACGAACAGTGATGTCGAGTCGTATTCTGCGAGTAATAATGCACGAAGGGTGATATCGTGTCATATTCTGATATTGATGATGCACGAAGGGCGATACCGTACCATGTTATGAGAGAGTTAATGCACGAAGGGTGATGTTGTGCCATTTCTATTTGTTTCTTATGGTAAAGACGAGAGTAAAAGCACGAAGGGTTATGCCGTGCACATGTTTGCTATGTCATTATTTCCGTTGGTGCAAAGCATGATATTTATTGTGTTTCTGTACTGTACTATTTTCAAGATTTGATATTCCCCTCAACATGTTTTCCCCCTTTCCCGTTATTATCTGTTAAATTTTCGTTTGTTTTTATTTTTTCGTTTATGATTTAACTGCACAGATTCATGTTATTGTCGTGTCCTAGCCTCGTCACTACTTCGCCGAGGTTAGGCTCAACACTTACAAGTACATGGGGTCGGTTGTACTGATACTGTACTATGCACTTTCTATGCATATTTCGGTACCGAACCTCATTGATCAGAATTGGGTTTCTGCCTTCAGTCCATCAGGAGACCCAAGGTAGATCAGTCGGCGTTCCCAGACCTTGGAGTCCCCTTCCCTTTATCTTAGTTTCCCTATTTTCTTTCATTTCGAGAACAGATGTATTTTCTTTAAACCAGTATTTGTAGAAACTCTTAGGTGTTTGTGGATTATGACACCAGATTTTGGGTAGTCGTGTAATAGTGTTTAGTCTATTATAAATCTCCGCACTTCTTATTTCGTTTGGTTTAAAGTATGGTTATTTACTGTGTTGAATAGTGGTTAGCGTGTTAGATCTTTTACCCATTGGCTGGCCTAGCATTTTAAGAGTTAGGCGCTATCACGATCTCGATGGTGGAAAATCCGGTTCGTGACACTTATCCTCAGAATTAGAGGTCCTTTTGAATTGTTGTAAAGTGCTATAATATTCTGACCTCCCTTTAATTTCCCAATCATTTAGGAGTCTTCTGAAGGTGAGATTCCATCCTTAGACCTGTCCACAATTCTCTAACATATGAACCTTGTTGTTGATTCAAGTTGTAAATGTCCGGAAACAGCTGATTCAAGGTTCTTTGTCCGAGCCATTTGTCTTCCCAAAAAGAGATCTTCATACCATTGCTCACTTTAAGACTAGACTTATTACAGAATTTCGGCCATTGATTTCTGATGGATCTCCACATGCTAACCCCATAAGGAGTGCTCACAGATTTGGTTGTCCGGTTGCCTTCCTTCCCATACCTTACCTCAATTATATTTTTCCACAAGGATTTTTATGTTGTACCAAACCTCGATAGCCACTTCATCATCAGGGTTTTGAATTTTCAGGTTCCTGATCCCCATACCCCTTTCCTTTTTGCTTGATGTGAGACCATCACATCTGACTAGGTGAATCTATTTCTTCTCACTGGCTCCTTGCCATAGGAAATTTCTTCTCCGAGCATCGTCTTTTTGCTACACTTGCAGGCATAGGAAAAAGGGACATCATATAAGTTGGCAAAGTATCTCATACACTATTGACTAGTGTAAGTCTACCTCCCAATGATAAGTATTGGCTCTTCCAGCTGACTAACTTCTTTTCACACTTTTCAACTGCACCATTCAAAATCCCTTTAAATTAGCTTTTTGCTCCCAGAGGCATTTCCAGATAAACTGTTGGCAGTATTCCTACTCTCATTCCCAGAATATCCACTAAGCTATGAATCTCTAGATGAAGCTCTTATTCTAATTAATGTGTAATTCAGAAATATCTTCAAATAAAATGAAGATCACTTTCAAAGAAGCACCTGATCTCTATCAGCATCACAAAATACTAGTGTATCATTTGCATATTGCAGGTGGGAGACTTCCAGTGACTCTGGATCTTTAGAATTCACCCTAAGCCCTTGATCTAGGGGTGGTCATGGTTCGGTTTGGATTGGTATTTCCCTAAAAAGAAACCAAATCAAGTAAGCCGATTTTTCAAATATTAGAACCAAACCAAACCAATTAAGTTGCTTTTTTCTCGATTCGGTTAATGTCGGGTTTTGTCAATTTTTTCTTAAATATAAGACATACACTACCAAACACATACTCCGGCGACCACATTATCAACGTAACACTATCAAATCAACTACCCTTTGAGAAATCTATTATTTACCAAGATATACTAATGATTATTTAATCAAATAGTGATGAATAATTTAAGGACTCGACTAAAAATATATTTTTTTTAACATGAAATGGATTCTTACCCTTAACAAAAGAAAACTACCAATCAAATTAGAATGTAAAGGTAAAGAACTATACTAAAAGTGCAAACTATTAACATTTACCATAAAAATTTTGAAACTTTGTATAAAAATATACGTATATATAGGTGTAATAATAAATTTGAAATAGCTACTCCTATAGTCGGTTTGGTTCGATTTTTTTCGATTTTTTCCTGACTAAAACCAAAACCAAACCAAATTTGATCGGTTTTTAAAGTTAAAAACAAAACCAAACCAAACCAAAAAGTATAGGTTTTTTTAGTCGGTTTGGTTTGGTTTTCAATTTGGTTCGGCTTTTCGGGTTTTTATGAATACCCCTACCTTGATCTTATTGTTGGCTTTGGCAAATTTAAACCGACTATTTAAAGCTTCCATTGCCAGAACGAATAGAAAGGGGGGATATAGGGTCCTCCTGCCTCAAACTTCTCTATGACCCATTTATCAGAATTGAGAATTTGACAGTGCTTATGCAAACCTTGATCCACTTGATCCATCTCTCTTCAAAGCACATCTTCTGTAGGATTCCCTGCAGAAACTCCCAATTCAGGTGGTCATAAGCCTTTTCTATGTCTAGCGTACACAAAATGCCTGGTTCTTTGCTCTTCATTCTAACATCAACACACTCATTTGCAATTAGAATAGCATCCATGATTTACCTTCCTTTGATTAAGGCCATCTGTTGAGTGTCCACCAGTTTTCCGATGACTTTTTTGAGTCTTTCTGCCAAGATCTTTGATATTATTTTGTAGAAGCTACCTATCAAGCTAATAGGTCAGAAATCTTTTAATTCTTTGGCTCCCACTTTCTTTGGAATCTATTATAATAGTTATGTAAATAGGAATATGAGTAAATAACCCTAATCCCATATGTATTAGGAGTAGGACATGCTATGTATCTATATATATGACTCATTGTATCATTGTTAATTTCTCAATAATAATTTTCTCCCATGCATTCTCACATGGTATCAGAGCTTTAGTGAGAGACCTATCGTTGTGCATCATTCCAGCAACTTCCGGGAAGAAAGACCTCGTCGCCGTATATTTTTTCCGGCGACTTAGAAGATTGCTCGTAATTAAGTCACTTTCTATCGGTGTTGTGCAAAAACTAACACCACCATGAGGTAGATCACTCATCGGCGACCAACCCTCTAAAATTTCTCCAGCAAAAAAGCTTGCAGGCGCCCACACGCGCCGGCAGAAGAACTTTTTCGGCGAGCGCATGACCCCTGCGCGCCGGCGCGTGAGCATTGTTCCGGTCAGATTCATCAAAAGTATCTTCAGAACAGTTAGATCACCTACTAATTCCGACCCTACCCATCCTGTTATCGTTTGATTCCGACAACTTTGAGTTTTTTCGGCGACTAGACTGATTTTTTTCCCGGTAGAACAGTACTTTTCCGGCAAAAACAGTGTTTCCCCCATCTGTTTCAGCAAATTGTCAGTTGGTTCTTTTTGTTATTTGGTGATAATCCAACCATGTCTTTGGGAGTCGATGCTTTCGGGTCTAAAAACCCGGGTTCTGGCAATTTCGGTGTTATGATTACCTCAGAACCTTTATTGGGAGGTTCAAATTACTTAGCTTGGGCTTCGTCTGTCGAGTTGTGGTGTAAAGGTCAAGGAGTTCAAGATCATTTAACAAAAAAGGCTAGCGAAGGTGATGAAAAGGCCAAAACACTGTGGGAGAAGGTCGATGCTCAATTATGTAGTATCATGTGGCGGTCTATTGATTCCAAGTTGATGTCTTGTTCCGTCCATTCCAGAGATGTTATTTAGTTTGGGAAAAGGCTCATAATTTACATACTAATGACATATCTCGTTTCTATGATGTAATATTGCGAATGACAAGCTTGAAGAAACAGGCATTGGATATGTCTACTTTCTTGGGACAAGTACAGGCAGTTATTAAAGAATTTAAGACGTTGATGCCAGTTTCTGCTAGTATAGAAAAGCAACAAGAGCAACGACAGAAGATGTTTCAAGTTTTTACACTCGCTGGACTCCCTAATGACCTTCTTGATTCAGTACGTGACCAGATTTTGGCTAGTCCAACTATCCCTACAGTTGATGAATTATTCTCTCGATTATTTCGCCATGCTGCAGCACCAAGCCACCCAGTGAGCTCATCATAGACACTTAACTCAACTGTCCTCGTAACCCAGTCAGTGGACAATCGGGCATATCATACTATGGAGAATAGACGAGGCGGAGGTCGTTTTGGTAGATCTAGACCCAAGTGCTCTTATGTCATAAACTTGGACATACTCGTCACGTGTGTTGGACATACTCGTCACGTGTGCTATTCTTTACGCGGCCGCCCACCCAAAAATACTTATGTTGCTCCGACTGAGACTACATGTAACCGGGGATTTTCTTTATCTGAAGGGGAGTATAATGAGTTCCTTTAGTATCGAGCAAGTAAGCAGACATCTCGAAGCCCCCTACCTATCACGAAGTAAGAGTTCCTTGTCTAAAAAAGGAGGTGGAGAAGATAGACAAGATTATCGAGGAGCTTAAGACACAATTGGAAGTTTATGGTTGTTCCTTTATGATGGACAAATGGACCGCAAAAAATGGAAAAATGGTCATTAATGTTTTGGTGAATTCTCCGAGAGGTAGTATGTTTCTTGAATGTTATGATGCTAATGACTCCTCAACCGATTCCAATAAAATGTTCAACTTGTTTGAGAAGACAATATTAAAAGTTGGACCGGAAAATGTGGTTCAAGTTGTTACTGATAACGCAAGTGAGAATAAAAAGGCGGGTGACATGTTGAAAGGAGTTTTTCCAAGTATTTATTGGACTCCTTGTGTTGCACATTGTATCAACTTGATCATTGGTGACATTTTCAAGTTAGCCCCATATTCTACAGGTGAACAAGTGGTTCTTATTTTCTATTTTAAGTTTTTAACCTTCATGTTAAATATTTCATACTTATTAACTATGAAATTTGACTTCCTACAGTTTTTGCTAAAGCGGTCAAGATATATTCTTACATTAGTCAAAGGCCGTTGTTGTTGAACATGATGAGGAGATACACAAAAGAAAGAAATTTGGTGAAACCAGCCAAGACAAGATTTGCAACAGCTCTCTTGACCTTGCAAAGCTTTTACGTGCAAAAGCAAAATTTGTGAACCATGTTCTTGTCAACCGAATGGACTGAGAGTAACTATGCAAAGGAAACTCTTGGGAAAGAAGTTGCGAGATTTGATATTAGTCCTGCTTTTGGAATGACACTGTTCAAGAACTTAGAGTTGGTAATCCTTTGATTACTGTACTTTGTCTGGTGGATGGGGAGAAAAACCACCAATGGGATACATTTATGAAGCCATGGATAGGGAAAAAGAAGATATTGAGAAAGCATTTGATCATGATAGGAGGAAATATGAGAAAGTGTTTCAAATCATTGATAAAAGGTGGGATGCTCAGCTTCATCAACCTTTACATGCAGCAGGGCATATTTTGAACCCCGGATTGTTTTACACAAACAATGAGAACAAGACTTTAGATTTAAACGTTTGGAAGGGGTATCATGCATGTGTCGCGAAGTTGTTGCCAGATGAAGCGATGCAAGACAAAATAGGGGAAGAGTTTGGTGTGTATAGGCAAGCCGATGGAATTCTTGGATTACCTTCGGCCATTAGAGGCAGAACCAAATTGGCACCAAGTGAGCAACTTTTTTCAATTGTTTCCTCTTTAGAGCTTTAACTTTCAAGTTATTAACTTCTAAAATAATACTTCTATAGTTGAATGGTGGATGCAGTTTGGTTATGAAGTTCCAAACTTGCAACAATTTGCTATTAGAGTTCAAAGCTTAACGTGTAGCTCATCCGGATGCGAGAGAAATTGCAGTGTTTATGAACATGTAAGAAGCTATATTACATTATTACTAAATTAATGTTTATCTCAATTGTCCTAAGTACTCCTCTTAGTTACTTTCTACATCTTATTATGCAGATTCATAGTAAGAAGAGGAACAGGCTTGAGCTAAAGAAACTCAATGATCTCGTGTTTGTAAAATATAATAGAACATTGGCTCGTCGTTACAAAGCTCGCAATATCATTGATCCAATTTTATTGGATAACATTGATGAAGCGAATGAATGGTTAACCGGACGCCCCGAAAATCATGAAGAAGAAGAAGTGTTTGAAGGAGAAGGTCTCACTTTTGGTCATGTTGCTATGGCAAGTGGAGTTGAAGAGAATGTTTATGGTTTTAGCGAAAGTACTTTAAGGAGCAAAGAAAGAGTTATCTACAAGTACAAGTACATCTACAAGTAGAACCCTAACTGATGAAGTTGATGAAGAAGAAGAAGATGACCAATATAATAACTCAAACGCGATGACACTTCAATAGTTTGGAGATCTTGTTGAAGAATAGGATGTTGCTCCTTTTGTGGTTTTGTTTTGCGTTTGCTTAAGATATTATGACTTTTGAGGATTATTCACTATCTAGTTTTAGTATCTATTATGAAACATTTGCTTAATATGTTATTTTTAATGAGTTCTTCGCTATTTATCTATGCCTATTTTTTTATTTTTTTTATGTGTTAAATTGCGCTTCACAACAAAAAAGCGCGCGCTTCGCTTCGCGCTTCTCGCTTCTGTGAAGGCGAGGCCTAGTCGATTTTTTGCGCTTAATGCTTTCCGAAACACTGCCCGGAGCTTTGTCCCCTGCACATTCTTTAACACTCTCCCATATTTCCTGTGGTTCAAAAGGACTCAGCAGCATCTGATTATCTTCTGGATTAATGATAGGGCAGTTCCTTAGGTTACAGTGTGGTCATCACTCCCCAGCCTCTGTATATAGGTGTTGATAAAAGACCACTATCTCTCTCTTAATATATGCAGGGTTCTCCATTGTTTCTCCGTTCACTTGTAACTTGTCAATGTTGGTGTACCTTTTGTGGACATAGGCAATTCTGTGAAAGAACTTTATATTTCTATCTCCTTCATTCAACCATACTGCTCTGGACCTTTGCCTCCATGCTATCTTTTCCATCCTAGCATTTTCCTCAAACGCTATCAATAAGGTAGTTTTTTTGAGCTTCTCTTCATCATTCAGAGTCCTCAATTCTTGTGTCTCCTCCAATTCAGCTAGTTGGTCCAGTATATTCAATTTCTGCATTTTCAGGTTGCCTTGAGTTAATTTGCTCCACTCTTTGAGTTTCCCCTTCAAAGCTTTCAGCTTGAAAGCTAGGACATAGTAAGGTCTGCCTTCACAGGAGAAAGACTCCCACTAAACTTTGATTCTCTCATTGAAACCTTCAGTCAGCAACCACCAATTTTCAAACTTGAAATAGGACTTAACTGGTTCCAGTTCCCACTTTGAAGTAACAGAGAAGAATGATCTGATGTAACTCTATGTAGAATAGACTGATTAATTTTTTTAAACCTACATCCCATTCTTCAGATACTAGGAATCTGTCCAGTCTAGCAGCAATATTGTGATCAACCCATTTCTTTCAAGTGAACCTCCCTCCCAATAGTGTAAGTCTACTAACCCCATATCATTTGATGTATTCTGAAAACTCTAACATTGACCTGGTGAATCTGCTGCAGAAAAAGAAGGATATGTAACAGTATTGAAATCCCCACACACCACCTAAGGCCCAGTAAATAAACCTCTAGCAGCACCTACCTTTCCCCTCTATCATTAGGAGCATACATGCTAGATAGATGCCAAACAAACTCTTGTGATCTTCCAATGAACTTGATTGTAATGGAAACACCCCCACACTACTGATTTCCCCTTCCCATACCCTGGGACCCACATAATGAGAATACTTGATTGTAATGGAAACACCCCCACACTACTGATTTCCCCTTCCCATACCCTGGGACCCACATAATGAGAATACCCCCTCTAGTGCCACTAGCTTCTGATCGAGTAAACTTCACCCACCTATTAGCCTATAAATCTCTAACAATCTCTCTTATTTCCCCTTCTACATTAGCCTCTTGAAAGCAATAAATTTCTGCCTTCCAGCCAACCATCATATTTTTTATCAACTCCCTCTTTCTACATCTATTTAGCCCCCTAACATTCCATTAAACAATTTTAATCATCATTTATTATCTATGGCCATAGATCCCCCTGCTCCGTGTGCCATTACCTTTGAAATTGCTCCCTATGTCTAAATTCCTAACCTATTTGCTTTGCTTCTTTTTTGGGATGACTGCCTCCATAATCGATAAAGTAGACTCCATTGCATGTCTCTTTTTGCCGTCAATTTTCATAAATAATTGGAAGGCTTCCTTCTCACATCCTTTAAACTCCACCTCAAATTCCTTGCTCAACCTGATAATATTTTGATGCACCCAGATTGGAGCATTAAAATCAGAGTCATCCTCTTCTTCACTGTTTAAAGAACTTCGAGGGAGAAATTATTCTACGGTCCACTCCCCCAATACATTCCACTCTCCACTTTGCATGAAATTATTTTCATGTGCATCAGCCGCTTGTTGCTCCACTAAATTAATGATCTCCATGGTTGTTTCAATGATAGACTTGGTCGGAAGCTCTGTCTCTTCAGCATTTTTATGAGAGTCGAATGAATCGCCACAGATTACGTGCCTAACTTCAAGGGTGTCCACCGCTGATTTCTTTTCATTTGTTGAGATGGCCTGGACCTCTATTAGAAAGGGGTCTTCTAATAGTTCTTTATGAGCTGATAGAACTGGGTCTTTACAATATAAGTTGAAGGAAAATCAATCTGACTTGGGCCCAAATTAATTGATTATTTGGGGCCCAAATTCTCGTTTAGAGACCTGGGCCGAATACTCACGTGTGGCTGGCACATGTGCCAAATTTTTAAAACCTTCCCCTGCCATCTGTGAGCTCACGTGATTTTCTAGAGGAGCCGCTGACTTGACACCCTTTTCAAGGTGGATCCATTATAAACAAAAGGGTAAAGACTCCTTCTATTACTCATCTACTGCCTACATTTTCTTCTTCCCTCAAAGATACCACCACCACAATCGCCGGTGATTCACACCAGACTGGAATTTTATACAAAAAGCCATCACTTTCCAGTGCTATCTCTCTTGGTACCTTGCTCCCATGCCCCCTCACAGCCTCACTTTAATCCTAGCCCATCGTAGGTGGTTTTTTAGTATTGTTTCCTCCTCTGTTTCTATCCATCCCCCACATTGATCTCCTATAGTTTTGAGCACTTTTTCCAACCAAAAGTTTGCCAGAAGGCCCAAAAGCCTAATCCACTCCCAGTCCCGCTTCACCTCCTCCGGCCAGCATCTAGTGGTAGGGCTCTACCAGCCTAGACTGACTTTTGATTTCTTCCGTTGCAGTTCTCCATTAAGAACATGCCCTGCTTCCTCCTCGAGAGGAATACAAAAAGAAACTCAGAGTCATTCATCTCATGGACATTGATACTGATGGCAGACTTCCAAGTGTTGCATGCTCATCTTCTAATGTCGTTCAGGGTTGGTGATTCCTTCGTGGAGATCATAACTTTTCCTATAATGCATCAACTCTAGACATCTTTTTCCATTAACTCTGATCCACCTGGGATTGTGATCTTGGACTTGTTGATTTTGATTGGAGATGATTTAGTTCCTTCTGATGGCCACCTGCTGATTCTAATTGCTTCCTTAAAAGAAGTCTCCAGTCAAGGGATGTTTTCCAACTGAATCTTCTTCTCTTTATCAGGAACATTAATCAGCCTAAGGATTTTCTGGGCTATATCTCCCCACCCAGCATTTAATGTGATTTCTGGTGTAATAATAACAGACTTATTATCCCTTTGTACTGCTATGAAACTGATGTGCCTACCATATTCATTATATTTAAGGTTGCAATAATATTCTGTGTAATGGTCTTTCATAGACCATCTCCTTATTGCCCTGCTACGTTCCTTTGATGCCTCATTAAACACTTCTGTCACCCATTTCATAGCTTTAATGCTAACAGTTGTTGACCTCATTAATTTTCTACAGCGTTCAACCCATTCAAACCAAAATTCTGATCTCGTTCTGTTCTTCGTGATGTCGAACGATTTGAAGCCCACAGTGTAATAAACCCTATTACTATCCATGGATTAAAGGCTGGACATATGAGTAAAGAAAGAAGGGAGGTGAGGGATTCCGGTAGGTATTACACCGGAAAAAACAACTCTACAAACCTAGGAAGAAGGGAAGAGAGTTATCTTGGGTAATGTGCCTGGGAGCATTTTTTCGCTCCTAAAGTATATTAGTATCAAAATTTAGATATTCCTTTCTCTCGGTTGAATGGAAGACAAGATATATCAAAATTTGAATATTCCTTTCTCTCAGATAAATAGAAGACATTCTTTCTTTTTATAAAACTTAAAGGTAAAGATTTCTTTTATTTTCTTGCTCAATTAATCTCGCAACAACAAATGGAAGAAGGTTTACTCACGTAACCTCTACTTAGAACCAAGAAAATCTTCATATGGTCATAGGTTGAAAATCCAATTCTTGGGAAACTGGGAATAATTTAATTAGTTTTATGATGAATGGGGTCATTAAGCATGATATCTCCGAGAATGCAGCTATTACAGTGTGCGCAGCCTGGACAATATCCTAAGTAAGCCGCTAAATCAACTAAGGCTTCATGCTTAATGGCCGTGGCAACATCAGATTGCTCTCGTGCAAGTACTGGAAATGTTGTGTCCCAAAACACAGATTCACTACATTGTCAGCTTGAAAGCTTTACAGCAACATGTTGATTTGGATTTTATCAAACGAACTTATCCAGATCAAGTTGCAACTGTTAGGTCAATTTCAGTTTCAAGGAATGGAACTATGAGCCATACTACAAAAAGAAAACAATTAATGAGAAGAACTAGTGCATAGCAGCAGAATTGTACATGTCTTAACGTTACCTGTATCTGTTAAGTTCCTCAAACAGAAGGGTACATTGCTTCTCGTTGAGGTGTCCATTGTTCTGCCAATGTCAAAAGAAGACAACTTTAAAAGGAACGGCAACCACAAGATTTAAGGACACAAAAAACCCTTCCGGAAGAATTTCATAGTAAATCAAAAAAAATTACCTATTAAATTCTTGACCACAAACAGAAATCTATGAAAGTACTTTCTCCTTCTCCATTATCTTCTTTCTACCTTCACCCTTGGTGTTGCTACTTATGCATACTTACATACAGCTATTCATGTCAAACGGGCTGGACCAAATTTCAGGCTGGTGCATTGCGGGTCGAACTCACTTTTTTTGGGTTAAATGTATTTTATTAAATGTATTTTACGAATTATTAATAGTAAATCGTAATTTAAACAATTAATGTGGATACCAAAATTCCAAGAAAAGGAAGATCTCAAATTTCATAAAATATGAAAAAGTTGAAACTTATAATTACATGAAAGTTGATAGTTAAAATTTGAATTTCATAACACAAACTACTAAAATTTGGAAATAACAACTCTTCCTACCAGGCCAGGCTAACTCGTATATTGGTCACTGGTACCAGGCTGGTTCACTTGAAAGAGAGGCCCAGATCGGGCCATTTAAAGACGAATTTGACCAGGCTCTTTATGTATGGAGCCAGACTGATTATGAGCCGAGCTGCCCACTTGACATGAATAACATAGACATACATACACACACACACATGTAACCTGTTTGGAATCATTCAGGTAAGGGGAGCAAGGAGGAAGTATCTTTAAATTCTATTATGTCTTTAAACACCTATGCAAATTTGATCTACCTGTTTCAATACCAGAAGGTATTTGTCCTATAGTCATCAGACCTGTATCAACTGCCTCTTTCAGTTCTCAATATAATATATATTCTTATACTGTAAGTTTTCCCATCACATTAATGGAATTATTACTTTATCAAAAAAGATATAATCCCTCTTCTTGTTGGTGCTAGATTAAGTTCTCCCTAATTTGATCTGTGAGCAGAAGCAGGCAACTACATACAATATACAGGATGCCTACATAAGATTTGTGGGGGAGAATATTCTTATTAACAACTGTTACTGTTATATTTCTTCCGGAAAAGGAAAGAACAAGGATAGAAGCTTCTCTTCCATGAGTAAAAGGAACAAAAAGAAGCATATTAAATGCATGGAAACCACAGAAGATTAATTGGAGAACCAGTTGTGACGTGTCCTACTCACGGCTTCATCAATCAAGCTAAATGCTTTCTTCAAAGTCCTCAGCCTCAAACGATCTTTATCAGCCACTTGTTTTACAAGCTACAACCAAAAATGAAAAAATAAATAAATATACACGTGCAAGGTGCAAAATCTACAGGAAAAGTATGTGCTATGGCAAACAACAATATGGTGGCAATTATTTGCAACAGCTTGAAGCAAAAACAATGGAAGACATTACCTCGCTTTTGAAGCTATCATATACAACAGCAAGAATTAAGTTGGTAACAAAGTAAACGCCCAACAGCACGTACAGAACAAAAAACAAGCAATACCAACGTGAGTCCCTGAAAGGAAAAATACATAATACAGGTTTCAACTCAAAAGTTTACATGGAAATAAAAATTAACTCAAAAATTGAGTTTAATAAGAGAAAACACTCAGTAAGAAAGCTGACAATGAGAGCAAGATGTACGTTGCTCAGATTGCTCTCTTGTTATGAAGGTGGAAGATGCTACCTTTGATTGTAACCATAAACATAACCAAAACTCAGAGCTTTTAACGGCAAAACTATCTTACACATTCCAGATTTAGGCAAACTTCAACGGTATAATAGAGAGTAAAAGAGGTACATAAGACAATTTTCTGAGGCACTCACTTGTACGCAGGAATCCAGACATCTGGATTGTTTGATGTTGTGAATAAGACAAACATTTGGTACAACGTGGTGCTGTACGAAGTAAACGTGGTCTTCCCCTGCCGTGTGTCTTCAAAGAAGACATATGCTAACCAGCTCGAGAACAGAAGAAATAAAGCAGATAGAGCCTGCAGAGGGGAGGAAAGAGAACATAGATCAAAAGAGAAGGACTTATGTTAACTATCAGTTGGAGAAAGGATGCAAGATGATAAAATTTAGGTGTGAAATTTTTAGTTTATCATGTCATCTGGCATAAAGTGTCTCTTGAAAACTAAAAAAAGGGCAGCTCGGTGCACTATGCTCCCCCTATGTGCGAGGTCCGGGGAAGGACCGGACCACAAGGGTCTATTGTAAGTAGCCTTACCCTGCATTTCTGCAAGAGGCTGTTTCCACGGCTCGAACCCGTGACCTTCTGGTCACATGGCAGCAACTTTACCAGTTATGCCAAGGCTCCCCTTCTCTGTTGAAAACTATACTATGAAAATAACCATTAACCCTCAAAGATAAGGACAACTAACCACAACATTAAGGTAAGTACCAAGCATTCCTGCAAGGATGAAGAAGCTATCTCGTAATTCCCTATTGTCAAAAGTATGAAATTAAGATCATATTAGCAACAATAGCTAAGAAACCAAGTAAATCAAGAAAAATAAATGACAGGATGTGACCCAACATGCCATCTTTTTGAACCTTCAGAACGAAGAAAAAGAGAAGGAACCTCTAGTGGATTACACTGCTTAGGCTTCATTTGTTTGCACTTGATGGACATTCAGATTCAGCCTATTAAGTGCATTTGTGTGTTTTTCTTTAACAACCTATTAGCTCTTAATAGGTCTGAATTATTCCGATCTTGTACAACAACAACAACAACAACTACCCAGTATACTCCCACCAGGTGGGGTCTGGGGAAGGTAATATGTAGACAGCCTTACCCCTACCCAAAAGGGCAGAGAGGCTGCTTCCAAGCGACCCTCGGCGCATAGGACAGAATGAAAAGCTGCATTGGAAAACAAAGATAAAGTTAGGAACTATTCCGATCTTGTACAGAATCTCAATATAAGGATGTTCGCTTAAATATTCCTAAGAATGTAATCACTACTGTATTTATTACCACTCCCAACTACCGCCACCTCCACTACCACCGCCAACCGCCACAGCCCAGCCGCCACCAACCCCGCCACAGCCTGCCATACCACCAGGCACCAACCGCCTCTACAACCAGCCTCCACCACACAATCACCACCACTAACCACCTCTACCACCAACAACTAGCTGCCACCGCACACCACCACCACCACTAGTCACCATGACAAACCATGTGCACTGCACAACTACCACGCAAATGCAGCACTGGCGGTAGGGATCCATGGAAAATTCATTTCTTACCGAAATGCTGTGCTCTATAATTTATCTCACTTGAAAGGCGGTGGTCTTTCTGTACAATCAATGTCCTTGACTTCACATGCACTAATAACATGATACTGATAAACAGTGGAAACACTATGGAGATGCATCAGCATGAATAAGTCCATATGAACCTTCATAAGTTTAAAGTTATATTTATAACTAAAACATACTCCTTATATGAGACGTGCATTCTTATTATCAGAAGAAAAGTTGTGATTACTGTAACTTATGTGGAAATTGAATTTTATACATCAGGCATACTGCTTGTCCAAGAAATACTTTACACATTTGAAGCTCATACAAGTCGAAGATGGCAGCATGACCACAAAGAGAGAGAGAGAGAGAGAGAGAGAGAGAGAGAGAGAGAGGGAGGGAGAGAGAGAGAGATGGGGGGGAGGGGGGGTAGGGATGGAGAGACACTGAATAAATTCATATCTGGACACCGCCATTCATTTCAAAAATTGGTAAAAGCCTTCCATTTCACAGAACCACAGAAGATCAGGCCCCCTTCTTTACTTGATGGGGTGGGAGAGGGCGGGAAAGCATTATGGACAGTGAAAGAACATAAGCATGAAACTATAATTGATTAACAGCAGTTAAAACACAAATCTATTTGCTTAATATTTGGGGAGACAACAACAGAAAAAGCTCACTTCTTTAAATTCCTTCACAGTTCACATATAATACAAGTTACAAATTGTGCACAAAAATCATATTCCTAGCAACGATTATATGATTAATTAAAAGGAAAAAATAAAAGAAAAATGCAAGGCCACTTGGCGGGAGAAGTATGGGTAAAGAAATTTAAAACACAAACCTCAATATGAGGTTGTGACTAGAGTTGGAAATTAAATAAGCAGCATTAGTACAACGGCTTACCTAATGTTCAAAATAAAGAACACCACGCGGAGATAGGGTGCAATGCGGAATGGTAGATAATAGAACTCTGCTAGAAAGAGAATGTAGATCACAATATCTGCGACCAAGATTAACAGAAAAATGACCTGAAAAATCAAGCCAAACAAGAAAGAAATTGTCATTAACTAAAGTTAACTACCAGTATTGGAGCAACCTAAGATTCATCAATATTACTGAACCTTCCAACAATTTCTTTCCTCAAAATCATTATGAAAAATCTAGGTCTGCAGGTTAGTTTTGAACATAAAACAGTTTAAGCAGAACCACAAGAGTGGCTTTTACACAAACTTTGTGGGTTTATTAGAGAGAGAACTTTTTCTTGAAACTTACCCTCTGTTTGGGAAGGAATTGAACAGAAAGTAAAGAGAGGAGAAATAAAAAGTGATTCTGTTTTTTCAAAATTACATACACATATATATACACATAATTTTTTATTGCTTATGCTCTAAATTCTCTAAATTATCTTCCTTCCCAACATGAGAGAGAAAAGGATCCCAAAATGAAAACTATTTTCCTTTGTCCAATTTTATTCCACTTTGTTCTTGTCAAACCAAAGCAGGAAATGAGCAATTCCACCATTTTCTCTTCCTTCCTCATTCCTTTCCTCAGTTACAAAACAAATTAATTACTATTGGTAATGGATCTCTAAGTATGCACTTTCCAAAGCAAAAGTTAAAGCAATAGAAATGCTTTAAAAAGATGAACTGGAGGAGAAATTTTAAGAGAAGCACAACACAAAGAACCTCCCCGACCAAAAATGTTTTCCTTATGCAGCTCTGATATGGTTCCACTTCCTCTATGGAGTACAGAGTTCAAGTGAGTTGATATCTCTAACCTTGCTCTGTCATGTTACACCATGTGGGAAAACACCACAGAAGAACGTGCAACAGAGGCAATGCATGAGTAGTCATGCTAAGGTGGAATATAAAAATCATTATTCAGACACCTATGCATCTAGAATCTCTTAACACAGGTCCATAGTCACAGTCGAATAAAATTCCCACAACCAATTTGGTTCATATCTGTAGATATTCTTTCGGCAGATTCCCAACACTATAAAGAACCACAATCTCAAATCCATTCGATGTTCCTTCATCAAACCCTAGTCTGCACATGGTTGATTAGTTAGATGCATCTTCTTATTGTCTTTCCTCTCTCTTTCAGTGAGGAGAGAATGTCCCCATATTTCAATTGTAATAAAATTTTATTTTTTCCTTTTTCAATTAATATACTCCATATCTTCCCGTCCAAGAATATTTAGTGCTATAGAGTTACTCTTTCTGGTGTTTGATCTTGAACATAGAATTTGAGGAAAATGTGGAGGGAGAAGAGGAGGAGGAGGAGACTAACTGCAGGATCAGTTTGATGTCTTTTCTCATGATTCATTGGATGTCTTTATTTCTGTATCTAGGGAAGGTACTAAGTCACTCTCGATTTTGCTTCGACTTGTTCTTTCAGTCATCAATTGCTTACTGTTGTAAGAAATTTTAAAAAATTGAGTTCCCTATTATGCATGATTCACCTTACCAGGTTTTGTTTTCTTCAATTGTGGAAATGTGATAAATCACAACCAAGATATTTCAGCTTCTACACTTAGGGAGAAGAGTGACAAGAACATCAATACAAAAGCACCAACTTCAGACTATCTTCACAAACAAGCTATCCTTTAAAAGGAGGAATCGGAATGTATGAATTCTTTTTAAAAAGATCACCATTCATTAGGAGAGAACATAAAGGACTGGTAACAAATACCTTCACTCTGTTGAGAAGACTTCTCCAATAGAGATTGAAGCCTTCATATGATATTGGAAATAAAATGTGTACTATTAGAAGCAGAAGAGTAACACCCTGCAGAAGACAGTTAAAAAGAAAATGTTGGTGAGCCCAGGAAGAATAAGGTAGTCTACCCAGCTAAATAATCGCTGGTGTTAATGTTTCTTCATTTGCTACGAGTCTCCTACAGCCTAATAAATGACCACAGAAGTTCCTTTTCTGAAGCTACCTAGCTAACTACATATGTGTGATAGTAATGTTTATGCATCCAGAATAGGCCCCTACTATTCAGTGGACCAAAGAATTTTCCTCTTATAAAGCTACAAGTAAAAGAATACGAACAAGAAAAAATGAACAAGAAATCCTCACAAGCAAAGTGAGAACTGTCCTTTTTTTGTCGTGTAATAATAATGCAGCCATGGTTTTAAGAATGAAATGGAAGTCCTAGTTTCCTTATTCAAGCTTCCTATAAACAATAACAACTATGCTTTAATTCCAAGCAAGTTGGGGTCGGCTATATGAATTCTCACTATCCATATCGCACCATTTAAGCTCGTGTCACTATAATAACAACAATAATTTTGAGGGGATTGAGTCTCCTTTTTCACATCTTAAGAATAGTCTTTTATCTTTGATCTCTTTTTGGTGCATTCGTATATCCCTTATTTATATAGAAGATTGTGCGTCTTTTGTAGAGAATCATGTTCTGATGTAAATTCTCTACTTTTTGGTATACTTCTTGTATAAAGGAGTTCTCTCCCTGTTGATTAATACAATTTACCTTATCAAAAAAATAACAACAATAATAATAACAAAAAGTAACAATAACAATTAACAATTATAAGCTTCTTTTGTACTAAAAGTTCTCCACATTTTCTACTGGCATAAAAAATCTTTTGACAAAACTAAAGGACTCATAGCAAATCGTGGACCTAGAGTAGATGTCCTAACATGACTAGAATTAACACCAACTAATTGATAGTGCATTCATGGATCTTTTGCCTTATTATGCCCAACTTTTCGCTAGGTTTGCATGAACACCAAGAGATTTTAAGTCTTTTTCTTCCCTGTGATTTTAGGTTTACAACATCTCCTTCTAACACCTTCATTCATTAGATGGTTATACACCTACAGACTGATGCATCTAAAGGTCGACATAGGACATGTTCAAGCTATCTCAAGTAACTTCTTTTGATTTATCCTGTATGATGTTACTTGCACCTTTTGCCAAATATGATCATTTTTAATCTTGCCTAATCTTGTACTATTATCTTCTTCATCAATAAAACTTTATAAACGTATGACTACACATTAATCTTAACAACCACTTATTTGTGACATTCATCTTGTGGATATAATGGAGTTTAGAGGACCAACATTCACTGCCATAAAATATTATTGGTCTTATAACCGTTTTATAGAGTTGCCTTTTACTTAGGTAGGTATCCTTCTATCACGTAGCACTCTGTTAGCACTTCTTTATTTCAACTATCTTATTTTGATTCTGTGTAACATCTTTATCTGCCATACCATTTAATCGAGCCTAGGTATCTGAATTGTTTGCATGTAAGCACCGCAATCCCGACTAATCTCATCTCAGCTTCACACTTCTTATGCTAACTAAACTTGCAAAAGCGTGAATTCAGTCTTATTTCTACTTATTCGAAAACCCTTACTTCCTAAAGTATTTCTCCATAGTTCAAGCTTTTGGTTGACATCCTCTTTAATTTCGTCAATGAGCACAATACCATTTACAAACATTATATATCATGGGACCTCATACAGTATAGTGTTAGTTAATCCAAATATAGGATAGTACAGCCGCAGTGCTATTCCAGCAATCCTTAGTTCTTTTGTATCTCCTAATACTATTCTCATACTAGTGGCATCTCCTTCATACATATCCTTTATGGCATCTTATATATTCAATATGAGTTCCCTTTTTGTCTAACATCCACCGAATGACTTTTCTAGGCACTCAATCGTATGCTTTCTTTGGGTCAATGAACACCATGTATAGATTTTTGTTCCTCTTGCGATAAACTTACATTAATCTTCAAAAATATAGCTTCCATTGTAGAACTGCCACACATTAACCCAAACGGGTTATCTTTCACTCTTGCAGTATCCCTAAAACTACACTCTTTCTCTCTTTCCCAAAGTTCATTGTGTAGCTCATAAATTCAATGCCACACACAGTTTTGAATATCTCTTCTGCTCTTATATGGAATTAGGATACTCTTTCTCCCTTGCCGGGTATCCTACCATTTCTTTGTACAGCATTAAAGCTTGGCCATGCCAAACTACATCAACCTCCCCAAGACACTTCTAAACCTCTACAAGAATACTATCTGGACCAAACGGCTTTTCTAATCCTCAAGTTTTCATGGCATCCTTTAATTCTGCCTGTCTAATTCTAGGAATGTAGCTAGAATTTCTACCATGAAAAGTTGTGTAGATCTATAAAATTATCCTCGTGATTCGACTTGAACAATTGACAAACATAGCATCTCCAGCTCCCCTTGATATCATTATTTCCTGTCAACACTTGTTGAGAATTCGATGGACCGTCTTTTTTTTTTGGTAAGATAAATTGTTTTAATCAAAAGTGAAAGAACTTCCGTATACAGAAAGTATATCAAAAAGTAGAGAATTTACATCACAACATGATTCTCTACAAAAGACGCCCAACAGGGGCTATATGAGTGCACCAAAAAGCGATCAAAGATAAAAGACTATTCTTAAGATGTGAAGAAGGAGACTCCATCACCTCAAAAACTCTCATATTTCTCTTCCCCCAAACTTTCCACATGAGAGCTAACGGGCGAACTTCCACACTTTTTGCTTTCTTCTTCTACGGAAACTGGTAGGGCTACTTATCGGGCGGATTGGGCGGTTATTTACTCTTAATTGTTTGGCTTAACGATTATCGGCTTTTAAATGTATTAATCTTTTAGACACCCGATAAGATATCGGTCGAATTGGTATCGGTTTAGCTCTAATCGGGCAGTTATCCGGCAGTTTATCGGCCTAGCATACATATTCACAAATTGAAATTACACCAAATACACATGTCTGTTAAAAAGAAGTAATGATCTAACAATATTCTGCCATTCAATGTTTATCCAGTAATTATCGAGTCTCCCCAAGAGCAAGGTGGGAAGTTCTTGGAGGGAAGGATGCCGGGGGTCTATTTGGAAACAGTCTCTCTACCCCAGGGTAGGGGTAAGGTCTGCGTACATACTGCCCTCCCCAGACCCCACTAAGTGGGATTATACTGGGTGGTTGTTGTTGTTGTTGTTGTTAGGTACTGAAGTCATTCATATGTTTATCCAGTGATTATCCCACATATTTCAAGTTCACCATTACACCATTTTAGGTTTTCATCTTTTGGTTCACTTCAAAGCGACTTCCTTTTAAAAGGTTGAAACTGAGAACATTCCCATGTTTTGATCATTTTATAAAATGTGAACTGTATACAACAAATGCAAGAAAACATTTAACTTAAGAAGCTGTAGAATGATTCCAGTAATTCATTATCTTAAAGCATCTGAAATAGAAAATTAAGTTTTACAATAGGAGGGATAGAATCCAAAATGCATCAGTTAATATGCCGAAAACGTAAATCATGCGAGACGAAGGAGCTAGTCTGCAATTAAGGAACTTGGACAGAAAAGGAAATAGCATACTCCGTGTGTCCCAATTTATGCAAAGAAGTTCACATTTATGTAAGGAGTACAGAGTACAAAGATCAAAACACCTAATTTTCTATGCAAATTCAGATGTGAGGATTATCTACAATTTTTAAATAAATACCCAAATAAACACATCAATTAACAAGTTACCATAACTAATGATTCCACATATTTACAAGTTTGTAGAAAAACATAGTCAACAAAGAAAGATATTTACTCCCCAAACAGTAAATTTCGTCACATAAAATAGCAGAGGGATTGCATAATCTTTTGTCTTGCAGGTAAAAAGGTTTCAGTTCTAAAAATAGCAGCATTCAAATAAACAACAATAATATTTAGTTGGTGTGGTGGTGGCGGGTGGAAGTTGACGAGGACTGGTGTGGTGGCTGCTGGTTTAGGCGTTAGGGTTTTTAGGAATTAGGTTTAGCCGCCTGGGAATTGGGACCTTGGGTGCGTAACGCTAGTCTTAGACAGACAGAGTACTGGAAACTAAAGTCACATACGTACCGTTCATATGATAATAGGTGAATTGACTAAATTAGCCTCAGCTTTTCAGTAAATTACTCTAAACAGCCACGTCAAAACTCTAGCTTTTCTAATATATATATAACGGATTATCCGTTAAGAAAATTGAATAATCCACCCCCAAACCGATAAGCCATTAATAAAAAAATCTCAATCCGTTCCCCATCCATTAAGACGTTTAACCAGCTACCAGTAAGCCATTAAGCTTCGGTTTGGTTCGTTTTTTGGTTTCGGATCGATTTTGAACACCCCTAGAAACCGGCTCAGCTATATAACATTTCTTTTACAGTGCTTGGCATCACCCATTGAATACTAAAAGGTTCAGGATTGCCCTCCCCAAA
This sequence comes from Nicotiana benthamiana, assembly GCA_034376525.1. NCBI lineage: Eukaryota > Viridiplantae > Streptophyta > Magnoliopsida > Solanales > Solanaceae > Nicotiana > Nicotiana benthamiana. The sequence goes on from CM067326.1 coordinate 8,095,996, forward strand.
GCCGAGGACACAGGGCAATGCAACAAAAGATGATGAACTTCTTCCTCTAAGTTTTTACACATGTAGCACCAACTAACAAGTGTAATTCCACAGAATCTCAGCAATCAAAATCACTCCCCTTGCCGCTAACCATGCAAAAAAGCACACCTTCGTGGGCACCTTAGGAATTCAGATCGAGGAGTATGGAAAATAGGCCTCCTCTCTCACCAACATACTCCGGTAAAAAGACTTTACAATGAATAAACCCTCGCCACGCAAACCTCATCTCTAAGAATCACAAGATGGTTGGGGACTATCATGCCCATATAGCAGTGTCAATAAATCTTGGAGCTCAGTAATCTCCCAATCTTGCATACTAACCCCCCCCCCCCCCAAAAAACCCGCCGCCTTCGTAATCCTTACGAATCTCTTGGACCATCAATTCCTTCTGGTTTGAAATCCTGAAAACGTGGCAGAAGGAGACTCTCAAAGTATCCTCTCCACACCACCTATGATTCCAAAAGTTGATTCTCCTTCTATCTCCCACCCTGTAAGCGATGTTGCCACTAAGCATTTCCAATTCTTCATGATGCTCCTCCATATACCACACCCGAAAGGTGTTGTGATTGCCTTGGTCCTCCAACCCCCTCCCCTGGAATCGTACTTTTCTCCAATGACCTCCCTCCATAAAGCATGCTCTTCTACCCCGAATCTCCACAGCGTCTTTAATGTGTTTCATCTAGCTTTCTAAAGAAAGTTAATTTAAGTTTCCTTGCAGAAGCACATACATCAGTCCTGAACCCTGGGAGGAAACAACCTCCTAAGGCTGATCGAAATAACCAAACTTGAAGATAGCCTAAACCAATAAAATTCACAGTAAATTAGGCAAAATACGGAACCATCGACGGTTCTTGCTTCTTCACGTGTTAAAGACTCATCAATTTAACAAACCAACCAGCCACTTACCTCAAATATAAGGGACTCGGCACCAGTCAAAAATGGCAGCTCTCCTAGATAGTAGTAGTCTCTGTTATTGCAAGACTCAGCTAAATGCTTGGAACACCACAATGGTTTCTGAGAAAAATATACAGGAAATCAATGAAACTATAATTGCCAGTTCTAAATTCAACGAACAGGTAGGAATTATGAAGTCAATTTAACATGCAGACAAAGGACTGAAGCTGGAATAGACAGCAAGGGAAATGTGCAAACCTCAAAGAAGTTTAGAACGACCAGTGCGAGATAATTAAGTGACCAGAGGAAGTCAAAACGAGTAAATATGAAGTACAACTCTGCTGCTTTCTCAAAGCTCGCTCCCTCAAGAATTTCCTCAGGCAGACCTATGCCGTCTTCAGCCTACAAGAATAACTTAAAAAATTATTATCTTACTAAACCACTACTAAAAGGAAAACACTGAAATTTATCAGTCAAAAAGTAACCTTAGTTTTCACAAGAATGGGACCAAAAAGAAATAGTTCAGCTTGAAATATCCAAGGGTTTGGCCTAGCGGTCAATGAAATGGGTTGAGAACCACAAAGTTTCAGGTTCAAATTATAACAAAGAAAAAAAAAACTACGTGCTTCTTCTTTTTTTTTCAAACTTTGGTAGACAGAGTTACCTCAATACCGAATATTTATGTTGTAGGACAGTAGCAAGTATCCATGAAATTAGTCGATGTACCCGCAAGCCGACCCGAACATCAATTAGAGAAAAAACATTTGGAAGGCACACACTTCTGTGGCAAAGTCACTAAGTTCCTCAATGTCTTCTCTTTTTCTTGTCGTTTCACACTGTGTATGACATTGAAAAATAGAAACATGATGAAGCCCAGATCTTTCACACTCTTGGAGTCTTTAATATTTCGTGAATTGTAATTAATTTCCTTGCAATTGCAGACACCAACAAGTGTGCTTCATCTCAGATCAGATCAGATTTACCTAAATTCGCCTTTTCTGGCATGATGGTGTCATATTTTCTTGAATTGGACACTAGACATGACCTTCATTTTACCACTCTAAGCATCTGATTTCAAAATTCGAATCTTTCAACAACCCAAATAGTACAGTACCCATATTACTACTACTCCAGTGGCGAAGCCACATGGTGATAAGGGTGTTGAAAAATTGTACTGTGTACATAGCTAAAATATTACATTTTAGAAGTGCATAACATATATTGAACACTCTTTGTCGAAAATTTTTCCACTTATTCCTAGCTTTGTCACTGTACTACTCCACTATTTTTTTGCTGCCAACCTACTAAGATCTCTACTTCAGGGGAAGCATTATTAACAAAGAAACGGATAATTCAGTTGAAAAATGAAAGTCAGCAGACAATAAGTATTGAAGTGACGCTAATTACAGAAAAGAAAACAGCAAAAAGCGCGGAACGTACAAGATCAACCAAAGCAGCAGCCTTTTGATAAGCTGATCCATGAGCAATAGCGTCTCTGCGATCAAATATCGAACCATTCCTCCTCCGAGTCCGACCCGAATTACTACTCTCTCCTGGCAGTAGATATTCTTCCATAGCTTTTTAACTTCCCAATTTGAAACAACGAGAAGATAACAGGAGAAGAATGAGTGTGTTATGTGTTATATATGCAATAAAGAAAAAGGGTCGTTGGTACCAGTTAAGATTTACATACAGTAGTTGGGAGAGAACTCCAAAAAGAATTTGTGGATGTTGAGTGGTTTTAGTCAATATCAAGAAGATAACTAAAATGAGATTTATCCGTAATTAGTTATGGATTATATATATTTATAGTTGTCGTTTTAATAAGGTTTTGATTTTTTCAATTTAAATTTTGATTTATCTATTTTTGGGGCCTATGAGTTCGATTATCTATTACACCAATAAGAAAATTTACAATATTGCACGGAAGTATATTGTTATAAACACGCATAACTAATATGGACAAAAAGAAGTTAAAATAAAACGAACACCATTTATAATATAAAAATTATATCAACAAGCACATGCAATAAAACTAAAGTAAGGGATCAAATGTATGTCACCAACACTCTAGCACAATAATAATAATAATAATAATAATAATAATAATAATAATAATAATAATAATAATAATAATAATAATAATAATAATAACAACAACAATATTAATAATAATAGTAATAATATAATTTTTTAGACATAATTTTTATGAGGATATTAGCAAGAAAAATAAAAAGATTGTTAGGGTGAAAAAATAGAATTAACAATATTACCCATAGTGAGCCTATAATCTCTTTCTAACACAAAAATATAGTTACAAACATGTTTAGACATAAACAAAGGGACAAAAGCAATAATAATAATAATAATAATAATAATAATAATAAAACATGACTAGTGAATTAATAAAATTTTTTAGACATGATTTTTATGAGGATATTAGCAAGAAAAATAAAAAGATTGTTGGGGTAGAAAAATAGAATTAACAATATTATCGTTAGTGAGCGTATAATCTCTTTCTAATACATAATATAAACATGTTTAGACATAAACTAAGGGACAAAAGCAATAATTTTATTTTATTTTACTAATATCCTCATAAAAATTATGTCTAAAAAATTGTATTAATTCACTAGTCATGTTTTGATGAAACCATTTTCTGAAAATAGCCCATCTAGGTTTTAGGAATTCTTCTAAAATTATTTTTCTTGTTGGTGAACCCGAACTAAAATCTATTTGGTTTTCAACCATCATTAACACCATTTGAAAAATTCATTTCGGATGCTGTGGGTTCAAGTTTTGAATTAATCTTGACTATATTATCACTATTGATATTGATTTTATTAATCCTATCATTTTCTCTAATTTGGGATATGGAAGCTCTAGATGGAAAGTCTACCACATAATCAATTGGAGAAATATAGAAGAATTTGATCTACTTAACCAAGATGATACTGATATTATCAGTTTGGATAGGTTCATTGAACCTAATCTTAATTGTGTCATCTGAGGTTTGTTCTATTTCTGTAACCTTAGTATTACCATTGTTTCGAGGGGCAACTGCTTTCTCTATGATCCATTTCCTGAAAAAATCAATTTCCTCTCATTTGATAGGTCTTCTGGTGGGAAGTTCTTGTAGGGGTAAGGTCTGCGTACACACTACCCTCCCCAGACCCCACTAAGTTGGATTATACTGGGTTGTTGTTGTTGTTGTTGTTGTTGTGGTTTCTATAAGAATAGTTTCATTTTTGAAATCCATAACTTTACATATAGGATTCAAAGTATATAAAGGTTTGAAATAAATTATATAACAGATACATATAACCTCTGTACCGGGTAAATAATCATAACCATGTAAAGTAATGCTTAGTATTAAAGCATTTAAAGAATTCTCATCACTAAGAGAAATCTGCAAATTAGGATAAGCATTAAAATAAACAGGGCCATAAGACAAACTGGTTTGCACAGTCCCTATAAGAGACTTTTTCCGGTTCTGATTTCTGCCATCTCTGAGAGTTGTTATGAAACTTTCAGATAATCTTCTTAAATACCACATAGGATACAGGATCGCTTCCGAACGAGGCTCAGGAAATAAATTACAAGAACTCCACTCCTGGCTACTAATCCCTAAACAAACCTTAAACCACGATGCTCCACACAACCCTTCAGCGGCCACCTACCTAAATGGGTTTTACGAGCACCACCGGTTAGGTTGGTCTAACCAAAATTTACTGTCGAGATTAGTGACTGTCTGGTCTATATAGTTCTTAACCTAACCTCATCGGGGTGATACTGCCAACTCTTAGTTACAAAACATGCTTAGTGAATAACCTTCGAATACTAAGTTTAACAGTAATGCAAATATTATAAGGAGAGAGAGAGAGAGAGAGAGAATAGTACTAGAGACCTTCGATTTTATGGCCAAGTGACCCTTTTAATTTATATTATAGAATAGAATACAACCAAGAGATTATTTTTACAAGAGGGAGAAATTTTGAGAGAAGTCTGAGTGTTGGCTCTTGTCCCCCTCCTTAAACTCAATTGACCTTATATAATGGATCGGTTAACTAACAAATAAATAAAAATTGGCCGACAAAATAATTACATGTAGGTAGGCCCTAAAAAAGATTACATTATTGCAAACGGACAAACTACTTTATAAAATCGATTCCTCATCATAATGGAGTGGTTCGTTGTCTACTTCATTATTAAATTTGTTTGTTTTCGTTACCCCTATAATTGATCCCTGGGGCCTTCAATAATTTAGATTTTATCTCTTCCTTTTCTGTTCTTTTTCTCTGAAGATTCTTCAGTATTTTCTTTCACTTTCATAAGGAAGTCCTCTATTTCGTCAATATTAACTTCTATGCCTGAGTTGCTTTGAGTTTCTCCTGCCGCACATATTTCTTCATCTGAAGTATTGTCGATGGAGGTCATTGATATATCATCTCTGATTTTTGTTCCAAAATTCTTTGCTAAGTTTTTCTTTATTTCCTCGGAGTATGGAGCGAGGATTTCTTTTTTGGATATAGATCATTTCTTCATTTGGAGCTTTCTGGTAACATGTTGGAAGGGGCTTAATTCTCATTCGTTATTATTCTTTGTCTCTTTATTTTCATACTCTTCGATTTTGGTCTTAATCTGATTTATCAAATCATTTCCATACAACTTCCCTTGCTAAGCTGGTTGTATCAATTTAGTCCAAAATTTGTTATAAACAATCCTTTGGGAGACATGGAATTCCATATATGGTACAACCAATTTCGACATCCCATTTCATTATTCATGATATTAAAAATTCTATGAAAAATGGAAGGTTCTAGAAGGTTCCGGAGTGATCTAGGAGTTGGTGGAAGCTCCATGGAAGCACAAAGGAGTGGTGGCATCTTAGAGGACTCTAGAGAGTCCTAGGAAGCTGCCTAGGTCTATACATTGCAGCAATACCATCATAAAAGATATTATCTTTTTGAAGAGAAATAATCTTGAGAGATATGTCTACCCATTGAGTATATAAATCTTTGAATAAAGGAGGAAGTATTTCTAATGATGGACCATATAATTTTCACCATTTAAAAACCAGTGTGGAATTTGTTGGCTATACATATTAAAATAGAGTTTAATAAACCATGAATGCTTCCTATTTGGATTCTCATAAAGTAAAGTTTTATTAAAACTTTCAATATAGTCCAAATAATTGAATTTAACCTAGACTTTTTGGTTAGTGTGAGTATATTCACGGTCTTTAAGAGTATTAATACCCCATTCATCCGCAGGTATAACCTTCTTGATTATAATGTTTAGAAAACTACAAGTTCTCTTGGTATTTACAGAATAAAAATGCTGAATTTCGGCTGATCATGTTGTTGAGGGTATTATCTCATAGTGCATCCTGTATTTATAAGCATGAGTAGCGTATGACACTGTATCAAAATATATGGAAATTAATTGCCATGGATTATCCTTCCATTTAAGGTCGGATTGTTCCAAAAGAATTATTAATTCTTTTGCGTTCTTTCTGTTATAAACCTCAAAATTTTCATTGATGTCCTCTGTTATAACTGAGGAGTAAGCTGGCACATTGGATGATGTATCTTCATTTTTCCTGGATTGTATAAAATTCATGAATACCTTGTATAAAGGGTGATTTGTATTACCTTCTGCTATATTAGCAGTTATTAGCCTTTGATTTTCCATTTGAGCTAGAATACTATTCTCTCTACTATTAGTAGAAGCTTTTCCTCTTCCTCGACCGCGAGGAGGCCTGTATGTAGGTCTCATAATATGTGGAACCAAAGAGTTAGTTAAGAAATAGATTCTGAATATCCTTAAAATTATTATAAGATTCATCAAAACAATCATGAATGGAGAATTGTTCATTCATAATATCATCTATAAGTTTTTTAATTATAAGACTTTGTAAGTCTCTGCATAATTTAGCCATATTTAAAATAGTGATTGATGTTTCTTCATCGAAAAATATTGTATAGAAATGATTAAAAAATATTGAAGAGAGAACTTATGAGCTCAAATATTCTCTTATAAGAAAATCAGGAATGATATTACCAAACCCTTTTTTTATATAATTTCAAAATCAAAAGGGGCTAATAAAGCTTGCCACCGTGCAAACATTTGTTTAGAAATATCATGTTTGAAACTTTTATTAAAGATAAACTTTACAGCTTGACAATCAGTTTTAATCAGGAATTTCTTATTGTAAAGATATGCTTGAAATTTCATAACACATTTAACTATAGCAAGAATTTCTCTGGCTATAGTCGCATAATTTTTCTGGGAATTATTCCACTTTTCCGAATAAAAATTGGACAAGGTATTCTTGTTTATCTAATGGAGAATATTGCTTTAGTATTCCCCCATAGCCAATATCAGAGGTATCAGTTTCCACAATTTTTGCCCAAGTGGGATTGGCTAAAGTTAAACGTGGAAGATTATGAATTTTCTGTTTAATTCATTTGACTGATTCAGTATGACTAACAGTCCAAGCTTTGGGATTCTTTTATAGACTATCGTAAAGAAGAGCAGTATCTTGAAGAGAGAAATGATTAAAAAATATTGAAGAGAGAATTTATGAGTTCAAATATTCTCTTGTAAGAAAATCAGGAATGATATTACCAGACCCGTTTTTGTATATAATTACAAAATCAAAAGGGGCTAATAAAGCTTGCCACCGTGCAAACATTTGTTTAGAATATCATGTTTGAAACCTTTATTAAAGATAAACTTTACAGCTTGACAATCAGTTTTAATCAGGAATTTCTTATTGTAAAGATATGCTTGAAATTTCATAACACATTTAACTATAGCAAGAATTTCTCTGGCTATAGTCGCATAATTTTTCTGGGAATTATTCCACTTTTCCAAATAAAAATTGGACAAGGTATTCTTGTTTATCTAATGGAGAATATTGCTTTAGTATTCCCCCATAGCCAATATCAGAGGTATCAGTTTCCACAACTTTTGCCCAAGTGGGATTGGCTAAAGTTAAACATGGAAGATTATGAATTTTATGTTTAATTCTTTTGACTGATTCAGTATGACTAACGGTCCAAGCTTTATGATTCTTTTTTAGACTATCGTAAAGAAGAGCAGTATCTTGAGCAAGATCCTTTATAAAAAGAGAAATATAATTCAGGCTTCTTAAAAATCTTTGAAGTTGGGTCTTATCTGTAATAATATCAGAGAATTTAGAAACAAATTTAATGCTCATATTAATGGGCATAATTCTTCCCTTTTCGATATTATGGCCTAGAAATCTGAGATTGTTCTGAAAAATTAGCATCTTTGGTTTGGATATTACTAAACAATTTTGGATAATAATTTTCTTGAATAAATTCAAATATTTAAAATTAGACTCAATATTTTTTGAAAATACTAAGATATCATTAATAATAATAATAATAATAATAATAATAATAATAATAATAATAATAATAATAATAATAATAATAATAATAATAATAATAATAATAATAATAATAATAATAATAATAATAATAATAATAATAATAATAATAATAATAATAATAATAATAATAATAATAATAATAATAATAATAATAATAATAATAATAATAATAATAATAATAATAATAATAATAATAATAATAATAATAATAATAATAATAATAATAATAATAATAATAATAATAATAATAATAATAATAATAATAATAATAATAATAATAATAATAATAATAATAATAATAATAATAATAATAATAATAATAATAATAATAATAATAATAATAATAATAATAATAATAATAATAATAATAATAATAATAATAATAATAATAATAATAATAATAATAATAATAATAATAATAATAATAATAATAATAATAATAATAATAATAATAATAATAATAATAATAATAATAATAATAATAATAATAATAATAATAATAATAATAATAATAATAATAATAATAATAATAATAATAATAATAATAATAATAATAATAATAATAATAATAATAATAATAATAATAATAATAATAATAATAATAATAATAATAATAATAATAATAATAATAATAATAATAATAATAATAATAATAATAATAATAATAATAATAATAATAATAATAATAATAATAATAATAATAATAATAATAATAATAATAATAATAATAATAATAATAATAATAATAATAATAATAATAATAATAATAATAATAATAATAATAATAATAATAATAATAATAATAATAATAATAATAATAATAATAATAATAATAATAATAATAATAATAATAATAATAATAATAATAATAATAATAATAATAATAATAATAATAATAATAATAATAATAATAATAATAATAATAATAATAATAATAATAATAATAATAATAATAATAATAATAATAATAATAATAATAATAATAATAATAATAATAATAATAATAATAATAATAATAATAATAATAATAATAATAATAATAATAATAATAATAATAATAATAATAATAATAATAATAATAATAATAATAATAATAATAATAATAATAATAATAATAATAATAATAATAATAATAATAATAATAATAATAATAATAATAATAATAATAATAATAATAATAATAATAATAATAATAATAATAATAATAATAATAATAATAATAATAATAATAATAATAATAATAATAATAATAATAATAATAATAATAATAATAATAATAATAATAATAATAATAATAATAATAATAATAATAATAATAATAATAATAATAATAATAATAATAATAATAATAATAATAATAATAATAATAATAATAATAATAATAATAATAATAATAATAATAATAATAATAATAATAATAATAATAATAATAATAATAATAATAATAATAATAATAATAATAATAATAATAATAATAATAATAATAATAATAATAATAATAATAATAATAATAATAATAATAATAATAATAATAATAATAATAATAATAATAATAATAATAATAATAATAATAATAATAATAATAATAATAATAATAATAATAATAATAATAATAATAATAATAATAATAATAATAATAATAATAATAATAATAATAATAATAATAATAATAATAATAATAATAATAATAATAATACAGAGTTCGCTTGAATATGAATATGTTGCTTTACCAATAATACAGAGTTCGGTTGAATGGTGAATCCTCACAGTTTGTCTAGCTACTAATTTCAAAGTTAATTTTTTGTTTCCATTGTTATTCCAAGCAATGACGAGGACCTGATAGAACTTTGCAGACTAATCCAGCAGAGCTTTTGACTTAAATTGCTTGCAGAGTCAGGATTATCGGTTCCGGCCATTGAAAAGAGTTCTCATGATCTCTATTTTTTGGTCTATCCATTAAAACATTGCAATCTTCATGAATATGAATAGTCCATGATCTGATATTTAAAATATTATTTTATTGTTAAAATTGTTATTGGAGGAATCAAATGTGATTATACAAATCGAATCACAAAAATTCAAATAATTGAGGGATTAAAATATTATTAAACAAAATAAAATATAATAGTACTTAGTATATTTTATCGATTTATCGATAAAGCGGTAATTGAAGAGGACAAAATCGAAATCGAAATTGATAATTCGATAAAAAAATTTCGAAATCGATAAACCGATATCGATAAACTGATAATAAATAATCGTTTCGTTTTATTGATAAATCGATTTGAATGCACACTCCTAAGAATGACCTAAAATCGTGAAAATTGTCGCATAAGATGATAAACATTGGAGTACAAGAAAATGGAAGGCACTACTACTTGGATAAATATTAAGAGGTCAAGCTTCATGTTAGGTAGGGGCGGAGCTAGCTAATTAAGTACGAGTTTGGCCGAACTCAGTTGCTCTGGTCCAATTAATAAATATTAAAAATCCATTGAATATATACAAATTATTAATTTAGAACCCAGTAACTTAAAAGAATTAAACTCCGAACTCATAAGTTTCAAATTCTTAATCCGACTCTGCTAAGAATAACTAAGTATTGATCTTTTCGGAATAGGGTAACTAATGTAATTTTAAATTTTTTAGGAAAAACTACAAATGTTATGAATTCAAATTTTATGTAATATGATGTGACTTATGTTATGTAAAAAATGACAGTAACGAAAAATATGCAGCATCCAAGGATAATAAAAATATATAGAAGTAAAAATATGATAAAATCTAGGAAAGTTAACATATCGGAAAAATATGCATATAATTATTTTATACATATTTATATAGTGTATTTTTTTTTTTTTGCGAAAGTTATAAGGTAGCTCCATCATTGCGCTCAATGACATGGATGAAAATCATTTTAAGAAATGTGGAGTTCAAATTCCTACGAAAGTAAAATATATTATTTTGCGATTTTTTTTATTTACCTAAATTTTGCTGGACAAAAAAGATGGACAACTATATGGGAATTAAAAAAAAACTTTGAAAGAAGAAGATGTGCAACGTGGGATAGTGAGGAATGATGATCGGATCAGCAAGATAGCAACAATGTTAATGTAAACTAATCAGTTATTTATTTCAACTTTATAGATCCATCTAACTTTAATCCCCCACCCACCCATTTGTTTTTCTTGCCACAATCTTGACCCATTATTTATTCATTGCCGACACTGCTAATAATTTATCAGACTTGCCCAAGTATTTTTCTGTGTTTCTTGTCGAAACACGATGCATTTAGTTAAGTCGTATGAATTTTTTTTAGAGGGATTTGAGGTCCTTGGTCTCCTTATATGGCTTGGACAATCCTCACCTCATAAGCTAGCTATTGTGGTTGAGTTAGACCCAAGGTCCATTCTTTTCATGGTATCAGAGCCAGGCTCATCCCAATTATTGTTACCGATGTTGGGCCCCCCATTTATGTTGTCCACGCTCCAGAGATCTGGGCGTGAGGGGGTGTTGAGGGATTTGAGGTCCTTGGTCTCCTTATATGTTTTGGACAATCCTCACCTCATAAACTAGCATTTGGGGTTGAGTTAGGTCCAAGGTCTATTCTTTTCATTCCTTTTTTCTCCTTTTGAATTTGATAGATTGACTTAGAATTGAAAGAGGAGAAGGATATGTTAAGGAATATTTTGTTAAAGAAAGATATAAAGCGTGCTTATGACCACCAAAAGAAATGAAAAAATCATGTTTGAGTTTACACTTACCGAAAAGTATTAGATGTACAATAAAATTAACCTAGTTTTTCCAAAATTTGACTTGCACGGAAGAAAATAACATTGAATTTTATGATATAAGCAAGGGAGAGATGAATTAGGTTTCGTACAAATAAATTTGAAAGATTAAAAGATAAAATTATTTGATTTAAATGCCTTCAATAGTTACAATAAATCCGTTTGAGTGAAAACAATATTACTCCCTTTGAACCATTTTAATTGATTTTTTGGTATTTTATGTGGTCCGTAATATTTAACTTTTTTAGATATTAAGAAGGAATTAACTTTTTTTTCCTAAAGTTACCTTTGGAGTAAAGAATTTTGGAGTATCTGTTATATTTTCGATAAATAAATTAAAGAGACAGTAAAAGTTAATATGATTCATTAATATTAAAATGTAGACTTTTTAGTATGTAAGAAAACAACTAAAAAATGATTATAACAAACTCACCCCTGTCCTTCGGGACGCCCAGTTGGTTTGGAGGGGATTATCTCTAGTGATGACTTGGGATTGATCCATTTTTAATGTCTTGTGGGTCTGAGCATGTCACACATGACTTGTCTAGTGCGATTTATATTTTTGTATGATTTGCAAGTTATTATACTGTAGGGCTTTATTAATTGCATACAGAATATTCACCACAAAGTGCTCACTGAAAGGGTAAAGGTTATAACATAAACTATAACGGCTGCGGGATTTTCAGAGTTACAAAAGAACAAAGTCACCCTTGCACTCAAAAGGCTTAACAACAACATACTTTAACTAGATTTAGAATTCAGTTAAATTGAATTTGAATTACCTTCTTGGACATAGCTAATTCACTATTCTATTGTAATTAATGTTGCTTTTCATCTACTTGGCGGATGCACTAGTGAAGTAGAAAAGGACACCAGCATTATCTCTAGCTATTGGATATTTTCATCTCCAATAAGGCCACATATTTGTACAAACTTGAAGTTGAAAAGGCCACCAGCTGTCCTACCAAGGAAAAAAGTCAGATAAAATTTTTTGTTGAACTGTTCAAAGTACCATCGAGACAAAAGGTCCCCTAACGTGGAGACACATGTGAAGAAAATGAAATCATAAAGAATTGGCCGTGGACTTAATGAAAGTTTTAGCATCTGGCCAAATGAAAAGCCACAGCACTTGCGCAAGTTGAGTCAATTCATATTTGATATTTATTTATTTCAGTTGCAGAAATTAATTCATTCTATCTGCCTAGACTTTTAATGAATAGAGTTCTCTCAGTACATGTGCAGGTGTTTCATCAGTTGGTACAATATAATATTTAGATATTTCAATTCGATATTTAATTTCTTAAAATGCTATACATATATTATATCTAATTAAATTTGTGTAATTCGACTTTTCTCCTTTCGGTCTGATAACTTTAGTTTGTTTGGCTTGAATATTGACTAATGCATAAAGCCATAGATTGTAATATTTTAAGTAAAATACGCACAAATACGAAAGTAAAAATATTATAATAGAATGGGAAAAAATGGAAACCAAAAATGTTAAACCTAGATATGGGTGTGCATTCGATTTATCGATTCGATTTTGACTCTTATTGATAATTACTTATTGATTATCGATTTGTACATATGCTTATCGTTATCATTTCAATGAATTTTTGATTTTTTAATTTTTGGGGCTTGTCGATTCGGTTATTGATTACATCAATAAGAAAATTTACGGGATTCCACGGAAAGTATATCGCTATAAACACGCCTAACAAATATGGACAAAAAGAAGCTAAAATAAGACGAACATGTTATAAAACAATAAAAGAAGAAGAATATCATTACAAGAAAAGTAGGGAGAGAGTATTCTTATTGCTATGAGATGATTTACAATAGAATAGAACCCTCAATTTATAGGTAGAGATTGACTTAGCCATCAAGTAATAAATCATAGAATCTTTTTAAATATGGACATTCACCATAAATAGAATTCTATTTATAAAACTCCCCATGAATGTCTATTCAACAGATAAAGTGCCTCGTTAAAACCTTAACTAAAAGAAAACTCAATGGAATAAAATTTCTAGAAAAGGAAAAAGAAAAAGAGTACACATATCTAATAATACGCCTTTTGGTTGCCTCGTTAAAAAACTTTCAAGGAAAACCCAGTGGGAAAAAACCTTGTAAGGGAAAAAGAGTGCAGCCGCATCAATTCTCCCTGATGAGAGCATCAATTCACATCCTTGAGCCTTCGCATCCCAATCTTGTTCACTACCATCCTTGAACTCCTTGCCCTGAGCATATTTATCGTGAAGGTACTTCATTTTGTCCTTGTACACGGATGTGTTGGAGTAGGCATGGAATCTAAACTCATCTATCTCATTAAGTTGTTCAACCCGAAGTTTTGCTGCAACATCCCATTCTAAGTTCCACTTCCTCAAAGCCCACATGGCCTTGTGCTCTAATTCAACTGGAAGATAGCAAGCTTTCCCAAACACCAACCAATACGGAGACATACCAATCGAAGTTTTGTAAGCCGTCCGATAAGCCCATAGAGTGTCATCCAACATTTTCGACCAATCAGTCCTATTAGCATTGACAGTTTTAGATAAGATGCTCTTAATTTCTATGTTGGAGACTTCCACTTGACCATTATATTGAGGATGATAGGGGGTAGAAACCTTATGATTGACACCGCACTTATAAACCAACGTGTCGAAAGCCTTGTTGCAAAAGTGAGACGCCCCCATGACTAATGATAAGACAAGGAGTTCCAAACCTTATGGAGATACTCTTTTTAAGAAATGCCACAACACTCCGGACTTCATTATTGGGAAAAGCAACGGCTTCAACCCACTTCGAGACATAATCTAACGTTATGAGAATGTAAGTGTTCCCACAAGAGCTAACAAAGGGACCCATGAAATCGATGCCCCAAACATAAAAAATATCCACTTCAAGAATTGTATTGAAAGGCATTTCATCCCTTTTAGAAATTCTGCCGGCTCTTTGGCATTCATCACATCTCTTGACAAAATCACCCACATCTTTAAACAAGGTTGGCAACTAGAATCCATAACTAATAACTTTAGAGGCCGTCCTCGCCCCGCCATGATGGCCACCATAAGGAGAGGAATGAAACTCCTCCAAAATATCCAATTGTTCATCCTCCAGGACACGTTGTCAAATCACACCATCGGTTCAAATATTAAAAAAATATGGCTCGTCCTAATAAAAATCCAAGCTATCCCGCTTCAGCTTCTTCATTTGGTTGGAAGATAGCTCACACGGGATGATTCCGGTAACAAGATAATTTGCAACATCGGCAAACCACGTCATTCCATTCATTGACACCGCAAGGAGTTGCTTATCGGGAAATGAATCATTTATCTCAAGGCCATCACAAGGTCTCCCCTCCTCCTCCAAACGGGATAAGTGGTCCGTCACTTAATTCTCATTCCTTATTCGGTCAACAATTTCCAAATCGAACTCTTGGAGAAGCAATGCCCATCTCATCAATCTTGATTTTGAGTCCTTCTTGGTCATCAAATGCTTAAGGGTGGCATGGTCGGTGTGCACTATAACTTTGGCTCCCATAAGGTAAGGTCAAAACTTTTCCATAGCAAAAACAATAGCCAATAACTCTTTCTCGGTGATTGTGTAGTTTCTTTGAGCCTCATTCATGGTTTTGCTTGTGTAGTACACTAGATGGAACATTTTGTTGATCCTTTGGCCTAAAACATCCCCAACTGCAATGTCACTAGCGTCGCACATGAGCTCAAAAGGCAAGCTCCAATTTGGTGCGGTAATAATAGGGGTAGAAGTCAATTGGAGCTTGAGAAGCTCGAATGCTTGCATACAAATCTCATCGAACAAGAACTTTGCATCTTTATCTAGCAACTTTCACAACCGGTGTACCACTTTAGAAAAATCCTTTATGAACCTCTGGTAGAAGCCCGCGTACCCAAGGAAACTCCTCACCCCTTTGGCGGAAGTAGGGGAGGAATCCTTGAAATAACCTCAATCTTGGCCTTATCAACGTCAATCCCATGCTTAGAAATTTTGTGGCCCAACACTATACCCTCTTCAACTATGAAATGGCATTTTCCCAATTGAGTAATAGGTTGGTGTCTTCACATCGAGCCAAAACTTTATCCAAATTACCCAAGCACGCTTCGAAGGAGTCACCAACCACGCTAAAATCATCCATAAAGACCTCTAATATGTTTTCCACCATCTCGGTGAAAATATCCATCATGGATCGTTGGAAGGTCGCCGGAGCATTGCACATCCCGAATGAAATCCGGGAGAAAGCAAATGTACCATATGGGCATGTGAATGTGGTCTTCTCTTGGTCCTCCGGGGCGACTAAAATTTGATTGTACCCCCAGTAACCATCTAAAAGCAATAGAAAGCGCGCCCCACAAGGCGATCAAGCATTTGGTCGAGGAATGGCAACGAGAAATGATCCTTCCACGTCACATTGTTGAGTTTCCGGTAGTCCATAAAAACTCCCTATCCGGTAATGGTGCCAGTAGGAATGAGTTCATTATTGTCATTTGTCACCACCATCATCCCTTCTTTCTTTGGCACACATTGGACCGGCGAAGTCCATGAACTATTGGATATTGGATAAATCACCCTAGAATCTAACCACTTGATAACCTCTTTCTTCACCACTTCTTGTATGGACTAATTTAGTCTTCTTTGATGTTCCAAGGAAGGCTTTGCATCCTCCTCCAAGATGATTTTGTGCATGCAAAATGTGGGTCTTATTCTGAACGTCAGCTAGTGTCCATCCAATTGCCCTTTTTCGCTTTTGAAGAACTGCCAATGAGCCTCAACCTGCATGTTTGTAAGTCAAGAAGAAAGAATAACTGGCAAAGTAGAATTTGAACCCAAGAATTCATACTGAGGTGTGGAGGCAGTGGCTTCAACTCCAATACTGGTGGCTCCTCAATCGATGGCTTTGTTGGTGGAGTTTTTCGATTTTCAAAATCCAAAGATAACTTCCTAGGATCATATGAATATGAACCCATACCATGCAATGCATTCACACACTCTATTCTACTAGCGTCATCATTGACATCCATATTAAGAAGTACGGCCTCAAGGGGATCTTCAACATTGATCATGGAACTTGTGTTATCCACTATCACAACTGTGACAATGTCTACAAATGAACACACCTCGGTGCTATTGGGTTACTTCATGGATTTGCAAACGTAGAAGACGACCTTCTCATCACCCACGCGGAAAGTGAGCTCACCCGATTCAACATCAACCAATGCCTTACCCATAGCAAGTGAAGGTCTACCCAATATAATCGGCACCTCATAATATACCACACAATCCAAGATGACAAAGTCGGCTGACAATATAAACTTATCCACCCGGACAAGTACATCATCAATTATGCACAAAGGTCGCTTCATCGATCTATCCTCTATTTGAAGTCTCATTGAGGTTGGTTGAGGTTGTCCAATTCCCAAAGTCTTGAATACGGAATAAGGCATCAAATTTATGCTAGCGCCCAAGTCGCATAAAGCTTTGGCAAAGTCTGCACTTTCAATAATACAAGGGATAGTAAAAGGACTGAGGTCCTCTAACTTCGGGACCATTGAATGCACTATAGCACTCACTTGGTGAGTCATCTTTATAGTTTCACAATCCATAGACCGCTTCTTTGTAACCAAGTCCTTCATGAATTTTGAATAGCTCGGCATTTGTTCAAGTGCCTCTACCAAAGGTACATTTATGGACAAACTCTTCATCATATCAATGAATTTCTTAAATTGATTATCATTTCTTTGCTTTGCGAGCCTTTGGGGATACAGTGGATGTGCCTTAGGTAAGGGTGCCTTGGCTTTTGGAATAACCAGCTCGGGCATGTCAATCACGTGTTCCCTAGACAGGTTCACGACATCTTGAGTTTCTATTTTGGATTCATCTATGTCAATCCTCACATCATTATTCATATTTTTCTCAACCACGTCATCAACAATTAAAGGTCCCTCGTTATCGTGCAACTCAATATCATCATTTACAACTTGCTGTTCTCTAGAGGCATTCACATCACCGCCTCTCCAACTTCTTGTTGTAATCGCCATCATATGGTTGTTGTTCCGGCCCTTCGAGTTCACTACCGTATCAGTTGGTAGAGCACCCTTGGGGCGAGTGTTCAAAGCTTGAGAGATTTGGCTCAATTGTACCTCCAAATTATGGATAAAGGTATTGTGTGAAGCCAATTGAGCATCAAAATCTTGGTTCTTTTTCATCATTTTCTCGAACATGCTTTCAATTCTACCCATATCACTTCCGGAAGAACTAGGACCTTGAGGAGGCAAAGGGGGTAGATTGCTTGTTTGTTGGTACATTGGGGGGCTTTGCAAGCCTTGCCCCCGGTTGCCTTGGTTCCCATTGTTGTTCCACACGCCTTGATTGTTTTTGTTGCTCCAATTATTGTAATTTCCATTCAAATTGCCTTGGTTGTTGCCTTGGTTATCCCAATTGTTGTTTTGGTTGTTGTTGTTCCAATTGCCACCACCTTATTGTTGATTGTTGTTGTTCTAACTCCCACCACCTTATTGTTGATTGTTGTTGTTCCAATTCCCACCACCTTGTTATTGATTGCCCCAATTTCTTTGGGGTCGCCATTGTTGGTTCGAAGAGTTGCCTATATTCCCTTGGTAGTTATTGACATATTGGACCTCTTCGCTTTGATCATCATAACACTTATTCGAAAAACCACCACCATCATTGTTGTCATATTGTTCAAAATTTCCTTGAGGTTGTTGCCCTCTTTGCCTCCTTTTTAGCATAGAAACAACTTCCATGGCATTGACTTGGCGTAGATTTTGGATTTTTTGCAATTGCACCTTTGTCAATTGGTTCATAGTTGTGGTAAACTTGGCAAAAGATTGGCCATGATCATGAAATTCCTCGTGCAAATGGATGACCGTGGGGTAAATTTGATCGGCTTTTGCCATGCCGAAGAAGTGTCGGCCATCTCATCAAGAACATCACATGCCTCTTGGTAAGAAAGTTTTATAAAATTTCCTCCGGACAATTGGTTCACAATGCATTGGTTAGTGGTATTGATACCCCGATAAAAGGTTTGTTGAATCTTCACATCCGTCATATCATTATCTGGGCACTCTTTCACCATTGTTCTAAATCTCTCTTATATTTCATGCAAGGGTTCCATTGGCTCTTGCGTGAAGGCCAATATTTCATCTCGAAGCGCTGCCATGCAACTTGGCGAAAATAACTTGGAAATAAACTTGTCCACCAATTCATCCCACGTTGTGATGGAATGGTTGGGGAGCCTTTCAAACCAATCCAATGCTTTACCCCAAAGAGAGAATGAGAAAAGTCTCATTCTCAATGCATCATTGGACACGTTTATCTTCTTGCTACCCCGGTATGTATCTACGAACCCCTTTAAGTGCTTATGGGCATTTTCATTGGAGGTGCCCGTAAAATATCCTCTTTGCTCGAGAAAGGTCAGCATAACATTTGTGATTTTAAAGTTCCCCACCCGGATTCGGGGAGGAATAATAGCACTCGCATACCCTTGGTTTGGGAGAACTCTTGGGGCCACTCTTGGCGGTGGCGGAGGAGGGTCTGGAATAGGATTTTTGTCGTTGGCCTAACGGCCTCTATGTGGAGCTTGAGGTAAGGTAACCTTATCATGATCAATATGTTCTACCTCTTCCCGCGCCATGATATTGCCAAGAGGGTCATTAGCATTTAGAGCCATTGGTACCTGAGTGATCGACACAAACAAAATTAGTGAACAAGAATGAAAGAGAAACAAAATACAAAACTAACTAAAAAGATAGTCAACACTATAAGCTCCCCAACAATGGCGCCAAAAAGTGATCGCTGCCAACTCGACGCTACACCAAGGTAGGAAGAGCGGATCACAATAGCTTTTACCCGATATGAGGTTCGGGATCGAATTCCTCAGGAAGCTAGTAGTGGAGTTGGAATATCTATCTAGTTTAGAAATGTGCATTTGCTTCAAATATCACTCCTAACATATTTTGGGGCTTTCAATTGTAACTACTACTATCAAACTATTAATTGAAACTAAATTATGCTACGAGATAATTGCTAAAGTTTTATCTAATGGGAAGAAGGGTACTAGGGTCATGACATCAACTAGGTGGCTAATTGATGGGTAAATATTAATAAGGTTCAATTGACATAATTGGGACTTTCACTATAAACGTTGCACAATTTTACCCACTCTCACACTTCTCAGTAGAGAGAGTGATTTTTCCCAATTGACTCTCTCGAGACCAAATGGGTAGGCAAATTAGATCAAGCAACTAGGGTTCAAGTAGGGTGATTACTCTCGCGAGGTTGAACATGCTAATTGGAACTATCATTTCTTATGAGTCCATCCCAATTTCTTATTGGATCAATTTTGAAGATATAGACTCTCTTTCTCAAGAAGAGTCAAATCCATAAAGCTTAAATCAGTATTTGCAACCACCAATTTATAGAACATAAAATCAACCCAAATAGTGAATACCCATAGTCAATCTAACCCTAGATAGCAACACCCATCAATTACCCGCACTAGGGTTGAGCCACAACCCAAGCTAATGGGTTTAGCTACTCATGCTTGAGGGAGAAAATAAAGAAATAGATGAAGAACAAGGCATATTAGTTAATTGCTAAAATGAAACTACACAAATCTATCGTTAATTTAAATCTCAAGTGCCAAAAATGGCTACAATATAAGTTTTCATGAGTGCAGCTCAAGCCTGAAGATAACAAATGACCTAAAAATGATAAAATATTCTATTTATACTAGGCTAGAAAAACTAGACAAAAATACTCCTGCAAGGTTAGTGCGGGCCGCACTAAATGAACCGCGGCTGCACTGGGCTCTTTGACTCCAATTCTGGCTTCTCTGAACTTGGGTTCCGCAGACAACATAGAAAGGACAGCAGTTGTGGAGGGAGCTGGCGTGGTCCACACAATTAGGATCGCGGACCGCATTGCTTTGATTTGGCAATTATCAACCTCTCTGAATCTCTCGTCCGCGGACCGCACAGAAAGGTAGTGCGGCCGCGAAACCTTCACTGCATACCGCAAGATGTATACCGCAGCCGCGTTGCCTGAAGCCTGTTTTGATAACTCTCTGAACCAACTAGTATGGCCGCATTTGCGTGGTTTGCACTAGGCCTGCTTTCCCTCAAATTGCTTAGTCTTTGATACTTGATCAGGTATTACTCCTTTTGAGCCAATATTTAACTTTTCGTCACTTTGCCGATCAAACCTGCAATCAAGCGCAACTTATAGAGCTTTTTTGGTCTATTTTATAATAATTTATATTCAAAGAATAGGCAAGTAGGAGCAGAAAGCACGGTAAAATACCAACTTATTAGTAATCAGTCGTGTTTCTCCAAAATAATAATAATTGGCTCTTCTAGAGCTCTCAATTAATTTTGTACTATCACAGATTCATCAAAATCCATGTGGTGAATATCTCTTTTAAAGAGAAAGTTATAGCATTATGGTTATAGTCAAAATTATATACAAGATATGTTTCTTGCATTAATATTATTCTTTAATAATCACATTACCAAAATATTTTGGCGTATAATAGGTACATGGCTAATAACCATTCATGCCATAATAATGATATTATTTTCTTATATCATCTCAAACCTCTTTCTGGAGATGAGTGTGGTATATTCACTACCACTAGTACATTCACATTCTTCCAAGAAAGAATATGTATTTGTAAATCGGATGTTGCCAAATTCACATCATGAATAGACCATAATCATCTATATGTGCTTTATAATATCTCATGTCAAATCGATGATAAATAATACTTTCAAAAAGTGAAGAATTATTTAGAGAATTCTTGTTGTTCTCATTACCACAATGATGACGATTATAATTTTGTCCGTTGCCGCGTCCACATCTATTGATACATTTATAGTAATAATTTTATCTTCTTTCAGACTTATCACATTCTGCTATCACATTCTCTTAAGGTAATGAGAATGAAGCAAATTCAATGGGACGGGTTTTCGATAGTTTGCCCACAATCATACATAAGTTTGATCATGGCAAGGCATAGACATTTTAATACTTCAGATGGTTATAATTTCTTACAAACTCCATTAGAGTTGTAATCAAACTTTGTTGTCTTTGCTTGTATATAAAATCAAAGTATAGAATAAAAAGAGAAAAATACGGTAAAATACTTACCTTAAATCCAAAATTTAATTATGAAGGAAGTTCATAAAATTATTGACAATCATTATGCTCAATCCCAAAGCTTCTACTCAATTGGTTAGAGTGTTATGCTGATAACATGTTGTAAAACAATAAAAGAAGAAGAACATCGTTGCAAAGAAAAGTAGGAGAGAGAATTCTTATTGATATAGGATGATTTACAACAGAATAGAACCATCTATTTATAGGTAGAGATTGACTTAGCCACCAAGTAATAAACCTTAGAATCTCTCTAAATATGGACATTCACCATAAATAGAATTTTATTTATAACAAAACACCGTATATGACATAAAAATTGTGTCAACAAGAACATGCAACGAAACTAAAGTAAGGGATCAAATGTACGCCAGCAACACTCCAACAGTATAAAAAAATACATCATAACGTCTAATTCTATTTTCTATTAATTTGAACTTCATTCCCTAGAGGTTTAAATATGATAATTTCTTAAATGTGGTAGATGAAATAATATGGCTAGAGAATTAGGGTAAAGGAAAGGGTATTATAGAATACGGATAAAAAAATAATATTTTAAAGTATATCTTATCGGTTTATTGAGAAACCGATAACAGAAGAGAACAAAATCGAAATCGAAATCGATAAACCGATAATAAATAATCGATTCGATTTATCGATAAGCCGATTCGAGTACATACCTCTAAACCTAGATGGGAGAAAGGTTGAATTGTAAGTAGCCAACCAAAGAAAAGGTGGAAAGGCAAGTATCATGGGAAAAAAGGTGGTAAAGGTTAAAGAGAACTATAAAAGTAACGGAAAGTAAAACTTGAATATCTATTTTATAATCAATAATATGTGTTTCAGTACGATATCAATATTTCGGTATATTATTTTTTAATGCCTAATACTATACCTAATACTAATATTATTTATAAAATTAAACCAAATACCAAAATATTGAATACCAAGCACCAAATTTTCAGCTTCAATATGGTAATTTGGTATTTATCAAATTAGGCAAAATACCTTACCACTCCCCTAAACTTGCCACAAATTATTAATTACAGCCTTAAACTATTCGTGGTCTTAATTACCCCCTCAACTAAGCCTTTTGAGAGCCATTACCCCCTAGACGCTTATGTGGCAAATTGTGTGGGTGCACTCACATACCATGTGGATTTTTTTATATATGAAATATTTTTTTTAAAAATAAAATATATATTTTACCTTTTTAAGTATGTTACTTTTTAGATAATTTGTTTTGAATATAATTTATAATAAAACTTGGATAGAACTACATTATTTAGACTAAATTTGTTTTGTTTGGCTAAAATAATAAAGTTTTAGTTTTTGAATTTGACCCGAAAATAAAGATTTATACAATTAATATAAATAGTCAAGACATCTAAAAAGTTATAAGAATACATAGTTTGAAATTAATTATTTTGGAAGAGTACCGAAAGAGAATGGACAGTTGAGACAAATGGACTTGAGCTCTGAAGACGCATGTTTAGCAAGGTTTAGCTAACATATGCCTCGACCATGGCTAGACAACGGAAAAAGCTCCCATCTCCGTCAGAAAGAAGGATAATGAAGTAAGCATAGTAACACCTGCTCAGGTACAAACTGGACAATGGTTAATTGGTATGGGTAGTGCTCTCACAGTGTTCCATAACCTAGTCAAGGTGAGGAAATTGATGGAATGATAATTACACCAAACACTCAATTTCAACATAAGTTGATGCCACTGACATTGGTAGCTTCCTACCACAAATATTTCAACCAATTATAGAGGAAATTGAGAGTGAAGGGGAGAAATCTGTTGTGGAGGAAAGTATTGAGACAATTCATAGATGACTAAATTTCTCAGCAACAGGGAATATAGCACAACCTTCTAGAGCAATTGAGGCCCAAGAGGAAATTGGGAATAAGGAAGAGGTACCTGCCAGGTATAATAATAGAAGTTCACAATGGGGTAAGACTTTGAACTATATTCCCCCTGCTATTTGCGATGGTACTGTCATAGTTCAAATTGATGAAGAAGAAACAAAGGAGCAGGAAATTTACTGGAATACAACTCTAATTGGATATGTTTTGGGGATAATCCTTATGAAAAATCGATGGATAATTACATTGCCAATGTTTGGAATTTTGTTGAGAAACCTCAAATCCTTTATCATGATGAAGGATACTTTATCTTCAGATTTTAAAATATTGAAGATAGGGATTTTATTCTACATAATGGACCATATACATACTACAATAAACCCCTGATTTTGCAGCATTGGAGTATGGATTTCAAATTTGATATAGGATGTATGAGTATAATTCCATTATGGATCAAATTTTCGGGTCTTCCATTGAGTTTTTGGTCCATAAAGGTATTGAGTAAACTAGCTAGTGTAGTTGGTATACCTCTATACACTGATAGATTTACTGATGAGTTAGAGAAGATATCATTTGCAAGAGTGCTTGTTGAAGCTGATATCTCACATCCTTTGCCGGACAATGTGGATATTCAACCTTTTAGATGGATAATCAATCAGCAAATTGACTATGACTGGAAACTAAAATTTTGCTGTGACTGTGCCAGATTTGGACATAATTTGAGAAGGTTGTTGGTTGAAGGAAAAACATGAAAGGGAGAAAGAATTTAAAGAACGACCAAAGAAGAGAAGGAATAAGAATAAGGAGAATCTCAAATGGGTACCAAAGAAGAATAGGGAAAATGAAGTTGAGAATGCAGGGGTGCAAACACAAAAGGGGATTCAATCCATTCCTTTGCCAAAAGTGATGGGAACAGAACCTCTAATACTAACTTCATCTATAGAGGTTATTCAAGGGGTGATTGATAAGGATGAAAGGGCAGAGTACAAGGATCAAAATGACAATACAATTAGCAAAGGCAAAGCTGTGCACCAATAACCTGTTATAGCCATTAACTCTACCAATAGATTTGATGTCCTATAGATTAATGATACAGAAACACTACAAGGAGACGCTCCATCCAGCTTCTCCCATACATAAACCTATGTACTTGAAATGTAAGTGGGCTAAATAAGTCCTACAAATAGAAGGAGTTCAGGCTCTTTCTATGGAAGAATAAGGTGGATGCAATTGGGTGTTTGCAGACAAGAATCAAGAAGAGAAAATCTACTAGAATCATAAATCAAGTGGCAAGGGACTGGAATGCATGTTGAAATTATAATGCATATCCAAATGGTAGAATTTGGTTACTATGGAAGGGTAATGTGAATATCCAAATTATGATGGTTGAGGATCAGTTTATTCATTATTAAATGCACGAGCCAAGTTCTAACTTTAAAGCTATGATAACCATGATATATGCAAGTAATGATAGTAACCAGAGGAGTCAACTGAGGAAACTTATTCAGATAGGGAGTACAATCCAAGATTGTTGGTTATTATGTGGAGACTTTAATAATGTATTGTATACAGATGACAAAATTGGAACACCAGTTACCCAAGGTGAGACACAAGAGAAACAAGATATGTTTCATACACTACAACTCACCCAATTAAAAAGTTTGGGGTGGTATTATACTTGGTATAACAAACAATAGCTTGGCAAAAGAGTATATAGTAGGATTGATTAGGCATTTGGGAACTTCGAAGGGTTGCAACAATATAGCCATATTGAAGCAGAGTTCTTGAACCTGAAAGTGTTTGATCATTCTCCTATCTTACTCCAATGTATTCAAGGGTATTAGCAGAGGGGATTACATCTAAAGCCATTCAAATTGTATAGTTCAGTCATGGAGCATGATGAGTTTAAAGGGATTGTTGATAAAATATGGAAGCAAAATATAAAGGCACAATGCAAAGAATCTGGCTAAGGTTAAAGATGGTGAAGATAGACCTCAAAGGCTTGAATACTTATATGGCTTCCTACAAACATCAATTTAACCATGCTAGGAACAATCCTGAAGTTATATAGACTCAACTTATAGTCCATCACTTGGATCAAGATTTGATTGAACAAGAAAGAAGGGTTTTGGCAGAGGATGAAAAATGGAGAAATATAGAGGAACAAGTACTTAAGCAGAAGTCCAGAGCAAATGGGATTACATGGGGTGACTCAAACTCTAAGTACTTTTATGCTCAATGGAAGACGAGGACAACTAAGAATGAAATTATGTCAATCTATAAAGATGATGGAGCAATGGTAACTGATCCTATACAAGTAGAGAATGAGTTCATCTCCTTTTTTACGAAGCTCATGGTTGAGAGAGGTAGTGTTCATAGATGTCCAAATATAGAAGTTATACGCCAAGGTCCATGCCTTACTCTTTAGCAGAAAGAGGAACTAATCCAAGAGGTTACATCGGTGGAGATTCAAAATGCAATGAAAGACATGCCTCATGAAAAGGCCCCTGGTGTAGATGGATTTCCAATTGACTTCTTTACTAAACACTGGCAGGAAGTGGGGAATGAGGTTTGTGATTCTGTTAAACAATTTTTTGTAACTGGGAAGATGCATAAAGGAATTAATAGTGCTAGTGTGACATTAATTCCTAAGGTGCAGAATTTTAGTCATGTTAAAGACTACAGACCAATAGCATGCCGTACAACCTCACACAAGATTATTACTAAGGTTATCATAACAAGAATAAAGAAGGTAATTGGAGGACTGGTAGGGGAGTCACAATCAGCTTTTATAGAAGGCAGATGTATCATAGATAATATTCTTTTCACGCATGAGTTATTCAAAGGTTACAATGGGAAAGGTATTTCTTCGAGGTGTGTTTTAAAAGTTGATTTGAGGAAAGCTTATGATACAATAGAATGGGCATTACTGGAAAGGGTTCTGTTAGACACGGGCTTTCCATATAAGTTCAAAAGTTGGATTATGGAATGCATCTCTTCAGTAACTTATTCTTTGAATATAAATGGTGGGTTAACCAGGCCTTTTAAAAGAAGAAGAGGGATAAGACAGGGAGACCCAATGTCACCCTACCTTTTGTGTTGGCTATAGAATACATACAGAGGGAATTTACACCGCTGATGAAAAATAAAAATTTCAAGTTTCATCCCAGATATCAAAAGCTTGGAGTGGCGCATATTTGTTTTGCTGACAACCTGCTCATGTTTTGTAGGGCTGACTTGCAATCCATTAGATTGTTACGACAGACTTTCCAAAAGTTTGTTGAAGTCTCATGTCTTCAAGAAAATGCAGAGAAGAGTGTAGCCTACTTAACATGCGTTTCAACAGCCCAGAAACATGATGTATTACAAGAATTGGGTTATCTAAAGGTTCATTACCATTTAAATATTTGGCGGTCCCTTTGGCATCAAAGAAATTTTCAGTTATTCAATGCTGGCCTTTAGTAGAGAAGATCACACGGAGGATCAATTATTGGATAACAAGACTTTTATCCTATGTAGGGCGAGTGCAACTGATCAAGTCAGTACTATTTGGAATACAATCATATTGAGCACAGACTTTTCTCCTACCAATGAAAGTAATGAAGATGGTTGATGCTATCTGCAGGTCATTTATGTAGATAGGTTCATCAACAGCGTCAAAAATGGCTTTGGTTTCCTGGGAAAAAAATTTGCTTACCACAAGGAGTAGGTGGTCTAAATGTGATGAATTCGGTATTCTGGAATAGAGAAGTTGTAGCAATGCACATGTGGGTAGTGGAAAAAAAGAAAGATTGCTTATGGATCTAGTGGATCCATACATTATATTAAAACATCACACGTTAGAGCGTATGCCAATACCCCAAGAATGTAGCTTGGGTGGTTAGGAAAATTCTGGAGTTAAGAAAATTCATTGTTGACGTTCAGGTATCCAAGGTGATCTTATGAGCAGGTTGGATCAACTACAAAAAGGTAATCCCTTTAGCATTAGGAAGTTGCAATTCCCTCAACTCCCAAAGGTTCCTTGGAATAGGCATTGTGTTGCAAAAAAAATGCATCCCAGATTTAAGTTAATACTATGGTTAGCATTACAAAGTAGATTAGCTACACTGGACAGACTTTTGAAGTATGG
The DNA here is from genome assembly GCA_034376525.1 of Nicotiana benthamiana. NCBI lineage: Eukaryota > Viridiplantae > Streptophyta > Magnoliopsida > Solanales > Solanaceae > Nicotiana > Nicotiana benthamiana. Next base: position 8,124,332 of record CM067326.1, read on the forward strand.
TATTCAATTCCTCAACAGTGTATCCTCTGTAAGCTTACTGATGAAACCTTCGATCATCTATTTTGTGAGTGCTCTGTGACAAATGAATTGTGGTTGAAGCTATTGAAATGGCTGGGACATGGCAAAAGTATTCGAGAGTGGCAAAGTGAGGTGGCATGGATAAGTCATATTGCCACAAAAAAGAGTGGACACTGAAAAATTGTTACTTGTGTTTTTGGTATGATGATTTATACCATATGGAGAGAAATGAAGAAAATTCGATTCCGGGGGTATAGTAAACGTGAACAACGTGTGCAGGGAGATAACAATTGATATACACACGAGAGGGCAAGAAATACAACATTAAAAAAGAGCTCTTACAACTCTCAATTGGTATCTGTAATAGGAATATTTTATCATTTGACGTATTCTTGTTTTGATGTATTCGATTTAATCAGCTGTTAGTTTTGTTTGGTCACTTAGATATAGTGATGAATTCACTTAGTCTACAAGCTCGGGCCATGTATTTAGGGATGTTGATGGTTTGCGTCTACCTGTTTTATGGTTTTCTTTTGGAATGAAATAGATAAGCTACTTACCAAAAAAAAAAAAATTAATTATTTTGGCAATAATTTTTACATAGCTCTAAATTATGGTGTTAATATATATATATATATATATATATATATATATATATATATATATATATATATATATATATATATACACACACACACACACACACACACATTTACGTAAAAATACACATTTAAAATAAATAGTCATTGTATCAAAAGAACAAATAAAAAGAGTATACAATTGCAAAAACTAACTTACTTAGTGGATACATTTTTAGAACAACAAAAAGAGGGAAGTCCAGTACACTAAGCTTCCGTTATGCGCGGGGTCTGAGGAAGGGCCGAACCACAAGGGTCTATCATATCAATAAGTATTTTTTTAGAGCAATAAGCATGTTAAAAATAATAAGTTATTTCTTGCAACTATTTACTCTTTTTATTTCTCTTTTGATGCAATGACTATTTATTTCAACTGTGTCTGTTAACTTTTTCAAGTAAAATATATAAAAAGTATATTTTTAAAGCACCACAATTTAGAGCTATATAAAAAATTATAGCCAAAATAATTAATTTCAAACTATGTACTTTTATAACTTTATAGATGCCTTGACTATTTACTTCAGTTGTATAAATCTTTATTTTCATGTCAAATTTAAAAAAAAAATCAACTAAAACTTTATTATTTTTTTCAAATAAAAAAATTTAGCCTAAATAATATAGTTTTATCCAAGTTTTATTATAAATTGTATTCAGAAAAAATTATCTAAAAAGTTAACATCATAAAAAGGTAAAAATATATTTTATTTTTAAAGAAAATACCACATACACATAAAATTTCATATGGCAGGCAAGTACACCACGCAATTTGTCATATCGGCATTCAGAAAGTAATGGCTTTCAAAAGGTCTAGTTGATGAGAGTAATTAAGATCGCAAATAATTTAAAACCATAACTAATAATTCGTGACAAATTTAAAGGGTGGTAAGGTATTTTACCACCAAATTATGCACAGGCCTATATAAAAGATAACGAGTGCCCAATACAATAGTCCAAATTTATGAATAATGATTTGCACAACACTGTAATTTATGTCGTGAGGATATTCCTTTTCTTTTTTATTTTTTTCAAATTTTTGAATTGCCAGTGGCCATTGACCATGTGGCATGGTTATGACTGATAAGGACAACACTTTTGGCTATGTAAAAGAATCAGCCATCACAAGCACCCTTTGCTACAGCAATGATTAATACACACGAAAAAAGAAATCCCACGGGAAGATAACTGAAATTCATTCAGAATTACGGCAACTCGCCAAGTAAAAAGTGGAGACATAACAAAGTATTATTCCACAAGTAAGATTTGAAGAGAATAGCGTATACACAATCCTACCCAATGGGATAGAGAGGCAACAGACATAAGGTATAAAAACGGAATAATGGCTATAGTTTCTATTAGAACTACAAATGAATCTAATGTTTCAAACACCTTTGAAAAATGCACTTAATATAGCAGAAATTGCTACTACACTACACGTTGCTCACAGTAGAAACTCAAAATCAGTACTAAATGAATTTTGTCGGGATTCTATTAGAGATTTTATCTGTGCACTATTATGACGAAATATATAATTACAAGAATTACAAAAGATGAACCTTTAATGAAACCTCGTCTGCTGCTTCAACCAAACTAATAGTAATCCAAGTACACAGTATAATTCACACTACAAGCTCTACAGTAAAAAAAAAAAAAATTGAACTTCCTAGCCTCTCAAACTCTGTACTGTATCTACTACTTCACACAAATGTTCATCCCTGCAAAAGCAAAGCAACTATTTTAAGTATCTTCGGCAAAATAAAGGTTAATCTGTAGTAGGTTAGCATGAAAAGAGAAACAAAATAAGCAAACAACAACTCGGCACTCATTAGAGTAGAGTAGCAAGGTTGGTGGGTACGTGTTGCAGTCTCCTTATATCTGATCTTGGATAATTCTCAACTCATGAGCTAGCTTCTAGGGTTGAGGTAGATCCAAAGTCCAGTTTTTGTTTAATTAAAAAATATGGAGTCAGAACCAGCATTATTCCTCGCTATCCCTGATGTTGAGTTACCCAATGTAGGGACCCAGTATCATGTTATCAACACTCTAAATGTCCAGTTCTAGCATGGAGGGATGTTAAGTTTAGGGTATGAGTTGGAGTCTCTTTATATGGTTTGGACAATCTCGTTTCATGAGCTAACTTATGGAGTTTCATAAAGTCTAAGGTCCACTTTCATTAGTACCCGGTTACAACATGCATTCGGCATGTGCAAGAAAAGGTTACTGCTCGCTACAGCGTGTAAGCAACAATACATGAATGTCATGTACAAATTTGGCAAACAACAACAACCCAGTATAATCTCACTTAGTGCGGTCTGGGGAGGATAGTATGTACACAGACCTTACCCCTACCCTTGGGTAGAGAGGCTGTTTCCAAATAGACCCCGGGATCCTTCCCTCCAAGAACTTCCCACCTTGCTCTTGGGGAGACTCGAACTCACAACCTCTCCATAGGTAAAATAAAAAACTTACCAAAACTTACAACCTCTCCATAGGTAAAATAAAAAACTTACCAAAAGCACACCAGGTTGCAAGGATTTGTGGCCCAGCGGAACACATAGCATGAAGTTGTACTACAGTAACAAAACTATTACATTTTAAATGCCGTTAAAGGGCCAAAGATCATTAAAAAACCTGTCAGCATAAAGTCGACTGATAAGATTGATTCTCTCCCAACTTAACTCGTTCAGCCTTCTATAACTGTAAGATTTTAGAAAATTGAGCCAATAACTGGTACGTCTGAGTATTATTTACTCGAATCTAGTCGCCTTGTGCTTTTCTAGTAAAATTTTGGGTTTCTGGCTAGTACAGGATAGGAGGCATACAATAGACCTTTGTGGTCCCGCCCTTCGCTGCACCCCGCGCATAGCGGGTGATTAGTGCACCGGGTTGCCCTTTTTTGACTAGTACAGGAAAGGAAACATACCATCCAGGCAGGAAAGAAAATATACCGATGCTAATTGTAGTCTGTCTTCTTTTTTTATAAACTCCGAAATCCCCGATGGCCAGTGGCACACAGTTTGAAGCTAGGTAGATAATGAGCCAGCTCCTCTACCCTTCTCAACAACTACAAGGCTTTTGTCTGGTTGCGAACCAGTGGCATGCGCATAACCCATACATCACGTGCCACACACTTACCCCTAGATCAAAGCCCTAGGGCGATTCTAATTGCAGTCCTGATGCCTCACTAACTAGATATGCTCTATTATCTTAAAGTGGATAAAGATAAAGTGAAAACACTTCTGAGATGGACTTGAATGTAGTAAAATATTCCGGGCATTTAATTTAATAGACCAGTTTTATTAAAGTGGAAAACAAGTAAAGAGTTTATCTTAATTCGACAGGCAGCTTTTAATTTTATCTTGATATCTCTATGTAAGAGTCAGCTTCAGATTTAATGCTAAAAACAGATTTACTCATAATTCAACAACAACAACAACAACAACAACAACAACCCAGTATAATCCCACTTACCGGGGTCTGGGGAGGGTAGTGTGTACGCAGACCTTACCCCTACCCACCCAGAGGATGTTTCCAAATAGACCCCCGGCATCCTTTCCTCCAAGAACTTCCCACCTTGCTCTTTGGGAGACTCGAACTCACAACCTCTCGGTTGGAAGTGGGGAGATTTACGCATAATTCAGTTACGAGAAATCAGAGTAAACCATAGTTTAACCCCATCCAAAGGATAGTTGAAAACGCTCACCAGAAAGTGAATCTAATGTTCTATAATGTTCTCTTTTTCATAAGTAACTCCAATGTTATCTATATTTATCTTTTTAAAGGTCAGTTTCATATTTAATGTTAAAAGCAACAGATATTCATGACTCAGCTCTAAACAAGATGGTTGATAAATTGAACAAACAATTGAATAACTCACTCCCTAGACTCCACTTGTGCGAATCACTGGGTGGTTGTTGTTGTAATTGAATAACTCACAGAAAACCAAAATGAACCATAATTCAAATTGAAGAGTTGAGAAGGCTTCATCAAAAACAAAAAAATGAAGAGTTGAGAAGGTTTCCATACCGCGCTTAGTTGTCAGATGTATATTGGACAATGAACTACATCGCACTTATACAAATGAGTCCTGAAAGTGACGATCAAGAGAATTCTAGTTACACAAGAAATAAGTTCCAGCAAATTGAGGAAAGCTCAAAAACACAAATTTCAGGACAGACAACAAAAACAACAATTTTTTTTTTTAATATTTGCATAAAATTGGTATCAAATGATTTAGAAGGAGTAATGTGGTAAGTGAGGATTCATATAGCCGTTTGGGACTGGGAATTGTTGGTTGTTGTTGGAATACAACCTTTTTAGGAGCTATAGATAGCCAGAAGATAACTAGTTTCCATGGAATTTGAAGAATAAGCATATAGCTAAATAAATTGTACCTATAAATTGGCTTTTAGAAACTAGCACAACACGATCAATGTCCACAAGAGCTATGTTAACTCGATAGAAGCATCCTTCTAAAACATGATAGCGTTCAGAGTCAAAGCTGTCAATATTCTTGGTATGAAAAGTGAGACATAAGGTGTATATTTTCATATATAGGGTTCTCACACTAGTCAAGAGTTGATCTACACAGACAAAAGAGTTTCTGTTTAAGGGGAATAATTGAGTGGTGGTCAAAACAGTGGCGTGTTGGCCAACTTAAGAAGATTTCCATACGTAGACTCGGGCGGATTTAGGCCGTTTTATGTTGCACAAGACCCCATGGTCTATCCATGAAATTAGGTATTTTATGTGCATATTTCGTAAAATTGATCTAATAATATTATCGGTTGGCCCCATACTCCAAAAAGGTTAAACACTGAGTTAATTATCCAAAGGAACATAGATCAATTCCCACTTAGTACTTTTTTTCCTTGCTTTTCAGTGGTGCACCCATGTTTTAGAAGTTCGCCTATTTATAGAAGTCACTTAAGTGTATTAGGGAAGCCAAAAGGCCGACCGTCAGCCACCTCTAATTAATGACCTTAGAAATTGTGCGGACGCGACCTTTCAATCACTTTAGATGCTGACATCACAAGATTGACATCATGATCAAGACATCAAGGAGATCGAGACTCAAGTCGCTTCTTGTCATCTTATTTCAAGTTCGAGCAAGTGCTTGCTCGGCTACTACGCCCAAGGGCTACCCGAGTTTGAGAAAATTCTCACTCAAGGACTATAAAAAGCCTAAGGGCTAACTTTATCTCGAGATTGGGCAAAGTACAAACTCGACTACTGAGCGTATAGGCTACCCGATTTTGAGAAATTTCTCACTCGAGGACAATCTAAGAAGCCTAAGGGCTAACTTTAATTCAAATTCGAAACCTTGCACTCACTCAGCTCAGACTCAGGAGTGCCAATATCCCGAGCTCGCATCAAATCAATTTTTTGCATAGATCAGTCCCTCATACTTTTTTGCCTTTTGGCTTCCCTAATACACTTAGTGACTTTTTTCAATTTTGCAAAATTTACTTCTTAATTCGTTTCCAAATCTTGCTAGTTCTTTCAATTTCCTTGAACTTTTCTCAATATGTTCTTTTTCTCCTTGCTTTTGAGTGGTGCACCCATGTTTTAGAAATCCTAGATCCGCCTCTGTGTAGACTGCAACTTGAGAATACCGTCATTTATCTTCCAATCTCTTCACCAATCCAAATCAAAATCCAGATTTTAAGAACCTCAGCTCCAGTACATAATACAGTCTTTTTTGAGAAACATGTAAGAGAAAACACAAGTCAAGACCAGATACCGACTAAAGCTTGTGTATATATTAGTCCGCAATAGGATATGCAGACTACGAATAGTAACTATCATCATTTTTAGATGTGAAAACTAGCGATCTATGTGGAGAGACTAATGAAAGAAGAGACTACAGCTCCTTGCAGAACAAAGTTAACCAGGACTGTTAGAGTTTTGATGCTTCTCATCCATAATTGGCTCAAAAAAATCAAAACAAGACAGACAGATGGAGGGGGGTAGAACACTAGCTTAATGGCAAACTAATATATGCAGCATGAAACATACTGCATCAGTAACACTTTCTATTAAGTCCCTCATACATCAGTATAACCAGTTGCAGGTTCAGTATGAATTCACGAATATTAATGTTGACTACCCCTCCCCACACCCCCACAAAAGAAAGGCAGGAAGGAAAATAAAATGAAAGAATTCAATGACAATAATTAATCTCCACAACTGGGCAAGCAAGCTGTATGCATAAAAAATAGAGAAGTCGGATAAACAAAGAGAAAGTACACATGACAGAATCATTAATCAGAAAATTGTTAATGGCAGTCGAAACAATGTCTTTTTAGTAGCAACTGTCTGAGGCACTTTAAGAATGATGGAAAAAAAGTGATGTTGCGCAGCAGAATATATATATGCTAAATACAGAAAACACATTGATTGCAGCATGATATAAAACTTAAATGTTTTGTGCTCGCCTAAAGGCTAGAAAGTTTACCTCAAATCACAAGTCACTCTTAGGCTTTTTTCCAGTCACAATCTGGAATATCCGCAGACCTCTACTAAATGCGTCGTTGAATAGGATCCTTGTCTGCATTGGCTGGAAACCAGGCAACCAAGAAAGTACTGCCACGGGTACCATGACAATAATCCCAAACATTATCTCATATAACCGCGCCAGAGATACAATAGTTCCCCATATCATAGTTTTTTGCAAAAAGGGCCGTAACACTTGGGCAACTGAAATGAAACCCCAACCAGTAGGAATGAAAGCCAACAGGCTGATGAAGATATCACTAAATTTAAAATCGGTGAACTGCAGTAGAGCAACAATTACGACTATGAAAAAGACTACAACGAGGAGCTGCACAAGTCGAAAGTATATGTGCTCCCTTGCAGCATATTTATCCCGAGCATAAGCTGTAATATTAAAAAATCCAAGAGCCACCACCACATAAATCCACGAAAGCAAGTAAACAGCAATGCTTTTGTTTCCAGAAGCAATACCTAGCTGATATACAATGCCATACTGGAAAAAGAAGAAGCGAAGGTCTAGGATAATTTCCAGTATCTTTCCCCACAAACCTGTTGTTCTTAAATGATCCTGTTCTTCGTCCCACCATTTTTCCCAGCTCTGTTCTGCCTTTGCAAAAACACTACCACGATACCATACCCAGTTCATGAAATCATCAAAATCATACACTGTCTTTAACCAATCAAACCCAGAAGGATTAAACACAAAGGGACCCACAATCCATGACAACACCAGGAACCAACTCGAGATGGTCAGTGCTATATATGTAAAAGTTCCTTTAGCAACAGGGCTGTATGAAGCATACACTGTAAGTATCAGACCAAGTTCAATTGCCTTGACAAAATGGCTACGAGCATATAACCGATAATTCTCAGCAAAACTCTTGTGCTGCACTACAAAACCACGCCCAGTGGCCCGGTACTTCGCACCACCATGAAGAATAGTACGGCCAAAGTAATGAGCACGAGTTCCCATCGAGAATGTGTAAAATACAGATGAAAGTTGAAGCATCATTGTTAGAAACTCCCAGATAGATGTAAGAAAACCGTGCTCAAGAGAATTCTCCACTATCATTGGTAACGCAGTGAAAAGACCCAACTGGATGATGAATTGCTGGTTCAGTATGGCACCAAGTGCTTTGTTGTTGTCGGTGGTATCTGCAGCAACAGAATCCTCAACCCCACTAAGTGCAAGGTAAAGTCGCCCCCATAAGAATGCATATACAGTGAGGACAATCATCATTGTATTGAAGAAAAATCCTACAGTTGTATAAAAGAAAGAGAGCATTCTGAAGAAATCCAGCCTATGACCCAATCTATAGACATCTCTGCTAAGAACTTGTTCGCCATTGCCACTGGCAACCTTGGCTTCAAACATAGATATTTGGTTCAACCCAACATCCCTTCCTTTGCCAACTTGAATGTACTCGTGGTGAGTTACATTGCCACCTCGCAGTGTGCAGTTGAAGCCAGCAAAAATGTCTTCGCTGATGTTGATCACTCTAGATGCCTTGCTTATTCCTCCCCTTGTTAGAAACCAAAACCTGTTGAAGACATCTGGATGTCCATAATGCATTCGGATTTTCAGAGGGTTGGCCAATACACGCTGTCCCAGGGTTACAAAACTCATTTCCTGAGCTGACATGAACCAAGCAAGGGATGACACGGAACCAGTAAATATATGTTCCCGAACTCCAAGAATTGAAGGCTTGCGAATACCATAGTAGCGTTTGAATTCTTCCAACAAGTTCCTCATTTTCAGTGCCTCCTCGAAGTAATTATCTTGGTTCATGTCAATTGTCTGAACTGCATCACCACGGGTAAAGATAAAGGCATGGTTCTGATTTTCTGGTTTTCCCTCTCCAAGCTTCAAGGGGCCAGGCAATTTAACTCGATAGATCTCAACTTCCCTTTCAAGCTTTTGATCATACTTCACAAGCACAGAATAATAATCCTTTTCATCCCTTCCTGTGGGAACCTCATCAACATATGCTACACGAAGGGCTTCATTATTTTTCATCAGATACAAAATTTCCTCCGCATGCGGATCTTTTTTGGCTTTCTGAGTACCATATATCTGGCAAGCAACAACGTATGTGAATTTCATCAAAGCAGTCCCATACTCATGGCCTTTAAACAACAAACTCAGTGAACTGTCAGCTCTGCTCAACCTCCTTGAAAACGAAGACCTTTCTGAGGTTAAACCATCAATGCCACCATCATCCCTCATAGAACCAAGCTCCACTGATCCTTCTCTGATATCCATCTCAGATGCAGAATCCAGAAAGGCCAGCATTTTGAGAGCTCGATAGTAGTACATCATCCCCCTAACTGTGCGAGAAAGAGTCTGCCCTCTGTATGATGCCCAAAGACGAAGGTCTCTCAGCTTCGTTGTCCATAACTCTTTCTTCTCATCAACCATTCCTTCTCTACGCATTCGCTGCAAGAAATTTTCCCATTCATCGGCATAAATAGTCTGCAAGTAATATAATGTAGAAATCCCATCTTCATTCTCAGTTCTAAGTTGTTCCTTATTGTACAGTACTTCTTCATTGTAGTAAGGCGTCAAAACACTGAAAGCCATCATCTTCTCAACTTGGGGAGCGTGTGGCATGTTCATAAATAGAGAATTGCTAAAGAAGGCAAGTCGCCGTCTCGCCTCAAGATTTCTCGGGATATTACTCATAGAGTCCCGAGATGTAAGAATAGTGTTCAAGCGACGAGCCTGCCGATAAAAAGTCTCATTTTCTGGATCTGGCAATGAAACTATATTCTCAAAAAGTAATCTAGTCGCAGAGGCCTGAAGAGCCAGACCTTCCTCTCTCAGCTGATCTCCAGTCATCTTCTCTTTCAGAAAATCCCGAGTGGCAACCTCATATAAGGCCTGGAGAACATTCACAATCTTGTCAACATCCCTTTTTGGCTTGAGTATGAGATCAAGAAGAGCAATCAACTTTCCACGGATCTGGGGCAGAGCAGTCAGATTGTAGTATTTAGTGAACTTTTCCAGCTGAATCCACTGATCAATCTGCTGAAAGAAGGTTGTTATGATGGAATGCTCCTCGCTGTTCAATTTGACAATTTCCAGCAGCAAATGCCTTGTACACGTAAGCCTCAATAACAGCACACCGCCTGTACTCATACTTGCTGATTTTATGCCACAGCCACCTATCAGGAGCATCCACCAGCTCTTTTGCCTGGCTGAGAGCAAGCAGCACCTCATTGCAGAGAAGCAAACATGGCCAACGAACCACTCTAACATTCCACGTGTTCTGTGGCAGCTCCAATAACTCAACCTCACGGTCATTCAGAATATCTTCTTCTCTGAAAGTTGCAATTATCTCATTCCAAATCAAGGCAAATTTATTAGCTTCTACCTGGTTTGACTCAAGCTTCTTGAATGGTCGACCAAACCCATATCTGAGTTTCAAACGGAGGATGGCGTCCTTGATCTTGCTTTTCAGAGTCCCTTGGGCATTCAGCAACTGCTCCTCTGGCATCAGATTAAACTGAATTGCACTAGCAAAAAATTGGAATCTCAACCTTAACTGCGGCATGTTCCGAATCTCACCCAAGTGATCAAACAATCCGACCGCAGCCCCAACAAATGAAGAGTAGATTGAGTACCATATCTGAATATCCATAAGATAAATCAGAACAACGGGAAGCCAAAGCAATCCTACTGAGAACCTGTTGCTGTTGTTAAAGAACTCATGCCATTCGTACTTCACATCCCTGAGGCGCAATAGTGCTTTTGTTGGAACAATCATAGGTTTGATCTGTAGGAAGTAACTGAAGGAAAACTTGGTTGCAAGCACTACCACCCAAAAGAGGGAATACTTTATGTTGTCGACAAGGCCTTCCCTAAGCCCACGGCCCACAAACGTCCGACTCTGGAACCACCATGATAACAGATAAAATATCCTCCAGTTCGCGTTCTCAAGAAAATTCCTGACCCATGGCAGAATAAAGAGTGCCAAAGCTAACAGTTCTGGAGCAACAAAAACAAGAGCAACCTCAAGAAAATTCACCACCCTCTTGTTAGCCGCCCTGGTCCAATCCCCATCATTATTCCTCTGTGTCCAAATCCTCCCATAGAATACCCCGAAAATTACAATCCACCCTGCTGCAACCACAATCTTCAACACCATTCTCGCCCCATGCCACGGTGTCTCCCTCGAAACAATACTATATTGCATTCCTGCATCAAGCAGTGACTGCAAAAGCCTCATCCCACTCCACGTGAAGAAGACTGTTAACACCCTCACCTGAACCTCCCTACTCTCCAACGCCTGCCAAGGATACCCCCTCTGCTCCCAAGCTACAATGATTGCAGCCTGCAAGAACAATGCTAGCATGATCCATAATTTGTCAAAGCTCCTATACAAATTCAAAAACGATCTCTGCTCCACAAACCCCGTCTTTCCCACCTTCTTTCCCTTGTTAGTAGTCACAAAGAATGTACTCCCAGTATCAATAGGCCACTTCAACTTGTCAAAACACCTCTTACTCCAGAAATACTCATTAATATCATCATAATTCCGCCAAGCAGAGTGTGGGGCAGTACCATTCCGACTATTCTCAACCTCAGCTTTAATCGTATCGTAAATTGGCTTAACAATCCGATCCAGAAAAGCATTCTCACCAGAAATTGAAGGCAAAAACGGCCTACCAGTCATCTCATCGATATAATCCTCCAATATCTTATTCAGTTCCATTGCCATGTTATGAAAAATATAACTCAAACATTCAGGAACAAAACGCAGATTTGCAGACTCACCCCAGATAAGAAGGTAAAGTGAGACATAAAGCAACTCACGGCGGTGGTCGGAGGAATTGTGGCGGTCGGAAAGCCAAACGTTGGATTTGAGACCGAGGAAAGAGCACCAGGAGGAGTAGTTTTTGAGGAGTTGACGCCGGAATCGACGGAGGACGGCGGGGTCAAGTGAGTCAATGTTGTCCGGCGGCGGAGAGAGACGCATCTGAGCATTGGCGAGGTGAAGCACAATGTGTTCCCGCTGGTTACGAACGTTAGATTCTTGAAAGCCGAAGAAAAGGGCGAGCCAGTCAAGGAGGTCATATTGAGGTTTCCAAGGCCTGAATTCAGGTCTACGTAGGTCGCCGACGGAACGCAGAGCGGCAGCGGCAGCGCGTACCTCGGGGAAACGGAGAGAAGGATGGTCAGCTAAGAGGTTATGGATTGGGATGATGTTGTAAGGTTCTTCGTCTATAGGTACTTGTCTCGCCGCCGGCGGTGAACGTTGCCGGTGGCTCATTGTCGCATTCGCAGAGATCTAAGAAAAATCTCTCTTTTTTGGGGTATGAGAAGCGGGGGGTTTTGGGTAATCCCCGGACACCGAACAAAGGGAACCCTGCTTCACTTGTCGTAGTAAGACCACCCCTTTATAAGCTTTTCCTATCGCTCTAAACTATCTTCTTATAGCTCCAACTCTTCGACAGAACACATTTCTATTATAAGTCACCCGGTACGAGTAGGAGAGAGTAAGATATAGGTTCGCAGTCCATCGTCGTCGTGAATTATGTGCTGAAAAAGGAACGTGCCCAGGAACGGAAAGTGGGGCGTGGCACTGCGCGTGGGTTATGATTGTAAAATATTTTGAATCTAAGTCTAGTTTTAGTACTCGCAGGCGCAGCAACAAGTCTTTTAAGTTAAACGGTCAATGCCAGCTCAAATATCAAGATTTGAATTTTGAATGAGTAAAAGAAATACGGTGACTGCCGTTTGGTACGAAGTAAAATATTTTAATACTTACGAAGAGAAATATTTTTAATTTTTTTATATTTTATTTGTTTAAATATTTTAAAAATATTATCTTATTAAATTTTTTTCTAATTAAAGAAAAATAATTTCCTTATTAAAAAAAGAGAAGGGAAACTTTTTTTTAAAATTCCTTCTCAATATACGCCACATTCACCAATCCATCCACCCCATCCCCTCCTCTATTTAAAAAAGGTTTTCTTAAAAGAAAATTTTAATTTTTTGTTATCATCCACCCTATTACTCCTCCAACTCACCCCACCCATTCCAACCAAAATTTCAAATTTTTATTTTTTTGTTTTTCTGCACTACTGTCCCGTTCTCCCCCTACCCCCTACCCCCAACCCCCAATTCCCCCGAACAAAAAAAATTTACTTTTTTTTGTAATATTTAGTTTTTGCTTTTTATTTTTATTTTTAAGCACCCCCCTAATTTTTAAAAATATATTTTTCAGTTTTAGTTTTTTTTATCGGTTTAAAAGTTCAAAAATTTTATAAGTACCAAAGTTATGAGTTCAGAAATTTATGTGTTTGTAAGTTTAAGAGTTTAGAAATTATAAAGTTTACGAGTTCGAAATTCTGCGGTTTCGAAAGTTTATGAAATTTGTGGATTCGGAAGGTTGTTGATTAGAAAGTTTATGGTTTTATATTTATTATATCTAAATTATTCATGAATACTATTAAGAAGTCATTTTCCTTAATTTGTGTATCAAATATCGAAAAATGAATAAAATTATTATTTATTTTTAATTTTTTTGTTATACGAAATATATCCCTAACTTTAATTCTTATATTGTATCAGGTGTAACGCAAAATAAAGACGAATTAAAGAACGAATGTAAGTTAATTCTAACCTTATTGAAAAAAAAAAAACTCTTGCTTGATATAGACTAAAATAACTATTTTCAAAGCCTGGCCTTTCAGCCGCAAGGCAACGAAGATCGTACAATTCTTTGTTAGTTAATGTTGTTTTTTCTTAAGAGTGAAGACTTGCGAAACTGTTCGTAAATTTTTAGACCCCACAGCAATTGAGCTCTTTCTGAAAGGAAAAGAAGATTAAAGGAAGAGAAAATTGAATAACTGAATTCCAACTTTTGCTTTTAGTCATTCATGGAATATTAGAAAGGCAAAAATCATTATTTATTAGGTTTGAAAGATATTTTTTTTTAGCAATTCATTAGGCGAGCGCCTAAGGCTAGTTTTTATTAATAATAAAAAATTAAAAATTACAACAAATAGGAAAAATAAAATAAGGGAAGTAGCACCGGTATTGTTACCCATATAGTAACAACCGGCGTAAACCTTACCTTATTAATCCTATTTAGGCCAATAAAAGCCTCAACATCTAAGAAGCATGCAAAAAGAAAGAAGTAGCAAGAACTAAGAAAAGTATGAGCTTCACAGAGTTTTATAACATGCTCTGTGATGATATTACATAGAGAAATACTAATGAGATGGAAAAATAAAATGTTGAAGAAGTCATGTTGTTCTCTCTTTTCTCCAATTTTGTGAAAAATTCAATTTGTAGATTAATGACTTTGTCCACAATTTTTGTCGATATTGCTTCAAAATTCATGCTTTGTTCCTCGATCGATTGGATCTTATAAGAATTGTTTGAGTGCCCTGCTTTTGTTTTGCATTTCTCATTGGGGGTCTCCTTATGTTTGCGTCTTCAAACATCCTGCCGTCCCAACTTCTATCTCTTTCACGAGACTTCTTACTTGTTTTACTATACATTGGTGACAAATCACCTTTTCTTGACGCATCTGCCCGGCATTGCGTTAAGATATCGTCTTCCTCCCCTTCTTCATATATATGTCTTCATGTCCTCGCATCCAGAAGTTGTCTGTCCAGTAAAGTGATTTCTGGAGCTGTTGATATGAGCTGGTTCTGCCACGACTGTGAAAATTGTACTGTTTTGTTATCGGCAGAAGGAAAATTAGTCATTTCATCAGACATTTTTCTCTCCTCCAAAGTAGTGATTGATTTTATTGGTACAATCTGATTCTAGGCAGATGTTGGAAGTGTTGTTGCGTTTCAATCAGCAGCTGATGTTTCACCTGATTTTGTAGTATTTCTTGGAACAAATACTTGAGCATTATGATTCAAGTTGCTGTTTGTGTTTGCTACAGGTTGCAGATTTGCAGGACAATTGATTGTCGCTGATTTCTTTTGAAATTTTGGCTTGAACTGTGCATCAATGTCCTCTCTTGCACTGTCGTCATCAAACTCTTGGTCGTCTTCTGAAGTTGAATAACCAGCAAGTCCTTCTCTCCATCCCTCCTCATCGTCGTAATCTCGTTGGTCTTTCCACAGTTTTGATTTAACGACCATGTCCCTCATCTTAATGGTTGGAGAAATATGATCCTTGGCCATCTGCAAGTTCTGCCCAGTGATGATTCCATCCTCAATATTGACATTGGTAAGTGCAGCAAATGAGTTTGACTTTGTATGTATAGTTGGACTCTTATTTGCGATGTGCACTTTGTTTTTGGATTTTGGAGTTGCTTTTTTGTTGGACATCGATGAGCAGTTATTTGCAGTATGTTGAGCAGTTTCAAATGTTTGTAGAGTAGTATCACTAGGCTGTAAATCCAACCCACGTTGAGATAAGGCTTCATTAGAAACTGCAGCTGTTGTATCTGTCAAAGAGATCACACTGCTTTGTTTAACCCTATCAGGCTGATTAGAGATATCTTGTCGAACTGTGTTCTGCACAACGTCACCGTCTGTTAGACTTGCTGTTATTTGAAATAATTGACTCACAACATCATTATTATCATTCCCAGATATAGCTCGAACATCAGGACAATGCAAAGGAAGTGTATAATCCAGTTCTGAGAAAATAGAAACTGCAGCATGTGATTCATTATGTAATGTCCTGTTGGTACTGTTATTACCCTTTGCAGCAACATCTTTTTTGGTATGCTCAGAATTAACCAAAGCTGATGCTTTATTCAGTTCGTTACAATGTTGTTGTCCAGGATTTTTTGAAGCATCAAGTATATTTGTAACTGTCGACTTCTCCCCTGGTTGAACTAACAAAACAGTATGATCTGTAATAGATCTGAAATTATCTGAGGCCTCCAAATTAGTTCCATTTGCTTGACCACACATAGTAGTGTTTTTATTGTTAGTATTATGCATTATCTGCTGCAGCTCGATCAGCTTCTCTTTATTGCTTTTTGCAGTGTCATTTTCTGGCATAGTAGATGGATCTGTAGGTTTCAAATTTGATACCACCTTTTCTTTTACAACATTAAAAGGAAATTTCAATGGAACAATATCTTGCATTTTACAAAACTGGGCAGAATTACCCTTTGGCCTTGGAAGAGCTTCTGCAGGTGTAACATTTGTAGCAGAAACATTTTTTTCAGCTCCTAGCTGCTGCACATTACACCTGTGATGCTGTCCATCAAGATCAACCACTTGCCAGCCTGTGCACTAGTAGTAATATGATCTGCAGAAGTCTGCATTGTCCCAGCAGTATCCACATATGATCGTGCATAAATTGTAGAAGCAGGTACAGCTCTAGAAAGCTTAGGAGGTCCTTTATCCAATTTCAATACCTCCTCCATAGACTCCACTGGAACTACTGTATGTGGTACATCTGATACACCAGCAACCACAACAGTCCTAGCCACTACATGTTGATCTGCATCACTCCTATCATTTACAGTACATTGTGTATTCTTCTAATCAGCAGTCTGTTTCGAAACATCCTTTACACTACCAAGTTGTACAGCTGAATCAATTCGACCAAAAACCTCCTTCAAGCCTGCATTATTTTGCAAAGTCACTCCTTCTGCAATTTGTAAAGTCTGCTGTGAGACTTTTGTTAATTCAACTCCTAAATTACAATTTTTTTTTCTTGTAGATCCTTAGCACCTTGTCCAGCTCTTTTATCATTTAGATAGTCCCTTGCATCCCTTTGTAATTTTTCAACATCATCCACGTCGTTACCAAGCAGATCATTGACCAGATTATCCTCTGCTGCCACCTCTGCTCCAGCTTTTTCTTTTTTTAGTTCTACATGCCTTCTCATCGTGACCTTGATGTTTGCAATAAGCACAATACTTAGGAAGGTTGTCGTATACTATTTCTTGATGGAACTTGACAGATTTACCTGAAACGGAATCTAAATTCTGCAGCATGACCTTTTTAGGATGTTTATCCAAAAGATCAACTATAACCTTAACTCTTGCCGTGCTAGGTCTCGTTCTATCCTGCGTCGCCTTGTCCAAGAGGTTTTACCACATATGAGGCTATAGACGTTAACGACCTCTTAGCAAAGAAATTTGGAGGCAGACCTGGAGAGAAATCCACACGACTGCCCTTGACGTCTCCTCCTTCGGATTGAATCCCAAAGACCATGGGAATGTTCTGAAGAAATATTCGTCGACTTTGGATTTAAGATATCCAGTCGACTTTGAAAGGAAGTGAACATAATCATTGAAGAGATCAAACCTGATTAACAGATGGCGAAATTCCAACTGCCCAACGTTACATTGACCTTGAACATCGAATTGCGACGAAAATATTCTTCGCACTTCCGATAGATCAGGTCTGCCATAAGAAAATTTTATAGCAACTGCCTGATGCAATCCTTCTACCCTAATGAAGTTGTTAAGCTCTTCCATTGTGAATTGAATTACAGGTTCACCATAATTGAAGTTAACTGGACACAACTCTATTTTTGTCGGACCAGGCTGTTTTGCTTGTAATGTTGTAGCATACGATTGCTTTGAAATTTCTTTTGGATCAGCTTTTGTGTGGTTTTGATTTTCCTTTCCCACAGCCAATGGCTGGGGAGAGATCAACGCAGCCATGGCTGCAAAGCTCACAAAACGACGACAAAATCCTAGAGATAGAACAAGGACTCATCCTAGAGAAATTGTTGAAGAATCTGGAAAAAATTCTTCGAGCTACAGTGATTTGTAAAATCAAATTAAGATATTGAATAAATGTTAAGGATTTGGATAAGAAAACAACTGGGGATTGATCGCAATGAGAAGGGGGTTATTATGACACCACGTTTGCTACCATCCACCACCGGATTCCGGAAATATGCCCGATGAATAGTGACGGAATCACTATTCACCCTTCTTCCTGATTAGAGAGAGAGAGTTTTTCCTTAAGTGAGATTGATTGATGTCCTTTAGAAGATACTGAAATAATGGATTGTGACCTTTTTCCTGCTTGCTTTAATTTTCTAAAGGTACTAATAATCTAGCATTTGCTACTTGTATGGTATATCCGTATTTTGCTAATATAAATATCATCCCATCCAGAAGGAATATACATATATTTCCTAGGAATAATGAAAAAGTAGAATTTTATTTGAGAAACATTTAATAGCATATTTGGCCAAAAATATTTTTTTTAGTTAAAAATGTTTTTTCTAAAGTAAAGATGTTTGATCAAACTTTTAGAAAAAAAATTACGTTACATAAAAGCAAAGAAGTCTGGAAAATCAGAAAAAGTGATTTCCCCAAAAATATTTTCAAAAAAATATTTTTGAGAAAAATACGCTTAGAAACACTTCTTAAAAGATTGACAATTCTGTGATGGAGTATGAAGACTTTGCTGGTATAGTTGAAAGGGTTTGGAAACAAGATGTGAATGGTGGTAATATGCAGAGGGTATGGAATAAACTCAAAGCTTTGAAATGAGAATTGAAGGAGTTGAACACTTATATGGCATCCTATAGACTTCATCTCAATAAAGCTAGACAGAAACTTGAAGCATTCAGAATGAACAAAGGAGCAACAATATGGACCAGGAGCTGATAGATCAAGAAAAGATGACTTTAATAGAAGTTGAGAAATGGAGCAACATAGAGGAACATATTCTTCATCAGAAATCCAGGGCACAGTGGATATCTTGTGGAGATTCAAATTCCAAGTATTTCCATGCACAACTGAAGATGAGGACAAACATGAATACTATCAACTCTATCTACACTGACTCAGGGGATAGACTGTTTGAGCCTAAACTAGTGGAGGAAGAATTCATAAAGTCATTCAATAAGATTCTGGGGGAAAGTAACTCTATATGTCAATGTCCAAATACTGAAATCACTCAAAAGGGACCTTGTCTCAGCATGCAAGAAAATATCACTAATCAGGCCAGTCACAAAGGAGGAAGTTCATCAGGCAATCAAAGATATGCCCCATAATAAAGAACCAGAGTAGATGGGTTCCCTATTGAATTTTTCACAAGGCATTGGAAGCTGTTGGTGATGACATATTTGAGGCTGTGAAGGAATTTTTTGAGACTGGCAAACTGCACAGAGGGTGAACAGTACAGCAGTAATTTGATACCAAAATCCAAGTCAAGTAATGGATTATAGGCCCATAGCTTGCTGCACAACATTATATAAAATAATCTCAAAAGTCCTCACAGCAAGGCTCAAAACAGTTATTGGTGATTTGATAGGAGGTTCACAGTCAACTTTCATTGAAGGCAGGAGCATAACAGATAACATCTTATTTACCCATGAGCTATTCAAAGGGTATAACAGGAAAGAAATTTCCCCAAGATGTGTGCTAAAATTTAACCTGAGGAAGGCCCATGATACAGTAGAGTGGTGTTTTATAGAAAGACTACTATTGGATATGGGATTTCCTTACAAATTCACAAGCTGGATAATGGAATGCATATCATCTGTTACATATTCTTTAAGCTTAAATGGTGGACTCACAACACCATTTAAAGGCAAAAGAGGCATAAGGCAAGGGGACCCAATGTCCCCATACCTCTTTGTCATAGCTATGGAATATCTGCACAGAGAATTTATGCAGATGATGAAAAGGAAAGACTTCAAGTTTCATCCTAGATGGAAGAAGTTGGGAGTGGTTCATATTTGTTTTGCTGATGACATGCTAATATTCTGTAAAGCTGATGTTCAGTCTGTTAGACTATTAAAACAGACTCTCCAGAAGTTTGCTACCACATCAGGCTTTCAGGCAAATGCAGACAAGAGCGCAGTCTACATAGCAGGGGGTTCCTAATTGGATCAAGGAGGAAATCCTACAAGAATTGGGATTCCCTGAAGGCACCCTTCCATTCAAATATCTTGGTGTACCTTTGGATTCCAAATGCTGTCTATTACACAATGCTGGCCACTAGTGGAGAAGGTAACTCAGAAAATTAACTGCTGGACATCCAGACTACTATCATATGCAGGCAGACTTCAGTTGATAAAATCTGTTTTGTTTGGAATGCAATCTTACTGGTTTCAGATTTTCATGCTGCCTAAGAAAATAATGAAGATGATCGAGGCAATATGCAAATCATTTTTGTGGACTGGCACAGCTACAGTATCAAAGAAAGCATTAGTGGCTTGGGAAACTATATGTTTACAATATAGTGCTGGGGGACTTAATGTAATGAATCTGCTATTGTGGAACAAAGCTGCTGTTGCAAAGCACTTATGGGCAGTGACAATGAAGAAAGACAGCTTATGGATTAAACGGTTACACACTTACTACATAAAGAACAAAGCTATTGAAGATATGCCTACTCCTAGGAATGCTGCCTGGGCTGTGAGGAAAATTTTGAGACAAGGACACTGATAACTGAGCTGCAAGGTATCCATGGTAATCTGGAGTGCAGATTAAAATAACTACAGAGGGGGGATCTATTCAGTATCAAAAAGCTATATATAGATTGCAATTTCCCCAACTCCAGAAAGTTTGCTGGAAAAGCATCAGTTTGCAGGCACAACTGCACCCAAGATTCAAATTCATTCTATGGCTTGCATTGCATAGAAGACTGGCAACAGTGGAGAGATTATTGAAGTTTGGTATACAGATTCCACAACAGTGTGTTTTTTGCAGGCAAGCAGATGAGTCTTTTGATCACCTATTTTTTGCTTGCCCGACATCTTTGGAACTATGGAACATATTGTTAAGCTGGATGTGATACCAGAGAACCATTTGGGATTGGAATAGGGAGGTTGAATGGGTTAGCAAGAATGCCAATAGGAGAAATGGGCTAGCTTCAATTACCACCTGTATTTTTGGGATGCTAGTATATATTATATGGGGAGAAAGAAACAAGCTTAGATTCCAAGGAGGGAAAATGATTATCAGTAACATATGCAAGGAAATAGCAGTCCACATACACATTAAGGGATCCTCAACTCATAACTGGAAGGATGCTTTGCGAAGGTTAAATAGCTACCCTTAGGATATGGAGTCGATTTCAATGTATATTTTTTGATCTCTTGATGTATATACATAGGCTTAGTAATGACTCTTTTCGAATATAAATTAGAGGTTGAGTAGTTGGTCAACAACTACTGGTTTGTAACTGGTTTGTTTGAAGAAATGAAAAGAAACTGTTTATCAAAAAAAAAAAAAAAAAGATTGACCAAATATTAATTATTGTTCAAAAGTGATGTTCAAATTAATTAGTTAAATAGCTTTTCACCCAAAATACTTATTTAAAAAATACATTTAGGAAAAGTACTTTTCAAAATAAATTGATTTTAAAATATTGGCCAACAATAACAATAACCCAAGTGAATGTCACAAGTGAAATTTGAGGGAGATAGTAAGTAGTAAATCTTAACCTTATCCTAAAAAAATTAGCCAAACAGATAATTAAGGCTATAATTGTAAGTAGATGCAATTGCAAACAAAAAGTTCGCTATCAAATTTGTAGAATTTCAAGTTGGTAAAGCCCATAGTCTAACATAATTTACTAGAAATAGGGATAGATTTGGTGACATTATAGGATGTGAACATGAGAGGTGAGCCAATATAGTCGGTCTGAATAAAATTTCATATTCGTTATATCACAGTCATGCTAGCATTTCTTCTCGGAAACAAGTGCCAATTTGCCCTGTTGATGTTTATTAGTTTCTCTTTGACAAGTGAATAATTTCTACAATTTTTTTAACGTCAACTAATATTAGATTATCAATTCGTATTGATTGAAGACTATCGGTATTATCCTATCCAAAAGGCAAATGAATCATTAAAGATTCAAATTCAATCATTTGAATCTTTCTAAAAAATAAAAATAAAAATCTCAAATTATTCGGATCTTAAAGAAAAAATAATTTAAACCGAAAAAAAGTTAGTTACTTAAATAATTGAAGTTTTTGTTAATAATAACAGTCTTACTAAATCCGGTGAAGATCAAATAAAAATGGCATAATAAAATCAGAAAACCCTCATTTTTCTATGACAATTATATACGAGTATAATTACAAGAAGCAAATAAGAGTGGCTTTTTTATTTAGTATTTACTAATTAAAGGCATGTTAGCCTTCTTAAATTCTTCTTTAAAGAAACTGCCCGTAATTAATACCGTCCTTTTAATTTTAGATGGTCCTTTGTATATTGAGTTGAAAATTGAATCATACAGTATTACAGTTATGGAATCACCTTACTTTGCATTCTGAAAAGTCCTCGTTCAAGCAATTACTATACATTAAAACGCGTAACTTTGGATAACATGCATGAATTTATGTCGACGTCTTTATCAATGAACACAGCATATGAGGTTTTGACTAATACAGATTTATTTTACTATTTTATTATTATTTTAAATTATTTTATACAGTTGTGTTTCGAAGAGGAATCTTGGAGCAACGGCAAAGTTGTCTGCATATAACTTATAGGTAGTGGTTCAAGCCGTGGAAGCAACCACTAATTTGTATTAGGGTAGGCTATCTACATCACGTCCGCAGGGTAATAGCGTAGGCAGGATTTTTGGTAAGCGGTGTAAATATTTAAAGAATTGAATAAATGAATAAATTACTATAACAACAAGCGGTGTCATATTTTTTTTTATATTTTTAATGTTTTTGTTTTGTATATAATTTATAAATATATATTTAATAAAATTTTGACGAAGTGTTATCACGTAATACTGCTTGCTGCAAAATGTATTCGTTCCTGTCTTGAGATGCATCCCCTAATTTTGCATAAATACAAAATACTTTATGCACTCTCGTCTCAACAGGGCTTATCAGGTAGTTTTATTCATCGAATTGAAAGATTTCACGTAGTGCCTTCTCTTATTAATTTAATTTAAAGTATGATCAAAACTTGATTCCCAAGATAGTAATTATTTCGACGAAGTGTTATCACTGTTTGCTGCGAGATGTATACATTCCTGCCTTGGGATGCGTCCTCTAATTTTACGTAATTAAATACGAAATATTTTGTGTATCTCATCTTAACCGGATTTATCAGATAGTTTTGTTCATCAAATTAAAAGATTTCACGTGGTGTCTTTTCTTATTAATTTAATTTAAATTACGATCAAAACCTGATTTCCAAGACAGTAATTACTTCTTCTCTTCAACCACTAGGCCACTCTAACAACGAGATCTATATATTTTACGATTAATAATCAGTGCTTTAAAACTAATTGTCACAATGACAAAGTGTACACAATCAGATTCATTTTATATATATATATATATATATATATATATATATATATATATATATATATATATATATATATATATATATATATATATATATATATATATATATATATATATATATATATATATATATATATATATATATATATATATATATAGATCTATATATTTTACGATTAATAATCAGTGCTTTAAAACTAATTGTCACAATGACAAAGTGTACACAATCAGATTCATTATATATATATATATATATATATATATATATATATACATTTGTACTTTTCCACTAATATATGATTCATATTTAAAGGAAATCGCTTCCGAACTACTAGTTATTAGAATTATATTACTTTTTAGTTGGCAAAAAGACAATTGACGACAACGGAGTTACAGATTAAGCAGGATATCCGGGGCATTATATCCATTGGGTCACTGGCATATGAGAGGTGATATTTAAAATATGCAATTCTTGTTCTATTTTAATTTTTTTAGCAAACAAGAAACAAATATATTACAAATTAAAGAACATCCATTACATAGGAGTTGTAGTTAGTATCACATAGGACATTATAATCACCTAGGCTTGCTAACAAGTTGCAAGCATCATACGACAAAAGTTTTTCAACAACATACTTATCTAATACATCCTTATGTAGTAGGGTTATCATTTCTTCCGGTGGGGCAGCAAAAACTTTCATCTTCTTCCTTGTATTATCAGATCCCATGCATGCAAGCTTGTGAGCAGACCTATTGCCTTGTTGAAACTCGTGCTTGAGGATTACCTGCTTCCCTTGATGCATTAACAACGTGCATTTTAATCAAATGTTAGTAAATAGGTGGTTCCTTTGTTGTATAGATTGAATCACCTCCGTAGAGTCCGTTTCGATCTGTAGTGGAAACAAATCCCATTCATGAGTTGTTTTTAGTCCTTCTAGTAGAGCCTTTATTTCTGCTTGAAGGGAGCCGTATGCATTGGCACATTTAGTATATCCTACGATCCAGTCTCCTTTGTCATTCCTGATGACTCCACCTAGACCGCATTTTTGTTTATCTCTAGAGAAGCATGCATCAATGTTTAGTTTGTACCAACCCATTGGGAGTTTATGCCATGTAACCCTAATAAGCAGTTTTGGTGCGTGTAAGATATTAGTATTCGTTAGAAGGTTGAATTCCATAGCTTTACTAGTGATGTTGTTGAAGTTTATGGATAAATTGGTATTGTTATGATTGTTATTATTTCTGTTTATCCAAATATACCAAATTGCAAAGGGAAAGAAAAGGTTCCAGCTTAACAAGGGATTTGTGAAATTTTTGCTAAGGTTTTTTAGTTGGATTAGCCAGTGTTCACCATTATCCTTATAGAAATTGTTCCAACCAGAGATATCCTAAAGATGGTTAGTTGCCTGACATTCAAGAAAGATATGAGAGATAGATTCCTCTACTTGGTTTCTACAAACTAGGCAATTAGGATCTATGTTGAGGCCAATTTTTGCCAAGTATTGTCTACAGGGAATTTTATTATGAAGACATTGCCAAAGAATTTCTTTTATCTTATTAGGGCAAGGTAGGCTCCAAATCCATTAAAAGTCTAAATTATTCTCATTATTATTGTGTATTAGACTGTAGCAAGATTTTATTGTAAAAATACCTTTAATGTTAAGGGACCAAATATGGGTGTTTCTAATAGGAGACTTGACACGTATTTTTGTGTTAAAAATGGAATCCTTAATATCATCGGGTAGGTTGAGTGATATTCTATCAAGGTGTCATTCCTTGCCACCAAAGATATTAGCAATTGTAAGATTATGATCATTCCTAGAAAGAGGGCCTTGTATTGTGTTTCTAAGGCTGCCTAGGTTGGGGATCCAATTGGATTCCCAAATATTTAGTTTGGAAAGATGATGTAAATGCCAAACAATACCCTTTGAGCAAACTTCCCACGCTTTTAAAATACCCTTCCATATAAAAGATTTTTTCTTAGTACATTGAGGGTTAGCATAAGTATTAATGATAAGGTTAGCCCAATGAGTAGTGGTGTTGGTAATTCCTCTCCAAGCTAGATTAGCTAAGGTACATATATTCTTATCTTTTGCTTTATGAAGTCCCAAGCCTCCTTTATCTCTAGGTTGGCACACTGTAGACCAATTAATATAGTGAAGTTTCCGTTTCTCACTAGTACCACCCCATATAAAGTCTCTTTGAACCTTATCAATTTTCTTGAGAATACTCATAGGTAAGAGAGTATATTGCATATAGTGATTTGGGATGGTATTTAAACAGGAGTGAGAGAGAGTAGTTCATCCAGCTATATTTATAGCTTTCCAGGAGGCGAGTTTTGCTCTCATTTTGTCAATTATAAATTGGTAGTCCTTAAGGGTAGGTTGTTTATTTAGGATGGGAATCCCAGGTATATCCCAAAGGAGTCAGTCCTCTTTATAGCAAGAATGTTGGTAATATCCTTTGTAAGAGGCAATTGGCAATTATTGGAGAAGATGGCTTTAGATTTTTTTGTATTAGTAGATTGCCCTGAGAGAGTATAAAAGAGTTCTAAACCTTTTTTTAATGGTATGGCTTGATTTAAGGTTGGCTTTAGCCATAAGGTTTAGATCGTCTGCAAAGAATATGCGAGAAAAAGAAGGGCCTTTTCTACCTAAAGTAATAGGGTCCCAGTTCCTGATGTCCACCTGGTGATTTATGAATCTTGATAGCATTTCTAGACATAAAACGAAGATATAAGTATACATAGGGTCTCCTTGCCTAATTTCCCGGCTAGGTTAAAAGAAATTGGTAGTAGAGCCATTTACCAAAATAGATATTGAGCTTGTAGAGATGCAACTTAATAAGAGTTTCTTAAATTTAGGAGGAAAATTGAAGTAATTTAGGATATGGTGCACAAAAGACCATTCTAACAGATCGAAGGCCTCTTCAAGGTCAATTTTGAGAATCATGTGACCTTGTTTCCTTTTTTGTTTGTGAATTTTGAAAATAATTTCTTGAATAATTATGGCATTGTCCGAAGCTCTCCCATCTTAATAAACCTGGCGTGCTAAGGGAAAATAACATGGTCAAGAAAAGGCTTAAGTCTATTTACCAGGATTTTGGTAATTACCTTATATGCCGTATTGCATAGACCAATTGGTCTAAAGTTGTTTAGGTGATTTGCATTAGAAATTTTTGGGATTAGGCACAGATAGGTCTTGTCAAGTTTATGGGGGATCTCTTGGGATTCAAAGATGTCATGGCACATCTTTGTGACAGAGTGGCCTACTAAGCCCCAGTACTTTTGAAAAAAGAATGGGTGTAGATCATCTGGTCCCGGTGCCTTAAAAGGCTTGAAAGAGAGAATAGCCTTCTTGATTGCAATATCTAATAGAGGTTTATTAAGGTTTTGCAGAGATAGGGCATGTTAAGTGACATTTGTTAGGGGGCTAATTCTACTAGAGTTACCATGGGAGATTGTGAAAATATTAGAAAAGTAGTTGCAAACATGGGAGGTCACTAGATTAGGGTCATTTATCCAATTTCCTTCATTATCTTTGAAGAAGTTTATTTTGTTCCTTCTTTTTATATTAGTGGCCATTATATGATAAAACTTAGTATTGGCATCTCCCTCATTCAGCCAAAGAATTCTCGACCTTAATTTCCAATAGTCTTCCTCTACAAGCAATAAATCATTGAATTCTTTTTTGAGGCTCGAGTGAAGTTCTTGTAGAAAAATACTATGAGGGTAGTGCTTAGAATTTTCTATCCCTTAAATCCGGGCTAAAATTTTCCTTTTTTCCCCCATGGTATCACCAAAAGTAAGGTGTTTCCATTGTATGACTTTGTCTTTAAAGGAACTACTATCCCTAATATAGTCATTTATAGACCAGTGGTTTGAAGGAGGGGTGCTTGCACCAATAGGTTTCTAGTCTAAAAGGAGGTTTATGAAAGGTATTTCTTTTGGGAATTAATTCAACTAATATAGGGTTATGGTCCGAGTGAGTTCTAGGTAGATGAATAATGGAGCTTTTAGGAAATAAGTTAATCCAATCCTCATTACCAAATACCTTGTCCAATCTTTCCATAATCAAACCTCTAATTTCGTGTCTAAGGTTGGACAAAGTATATTTGGAACCTTTCTAACCTAAATCAATTAGATTGCAATAATATTATTTTTGACCAAAGGAATTTTGCTCTACTATTTCTAATAAGATTACTTCCATATTTTTCATTTGAACTAAAAATGTCATTAAAGTCTCATCCTAAAAGCAAAGGTCCCTTAAAGATATCACTAATATGTTGAATATTCCCACATTTTATTATGATTTAAAATTTTAGTGCTAACATAAACAATACTAAGAAGCCATTTTTGGTGGATAGGGTTTACCTCAATAGTTGCATGAATCTCTTGATCTCTACGTATGAAATTTTGCACTGTGACTACTTCATGATTGTATAGCACAACAATCCCTCCAGCTTGACCCGCTGCTAGAACTTCCACAAACTCAGTAAACCCATAATCATCCAATAGCTCCAAGTTAATACCCATCCTAGTGTCTAGAAAAGCTACCAAACATGGCTTGTGAGTGTCCACCATGTCCCTAAAATTCCTTCTAAAGGTATCATTGTTTCCTCCTCTAATGTTCCAAATGATAATGTTGGTGAGTCTATTCATGGATAAGTTAAGGTTTTGGTTGGCTGGGTTCCCATTCTCCCTTACTTCCCCCATCACAGGATTCCTCCGAAGAGATGGTACATGGATCATTGCTCGATTTCCTACGGTTGGATCCCGAGGAGGTCGTATGTCCATCGAGAATTTGTAAAATGCCAATGGGCAACTGAGAACATGTCTCTTCTCTTGCCCCTCCGAAAAGAGAAACACTTTTACCGCGTCTAGCCTTGAGATTTCTAGGACTCGTTCTAAGAGGAGGTTCAGTGGCTCTTCCTCTTCTACCGTTGCTTCTTCCACTAGCTCTTGAGCATTTACTGGATTGTGTGGTGGAGAGGGGGACAATGGTGATGTTTGAGGTGCATGTGGTGGTTGTGGCTGCTCCCATAGAAGGAGAATAAGGGTTAGTTGGGAGATGTTCTCGGGCATGAAGAAGGGCATATCCATTAGAGCATTCTGGGGATACATTAGATTGAAATAGGGGGAAAGATTCTATTGGTTCCTTATTGCATGGACCAACTATGGGTTCACATATGGGGCTAGGGGTTGAAGTATGTTGTTTATCGAGGCTTGGTTCAAGTAGTCGTTCATAGCCAACCTCATCCCTTCTGTCACTAGCTGAGCTAGGTACGGAGTGTTGTGGTTTATGATCATAGTGTCCTGGCCATTTAAACCTGGATATTGAAGGAGCATGAATGGCCCATGAGACCCGTCTCCATCCATGACACTGGTTGATAATTTTGTGCTTGAGGTGGCTGGACATAGATGATCCGGGGATTTACCGGTTGAGGGTGAGGTAATGGTAGGTTTTCCATTGTTAATCTGGTTTGACGAAAGATTTGGAGAAGTCTTTTTCTTCTTCGGCTGGTTGAATCAATGGTTGGAATTTTGGGTAGAAACTGAAATATTAATTAGACCTAAGTCGGATATGGGAGGGTGACACTTGGGTAATTGTTGAGGATTGGTTAGAGGGCTAATGATTGGGAAAAACTTTTGTAGGTTTTTTGTATCCCCAGGGGAAGTGTTTATAGGTTGTCCTTCCGATTCTTTTGTGTGTGGAGGGTTAATGGCCATTTGGCAAGAGGTTTCTATGTCAATAGCCATTTGGCTAACATGCTTTGGTAGTTGACGATGATCGGATTTGGTTGAAGGATTTTGCTTGGGGTTGTGGTTAAGAAATGGTTGATTACTAATTTCTCCACTAGGAAGGGTAGTGTAATAGTAGTCTTTTTATTAATAGGGGTAGTAGTGTCCTTTCCTAAGTTATCTTGCATGGCCACCTTGGCCATTTGTTGTATAGGATTAGAGGTGCTTGGCACGTTTTTCATCTCCATAGGAGTATTAGTAGTAAAAAATGGACATTCGTTCATTAGGAAGATTTGTATTATTTTTAGAGGAAATTTGATTATTAGTTTCGTTGGTGGTTTTATCCAAAACCATTAGCTGGTTGTCTAGAATAGAATAATTGTTTTTTGTTGGCAAAATAGTTTGGTCCCTAAGCACAGAATGAGAAGAAGACATGGAGTAATTAACATCTTTTGTTTTGTATTGAAGAAATTTAGTATCCAAATACTTACCAGTGGTTGCATTGAAAAGCTTAACAGGAATACCTGGACCAGTGTCGTGTTTATCTGGATTGGGGTGCTTTGGGGTGGTTTTCATAGCATGATTTTTATTTTTCGAAAAAGATACTATTGTCCATACTTCTTGATCACCTGCTTTTGAGGATGATAATTCCTTGCATGTGACTTCGTTTTGTCTGTTCTTATTAATTTGAAGTATGAAGGGACATTTTTGTGCTATATGTCCCAATCTGTCGCATTTTGTACAAAGAAAGGTCTCCCCTTCATAATGAATTGTTTATTTGTGATGTCCAACATAAATGAAAGGTTGGATTGGCATGTCAAGGGGTGATTCCACACATAATCTTGCATAACGACCACAGAGGGTTGTTGATGTGCATACATCAATTTTAAGTAGTCGACTAATTGCATTACCAATTTTTTCCAAAATTTTTTCATCATAAAACTCAGTGGGTAACTGAGGAAGTCTAATCCAAATAGTTGATTTAGTGACCTTCTCTTGAGTTGCAACAAAATTTGATTTCCACTGAATGATGGAGAGAAAATGCCCGTTTATGAACCAAGGACCTTGTTGCGTTGCTTTGTACATATTCTCTTTTCTTTTGAATTTAAGGATGTAGTATTCCTAGATCAATTAATTGGAAATCCTCTGTTGGCTTCCATAGTTCCTGAATTTTTTTCTTTAGGTAGTGATGTAGCATGCGTTTGCCCACTAGTTTGATGATGATAGAGTTCTTCCATGGCTATAGATGTGTGCTTTATCCTCGGTGGAGAGGGAGATGCACTTGATGCCTTCTGAGATAGACAAGGAGGATTGATCAATTGACTGATCATCTTGATCCATTAATATGGAGTTTTGGTCATGATCATTCCCTAGGGTTGCAAATAACATTGGATTTTGGGTGATAAACATGTATTTGAAGCTAGGCTTGGTGCTAATTTGATCAATATCTGGGGTTTTTGGGGGGATTGGATTTTCTTGTTGTGGATCATAGGGTTGGGTTTCCATGTGCCCAGAGAACTATCAGTAGCTGAAAGTGACTAATTTAGTTTATGTTAGTCATTGAAAATGAAATTTAACGAAATTGCTGGTTGGCTAAACTGAAACGAAATTGCTGGTTGGCTAAACTGAAACGAAATTGTTGCTAAAGATTTGTATTTAGGAATAGAGAGTGATGGTTAAATTTCATTGTTTTCTGATCAAAATGAACCAAGGTTCTCTGACAAAAAATGACCAAAGTTATGGTCAAAGCTACATTAGAAACATCTTGATGATGACAAATACCTCTCTAGTATAATTATTGTTTTATTTTAAGCTACCACATACTATGTTAAAACACAGGAACCGCTAAATATCGTTCTAGATAAAAGTGAATAGTTATTATATCTTGCTTAGTCCAATAGAATTAACGGCTGAACTTTACCCTTATGTTCGTTTTTTGACATTATAATGCTTCACAAATCATAATCCAATATACCATAATCTACTGTCACATAATATTTAAAAAAGGGAATAACATTTATTAGGAGGTGGAAGCAGAGGTGGACTCATGTGTAGTACTTGTATGGTAAAAATCAGGTCTAGTTTAATGAACGCAGGCAGATGAGTTGAGGCCGAGATCGAAATCAAGCATAGTTCATTGGCGAGGAGTCACTCAAAGGGAGAGACCAGTGCCGAGGTCGAGTAGAGAGCATACATGGTCAGATGTTAGAATATTCCTAGAGTTAAATAGGAATACTCTATTGAATATTCCTCAATATTGTACTTTTTAAGGGTTTTCTATGGTAGGAAGAGAGAGAAGGAAAAGAGGAGATTCAGAACTTTTATGAAAAAATATCTTGTAAGGGGTTGACTATCAAGAATATACAAAAAACTTGTCTTGTTTCCTCTATTTGGTTCCATTACAGAACATTCCTCTATTATTTACAATATCCAAGATCACATTGTTTTTCTCATAATCTACTAGCACACGTTGTCTTAGTAGAATGAATCATCCATCTCACCCAGTATTTGGGTGACATATTCCTTCTTATTACATTAAATGTCATTTATCACATTTATTGCATATTTTCATTCTTATATTTATTCTTATTCGTTGAGTATTTAACTTGGCATTAGATGACTTGAACACGGTCCGATATCATTTAAGTCATTTGATTTCGGATCTGGAATTTATTACCTTTAACTTGGATTCACCCCTTGTCCATTCATTAAATTCGTTTGACTAAAAGGGTTTAATATTTTTTAGTCAAATAATTTGGCACCGTTTGTGGGGAGATCCTAGTTAAACAATTTAATTTCTCCTAGATCTAAAAAATAAAAAATAAAAAAATAAAAGCTCCCCTCTTTTCTTGTTTGCACGAGCTAACAATGGAAGGATAAGGAGAGGAATGGTTGAAAGCAGTTATGGGTGTCACCACAAACCTCCTATGCACCATTAATGAGGTGGACATGGAAGACGAGGAGAATGTGACACCAAGCGCGTCACCTAGACAAAGTGACTCAACTCTTCCTCATGGTAGTGTAACCGCTTCTCATGAGAAGGGAGATTCCACGTCCACGATGGAAGAAGCGTCGCCCACAGTGAAAAAGTTACTGGAGGCGTGGCTGATAAGTACCCTAAGCAGCATACTCGACAAACCTACTCAAGGGGCGAGTAGGAACAATGCACCAGTTGACACCCCAATAGCCATCAACGAGCAACACGTTCCTCCCCTAATAGGTAACACTCACACCACTATTGATACAGGTAATGACGCCCTCGTAGCCGTTTTGAAGAAAATGGAAAAAATAGAGAATGAGAACAAAACGTTTCGCGACCAATTGAGGGAGCACCAAGAAAGGGTCAATAAGATACCAGGCGCCCCGAAACTCCTACCAAAACGAGACGTTGGCTAGTTCGTGGAATAACTATATAATGAGAAGGCAGCCCCGCATGCCATGCCCAAAACATTCAAAATGCCACTATATTTGAAAATATACGATAGTACAACGGGCCCTGAAGAGCATATCATTTATTATGTCATGGTAGTAAAAGGTAACAACCTTTCAAAAGAGAAGGTACCTTCGGTGTTTTTGAAGAAGTTCAGTGAAAACCTAATAGGGGAGCTTTAAAATAGTACTCAACATGTTCCATAATGACATTCGAAGAAATGGCCGACAAGTTCGTCACCGCCCATGTCGGGGCAAAGAATGTAGAAGCCAGAGTCAGTGGCATATTCACTATCAAACAATCGCCGACTTTTTCGTCCTATTCAACAGAGTAAGAATAAGCTTGCAAAACGTATCGGAAGGGATAGCAGTAACGAGCTTTCAAAACGAGTTAAACAGGAACAGGTCAAGGGAGACTAGAAAATTACTAAACATACTCGTGAAATACCCTCCCACCATCTGGGAAGAAATTCACAATGCTTACTGTGCCGAGGTGAGAGCAGAAGAGGACGATCTCAATGGTCCAACCCAGCAGCTAACGACAGTCCAAATGGAATCAAGGAAAGATCGTCGGAACGACAACTGAAGAGATTACGCAAGTCCATGCCTCAACTGGAAAAGACACCATCCATACATTAGAATGATTGCCCCACCACCTTTTCGCCAAGCTGAAGGGTCGTACATGCCACAGACAGGAAGTCACCGAAGCAAAAAGAGGTATGCCTCCACTTTTATTTGCTCATAATTTTTGTGTTTCTCCTGAAAAAATAGTTTACACCCTGGAGAAGCTCAGTCCCCAGGTGAAATTGCCACAAAGATGAGGTCGGAACCAAATTCCATAAATTCGAATGCCCTCTACGAGTTCCATCAGAAATGAGGCCACAAGACTGAGGATTGCAAAGCCCTACGACAAGAAGTAATGAACATGCTCCACCTAGGACATTTAAAGGAGCTGATGAGCTACTGAGGGAGAGACAATTTCGCCCTTGGACGAGAACCACATCAAGGCCCCCACAAAGCCATCCTCCCCCGCCCGCACCATCCAAATGATCATCGGTGGAGGCGATGAAGCAGCAATCAACCATGTGAAGTTCACCACCATACACAAAGTAAAGCGTCCGATCACCCATGAACGGTATAATGACCTTGAAGACAGTATCGTCTTCGATAAATCAGATACCCATGGTTTGACATTTCCTCATTTCGATGTTTTTGTTATTACTTTGTGAATTTCAGATACCGATGTGAAAAGAATCATGGTAGACGACGGGAGTGGAGCATGTATTATCCATCCTAGAGTTCTCACACAAATGAGACTCAAGGATAAGATAGTACCACGCTGCATAACACAAGCATGTTTTAACAATGTAGTTGAACGAACCTCCAGAGACATAACATTGCCGGTTCAAGTCAGGGGCGTCACCCTAGAAACAACATTCCATGTCATGAACCAAGACTTAACCTACAACGCCATTATAGGGTGACCTTGGATACACGCGATGAGGGCCATCATGTCCAGTTTATATCAGGTTATCAAGTTCCCTACCCTATGGGGAATATTGAGAATCCACGATGAACAACGCATAGTTCAAGAATTGTCACGACCAAATTCCTGACCCCGGCCGTGATGGCGCCTCTCATGAAGACAAGGCCAGCTAGAACAATGCAAACACCTCTTTTAAGCAATCAATTAACATTTAATAAGACTAATACATGTTTAAGATAGCCAATATTGCAGAAAACATCGATAATAACAAGGAAAACCATCCCGACATAGCCCAAACTATAGTGTCAAAAGTCATGAGCTACTACAGAGTCTTCTAAAAGTCTACAAAATATAAAATCCGATACAATAGCCTGTAGAAAACATAGATGATAGAGGATAGGGGAGACAAGGGGATATGGACGTCTACAACTACCTCGAAATTCCTAATTGCTGCCTGGTCTGGAAGGAATCAACGCTAAGGTGCGGACTCTGCTATGCCTCAATCTGCACATATGGTGCATGGAGTAATGTGAGTACTCCGACCTAGTGAGTAATAACAATAAATAACAGTTGAACGCATGAAAAAATAAATCATAAGGCAATTCTATACCTGATAGTAAATCACTTAAATAGTAAAACCGTAAAGAATCAAATGAAATCTCCTTTTTAAAACAGGTAAATAAGGTAAAACAACAAGTAATTAGTAAGTAGTAATCTTCCCCCTCGGGCCAGTATCAATCGCTCAGCGTAGTATCAGCCCCTCGGGCTCACTCTCAGTCACTTAGTATAATATCAGCCCCTCGGGCTCAGTATCAGTCACTCAGCATAGTATCAGACCCTCGGGCTCAGTATCAGTCACTCACCACAGTATCAGCCCCTCGGGCTCAGTATCAGTCACTCAGCGTAGTATCACCCTTTGGGGCTCACTCTCAGATCGTATGGTACCAGCACTCACTCTCAGTGTGCAGACTCCAAAGGGGCCCCTTACGACCCAAGCACATTATCAAGCCACCTCGTGGCATCACCATTCGACACTCAGCCTCACATCACTCAAGCCACCTCGTGGAAAATAAAGCATATCATATCACTCAGTATATCCTCACATATGGCCCTCGGCCTTACTCAGTTCAAAAACTATCACAAGCCCCTCGGGCATCAGTAAATAGTAGTTCTCAACCCAAACAATATTAGAAATATAATTTAAATCTCAAAATTTAATTAAAAGTGGTTGCGTTTGTAAAACAGTATTAATCAATAGGACTGAATTCAGGTAATACATCAATATAGTAAGAAAATGGTGATAAAAGTCCACGAAGGATTCAAGAAAAATCGGCATGAAGCCCAAAATATGGTAATAATCCCAAATCATGTTGATAACAAACATATCTTAGTCAAATACGCGGTAAAAATATCAATCGGGACGGACCAAGTCACAATCCTCAGAAGTAAACAACCCCGCGCATGTTTCACCTTAATATAGCACTATGTTGTGCAAATCCGGGATTTCAAACCATCAGGATATTATTTACTATCATTACTCACCTCAAGCCTCAATTACAGCTTTACCCCTCGATTCCACCACAATTTTGCTCGAACCTAGTCACAAATTACTTGAATACATCAACAAATGCTAAATGACTCAATTTGAATGCATAAAAATGAATTTCCCGAAGTTTTGCCCAAAAAGTTCGAAAAAGCCCCGGGCTCAACTCGGATTAGTCAACAAGAATGAAATCTAAGAAAGCTGGTAGCTCGAGCGAGGAGCGGAGCCTAGCCCTATAGCTATAGGCTATATAATATTGTATTTCCTCTACTTTGAATAGTTAGAATCAGACTCATTGCTCATTCATTAAGAGCTCTTGTCCGAGGTTCAAACCAAAACCCAGTTATCTATTCCCCCACGACTCCCAATATTTGATTTGTTTTATAATAGAACCTCGAATTGAGGCCCATATCCCCAATTTTAGAAAAACCTAGGTTCTACCCAAAAATCCCAATTTCAATGATGAAAATCCTTTATTTTAGGTTGAAAACATGTTAGATGATGTTAATGATTTAAAGAATTGAGTAAAAATCGACCTGCAAATGATTTGGAATGAAACATGTTCTTGAAAAAATTGCCTATGGAGTTTGGGTTTTGAAAGAATGGTGAAAAATGGTGAAAATTCGACTAAGAATAAAATTGCTAGGCTGCAGATATGGGAATTGCGAAATGGGGATCGCAATTGCGAACCCCGAACAAATGTGGGAATTGCGAACTCGGGCCAAAAGGAAGGACTCCGCATTTGTGAACTTTTAGTCGCATTTGCGAGCACTGTGCCTTCGCATTTGCGAGCCCTTGTTCGCAGTTGCGAACACAGTAGAAAAAGGATACCTTCGCATTTGCGAAGTATTGTCTCGCATTTGCGAGAATGGTTGGACATGGGCTATCTTCGTAATTGCGGGAGGCCATTCGCATTTGCAAACCAGGCTTCGCAAAGCCTGCAGGTCAGAAATGCATCAGTTGTGATTCAACTTCTAAAAATGCTCTCATGGCTTATCCAAAGCTCACCGAGCCCTCAGGGCTCCAATTTAAACATACACACAACCTCAAAAACATCCTACAAACTTACTCGCGTGATCAAATCGCCAAAATAACATCATGAACATCGAATCAAGCCTCAAAACTCATGATTTCTTCATAATTCTCCTAAATCATCAAATTTCCATTTTAAGTCCAAAACACGTCAAACGACGTCCGTTTTCAACCAACCTTTACAGAAGTGCTTAAACCATATATAAGACTTGTACCGGGCACCAGAACCAAAATACAGGCCCGATACCATAGTCTTTTGATCAGATTTCATTTTGATTTTCCTTAAACATTTTTTAGAAAACTATTTTACTCAAAATTCATTTCTCGGGCTTTGGACCTCAGAATTCGACTCTGGGCATATGCCCAAGTCCCATATTTTTCTGCCGACCTGACAGGACCGTCAAATCACGGGTCGGGGTCCGTTTACCTAAAATATTGATTGAAGTAAATTTATTCAATTTAATATCAAAATTTAGCATTTCTCTCACATAATTCATATCTAAGCTTTCTGGCTACACGCCCGGACTGCACATGCAAATTGAAGAAACCCTAAATGAGGTTTTAAGGCCTCGGAAGTAGCGAATGAATAAGGAAACAAGTGATGATCCAAAACAATCGTTCGTCCTTGAACGGACAAAAGAAAGTAGTACCTGAGTTGGGGAAAAGTTGAGGATAACGACTCCGCATATCAGTCTCAGATTCCCAGGTCTATGCCTCAGGGGGCTGACCTCTCCACTGAACAAGAATAGAAAGAAAACTCTTGGATCTCAACTGAAGAACCTGCCCGTCTAGAATAGCTACCGACCCTTCCTCATAAGACAAATCCTTGTCCAGCTGGACAGTGCTGAAGTCTAATGCATGGGCTGGATTGCCGTGATACCTCCGAAGCATGGATACATGAAAAATTGGATGCATGACTGATAAGCTAGGCGGCAATACAAGTGTATAAGCCACTTCTCCCACTCGATCGAGAATCTCGAACAGACCAATGAACTTAGGGCTAAGCTTGCCTTTCTTCCCAAATCCCATCAGACCCTTCATGGGCGAAACCTTTAGCAAAACCTTTTCACCAACCATATAAGACACGTCCCGAACCTTCCGATCCACATAACTCTTCTGACGCGACTGTGCTGTAAGAAGTCTCTCATGAATCAACTTCACCTTCTCTAAGGTATCCTGAACAAAATCTGTCCCCAATAGTCTAGCCTAGCCGGGCTCGAACCAACCCACTGGGGATCTACACCGTCTCCCATACAAGGCTTCATACGGTGCCATCTGAATGCTAGATTGGTAGTTTTTGTTGTAGGCAGACTCTGCAAGTGGCAAAAACTCATCCAAAGAATCACCTAAAGCAATAACACAGGCATGCAACATGTCCTCTAATATCTGAATAGTACGCTCAGACTGTCCGTCCGTCTGAGGATGAAATGCTGTACTCAGCTCCACCTGAGTACCCAAATCGCTCTGCATGGCTCTCCAACACTGCAAAGTAAACTGAGTACCTCTATCTAAGATGATGGAAATCGGAACACCATGAAATCGAATAATCTCCCAGATGTAAATCCTGGCCAAACTCTCTGAAAAATAGACAGTACACACAGGAATGAAGTGCGCGGACTTGGTCAGCCGATAAACAATCACCCAAATAGCATCAATTCTTCAAAGTCTGAGGAAGCCCGACAACAAAGTCCATAGTAACCCTCTCCCACTTCCACTCGGGAATATCCATATGCTGAAGTACGCCACCCCGTATCTGATGCTCATATTTCACCTGCTGACAATTGAGACACCGAGCCACAAATACCACAATATCTTTCTTATTCGTCTCCATTAATAGTGCTTCCTCAAATCTTGATACATCTCCGCGACACCCAGATGAATAGAATACCGCGAGCTTTGGGCCACCTCCAGAATCAACTCTCTAAGCCCATCCACACTGGGCACATAGATCCGGCCCTACATTCTCAACACTCCATCGTCACCAATGGTCACATCTCTGACATCACCATGCTGAACTATGTTCTTAAGGACAAGCAAATGCAGATCATCATACTAGCGCTCTCTAATGCGATCATATAACGAAGACCGAGAAATTACAGAAGCCAACACCTGACTGGGTTCCGAAATATCTAATATCACAAACCGATTGGCCAAGGCCTGAACATCAACTGAAAATGGCCTCTCCTCAACTAGAATGTATGCCAAGCTCCCCATACTCACCGCCTTTCAGCTTAAAGCAACGGCCACTACATTGGCCTTCCCCGGGTGATACAGAATGGTGATATCATAATCCTTAGGCAACTCTAGCCACCTCCGCTGCCTCAAGTTGAGGTCCTTTTGCTTGAAAAAATGCTGAAGACTGCGATGATTGGTGAATACCTCACAAGATACGCTATACAAGTAATGCCTCCAAATCTTCAATGCATGATCATGAACGTGGTAGTTCTGCTTATGGGGCTTCGAGTGACGGGAAACATAAGCGATAAGTCTACCCTTATGCATCAATACACAACCAATCCCAACTCGCGGAGCACCGCAATATACCGTATAAGAACTTGAAGCTGACAACAAAACCAATACTGGAGCTGTGGTCAAAGCTGTATTGAGCTTCTGGAAGCTCTCCTCACACTCGTCCGACCATACAAATGAAACACCCTTCTGGGTCAACTTGGTGAAGGGCAATGCAATAGAGGAAAAACTCTGAAAAAACCGATGATAATAGCTTACCAACCCAAGGAAACTACGAATCTCCATGGCTGAAGACGGTCTAGGCCAACTCTGTATCACCTATATCTTCTTCGGGTTAACCTGAATACCCTCGGTGGACACCACGTGCCCTAGGAAAGCCACTGAACTGTGCCAAAACTCACACTTGGAGAACTTTGCATAAAGCCTCTCCTCCATCAATCTCTGTAATATAACCCGCAAATGCTGCGCGTGCTCTTCTTGACTACGCGAGTATACCAGGATATCATCAATGAAAACAATAACCAACGAATCCAGATAAGGCCGAAATACATTGTTCATCAGCCCAAAAAATATAACAAGAAACTCATAGTGCCCATATCTAGTCCTGAAAGCAGTCTTATGAATATCTGAATCCCTGATCTTCAACTGGTGATAACCCGAATGGAGATCAATCTTGGAGAACACCCTCGATCCCTGAAGCTGGTCAAATAAGTCATCAATGCGAGGCATGGGATACTTGTTCTTCACTGTTACTTTGTTCAATTGCGTATAATCGATGCACACTCTCATTGTGCCATCATTCTTTTGCATAAACAGAACTGGCGCACCCCAAGGTGACATACTAGGCCAAATGAACCCCTTATCTAGGAGTTCTTGAAGTTGATCCTTTAATATTTTCAACTCTGCTGGTGCCATACGATATGGCGGAATGGAATCAGGCCGAGTGCTTGGCACTAGGTCAATACCAAAATCAATATCCCTGTCTGGTGGCATGCCCGACAGGTCTGCAGGAAATACATCAGGAAACTCCCTCACAACTGGAATAGCATCAATGCTAGGAGTCTCGACTCCAACATCCCTCACAAATGCCAAATATAAAAGGCAACCCTACCTAACCATTTGCTGGGCCTTTAGGAATGAAATCGCCCTACTGGGAACATAATCAGTCACACCACGCCACTCGATTCTTGGTATACCCAGTATAGCCAAAGTGACTGTCTTAGCATGACAGTCCAGAATAGCATGACATAGAGATAATTAGTCCATGCCCAAAATAACGTCAAAATCCACCAGGCTCAATAACAATAGATCAACTCGGGTCTCTAGACCCCCAATAGTCACCAAACATGACCGGTACACATGGTCTACAACAATAGTATCGCCCATCGGGAAAGATACATGAACAAGTAAAGCAAGACACCCCCGGGATGTACCCAAATAATGAGAAAAATATGAGGACACATAAGAATAGGTGGAACCGAGATCAAATAAGATTGAGGCATCTCTGTGGCAGACTAAAATAATTCCTGTAATGATAGCATATGAGGCAATGACATCTGTCCTACCTAGAAGAGCATAAAAATGAGCCTGACCACCGCCTGATCGACTTCCCTCTCTAGGAAAACCTCTGGATGTCTGGCCCTCACCCCTAGCTGGCGGGGTAGGTGCTAAAAAAGCTAGACCAGAAGACGAGGGCTGACCCTTCTGCTGAGATGAGCTAGCAGCACGACGAGGACACTGCCTTCACACATGCCCAAACTCTCCACACTCAAAACAACTCCCAGGTGTTGGAAAATGGGACTGAAAGGAACCCATGACGTCGGAGTGACTAGCTGACGCATTCGGCTTGGAGGAACCCTGAAAAGACGGGGCACGAGATGAACTCTATGCTGGAAGGGCATTAACTGAAGGCTAATACTACTGATAACCATGATAACCACGACCTGAAGATGCCTCATGATACTCGGGTTGGGTCGACCAAGCGGGCCTGAAAGAATGACCCCCACCATGCTGGAACTGGCCCCTCGAAGGAGCACCACTATAACTGCCAGAACCCTGAGGCCTCTTGGCCTCCCTCTCCTCTCGATCCTAATGGCAAACCTCCTCAATCCCTCGAGCTATATCAACTACCTCCTCGAATGTAGCACCCGATACTCTCTCTCTAGTCATCAGAACATAGAGTTAAAATTAAGACCATCAACAAATCTTTTGATACGCTCGCAATCAGTCAGAACCATCCAAACAACATGACGAGTCAACTTTGGAAACCTCATTTCATACTGAGACACAGTCATATCTCCTTGCCGTATCCACTCAATGTGCCTACGCAAATCCTCTCTGAAGGACTTCGGTACATACTTATCTAAGAAGAGAGTGGAGAACTCCTGCCAAGTCAAAGGTGTTGCACCAGCTGGCCTACGCCTCTCATACGCCTCCCATTAAGTGAAGGAAGCCCCAATAAACTGAAAGGTGGTAAATGCCACATCAGTAGACTCCATAATCCCTGCTGTACAGAGCATCTACTAACACCTGTCAATAAAACCCCGGGCATCCTCGCCCTCAGCACCACTGAATACCGGAGGCTGGAGTCTATCAAACCTCTTAAGGCGATGCTACTCATACTCAAGCATAGATGGAACCCTGAACTCATGCAGTGGGACAACTGGCTGAGCTGGGGGTGTCTTTGGTGTATGAAATCCCTGCACTACCTACTCAGGTATGCGAGCAGCGGGGGTCAGATTTCCTCTCCCGGCCTGTGAAATAGCTGCTCTAGTGGTGGCTAAAAATGCTTGATCCAGGCTAGTGCAACTATCAAGATCTGAGCCAAGGCCTCCTGAAGACCTGAAATCACAATGGGCATAGCTGGTGCCTGAACTGGTGCTCCTGGAGCCTGGTCCTGAGATGGGGCAACTGGAGGATCTACAGGTGCTGCCCTTAGTGCTCTTTCTCTACCACGACATCTAGTAGCCTCAGTAGGTGGTACTGGTGGTTGTCTGCCACGTCCGATAGCTCGTGTCCTCGCCATTTGTGAGAGGATAGAATTAAGGGAAATTTAGTACTCGGATCAACAAGTTCGCACGACAAGAATTTCAAGATGTGAAGTTTTCCTAAAGGTTCTGCAGCCTCTCGAGGGTAAATACAGATATCTCCGTACCGATCTGCAAGACTCTA
Organism: Nicotiana benthamiana; assembly: GCA_034376525.1. NCBI lineage: Eukaryota > Viridiplantae > Streptophyta > Magnoliopsida > Solanales > Solanaceae > Nicotiana > Nicotiana benthamiana. The sequence goes on from CM067326.1 coordinate 8,166,536, forward strand.
CGAAACCAGCTCATGACTCATGAGACCAAGTAACCAAGGCTCTGATACCAACTTGTCACGACCTAATTCCCGACCCTGGCCGTGATGGTGCCTCTCATGAAGACAAGGCCAGCCAGAACAAAGCAAATACCTCTTTTAAGCAATAAATTAACATTAAACAAGACTAAGACATGTATAAGATAACCAATATTGCGGAAAACAATGATAATATCAAGGAAAAATCATCCCGACACAGTCCAAACCGGGGTGTCACAAGTCATGAGCTACTACACAGTCTGCTAAGAGTCTACAAAATATAAAATCTAATACAATTGTCTAAGGAAAACATAAATGATAGAGGATAGGGGAGAAAAGGGGCTGCGGATGTCAACAGCTACCTCAAAACTCCTAATCGATGCCTGGTCTGGAAGGAATCTACGCTCAGGTGTGGACTCTGCTATGCCTGAAACTTCACACACGATGCATGGAGTAATGTGAGTACTCCGACCTAGTGAGTAATAACAATAGATAACAGCTGAAAGCATGAAAACAAATAAATCATAAGGCAATTCTATATCAGACAGTAAATCACTTAAAGTAGTAAAACCGTAAAGAATCAAATGAAATCTTCTTTCTAAAACAGGTAAATCAGGTAAAACAACAAGTAAGCAATGAGTATTAATCTGCTCCCTCAGGTCCAGTATCAATCGCTCAGCACAGTATCAGCTCCTTGGTCTCACTCCTAGTCACTCAGCATAGTATCAACCCGTCGTGCTCAGTATCAGTCACTCAGCATAGTATAAGCCCCTCAGGCTCAATATCATTCACTCAGCATAGTATCACCCTCTCGCGCTTACTCTCAGATCATATGGGTACCCGTGCTTACTGTGGGTATTCAGACTCCGGAGGGGCCCCTTACTGTCCAAGCGCTATATCAAGCCACCTCGTGGCATCATCACTCGGCACTCAGCCTCACATTACTCGTCCTTCTATCACTCAAGCAACCTCGTGGCAAATAAAGCATATCATATCACTCAGCATATCCTCACATAAGACCCTCGGCCTTACTCTGTTTAGAAATCATCACAAGCCCCTCAGGCATTAGTAAACAGTAGTGCTCAGCCCAAGCAACATTGGAAATATCATTTAAATCTTAAAGTTCAATTTAAAGTGGCTAAGTTTGTAACGAAATATTAATCAATAGGACTGAGTTCGGGTAATATATCAAAATAGCTGGAAATGGTGATAAAAGTCCACGAAGGATTCAAGCAAATCGGCATGAAGCCCAAAATATGGCAATAAGCCTAAATCATGTTGATAACAAACACGTCTCAATCAAATACGCGGTAAAATATCAATCGGGACGGACCAAGTCACAATCCCCAGAAGTAAACAACCCCGTGCTGATCATTAAGCGTGTGTTTCACCTCAATATAGCACTACATAGTGCAAATACGGGGTTTCAAACGCTCAGGACATCATTTACTATCATTACTCAACTCAAGCTTCGATTATAGCTTTAGTTCTCAATTCCACAACAATTTCGCGCGAACCTAGTCACAAATTACTTGAATACATCAACAAATGCTAAATGACTCAATTTGAATGCATAAAAATGAATTTCCCAAAGTTTTGCCAAAAAAGTCCAAAAATGCCCCCAGGCCTAAGTGTTTGAAACCCGAGGTTCAAACCAAAACCCGGTTATCCATTCCCCCACGACTCTAAATATTTGATTTGTTTTGAAATCAGACCTCGAATTGAGGCCCAAATCCCAAATTTTAGAAAAACCTAAGTTCTACCCAAAAACCCCAATTTCACCCATGAAAATCCTTGATTTTAGGTTGAAAACATGTTCGATGATGTTAATGATTGAAAGAATTGAGTAAAAATCGACTTACAAATGATTTGGAATGAAACTTGTTCTTGAAACATCACCTATGGAGTTTGCGTTTTGAAAGAATGGTAAAAGATGGTGAAAATTCGACTAAGTATAAAATTGCTGGGATGCGATATGAGAATTGCTAACTGGGGATCGCAATTGTGAACCCTGACCAAATATGGTAATTTCAAACCATAGTTCATATTTGAAAACTCAGTCCAAAAGGAAGGACTTCGTATTTGCGAACATTGTGCCTTTGCATTTGCGAGCCCTTGGTCGCATTTGCGAACATAGTAGAAAAGGATACCTTCACATTTGCGAAGTAGAGTCTCGCATTTGCAAGAATGAGTGGACCTGGGCTATCTTCGCAATTGTGAGAGGCCGTTTGCATTTGCGAACCAGGCTTCACAAATGTGAAGCCTGCAGGTCAGAAATGCATCAACTGTGATTCAACTTCCAAAAATGCTCTTGTGGCCTATCCAAAACTCACCCGAGCCCTCGGGGCTCCAAACTAAACATACACACAACCTCACAAACATCCTACAGACTTACTCGCATGATCAAATCGCCAAAATAACATCATGAACATTGAATCAGGCTCAAAACTCATGATTTCTTCCAAATTCTCCTAAAACATCAAATTTCCATTTTATGTCCGAAACTCATCAAACACGTCCGTTTTCAAGAAAACTTTACAAAAAGCTCTTAATCCATATATAAGACTTGTATCGGGCACTAGAACCAAAATACGGGCCCGATAACATAGTATTTTAATAAAATTTCATTTCTATTTTCCTTAAACATTTTTCGGAAAACAATTTTACTCAAAAGTTCATTTCTCGGGCTTGGGACCTTGAAATTTGAGTTCGGGCATACGCCCAAGTCCCATATTTTTCTACAGACCCTCCAAGACCGTCAAATCATGGGTCCGGGTCCGTCTACCCAAAATATTTACCGAAGTCAAATTTATTCAATTTAATATCAAAATTTAGCATTTTTCTCAAAGAATTCATATCTAAGCTTTCCGGCTACGCGCTCGACTGTGCATGCAAATTGAGGCAACCTTAAATGAGGTCTTGAAGGCCTCAAAAGCACCGAATGAGTAAGAAAAGAAGTGATGATCCCTTTGGGTTATCACAATGCTACCGTATCACCCAAGATTACATATACAATCAACAACTAAAAGAGGAAGGCTAAAAAACATAGCAATTACCAAAGTCGGGGCCCGAGTCCAACGAGCAAACAGATGTTGTTAGAGACCCCGACTTCATAGAAGCCACAGGGTCAATAGTTGAAGATCTCAATCCTGTCCAGCTGAACGAACGTGTCCATAACAAAAAAGCCTACATCGGTCACAAACTCACAGAACCAGGAAAATTCTATAAATTTTTAACTGACAATGCCGATCTGTTTGCTTTCTCCCATGTAAATATGCCAGGTATCCCAAAAGACATTGTAGCACACAAGCTGAATGTCGACCCACCTACCCACTGTATGACAAATAAGAAGAAAGTTCAATATCGTAATCAACGAGGCCGTCCACAAAGAGGTAGAAAAATTACTCGCCAACGGTTCCATTTGAGAGTCAAAGTACACCAAATGGATAGCTAATATGGCCATGGTGAAAAAGAAAAATGGGAAATGGAACATGTGCGTAGGTTTCACGGACCTAAACAAAGCCTGCCCGAAAAGCTCCTTCCCATTGCCTTACATTGATCAGCGCATCGATGCAACAGCGGGGCACGAGTTATTAAGCTTCTTGGATGCCTACTCAGGCTACAACTAGATCCTAATGGAAGAGGGGGACCAAGAAAAAACAACCTTCATCACCCATCAAGGGATGTACTAATACAAAGCAATGTCGTTAGGGTTGAAAAATGCGGGGGTGACTTATCATAGGCTAGTCACCAAGATGTTCAATGAGCAACTTGGCTAAATGATGGAAGTCTATATAGAATACATCTCAGTCAAATCAAAAAGAAAAGAGGACCACATCGACCACTTGAGGGAAGATGAATCCCGAAAAGTGTGACCTCGGGGAAGAACCTCGGTTTTTTGGTGTCGCATAGAGGCATAAGTCAACCTCGACCAGATCAAGGCTATAGAGAGAATACCTAAAATTTTGACTAGCAAGAAGCAAGTGCATAAGCTTACCTTCCGTATAGCGGCCTTATCGAGGTTCATCAAACGATCCTCTGATAGATGCCACAAAATTTTCAACATGCTCAAAAAGGATAATAGGCTCCAGTGGAATTCCGAATGCGTCAAATGCCCTAAGAGAGCTAAAGGCATACTTATTCTTTCTTCCATCGCTCACCAAGGCAATACCAGGCAAATGCCTTTTAATCTACCTGGTCGTATCCGATATCGTATTAAGCACAGTCCTGGTTCGCAAAAACAAAGGTATGCAATCTTCAATCTGTTACATTAGCAAAACCCTAGTCGATGCCGAGACAAGGCATCCCTACCTCTAATAACTGGCTTAGGCACTAGTCGTAGCTTCACGAAAGCTGATACCTTATTTTCAATGCCAACCTATCTCGGATGTCACGACCTTCCCCTTAAGAAACATCTTTCATTGACCGAGCTATCGGTAGTTGGCCAAGTGGGCCAGCGAATTAAGCGAGCATGATATAACATATCATCCACAAACAACAGTAAAGTAGCAAGTAGTTGCCGACTTCACCGCCGACTTCTGCGCCAAAATACTGGCTAAGGTCTAGCAAAAAGCCGCCCATACCTTCCCCAAGTTACCCGACCCGTGGGTCCTGTACACTGATAGTGCCTCCAATGTGGCAAGATCTGGACTGGAAGTCATGCTTGAGGTTCCAACAGGTGAAGTTGTTCGCCAGTTCATAGTTGTCCCGACATGACTAACAATGACGCCGATTATGAGGCCGTAATTGCAGGATTGAAATTAGATCTCAAGTATGGAGCATGGAGAGTCAGCCTCCGTTATGACTCACAACTCGTCGTCAACCAAGCCACAATTACTTTCCAAATCAAAGAACAAAGACTACAAAAATATGAGGGAAAAATCCACAACCTGAGATTGACGAGTGCCAACTCGATCAGATACAATGAACACTAAATATTGAAGCAGACGGCCTTGCTAAATTAGCGGCAGCCACTAAGAACATAAGTGGAAAACAAAACGTGGTCATCCTCCTCCATTCATCCAAATTGAGGTACGCACCATAAACTTGACTTGGAACTGGCGCAACCGTATTATGTCATATTTGTAGGACAGAGTGCTCTCACACGATAAAAAAAAGCCAAGAAGCTTCGAATACAGGTGGCCCGATATAGCATCATCAACCATGAGCTGTACAAAAGAAGTTCTGTGGTCCCTTGGCAAAGTGTCTAGGACCGAATCAAACTAGGTGCATCCTTTAAGAAGTACACGAAGGCTAATGTGGAGCTCATACCGATAATCGAGCCCTTATTAGATGCCTCACACAGGAAGGCTATTACTGGCCCACCATGAAATATAAAGCCATCGACTTAGTTCGAAAGTGTGAACAATGCCAAAAATATGCTCCAATGATCCAGCAGGCGGGCGAGCACCTCCACTCTGTCACAACGCCTTGGACATTCATCGAATGTGGGTCGGACCCCTTCCACCAGGATGAGGTAATATGCGATTTCTTTTAGTTTTAACCGATTATTTCTCCGAGTAGATAGAAGCAGGTACAGTCGCCCAAATACGTGAACAAGAAGTAATCACATTCATATAGAGGAACATTATATGCCGCTTCAGCATCCCTAAAGAAATCGATTATGACAATGGCCCCAATTCACCGGGAAAAGACCACTGAGTTTTTCAAGAAATGGCAAATCTATTGAATACTCTCTATGCCATATCATCCTGCAGAGTCATCCGACAAAACAATACTAAACGTCATGAAGAAAACCTTGAGAACACCAAGGGACTGTGGCTGGAATTGCTACTGGAAGTGCTATGGGCATACCTTACCATGCCATAAACAAGCACATTAGAAATGCCATATTCACTAGTCTATGGGACTGACGTGGTGATACCAGTCGAAATCAAGGAACCAAGTTTGAGATACTCCAACGAGAGCAGACCAAATAATGATGAAAGACGATAGCAGACCTCGACAAAACATATGAGTGAAGAGACATGGCCCGCGTAAGAATGGTAGCTCAAGAAAGCAAGTAGAAAGCTACTACAAAAAAAAAAGACAAAGTCACTCCACTCAAGGTAGGGGACTCTGTACTCAAATCCAAAGCACAAGCAAGCAAATACCCACGGGAAGGAAAACTGAGAACCAATTTGTACAGACTACACAAAATCACAGCAGCAGTAAACAAAGGATCATTCCAACTAGAAGCAATGGAGGAAAAATTACTACCAAACAATTAGAACATCGCCCACCTCAAACACTTCAACTTTTGAAGAGGGACGTCTTCCAAGTCGTACTCTTTTTCCCTCACCCGAGTTTTGTCTTAATTGGGTTTTCTCAGGGAGTTTTTAATGAGGCGACAAAGGGGGTGTCTGGGCATTAGTTATTACGTTCATGGCTCCACCTATCGACTGCTTCTCTAAGCCGAGCAACAAAGGACTAGATGGACTCCGACTCCTCGAATGTATGTACGGACTGAAAAGAAATATGTAATATTCTAATGACATTCTTACACAACTCCACCAAATTTGCACATCAACTGACGCAAAGGAAATGTACATTCTACTTCGTTCGAATTGATTTACATTCGACCTCATTTAAATCAACTTACATTCGACCTCGTTCGAATTGATCTACATTCGACCTTGTCGAATTAATTTACATTCGACCTCGTTCAAATTGATTTACATTCGACCTCGCTCGAATCACTCTACATTCGACCTTATTAAAATTAATTTACATTTGACCTTGTTCAAATTGATCTATATTCGACCTCGTTCGAATTGATCTATATTCGACCTCGTTCGAATCAACATTCATTCTACCTTGTTCGAAATGATCTACATTCATCCTCATTCAAATTAATTTGCGTTCGAACTCGTTCGGATTGATTTACATTCGACCTTGCTCGAGTCTATCTACATTCGACCTTGTTCGAATTAATTTACATTTGACCTAGTTCGAAATGATCTATATTCGACCTACTTCAAATTGATCTATATTCAACCTCTTTCGAATCAACATACATTCGACCTTATTTAAATTCATCTACATTCAACCTCGTTCGAATTGATTTACATTCGACCTAACACCAATCGAACTACATTCGACGTGGTTCGAATTGATCTATATTCAACCTCTTTCGAATCGATCTAAATTCGACCTTGCTCAAATGAACTTACGTGCGACCTCGTTCGAATCAATGGCCTTAATCGAATCGAACCAAAAGTCAAGGAATTTATCATAAAAGAACACTCACAAAAAAGGAAGAAGTAAGAAGAATTAGAAATATAGAGCAAATGAAAACCGCTCCATTTCAATTGTTCCATTACAATATTTTTACAAAAGGCTGGAAAGATTCCCCCACAAAAAGAGAACATCAAACCACAAAAAACAAAACCAAGTACAAAGACTTCACACCACATCGTTCCCCCATCGGCCATCGTTGATGTCACCAGCATACTCATCGTCGTACCAAGGGTTGAAGGCAAGCCCATCTAAGGCATCTCCATCGTCGTCCCCCTGGCGTATCAGGAACATATCTACTGGCATCATGAGCTACACGTGCCCTGACACGAATATCCTCAAATTCTACCTCGGTTCCGAGCCATCTTCACAGACCTGTATATGTCAAGTTGGGCCGCAGCATGAACCCACATTCCATAGAACTCCCATGACACACTAGTACCGCAAAAGTATGAGATGTAGACGGTTGCACCTACTAGCCCTCAAAAGCTCCTCCTTCTTCTCCCTCAGCTGCCTATCTTTCTTCTTGAGCCCATCACAGAGCGATTAACATTGGTCGTCCTGGCTTAGTCAGTCGACCAGTATTTGTTGCTTAGAACGTTACATTCTTTACTTAGATACCATGTTCTTGAAGAGAGCCGTCCTCTTCTTTTCCCACCGATCGTGCTCAATCTCCATGATAAGAGTCTAACATGCAACAGAAGACAGATAAACAGAACTAAGTACATATATGAAATGAACTAACCTAATAAGAGAAAAAATACTTACTCGCAAGGCCATCCTGGATATACTCAACGACAAATCTGCATCCTTTAACATCTGCAGCATCATGTTCTCAAAACCCACACAAAGTGAAGGCTGGCATCGTTCGTTCCTAGTTGGCCAAAAGATTGTAATTTACGGGGATGACTACGTGCTTATTAAGCCCCTCCATTGTTGTCTCTACTCGGACGAACCTCTCCTCAAAATCCCACAGCTCCTTAGGGTTAACATTGGCGGCTCATCATTTCTATGAGGATAATGTTATCCCTTCCAACTACTGATGATGATCCTACCTCGGCTACCCGTGTAGGTTTTACTCTGTTGTAGGTCCCGTTGACCTCTACTGGTCTTTCCTCCATGATGATATCCAGTGTGGGAGTAGCCTCAATGACTGGTAAGGGCGTCTCCTCCGTATAAAAATGATAGGCCTTTCTGACTCGGTGTCAGCAACACTGACTCTTCAAATCTCCACTCTTTGACTTTTCCTTGGTATAAACACTCGTCAATAAGGTATATGAGGTGCTGATTAGAGGTTCACTCGATATAATCACTACATATGGGGCAGAATCATCCAAGACCGAGGCTAGTGTTTGACTCTCTAGTATAGACTCAACTAGTACAAATTGCATTCCAACTAAAGCGACTGCCTGGAGGAATGCGGGCACAGAGCCTTGGCCTTCTTGGAAGCTCGTCGATCTGGCGCAAAAAGAAAATCATGTTTAAGAAATAATAATGATAAGACAGTGGTAAGCAATAACGAAAGCTAAAAAAATCATTGAAACGGGAATCAGACTCACTAGTCAAAGGCTTTGGACCGAATTAGACTCATTAATCAAAGGCTTGGGACCGAACCTCTTATTGAAGGACATCTAGTCGCAAATCCCCACAGTATGAGGTAAGACGCGAGTCACCCGGTCCTCGATATCAGTAACCAATGGAGGTGGATACTTACCAGCTGAAAGTAGAAAGACACGAGCAAGTCAAAATAAAAGAGGAAATATGAACAAAATATATGATTAATGGTAAAAGGCCCTTACGGTTGAAGTTCGAGTGCGTAAGGAACCTGACAAGGTCCTCGACTACGTGCTTAGTCCTGACGAAGAAGTAGTTACACGAGAACCGTCGGTTCGCCTTGTCATCTATCCCCATCACCAATTCGTTAGTCCCACAATGGCATAGATGAATCAGCATACCCCTATAGAAACTAGGTGAGAAGAGATGCAATGGATGAAAAATGGAGACTTTGCAACTGGCCAAGTCTGCGAACTTTGCCAGCAACAAAAAGGCTTTATATAGGAAAGGGGAAAGTTGTGCCGAGAAGACGCTATAAAAGAGGCAGAACTTCTCAGCGAGTGGGGAAAGAGGAAGAGAGTTACCCACCAAAAATTGGGTATTGGTAGAAAGCACCATACCAAGGTCGGTGAACTTGTATTGAGTCGTTCCCTGCCGGAACGATAACGTGAGCAGGAATGCGGAATTAAGATCGCAGGTTAGATATTTGCTTCCACTCCATGACTGATAGTACCTGCTCAGGAGTAGGGGAAGGTCCTTTCTGAAAGTCGTTTCTGACCGACGGGTTCCAAAGAACTATTTGCTCCATGGTGAGAATACTTTTGTCTTCCGCAACCATGAGTTCTCTACCACCAGAAGGCATAACTAGCGATAAATGAGTGGCATCAGAATCTATATCAGAAGTGTAAGGGAGTTTGTTATTTTTGAAAGAGACGTGTGTAAAATAGAATCAGAACAAGGGTATCAATGGAAAATGTTTGATCTACGAGAAAGCTCGAGCTGAAAAGCAGAGGCAAATCGGAAGCAAGAGTTAGAGAAGAAGCAGAAGAACAAGAAAAGTGCCAAAGGAGTATGAAGTTTCGTTTTTGAATCTCCTTTCCCCTATTTATAAGATATTGTGGCACCTAGATCGATGCAAGAATCTATTATTGACACTAAGGTCGAAGCAACAGAAGCACTAGAAATGACGTATTGCATTGGGAAGATGCACAATGAAGACGCGCATGGTCATGACGTCATCCTATGTTAGCCACGGCACAACCACAATCTTTGAACCAACCCTTCATCAATGCTACCTCGACCAATTCATCTCATTCACCACGGCAGAATGTCTTGTGATTAGATGTAGACAAAATAAGCTCATCGAGGACTCCCAAGAGGATAACCTAAATAAGCGGCGGGACTAACTGTATGGGTCAAAATTAGGTCTAGTTTAGCGAACACGGACGAACGAGCTGAGGCCAAGGTCAAAACCAAGCATAGGTCATTGGTGAGGAGTCACTCAACGGGAGAGATCAGTGCCGAGGTCGAGTAGAGAGCAAACAGTTGCAGATAGAATATTCCTAGGGCTATGAATATGAATATTCTATTGAATATTCTCCCATATTTTACTTTTTAGGATTTTCTAGGGATATCCCATATAAATAGGAAGAGAGGAAAGAAAAAGGGATTCAGAACTTTTATAAAAAAATATCTTGTAAGGAGTTGGCGATCAAGAATATATAAAAACCTTGTCTTGTCTCCTCTATTTGGTTCCATTATGGAACATTCCTCTCTTATTCATAAGATCCAAGAACATATTGTTTATTCCAATAGTCCAATATCACACGTTTCCTCAGAGGAAGTAATCATCCACCTCACCCAATATTTGAGTGATATATTCCTTTTCTTATTACATTAAATGTTATTTGTTACATTTATTGCATGTTTTCATTCTTATATTTATTCCTAGTCATTGGGGATTAACTCGACATTTGTTGACTTGAATCACCCCTTGTCTATTTATTAAATTGGTTTAACTAAAAGGGTTTAATACTTTTTGGTCAAACAATATTGAGGGATCATCAGATCCCATAATTTTTGGCAGAAAGTTTGTTTATGTAAGTGTGAATACCTTAAAAATGATTTGTATAAATAACTTGTCACCCTCAACATTAAAAGCCTTTAGGGGACACTCGGTTGAGCAAAATGGTGACGCCCCAGTCGCGTTAAAATAGTGGGTTTTCCTGAATATTACAACTAGTAGTATTTTGTAAAGTAGGTCCTTTAAAATGTGAAAGTGATTAGAGTATATGTATATATGATGAATGGTAAAAGGCCCTTACGGTTGAAGTTCCAGTGCGTAGGGAACCTGACCAGGTCCTCTAGTACGTGCTTAGTCCTGACGAAGAAGTAGTTGCACGAGAACCGTCGGTTCGCCTTATCATCTATCCCCGTCACCAATTCCTTAGTCCCACAATGGCATAGATGAATCAGCATACCCCTGTAGAAACTAGGTGAGAAGAGATGCAATAGATGACAAATGGAGACTTTGCAACTGGCCAACTCTGCGAACTTTGCCAGCAACAAAAAGGCTTTATATAGGTAAGGGGAAAGTTGTGCCGAGAAGACACTATATAAGAGGCAGAACTTCTCAGCGAGTGGGGGAAGAGGAAGAGAGTAACCCACCCAAAATTTGGTATTGGTAGAAAGCACAATTCCTATGTCGGTGAACTTGTATTGAGTCGTTCCCTGCCGGAACGATAACGTGAGCATGAATGCAGAATTTAGACCGTAGGTTAGATATTTGCTTCCACTCCATGACTGATAGTACCTGCTCAGGAGTAGGGGAAGGTCCTTTCTGAAAGTCGTTTCTGACCGATGGGTTCCAAAGAACTATCTGCTCCATGGTGAGAAAATTTTTGTCTTCCGCAACCATGAGTTCTCTACCACTAGAAGGCATAACTACCGATAAATGAGTGGCATCAGAATCTATATCAGAAGTGTAATGGAATTTGTTATTTTTGTAAGAGACGTTTGTAAAATAGAATCAGAACAAGGGTATCAATGGAAAATGTTTGATCAACGAGAAAGCTCGAACTGAAAAGCAGAGGCAAATCGGAAGCAAGGGTTAGAGAAGAAGCAGAAGAACAAGCAAAGTGCCAAAGGAGTATGAAGTTTCGTTATTGAATCTCCTTTCCCCTATTTATAAGATATTTTGGCACCTAGATCGATGCAAGAAACTATTATTGACACTATGGTCGAAGCAACATAAGCACTAGAAATGATGTATTGCATTGGAAAGATGCACAATGATGATGCGCATGGTCATGACATCATCCTATGTTAGCCACGAAAACCACAATCTTTGAGCCAACCCGTCATCAATGCTACCTCGACCAATTCATATCATTCACCACGGCAGAATGTCTTGTGATTAGATGCAGACAAAATAAGCTCATCGAGGACTCCCAAGAGGATAACCTAAATAAGCGGCGGGACTAACTGTATGGGTCAAAATTAGGTCTAGTTTAGCGGACACATTCGAACGAGCTGAGGCCAAGGTCAAAACCAAGCATAGGTCATTTATGAGGAGTCACTCAAAGGGAGAGACTAGTGCCGAGGTCGAGTAGAGAGCAAACAATTGCAGATAGAATATTCCTAGGGTTATGAATAGGAATATTCTATTAAATATTCTCCCATATTTTACTTTTTAGGATTTTCTAGGGATATCCCTTATAAGTAGGAATAGAGAGGAAAGAAAAAGGGATTCAGAACTTTTATAAAAAAAATAACTTGTAAGGAGTTGACGATCAAGAATATATAAAAAACTTGTCTTGTCTCCTCTATTTGGTTCCATTATGGAACATTCCTCTCTTATTCACAAGATCCAAGAACATATTGTTTATTCCAATAGTCCGCTATCACACGTTCCCTCAGAGGAAGTAATCATCCACCTCACCCAATATTTGAGTGACATATTCCTTCTTATTACATTAAATGTCATTTACTACATTTATTGCATGTTTTCATTCTTATATTTATTCCTAGTCATTGAGCATTAAATCGAAATTTTTTGACTTGAATCACCCCTTGTCTATTTATTAAATTGGTTTAACTAAAAGGGTTTAATACTTTTTGGTCAAACAATATTGAGGGATCATCAGATCCCATAAATTTTGGCAGAAAGTTTGTTTATGTAAGTGTGAATACCTTAAAAATGATTTGTATAAATAACTTGTCACCCTCAACATTAAAAGCCTTTAGGGGACACTCGGTTGAGCAAAATGGTGACGCCCCAGTCGCGTTAAAATATTGGGTTTGCCTGAATATTACAACTAGTAATATTTTGTAAAGTAGGTCCTTTAAAATGTGAAAGTGATTAGAGTATATGTATATATGATGAATGGTAAAAGGCCCTTACGGTTGAAGTTCCAGTGCGTAGGGAACCTGACCAGGTCCTCTACTACGTTCTTAGTCCTGCCGAAGAAGTAGTTGCACGAGAACCGTAGGTTCGCCTTGTCATTTATCCCCGTCACCAATTCCTTAGTCCCACAATGGCATAGATGAATCAGCATACCCCTGTAGAAACTAGGTGAGAAGTGATGCAATAGATGACAAATGGAGACTTTGCAATTGGCCAACTCTGCGAACTTTGCCAGCAACAAAAAGGCTTTATATAGGTAGCTATTGGGTTCGCCAGAATATTACAACTAGTAGTATTTTGTAAAGTAGGTCCTTTGAAAAGTGAAAGTGATTAGAGTAGATGTATTAATCCTTGTTTTAAGGCACTCTTAACTTGTAAATCTACTTGAAAACCCTTTTAGCTTGATCCAGAGCAGTAACTAATTAAGAGATGAGAAATTTTTATACAACACTATTGTTAGTGGTTATTAGCTATCTATAGATACCATTTGCTATATTACGGCTTGTAGATACGTGTTTTGTTGTTATAAGATGTATTTGATGTAATTAAGCTACTGTATTCATGTATACATTAGAAAAAATAGGCATGAATTAGGGAAGTCCAGCTAATCAGTTGTTGTATTCGACTGTGTTCACGTGCGGTATTTGTGAATATAGTAACGTATATTGTGCAAAAAATGATCTTTCAACTATTTTAAAATGGAAAGGAGATCATTTACCAAATAATATCTTAATATAGATCAACTGACACAATTATATAATCCATAAGTTTCACAACCTGGATTTCCCACCCTCGGGGGTCGTGATAGTGCCTACTCATGAAAGCTAGGCAAGCCATAAACTTTAAAACCAATTAACACCTCTTTTGTATTAATTCACTTTTAACAAATTTACTTAGCAATAGACAAGAATTTTAAGATCAGTGGAAAAATAAAATTAGCGAAAATCTTAAATTAAATAAGCTAAACAACAATGCAGAATTCAACATAAGCCTCTACCCAATAACTAATGTCACAACATCCACGGACTACTAAGAGTGCTAAATACAATTGTTTGAAAGAAATAACACACTGTTTATCTCAAATACATGAGATAACAGAATGAAATAAAGATAGAGGAGACGACAGGCCTGCAGACACCTGCAAGGCTTCCTTGGAGTCTCGGTGGACTGAAGGCAAGCTTACAAACTAATGCTACTCCGGTATCTGCACATAAGTGCAGAGTGTAGCATCGGCACAACCGACCCCATGTGCTGGCAAGTGTGTGACCTAACCCCGACGAGGTAGTGACGAGGCTAGACCAGACTCCAAATAAACCTGTGAAATTATATAATATATGGAGGAAAAATAGATAGGTAATAAGCAATTAAGGCTGGGGAAGTGGAACATGCTGTGGGGGTGGCAGATAAACAGAATATCAAAGAACAATAAGGAAACTAGAATTTAATTTCTAACATGGATAAAGAGAAACAAAGGCAACTTTCACTTTCAATTTCATCTTGTTGCAGGCGTGTAACCCGCTCCCATTTCATCATATCTTGTGGTAGGTGTATCACCCGCTCCCATTTTATTATATCTCATGGTAGACGTACCACCCGCTCTCATTTCATCATATCTCGTGGTAGGCGTACCACCTTCTCCAATTTTATCATATCTCGTGGTAGGCATACCACCTGCTCCCATTTCATCATTTCTCGTGGTAGGCGTACCCCCCGCTCCCATTTCATTATATCTCGTGGTAGACGTACCACCTACTCCCATTTCATCATATGTTGTGGTAGGCGTACCACCCGCTCCCATTTTATCATATCTCGTGGTAGGCATACCACTACTCCCATTTCATCACATAATTACAAGAAATTCTGGCAAAGGAACAAAGCAATATAATAATTTCCCAGCAAGGGAGCAACAATATCAAAACAATCATCCCGGCAAGGCAGAATTAGCTATAAGAAACTTTAACTTGGCTTGTACTCAGCTCAATTAATAAAATTTCTCGATCATAATTAAGATCCATGAGGATGAAAAAAATATTCGTTTAATATAGTAGATCATTAGTTAAAGCATCCGAAATACCATTTAAGAACACAACAACTTTCAGTTTAAGACTCACGGTCATGCTCGACACCAGCGTATACATACTCGTCACCATGCCTATACGTCGTACTCAACAAGAAGCAAGTAGAAAATATGAATTAACTCCTAATCCCTTAAGCTAAGGTTAGACCAAACACTTACATCAATGCCTTGAACGCTACTCAGGTCTCATTATAGCTTTGCCCTTTGATTCCACCGGCAATTCATTCGTTTCTAATCACAAATTACTTAATTGTATTAATAAACATTAAATTAACCAACCCCAATGCATGAAAATGAGCTTTTCAAAGTTTTGCCCAAAAAATAAATATCTCCCCCGGGCCCACGCGGTCAAAACCCGAGGTTCGAACCAAAACCTGATTACTCATTCCCCCAAGAACTCAAAAATGTAATTTATTTTGAAATGGAACCTCATATTGAGGTCCAAACCCTAATTTTTGAAAAACCTAGGTTCTACTCAAAACACCCAATTTTCCCCATGAAAATGTTTGGTTTGAAGTTGAAATCATGTTAAAAGATGTTAATGATTGAAGAAAACTAGCTAAAACGACATAAAATTGATTTGGAGAAGAAAGGTTGCTTGAAAAATCGCCTCTTATATTTTAGGGTTTTGAAAAATGAAAAATAACTTGAAATCCTGACTATTTATACCTCTAACAGACCCCCTGTGCGGACCGCAAAGGTTTGCGAACCTGAGGGCCTGTGACATTGTGCGGACTGCAAAAAATGGAGTGCAGCCGCACAACACCCACCGCGCCCGCACAAAAGCGAACGCAGACCATGTTGGACCTTTCCGCGGCCGCACACGATTTCTCCCGGGCCGCATTAATTGGTTTAGAGAGCTGAATAGCTCTGAACCTGCAATATATGTGCTATTAAGTTTAAAACCTTTTGGAACCTACCTGAAAATCACCCGAGCCCTCGAATTATCCTACCCAAGTATACTCAAAACCTCAAAAACATCCTACGGACATATTCAAATCACCAAAATACCATCACGAACATCGAATTAAATCTCAAGATCAGTGAAATTTCTCAAAACTCCTTTCAATATCAAATTTCCCAGTTAAGGTCCTGATCATGTCAAATGACGTCTATTTTTAACCAAATTTAAGAGGAATGACTCAGGTCATATATAAGGCCTGTACCGGGCACGGGCACCGGAACCAAATTACAGGCCCGATACCATCACTTTCTAATCAGTTTTGATTTCAAAATTCCATAAACAATTTCAGGAAATATTTTCACTTAAAAATTAATTTCTTGGGCTTGGGACCTTGGAATTTGATTTCAGGCATACGCCCAAGTCCCATATTTTCCTGTGGACCCTCGGGGACTGTCGAATCACGGTTCCAGAAATCTATTTATTTTACATCAAAACTCAGCATTTTTCACAGAATTTCATATTTAAACTTTCCAGCTACGTACCTGGACTGTGCACACAAATCGAGGCAACTCTATATGAGGTTTTCAAGGCCTCAGAAGCACATAATTTGATTAAAAACAAGTGTTCACCCCTTTGGGTCGTCACATCCTCCACCTCTAAAACGCCGTTCGTCCTCGAACGGATAGAAGAAGGGAGTACCTTAGTCGGGGAAAAGATGAGGATAACTGCTCTGTATATCGGACTTGGATTCCCAGGTCGATGCCTTAGGAGGCTGACATCTCCACTGAACACGAACAGAAGGGAAACTCTTCAACCTCAATTGACGAACCGGTTTAGAATAGCTACCGGCTCTTCCTCATTAGACAAGTCCTTGTCCCACTTGATAGTGCTGAATCAAAGACGTGGGATGGATCGCCGTGATATTTCCGAAGCATGGACACATGAAACACAGGATACACGTATGATAAGCTCGGTGACAATGCAAGTCTATAAGCCACCTCTCCCACTCGATCAAGAATATCAAATTGACCAATGAACCTAGGGCTAATATTGCCCTTCTTCCCAAATCTCATCACGCCCTTCATAGGCGACACTCGAAGCAATACCTGCTCACCAACCATAAAAGCCATATCTCGTACCTTGCGGTATGCATATCTCTTTTGCTTGGAGTTAGCTATACAAAGCCATTCTTGAATGATCCTAACCTTGTCCAAGGCCTCATGAACAAGATCTGTACCCAACAACTGAGCCTCTCCCGGCTCAAACTATCCAACCAGAGATTGACACTGCCTACCATATAAAGCCTCATAAGGAGCCATCTGGATGCTCGACGGGTAGATGTTATTGTAGGCAAACTCTGCTAAAGGCAAAAACTAATCCCAGGGACCTCAAAAGTCAATGACACACCTTTAGAGCATATCCTCAAAATCTGAATAGTCCTCTCGGACTGACTATTCGTCTAGGGATAAAATGTCGTTCTCAACTCAACCCGTGTGCCCAACTCTCACTGAACTGCTCTCCAGAAGTGCGAGATAAACTGCGTACCTCGGTCTGAAATGACAGATATAGGCACACCATGAAGACGAATAATCTCCCGGATATAGATCTCAGCTAACCTCTCGGATGAATAAGAGACTGCCACAGGAATGAAATGCACTGACTTGGTCAGCCTATCAACAATGACCCTATTTGCATCAAACTTCCTCTGAGTCTGCGGGAGTCCAACAACGAAGTACATACTGATCCTCTCCCACTTCCACTCGGGAAGCTCAATCCTCTGAAACAATCCACCATGCCTTTGATGCTCATACTTAACCTGCTGACAATTCACCGAGCCACATATGCAACAATATCCTTCTTCATTCTACGCCACCAATAATGCTACTAAAAATCTTGATACATCTTTGTTGTTCCCGGATAAATTGAGTATCGGGAACTATGGGCTTCCTCTAAAATCAACTCTGGAAGCCCATCTACATTAGGCACACAAACTCGCCCCTGCAATCTCAAAACTCATCATCATCTATGGTAACCTGCTTGATACCTCCTTGGTGCACCGTGTCTCAAAGAACACTCAAATGGGGATCTTCAAACTGCTGATCACTGATACGCTCCCATAATGAAGAACGAGTGATGGTGCAAGCTAAAACTCGACTTGGCTCAGGAATTTCCAACCTTACAAACTGAATGGCCAAAGCCTGAACATCCAAAGCAAGCAGTCTCTCACCAACCAGAATATAAGCGAGATTACCCATACTAGCTGACTTCCTACTCAAAGCATCGGCCACTACATTGGCCTTTCCCGAGTGATATAAGATGGTGATATCATAATCGTTCAACAACTCCAACCACCTTCTCTGCCTCCAATTCAACTCATTTTACTTGAACACGTACTGAAGACTATTATGATCCGTGAACACCTCACAAGCCACGCCATACAAATAGTGACTCCAAATCTTCAGTGCATGAACAATGGCTGCCAAGCCTAACACGGGAAGCATCACAATAAACTGTATAAGTCCCTGAACCTATGGGCAAAACCAATACCGGTGTCGTAGTCAGAGCTGTCTTGAGCCTCTGAAAGCTTGCCTCACACTCGTCCGACCATATGAACTGGACACCCTTTTGGGTCAACCTGGTCATCGGGGCTGCGATGGATGAGAACCCCTCCACGAACCGACGATAGTAGCCTGCCAATCCCAAGAAACTTCGAATCTCTGTAGTTGATGCTGGTCTAGGCTAGTTATTTACTTCCTTAATCTTCTTCAGATCAACCTGAATACCCTCTACTGATACAACATGACCCAATAATTCAACTGATCTCAACAAGAACTCACACTTTGAAAATTTAGCATATATCTGACTATCCCTCAAAGTCTAAAAAACCACCTTGAGATGTTGCTCGTGCTTCTCCCGAATGCGCGAATATATCAGAATATCATCAATAAAGACTATCACAAGTGAGTCCAAATAAGGCCCGAACACTCGGTTCATCAAATCTATAAAAGATGCTGGGGCATTTGTCAACCCGAGTGACGTAACCAAGAACTCATAATGCATGTACCGAGTGCAGAATGTTGTCTTAGGGACATCGGATGCCCTAATCCTCAATTGATGGTAGCCAGATCTCAAGTCAATCTTGGAAAATACCTTGGCACCCTAAAGCTGATCGAACAAGTCATCAATCCTTGGCAGCAGATATCTATTCTTGATTGTCACCTTGTTCAACTGCCGGTAATCAATGCACATTCTCATCGAACTATTATTTTTCTTAACGAACAACACCGACGCACCCCGAGGTGATACAATGGATCATTTTTCTGAACGAACAGCACCGGCGCACCCCAAGGCGATATACTGGGTGTAATGAAACCCTTCTCAAGCAAATCTTGTAACTATTCCTTTAACTCTTTCAACTCAGGCGGGGCCATGTGATATGGCGGGATAGAAAAGAGCTGGGTGCCTAGAGCCATATCAATGCAAAAGTCGATATCCTTGTCGGGTGGCATACCCGACAGGTCAGAAGGAAAAACGTCAGGGAACTCACAAGCAACGGGCACAAAATCAATAGAAGGGACCTCAGTGGTAGAATCATGAAGATATGCCAAATAGGCCAGACACCCCTTCTCGACCATACGTGGAGCCACATAAGAGATAATACTGCAGGTAGAATGACCAAGAGTTCCTCTCCACTCTAAGCGAGGCATACCCGGTAAAGCTAAGGTCACAGTCTTGGCATGACAATCCAAGATAGCATGGTAAGGTTATAACTAGCCCAGTCCTAATATAACATTGAAGTCGACCATGTTTAAAAGCAACAAATTTATGCGAGTCTCGAGACCCCCAATCACCATAATATATGAACCATGGGCTCGATTAACCATGATAGAATCTCCCACCAGTGTAGACACATAAACATGAACACTCAATAAATCACTAGTCATGTCTAGGTGTTGTGACAAATAAGATATGACGAATAGGTCGACCCTGGATCAAATAACACTGAATCATATCTATCAGAAACTAGAATAGTACCTGTAATGACTACATCTGAAGCCTCAGCCTCGGGCCTGGATGGAATGGTATAACATTGGGGCTGAGCCCCACCACCCTAAACTACCTTTCTAGGGCGGTCTGCTGCTGGCTGGCCTCTACCTCTGGTGGCCTAAGCTCCACCTCCAAGACCTCTACCTCCACCTCTAGCACCTGTACCCTCACCTCTAGCTGGCTAGGTAGGCTGTGGAACATCTGGTTCCTGTACCATAGCACGAGAACCCTGGTGCGGAGAACTGCCTGAAGCTCGAGGGCAATACCTACCAATGTGCCCCATATTACCACAAGTAAAACAAGCCCTCGACTGTCGACCCTTGAAACTCTAAAGCGGTGGTGCATTGATAGGTGCTGGTGGTGCACTAAAGGACTGCGGGTTGGGATACTGCATCTGAGGACCACGGCTACCTGAAGCACCGTGAGAAACCTGAAGAGCTAACTGAAAGGGCCTAGGAGGATGGCCTCTACTACATGAATCTTTACCTCCAGATGAGGTACCATTGAATCTGCCTGAATGACATGTCCTCTTGTCTGACCCATGACCACCTCCCTATGACTGAACCATCTCAACTCTGCGGGCCACATTGGCCGCCTGAAAAGTGATCACACTCCCGACCTCTCTAGCCATATAGAGATGAATCAGCTGGATGAGTCCATCAATAAATCATCTCATTCTTTCCCTCTCAGTGGGAAGTATAACAAGAGCATGGCGAGCTAAGTCAATGAACCTGGTCTCATACTGGATGACCGTGATAGAGCCCTGCTGGAGGCGCTCAAACTGCCTCTGATAATCCTCTCTCTGAGTCACGGGGATAAACCTCTCCAGAAATAACACTATAAACTGCTCACAAGTCAAGGATGGACACCCGGCTGCCTAGCTAAGCAATAATCCCCCCACCAAGTCTTGGCAGATCTAGACAAGCGAAATGTAGCAAAATCGACCCCATTGGTCTCAACAATGCCCATGTTCCTGAGAACCTCGTGTAAGCTATATAGAAAATCCTGGGGATCCTCAGAAGAAGCACCGTTGAAGTAGTAGTGAATAGCTTGGTGAACCTATCAAGCCTGCACAAAGCATCGATATACATTGCGCTCCATAGACGATCTGAGCCATTACACACGGGTGAACTGCTTCAACTGGCTGAACTACTAGAGTCTGAATCTGGGGAGCTACTTAATCCGGTGTGTGAGTAGTAGGAGTCTGAGCCCTTCCTCCAGCCTGAGAAGTGGTTGGTGCTACGGGAAGTAAACCTGCCCTAAAGACACTCTCCATAAGGCCCACTATATAGATCAGAGCATCCTGAAGGGTTGGGGTGGCAATAAACCCCTCTAGGACCTGAGCTGGGCCCACCGGAACTGGTGGGGCCGCAACCTCCTCCTCAAAATCAACCTGAGGCTCCGTCGTTAGTGCAGCTGCTCGGGACTGAGCTCTGCCCCTACCTCGGCCTCTAGCACGGCCTCATCCTCACCCTATGACCCTAGTGGAAGCTATTGCTAGGGGCTTGGGCTATTGATTGATAGATGAGGAAATGCGTGTTTTCGCCATCTACAAAAGAACAGAGTAGAAATCCAGATAGCATTGAGAACAGTTCCGTATGACAGGAAAGAACCAATGTGAAATTTTCCTGACTCTGTATCCTCTGGGGGATAAATATAGACGTCTCTGTACCGATCCCTCAGACTCTACTAAGCTTGTCCATGAATTTTGAGACCTATGCAACCTAGAGCTCTGATACCAACTTGTCACGACCAAGATTTCCCACCCTCGGGGGTCGTGATGGCGCCTACTCGTGAAATCTAGGCAAGCCATAAACTTTGAAACTAATTAACCTTTATCGTATTAATTCACTTTTAACCAATTTACTTAGTAATGGACAAGCATTTAAAGATCAGTGAAAAAATAAAATAAACGAAAATCTTAAATTAAATAAGCTAAACAACAATGCGGAATTTAATATATGCCTTTACCCAAGAACTGGTGTCACAACAACCACAAACTAGTAAGAGTGTTAAATACAACCGTTTAAAAGAAAAAAAACATTTTTTGCCTCGAATACATGAGATAACATAATGAAATATAGGATAGAGGAGATGATGGGCCTGCGGACGCCTACAAAGCTACCTTGGAGTCTCGGTGGACTGAAGGCTGGCTCCCAAGCTAATGCTACTACCTAAATGTTGCTCCAGTATCTGCACATAAGTGCAGAGTGTAGCATCAGCACAACCGACCCCATGTGATGGTAAGTGTCTAGCCTAACACCAGCGAGGTAGTGACGAGGCTAGAACCAGACTCCAGATAAACCTGTGCAGTTATATCATATATGGCGGAAAAGTAAATAGGTAATAATCAATTAAGGCTAGAGAAAAGGAACATGCTGCGGAGGTGTCAAATAAACAAAATATCAAAGAACAATACGGAAACTGCAGTTTAACTTCTAGTACGAATAAATAGAAATAAAGGCAACTTTCACTTTCAATTTCATCTTGTTGTAGGCGTGCAATCCGATCCTATTTCTCATATCTCGTGGTAGGCGTATCACCCGATCCCATTTCTTCATATCTTGTGGTAGGTGTACCACCCGCTCCCATTTCATTATATCTCATGGTTGGCGTACCACCTGCTCCCATTTCATTATATCTCGTTGTAGGCGTACCACCTGTTCCCATTTCATCATATCTCGTGGTAGGCATACCACCCCGCTCCCATTTTATCATATCTCGTGATAGGCGTACCACCCGCTCTCATTTCATCACATAATCACAAGAAATCTAGGCAAGGGAACAAAGCATTATAATAATTTTCCGACAAGGGAACATTAATATCAATACAATCATCCCAGCAAGGGATAATCAGCTATAACCAACTTTAACTTGGGTTGTACTCAGCTCAATTAATGAAATTCTCTATCATAATTAAGATCCATGAGGATAAAACAAATCTTTGTTCAATATAGTAGATCATTAGTTAAAGCATCCGAAATGCCATTTAAGAATACAACAACTTTCAATTTAAGACTTACGGTCATGCTCGACACCAACATATAGATACTCGTCCCCGTGACTATATGTCGTACTAAACAAGAAGCAAGTAGCAAATATGACTCAACTCCTAATCCCTCAATCTATGGTTAGACCGAACACTTACCTCAATGCCTTGAACATTACTCAAGTTTCAATTATAGCTTCGCCCCTTGATTCCACCACCAATTCGTTCGTATGTAATCATAAATTACTTAATTACATTAATAAACATTAAATCAACCAACCCCAATGCATGAAAATGAGTTTTCCAAAGTTTGCCTAAAAAGTCAAAAATTTCTCCCGGGCCCACGCGATCAAAACCTGAGGTTCGAAACAAAACCCGATTACCCATTCCCCCATGAACTCAAATATATAATTTGTTTTGAAATCAGACATCAAATTGAGGTCTAAACCCCTTATTTTTGAAAACACTAGGTTCTACTCAAAACACCTAATTTCCCCCATGAAAATCTTTGACTTGAAGTTGAAATCACGTTAAAAGATTGAAGAAACTAGTTTAAAACGACTTACAATTGATTTGGAGAAGAAAGGTTGCTTGAAATATCGCCTCTTATATTTTAGGGATTTTAAAAATAAAAAATAACTGAAAATCCCGTCTATTTATACCTCTGACAGACCCTTTGTGCGGACCACACAAAATGGACCGCGACTTGACAGGTTTGTGAACCTGAGGGCCTGTGACACTGTGCAGACGACATAAAATGGAAGTCGGCTGCATAGCTCCCACCACGCCTGCACAAAAGCAATCGCGGACTGCATTGGCCCCCCTCCACGGCCGCACACGATTTCTCGCAGGCCGTATTGATGGGTTCGGAGAGCTGAATAGCTCTGGACCTGCAATATTTGTACAATTAAGCCTAAAACCTTCTAGAACCTACCCAAAACTCACCCGAGCCCTTGAAACTCCAACCCTATTATACACACAACCTCAAAAATATCCTACGGACATTTTCGTATTATGGAATCACCAAAATAACATCACAAACATCAAATTAAACCTCCATATCACTGAAATTTCAAAAAACTCCTTTAGACATCATATTTCCCAATTAAGTTCCGGATCACGTCAAACGGCGTCTGTTTTAACCAAATTTTACAAGAATGACTCAAGTCATATATAAGGCCTGTACCGGACGCCGGAACCAAAATATTGTCTCGATACCATTGCTTTCTAATCCGTTTTCATTTCAAAATTCCTTAAACAATTTCAGAAAACAATTTCAGTTAAATATTTGTTTCTCAGGCGTGGAACTTAGAATCCAATTTTGGGCATCCGCCCAAGTCCCACATTTTCCTACGGACCCTCCGTAACCACTGAATCATGGGTCCGGGTCCATTTACCCAAAATGTTGACCGAAGACATCTTTTTAACATCAAAACTTAAAATTTTTCACAGAATTTCATGTTTAAACTTTCCGGTTACGCGCCCGAATTGCACATGTAAATTGAGGCAACTCTAATGAAGTTTTCAAGGCCTCGAAAGCACAAAATGTTATGAAAAATAGGTGATGACCCCTTTGGGTCATCACAATAATCTGTATTTCTACCTTCATGAAAGATTTTCAGTCCGAAAAATAGCAAAAAATAGAGCAATCTCAGGATTTTCAATTCTCCCTTTTTTTGTTGTTCCAGTTCGTACCCGTGCTGTTTTCAATCACAAAAGATCGAGATGATACAATTGTATACAGAAATACGATATAATTCGATTTTACATATGGCAAGTTTAACAGTGTTATTATGTTATTCTTGCAAGTGGAACAGTAAGAGTAACTCTGTCAATTATTCGATTGAGGGCATACTAATAAAGGAGTATGCGTCATATAATGATCTGGTTGCATCAAGTTTTAAGCAAATGGACATAGATTTGAGCCCAAAGTCCATTTATATTCAATACAAAGTATAAGGTAATTGTACGCCAATTGAAATACACAATGATATGGGTTACAGGGTGTATGTAGAGTTGAAAAAAGAGAACAGAGAAT
This sequence comes from Nicotiana benthamiana, assembly GCA_034376525.1. Classification (NCBI taxonomy): domain Eukaryota; kingdom Viridiplantae; phylum Streptophyta; class Magnoliopsida; order Solanales; family Solanaceae; genus Nicotiana; species Nicotiana benthamiana. The sequence continues at coordinate 8,191,801 of CM067326.1, forward strand.
TCAGGATGTATATTTTGTGCATAACAACAATTGACAAAGAAGTTGTAGCCATCGGTAGTTTAGTTCAAGGCGACATTGTGCAAATAGATGAAGAAGTTCAAAGGTATAATTTTTGCACAGATGATATACTTGCTCTTGATGTTGTCAATTCAGGCGAACCAATTGGGGTATTTAAACTAGACAAGGATTTTATGGTTTCAAAAACTAATCAAAGAGGGGTTATGGATGGAAAAGTATATAAGGATAAGGCTACATTGAAAGAGGTCATGGAGCATTAGGCTATATCTGAAAGGTTTTAATTTCGGGTTGATAGGTCTAATGCTATCAGGTTTGAGTGTTCTTAATTATTCATTATTTTTTATATATTGTATTCATGTTAGGAGTTGTAAATGGTATATATATGTATATAGGTGTATTTGGAAAATTTTACTTGACCTTCACTGTTGTGCTTTTGCATTTTTTATGTATTTCAAATACATGTAATCTTGTGTGTTTTACTGGCAAAAAGTTATTATAGTGGCTCTCACTATTTTTTAGATGTATTAGTTGTATTTAAATGTATGCATATAAATATAGGCGTATTCAGACATATTTAAATGTATACCATTGTATATGTTTGTGTTGTACAATAATTTATATAAATAGATGTAATAATATATTCAAATGTATATGACTGTAATTTTTGTAACCATTTATAGTGATCATTATATATAATGATAAGTTCTTTGCGGCTATGCATTATTAAGTATGTCAGAAGATTGTAAATGGAGGTTTAAGGCTTCTAGCATTAATAAATCACAACTATTCAAAGTCAGATAGTTCAATGATCAACATACATGTCCGTTAAGGGACAAGGTGTATGAGCAATGCCAGGCTAGTAGCAGCCTTATATGTGATATGATTAGGACCAAGCTTACTAATCATAAGAGGAAATATACCCCAAGGGATATAATTGATGATGTAAAATCAGATTTAGGTGTAGATGTAGTTGTATGTTGGAGTGACAGGCTAAAGAAAAGGCAATGAATTTTTTTAGAGGTGAAATGGTTGACTTATACAAAAAATTACCAGGATACTTATATACTGGATATGACATATCCTGGTTCGCACATTAGAATGGTAAAATCTCCAAAAATGAGTTCATGTATGTGTATATATATTTGTATGCCTTTGTAAAGGGGTTCAATCATTGTAGATCCATTGTGATTGTGGATGAAAATCACCAAAAATCTTATTACATCGGGACATTCGTCTCGGCTAGCAGGTTGGATGGTGCAGGTCAGTATGTGAGTTATAATAAAATTTGTTAATATTTAAAACTATGTCAGATAAAATGAGTTCCATTTTAAAGATTGAAATACATATTTTTAAAATATATATCCAATTGTCTTTACAGGTCATATATTGCCACTAGCATATGGTGTTATTGATTCAGAGAATGATGCTGCTTGGTCGTGGTTCTTTGAGAATTCAAGAAAACATATGGTGAGAGGGAAAACATGTCCATCATTTCAGATAAGAATGAGAGTATTATCAAATCTGTATCGAGAGTGTATCCAGATGTACCATATTTTGCTTGTATATAGCTTCTATGGAACAACGTATATAAGAAATTCAAAAAGAGCCATGCAAATTTGAGCGATATATACTTCTCGATGGAAAAGGCATACACATAGACTAAGTTTTATAGTCTAATGGAGAAGGTAGATATTAGGGTGAAAGAATACTTGGAGTTAGCTGGATACGAAAAGTGGGTTGGTTGTATGCATCTGTTAACAGGGGATGGACCATGCCGTTAAATATTGCAGAGTCAATCAATTCTGCACTAGTGTCAGCAAGGGAATTGCCAATATACGACTTCCTCGAAGAAGTTAGAGAGATGTTTGGATGTTGGAATTGCAGCAAACGGAAAGAAGCTACACAGACATACACAACTATTGGAAAAAATATCAGGAGATGCTTACTTTGAATGAGGCAATGTCTACACGCATAACTGTAAGTTTTATTTTTATATGTCATTGTATCATATATTAGCTCTTGTACAAGGTTTACTTTTTTCTGACACAATTTATACAAATCAAAATACAGTCCATATGTTGTGTGGTTCTAGCATGGTCGCTCAACTATTATATTTAGCTTAAATTATCTGATTCTCTACAATTATGAACATATGCACATTTTTAATATTTTAACCACTTTTATTATTATTGTTTTTAAGGAAAATTGCAACGCCGTCAAAACGTGTTGCGAACCACGTCACATAAATGCACCCCTAGTTTTGACACATTCTAACTTTGTTGGGATTCGGATTTGGATCACATAAATGCGCACCCGTTTTTAAGAGATAAAATTATTAAAATCGTGCCCTAAAAGCAACTAGCGCGCTATTATCTTTGCGGGAACACAGTGAAATTTGCTAAACGGCGTGTCCCGAATCTTTACATATTTTAATAAACATTTTATGATGGCCACGCGGATTTAGGGTTTCATTTAGCATGGCACATCTCATTCATTATTTTTAAAAGGCCAACCCTGGCATTGACTATTGATTTCTATCATGTAGTGACTCTAATAATTTCAAATGAAGGTACCCTCGCTAAGTAGCATAGTTATGATCTACTATTGGAGCGTTGCATCACTATATAAAACAAGATCGGTTTCAAGCCTAATTTTAGCCGGTGACCTTTGCAATTGGGCTTGCTATTGGAAGAGGCAAGCCCAGGAAGTATTTTTGTAATTGTAGCGATTTGGGCTCGGCGCTTGCCCAGGAGCCCTTTCTATGGGGATAGCATTCCAAAGCTCACAAAACTACAACCATTGCTAATAAATATGCTTGGTCATTTTGACACTCCAAAAATATCTAGCAAGATACCAGTACAATTTCGAGTCTTAAACAAGGGTCTTTAGACCCAGGATCCCACTTTGAAATGTTATTTCTATCACTTGGGGATTAACATGCTGAACATTTAAGTCCAGCATCTAAGCTGGCAAACTCACCTATACAAATGTGAGTAAATGCACACATATTATCCTCATTATCTAGTTAAACAAGAGTCTAGACAATTTACCATTATCGACTACTTCAATTCAAAATATTCCGACGCAAACAGTCCAAATAGTTCCAAAAACAGGCTAACACAATCTTAAAATTATGTACATGGAATTATTTTCTACAAATTACATCAGCTACTCGATATTTAAACAAGCAAATCCATATAGTTGCGCAGCAAGCTGCTTCTCATGTCTCACCTTGTTGGATACATTGTCAAGCTTAGGAAATGTACCTGGAAATTTGTTGCAAAAGAAAAGAAAGGGAGGTCAACAGAAATTTAGGCACCAGCATATTTAAACCACAACAACAGCAGTAAAAACATTTTCACAGCCTAGATTTGTACCCAAAACCAAATTGAACCACAACAAACTTCAAGTGACCCACTTTCAAACCTTGAATTTTATATAAATCAGTAAAAAAACAAAACCCCAATCGAGCTGAGAATACAACTTCAAACCCGACTTTTTAAGATCCAAACTCGACTATTTCGACATCAATTGATTCAAAATTGTCCCAGAAACTGCATAGATCAAGGGCTACTGAAAATATGCAATGGAACAGTAAAATTTATTGGTGTTTCAGGAGTTTTTGAGATATTTTTAGGCTACAATCTCTAGGAAAATTATAGAGCTACTTTCAGATTATTCAACCCCCTTTACATGATTTTCAGTCCCTTTTTATAGACAAAGGCTTGGGCACCACTATTATTTAGTTTTAACTAAAGGTCCCTCTTCCAATTTTCAGATTTTACCTATTTGGACCCTCATTTTTTGACTTGTTTCTCAAGTTATTGCAATAAGACTACTGCTTTTATATTAAAGACCCCTCTAGAAGGGTCTAAAAGCTTCTAGCATTGTCTTCCATTTATAAACTACCTATACTACCCTTATTTTGATCCTACGATTACCAGAACCAGGTTAAAACTCTATGTTTCCCCTACTTGATTCTGAAAATTACCAAAAACTAAACTAGCATTCTATATTACCCCTAGATGTTAAGAAAAACTGTTTTACTAACTTGTAACTAATTATTAACACCTAACATTGCTAACAGCTATATCAGACCCTAATATTATTGAGCTAGTAATCAAAATCAAATGCTAATCAATCCTTAGTAATCAAAATCAGGTCAAATACTCAAAAATCAAAAGAAGAACATAGAAGGCTACCATTATCAAAACTAAATCTCAAAAATCAACACCTCAAAACATATGAGCCATTAGTCAACACTTAAACATAAAAAAAATCAAGGGATCACTGAAATTAACAAACAAACATGTGAATTGTCATGCTAAACAAATCAAACAATCAAGACTATTTCCTAATTGCATGTGAACTCAAACAAATACTCAGATTCAGAGGTCCAGAACCATACAAAAACTAAAGAAAACATGATAAACTTCAAAATTAATCCTAAAATCAGGTATGACAAACAAAACAGAAATGACAAATTTAACTCACAAATGGACATGTTCAGGATTAACAATTAGAATAGGAACAATAGAATTATGAACCTAATAAAAAATCTAATAACTTGCCTTTTTCAATCTAAACTAAGGAAAAAGAAATAAAGCCAGGTTTAGTTACTAAACCAGGCAAATAACAAAAAAAGAAAAAATGAATTAAGAAGGAGTGAACTTACTGGCTTTCCTTGAATAATCTTTGTTGAAATCAATTCGAACCTCCTAACGGTACTCAAACAGTCTTTTAAAATAAAATTATGAACTTAACTTGAGTCATGACTGATTTTAGCATTGAATGGGTCCAGGTTTGTTTTGGAAGGCTTGGGAGTGTATTTGGAGAGAGGAGCTAGAGGGGGAGGGTGGTGATAGCGGCGGGGCTGCCTTATTTCAAAGAAAATTCGAGGAACTAGGGTCATGTTTGAGAGTGACTGATGGTAGGTTAGGAAGAGGAGAGTGAGGGGGTCCCATGGTGTTAATTTGAGAGTCATTGGTCACCGGCCAACGCCGTGGATGGCGGAGCTGCCGTGCTTTGAACAGATATTCGACGGGCTGGGGAGGGTTTCAAAGGGTGATCTTAGGGGGGTTGGGAAGAGGAGACAATGGGAATTTGGGAGTTTAAATTTGGAGGTTATTGGAGTTACGCCGACGGCAACGACGATTTGCGGCCGGCGGCGGACGGTGGTTTTATGGTGGGTTGGAGGCGGCGTTACATCAGCGGTTGAATTGTACGATGAAGACGAATTTGGTCTCTTGAAAAGTTACATGGGTTTGGACAGTTTTATTTAGAATGTAAGGTTCAATCTGAGCCGTTAGATTGAGGGGTATGGACTGTTGAGATGGACGTACGCCAAAACGACGTCGTTTTGATGAGGGTGGGATTGGACCGAGTCTGGGCAGGGTTTTGGGCTGGTTTCACTTGAAAAATGGCCTAAATTGGACTTTTTAGAACAAGGCCACCTTTCCAAACCCCTTTTGTTCTTATTTGTTTTAATTCCTACATTAAATTACTTTATTAACACCAAATTAATAAAAACCTAATTTAAATCCAAAATTGGGCTAATTAAATAAAAATGCTATATTTTGTATTTTTGTTAATTAAAATGCACTCCACATGCAAACAAACACACAATTTATGCAATTAAATTCTAAATATTCAAATAATAAAAGAAAGACGCAAATAAATACAAAATCACACAATTAATAAGGAAAAATGCAAATACACGAAATCACACAATTAATACCTAAAAAATTCAAATAATAAAAATAAAAATGTGAATATGCGCAATTAATCCCTAATAATAAAAGCAAAAAAAAAAACGCAAATAAACACAAATCACATAATTAATTTCTAAAAATCAGATAAATAAAAGAAAAGATGCAAATAAACACAAAATCATATAATTAATTCCTAAAAATTCAAATAATAAAAGAAAATCCTAGTTTATGAATTTATAGGAACATTTCAAGTGAGGCAAAAATCACGTGCTCATAGATGCCCCTCTTTGCTCGGAGACACGAAGGGTTTCCGGGCAAAGATAAGTGAGTGATTGAGAGATTTTTTCCTGCTTTGCATTCTATGAGAAGCGTTTTGAAAACTGTCTGACCGAACCCTGCTTCAAAGGCTGCCTACATATCCTCGGCTAAAGAGGAATCAGGTTAGTGTAGTTCTAGAGTGTTTGGTAGCTGGGACTACTAGAAGCTGTGATTGCACTGCTGATGCTGTTGTTACTGCCTTCTGACCTCCTTATTATACCTTATGCAAAACAAAAGAAAACTAGACTAAGCTATAAGCTACGGATTACAAAGAAAATCCTATCTACGTCTTCAATCTTGATCCTTGTTGCTTTTTTGCCTTGTATTTCTTTCTGCGAACTCCTTGTGACCTCGCTGACTCCTTGCCTTTTCTTCCTTCATGTCGGATGCCGAATTATTTGACTTGACATGTATTCTGTTGAAAGCATTGCCTCGCTCTACAGGTGGGCGCCTGACTACTAGACCTTGAAATTTGAAAGATATTCCCTTGTTCTATAGGTAGGTGCCTGATCGCCAAGACTTGACTTCAGAAAAATATGCCCTTGTTCTTCAGGTGGGTGCCTGATTACCAAAGCGTGAAATTTGAAAAGTATTCCCTTGTTCTACAGGTGGGCGCCTGATTTTTGAAACTTCAATTTTTTTTAACAATATTCCTTTGTTCTATAGGTGGACGCCTGATAACCAAAATTTAAATTTTGAAAACTATTCCCTTGTTCTACAGGTGGGCGTCTGATTACCAAAACTAGAATTTTTGAAAAATATTCCTTTGTTCTCCAGGTGGGCGCCTGATTACCAAGACTTGAATTTTGAAAAATATTCCCTTGTTCTACAGGTGGGCTCCTGATTACCATAACTTGAATATTGAAGAAAATATTCCCTTATTCTACAGGTGGGCGCCTGATTGCCAAAACATGAAATTTTGAAAAATATTCCTTGTTCTACAGGTGGGCGCCTGGTTGCCAAAACTTGAAATTTTGGAAAATATTCCCTTGTTCTACAGGTGGGCGCCTGATTACCAAAACATGAAATTTTTGAAAAGTATTCCCTTGTTCTACAGGTGGGCGCCTGGTTACCGAAATTTGCATTTTGAAAATATTCCTCTGTTCTTCAGGTGGGCGCTTGATAACCAAAATTTTAATTTTGAAAAATATTCCCTAGTTCTACAGGTGGGCACCTGTTTATTAAAACTTGAAATTTAAAAAAATATTCCCTCGTTCTACAGGTGGATGCCTGATTGCAAAAACTTAAAATTTTGAAAAATATTCCATTGTTCTAAGGTGGGCGCCTGATTACCAAGACTTGAATTTTGAAAAATATTCCCTTATTCTACAAGTGGGCGCCTGATTGCAAAAACTTAAAATTTTGAAAAATATTCCCTTGTTCTACAGGTGGGCGCCTGATTACAAAACTTGAAAATTTGAAAAATATTCCCTTGTTCTATAAGTGGGTGCCTGATTGCCAAAACTTACAATTTTAAAGAATATTCCCTTGTTCTACAGGTGGGCGACTGATTACCAAGACTTGAATTTTAAAAAATATTCTTTTGTTCTATAGGTGGGCGCCTGATTGCAAAAAGTTAAATTTTGAAAAATATTCCCTTGTTCTGCAGGTTGGCGCCTGATTACAAAAACTTGAAATTTTTAAAAATATCCCCTTGTTCTACAAGTGGATGCCTGACTGCCAAAACTTAAAATTTTGAAAACTATTCCCTTGTTTTATAGGTGGGTGCCTGATTACCAAAACTTGAACTTTGAAAAATATTCTCTTGTTCTACAGGTGGGCACCTGATTGCCAAAACTTAAAATTTTGTAAAATATTCCCTTGTTCTACAGGTGGGCGCTTGACTGCCAAAACTTTAAATTTGAAAAATATTCCCTTGTTCGACAGGTGGGCGCCTGACTGCCAAAACTTAAAAAAAAAATATTCCCTTGTTCAGGTGGGTGACTTACTACCAAGACTTGAATTTTGAAAAATATTTTTTGAGACTGCTGCATGTGTACTTGTTCAAAACAAGACAAAAAACACAAAATTCTTCCTGCCCCAGTTTGGTGCTTGGCGTAACCATGAGTGTTAGTCAAATATCCTTACCAAATATCTCTAGAGTTAAGTCCATAATCTAGGAGGGTCCTGACAACTTTAAGATTATGTTATGCTTCTCAAAAGGTATTATTTTCTCATATGTCTTGTTATGAGTTATATCAGCTGGGGGGTTTACCGGTGACGGGTAATTAAAACTGCTTCCCCTTATCCAGGCGGGTCTTGACAATTCTTAATTAGGTGACAAGATGTGACTACTAGGGGTTAGTATTTAGAGCTATATCCCATTATCCAAGGGGGTCCTAACAACTATTGTTGACTATTGCCGGGGAAGTATCTAATCTAAGTCCCATTTTTTCAGGAGGGTCCTGATGACTCTTGTTGGGGAATATCTAATCTAAGTCCCATTTTTCAAGAGGGTCCTAATGACTCTTATTGACTTAGGTTGGGGAAGTATTTGGGTTTGACCATGCCACCTGACTGTTTATGTCCTAAGCTAAGTCCCATTTTCCAGGAGGGTCCTTAGGGTTCCAACTTAAGTGTTAATCCTAACTTCTGTTTGTTTCTGCTAGTGATTATTGCCCTAGAGGGTTTTTTCAACTCTTACTAGGGAAGGTGTTGGTGCTTGCCCATGTTAGCCGCGCCTGTTTGAGTTTTAAACTGCGTTTCATCTCAACTTCCATGCTTCCAATTGTTCCTATTGGGTTTTGCTAGTTAAAGCTTGTCCCCTTGTGCTCTTTGCTGAGAAGGGTTTTTATGACAGACTATGTTCCTTTGAGTTTTAATTAAGACCCACTTCCAGGTGGGCCTTGAGATTTCGACCATACTTGCCCTGTGCCTGCCTTCTCCTGCGGACAGCCTCCTCTAGGCTCTTCGGAATTTTCTGCCCCTCTGTCAATCGAAGAAAAATTGTCAGTTTCAAAAATGGTGATTGGCTCGCGACATTCTTGTTAAAGACGGCCTCCCCATTGCCGTATGTACCATTGTGTTCCATTATCCATGTTGGTGATGAGTCGCTTGAACTGCTCAGCTGACCCCTCGAACCCTTACGGCTACTTTGCTTCCCATAATTGTGTTACATTTCTAACCCTTGGCCGGAATTCTTTATGTTCTTTCCCGACGATTGATGAATTAGTGTATTATGCTTTGGCCAACCTTCCGAACCTTGTGGATTCACTTTGTGCTTCATCTTGTGTTACATTTTCGCTCTTTTGCTAAAATCCCTGCACTCTTTTTTTTGAAATTACCCGATCTGTCTCTGATGTTTGGTTGACCCTTGCCCTTTGTGTCTTTACTTTTCTCTCCACTTTGCGTTGCACTTCCGACCCTTTGCCATTATTCTTTATTCCTCTTTCCAACAATTGATGAGTTTATATATCACGCTGGGTCAACTCTCATGGCCCTTTCTGCCTTTGTGTTGCACATTTGCCTCTTTTTCTAGAAGCCTCATACCTCTTTGGACGATTGTTGAGCCAGGACGTTATGCTTCACTGATCCTCTGACCTTCGTGGATTTGTTTTGTTTCTCATCTTGGTGTTACGTTTCCGAGCCATCGCCAGAAATCCTTACCCCCTTCCTTGCAATTACCCGGCCCATTTGTGACGCTTGATTGACTCTTGATATTTACTCCCTCACTTTGCTCCCCACCTTGTGTTGCACTCTCGATCCTTCAGAAGAATTCTATATGTCTTTCCCAATGACTGATGTATTATGCTTAGTCAAACCTTGCGAACTTGCGACCCTTCCCCATCTTCATTTTGTGCCAAGTTTGCATCCCCTCTAAGATAGCCCGACCGGTGTATAATGCTTGGCTGACCCCAGAACCTTTGTGGTTTTACTTTGCATGCCCTTTTCTGTGTGTTACTCCTTAACTTTGCTGACTCTTGTCTCTTCCATCAATTGCAGTTTTTATGAATCCCTCCATTTGTTGTTCCACACTTGTTATCTTTGTTGCGCCTTTGGGCGTCATGCACTTTGTCCTTTTCGGAATCACATGTTACAACAACCACCATTTCTATCCCAGTTTCTTGCTTGGGCACTTTTTGATTTTATTTTGATGACACCGAACCGTGAGGTTTCCTACGTATCCTTTTAAAAGGAATCAGGTCAAATGTAGTTCATATCGATTCCTTGTTTTTGTTGCTATTTTCTTCTCGTATTTTTATTTTTCTTTTCTCCCTTTTCTTTTCTTTGTTTTCTTTTTCTTTCTTCCTTCTCCTTTTCTCTTTTCTCTTTTTCTTTTATTTTCTTGTTTTTCCCCTTTTTTCTTGTTTTTTTCTTTTTCTTTTCCTTTTCATTCTTTTCATTTTTCTTCCTTTCTTCTAAGTTTTTTCTTTCACTTTCATTTTTCTTTCCTTTCCTTTTATTGCCTTCTCACGCCTACTCACACTTGCGCTTCCGATTTTTGTTACTGATTACTGATTCCTAAAGAGGGGTATGAAAAGAAAATAACTAAAGCTCAAAGAGTTTAGCAAAGGATAGAGTGTTTAGATAGCAGAATAAAATACCTTCGTCATTCCAATTTTCAAAATATGAAAAGTACAAACAAGTGTTGAGCATAGACAATGATCTAAAAGAAAATAATACATAATATCTTTTAACAGCTTCCGAATTGATAGCCATTTCTATTCATTTCCCTTCCACATCCGTCAGATACACTGCTCCATTGGACAACACTCTTGATACAATGAATGGTCCTTGCTAGTTTGGAGCAAACTTGCCTTTTGCCTCGGCCTGGTGAGCGTGGATGCACTTTAATACCAGTTGACCTACTTCGAACTTTTTGGGGCACTTTTATATTATATGCCTTGGCCATTCTCTATTGATACAACTGGCCGTGACAGACCGCTGCCAATCTTTTCTCATCAATCAGACTTAATTTTTCCAAACGAGCTTTGACCTATTCTTCCTCGTTGATTCCTGCTTCAGTCACGATTCGAAGGAGAGGGGACTTCAATTTCAACCGGGATTATTGCCTCTGTGCCATATACCAACAAGTACGGAGTGGCTCCCACTGAAGTGCGGATGGTGGTGCGAAAGCCTAACAGTGCAAAAGGCAACTTTTTATGCCATTGCCTGGATCCTTCCACCGTTTTACGAAGTATCTTCTTTTTGTTCTTATTAGCCACCTCAACCGCTCTGTTCGCCTTGGGGAGGTACGGGGTAGAATTTCGATGTGTGATCTTGAACTGCTGATATACCTCTCTCATTAAGTGACCATTGAGATTTGACCCATTATCTGTGATGAATTTCTTGGGGATCCCGAACCGAAAAATGATGTTTGTGTGCACAAAGTCGACCACGGCCTTCTTAGTCACTGCCTTGAAGGTTTTGGCTTCAACCCATTTGGTGAAATAGTCAATAGCAACCAGGATAAATCTGTGTCCGTTAGAAGCTTCTGGCTCAATGGGCCTGATGACGTCCATACCCCAGGCAACAAAAGGCCATGGTGCTGACATCATATGTAATTCCGACGGTGGAGAATGAGTTAGGTCCCGTGTACCTAACACTGGTGGCATTTGCGCACAAAGCAGATACAGTCCCGCTCCATGGCGAGAAAATAATATCCTGCTCGGAGAATCTTCTTTGCCAAAACATATCCGCTCATGTGTGGCCCGCAGACGCCAGCATGCACCTCATTCATGATGGCCATCGCCTGCTTAACATCTACACATCTTAGCAAACTGAGATCTGGCGTTCTTTTGTATAGTATTCCTCTGCTGAAGAAAAACCCACTCGATAATTGACAGATTGTTCTCTTCTGGTCACTCGTGGCTTGCATGGGGTACACACCTCTCCTGATATATTCCTTGATGTCGTGGAACCAAGGCTTGCCGTCAAACTCTTCTTCCACCATGTTGCAATAAGCATGTTGATCATGGACCCGGATGTGTATCGGGTCAACATAAACCTTGTCCGCATGATGTAACATTGACACCAAAGTAGCTAGGGCATCAACGACCTCATTGTAAATTCTGGGGATGTTCCTGAACTCTATTGACCAAAATCGTTGACAGAGATCATGCAAGCATTGTCGATATGGTATGAGTTTTAAATCTCTCGTTTCCCACTCCCCTTGAATCTGGTGTACCAGAAGGTCTGAGTCTCCCAAGACCAAGACTTCCTAGACACCTATGTCCGGTGCTAATCTCAAACCCAAAATTCATGCCTCATATTCTGCCATGTTGTTGGTGCAATAGAAGCGGAGTTGAGCTGTGACTGGGTAATGATTCCCTTCTTCAGAAATGAGCACCGCTCCTATCCCTACGCCTTTCAGGTCGGCAGGCCCATCAAAGAACAATTTCCATCCCGACTTCTTATCCCGTTCCACTTCATTGATATGGATCACTTTCTCATTCGGGAAATATGTGTTCAAGGGATCATATTCTTCATCTATTGGATTCTCCGCTAAATGGTCCGCCAATGCTTGTGCCTTCATGGCAGTCCTAGTACCGTAGACAATGTCGAACTCAGTGAGCAAGATTTTCCATTTTACGAGCCTTCCCATGGGCATGGACTTCTGGAAAATGTATTTGAATAGGTCCAGTTGTGAGATGAGATAAGTGGTATATGATGACAAGTAATGCTTTTACTTTTGGGCTTCCCACATCAAAGCGCAAAATGTCCTTTCAAGATGAGTATACTTAACTTCGTAGGCCATAAATTTCTTACTGAGGTAGTATATGGCCTGCTCTTTTCTCCCGGTAACATTGTGCTGACCCAGCACGCACCCAAACGAGTTGTCCAAGACTGTCAAATATAAGATCAAGGGCCTTCCTGGTTCCAGCTGGACCAATACTAGTGGGTTTGACAAATATACCTTTGTCTTATCAAAAGCCTCTTGACATTCTCCCGTCCATTTTACCACAACATCCTATGATTGGCTCGCAGATGGTTGTGAGTTGAGCAGTGAACCTACTGATGTAATTCAATCTTCCCAATAGACTCATTACCTATGTTTTATTCCTTGGTGGCGTAAGCTCCTGTATGGCTTTGATTTTTGATGGGTCTAGTTCGCCTCAACGGCTAACTATGAACCACAACAACTTTCTCGATGGACCCCGAATGCACATTTTGCCGGGTTGAGTTAGAGGTCATACCTGCAGAGCCTTTGGAAGAATTTCCTTAGGTCTTTGACATGATCGGATTGGTTTTTTGGACTTGATTATCACATCATCCACATAAACCTCTATTTCCTTATGTATCATATCGTGGAAAATGGTTGTCATGGCCCTCATGTATGTTGCCCCGGCGTTATTCAAACCAAATGGCATGACTCCATAACAGTATGTCCCCCATTGTGTGATGAATGTTGTTTTCTCCGCATCTTCTTCATCCTTCAAAATCTGGTGGTATCCTGCGTAACAATACACGAATGACCCGATTTCAGGCTTCGCGCAATTGTCAATCAATATGTGGCTGTTCGGAAAGGGGAAGTTGTCTATTGGACTTTCTTTGTTGAGGTCACGGTAATTAACACACAACCTGGTTTTACCGTCCTTCTTTTTCACATGCACAACATTAGCTAACCAAGTGGGGTATCATGTCACTCGGATGACTTTAGCCTCAAACTGCTTGGTCACTTCCTCTTTAATTTTCACACTCACATCAGTTTTGATTTTTTTCAATATTTGCTTGACCGGCGGGTAGGCTGGGTCGGTGGGTAGCTTGTGGACCACCAAGTTAGTGCTCAACCCGGGCATGTCATCATAGGACCATGAAAAGACATCTTTGTACTCAAGCAACAATTCAATTATTTCTTCCTTAAGTTGTGGCTCCAGCTGGACCCTTATTTTTGTTTCTCTGATATTATCCGAACTTCCTAGATTGACTGCCTCTGTGTCATTCAGGTTTGGTTTGGATTTCTCTTCGAATTGGGTCAACTCTTTACTAGTCTCATCCCATGTCCCTTCCTCATTATACCCTGGTTTATCCTCATGTTCTATTTCCTAAATTATTATTTTTGAACTAGACCTGTTTTGACGACTGGGCCGAGGAGTCCTTATGCATGTCAGATCACTGGAACCAGCATAAAAATAACTGTACAAAATAGAAAAGAAAGAAAATTAAAGAGAAATGGAAACTATTAGCATTGCTGAAAGGGAAATTGCATTAAAGACAACAGGGTTTACACATCTAAGCGAACGAAAATAACAACTGAATTAACAACTCTGATGCTAATCCAAACTAGACTGAAATGAAAATCAAAGCCGACTACCACGACTCCCTCCGAGTGGGAAGAGGAGTGTCTTCCCAGTTATTGATTTTTAGGCATGCTCCCAAAAACTGCACATCCGCCCTGCTTGATCCTTCTCCTGCCTCGACCATATTCACCTCATTGAACAGTTTTTCAAATCCTTTATCAAGATCTCCGTCCGCATCGATCATTGGGCCGGAAATCTTTGGTCTGGGTCCATTGCTAGCACTGGATTTGACAAATGATTTGGACAACCTTGGGATGGGTATTGGGAGAACCTAAGCCTTCTATCTCAGCTTCCTGGCTCGCCTTATGTCTGCGGATATGGGCTTGAACCCTAGGCCAATAGTTTCCGGATTTTTGGGAAGGGACACTGGTTGCACAATGCCTTGCAAGGAAGCCCCCAACCCCTTGTCGGGCTTGAAACCATTTTTCAACATTTCTGAAGCCACAATGACGGATGCAGATTCTGTCTTTGGGGTCGCGACAATGTCACCTTCTCAGATTTTCTATACTAACACCGAATCAAACACCTGGTAGACCCACGACCCTTTGTTGTCCTCAGATTAAATGAAAGGTACGATCGGGTTACCTGAAGTACACTGATTGTCTTCACCGTGCACCACAATCTCTTGTCTGTCCCATTCAAATTTAACCATCTGATGCAGGGTAGATGGCACTGCTTTGGCTGCATGAATCCAGGGCCTACCCAACAACAAATTATAAGAGACTACTACATCCAGCACTTGGAATTCCATAGTGAACTCAACGGGCCCTATAGTCACTTCCAGCACTATATCCCCTATGGTGTCTTTTTCTCCACCATCGAAGCCTCAAACACAGATGTTATTCTTGCGGACCCTTTCATTTTCCACCTTTAGCTTGGTCAATGTGGATAGTGGACAAATGTTTGCACTGGACCCATTGTCGACCAATACTTGGGTGTCCATAGCATCTTCACATTTCACAGTCAGATAAAGAGCCCGGTGTTGCTCAGTGCCCTCCATGGGCAATTCATCGTCAAAGAATGTGACCCGGTTTACCCCGAATATCTTGTTTGCAATCTTTTCCAAATGGTTCACCGTTATATTGTCTGGGACATGGACTTCATTCAAAATCTTCATCAACGCCCGTCGATGTTCATCTGAGTAGATTAGTATGGATAACAAATAAATCTGAGCTGGTGTCTTCCTCAACTGCTCTATGATATAGTAGTCGTGCATTTTCATTTTCTTCAAGAATTCTTTCGCCTCTTCTCCTGACACACAACTTTCTTCACTGGCTCTGGGTTATCTTTAGAGATTCTACCCTTACTCAATTTTAGATAAAATCATGGAATCGAGGGTGCTCTTGGACTGAGTTATTAAAGTGCTGACAACCCCTGCTATCCATATGTTAATATTTCCATCCTTCTGCGTAAACACCAAACGACCCAAGAAGAATACCATGAATGAAAAACACCGATGCTCCTCCCATTTGAGTTGATTTCCTTTGCCAAAAATATGGTTTTCCGAGTCATTGAATCCCCCTATTTGCCCATAACTATGATATATAAACTGCAGGGTATAAAAGTCGGTTGATAGGTCTGGGTTATGAACCTTCATACTGATTTTCAACGAGTCCAAGAATTTGTGTACAACGAGGGCTCTTGGCGCTATCAAGTATTGGTGCCTCAGGGGGATCATATGGGTCCCAATATATCCTTTATTTCCTCCAATGTCGGCGTGAGTTCGAAATTTGAGAATAGAATACATTGTGAGCCGGATACCAGAATGTGACTAATGCCTTTATCATATCTCCCCTCGGGTTAATCTTTAATAGCCCAATAATTCCTCCAAAACTCATGTTGACCCTGTTTTGCCCCGCTTCACCCAGGTCATTCCACCACATGTGTAGCTCCAAGGGAATTTTGTTCATGAATGTTATCGACAACTGCTGATCCGTGCTCATTCTGCACATTTATTAGGGCGAATTAGTATCTCAATATTTTATTCTATTTGATTTCAAAAATCAAAATCGACCACTTTCTTTTATGAAATCTATTTTCTAAAACCAAAAGCCCAGCTTTGCAAATACAGTTTTTCAGCACTTCCGGATGAAGATTTTAAGGCTGTGCCTGCTAACCGGCAAAAAAAAAAATTAAATCCAGAGGTGGCCATTTGTGCAAAATCAGCCTTCTGGCGTCGCTTTCGGTAACATTCGACTGTTCTTGGCAATAACGGCATCACCTGATTTATTTAGGACAACAAATAAAAAAAATTGGACATTTGTTTTTCTTCGTTTGTTTAGTTTTGCAAAAGGGAGGTTGGACCCGATGGGAGTTACCTACGTATCTCGCACTTGACGAGAATCAAACTGGCATAGTTCGGGAAAATAAAACTAACTATTTTCGAAAACAAGACACTATTTCGGAAAGCAAAACCCCTTTTTAATATTTTCCTTTTCAACAAACGACTTTAAAATAAAACTCTTTGTT
The DNA here is from genome assembly GCA_034376525.1 of Nicotiana benthamiana. NCBI lineage: Eukaryota > Viridiplantae > Streptophyta > Magnoliopsida > Solanales > Solanaceae > Nicotiana > Nicotiana benthamiana. Next base: position 8,208,557 of record CM067326.1, read on the forward strand.
TTTCTTTTTCATGGGCAAATAAAACAAACTATTCCAAATAACCCTCTTTTTTTTTCTTTCATTTTTCAAAATTCGGTAGAGTTTCATCACTACTTGGACATAAGTGGATAACTCTCTATACTGATATTTTTCTCCTTTTTTCAACTTTTCCCAAATTTCAATAATCAATCAACATGCAAGCATGAAACAAATAAATGCACACGCAACACGTATGATGCCTCAGGATGGTCTTTTCATTTCAGGTTACATGTTCTAGACGGACCCAACCTCTGTGTTGAGTCCCCTAAGTCATATGCACGTGATGCAAATAAGCGTTCCTACTAGGGATCCGACATGAAGTCAAGTTATTCTAGGTTCAAAACCTGAGTATGTGTTCTAGACAGTGTACCCGAGTGGAAAACTCGAGTCGATGAGGGGGTTACGTACCGGAAACCATCCGGCTTAGTAACTTGTCCGGCCTCTTTCATTTTTCAGGGTATGACACTAATAGAATAGGGAGTCTCAACCAGTAAGCACATCCCCGGAGGTGAGAGGATAAGTATTTCATAGCATTTTATATGTACAGTTCAGATAATATAAAGCGGTAAAAGCATTATTTTGCACATTAAGCGAACATGTAAAATCAGATGATAAACAAAGCCAAATACAATAATTATTGTAAGCTCGAATTCTTGAATCCTGAACCAGAGATTCTAGGTGTGATCCCCAGCAGAGTCGCCACAGCTGTCACACCTCCTTTTGGATACTACAAGGGCGTAGATAAAAGAGTTTTTTCCAATTTAAAGACAATCGAAACATGATTCAATTATTCAAGAGAATTTTAGAGTCGCCACTTGGGAGATTTAGGTTGTCCCAAGTCACCGTTTAGCATACCGAATCTAGGAAAAAATAACTTTGTTTAAAAGTCCCCGAACCAGAAATTCGAGTAAGGAATTCTGTTAACTCGGTGTTAGGCACTCCCGAGCTCCATAGTTCTAGAACAGTAGCTCAATCATTATATTTGGCTTAAATTATCTGATTTTTACAATTATGAACCTAGGTGCATTTTATGTATTTTAACCACTTTTATTATTATTATTATTATTATTATTTTAAAGTGAATTGCGACATTGTTAAAACGTGTCTCGAACCATGTCACATAAATGCACCTGTGATTTTTGACATATTTCAACTTCGTTGAGATTTGGATTTGCGTCACATAAATGCGCATCCGTACTTAAGAAGATAAAATTATTAAAGACACGCCTAAAAGTGACTAACATGTTATTATCTTTGTGGAAAAGCCATGCAATTCACTAAACGGCGGGTCCCCAATCTCTAAGTATTTTAATATAATCATTTCATGAGGGCCACGCAATTTATGGGTTCCATTTGGCGTGGCGCACCTTGTTTCTTATTTTTTTTAATAAAAAGTCAATCCTAAAGCAAACTATTATTATTTTTTCTACAAATTGCGTCTCTAAAGTTTTGGCTAATTTATGTGGGAGCCCGGACTTTCAAACTTGAGTCCATATTTAAACAGGATCCAATTCCCTTTGTTCCAGTGTGCTATCTAAGTCGAAAACTCCACTATCAATCAGTCATGCTTTCAGCTGAAGCTGGCCAGCAAGGATTATCGTATTTGGGCCTCAATGTGAGCCCAGAATTGAGCCTGTTGTTGTTGTTGCCTACGAGCCCAAGCTAGTGTAGTAAATACACAGTTAACTTTCATATGTTCAAATTTTATATCACGTGCATGAGTGAAGAATAATGTAAAATAATGGCAACATTAGAACCAACTTTCAGGTTTGTATATGATCAAAAAATTTATAGGCATAATAATTCACAGGAATAGTTCTAAATAGACCTATTAGCAACGTTCGTCTACCCTAAGCTAAACCATGATACAATCACATCAACTAACACAAGCTGGTCATCATACAAAGGTTAATAGTACATTTGAACTTTAAACTTATTTCACTAATGACTACTTTAATTCTGAAGCTACTATCAGTATATTTACTCATGAGATCGAAAATGAAACAATTGGTTAACAGTCCAGGACATTCTCATAATTAGTTACAATGAATATTCAAACAAATTGAAAGCTACTCGAAATTGAAACAACAAATATGGAAACAATTTGGTGCACCCAGCTTAATTTCTCTTTTCAAATTGGTTTTTACATGGTCAGGGTTCGGAAGTGTACCTTGAATTTGAGTAGAAGAACTGTGGGTTAGAAAACTCAAATAGCACAATAATCACAGGAATCCACAGCTTATGAGCAGTTAATGCACCAGAAATGCTACCAAATAACCAGGGAATTTTAAATCCAAACTCAAACTAGTAAAAACCCACCAAATGGCTCAAAGGAAGCGCAACCATCCAAAAATGAACCCACGGACAACATAGAATACCAGGAGGATTTTAACACCATATAACATTAGCAATCCAACTCGAAATGGCTTGAACAATAACCTAGCCAGCTCTAATTTAAATCAAGACAAATATTGGAACTTTAAATATATGTATTTCAGGTCATCTTTCTATCTCACATAGCTAAATTTCTGATAGACAACTGAGATGAAGATTTTAAAAAAATCCAAGAAAACAGTAAAACTTGGATTTCTGGAGGTTTTAAGGAATTTTTGAGAGAATATTTTTAGGGCTTCAAATCTGAACTATTATCAAATCTGAACTATTAAATAGGAATAACCAAAAATCCAACTCAGAATTCAGAAGAAAAATTGGACCACAAAGTCGAGAAAAGGCTGAAATTAACATAATTAAAAGGAATCATGCAATGTTGTAACTACTATGCCATTACTATTTGAAACAATCAAAATTGAAAACTACCAAATTAGTTTTTGACTATTAGCCTAAGCTGAACAATAAAGTGAAGGGTCAGGAATTGAAACTAAGCTAAACAAAATTGAAACTAATGCAACAAATATCGGAAGTGGAAATTGGTCTTAAGAAATGGGGAAATTAAAAAACATGGTGGGAAACTAAACTTAGGGAATTATCATAAAAATGCAACCGGACTAAATGGTAACCAAAATCCAAAATGAAAACAATAGAACCTATCAGGCTTCTATTAAAACAAACAATTAAACTAAAGCAAGACTAATTGTCTACAAAGAAATAAAACAAATGAAAAAATAAAAAGAAAAGAAATAATGAAACTTAAGGATTGATCTTCAAAGAAAAACCAGCCTGATTCGACTTGAATTCCCAAACGGAGTTACATGTTCGTTTTGGTCAAGACGAACATGCAACTCCATTTGGGAACCCAAATGAAGTTTTGACAGCCCGTCCCAAAATTAGGTTAATCCCCAGATTTGAAATTCGAGGATATTTATGGTTGTTTGAAGGAAATATGGGTTTTATTGGGTAAGGTAGGCCAAGGAGAGTGTGTGATGTTAATTTGGAAGCCATTGGAGTCAGCGCCACCGTGGACGGCGGAGTAGCCGCTCATTTGGGAGAAGATTCGACATGTTTGGCCGGGTTTTGAGGGGACATTTTTGGGGGGGTTGGAAACAGGAGAAAACAGGGAGCATGGGGTTTTAATTTGGAAAGATTTGGAGTTACGCTGCCGCCGGCGGTGATTTTCAGCCGGCGGTGGGCGGTGGCGATACGGTGGAGGCACGGTGGTGTTACACCAGCTGTTAGACTGTACGATGAAGACGGTTTGTGTCTCTGAGGTGTGAATGTCATTCAGAAACTTTTATTAAAGTGTGAGGCTCAATCTGAGCCGTTGGATTAAAGGACATGGACGGCTAAGATCAAAAGACGTCGTTTTGGACTTGATGTTTTTGGACCGGGCAGTGACCATTGGGTCTAGGTCAAAATTAATGGGTCGGTTGGTTTTGGGCTAAGCTTTATGACCAAAAGTGGCCCAAATCATTGTCTTTAACAAAGACCCATATTTATGTATTTATTCCCCCTTTTTATATCTTTTTTATTACAATTTCAGATTTTCAGCAATAAAAATAAAAATAAAACGAAGCATATTTAACTTCTACAAAATAGACTAAATAAAATCCTAAATTCTATATTTTTAAAAGAAAATTGAACAAATGTAAGAATAACTAATTTTTTGTTATTTTTCTTATCTTTGATATTAATTGACTAATAAACCAAAAGAAAAAGTGTAAAAATTTAGTCCTAAATGCAAATATGCCACTTTTATTTTTTTTATGAATTATATTTAATTAAAATTCACAACATGTAAATAAACACAAAATTATGCAATTAAATCCTGAAAATTCAAATAAAAAAGAAAAATCAAAATAAACACAGATTCACACAATTAATTCCTAAAAATTCAAATAATAAAAGAAAAATACAAATCACACAATTAATCCAAAAAATTCAGACAATAAAAGAAAGATCCAGATTTTAATGAATTTTATAGGAACATTTCGAGCGAGGAAAATATTTTGTGCTCACAGTAGGCTGTAAATTTCTTGCTTAGGTAGTATATGGCCTGTTTTTTTTCTTCCGGTGACATCGTGCTGACCCAACACGCTTCCGAATGAATTGTCCAAGAGTGTCAAATATAAGATTAAGGGCCTTCCCGGTTCCGGTGGGAACAACACCGGTGGATTCGACAAATATTCCTTTATTTTATCAAAAGCCTTATGGCACTCTCCTGTCCATTTCACCACAACTTCCTTTTTTAATAACTTAAAGATGGGATCGCATGTTGTCGTGAGCTGAGCAATGAATCGACTGATATAGTTCACTCATCCCAATAGACTCTTTACCTCTGTCTTGTTCCTTGGAGGTGGTAATTTCTATATAGCTTTGATCTTCAAGGGATATATTTCAATGCCCCGACGGCTGACTATAAACAATAGCAATTTCCTCGAGGGGACCCCAAACGTGCATTTTGCTGGGTTGAGTTCGAGATTATACCTACGGAGCCTCTAGAAGAACTTCCTCAGATATCTGACATGATCGGATTACTTCCTAGATTTCACAGTACATCATCCATATTGACGTCAATCTCTTTATATATCATATCATGAAAATGTTTGTCATCGCCCTCATATATGTTTCCCCAGCATTCTTCATACCAAAGAGCATGACCCTGTAGAAATATGCACCCCACGGTTTGATGAATGTTGTCTTCTCTGCATCCTCTTCATCTATCAAGATATGGTGGTAACCAGCGTAACAATCCACGAACGATTCGATATCATGTTTTGCACAGCTGTCAATCAGTATGTGGATGTTTGGGGGTGGGAAGTTATCCTTTGGACTTGCTTTATTGATGTCACGATAATCGATACACACCCTAGTTTTACCATCCTTCTTTGGCACGGGCACAACATTGGCTAACCAGGTGGGATATAGTGTGAGTCGGATAACTTTTGCCTCAAACTGCTTGGTCATTTCCTCTTTGATTTTCATGCTCATATCAGTTTTAAACTTCCTCAACTTTTGTTTGATAGGAGGGCAGGTTGGATCAGTGGGCAATTTGTGAACCACCAAGTTAGTGCTCAATCCGGGGATATCATCGTAAGACCATGCAAAGACATCTTTGTATTCAAGCAGCACTTCAATTATTTATTTCCTGGGTTGTGGCTCCAAATTGACACTTATTTTGGTTTCTCAAACATTATCTAGGTCACCTAAATTGACTGCCTCTGTATCACTCAGATTTGGTTTGGGTTTATCCTCAAAATGGCTCAGCTCTTTACTAATTTCATCCCATGCTCCTTCCTCGTCGTACTCTGATTCATCCTCATGTTCTATTTCTTGAATTATTATTTCTGAATTAGACTAATTTTTAAGACTAGGCCGAAGAGTCCTTATGCATGTAAGATCATTTGAGCCAGCATCAATATAACTGTACAAAAGTGAAAAGAAAAGCAAAGAAAAATGAAAACTATTAGCGTTAAGGAAAAGGAAAATTACATTTCATCGAAATTGGAGAGATAATAGGGTTTACACATCCAACGCATGGAACATAACATCTGAATTACAACCCTGGAGGTAATCCAGGTTAAACTAAAAGAAAAATCAAAGCTTACTGCCAAGACTCCCTCCGAGTAGGAAGAAGATTAGCTTCCAAGTTGTTGACTCTTGCACGGGGTCCCACAAACTGCACATCTATCTTGCTTGATCCTCCTCCGGCCTCCACCATGTTTACATTTTCAAACAACCTTTCAAACCTCTCGAGTAACTCTTTGTGAGGAATCAACCGCAGCATTGGCACTTGCTGTTGTTAAACACTTTTTAGCGTCAAGTTTCACAAATTATTTTCAGAGGCGAGGCCCATGCTTAGGGAGGGCCCATGCTTTCTTTCTCATCTTTCTAGCTCTCTTGATACCTGCACTTGTGGGCTTGAACCCTAAGCCAAAAGTCTCAAAGTTCGTGGGAAGATACACCGACTATGTGATACCTTGAAGTGATGACCCCGAACCTTTTCTGGGAACAAACCCATTCTTTAGCATTTCAACTGCCAGCATAACTGATGCAGTAGCTAATCTTGGTGTTGGAACATGCTTCCCTTCTGGACCTTTTCCACAGTTATTGAGTCATGAACTTGATACACCTAGGGCCTTTTATCATCATCTTCTTCAATAAAGGTCACGACAGCGTCTGTGAGAGCATGCAGATGGTCTTCGCCATGCACCACTATTTATTGTCAATACCATTCGAATTTCACCATCTGGTGTAAGGTAGAGGGCACTGCCTTGGCTGCATGTATCCAGGGTCTACCTAGCAACAGGTTATAAGAAACTACCAGGTCCAGCACTTGAAACTCCATGATGAACTCAACGGGACCTATTGTCAGCTCCAGCACTATATCCCCTATTGAGTATTTGCCTCTGCCGTCAAACCCTCAAACGCAAATATTTTTCATGTGGATCCTTTGATCGTCCACCTTCAGCTTGTTTAATATGAAAAGCGGGCAAATATTCGCACTGGACCCATTGTCAACTAAAACCTGGGTGACCACAGTATCTTCACATCTCACAGTCAAGTAATGAGCCCTATTATGCTCGGTGCCCTCCATGGGCAGCTCATCGTCAGAGAAAGTTACCCGATTTACATCAAATATCTTGTTCGCAATCTTCTCCAAGTGATTTACTATTATCTTTATAGGAACATGGGCTTCGTTCAAAATTTTTATCAACGCCCGACGGTGTTCGTCTGAATTGATTAACAAGGAGATTAAGGAGATCTGAGCCGGTGTTTTCCTCAATTGCTCTATGATAGAGTAGTCATGCATTTTCATTTTCTTGGGGAATTCTTCTGCCTCTTCTTCTGATACAGCTTTCTTCACTGATTCTGGGATATACTTGGGGATCTTGCTCATCCTCAACCCCTCAGGGGCGAAGTATCTCCCTGACTGGGTCAAACCCCGTGCTTCACAAACTTCTTCTCTAACTTCCTTCCCTTTGTACGTCACTATTGCTTGTTCATATGTCCAAGGAACGGCTTTGTTGTTGACGATTGGCGGCTGGATTACTAGTTTTACAATGAAAGGCTCTAAACGAGCACCTTCCACGACTATGACGGGTTCCCTAGTTGCCCCGTGTACTATCACTTTTGCCTTTTCCTGCTTTGGTGCGACCATGCTTGATGACCTCCTTTCAACCACAATAGGTTTTCTATCTATTTCCATCATCTTGATTGCTGACTTCTCAGTGCTAATACTTTTAGTTGGCTTGACTTCACTAGATTTGATCATCATTACAGTTTGTGAGGGATTTTTAGGCTCTCCCCCCTTGTCCACTATCTAAATCATGTTGGTCTCATGATGGGCAGAAACGGGTTTTGGTTAATGTTGGATGCTTCCGGAGCTTGCCATTCAATCGGGTGGGAGCCAATAAGTTCCTGGATAGCGTTCTTCAGATGCAAACACTTTTCGGTATCATGCCCTGGGGCACTAGAATAGTATTCACAGCTGACAGAATAATCTAAATTTCTTGGGGGAGGGTTTGGAAATTTTGCTTCGATTGGCTGAACATTTCTAGCTGCCTCAATCTATGGAACAAGCTGGTATATGACTCTCCCAATGGCGTGAAATTTTTCTTCTTCTGCACTCTCTCATTTTTTAGAACTTGGTTGGCCTGGAAAGCTGGTTTGGGAGGTTGTTGGTTGGCTCTTGGAGGGTAGTTATTTGGTGGAGCTGGATAATTATTTTGTGGAGCTGGCGCACGCCATTGTGCGTGGGCAGGAGGTTGGGTATATGCTTGTGCATGATGGACTGAGGGGTTCTAACGGTGGATAGTAATGTTGTGGTGGGCTATATGGAGTGTGTGGGTATGTTTGGTTGTGAGGACGCGGTTGGCTGTAATGGGATGGAGCCCGGGGCCTGAACCAAGTTCCCGACTCAACTGTCGCTACTTCTTCTTTCTTCTTCTTTCCAAAATATTCCCCCAGTCCCACTTTGGATAGCCTGAGTGGTTGCTTTTATTGCGGAGTGACTCATGATCTTTTTGGACTTGTGTCCTTTCTTGACCATACTTCCCATTTTAACTACCTCGTTGAAAGATTTACCCACTGCCGACACTAGATGACCGAAATATGTAGGATCCAAAGCTTGCAATAAAAAATCTACCATCTCACTCCCCTTCATTAGGGGGGTCAACCCTCGCTGCCTCTTCCCTCCAACGGAAACCGTATTCTCTGAAGCTCTCATTGTGTTTCTTTTCCAGTTTTGTCAAAGACATGCAGTCCGGGGCAATTTCAAGATTATATTGAAAGTGACAGGCAAATGCTTGTGCCAGGTCATCCCAAGTGTACCATCGAGTATGATCCTGCTGGGTGCACAATTCCAATGACAACCCACTTAAGCTTTGACTGAAGTACGCCATTAGCAGTTCATCTTTTCCTCCCGCTCCTCTCATTTTGCAACAAAAACCCGTTAGATGCGCGACTGGATCGCCATGTCCATCATTTAAGTCAAATTTAGGCATCTTAAAACCTAGAGGCAACTGCACATCCGGGAATATACGAAGGTCTTTGAACGCCACACTCACCTAGCTGCCTGACGCTCGCATATCTCAGAATGATTGTTCTAAACTTCTGACCTTCCTAAGCACCTCCTCTTTCTCAGGATTTTTATTGGTTTTTCAACCCCCGCCGAGATTTCAAAATGAGGAGCATAGGAGTAAGGCCCATGGGCTTGGTAAGCGGTTTCTGGTGGGTAGTACTAATTGTCATGAGCTTGAAGCAAAGGCTCACTTGATGATCTGTAGAGTGTGGGAGGACCATGTGCCACATAAATGGGAGCAATTGGTGGAGGGGGGGTGATTGACAGCTTTGGGTAGTGGAGCTGGAGGTGCTTGAGAGGTCTTTCAGGTATTGCGGGTTGACGGGGAAACTTGGGGGTGGATCAGTGGTGGAGTGGTCATGAGATTGGGCCAGTGGTGAAATTAAGGTCGAATTAGATGGATAGGTCGTTGGTGGCTACCCTCTCACCCATGCCTGATACATCTCAGCCATTTAGTGTTCCATTTTGTACATTTCCTCCTTCGTTACTTTAACGTCCAATTCCTCTACCTCTTTTAAGAGGTCAAATATGCAGACATTGGATTCCTGATTGGCCATGATCCGCTTGTTCTTAGACCACGTGTGGTAGTGGGTTGCCAGAATGCCGCAAGGACTAACCACCTGTCTAGAATAGGAAAGACAACACCAAAACTGGTTAGTGGTTAGGTTTCAACACATAGGTGGCCATGTGTGTAGGGATGAATGCACTTAAGCAGTTATCTATTTCTATGATACAAAGACGTGATTGCTTGCATCATCCCGGCTCTTATCCCGTGTCATCCTTTTTTCTCTTGTTTCTTTCTTCTTTCTTCAACAATTTTTATTCTCCAATTCTCTCCTTTATCTTACCACTATTTTCTAATTTTCTTTCTATTTTTTTTCCTTTTTATTGGTTATGGTCAAATCCTATGGAGATTGTCTACATATCATAACCCCGCATTGATCAGACCGAGAGTAGTTCTTGCAAATGAATACAGGAAATAGCTATTTTTGAAATTTTCAATTTTCATAAAGCAAAGCATTTGATTACGACTTCTGATAAAGAAATAATTTGACTTTTCAATTTTCATTATGTGAAGCATTTGATTACAACCACTGAAAAGAAATGAACATACTCCAACTCAACCGAAAACGACCAACCTTGAATTAAAATGGAAACTAACTGTCCCAACACACTACTACAACTCAAATAAAGGAAACTAGAGACTCTCAAACTGGTCAATCATGAATACATTAAAGCCTCTAATACTCCTAGGGCCTGCGGGACATCATTCGGTCTTGCCACAGGACTATATGTTAAATCCCCTTGGAGGCGGTAAAGGTCTTCCATTACTTGTCGAACAAAATTCATCACTAGAACAAAGAAGGTGCTACGAGCCATGTCCTTGCATGCGTGGAACTTCATGGTAATGTAGTCAACAATGGCTTTTATCCGCTCTCTAATCCTTCCCTTTTCTTGAAGCAGCCGCCCTATCTGATCACTCTTGGCTTCCAGAACTTGGGAGTCACGAAGGTGCTGATTTTTCAGCTATTGTATTTCCTCCTGCATTTGGGCCATCAGGTTATAGAAATGTTCCTTATCAGTTTTGAAATCTTTGGCTTGCCTAATTGCCTCGCCCTCATGGGTAATTTCTTTTTTCTCAGATTAGCAATAGTTTCTTCATAGTTTCTTTTCATTGTTGCACAAATTGGGCTCGTCTTCAGCTATCTTTGCCCACTGCTCCTGGATTTTTGCTATATTCTTTTTGGATTTTTCCAGGTCTTCTTGGCATTCCAAGATTTGCCTTTTCAGCCCGCTTATCAACCTTTCATCGGCCTAACTCCTTTCTTGGTTGTTGGCTGCTGCTTTCATATGTTGGACCTGAGCCTTAAGGGTCTCATTTTCCTGCGTCAGTTTCTTTCTATCGCCTTCATCATTTGCGGCTTGCAAGCTATTTTCAAACTGAATATCTCGAACGTGCTTTTCCAATTCGCCTATCCTAGTCCTGTATTCATTTTCTTTGGCTGCCCAATCCCACTGCGCCCGGGTTCCATTAGTGAATTGTTCGACATGTGGCCTTTTTGCGGGTCTCTTAGGGATGTAGAATTTTTTGCCAAACCGAATCATATATTTAGGGTCCACTTCACCTCTAGGTCAATCCCGTACTATGGTCTTAGGCTCAAGAAACCTGTTAGGATTTATGCCCGTCACTAGAGGGGGGTGAATAGTGCGGCACGAGAATATTGATAAATATTGCGGAATTAAAATTGCAGGAATAAAATAAATTCGGTAATTAAAATAACAAGGAAAGAACGCACCGAATTTATCCTGGTTCACCATAACTTGTGGCTAGTCCAGTCCCCGAGAGACTCTATTGAGATTCCACTAACTCTGTTAAGCTTACGGGTTCTTAACAAACCGTTACACTTTCTCGTAGATGTACACTCTACAAGACTTCAACTTGCTCGAGGATACCGCACCTCAAGACTTCAACCTTGCTCGTGGATACCGCACCACAAGACTTCAACCACTAAGACTTAGGGTACTTAGCGAATCCGACAATCAATGAGAAGATATGTTCTTCTCAAACACCTTTCTCTTTTACAACAATAACTCTCTCAAAAGAGTAGATAAAGAGATACAAATTTAGCTCTATGAACAACTCAAAGTTGTCTCTCAAATGGCTCAACAAAAGCTCTAAAATGATGCTCAAATAATGTCAATATGTATATCAATATTGGGAGGTGTTGTGTGTTTTTAAAATCAGCTCAAAAGACCCCTTTTTATAGGTGAAAAATGGTGTCTATCCGTTGCTTAATTGGCAATCAATTATGCTGATTTTGTGCCCAGATAATCGATTATTCAGTATCTGATAATCGATTATTCTCCAACGTTCAGAAAATCAGAAGCTGATTTTCTGCTGAATAATCGATTATCTGATACTGCATAATCAATTATTCTGTGGTAGTGTTCAAACACTGGCAACGGTCTACAGCATAATCGATTATGCATATACTGATAATCGATTACTCTGAGGCAGAATTGAAAACTTACTTCAAAAACCATTTTGGTTAAGATGAAAACTTTAACATCATATGTTTATGATAAATATGATTTAATAAAATATGTTTATGATAAATATGATTTAATAAAATGATTTTATTCATATTTATGATGACCTATGTTGAGCCAAAAGACGAGATATCTTAAGCGTTGCTCTTACATTTGTGCTACCTAACGACCTACGCCTTGGGTCTTCGGTCTTGAAAATTTGAGCTCGTCTTTGGCTTTTCCAATGCAATCTGTTCATCAATATGCTTCTCGGCATTCAAGCTTGATTGTTTATCATATAATATCGTTGTTTGACATTTGACTTCATTGTTTGTCATTCATCAAAACCTATACCTGAAAATCATGCTCATACCAACAAAGCGCACATATCATAGATAGAGTGATTTTCTACAATTTCCCTCTTTTTGATAATGACAAACAACAGGAGATATGCATATCGAATTCCCCCTAAATTCATGCTATATCTCAACATACAATTCATGCAAACAATTCAATATAATTCCCCTTAATTGAATATTCCCCCTCAATTAAAGCATCCTAGAATGTGAAGACATTCCCCCTCATTCGATGCATATCGCCTAATTTCTTCCCCCTTTTGGCATTAGCAAAAAGAGTATACCAATTGTTATTGAAACTATTGACGATACCAATTGTTAGGAAAATAATCATATCAACATCAAATACTACCAAAAGTTTGTAGAACCATACCAATCATAATGACGGTTTTTCATTATATACCAACTGTTATTCAACCGACGTTCCCCCTTGATGCAGTAAGGTTTCGTGCTTGGTGCATCTACTACAATATTGTAGTCTTCAAGCACACCTGCAAAAGTACCTAAAAATAGGTTTTCGGTACCCAGCTTCTTTTGGGTCCTTGGGGGTTAGGCAGATAATAATAATAATCAAAATATGAATCTCTATGCTTAGCAAAACATACGGGTGCAATGTGTCCTACCCGGTTACAATAATGACATATGACATTAGGATTGTGCATATGTCTAGGTTGAGCCAAATGCGTTCTAGGTGATCTAAAGTTGTTATTCCTAGAAGCGTTGAAATTCCTAGAGTCATTTCTAGGTGGTCTAAAATTATTCATTCTAGACTCATTAATAAAATTCCTAGAGTTGTGTCTAGGTGGTCTAAAATTATTAGTATTAGACTTATTAACAAAATTCCTAGAGTCGTTTCTAGGCGGTTTAACCTTATTTCTATCGTCCTTTTTAATTACCTCACTTGTTCTAGAATCATTTACACTACATTTTTCTAGTGTATTTCTAAGTTCTTCGTTCTCCATTTTTAAAGAACTACAAGAAGAGCAATTTGAACTTTGAACAATTAAAGAGGCTTCATTCATCTCCTTGATTTTATTCTTGAGATCGACATTGTCATTTTCCAAAAATCTATTTTCTTCTTCTAAAATTTTGATTTTATTTTTAAGAACAGTATTGTCATTTTCTAAAAGATCATTTTCTTCTTTTAGTTTTTCATTGTCACAAGACAATTTTTCAAATGCTTTTTCTTTTAAAGAAGGTTGTTTTTCAGAAACTTTTTCTTGCAAAGAAAGTGTTTTCTCAAAATCTTTTTCTTGCAAAGAAAGTGTTTTCTTCAATTCTTTTGTGGTTTTGGAAGCTTTAACAAATTCACCATATAATTCATCATAAGCATTTTGCAATTCTTCTAACGAGTAAGAGTTAGAAATACTTACCTCTTCTTCTTCGTTGGCCATGAGGCATAATGCGGCAGTTTCATCGCCCGAGCTGTCCGAATCCCATGTTACGCGCCTATGGTGTTTCTTCTTTTTCTTGTCCTTTGATTTTGGACAATGTGATTTGGTGTGGCCAGTTTTTCCACAATTTTGACATGAAGGACTTGGTTCTTCCTTCTTTATTTCCTTCTTCATAAACTTATAAAATTTTTCAATTATATCATTGGAAATAATATCATCATCACTTTCCGAATCACTTACCTCTACTCTTTTAGAAGATGAGGCTTTGAAGGCAATATTCGACTTACTTCTAAGATACGGATTAAGAATTGTGCTTTCATAAGCTTTAAGATTACCTCGTAGTCCATCAATTGTGACGTCCGTGATTCCTATCGACTCTTGGATAGCATTTGCTTTGGAGCGCCATTTGGGAGTAAGACTCCGTAGGACTTTTCGAACTAGATCTTTGTTCGAGTATATTTTTCCGAGAGCATGAAGATCATTGACGATTATTGAGAATCGTTCGAACATATTATCGATGTTTTCATCTTCCCTCATTCTAAAAAGTTCATATTCATGTGTTAGAAAATCAATTTTAGATTCTCGGACTTGAGACGTACCTTCATAAGTGATCTCGAGTTTATCCCACATTTCCTTTGCGGTTGTGCAACAAGAGATTTTCCGATAGTCGTCCGGATTCACCGCACAAAATAGTAAGTTGACGGCCGTTGCGTTTCTTTCAATTTCCTTGATGTCCTCGGCATCATATTCATTTTCCTCCTTTGGAATCATGATTTCCCAACTTTCTTTGTTGGCATTTGTTCACCTTTCTTGATGATTTGCCATAATCGAAAGTTGTGTGATTGGATGAATATTCTCATCCGCTCTTTCCAGTATGTATAATTTCTTCCATAAAAAAATGGAGGCCTCTCGGTGGAGTGTCCTTCGCTCATTATTCATGCATTCAATATTCTCAACAAAAATATATATCGCTCTCAACCGGTTAAGGCTTTCAGAGAGTTAGGCTCTGATACCAATTGTTAGGATTTATGCCCGTCACTAGAAGGGAGGGGGGTGAATAGTGCGGCACGAGAATATTGATAAATATTGCGGAATTAAAAAATGCAGGAATAAAATAAATTCGGTAATTAAAATAACAAGGAAAGAACGCACCGAATTTATCCTGGTTCACCACAACTTGTGGCTAGTCCAGTCCTCGAGAGACTCTCTCGAGATTCCACTAACTCTGTTAAGCTTACGGGTGCTTAACAAACCGTTACACTTGCTCGTAGATGTACACTCTACAAGACTTCAACTTGCTCGAGGATACCGCACCTCAAGACTTCAACCTTGCTCGTGGATACCGCACCACAAGACTTCAACCACTAAGACTTAGGGTACTTAGCGAATCCGACAATCAATGAGAAGATATGTTCTTCTCAAACACCTTTCTCTTTTACAACAATAACTCTCTCAAATGAGTAGATAAAGAGATAGAAATTTAGCTCTATGAACAACTCAAAGTTGTCTCTCAAATGGCTCAACAAAAGCTCTAAAATGATGCTCAAATAATGTCAATATGTATATCAATATTGGGAGGTGTTGTGTGTTTTTAAAATCAGCTCAAAAGACCTCTTTTTATAGGTGAAAAATGGTGCATGTCCGTTGCTTAATTGGCAATCAATTATGCTGATTTTGTGCCCAGATAATTGATTATTCAGTATCTGATAATCGATTATTCTCCAACGTTCAGAAAATCAGAAGCTGACTTTCTGCTGAATAATCGATTATCTGATACTGCATAATCGATTATTCTGTGGCAGTGTTCAAACACTGGCAACGGTCTACAGCATAATCGATTATGCATATACTGATAATCGATTATTCTGAGGCAGCATTGAAAACTTACTTCAAAAACCATTTTGGTTAAGATGAAAACTTTAACATCATATGCTTATGATAACTATGATTTAAAAAAATATGTTTATGATAAATATGATTTAATAAAATGATTTTATGCATATTTATGATGACCTATGTTGAGCCAAAAGACGAGATAACTTATGCGTTGCTCTTACATTTGTTCTACCTAACGACCTACGCCTTGGGTCTTCGGTATTGAACATTTGAGCTCGTCTTTGGCTTTTCCATTGCAATCCGTTCATCAATATGCTTCTCGGCATTCAAGCTTGATTGTTTGTCATATAATATCATTGTTTGACATTTGACTTCATTGTTTGTCATTCATCAAAACCTATACCTGAAAATCATGCTCATACCAACAAAGCGCACATATCATAGATAGAGTGATTTTCTACAGAACCTACATTCATTCCATATTTGGCGAATCTTTCTTTCTAGAGATACAGCCTTTGGACCTAGTTCGATGACTTATTTGCTTCGATCTTCATCATCGTGGATGGTTCGAAATCTTACCAATTGGCGCAAAACCCTATAGGGAGCATAGGGTTGGACATTATGGATGCCCATCAATAAAATATAAGGTACTTTAGCTGATGTGTATACTGCCTCCGAAAGCCCGCTCGAATTTGTTAGTGGTCAAGGATCTCAAACATGATTGCCAAGCCTTGCTACCCTCAGGGAATTCAATACCTGTTACTTGGGTTTTAAATTCTTCAATATAGCTCAACCCAGTCAAACCATAGTTCATGTACCCATTCTGGTGATAGAGGTGCTCTTGCATCCACAACTATAGCAACAAATTGCAACCCTGGAAGAACTTTCCACCTTCTCGGCATATAGTCAAGGCTCGATAGATTACGAACACGATTAGCAGCACGACCGTTTTGTTGGCCTTTTTATGGCAACATCTAACATTCCTAAGAGGTCGATTTCTATATGACCATCTTTTCTGGGATAGACTACAACTCCTAAGAAAGCTACCATGAAAGCTAAGGCCCGCCTTACCTCCCACTTGTCTCTGTTTTCGACATGGGTTAGACCAGTGTTTGGCTCTTCAAACCCTTGAGGGTTTCCATATCGATGATACAAGAAATGGAGTGTGCAATACCCTTCTGATATATTTCCATCCCGAATGTCCTAACTAATACTTAGCAAGTCTAGGAACTTGTGGGGAGTTACTGGTCTCGGTGCCAATGGATATCTGCTTCTAAGATTTCCATTGAGCTCTACATAAACCGCAACTTCCTTCAATGTAGGTGTGAGCTCAAAGTCAGAGAAACGGAATACATTGCGAGTAGGGTCCCATAAAGGTATCAAAGCCTCAAATATGTCCAATCTTGGCTTGAATTTTAATAAACCGACGAGGCCTCCCAGAACCTTTTCCATTGTTTCTTTGCTACCCGACCCTAGATCGTCCCACCACATATGGAGCTTCAAGGGGATCTCATTAAGGACTGCGAAGCGTTCAATTTCACTTGTTCTTATCCTACACATTTATTAAAGTGATTCAAAGACTGGTTAAAAGAAGGAAAACAACATCATTTCTTTCTTTTCTTTTCTTTTTCACAATTTCTCAATTTTATTTCAAGGTAAGACTCCAGTTTTGTAGATACGGACTTTGAGCACCCGGCGGAGAAGATTTTAAGGTTGTGTTCGTTAACCATTGAAAATGACTCAAGGTGGTTGTTCTTGCAAAAATAGCCTTCCGGCGCCTTTTTTGGCATTCGGCTTATTTTTGACAAGAATGACATCACCTGGCTTATTTATAGCTAAAATCAACATTTTTGTTATCATTTTTGGCTATTTTAGTAAAAGCGAAGTTGGACCAAATGGGGGTTTCCTGCGTATCTCACATCCGGTGAGAATCAAACTAGCGTAGTTCAGGCAAATTGGATATGAGCAAAAAATCAACTAATTTTTATAGAAAACATTTCCTTTGGTTTGTTTTTTTTGTTTGTTTTTTTAAAAAAAATGATGAAACTCGTAAACTCTTTTGGATTTTCTTTTTCCCTTCATTTTCACAAATATTTTTTTTGGAATTTTTCATATACTTTTTGTCCCCCCTTTTTAATAAAAATTTAACAAAAATACTGCTTTTTATTTTCACCCTTCAGATAAAACTATTTTTGAAAACAATTGCTTTCTTCATTTTCAATCAATAGGCCCATAAAAGCAATTTCATTGACAAATTGAACAAACTATTTTTGAAAACAAAAAAAAATTCTTTTTCTTTTTCTTTTTCTTTTTTATTGGCAAACAAACTCTTCCCTTCTCTCAACCTTTCCCCAATATTCATAAGCCGGTCAACTTGAAAAATACGGAATAAATGCACAAGTAGCTTGCAAAATGTCTCAGGATGGTCCATTATTTTGGGTGCATCAGTCCTAGACGGACCAACCCCTGTGTTGACTCCCCTAAGTCAAATGCAGGTGATACAAACAAAATTTCCTACTAGAGATCCGGCATGAGGTTTTGTTATACTAGGTTAGAACAATGGTTTATTGTTCTAGACCTGGCTTACCCGAGCGGACAACTCGAGCCGAGGGGGCAGCGTACCGGAGATACACAAGCTCCGTCGGCTTAGAAGTTTGTCCGAACCTCGTTCTAATTTGGGATAAGACTCTAACAGAAGAGAAGTCACACGAAGTGCACCCTTCTCCATGATTTAGAAGACTCAGAGAAAGGAATGGTTTCGTAGCAGTTTATATATACAGTCCAACAACTATCAAAGCGGTAAAGCATTTAACACATATGGCATAGAACAGGTAGGAAAATAAGAAAAGCCAAATAAAATAGTTATTCTAAGCTCGAATACTTGAACCCTGAACCAGAGATTTTGGGTTCCATCCCCAGCAGAGTCGCCAGAGCTGTCACACCTCCTTTTTAACACTATTACCCCGTGAAAGGCGTAGATAAAGGGAGATTTTCCAATCAAAGTACAATCGAAACGAGATTTATGTTATTTAGATATTTCAAAGTCGCCACTTGAAATAATTAATGGTGTTCCAAGTCACCGATTTAAATCCCGAATCAAGGAATATTGACTCTGTTTAACAGTCAGCAAACCATAAATCCGGGTAAGGAATTCTGTTAACCCAAGAGAAGGTGTTAGACACTCCCAAGTTGTGTGGGTTCTAGCACTGTCGCTCAACTACTATATCTGGCTTAATTACTTGATTTTGAAACATATCATCCTATAGTGCAATTTTTAAATTATTTACCGCTTTTTATTATATTTTAAAGAAATGTGAATGTCGTTTAAATCGTGTGTTTGGATCACGTCATATGAAATGCACCCGGATCCAAGACACATTTTATTCAACATTTTGTGATTTGGATTTAGGTCACATGAAATGCACACCCGAATTTAAGAAGGTAAAATTATTAAAGAGCGTACCTAAAGCAGCTAACGTGTTATTAACTTTGCGGGAGGCCATGAAAATTCACTAAATGGCCCATCACGAGTTCTAAGTATTTGAATGAAGTAATTAAGGCGCGCCACGCAATTTGCAATTTTATTCGGCGCAGCGTACCTCGTGTTTATTCGAAAGGCCATCCTAAAAGAATTATTATTCTCTATAAAAAAAGTTATATCTATAGCGACTTAATTAACTAACATTATTAATAAAATAATATTCAAGGGATTCAGGCTCTAAGTTCAAGTCCACACACAAACAAGAGGGAAATCTCATAGCTTGAATGTGGTACTTAACTTGGAAGACACTAGTAAACTGCAACGTCCATGAAAGTTAATTTTTTTTAAAGCCTGAGAATGGAAAGGCCGAAGCAACTATTGGGCCCAAGCGTAAAAATTCTGGGCCTTAAAGTGTAACGGTACTAAGGGCATAAAATGTCATTCTCTTTCAAAGGGATGTAACATCATGTCCTAAGACAAGTAAATTCTTGCAGTGGCGAATAGCATGTGTTTGTTTCACAACTATCTTAAATTGAAGAAATAAAATGTTCAATCACTAGAGAAAACTAATGCTCGAAATTTAGCATCTTAACTTTAAAGAATTTCTTTATCGACTAGGTGACTATGAAATTCCAACTTTTATGCAGTGTTTAGCTAAATATCAAAACTATCAAACCATTAACTTATTAATTGAATCATGGTTCTTCCAAGACACAAACACTCTAAGCGAATTCTGAAAACATGGCCTATTGCAAAGCAAAGTTCAAAGTCTATGAACTAGACTAAACCTGCAATAGATCTAGGCTAGATCGAAGGAACATGTTAAGCAAATCCAAATCCGACTATCAGTTCGACTTACATTCAACTTTCAGCAAAGATTGATCAAAATCATACTAGAGAATAGTAAGCTACTATACTAACACTACTACATTAGTCCATGGCCAGAACATATATAAGAGAATTGAACTAGGCTAACAGTTGTGCAAGTACAGAAGAGTTAAATAAACAAATGCATTAAATCTATTCAAGTGAACCAATCTCCACATTCATCCATTTTCATTCACTGTAAGGTGAGATAAGTACCTGGATAATCAACAAAGAAAACCAAATATTAGCTTGAAATTAAGGGTGAAGCAATAGAAGTAAATCAACAGCAACCAAATTCGACCACAACTTCAAGTGCAAACCATTTCCAATTTTGGAATTTTAGATAAAACATCAAAAAACAACTCCAATCTAGCTGATACTACATCATCTTAAACCAAGCTTTACAAACCAAATTCAAACCACTTCCATATCAATTGATTCAAAACTTGTTTCCAAGACTGAACAGATCGGGGATTATTGAAAACAAAATGCAATGGAACAGTATTTTCCGCTGTATATGTTTTCAGAATTTCTCTCTAGGCTTTTAAAAACTTTTTTTTTGTGTTTTTATATTTTACAGTTCCTCAAGGCTTCTTTCTCATCTGGTTTTTCTGTGTTTTTTTAGCTCTCAAAATCTATATTTTAAGGAAAGAAATGGTGCCTTTTTAGGCAAGCCAATAGGACAGCTCTCAGATTTTGGTTTTCTTACCCCTTGCCCCCTTTTGAATTTTCATTTTAGCTTAGGTGAACCTCAGTTATTAACTTGTTGCTCAAGTTTTATAACTACACATCTGTAATTTAACTCAAGCCCCTCACTAGTAGGTTCCTCAGGCAGTTACACTAAGATTCCCCAAGTTAGATTACCTAGACTACCCTGAAATGTCGCTGAAATTACTTCTAGAAAACCAACATCTATATGTGCCAGCCCAAATCAAATAAATAGAGCTCTAAAGTTGTCACTGGGATTGGCTAAGCAAATCAAAGGCTCAACATCTTACCCTATTACGAAACACCCACAATTATGACCCAAAACCTTTACACAAAACCCAAACGAGCAAACAATAATGAAAATAGAAACTGATAAACCAATCCAACTACAGTGTAGCGAAACTCAAATTATCAAGAAAACTCAAATCGAGCACACAAAGTTCAGAGAAATATGGTTACCAAAATTACCAATGACAATCCTAAAATGATGCTAATCGTTATACTAACACAATTCAATCTTAAAGACACTTTTAGAACAGTAAAAGAAAATAGATAGACAATAGACGAGAAGGGAGGGGACATTGATGAAAAACAACAGAAGAAACAAGGAACGGATGGAAACAGAAACAAAAATAGGGAAAAGAAAAGAATACGAAGGGAAATACCTAAAAGAGAAGACAAACAACTGGCTTGAACGAGCTCCGCCATCTTCGATTTGACCCAAAATTGATAATGACCTCATGTTCTCTTTGTCAACAACCGAACAATATTGATTTAAAGTCAAATCGGTCCTGAGAGCTTGAAGACTTTGAAAGATTTCCTTCTCCTTTAATTTCAGATTGGGTGAGGATTTGGTACGAAGTGGTGGTGGATTGGGACTCATGGACGAGTGATGGTTGCATGGTTGGATTTTGATGGCGATTTGAGCTTCTCCACCGGCCGGAGATGGTGGGGAAACAGAGGCGGTGTTAGGGTTTGAATTAGTTGAGCAATCCGGGTGGGATTTGAGGGAAGCAAAGGTCGGATTTGGGAAGAGGAGGGTGAGGTGGTGTTAATTTGGCTAGGTTTGAATGCTGACCGCTGCCGTGGATGACTTCCGGCAGGTGGCAGGCGGTAGGCTTAAGATGGCATTACGTTTGACTTCTGAGAGACGAATGAGATTTGTTTGAATTAGGTTCGTTCGGACATATTAATTGAAAGTGGGGTGGGCAATTTGAACCGTTGGATATATTGAATGAAGGGCCAAGATTGAATTAAAATTGGCAGGCTCTAAACAACATCATTTCGACTATTAAAAATGAAGCTAGGCCGGTTTGGGGTCGGGTCTGGAAGGACATGTTCTGGTGGTTAGAGGTTTGGGCTGGGATATTTTAATTCAAATTGGCCCAATTGTAGTCTTTTTAAACAAGACCACATTTTCAAATTCTTTCTTCTTTTTTTTCATTTATTTTAATTACTAAACTAATTTTATTTAATACAAAATTAACCTAAAAAGTGACAAAGACTATGATTTAACCCTAAAATTGAACTAATTAATTTTCCTAAAATTAATCAAGTCCCAATTTAAAAGAAAACAGTAAAACCAGTATTTGTTATTTTCTTTTGTTTTCTTTTTTTCGATAAGATTAATTAACTAATAAACTCAAAATATAAATTTGAATCCTAAATGCAAAGGTGCTATTTTTGTATTTTCATGAATCAAAATGCACTCAACATGCAAACAAACACACAATTTATGTGATTAAATTCTAAAAATCCCACAGATAATGAAAATCCTAATTTTACGAATTATAGGAGTAATCTAAGCTAGTCAAAAGTCACATTCTCACAAGGAGTTCTTCCTTTCTACCTACTCCCCGCAACTAGTTGCAATATCTTTTGAGGTGGGCAATGGGATTCTCGTGCCCATCATATTTCTCAAACTTTGGGGTTTTAAATCCCAATGGTAGATGCACGTGAGGGAAGATACATAAGCCAACATAGGATACACTTTTCTGTCTACTCAGGCCTTATAGTCTTTTAAGACTCTGCTCCATACTCCTCATCTTTCTGGCAATCTCTTCTTGCTCAGGAGTTTTGGTGGCCCTTTCTTGCCCCCCGGTGAACTCATGCCAGGGTGGTTGAGAGTAAGTATAGGTGGTAAACTATATAGGTTCCAATGAGAAGGATTGAGTTTGTAAAGTTAATGATGATGGGTCAAAGCTAGGCTTGGGAAGTGTAGCTTGTGTCATAGCCGAGCAAGGTGTTGCAATGAAGATATTTGAAGCTACACCGGACATTAACACCTGCGGGGTGAGCCCTAGAAGGTGTTCCCACAAAACGAGCTAAGATGGTAGAGTGTCATAGTGATGTGTTTGGGTGACTGATCGGGATGTTGGAGGTACCGCTTACCCTAGGAAAGAGTTCAGGGAATCCCGGGATTGTGCTTGGTGGTTCTATTCCATTTGCCCAGGCGTCCAACATTTCCATTACATGGAGATGCAGAATTCTGTTTTAGTCGGCAGCTCCTGATTTTGAGGTTAGGATGCCCGAGATCGGACTACCATCCATAATGGGAATTGTTGGTAGAGTCATTTACGAAGACATTTCAATGCTCCCTTTCGATCTCATGAAGTATGGATGTGAAGCCAGGCTACCACAAAACCAACCACCTTACTAAAAAAATCTGGATTGGAAAAAAGCAACAAAAGGGTCAGTTTAAGCAAATAACACATAGGTAATCGCACGTTGGGGGTGTAATGCACCTATACAGTTAAATTTGTTTCTATGTGTTTTTCAATGGTTGCATGTTTCATCCCAACTTAACTTATTTTTCCAGATTTTCTCTTCTTTCCACATTCAAACTTCCAGTCTTTCCCTTTTGTTTCTTTTTTTGCTTTCTTTTCTCATTTCCATTTGCTTTTTCTTTTCTCTTTTTTTTTCACCTTTTTCTTATTAGAATTATTCACAAAATCATGACCGGATCTGATGAGGATTGCCTACGTATCACGACGCCGTGAATCAGATCATTACGTACCTCAAGAAAAATAAATGCGAAAATTAAAGAAATAATTTTTGGGAATTTTCAATTTTCATTAATAAAAACTCCTAAACTTCTATTACAAAAGATTTCAAACAACCCATTTTCTTGGAATGTAAAACTAAGAACGAACTCAAAATAAACTAAATACAGACTCGATAGATGATAAAATAGGAATACATTAAGGCTTCAACTCCTGGGGCTCGTGGGACACATTTCAGTCTCGCCACGGGCCTACGTGCGAGATCCCCTTAAACCTGCTCCAAATCACTTACTATCTAGTGGAGAAATGTCATCAATGCAGCAAAGAAAGTTGTTTGAGTCATGTCCTCATATGCTTGGAATTTTTGCAACAATGTAGTCGGCAATGGCTCAACCCTCTCTCGGCTTCTACCCTTGTCCTAAAGTAGACCCCCGATTTGTTGATTTCTGGATTCTTACACCTGATTGTTGTGATGGTTTTGATTTTCAACTGTTGCATTTCTTCCTCCATCTGAGACATCATAGCATAGCAATGTTCTCTTTCAGCTTTAAAGTCTTTGGCTTGCTTAGCCACCTGGTTTTCAAGGGTAGTTAACTTTCTTCTCAGATTGGTGATTGTCCCTTCATATTTTATTTTCATTTGTTGCATAAATTGTGCCCTCCCTTCTACACTCTTAGCCAATTGGGCCAGGACTTCTACTAAACTGGCTTTAGACTTTTCTAAGTCTTCTTGACTCTCAAGTACTTTCTTTCTCGGACTGCTTATATGCCTTTCATCCGCTTGGCTTCTTTCCGAGTTTCTTGATGCTATTCTCATTTTCTGGATTTGAGCTTTGAGGGATTCGTTTTCCTGAGTTAGCTTTTTCTTTTCCCCTTCATCTGCATTTTGATACTCTTTCAAAATTCTAGGTCCCTGATTTGTCCTTCTAACTTACCTATTTTGGCCCCGAAGCTTTGTTCTTTTGCCAACCAACCCCACTGCTCTTGCGAGTCGTTAGTGAATTGTTGAATGTGGTCTCTCTTAGCAGGTCTCTCAGGAATCTAAAACCTTTTACTAAACCAAACAATGTACTTGGGATCTACCTCACCTCTAGCTAGATCCCGCACCATAGTCGTAGGTTCAAGAAATCTGCATTCATTCCACACTGGGAAATTCTTTCTTCCGGAAATATGGCTTTTGAGCCGAATTCGACGACACGTCTACTCAAATCTTCATCGCGGGAGAATGGTTTGAAATCAACCCAGTTGGCATAAAACTCCGTGAGGAACATACGGCTAGATGCTCTGGATGCTCATTAAAAGAAGATAACACACTTCGGCTGACATATATACTGCTTCGGTGACGGGAAGTCATCCGAAAGGCCACCGAATTTTATCGGCGGTCAAAGAGCTCAAGTGTGCAAACCAAGCCTCAGTACCCTCGGGGAATTCAACACCCACTACTCGGCTTTCAAATTCTTCAATGCAATTCAAGCCGGTTATACCGTAATTTATATACCCAACATGGTGGCAGGGGTGCTCCTCTATCCACAAATGTAGTAGCAAATTGCAGCCTTGCAAGAACTTTTCCCCTTCTCGACAGATAGTCAAGGCTCGGTAAATTTCAGATAAAATGAGGGGAACCACAATGCCACTAGCTTTCTTGATTGTGACGTTAACCATTCCTACGAGACCCATTTCTATATTGATATCTTCTCGCGAAAAGATTACAACACCCAAGAATGCTACTATGAAGACAAAACCCCACCTTTCCTCCCATTTATCTTTATTTTCGGCATGGGTCAGACCAGTATTTGGCCCTTCAAAACCTTGAGGGTTACCGTAGAGTTGATAGAAAAATTGGAAAGTGCAATACCCTTCAGATAAATTTTCATCTTGAATATCCCAACTAATACTCAACATATCCAGAAATTTGTGGGGAGATACTAGTCTTGGTGACACTGGGTATCGACTTTTAAGGTTTCCGTTAAGGCCAGTATAACTTCATTTCCTCTAGTGTGGGCGTGAGCTCAAAGTCAGAAAAGTGGAACACATTGTGAGTTCGATTCCAAAAAGGTATTAAGGCTTCAATCACGTCCAACCTTGGCTTGATGTTCAAAAGTATGATGAGACCACCCAGAACCTTTACCATAGTGTCTCTACTACCTTTTTCTAAGTCATTCCACCATATGTAGAACTGTAAGAGGATCTCTTTAAGAGCACAGAAGGGTTTATTTTCATTTATGCTAATCTTGCACATTTATTAAGGTGATTCCATAACCCATTTTGACATAAAAAGCAAAAAGGCAACACTATTGGTTTTCAAAATTTTCGTTTCAAAATAAAACGCAGCTTTGCAAATACAGCCTTTCGGCACTTCGGGGAAGAAGATTTTAATGATTTGCTTGCTAACAAGCCAATATTTGAAAAAGAGACCAAAGGTGGCTATTTTTGCAAAATGGCCTTCCAGCGTCCTTTTGGAGACATTCGGCTTATTTTAAACAAGAATGGCATCACCCAGCTTATTTGCGATAAGAAAAATAAAATTTTGTTCTTTTGGGATATTTTTGCAAAAAGGAATGTTGGATTCGATGGGGGTTGCCTATGTATCCCACATCCGATGAGAATCAAACTGGCGTAGTTCGGGCAAATTTAACAAAAACAACTATTTTTGAAAACAAATTTTTCTTCTTTTTCTTTTCTTTTTCTTTTTTTTTCAAAAATTTTGCAGAGTTTCGGTACGTCGTGGACATTGGTTTTCAAAACCGGTAATTATCTCTCTCTTATTCCTCACACTTCTCTTTTCTTTTTCCAACTTTCTTTATTATTCACAAGCCGGTCAACATGAAAATCCAAAGCAAATAAATGCACAGGTAGAAAGTAGGATGCATCAACATGGACTTTTCATTGCAGTTACACCTGTCCTAGACAAACCCAACCCATATGTTGAGCCTCCAAAGCCAAATGCACATGATGTAAACAAACCTTCCTACCATGGATACGGCATGAGATTTTGTCATACTAGGTTTAAAATCTAGGTTTATTGTTCTAGACCTAGCTTACCCGATAGGACGACTCGAGCCAGAGGGCATTGTACCGGAAATATAGAAGCTTCACCAGCTTTGCTTGAACCTCATTCTAAAATTTGGGATAAGACTCTAACAGAAATGAAGTTACACGAAGTGCACACTTTTCAGATGATTTAGAGGACTCAAAAAAAAGAAGGGTTTCGTAGTAGTATATATACAGTTCACACAATATCAAAGTGATAAAAAGGGCATTTAGCTCATTAGACTCAAACATGTAAAAAATTAGATAACAGATAAAGCCAATCGTAACTATTATTCTAAGCTCAAATTCTTAAACCTTGAACCAGAGATTCTTGGTTATGCATCCCCAGCAGAGTCGTCAGAGCTGTCACACCTCCTTTTTTACATACCACCCTGAAGGGTAGTATAAAGGGAGTTTTCTCAATTAAAGAGACATTATTCAAAATGAGATTATTTATTTATTAGAGTCGCCACTTGGAACAGTTTGTTTTCTGGTATCCCAAGTCATCGGTTTATTCATAATTGTTGTATTTTCATTGTATCATTATTGTATATTGCATGTATAGTACACATTGGGCTAGTATTTTATTTTGGGCCTGTTTAGATTCGGGTATGCTTTGGCCCAGTCCGAATTGTATACTCTGACCCATATTTGATATAAGGGTCAGAGGCTTCTAGAATAGGCAGTTAGTTTTCATTTTTCGTTCATTAATCAAAAATCAGAGAAGGGTTCTTCTCTCTTTCTCTTTCTCTTTCTCTCTCTATCTCCACTTCATCTCCGATTCACCATGTTTACATGGTATCAGAGCGTGGTTCTCCCTCTCGGATGTATCCTTTATCTTCTCGGTTCTTCCGGTTTGGATTTATTGTATTATCGGTGGTAATTTCTGGATTTTTCAAGTTGTTGGTGATGATTTTTGATTTTTTTATGATCTGTTGGTGAAATCGGAGATGGTTTGTTGTTGATTCTTCAAGCGTGGTGTTAGGGTGAACTTCCGACACCTCTTGTGCTTGATTCCGCCGGCTTCTCTAAAAGCTAGGGTTTTTTCTATGAACGAAGCTAGGGTTTTCTCTGCAAGCTAGGGTTTTCTCTAAACCTTTGAAGGCCGCGTCTTCTCCGGTAACGTAGAAGTCTAGTAACCCTATTCTCACTCTCGATTAGAGCTTGCATGTGTTTTTGTTGCTGGAATATTTGTTGTATCGTGTAGTTCATATATATTGAATAAATTTCCTCTCATCATTGTTGTTCTGTTTCTGATGGCAAATATGAACCCTATTAATCCCCCACCTATTGACCCCATAAGTCTTCTCTTTGTTTACTCTTCTGATGTCCCCGGTGTTTCCCTTGTTTCTATTCCTTTCTCAGGTAGTGGCTATGGGGGTTGGAAGAGGAAGATGATAGTTGCCCTGTCCTCTAAGAACAAAATTGGTTTTGTTGATGGCACCTGTCCTAGACCAAATACTAACTTGGCTGAACAGAAATTATGGGACAGATGCAATAATATGGCAATTTCCTGGTTGACTGCCTCTCTATCTCCTCAAATAGCCGAGAATGTTCAATATTCTGAGACTGCACAGAGTATATGGGCACAACTCAAAGCCAGATATGGCACAGCCAATAGGACCAAAATTTTTGAACTTAAAAGAGAACTCTCTCATTCTTCTCAAGGACCTCTAGATATAGCATCCTATTTTAACAAACTCAAAGGGTAATGGGATGAGTTAGGAACAGTATGCCCAAATCATGGACAGAGATGTATTAGTGCTTCCAAACCTGGCATCATAAAGGATGATGAGGAGAATAAGGTGTTTCAATTCCTCATGGGCCTTAATGAAACATATATGGGGGTGAGGAGCAACTTGCTGATGATGCAACCTCCTCCTAGTCTTGACAGTGTCTATAACATTCTCCTCAATGATGAAAAACAAAGACAAGTTCAGTCTGTTTCCCAGTTCAATCCTGACTCTATGTCCTTCAGTGTCAACACACATAAAACTTCTACACCTTCTTTCAGTCAAGCTGCATTGCCCAACTCTTCTCCTCTCAGACAGTATGCCCAGAGAGTTACTTTTGATCAATCTAGAGGACCTCTCTTCTGTAGATATTGCAAGAAGTCTGGGCACTTAATTGATAAGTATACAAACTTCATGGATTTCCTCAAAGCATCAGGTTTAACAAAGGGAAGAGACTTACTGCTGCCCATGTAACCACTGGCGTTGATTTTACCTCATTCCCTTCTTCTGATGGACACAATTCTCATGCTTCTGGAAATAACATTGAGGGTCATTCATCTGTCCAACATGTAGATGGACATGGTTCTGTAATTCCTGGAATGAGCAGGCAACATTATGATCAGTTGATGAATCTGCTGCAACAGTCCAAATTGGGTGACTCCACTGCTCGGACTTCTCCTGCTCAGACCTCTCCTACTATTTGTGCTGCCAACTTTGCCGGTACTATGCTTACTGAGAGTCCTGTTTCTGATTCCATACTCTGTCTACTTACTCATATTGCTTCTGTCTCCTGGATAATATATTCAGGGGCTTCTGATCACATGACATCTAATAAGAACTTACTCTTTAATATCACACCTTTACTTGTGCCTTATCTTGTAACTCTTTCTAATGGATAAAGTGACTTCAACTGGATCTTTTGCTTTAACTCCCTCCATCACTCTTCATAATGTACTGTTTGTTCCTTTTTTCAAACACAATTTAATTTCTGTCCACAAGCTAGTGAAACAGTTGCACTGTATTGTCCTGTTTGCTGCAACTTCTTGTTTCCTTCACATGTTACAGGCCCCTTCTCTGAAGATGCCTCTGGATCTTGGTAAAGAGGAGGCTAGTCTTTACAAATTTGCTTGGGTGCCCCCTTCATCTTCTTCTGTTAATTGTTGTTTCTCTACTTCTATATGCTCCATTAAAGATTCTTGTACTCATGTTTGTTCTTCTGACCTAAATTCTGTTGCTTTACATTCCAATGTAAATAGTTCCATTTCTCATACTAAAACTGATGCTAATGACATGAACTACATTTGGCATTTAAGACTGGCTCACATTCAATTTTCAAGCATGAAACACATTTCTGCTTTATCTTTTCCTTTTGTTTCCAAACAACCATTTCCCTGTTCTGTTTGTCCCATGGCTAAAACTAGACTTCCTTTTCCTGACAGTTCAATCAGTACCTGTAGACCTTTCCAACTTATTCATGTAGACACTTGGGGCCCTTATCACACACCCACCTTTTCTGGCTCTAGATATTTTCTTACCATAGTTGATGATTTTTCTAGAGCAACCCGGACACATTTACTGGGGTCTAAAAGTAATTCTTTCAGCCTTCTTAAGTCCTTTTAGTGTATGGTTAAAACTCAATTTAATGCTACTGTACAAACTATCAGAAGTGATAATGCTTTGGAATTGGGGTCTAGTCTTGCTGGTGTTTCTTTCTTCAACAAACAGGGCATTATTCATCAAACTACCTGTCCCCACACTCCTCAACAAAATGGTGTTGTAGAAAGAAAACATAGGACCCTCCTTGAAGCATGTAGAGCTTTACTTTTTCAATCCAAATTACCTATTCATTTTTTGGGGAACTGTTTATTGACTGCCACCTATTTGCTTAATTGGATTCCATCCAGAATTCTTCACAACAAATCTCCTTATGAAATACTGCATGGAAAAGCCTCTACTTATTCCGACTGTCTTGCCTATGCCACTGTACCCATCCCACAGAGCGATAAGCTGAAACCTAGAGCTATTTCCTGTGTTTTTCTGGGATATCCCTTTGCCAAAAAGGGTTACAGGCTATATGACCTCACTACTAAGAAGTATTTTGTGTCTAGGGATGTTGTCTTTCATGAAACCTGCTTTCCCTTTGACTCTGCTTCTGCTGTTACCTCTGCTTCTTCTGCTTTTCCTCCTCCTCATGTTGCTTCCCCTGAGCTTCCCTGTTCTGAATTTATTTTGCATGTTCCCCTCTGTCCTTCTCCTCCTGCTTCTTTTCCTTCTGACTCTAGTCCTGTTTCTTCATCACTTCCTTCCTCTCTTTCTTCTCCTTCTGTTCACCTCTCTGCTATTAATCCTCCTCCTTCCACTCCTCTTCTCCACCCTGCTCCTTCTCCTCCAGCTATTCTTTCCTCTGTTGTCCCTACTGTACACAGAATATCTGGCAGACCACACAATCGTCCCTCTTATCTCACTGATTATGTGTGTCACTTACATTCCTTTTCTGGCTCTTCCTCTTCGTCTTCTCCTTTGGAATCTGAACCCCTCTATTATTCTCAAGCTGCATCAGTCCCAGCTTGACAGGATGCCGTGAGCAAGGAGTTTGAGGCTTTTGATGCCAACCATACTTGAGATATTGTTCCACTTCCTTCTGGCAAGAAGCCCATAGGCTGCAAGTGGGTTTATAAGATTAAATATAAGGCTAATGGTAGTATTGAAAGATACAAAGCTAGGCTTGTCATTAGGGGTGATACTCAAATTGAGGGTGTTGACTTCACTGAAACATTTTCTCCTGTGGTCAAGATGTCTACTGTTAAGTGCTTGATTGTTGTGGCTGTTAAGAAACATTGGGGTCTTTTTCAACTTGATGTTAATAATGCCTTCTTGCATGGTGACCTTGATGAGGAGGTATATATGAAGCTTCTTCCAGGTTTGTGTGTTTCTGCCCCTTCTGATCCCTCTGTTTCTGCACCTCTTGTGTGCAAGTTACAAAAGTCTCTTTATGGACTGAGACGTGCCTCCAGGCAATGGTATGCCAAGCTGTCTCAGGATTTATACTCCAGAGGCTATGTTCATTCTATGAGTGACTACTCTTTATTTGTCAAGGGTCAGCCTGGGTATCTTGTGGTTCTGGCTGTGTATGTAGATGACATTATTATCACTGGGGATGATGTTGCTGAACTTTCTGCCCTCAAGGTCTTCCTGGATGACCAATTCAGAATCAAAGATCTTGGGTCTCTGCACTATTTTCTAGGCATCGAGGTGTCCTCTGTTGCTGGTGGTGTGCTCCTTAATTAGCACAAGTTTATTTCTGACTTGCTGCATCAGTTTGACTGTGTGGCTGTCTCCCCTGTAGTCTGTCCTTTAGACCTCTATACCAAATTGCATGCTGACTCTGGTGATCTTTTCGCATCTCCTGATCATTACAGGAGCTTGATTGGCAAGCTCCTCTTCTTGACACATACCAGACCTGACATCTGTTTTGCTGTTCAGCATTTGAGTCAGTTTTTGAAGGCTCCCAGACTTCCTCACATGTCTGTTGCTCTACATGTTCTTAGGTATCTTAAGGGTTCTACGGATTTGGGGCTCTTCTACTCTGATAGTCCTGATTTTACAGTCACTGCGTTTTCAGACAGTGACTGGGCTTCTTGCCCTGACACTCCCAGATCTGCCACTGGCTTTTGTCTGCTATTGGGTGACAGCTTAGTCAGTTGGAAGTCCAAGAAACAGCCAGTGGTTTCTCTGTCCTCTGCTGAGGCAGAATACATGGCCCTCAGTAAGGTGGTTGCTGAATTATCTTGGATTTCTCATTTACTCACTGATCTTGGTGTTTCTGTTTCTTTTCCTTTGTGTGTTTACTGTGACAATCAGGCTGCTCTCCATATTGCTAAAAATCCAGTTTTTCATGAGCGGACCAAGCACATTAAGATCGATTGTCATTTTACTCTTTGTTTGGGGAATCAAAGTTCAAGTGTTTTTCCTTTAATATCTCTATTTTGCCTTGTCATCCCTCCCCTTTAATTTTATTAAAATCTGTATTTAAAGTATATTAATTCAATTCGTTTAGTAGTAGGGGATTGCATAAGGCATGTGCTGCCCATCAATTTGGCTTTAATGGATTTTCATTTCCTAATTCCTGCCTCCCATGAATGAAACAATATAATTTTGAAAATATGCCAACTGACAATTAGAAGGATAAGTGTTTCTACCAGAATTTTATTTTCTCGAATACTTTTGTTTTTTTATCTGATGTTCTGTATTTCTTTTGGGCTTTTAATTTAATCTTGCGTCACATAACGTTTATTAAGGCTTCGTTTGGCCATATATTTTGGCAATGTATTTTAAATCTTTTTTTAAAACATTGTTTGTTCATAGATTAATGATTTATTTTTAAAAAATTTCTGAAATTATTTTCAAGCTCCCACAATCTAGTTTAGGGTAGATTTTGGGTGAAACTTGTTCTCCCTTTTACAAAACTTTTTTTTCAAATAAAATGCATGTTCAAACATAATTTCAACTTCTAAAAATTATTTTCCAAAACTACATCATACATTATTTTTTCAAATTTCAACTAGCTCTATGTCCAAACGCTAGCTAAGACTGAAAATGCTTCTTACTAGAATTTGTTTAACTTGGAGGCTCGAACTCGATACTTCATTAG
Source organism: Nicotiana benthamiana (assembly GCA_034376525.1). NCBI lineage: Eukaryota > Viridiplantae > Streptophyta > Magnoliopsida > Solanales > Solanaceae > Nicotiana > Nicotiana benthamiana. The sequence goes on from CM067326.1 coordinate 8,241,639, forward strand.
AGGCGGAAGGATCCTATATTCCTATCGAGATTTTCACCTGAACTTTCCGCAACACTGCAAGTCTACAAATCACTTCACAGAAAGTATAGATCAGATTTTCTTTCTCGTAGTGAGATCTTAATTAAAATGCCAAATGCAGTCCCCCTGGAAGATAACATTAAACAACAGCATTTTCTGTATAAGATTAACATTCTTTACTTAGTACTTAGGTCCCGCCACAACCATGGGTGGTTCAATTAATTTTTTTTGGTTAATTAGATAATTTAAACTTATCATTCTTTCTCCAATCAAATACTCCGCTGATTTTATTGATTGAAGAATTTATTTATTAAACAAACACAAAACAAAAGAAGATAATGATGGTTACTCTACCTATGCCCTTTCTTTATGAAAAGAAAAAACCGAAAAAATGAGTCAAAATTCTTTAATAGTAATCTTTTTTATTTTAGAATGTTTTGGTTGCTATTATGTTGTACTATTATAGAACAATAATATTAACAAAAAGAAAATTTGCTTTTAAAAAATTTGGCTGCTATAGTGAAAAAGAAAATTTATTGCAAAGTAACTAATGTGTACTAAGAACCCGGAACTAAAATATTATAAATTTTAACTCAAAAAACAAAAATATGAGAAAAAAGCATTTAGGACCATATTATTAAAAACGTATTTAAACCATGCGCTATACCTTAATGGATAGTTACCCCGTTAAGATATAGCATGTAATATATGCATTGTACTCAATATTTGTAGCTATAACAATTAACTGTATTGCGCATCAATTATATGTGTCATGTGTAATCATTTTGTAGGAACAATTAGATACTTGAGCTGTTGATGGACAAAAGATCTTGCTAGGCTTTTCCATTAGGTCTTACACCACTCCTGGTCAGGTATATATTTTTATGTCTATTGTATGTTGGATAATAGAGTTTTTGCTTTGTATATAATCAAATGTATTTTATTAATGGGCTGTATATTTTATATAGTCCAGTCTTTATTTTAATAGATAGCTCAATATCTCAATTTTTAATTTTGGCCCACGGCCCAATTGTAAAGATCCGCTCCACATATAAATAGAAGAGCTCTAAGTCTAGAAGCTTCACATGCTCATTTTCAATTGCACGAGATATTTTTTCTTCCTCTTTCTCTCAGATTATTTTTCTTCTCACTAACAACTAAATCCAACACAATGATTCTAACATGGTATCAGAGCAGTGTAGCTGGATAATTCTGAGCATTTACTCAATTTGTTTTTGGCGAAAATTGTTTGTGTTATGTTCGCCGGAATTTCGCTGGAGTTCGGTATTTCGTCGGCAGTTTTTTTTTATTTCTTCTAAATTTTTTAGCAAATACTTTGATTTGCTTCAGTTTCTTTGTTGAAAATTGCTTCATTTCTACTTTATTGTCGGTGAATTGAAAAAATCTTTAATTTTCTCTCAGTCATGGGTTCATTGATCTCTTACGAGTCAGTTTCAAATTCTTCTGGTCATTCTGGTTCTGCTTACTCATCAGATGACACAATTGATCATAATCATCCTCTTTACATTTATCCATCGGATAATTTGGGAATTTCACTAGTAGGTACCCCTTTTTTATAGGACTGGATATAGCGTTTGGCATCGGAGCATGCTTATTGCTCTCTCTGTGAAGAACAAATTATACTTCATTCAACGTGATTGTGTGCGACCTCCTCCAAATTCCCCGATTTTTCAATAATTGGATATGTGTAATTACATCGTGATTTCATGGATTACAATCTTCTCACTCCAGTCATTCGTAAGAGTATTTTTTATTGTCAACTTTCCAAGGATATGTGGATGGAATTAGAAGATAGATATGGACACCAAGTGGAATTAGGCTTTATCAAGTTAAAAAAGAGTTTGCTTCAATTTCTTAGGGTTCTATGAACATTCCTGAATATTATGCAAGGATGAAGAGTGTTTGGATGAGCTTAGTACTTTGAGTGTTTACTCTGATTCCCATTGCACTTGTGGGGGTGGTAAGCAAGAAATTCAAAAATGTGAGGAGGACCAGAAACTGTACCAATTTTTAATGGGCCTAAATAAAGGTTATGCTAATTCCAGAAGCAACTTACTTATGATGAGTCATATTCCTACGATCAACAAAGCTTATTCTTTTCTGGTCACTGATGAAATACAAAGAGAGATTCAACCCTCTTCTTTTCAATTTAGCTCTGAGTCTTCTTCCTTCTTAGGGGGTCTCAAAGACCTTTTCAAAAGGCTTTTCAGAAGAATTTCTAGCCTAAAACCAGTTTCGATCCAAGAAGGCCTACTGTTGCCTATTGCCATTGCAATAAGCCTGGTCATACAGTGGAGAGATGTTACAAGAAGCATGGTTTTCCCTCAAATTTTAAGTTCACTAGAAACAATCGAAGGACTGCTGCAAATGTTCAGACCGAATTGGATCCTCCTAAACAATTTGCTCATGCTAAACCTAAGCCATTCAATAACACACCACCTACAATGCAGGAGCTAATTCGACTATTCCAGGGTTAACAAATGAGCAGTGTAGCTAGCTTTTCACACTACTTTAACGACATCATGTGTCTGATCCTAATTCTACTTCTCACCTTACTGCTTCTGCTAATTTCGTAGGTATACTCAGTTTCTTTTCTAAAAATAAACCTAAATGTTCAGTTACAACTTGTTTTTTGTGTAAGGTTGATAATAATTCTTGGATATTGGACTATGGGGCTACTGACCACGTGATATCTCACAGTAGCTTACTTCACAACATTAAGTCTTTTCCCATTCCTTATTTTGTAACCCTGCCTAATGGATACAAAGTTAATGTAACTTCCATGGGAGAGTTAACCTTATCAAATAATACTACTCTATCTCATGTTCTTTTAGTCCCTTTTTTTCAATACAACTTGATATATGTGTACAAGTTGGTCTCACAATTTAAGGGGCTGCTCTTTTTTAGCTCTTTTTCCTATTTCATACAGGGCCCTTCCATGAAGAGGCCTTTGGAGTTTGGTAAATCCCAACATGAACTTTACATCTTGCAATTTCCATCTGCAAATTCATCATGTTCCTCCTTTGTTGTTAGCCATTCTTCTACTTTTACTTGCTCTCATAGTTCTGCTTTACCTGATCTTGGTAAGAACAGTGTTTAGTATTCTGTCAACTCTGTTCCATTTGTAAATATTTCTCAAATGAATAAAACGAACACTCTTTGGCATAGTAGAATGTGACATGTACCTTTTGTACATCTGAAGTCTATTTCTTCTATTTCCTTTAGGCTTTCTGGTAAACAAGATTTTGTTAGTAATATTTGTCCAATGGAAAGGCAAATCAGACTTCCTTTTTTCAGATAGTACGATCACACAACCACTCCTTTTCAGTTGATACATGTTGAAACTTGGGGTCCCTATCATGTCCCCGCACATGATGGGTTCAAGTGCTTCCTAACAATTATGGATGATTTCACTAGGACAACTTGGACTCATTTATTAAAGACTAAGTCCAATGTTTTTCCTATTCTAAAAGTTTTCATTGCCATGGTACATACACAGTTTAATTCTAAAGTCTTGACTGTTAGGTATTATAATGCTTTAGAGTTAGGTTCCAGTCCTTCTACTTCTTCTTTTGTCTCTTAACAAGGCATTATTCATCACACGTCTTGTCCATATACTCCCCAATAAAATAGGGTGGTAGAGAGGAAACATAGGTATTTGCTTGAAACCTTAAGGGCACTTCTCTTTCATTCTAAAGTTCCTACAAAATATTGGAGGAATTATGTGCTAACTGCTACTTACTTGATTTATAGGTTTTCTTCTAAACTACTTCACAATAAATCCCTATTTGAGTTTCTTTTTGGTAAAGCCCCAACTTGTTCTTATCTAAAGGTATTTCGTTGCCTTTGATTTGCCTCTAATCCTCCTATACACAGGGATAAATTCAGCAGCAGGTGCAGACCTGCAGTCTTCATGGGTTACCCTTTTGGAAAGAAAGGCTACAAACTCCTTAACCTTGAAACTGGAACATTTTTCATTTCTAGGAATGTTATTTCATGAATCAGTGTTTCCTTTTGCTGTTAAATTTTTTGTTGATTCTTCTTCCACATCTTCTTCTACGAATTGTGTCTATGACTTCACTATACCTTTTTCTTCTTCTTTCTCTACTTCACCATTACATTCTCCCATTCATGCTTCTCCTGAACCTTTTTCTTCAATATCTGCATCTTCTTTTAATGAATTTGGCAGTGTCACTTGCTCATCTTCCCCTTCTTCCAATCAACCTTCTTCTCTCATTCATGTTGGCATGACATCTAGCCCCCCTCTTCTGTCAATTCACATCATGTTAATTCACATCATATTATTACTTCAACTTCTAAAGGTTTGAGAAAATCTACCAGAACACAAGTTGCTCCTTCCTACCTCAATGACTGTATTTATTCTTCTGTATCTGCTTCTTTTTCCAAGGCTATGGCTCCAATTCTACCTTTAATCAGCCTAAGACACAAACAGTAATTTCTGAGCCTTACACCTATTCTCAGGCTTCTTTGGTGCCTGAGTGGCAAGAGGCAATGAAGAAAGAATTTCAGGCTCTTGAAGGCAATCAGACATGGTCTTAGTTCCTCTCCCTATTGGCAGAAAGGCCATTGGAAGTAAGTAGGTATATAAGATTAAGTTAGACCCCATGGTTCCATAGGAAGATATAAGGCTTGATTAATAGTCTGAGGTAATACTCAGATTGCCAGGGTGGATTACAATGAAACTTTCTCCCCTGTGGTCAAAATGACCACTGTTAAATGTTGCATTTCCTTGGTTGTTAAGAAACAATGGCCACTATCTCAGCTAGATATGAAAAATGCCTTCCTTCATGGGGATTTTACGAGGAAGTCTACATGAAGTTGCCTCAAGGGTTCACTATGGAATCCTCTTCTAGTTCTGGGCATCCTTTTGTTTGCAAACTTCAAAAGTCTCTCTATGGGCTCAAACAAGCCTCAAGACAATGGTATGCTAAGTTTTCAAGTGCACTGTGTGCAAATGGCTTTACACATTCTCTAAATTATAATAATCTATTCACAAAAGAAATCAAGGGAGTCTATGGTTGTTTTGGTAGTGTATGTCGATGACATAATTATAACATGTAATGATGTGCTAGAAATTTCTGATTTAAAGTCATATCTCGATGAACAGTTTAAGATAAAGGATTTGGGCACCTTACATTATTTTTTGGAAATAGAGGTATCTTCTACTCCTGCTGGTTTGTCATTAAATCAAAGGAAGTTAATTTTAGATCTCTTGGCTGAATATAACTATTCTGAGGTATCTCCAGTGGTCTCTCCTCTTGATCTTACTTTGAAATTACAAGATGTTGATGGTGATTTGCTTCCCAATCCAGAACTCTATCGGAGCCTTATTGGAAAGTTCAATTTCTTTAACTCATACCAGGCCTGATTTGAGCTTTGTTGTTCAGCATCTCAGTCAGTTTCTCCAATCTCCCCGAGCTCCTCACTATTCTGCTGCTTTACATGGGTTGCGTTATCTCAAAGGGACATCTGATTATGGTATTTTTTTTAATAGTTCTTCATACTTTGCTTTACATGGGTATTGTGACACTGATTGGGTTGCCTGTACAGATTGTCGCAAGTTGGTGACTGGTTTCTTTGTGTTATTTAGTGGGAATCCTGTTTCATAGAAGTCTAAGAAACAACCTATTGTTTCTCTTAATAGTGATGAAGCTGAATACCGTGCATTAAGTAAGCTAGTTGCTCAATTAACATGGCTCACTCGCATGTTGGCAAACTTGGGTGTTGCTGGTGTGACTCCTGTTTCTGTATTTTGTGACAACCAATTAGCTCTCCATATTGCTCGTAATCCTATCTTTCACGATCGTACAAAGCACATCGATGTTGATTGTTATTTTGTCAGAGGAAAATTATCAAAAGGTCTCATTGCCTTGTTCCCTATTAGCAGCACCACTCAGTTGGCTGATATCTTGACCAGGCCCATCACTAGTTTGGATACGTAGAAAGGTGTGTGGCATGCTTGTTTCTTAGACTATTTAGCGTACTAGCCCTTTTGGACATAGGATATTTTTACTTTTTTGAAATCACTATTTGGCTATAAATTTTTTTTTTACTTTAAGATGAATTTTGTAATTTTTAGAAAACTTGAAAAACTCCAAAAAGATATTTTTCAAAAATTTCACTCACAACACACACAAAACTTAAAAAACAACCTAAAATTTATATTCATGTTCAAACACAACTCTAATTTTCAAATATCATTTTCACTTAAAAAAATTTTAAACTCTTTTTTTTTGAAATTTTATAATTCTTATGTCCAAACTCATCAATTCCAACATGAGGTGAGTGTAGTACCGGGACAATAAAACAATAACAAGCGAGTAAGCAAATTACGATTCAACTTATAATTCAAAATTCTCTTGAGAAGGTTTGCGTGGCCTAACTTTCACAGGACATTCCTTGAAACAATTTAATTAGCCTAGTCTTTTATCTTAGAAAATCTTGAAATTATGGCAATCACATCTAACGAAGATTAGGGACGCTTCACTAATTATGACTTATACTGCTTCCTACTATCTCAATCTATTGTTATCCTAAATTTGTTTATCTTAATATTACATTTATATTACTATCCCATACTGTCATTGCCTTTTTCAGCAGTGGTGCGACTTATTTAAATTTGGTTATTTGGGTCAGTTTGTAAATTCTTACTTCGGTTTACTAAAGAAAGAAACTTTTTTAAAAATTGTTGTGTAACTGCTGACACAGCTTAACCAAATGATATAATATATCCATTAGAGAAGAAATGGTACAGTAAGCAGAATGGGAAAACTAGAAAGACAAAATGAGGAGTATATTTATAAATAGACATAGCGCATATAATTGATGCGTTATGCAGTGAATTATTATAGCTACAAATATAAAGTATAGCGCACATATTACATGTGTTATATCTTATCAGGGTAACTGGCCGTTAAGGTATAGCACTATTTTAGATGCATTGTCCATATATCTCACGATCCGAATTTTCCACTATCGGAAGTCGTGATAGCGCCTACTCTTAGAAGCTAGGCAATCCGCGAACTTAAATCCTTAATACCCTTTTTGTTTTAAATTCCTTTTTGTCCAATTAAATTAATAGGAAATAAATAATTAAATAACAACGGAATATGAATATAGCAGAAGTCTTAAATGGAATATAAAACCAAAACATCCTGAAGATCAACACATGCCTCTAACCAGAACCTGGTGTCACATCATCCAAGGACTTTCTAGGAATACTACAAATAAGTGTTTGAAAGAAAAGAACATAGTCCATCTCAAGTACAATGAAAGAACATAAAAACTGATAAAAGAGATGCGGGGCTCGCGGACACTAGCAAGGTTACCTCGGAATCTCGGACAGACGGATAGCTCCCGATCTATTGCTAATGGCCCAACGCTACTCCGAGATCTGCACACAGTGCAAAGTGTAGTATCAGCACAACTGAACCCATGTGCTGGTAAATGCATGGCCTAACCCCGGTAAGGTAGTGACGAGATTAGAACAACATGCCAGATAAACCCGTAAAGTTATATATATACACAACGGAAAGATAGACTGAAATAAATAAGATAAAGCTAGGGAGGGGATCATGCTTCGGGGATAGAAAATAATATAGAACCTTAAGAGAATGACAAGGAATTCAACAATTTAACTCTATCACGGATAAGGAAAATAAAGACATATTACACTTTCAGTGTTCATCATGTTACAGGCATGCAACCCGATCCCATTTTTCTATCTTGTGCTAAGCGTACCACCCACTCCTATTTCATTAATGCTCATGGTAGGCGTACCACCCGCTCCCATTTTATTAAATCTCGTGGTAGGCGTACCACCCGCTCTCATTTCATTATATGTCATGGTGGGCATAGCACCCACTCCCATTTCATTAAATCTCGTGGTAGGTGTACCACCCGCTCTCATTTCTTTATATCTCGTGGCAGGTGTATCACCCACTCCTATTTCATTAAATCTCGTGGTAGGTGTACCCCCTGCTCCCGTTTTATTAAATCTCATAGTAGGCGTACCACCCGTTCCTATTTCACTAAATCTCGTGGTAGGTATACTACCCGCTCCCATTTCAAGCTAATACAAAATCACAAGGACATCCCGGCAAGGGAACAAACAATATATAAAATTTTCCGGCACGGGAACAAAATATTATAATAACTTCCTGGCAAGGGAACAACAATATCGATACAACGTCCCAGCAAGGAAGAATAAGCTATAAACAAACTTGTTCCAACATCTAACTACCTCAACTATAACGAAACTTATTCCGATACCTAACTACCACAACTATAATTAAACTTGTTACAACACCTAACTACCTCAATTATAACCAAACTCGTTACAACATCTAACTACTTAGCTATAAATAAACTTATTACAATACCTAACACAAAGAATCATCAACCTAAGCATCTGTAATATCAACTAAGAACACAATGCAAGGGAACCACAACTCAACAATATCTCGGAAAGGGGGCAACATAATGATCTCTTTTCTTTCTCACTTTCACTTCACAACTCGAGCCAATACTCTAGAGTTCAATTATCACTTATATTTTCACAATTCGTTATACAACTGGAGCTAACAGCTGTATAACTATACATATACTCTGCATGATGAGTACATCGACTTTTTTACTCAGATGTCAGAATTTAGAGTCTTAGATGCAGTCCAATAATTTGTCAATATAACGTCATCACCAGAAGTCTCTAGTTAAAATGGCTTTAATATGCTTTAAAAATGGTCAATTCCATAATGTTAATGGTTACAGTATAGCGATTTAAAAGGACTGTGGTCATGGTTACTTGTAATCCAACGTTTCTGCGCCCAATTGGAAGGCCCAATTGCTATCAGTTGTGAAAGGTAAAGAATACACATCCCCTGGGCTTACTATAAAATGAAGCTCAACGTGCATAACAAGCCATAAATGAGGCTAGAAATGTAGGTGCTAAGTCCTTCAAATACATTACCTACGTATGAAATTATTAGGACATTTTAGAGACAAACATAGTAGAAAACTATAGCTGCCTTAGGTTGCCTTTTATAAAAATAAAGTCAGTTGCACTAACGTAATCACACACTACGCGGGCTCCTTAACTTAATAAAAATTCATAGAAATTTGGACGTGCTGTTTAGCGAATTTCACGGCCTTCCACGAATTTCCAAACGCGTAGTTGCAATAGGCGCGATTTATTAATAAAATATCTTCCTAAACTCGGGTGCGCATTTATGTGACCCATTCCAAGTCTCAACGATATTAAAATATGTCGAGGACTCGGGTGAATTTATGTGACGTGGTTCGGAACATATTTTTATAGCGCTGCAAATATCTCTAAAATGAATAAAGAAGTTAATAATTTTAAAGTTGCACTATAGGATGAATATGTACAAAATTAGAGTTTTAGCCAATTATAATAGTTTAAGCGACCATGCTAGAATCACGTGATCTGGGGGTGCCTAACACCTTCCCTCGGGTCAATAGAATTCCTTACTCAAGAATTTCTTGTTCGCATACTTCAAAAGGAAAGTCGAATTTTCCTCGATTTGGGATTCTAAATAAACTGGTGACTTGGGACAACAAAAAACCAAACCTATCCAAAGTGGCGACTCTAAATAAATAATCCCATTTCGAATAACGTCACTTTAACTGGAAAAACTCCCTTATGCATTTTTATCCTTCGGGGTAGCCGCATAAAAAAGGAGGTGGGACAACTCTGGCGACTCCACTGGGGATAAGAACCCAGAATCTCTGGTTCAGGGTTCAAGAATTCGAGCTTAGAATGATTGTTATATTTGGCTTCTTCTGATTTGCCGTATTCGAGAAGCCGATCCTTAATTTTAAGAAATGAATTTTATCAAATGCCGGTTTTAATATTTTGAAAATACTAATTCGCCTTAATAAATGTGCATAATGAGCACGATAATGAACAAAATTCCCTTGGAGTTGTGACTATGGTGGAATGATCTCGAGGAAGCGGGGCAGAAAAAGGTCAACACACAACTGGGAGGCCTTACTGGTTTGTTGAAAATTAGCCCAAGGGGGACATAATAAAGGCCTTAATCACATTCTGGGACCCAGCCCACAATGTTTTCCACTTCTCGGATTTTGAACTTACCACGACATTAGAGGAAATGACTGGATATATCGGGACCCATACAATCCCTTTGAGACACCAATACTTGATTGCACCAGGAGCCCTCACTATGCACAAATTCCTGGATTCCTTGAAAATCAGCAGAAAAGTTCACAATCGCAACTTATCGGCTGGGTTTTGCACCCCGCAATTTATATATCATAGGTATGGCCACATCAAAGGATTCAACAACCCCGAAAGTCTTATTTGTAGCAAGGGAAATAGGCTCAAGTGGGAGAAGCATCGATGTTTTGCATTCATGGTATCTTTCTTGGGTCTTCTAGTATTCCAGCGAAAGGATGGGAATAGTAACATACGGATAGCGGGAGTCGTTATCACTTTAATGTCTCAGGATAAAAGTACCCTTGCCCCCATGATCGTGTCTGACATCTTCCGTGTTCTCACCACCTGTAAAGCAGAAGTCTTCTTCGAGGGTTGTAACTTGCTGTTACAAATATGGATGATGGAGCATATATGCCACCGGCCTCGGTTCATGAATTACGGGTCGCCAACAAAGAGCTGCATAGGAGAATTCTGCAACTGGGTTGATGGGTTTAAAATACCTGAGGATATCACGGAATGGGTGTCGCATATCCGGGTCATCATCGCAAATCAGATAGAATGGACATTTGGTTGGCTCCCATTGGACAAAGTTGTGTATATGCCAGCCACCGGACCTCATTTATTTCTGATGGGCCTCCGAAACATCCAGCCCTATACGTCGTATAGAGTACTAAGACAATTAGGTAGATGCCAAATGATCCCCAGGGACGATGATATTAGCCGTCATATGGCTGAGGTAAGCCAAAATGGTCAATTCCCTAAAGTGGTTGTATGCCAGATCTGGAGTGAATGCCAATATTTGACAGCCGATACTCGAGTGCGTGACATATCCAAAGGAGAGGTCGTATCGGGGTATGTTGCTTGGTACAAAAGAGACATAGAGCATGGGAGGCCGGCTAAGAAACCACATCTCCAAGAATTTGTTGAGACATCGCAAGGGCAGTGGGATTGGTTAGCCAAAGAAAATGAGTATAGGGCTATTATAGGAAGGCTGGAAAAGAAAATTCAAGAATTGTAATTAAAAAATAGTTTGCAAGTTGCAGCCAATGAGGGCGAAAAGAAGATGTTGACCAAAGAAAACGAAGCCCTGCGAACCCAAATCCAGATAATGAAGGCAGCTACTGAAAATCCTCCTAGAATTGCAAAATATGAAAAGCTCATAGAAAACTTGTGGCGGGAAGTAACGGAATACGGTTTCGACCTGAATAAGATGGAGGGTGAGCTATCTAGGGTTTTGAAACAATTGATTAGAAGTGCAGTGGGACGAGCCCTGATACTGGAGCAATTAGAAGAAGGGAATGGCAATGAGATCGTAGGTTTAAAACAGAAGGTCATCATAGCTGAAAACAAAATGGCCAAACAAGCCAATGACTTCAAAGCCGAAAGAGAGCATTGCTATGAAGTAATAGCAGGATTAGAAAAGGATTTGCGGCAATGCCAAAAGCTCAATCAAGTAGCCTAATGAACTCTAGAAGCAAGGGCCGAGCAAATTAGGCGTCTATTATAGGAAAAAGGGGTCATTAAGGAAAGGGTGCGGGCCATCACAGAATTACCACGAAGTGCAACCACTGTGAGGACATGAAGATATCTATGTTCCTTGCTACTTCCATGACATTTGTTCGTCAAGTGATGGAAGATCTCCACTACCTCCAAGGGAGTTTGGCACGCAAGCCTGCGGCAAGGCTGGATAACGCCCCGCAAGCTCCAAAACCAGTTGAAGTCCTAATGTACTCATAAATTTGTGTTTCCTTTAAGAAGAGTTTGTCTATATGTTCTTTTACGCACCATTCGAGTCTGTAAGTTTATGGTGTCCAAATTTTTTAGTTGCCTTTCATTGTGTAATCAGAATTTTTTTCTTTATAAAAATTGAAAACCCCAACATATCCTGTTATTTACATAACATTTTACCATGAACTACGCTCGGTCTGATTCATGCGATGTCATGATACGTAGGCAATCTTCATAGGATTCGACCGTATTCTTAAAAAAAGAAAGCCAATAAGAAATAAGAAGAAGAAAACAAAGGAAGTTCAGAATAAATGTCGGGATGATGCATGTGACCATTGCAAACATATAGAAACTCGTTAACTGCATAGGTGCATTATACCCAACATGTGATTTCCTGTATGTTATCTATCCTGGCCTAACCATTTGAAATTCTAGTTTTCAATCCATGTTTTAAAAAGAACAGTGATTGGTTTGTGGTAAGATGTCCTCGCACAGATACTTTACTAGATCAAAAGGAAGCGTAGAGATGTCATCAGAAATAACTCTACTAGCAGTTCCTGTCCTAGAGGACAACCCAATTACGGGGATCCCAGCCTCATAATTTGCGATGGTTGAAGAGAATAGGATCCTTCGACTCCGAGTTATGGAGATGTGGGACGCTTGGACAAATGGAAAAGAACCTCCAAGTGTTATCCCCGGATTTCCTGAGTTTTTCCCAACGTCAGGGGGTACCTCCACCATCCCCATAAATCATCAAAATATCCTCCTAGAGCAGCCTACCATATCAACTAATTTTTTCGGAGCGCCTTCTGAACCCCATCCTCTGATGTTCACATCTGGTCCAGTGCCTAATATTTTTACGGCTCCTTCGTGCACAGCCACCACACAGCCTGCGGTGTCGAGGCCCATGTTTGATACCAAAACTTTCACATTTCAAACTACCAATTCCAAACCAAGCCTCCCCCACATCCCACATACAACTACCCTCAACCATCATACGAACTCACACCTGTGCAAGAAAATACCCCTAAAACACCTGAACAAGATGAAATAACAAGAAGGATGAAAAGCCTCGAACAGAGTCTGAAAAATATGCAAGGATTAAGTGGGCAGAAGAGTGTGTCTTACTCGGACCTATGCATGTTCCCACACTTACATCTCCCTCTGGGTTCAATATGCCAAAGTTTGAAAAGTACAATGGCCACGGCAACCCCATCGCTCATTTGAAGAAGTATTGCAATCAACTGTGTGGGGTAAGTGGAAAAGAAGAACTCTTGATGGCATATTTTGGGGAGAGATTAGTGGGCATCGCTTCTGAATGGTACATGGACCGGATAGGAACTCCTTGGCCAAATAGAAAAAGAAACCTTCAGAAAGCTTTAGAGAATATGCTGTCAAGTGGAGCGAACAAGCGTCAAGAGTAAAGCCACCCATGGACGAGATGGAGATGGTCACCATCTTCCTATAAGCGCAAGAGGCAGATTATTTTCAAAATATGATGTCAGCAATGGGCAAACCTTTTGCAGAGGCAATTAAGATCGGTGAGATGGTAGAAAATGGTCTGAAGAAAGGAAGAATTATGAGTCAGTCCGCCATACGAGCAACCTCCCAGGCCATACAAGGCGGAGCAGGAGGGATCACGAGAAACAAAAAGAAAAGGAAGTGTCAATGGCAGCCTCCGGAATGAGAAGACATAATTCTCACAGACCTGTATTCTCAGAAAGGGCCTCTCAACATTACTATCCCCACCAAGACATGCATTATGTTCCTCAACCTTATGCAGTCATGAATGCCCAGCCCTTTGCTCGATTACAACAACAGGGCCACAGAAACCAAGCCCCGAGAAATCAGCCTCCTCAGAATCACCATAATCTGCGTCCTCCACAAAATAATTACCGTCCCAAGGAACCACCCAAGAGACAAAACGTTACTCCAATAGGGGAAAAATCTTATGCCATCCTATTCCCAAAATTGGTCCACATGGGTTTCCTGCAACCCATGCCCTCGAAAAGGCAGAACCCCGATTCATCTTCCGATCAAAGGGGCGTACGTTGTGCTTATCATTCCAGGGCAGAAGGACATGACATCGAAAACTGCTGGACTCTGAAACAAGCGGTAGAGGATTTGATATAACAAAAGAAAAAAGTGTTGAGAGATGAAGAGGTCCCAAATGTAACCAATAACCTGTTGCCGACTCACAACAATGGTCCAATCATCGCAATGATTTGTGGGGACAAAGAATTTGACCCTGCTCTAAAAGCCATAATAGCCATTGCTGATGCAGACCGAAAGGTGAAGGTCTCCTCCAAGAAGTTCGAAAAAAAAGGAAATAAGTGAGCCAAGAGTCTAGAAGCAGTGAAGAAGTCTGAAATCAAAACTGAGACGACACCCACCTAACAAACCATACTTTATATCCCACGGGGCGTCATGAAAAACAATCCACATTGAGTCCCCCAAGAAGGTTTGAGTTGAAAAAAATAATGTATGTACCTAAGGGAGTTTATGTGGCACGGGGACCGATAAAACCACCAAGGCTAAATGAGCCCGTGGTAATTGGTCGTGTTCCTCAAAAGCTTAATGACAAACAAACCCTTCTGCAAATTCGTCGAATTACCAAGAAGCCATAGTCACATACAAGGGCAAAGAGATCATCGGGGAAACTCAAAAAGGCCATCCCACAAAGAAATATTCAGATATGGAAGAAGTGAACGTTGCTACCAAACAACAATTTCCACCAAAGAAGCCAGTGCCATCAGCTCTGGTTACTGCCAAGCCTTCCAATATAACTGAAATATGCAAAGGACAGCATTACAAGTACAATATGCAGCAGCTAGTAGTAGGGGAGGTAAATGCACCAGCTAGTTTAGATCAAAATTTTAGGGCAAATAAATCATTGGATGGCTTTAAATTGACTAGGCAAAATGAATAGGTGAAAGATCACTGTGATGTTATTGAATTGGAGCTTGCAACATTATTAACAAAGGGTGACAAGAATACCATCTGCACAGTAGATACTGATCCAGCTGCTGCAGTTCCTATCTATCCTGAGGATCGAGATGTAACTGAGAGTGATAACCAGGATGATGTGATTGAAGTGCTTCAAAGAACAGCAAAGCCAGATATAGTTCAAAAGCAACGCAGTGTGACTATGTCTATAGGTACAGCTGCTGCAGATGTCCCTAATGTTGCCTTAGTACAAGGTGAGCTTGCTTTAGAGGGGGATGAATTTGAGTGATCAAAACCTTATCATGCTAGACAACACACAAGGGAAGCTGGACAACATATTGCTAAAGATAATTTGACATCGGTTTCCAACAAAAAAAGAACTCCAATAAGCAAAAAAAAACAGTAGATCGCAGAAAAGAGTCCAGGTGTACCAAAAAATCCAAACTCATTTGCTGCACTTGGCAATGAGAATGAAGATGATGAAAAGTTCACTAAAGAGAAGTTGCAGATGGTAGAGAGTTATTATCATAATAGCTCATCGAATACAGCGGCATTGGATAAAGATCCTATTCATGATCCAAATAGGCAAATGCAGGCCAAGGATCAAAATGCTCCCTCGATTCATTTCTCCAGTCCACATGTGGAGAAAATTATCAAAGATTCACAGATTAAAATGAAGTTCGATGTCAACCATATGTTCAAGCAATCTTTGGTCACATTGACTCAATCTTGTGAGTCAATAGGCGAGCATGGAGTTGAATATGGGCAACCATCTATTTCCATTGGCAATAACAAAGAAATAATTCAAGCAAAGATGAGGGAGATGGCCATTAACTCAACACTGTGCAAAGACCAACGAGAGTTTGATGATGATGAGGGCTAGGGTGACGGAGTTGCTGGTTTTTCATCTGAAGAAGACGACCAAGAAGTTGACCAGGATAGTGAAGGACAGGACATTGATGCTCCAATCAAACAAAAATTTCAAGGGAAACCTGCAACATTTCAAACGACCAATCTGAATTGTCGTGCTAATGCGGCAACTACAACAAGTCCCAACAGCAAGTTGAACCATAACGCTCCAGTTTTTGTTCCATGAAATACTGCAAAAGCAGTTATTTCAAATGCAGCAACACCAAATTTCGACCAAAATGCAACAGGAGATAACGTCCAACTAAACCAACACTCAGCTGAAACAGCAGTTATTGATCGAAACACAACAGTGCTGCCAAAAACTGGGCAGAATCAGCTTGTAACAACTGAGCCACTCATTACTTTCGAGGAGAGAAAACTTGTCGATTGAATGAGGCAACCGTTGATATGAGTCATATTATACAGCAGTAACAAAGGGATGCAACTACACCAACTAACTCTCCTTCAGCTGATTGCAACACAGTAGCATGTTCACAGGCGGGGAAGCACTATATCGTAACAACTGCTCCAGTAATCTCTTTAGAGGAAAGACACTCTTGGATGAGATGCTAATTACAAATCCATTAAACACTTTAAATCATGATAATTCCAGTACAGTTTGAGGGAACATGATCAGGAACAAATCGCAAAAACAATGACAATACAAGGCAATTATGGGTAGAGTACAAGCTGAAAAAACATTGATAACACAAGGCGATTTTCAAGAGATGCCAAATCCAATATTGACAGGTAGACATATATATGAAGAAGGGGAGGAAGATGATATCTTAAAGCAATGCCGGCAGAGGCTTCAAGAAAAGGTGGTTTGTCACCAATGCATAGTGAAAGAAATAACAAGTCTCGTGCAAGGGATAGAAGTTAGGATGGCAGGATGATTGAAGACGCAAACATAAGGAGGCCCCCAATGAGAAATGCAAAACAAGAATTGGTCACTCAAACTATATCTACAAAGTCCAATCGCTTGAAGAAAAAACATGAATTTTGAAGACTTTTTGAAAACATTTGTGGACGAAGACAACAATCTACAAATGAAAGTATTCACAAATTTAGAGAAAAGAGAGCACCATGGTAGTTTCTTCATCCTCTTATTTTACCATCACATTAGTCTTATAATATGTAATATCATTACACCGTACGTTATAAACTCTTTGATGATCATACAATTCTTAGTTCTTGCTAGTTCTTTCTTTTTACAGGATTGCAAATAGGTGAGGTTTTTTATTTGCCTCAATAGGATTAGTAAGGTAAGGTTTACGCTGGTTGTGTTAAATGGGTAACAACACCGGTGCTATCTCTTATTTTTACTTTTCCTAATTGTTGTAATTTTCTTTTCAATTATTAATGAAATCTAGCCCTAGGCGCCTGCCTAGTGGATTGCCTAAAAAAATGCTGAAGAGGCAGAAGCCTATTTTCAAAAAATGAAAATGCCAGAATACAAGGTGGTGGACCAGCTCCGGAAGTCTCCTGAGTAGGTCTCTTTGTTGTCACTCTTGATGAATCTCTCGAGAACCAGCAAGTGTTGGCCAAAACCATGAACAAAGCTTATGTACAAAGTGGAACCTCCGTGGAGCAACTAGAGAAAATGGCAGAAAGATTCTTTGCCATTAATTAGGTTACGTTCAACAAGAATGACTTACCTCCGGAGGGAGCTACCCACAACAAAGCCTTGCACCTCATCGTCAAATGTGAGGGCTATTATGTCAAAAGCGTGATGATAGACGAAGGTTCTGGGGTAGATATATGCCCAGTGTCAACATTGCAAACGATGGAGATTGGGACAAAGAGGATCCGTCCCAATAATGTGTGTGTTCGAGCCTTTGACGGAATCAAGAGAGACACCATAATGGAAAATGACTTAGTGCTGACAATTGGTCCGGTCGACTTTCAAGGACATTTCAAGTATTGGACTGGACATATCCTATAACTACCTCCTAGGAAGACCTTGGATTCACGTGGCAGGAGTAGTGCCTTCTACTCTGCACCAAATGTTGAAGTTCGAACATGAAAACCAGGAGATTGTAGTCCACGGAGAAGACGAATAGTCAATTTACTGTGACCCCAATGTTCCCTGCCTCGAAGCCAAAGAGGGAAGTGAGCATATAATTTACCAAGCTTTTGAAATTGTGGTAGCCGATCAACACGAAGAAGGCAAACCACTTCCCCAGCCTTACCTATCTAATCCTTCAATCATGGTGGCAAGAGAGATGACACGCCAAGGTTTTAAGCCAGGATAGGGACTTGGAAGCTCCCTATAAGGCATAACTGAGTCGGTCGCTTTGACAGTCGCAGAAAAGTTCTTTGGGCTAGGCTTTCATTCAACATCAGAAGATATCACCTGGGCCAACCTTAAAGAAACGTCGTGGATGGGCTTTGCCACAACCCCTACCCCACTTGTACAAAACATTTGTAAAACCAAAGTACAGTAAGGAAGAGGAAGAAGAGACCTTCACAACAAAAGAAATTGAGGAGATATGCGGAGCCATGAGGGAATTATTGTATGAAGCCAACATGGTCCAGCTGGGAGAAGGCTCAAGCACTACTGAAGTACTCTATATGGGACCGGATGCCAAGATGCAAAACTTGAAGGCCACACCTTTTCAAGTCAGGCAGAAGGCCCGGTAGTCCCACCTCGCTACCTTTTCTTGCATCATGAGCTATTTCAGGGTGTAACTCAGTTGTTTTTCTTTAGCATTTTGTCCTTTAAAATTCTAGTTATAAACCTTGTTATTTTACAATTCCAAATAAATGAAATCAATATTTCATCGTTTGCACTTCTCTGTCTTTCTCTGATTTTTGTCTTTTTTTTATTTTTCATTTTTTTCAGTCCCAATAATGCGGCTTTAAATAAAATGACATGCTCGTGGACTCCATGCTATGACCCAAACGTGCTGCCTATTTGTGAACTAATGAACCAAGAACCGAAATACGATGAAGAAGAGGATGTTAGGGAAGTCAACCGAGAGATAGAACATTTTGAAAACAAAGCTAAGCCAATCTATATGATACCAAAGTGGTTAATTTGGGGCGATCCAGGTGAAATCAAGGAAACTAAAATAAGCATCCATGTGAATAAAGAAACACGGGATTCATTGGTTCAACTTCTTTTGGAATTCAAAGATGTATTTGTTTGGTCTTACGATGATATGCCTGGATTGAGTGTTGACCTGGTGGTTCATAAGTTTCCCACATACCCTGAATGCTTTCCGGTCCAACAAAAACAAAGAAAGTTCAAACCTGATGTCAGTGATACGATCAAAGAAGAGATTA
Organism: Nicotiana benthamiana; assembly: GCA_034376525.1. Taxonomy (NCBI): domain Eukaryota; kingdom Viridiplantae; phylum Streptophyta; class Magnoliopsida; order Solanales; family Solanaceae; genus Nicotiana; species Nicotiana benthamiana. The sequence goes on from CM067326.1 coordinate 8,260,765, forward strand.
CAAAACAACTAGAGGCGGGGTAATCCGATTGGTTTGATACACCATATGGTTGGCCAATGTGGTCTCGGTACCGAAGAAAGACGGAAAAACTCGAGTGTGCGTAGATTATAGAGATTTAAACAAGGCGAGTCCCAAGGGCAATTTCCCTCTACCCAACATCCACATCCTTGTCGATAACTGTGCCAAACACGAAATACATTCCTTTATATATTGCTACGCAGGATACCACCAAGTGTTGATGGATGAGGAAGATGCTGAGAAAACCGCCTTTACCACACCTTGAGGAACTTATTTTTACAGAGTTATGCCTTTTGGGGAAACATACATGAGGTCCATGACCACCATTTTCCATGATATGATGCATCAAGAAATAGAAGTATATGTAGATGATGTGATTATCAAGTCCAAGACACAGGATGATCATGTAAGGGACTTGAGAAAGTTCTTCGAAAGGCTTCACAAGTATGATTTGAAATTGAATCCAGCTAGTGTGCATTTGGGGTCCCGTCAGGCAAACTTCTAGGATTCATTGTCAGCCGGAGAGGTATCGAGTTGGATCTGACCAAGATAAAATCCATTCGGGAGTTACCTCCTCGAAAGACCAAAAAGGATGTAATGAGCTTACTGGGAAGACTGAATTACATCAGCCGATTCATCCCCTAGTTAACTTCTACATGCAAACCCATATTCAAGCTAGTGAAAAAGGATGCGGTAGTTAAATGGACTGTCGAGTGTCATGAGGCTTTTGACAGAATCAAACACTATTTGTCCAACCCACCAGTTTTGGTTCCACTTGAACCAGGAAGGCCACTATTTCTCTATCTAACAGTCATGGAAAGCTCTTTTGGTTGTATTCTCGCGAAGCATGACGCCACAGTAAAGAAAGAGCAAGTCATCTATTATCAAAGCAAGAAGCTTACCAGTTACGAGGCCAAGTACACTCTACTAGAAAGAACGTGTTCTGCCTTGACGTGGGTGGCTCAGAATTTAAGGCATTATCTGCAAGCTCATACCACCTACCTCATAACCAGGTTGGGTCCATTGAGGTATATATTCCAAAAACCGATTCCCACAGTGCGATTGGCCAAAGGGAAAATCCTGCTCACCGAGTTATACATAGTTTATGTCACTCGTACTGCAATAAAGGCTCAAGCATTGGCATATCATCTTGCCGAAAATCCCGTTGATTATGAATATTAGCCTTTAAATACCTATAATTCCCTTATGAAGAAGTGAATTCGGTGGGAGTAACATCTGAAGACATCCCCGCTTGGAAGATGTTCTTCGATGGAGCAGTAAACGCAAAGGGCGTAGGGATTGGGGCATAATTAATCTCACCCACAGGTCAGCATTATCCAGCGATAGCCAGGCTCCGGTTTTTCTGCACCAATAATACAGCTGAATAGGAGGCTTGCATAATGGACATGAACATGGCCATTGACCAAGATGTTGAGGAATTGTTAATCATGGAGATTCAGATTTGATCATGTGACAGGCTCAAGGAGAATGGGAAACAAGAGACGTTAACCTCATCCCTTATAAACAGCATGTGGAGGACCTCAGAAAACGGTTCAAGTAGTTATAATTCAGGTACATTCCTCGCTATCACAATGAGCTAGCAGACGTACTTGCCACTTTGGCTTCCATGTTGCCTTACCCCGGAAACGCCTATGTTGATCCTTTACAAATCCCAACCAAAGAAAGGCATGGGTATTGTAATGTGACTGAAGCAGAGTCCAGCGCACAACCCTGGTATTATGACATCAAGAGATTCCTGGAAACACATGAGTATCCCGAGAAAGCCACCGTGGAGCAAAAGAAAACCATCCAATGACACGCAAGAAATTTCTTTTTGAGTGGTAATACTTTGTACAAAAGGACTCCAGATCTTAATTTGCTAAGATGTGTTGACACCGAGGAAGCCGGTAGAATTATGCACGAAGTACACTCGGGAGTGTGTGGGCCTCGTATAAATGGGTACATGTTCGCAAACAAGATACTTCGAGCCGGAGATTACTAGATGACCATGGAGAAAGATTGCTTCAGCTTCATTCGGAAATGTCATCAATGTCAGGTGCATGCTGATTTGATGTATGCACCGCCAACTGAATTGCATCCTATGTCAGTACCCTGGCCATTTGCTGCCTGTGGTATGGATGTCATTAGGCCGATCGAGCCAAAAGCCTCGAGTGGACATAGATTCATACTGGTTTCTATTGATTACTTCACAAAATGGGTTGAAGTCATCATTCTCAAGTCCGTTACCAAGAAAGCTGTGGTGGATTTTGTGCATTCCAACATCATTTGTCGGTTTGGGATTCCTACAACCATTATTACAGACAAAACAGATAATCTAAACTATGGTCTGATGGGAGAAATATGTGAACAATTTGTGATAACACATAGAAACTCCACCCCTTACCGGCCCAAAGCTAATGGTGCCGTCGAAGCGTCTAACAAGAACATCAAGAAGATCTTGAGGAAAATGATTCAAAGCTCAAGGAAATCGCATAAAAAGTTACCTTTTGCATTACTGGGATATCTTACCATAGTACGCACATCGGTAGGAGACACCCCCTACTTGCTAGTCTATGGGACTGAAGCTGTCATACCAGCAGAGGTAGAAATCCCTTCGCTTCGAGTAATTGTCGAAGCAGAAATTGAGGATAGCGAGTGGGTTAAAACTCATTTGGAGCAGTTATCATTAATTGATGAAAAATGAATGGATGCGGTGTGTCACGGGCAGTTATACCAACAAAGAATGGCTCGCGCTTACAACAAGAAAGTGCGCCTTAGGAATTTCGACGTCGGGCAGCTGGTATTAAGGTGCATACTTCCTGACCATCAGGAAGCCAATAGAAAGTTCTCTCCAAATTGGAAAGGTCCATACATTATTAGAAAGATACTGCCTAAAGGAGCATTGTACCTGGGCAATGTTGAAGGAGACGAGCCCAAGGCTGCAGTAAATGCAGATGTAGTAAAAAGATATTACGTTTGAACTCCCGACCGCAATGACTTTGGTGGATTGAAATGACAAAGGCTTTTCTTTTCCGCTACCATAATCACTATCAATCCTTCACAAAACCTTTGAGCCGGTTACGTTTCTTTGATCACCTTCTTTGGAACCCGGAAATGCTGTTCATAAGAAAAAAGGGGTAATAAATTTAAAAAAAAAGAAGAAATAAGAAAAGAAAAGAAAAGAAAAAATGAAACAAAAATTTAAAAAAAGAAAAAAAAGAATAAGAAGAAGAAGAAGAAACACAAACAAATTAGTTTAGGAAAAAACATCCTGAACTACGTCTGACTTGATTTCGCAAGGATATTTAGGCAGCCTTTCCCTGAGGTTCGGTCATATCAAAATAAAAACCCCATTTCCCCATGAAAACCAAAACAGGGGCAAAAATGTATTGGTTCTATTACAAATCCGCCCGAATGGTTCCAAAGTTGTAGATTCCCGTCCAACTTCCTTTACTCAAGAAGCTTAGTCCAAGTCATTCAGATCAGTTGACCAAAACAGGAACATGCAAAATACCTTTGTTGGGATTCGGCACAACTCAAATTTTTAAGACAAATAAAATGAGAGAGTCTTATCAGTGAAACCATTCAGGCACCATGACAACCAATGCTCCAAAAGAAAGAAATTCAAAGTTAAAGAGTCCATGAAGGTTAATCAAAATCGGAAGAAGGTTAAGCCCAAGCAGGATAATGGTTCCTATCAAAGATCCCAAAGGCAAGATCTGAAATCGAAATAAGGACAAAATCATAACAAAAGGTCTGGAAAACAAAAGTTAACCCGGAAATGAGGACCCCCTGGCCAACCTATGAGGCAATGATCGAAGACAAGGGTTTCTCATCCAACATAAATGAGTTTGAAATCAAGCAGAACAAGGCCACAAACCGAATCACTGTTCAAACTAACAGTTTGTTTTGTTTTTTAATAGAAGTAGACGCAGGTGTAATCTCGAAAAACAAAAGGAACACAGGGTAAACACAACCAAAGGAATGGTGCAGCGGCGAAAAATGGTGTTGCATCAATAACAAAAGGGAAGTTTTTCGTTTCATTCTTTTCCTGCAAACTCATAGCATGGACTTCCAATCCCTAGTTTCTCCTTGTGCAGCTTGTGGATATCCTCGGCATAACTCGAGGACTGATTTCCACCCTATCCTCTACCATAGACCAAGAAATTTCCTTCCTTCTCTCCCCGGCATAACCTGGGATTTTGTCTTTACATCCCCAGCATAACCCGAGGACCCCTTTTCCCATGTTTAACTCCCCAGCATAGTCCGAGAATTAGATTTCTTCTATCCGTAGTACAACTTAACGGTTTTCCTTCCCTCCTTTATCCCCAGCATAGTCAACAAGATCTTCGTCGCCCTTCACTTCCTTTTATTTCCCTGGCATAACCCAGGGATTGTTCTATTTATCCCGGTATAACCCTTGGATCTCCCTAGCATAACCTAGGAGTTTTCTCTCAATCCCGTCATAACTCGCGGATCCCCCTGGCATAACCCATGAATTCTTCTATTTAACCTGGCACCCGTAGATATCCCTAGCATAACCTAGGAGTTTTCTCTCAATCCCGGCATAACCCGTGGATCCCCTTGGCATAACCCAGGAATTCTTCTATTTTATCCTAGCATAACCCATGGATTTTCCTAGCATAACCTAGGAGTATTCTCTCAAATCCCGGCATAACCCGCCGGTTCCCCTGGCTTAACCCACTAATTATTCGTTCATCCCGGCATAACCCGTGGATCTCCCTTGCATAACCTAGGAGTTTTCTTTCAATCCCGGCATAACCTATGGATCCCCCTGCCATAACCCAGGAATTCTTCTATTTTATCCCGACATAACCCGTGGATCTCCCTAGCATAACCTAGGAATCTTCTCTCAAATCCTGGCATAACCCGCGGGTTCCACTGGCATAACCCATCAATTATTCATTCATCTCGACATAACTCGTGGATCTCCCTAACATAACCTTGGAGTTTTCTTTCAATCCCGGCATAACCCGCGGATCCTCCTGGAATAACCCAGGAATTCTTCCATTTATCCCGGCATAGACCGTGGATCACCATAACCTAGGAGTTTTCTCTCAATCCCGGCATAACCCGTGGATCCCCCTGGCATAACCCTGGAATTCTTCTATATCCCAGCATAACCCGTGGATCTCCCTAGCATAACCTAGGAGTATTCTCTCAATCCCGGCATAACCCGCGGATCCCCCTGGCATAACCCTGGAATTCTTCTATATCCCGGCATAACCCGTGGATCTCCCTAGCATAACCTAGGAGTTTTCTCTCAATCCCGGCATAACCCGCGGATCCCCCTGGCGTAACCTAGGAATTCTTCTATTTTATTCCGGCATAACCCGTCGATCACCCTAGCATAACCTAGGAGTCTTCTCTCAAATCTCGGCATAACCCAGGGGTTCCCCTGGAATAACCCAGGAATTATCCATTCATCCCGGCATAACCCACGGATCTTCCTAGCATAACCTAGGAGTTTTCTATCAATCCCGGCATAACCCACGGATCCCCCAGGCATAACTTGGAATTCTTCCATTTATCTCGGCATAACCCGTGGATCTCCCTAGCATAACCCAGGAGTTTTCTCTCAATCCCGGCATAACCCGCGGGTTCACCTGGCATAACCCCAGTAATTATTCATTCATCCCGGCATAACCCGTGGATCTTCCTTCCATAACCTAGGAGTTTTCTTTCAATCCCGGCACAACCCGCGGGTCCCCCTGCCATAACCTAGGAATTCTTCTATTTTATCCTGCATAACACGTGGATCTCCCCAGCATAACCTAGGAGTCTTCTCTCAAATCCCGGCGTAACGCGCGGGTTCCCCTGGCATAACCAGGAATTATTCATTCATCCCGGCATAACCCGTGGATTTTCCTAGCATATGCTAGGAGTTTTCTTTCAATCCCGGCAAAACCCGCGGATCCACCTGGCATAACCCAGGAATTCTTCCCTTTATGCCGGCATAACCCGTGGATCTCCCTAGCATAACCTAGGTGTTTTCTTTCAATCCCGGCATAACCCGTGGATTCTCCTGGTATAACCCTGGAATTTTTTATTCATCCTGCATAACCCGTGGATCACCCTAGCATAATTTAGGAGCTTTCCCTTCAAATCCTGGCATAACCCCACAATTCCCCATGCAATCCCAGCATAACCCGTGGTTTTTTTTCCATCCCCAGCAGGTGTTTTTCATTCTCTTCCCGGCATAACCCGTGGATCTTTTCTCTTACCCTAGCAGGGAATTTCCCATTCTTATCCCGGCATAACCCGTGGATCCTCCTCCTATCCCTCGCAGGAAACCTTCCTCCTTCCCAGCATAACCTGGCAATCAGTCCAAAGGATACGCAATCTTTAATTTTGTTGTTTTTTGAAAATAGCTCAAATTTGTGTTGTAAATAACTCACGAAATTTTCTCAGTTAAAAACTGGGGCAGAAAAAATTTCGTTCGTTTTTTTGTTTGATGTCTGAGCTGTTTATCCCTCAAGGCACATAATTCGAGATGAGCGGAAGTGGGAGCCTCAATCCAAAATAAGAAAAGAATGAAAGGACAAAAAAGAAATTAATTCAAAATGATGAAGCGGAAAGAGACACGGATTGCCCAAATTTGATTGAAATCTCAAGACCCGCATGTCCTGTTTTATTTCAAGGTTAAGGAACAAGCCAGCAGCTGCAACTAACGAGCATCAGGATTTCAGGTCAAAGTCTGTCACCAGAGCTAGCCAAGAATCGAGATCAAGTTTCAAGAGACTCGTGGATAGGAATTCTGTAACTCATAGATTATAGACCTAGCTAGCTTAGCTGTTGTTTTTCTTTTGTAATAAAGATTCGGTAAGCAGTAGCAGCAGCAACAGCAGCAAAATCACAGCCCCATGGTAGTCCCAGCAACTAAAACTTCTAGAACTACACTGACCTGATTCCTTTATCGCCAAGGATATGTAGGCAACCTTTGAAGCGAGGTTTGGTCAGGAATTTTTCAAAAAGTCTTCACACAAAGTATTCAGTTGGATGAAAATCGCTCATCTTTGCTCACTTGACTTTGCACGAAAATCCTTCATGTTTCCGAGCAAAGAGGGGCAGCTGTGAGCGTGTGATTTTTACCCCGTTGAAATTACTCCTACAGGATTCTCAAGTTTAGGAATTTTCCCCTTTAACATTTAGTTTTAGGATTTATTTTCAGGATTTAATTGCGATATCTGTGTGTTTTCATTAATGCATGCATAAAAATCACAAGAAAATACAGAATTGCACAAGCATTTAGGATTTAATTTCATATTGTTGCAAGATTAATTGGTAATTGAGGTTATTTTTGCAAATTTAAAATTACAAAAATCAAGTAGTTATTCCGGCATTTTAATTGTTTAGCATTTTGTGGTTAATTTTCATTGTTGCATTTTTTTATTGATTTTGCACAATAGTAAGTCATTAGGTTGATTTAGCTTAATTAGGATTTTCAAAATACAATTAGGAAATAAAATAAATAAGAAAACAAAACAAAAAAATGGGATTTTGTAATAAATCACTTAGGCTGGCCACAATTGGGCCAAACCTGGGCGGCCCAAATCAGTTGAACCCTTTAAAAATACCCAAAACCCAGCCCAATACTTTGTCTCCGAACCTGTCCATAAGAGATGCCCCAAAACAACACCGTTTTTGGTCAATTCATCTTAGCCGTTGATCATAAGCAGTCCAACGGTCCTGAAGCCCTTCCCTAAATCACATAAATATGTCCAAACACCTTTGCATATTCAGAGAACAAACCACTTCCTTCCTCGTATCTATAACGTCGGTGTATCACCCACCCCGCCGCCACCTCTCCACCGCCGTCCACCACCCATCAACCACCCTAACGCCGCAGCCGGAAATCACCTCACGGCGACGGTCGGTCACCAAATGGCCTCAGAATTACACCACTAGACCATCTCAACCCCCTCTTTCCCTTCCCACCGTTGGTTTCCTTCAAACAACTCCCCAACTCTTCGAATAGTTGACAGAAGAGTCACCGGCATCGCTTTCTCTGGCGACACCAACCCTAAACCAACCCAAAATAACACGCTTGAACCATCTCCCCCCCCCCCCCTCTTCCCAACCATCTAAACCCTATCGTTCAAATCCTAACAGATCGTCTCAAATATCAAATCAAAGCTTAACCCCAAACCCTAAACTCACCAAAATCCTATGAGATTGATCCCTGGAGACCGTTTCACCTTCCCATCCATGACCTTGCAACCCACGACCCTCGAATGCAACTAGACCCAACAAAAATCGAGTCTCAAACCCCCCCCATTTCAAAACCATTTGACCCTTCCCTGAAACTCATTTCCCTCTCTCCAATGTGAAAGGCAAAGACCTTAAAAGGCCAAAGGACCTCTGAGAAGAGTTCAAAGATCTGGAGATTTGAAAAATCCTATGTTTAGGGTTGCAACGCTAAAAAAGCTAAGTCCCTGTGTGCTAGATATTTGTGTGTGCTTTCCTGTTCTAATTGATTTTATTTGATTTTTCATTTGTTTGAGTTCATCTATTCATCCTTGAAATTATATTGCCTTCTCCTGCTTGTTGATTTTCTTTTTTTTTACTCGTTCTCTATCTCTTCATCTTCAAGACATTCTAGATGTTTATTTCCATCTAGAGTTACATGTTCCTGACTATTTTTTTTCATTTGTTCATTCGTAGAAAATTCTGAATAGTTACTATGTGCTCATCCTTGACTCTTTTTGCTTCCAATCTTCTTTATAGTTATTTGTTTTAGTATATCATATTTTTCTATCTATTCATCTTTGAAAACTCTGAGTAGGTGACTCCATTTAGAGTCACATACTTGTCCTGGTTCTCTTGATTTTCTTACTTACACTTGTTAAATATGCTAAGTTCATGTGTCTGTCTTTTAATTGTTTTAATTTTTTCTCTTCTGAGTGTTTAACTTCCGTTTATTCATCTTTTAGTTGCTTTAATTCATGTATTCTTCTTTATGAGTGCTTTTGGTTTTCTACTGAGTGTTTTAATCTATTCATCCTTATAATTGATGTATAGTTGCTTTAGGTTCTCTTCTAAGTGTTCTGATTATTCTTTTCGTTTGTTTCTAAGTTTCATTAGTATAAAGGCATGCATGCCCATTTACTCATTTGTTAGGTTTTCTAGTTAGTGATTTCTTTCACACCATATGTCTGGGTCAAGATTGAATGACCTGCTTCTAAATAGTTTGCTTAATTCTAAATTCATGAGTATCCCTGATTAAACATGCTCTGATTTTTTATTTTTTCTGGTCCCAAAATCGATTGGTATCCATGTGGTTTTGAAGGTTGTGATAATTAGTTCCATCTTTGTTGCTGAGTAATATAAATCCCACATTGAGATATTTGCTTTTAACTCTTTGGTTGTTCGTTTCTGCATAATGTAGTCTGCAATTCAAACTTTGAGTTTGGTCTATAACCTGAAGTAACTAGCTAGGGTAAATTTTGACCAAATAGATGAAAACCAAGGTTTAAAATCCTTAGGCCAATAATTAGGAAATGGGACAGCGGTATTAAGGGCATTTGAATATAGGGAATCTTGTAACAAACTCCTAGAACATTCTAGTGAAGGTCGAAAGTGCAACTTCTGCCTCAACACTTGAGGAACAAGTCATAAAACCAAGGACCATTTAGGCAAAACTGAAAAATGGATAAAGGACTAAAAGGAAACAAAGAGATTTATGTTGCCCTAAGGCTTTAGTTATAAAAAGGGACAATCTGATCATTTTAGGGAGATTTTTTTCGAGCAGATTTTTAGAGAGGATTAAGGAGGCTTTTGTTTTTGAGATTTAGAATAAAACTTATAGATATAGATACACATTACACTTCCATACATTATTCAGAAAATCCTTTTCTTTCTGATCAAACTTTCTTTAATAATCAATACAAGTTGAAGATGGACTGAATGTGCATTTTGAGTTGCTGTAGAGATTTATTTTCACTAGTTGCTACTCAAATTTCTTGAGTTCCTGGGTTTTTACTGGTTGTGTGGCTGTTGTGTTTGCTTGCTACTCTCTTAACCTTACTCATAGGTTCTTCTTTTTCTGCTGAAATTCCAGGTATCAATCCTCACTCAAAAATCTGAGAAGTAATAGCTATGTACGTTCGAGATTATAAGCTGATAATTATGACAATAATATTTTTTAATTATCAATTTCAGATTACGAGTATTATTTATTTCTCAATAGCATTTCTGATACTATAATGTATATAAACTTGTAATAACATTGGATTGTATGTGGATTCGAACTTCAGATTTTTTAGATTTCACGAGGATTAAAATAGCCTAGTCCATGATTTTACTTAGTATCCCTGAATGAGGATGTAGTAAAGAGTCAACAATTGTATATATATACTTTGCATGATGAGGACATCGACTTCTTTACTTAGATGTCAGAATTTAGAGTCTTAGATGCAGTCTAATAATTTGTCAATATAACGTCATCACATGAAGTCTCTTGTTTAAATGGCTTCAATATTCTTTAAAAATGGTCGATTTCATGATGTTAATGGTTACAGTATAGCAATTTAAAAGGACTGTGGTCATGATTACTTGTAGTCCAACGTTTTTGGGCCCAACTGGGGACGCCCAATTGCTGTCACTTGTGAACATAAAGAATACACATCCCCTGGGCTTACTATAAAATGAAGCCCAACGCGCATAACCAGCCATGAATGAGGCTGGAACTGTAGGTGCTAAGTCCCTTCAAATGCATTACCTACGTATGAAATTATTAGGTCATTTTAGAGACATACATAGTAGAAAACTATAACCGCCTTAGGTTTCCTTTTATAAAAATAAAGTGAGTTGCACTAACGTAATCACACACTACGCGGGCTCCTTAACTTAATAAAAATGCATAGAAATTTGGAAGTGTTATTTAGCAAATTTAACGGCCTTCCACGAATTTCCAAATGCATAGTTGCTATAGGCGCGATTTATTAATAAAATAATTTTCTAAACTCGGGTGCGCATTTATGTGACCCAAATCCAAGTCTCAGCGATATTAAAATATGTTGAGGACCCGGGTGCATTTATGTAACGTGGTTTGGGACGTGTTTTAATAACGTTGCAAATATATCTAAAATGAATAAAGGGGTTAATAATTTTAAAGTTGCACTATAGGATGAATATGTACAAAATTAGTGTTTTAGCCAATTATAAAAGTTTAAGCGGCCGTGCTAGAACCACGGGATCCGGTGGTGCCTAACACTTTCCCTCGGGTCAACAGAAATCCTTACTCAAGAATTTCTGGTTTGCAGACGTCAAAAGGAAAATCGAATTTTCCTCGATTTGGGATTCTAAATAAACCGGTGACTTGGGACACCAAAAACCAAACCCATCCCAAGTGGCAACTCTAAATAAATAATCTCATTTCGAATAATGTCACTTTAATTGAAAAAAACTCCCTTATGCGTTTTAATCCTTCGGGGTAGCCGCATAAAAAAGGAGGTGTGACAGCTCGAATATGCAGGAGTAATGGCCGGAGAAGCCATAGATCTCTAGATTTACATCTGAAAGGCCATCGAGGTCAAGGCCCTGATTTTTCAAATATCAAACTCACAAGAGTAATAGAGGGTAAGTATGAGGTTATCATGGCCGCATGAGCCATGATTTCTGGTGAGCTTCAGGTAGGAGATGGTGAGAGAGGCTAGGTTTTCGAGAGGGTTAGAGATAATTTGGAGAGGAGAGGAATTTCAGAGGCGGCGGATGAATGAAAAGTGAGAGAATTAGGGTAGTGGTTTGGGTTTTAAATATGGAAAGGTAATTAATGACTGTTGATCTGAATGATCATCGGCTTAGATTTAAGCGGGTAGATGGGGATCGGGTTGGGTTGTGGGGTGGGTTAAATCTGGTTTGGGCTGGCCCATTTGGAAATTGAAATTGGGTTGATTTGGGGGGGGGGGGGGATAATTTAGGCTCAAACTGAAATAAAATAAGGTTGGTATTTAAATAGCCACTTTTTTCCTTTTTATTTTTATAAAATAATAAAAATAATTTAAAAGCAAATTAAAAGTTGTGAGCTAGTTAATATTATATAAATATTAATTTAAAAACAATAGAACTAATTTTAAAATTATAAAATGCTATTAATCTTAAAATGAGCTAGAATTACAATTATATGCAATTTAGCTTATAAAATACCAAATAAATTTGCAAAACATATACAAAAATACCTTAATTATATTTGGCACAAATCTGAGAATAAAATAAGTCATTCACCAGAACGATAATCTTTGGGAATAATTATTGGATTTTATACTATTAAAATAGATAATAAATTGAATTTGAAATCTTAAAAGAATTATGTAGAACACCAAAACACTTGGTCATGCTTATATATACATTTACATGCTATTTTAAAAGTATTTTGAATATGAAAATTATATAGAATAAAATTGGGTATCAACACTCGGCCAGAAGTTCTTTTGAATTTTTGCAATTACCAAGTAAACAAACAAGGCTCAAATAAGAGAGAATTTTAAATACCCAAGTGTTTGAAAAATAATTAAATAAAGCAAAAGTTTTGAAAATATTTATAACAAATAATGCTAATGAATGTAAAGGGGTCCTAGGTTTGTTTTTATTATAGATCACATCAATACAATACCTAGTAATCACTTCTCAAAAAGGGGCTATACGTGGTATTAGCGCACCGGTCATCATATCCATATCTACCCTCCCACACAATAAAGGTATTAAAGTATGAATGAATCTCGACCTCTATTGCGTGCTATTACATGTCCCATTCCTATCAGTCCCGGAGGAATTTTAGAATTACTATTCCTATAAAAGGGAGGATTTTAGGATGACTCTTAGGTTTAAGGCAAAAGGATAAGGCAACATACAAAAACACATAGGAATGCATTAAAATGGAAACATGTAGCTAGTTACAAGGGTCATATAAACCACCGCAAATAATGCACATAAATAGCACGACTCAAACATATTAAAATCTGAATTTTAAAAGTCCTAAATTAGAGGATTTGAGTCTAAAGCAGATTCATTATATAGCTCAAATAAGAACTCTGAATCAGCCATGCCTATTAGTTGTAGCAATTTATAATTAACGAAGGCAGTTCCAATTTTATTCAAGTAATTACTTGATGTCACACCGCCTTTTTAACACTACAACCCCGGCTAAGGGCGTAGGTAAAGGATTTTTTCCAATTAAAGGACAATCAAAACAGAATTTATTTATTTAAAAGATTTCAGAGTCGTCACTTGGGATAATAAATGGTGTCCCAAGTCACCGGTTTAAGTGATTCTAGCACGGTCACTCAACTGTTATATTAGGCTCGATTATATGATTTTAATGCATTTTTGTACCTATGTGCAAAGTTTGAATTTTAAACCACTTTTATTTAATTTCCCAGAATATTGCAACGTCGTTAAAAGACATCTCAAACCATGTCACATAAATGCACCAGTACTTTTTGACATATTACAACATCGTTGGGATCTGGATTTTGGTCACATAAATTCACACCCGTATTTAGGAAAGTGAATTATTTAACTAGCATGCTTAAAATGAATACGCGTTTGCAAGTTTGCGAGAGCCATGAAATTTCAACTAATAGGCACACCTCGAATTATATGAACTAAATTAAATTAGCTAAGATACCCTTATTTCACTAATTTTCTAGACGGGAACAATATGCTAATGATGAGTCTGACATCAAAAGGAATTGGCCTGGTGGTGCAGTAGGAAGGCAAGAGTGCTCATATGATACAGATTCCCGCACTCAGGAGAATGTGCACATGTAGGTAGTAGTATATTCCCAAAGCGTAGGTTAATAGTTCAAGTAGTATAGGGATAAAGGATTACAATGCCATTGAAATGCGGCAATGTCAAGCTGCTGCGACTAACTTGATTTGCACGTCACTGATGAAAAGGGTCACTGATGCATTTCACTGGTCCAATGATGCAATCAAGAACCTTAGGATCGATTAGGAAAGACTATTCCGCACATGTACTTTAACTAATGAATCCTGATAAACAACATGGCTACATAGATTAACTGAAATATGATTTGGAATGTAATCAAACCTAGCACTATTTAGGCTAAGAGATCAAGTTAAGGGTGAACGAAATTACAGGAAGCTCAATCAACGCAGCATAACTTGGTTCGAAAGTTGAACATAATCCCAAAAATTACTACTGATTTTAGCTCATCTTACTCAAATTATCTTCTTATTATTTATAAATGAAACTAAACAAGTACAAAACTACAGTTTATAATCATCACAAAGAAAACTTCTAGCAAAATAGATTACTGTTAAGAGGTTTGGGAAGATCAATTTGAAGTCAGCATACCCATTGACTAGTTGTATTGAATCCTCAACAGAACACCATGGCTAATAGTGAAAGCCATTCTAAGTTGACTACACATTTCCAGTACAGCAGTCTACTGAACTGTTAACTAGCCTCCTGAACTATACGGCTCAAGAATGGTGTAGCAAAAGGAGCATACAATAACTAGATGCATCATTAAATCAACAGCTCCATCACAATTTGTACACAACAAACAGGGATTAAGGTAAACATTAGGGAATGCCAATTCCTTTGACATGAGAGCAGTCCAGAAACATAGACCAACAAATCAGAATTGCAGCACACTGTTAACATATGCATGGACTATGTTCCCACAGTTGAAACCTTGAACTTTAATGAATAACCACAAGACTTTCCTTTCGTTTCCTCAAAAGAAGAAAACAATCTGAACTTGGTTTTTAAGCTGGACCTCAAGCGCAGCTAAACACAGTAGCATACCATAAAAAAACTCACCCAGATCCTAGACTTTCTAGTACATGAGTAGGCATGGAATCTTAGAGGGAAAAAAACAAATGAGTCTAGCAATAACACTCCTTTTGACAGCTGAAATATAGACCAACTGCAGCTTTAAAACAAGCATTGAATTGCTTATCTCCCAATATTCATAGCAGATCTTGATAAACACCAATGACTAAATGAAACAACTAAAGAAATAATTGTTTTCTAATTTCATAAGCTTATATTGAAGCTAAAGATGAACAACACATCCTACATTAATCTAGGCACATCAAATTACATCTCAGATTAGCAGGGAAAGAGCTGACAGTGGTCAGCAATGCAGCAACTCAAATAGTTACCCAACCTCGAACAGGCTGTCACATTTCCATAACAAAACCATTCAAATAGACATTTAAAGTTTTAAACTTAGAAAATTAACTCGAATCTTGACTTAACTGAAAACTCGACAATATGATAGAGATTAAAACATACGCATAGAGGACGGCCATTCAAACTCAGCTTTTACTGACTGAACATACTCAACTATATCACACCACTGCAAAGAGATTCACCAGCAAGAAATTTGATCATAACAGAAAACAGACGACTGTAAACTGAATATCATTGCTCAAAAGCACCGGAACAAAACAGAGTCGCACAGAATAAAAGAGAGGAAAATTAAACCTGAATTTTGCAAATCTCTTTTATAACAATTATAAACTCGACAAGACGACAGTAGAAAACCAAGCTCGAGCTTCAATTTGTATCTCTTTGGAACTTACATTCGGATTCAAAAATAAAAATTATATATATGTTTCTCTTAAACTTTGAAAGAACTCTTCAACAAAATGGAATCTGAAAACCAAAAAAATTCGAAGCCATTCAACTTTTCTCTAAATTTCTGTTCTCTCTCTCATAATTGGAACTGGACCTTTTTTAAAATGAATCCCATAATGAACGTAGTGCTCAGATTGAATGAACTTAATCTGATGCCTCACACTCATCCTGCGAATCTGCAGCCTTCCAATTTGTGAGATTATCCAATTCATGCGGTGATAGATGACAGGAATCTTCGTCAGAAACCATTAAAACTGCAAGAGGAGGAATTGGGGAACGCGTGGTTGAGGATACGAGCTTCACTCACCTGAACTTGGACTAGGTTGGGGCTTGGTTCAAATGGTGTTTGGAGAAGAGGAGCAGGGCTCCGTCATTTGAGCTCAGGAGATTAGGGTTCTTGAGTGTTTTGTGTTGTAATTGCGGCGGGTCGGGTCAGCGAGCGGGTCAAGGCGGGTTACATGGGTTAAGGGGTGTGTTTGGGCTAGAGTTTGAACAAGATTTGGCCCAATTGTTTTATTCTTCTCTTTTTTAATTAAATTTTCATATTTCTCTTCACTTTTCATCATCTTTTTTATTTTCAAAAATTACTAAAAATCCTAAATCAATTATAAATCCTTAGTTTAAATGCTAATCATCCTCTATAATTATTATCACAACTAATTAAAACAAAATTAAAAGCAAAATCACCTAAAAATTAAAATTAAAATTGAAAGAACAAATTAAGCTATTTTTTTTATTTTCCCTTTTTATAGAAAGAATAAATTACTAAATAATTCATAAAATATGAAATTAACTCCTAAATGCACATGCAACATATTTTTTGTATTTTCACTAATTAAAATGCACAAACAATCGCAAACAATTAACGAAACAAAATGCCACAAAATTCACAAAATTGCAAACAAATAACAGCAATTATTTTGTTTGAATTTATAGGAGTAATTCACGTAGGGAAAAAATCACATGCTCACAGCTACCCTCTTTGCCCTGAAACACGAAGAGTTTTCGTGCAAAGATAAGTGAGCGGACACGTGCGATTTTTGCCCGTTTGAATACTCCACGAGAAACATGTTAAAAAGCTTGACCTCATCCTACTTTAGCGGCTGCCTATATATCGTCGGCTAAAGAGGAATCAGGTCAATGTAGTTCAGGAATGTTTGGTAGCTGGGACTACCGAAGTCGTGATCTCACTATTGTTGTTGTTGATGATGTTGTTGCTGCTTGCTATATCCCCTTATTGCACCATGAAAAAATAAAAGAAGCTAGAATAAGCGATTACCTATGGGTTACAAAAGAACCTATCTATGTCTTCAAATTTATTCTCGATCCTTGTTGCCTTGTATATCTCTTTCTCTGTTGATGCTTGATTGTTAGACTTGAATTTTACTCTGTTGTTCTCCAGGTGGACGCCAGATTACAAAACTTGATAGTTGAAATGTATTCACTTGTTCTCCAGGTGGGTGCCTGATTACCAAAACTCGAAACTCGAAGTGTATTCCCTTGTTCTCCAGGTGGACGCCTGATTACCAAACCTTGAAGCTAGAAATGTATTCCATAGTTCTCCAGGTGAGCGCCTGATTACCAAAACATTAAATTTGAAATGTATTCGCTTGTTCTCCAGGTGGGCGCCTGATTACCAAAACTCGAAA
Source organism: Nicotiana benthamiana (assembly GCA_034376525.1). NCBI lineage: Eukaryota > Viridiplantae > Streptophyta > Magnoliopsida > Solanales > Solanaceae > Nicotiana > Nicotiana benthamiana. The sequence goes on from CM067326.1 coordinate 8,278,066, forward strand.
CTTGAAATGTATTCCCTTGTTCACCATGTGGGCACCTGATTACCAAAAACTTGAAGCTTGAAATGTATTCCCTTGTTCTCCAGGTGGGCGCCTGATTTCCAAAACTTGAAATTTGAAATGTATTCCCTTGTTCTCCAGGTGGGCGCCTGATTACCAAAACTTGAAACTCGAAATGTATTCCCTTGTTCTCCAGGTGGGCGCCTGATTACCAAAACATGAAACTTGAAATGTATTCCCTTGTTCTCCAGGTGGGCGCCTTATTGCCAAAATATAAAATTTGAAATTTATTCCTTTGTTCTCCAGGTGGGCGCCTGATTACCAAAACTTGAAACTTCAAAGGTATTCCCTTATTCTCTAGGTGTGCACCTGATTACCAAAACGTGAATCTTGAAATGTATCCTTTGTTCTCCATGTGGGCGCCTGATTACCAAAACTCGAAACTTGAAATGTATTCCCATATTCTCCAGGTGGTTGCCTGATTACCAAAACTCGAAGCTTGAAATGTATTCCCTTGTTCTCCAGGTGGGCGCTGATTATAGAAACTTGAAGCTTGAAATGTATTCCCTTGTTCTCCAGGTGGGCGCCTGATTACCAAAACTTAAATCTTGAAATGTATTCCCTTGTTCTCCATGTGGGCGCCTGATTACGAAAACTTGAAACTTGAAACTTGAAATGCATTCCCTTGTTTTCTAGGTGGGCGCCTAATTACCAAAATCTGAAACTTGAAATGTATTCCCTTGTTCTCCAGGTGGGCGCCTGATTGCCAAAACTTAAAATTTGAAATGTATTCCCTTGTTCTCTAGGTGGACGCCTGATTACAAAAACTTGAAGCTTGAAATGTATTCCCTTGTTCTCGAGGTGGGCACCTGCTGAGTAATAACTTGAACTTGAAACTGCTGCCTTTAAACCTAATTACCACAAAACAAACAAAACAAAAGAAATTTTTCTGCCCCAGCTTGGTGATGGGCGCATCTATGAATGTTAATCAAATCCTGTTACCAAATATCTCTAAAAACTAAATCCCATTATCCAGGAGGGGCTTGACAACTATTGAATAATGATATCTTTAAGATTAGGCTAAATTATCCAAGGTATTACTTCTATTGTGTCTTGTTATCCAAATTATCTGCCGGGGACCAGTACTTGCGGCTATATCCCATTATCTAGGAGGATCCTGACAACTCTTAACTAAGACCAATTTTAAATTCAAATAATGTCTTCTAAAGATTAGTATTTAGAGCTATGTCCCATTATCCATGAGTGTTCTGAAATTTTCAAATTAAATGCCAATTTCAACTCTCGGTTGTCTCTGCTGGGGATTGCAAATTAAAGTTACGCCCCATTATCCAGGGATCACCAATTAAAGTTCATGGTCATACCTGCTAGATGTTTGCTTTTAAATGGAATACATTCTCCGAGACCTCCGGAATTTCTGTCCCTATTTTAATCAAAGAAAACTTCATCAGTTTAAAACGTGGAGGTTGGTTTGTGGTCTTGAACTTTGAAGGCGATTGCTTCTTCACTTCCCATGATGACTGATTTCCATTCGAAGACCTTGCTTGTTCCTTGACTATTCACTTCCTTTGCCACCCTTAATATAGAAAATACTTCATCTCCGTTGAACCCAATACCTTATATCTGTTGCATATCTCCTGAAATAACATTTGCCAACCTTTATGTCTCACATGACCCTAAAGCACGTCAATTGCCACCCCCTTAGTGCATATATTGTTCTTTCTTGACTTAAACCCCTTTTCCTATCCTTGAGTTCTACGGCTCCCTCGTTTGCCATGACAACTTTAATTCCTATTTGAAAGGTCTTTCTATCCATTGGTTAACTACCCATTTTGGCAATCTTACCACAGAAGATACCTTTGGTATGTCCGTCCTAATCCTTCTTCTGTTGCATTCTTCATGAATTGGTATATTACCAAGCCTTGGCATTTCACAAGGATCCCAAAATATGTTGATTGTTGCCAACTCGGTGTGCCTGCTATTCTTTCCTGACTTATGATGCTTTGATGCATCCATCCCATTTTGTGCAATTGGAAAGCTAGTGGCAAATTTTGAACTCATTTCTCACTTATTTTTACCCAACATATTCAAGTTGAGGAAGTAAATAAGATAAAATGAATAGAAAAAGATGATTCCTAACAAAAGAGCTACAAAGTAGAAACCTATCTGATGTGGATACTAACTCTAATCACCATGACATGCACATGCGGTATATCATGTGAAGCATATCAGATGTACGGCTCATGTTATACAATGAAATTGGGTTTTGATACTCTATTGTTAGTCATCTTTCACAATCTCCATATGGTGATTTCCTGTCTAATTTTCAATCCTTATTCGACTTGTAGTGCCCCTAGGGTTTTCACCATTAAGCCTCTCTCATTTTAGTCTTTCTCTCAACTCACCGTCGCCTTATGGTACCCGTGAGGGTTTTCAGCGATAAGACTCTCTCATTTTTCATTTCTTTCCTGCTTCGCCCGGGGTGTTGCCTCTAATATGAATCTTGACTTGGCATTTTTTGAAGACTGATCTATGGAGAAAAATAGCATTAGGGAGGGTCATGTAGTGCACAAGAGTATCCATGGGGCCATTGTCGAGGCTGAAAGCACTTAGCAAGAACGACCACTAGACCTTGTCGTTGGCGGGGCTCAGCAACATCTTTTCTATCTGGAACAACTTGTTCTTTCCACCTCAGCCAAAGATCCCTAAAGCTTTCCTTGGGTTTCTTTTCTATATGAGGTGGGGAGAAGCGGCCTAGGACAATACTTATATCGTACTGAAAGTGTCACACAAAATCATGCGCCATATCGTCCCATGTATGCCACATACCGATATCTTGACAATTATGCCATCCCAAAGCTGCCATAGTCAAGTTCTTACTAAAATATACTATCGACAAGTCATCTTTCTCTCCAATACTTCTCATTTCGTTGCAATAAACCTTTAAGTGGGCTACCGGATCTCCACACCCATCATAAAAGTTAAATTATGGCACTTTAAATCCCGCGGGTAGACGAATGTCGGGGAACACTGACAATATTTTGTAATTCATGCTACCTTGGTCTTTTGTCCCTTGCGTGTTGTTTGATGACTGCGCTAAGCTTTTCAGCTTCCCAGTTATCTCATCTTGCCTTTCTTTTCCTGTAACCTTTTCATTTTCAGCATGAAGCTTATCTTGAGGGTTCTCCTCGTGGACGAATTTTGAGGGGTAATATTGGGCTTCATGAGTTTTCAGTGGGTATTCATTGCGATGAATGATGGAGCTACCGGGGTGATTGGAAGGGCCAGAGTTTGCGTAAAATGAACAAAGAAGCCAGGTGGTGGAAGAGGCGGTACCTTCCCGGTCGTCCAGGCATGATACATATTCGCCATGTGTTGTCTTAACATTTGCACCTCTTCAACCAACCCATTGTCCCGTTCAACCAATTGCTTTGGGGCACCGGTATCAACCAACTCAACTCTGGTATTGTCAGCCAATCTTTGAAGTTATGTTGTAAAGAAGAGTTACCACTTCAAAACCCACAAACCAACCACCCTTCTGCTATGAGCACAGCAAAATGAAATCATATCACATTAGTGTTAGGGTAATTAACATAAGATAATTTCACTTTGTGTGCGATGCGCCTAGCCGCAGTTAGCGGTTTCTATTACGCTCTAAATTGGCTGCTTGCTGTTGGAAACACGTTCTCAAGGCATTGTACTAAACGTGTGTTCATATTTGTAGGTTTTGATGAATGACAAACTATGCGCAAATTGACATATGACGAGGTCCAAGCACAAGCGCGAAATTGATATATAACAAGATTCAAGCACAAGACAAAGATCGAGATTAAGTTTTATATGAGTCGGTATTTAATTGTGATCTTGATCTGACAACTTAAACTCAAGACTTGGCTTCTCTCGTAAAAATACTTTTAACAAATCATGCATATTTAATTTAGAGCAAAATGATTTTAAATAATGCATATTTACTTTTGTAAAAATGATTTTTAAACACGCCTCTAAAATCTGGACTAAGATAATCGATTATGTACTTATGATAATCGATTATGTTTAAGTCAGCTGCTTGACAATCGATTGTGAACTAATGACAATCGATTGTGTTAAGGCAGTGAGCATCAGATTTTTCAAATCTGCATGACAATCGATTGTTAACCTTATGACAATCGATTGTGATGAGGCAGTGTCCATCAAAGTTTTCCAAAGCTCAAAATAATCGATTGTGAAGCTAATGACAATCGATTGTGAAGAGACAATGTCCATCAGATTTTTCAAAGTCACAAAATAATCGATTGTGAACTTATGACAATCGATTGTGTTGAGGCAGTGTCTTCCAGACTTTTTCAAAGTTATTAAATAATCGATTGTGAACTTATGACGATCGATTGTCAAGAGGCAGTGTCTAAATTGATTTTTCAAGACTGATATATAATCGATTGTTAACTTAATATAATCGATTGTATAACTGACCGTTGCCAAAATATTTTCAAATACCGTCAGGTAATCGATTATTGATTCCCTATAATTGATTGTTTTAATTAAAATCTGGAAAGGATTTTTTGAACGTTGCTAAGTAATCGATTGTAGATTGTTGACAATCGATTGTTTTACGTAAAATCTGGAAAGGATTTTTTGAACGTTGCCAGTCATCGATTATTGATCTTATATAATTGATTGTTATGCGTAAAATCTAGGATTGATTTTTGGAAGAACTGGCAAACAATCGATTGTGGTAACTTGACAATCGATTGTCACTGAGTAATTTCAGCAACTCTTAATTGGCAATTAGGCAACGGTAATACAAGGTTTTTCAACTATAAATACAGCTTCAATTCAGTCTTTTAAGAACAACAACATACAACAACTGATCATACAATTGCTAAAGCTTGCATACTCTATTGCTTATCATTTTATATTCATTACATAAGTTTTTGAGAACCAAATTCTTGTCGAAAGTTGTCGTGATCTTGAGCGTATTCTTTTACTCATATCTACTCATAAAGGAGTGTCTTGTTTGAGTGCTTAGTGTATTGTACACTTGAAGGGAATTGTTCTTCCCTTGTTGTAAGAAGGAACTTGTGTTTCCTTGGTTGAAGTCTTGGTGCGTTGTATCTCCGAGCAAAGGTAGTTGAGGCTTGTGTCCTCAAGTTGTAAAGGAACTTGTGTTTACTTTGGTTGAAGTCTTGGAGTGTTGTATCTCCGAGCAAAAGTTGAGGCTTGTGTCCTCAAGTTGTAAAGGTTTGTTAAGCACCCGTAAGCTTGACAAGTTAGTGGAAATCTCGAGAGAGTCTCTCGGGGACTGGACTAGCCACGAGTTGTGGTGAACCAGGATATATCGGTGCATTCTTTCCTATTTGTTTACTTATCGTACTTATTTATTTCCTGCAATTTTTAAATTCCGCAAGTTTACGCTAATTTTATTAAAACGCTATTCACCCTCCCCCCTCTAGCTTTAAGCGTATTATCTAACAATTGGTATCAGAGCCCAACTCTCTGAAGACTTAACCGTTTGAGAGAAACATCCATGGCTTCTACTCGTGATTCTTTTGCAGGAATAGGTGAAGGTCACTTTAACTTGTTGCCGCCAATATTTGATGGAAGCAATTACACATATTGGAAAGATCGGATGAGAATTTTCATCACAGCCAACAACTTTTATCTATGGTAAATCATCAAGCATGGTGAACAGATGACGACAAAAGTTGGGAAAGCCAAGGTAAGTGAATACAACACTAAGGCAATAAATATGTTGTATATCGCCTTGAATCAGGAAGATTATCAGAAAATTTCCCACTACAAATCTGCCAAAGAAATGTGGGATAAGCTTTAGGAAATGTATGAAAGCACACCTCAAAAAGCGGACAGCTCATGTGGTGAATCGACTGGCCGATGTCTCATGGCAAACGAAGAAGAAGAGGTAAGTACGTCTAACTCTCACTCACTTGAAGAAATGCAAAATGCTTATAATAAATTATATAGTGAGTTTGTTAATGCTTCCAAAACCATTAAAGATTTGCAGAAAACTCTTTCATTGCAAGAAACAGATTTTCAAAAACAACTCTCATTGAAAGAAAAGGATTTGGAAAAACTGATTTTAGAAAATGAGAAGTTGAAAGAGGAAAACAACTTTTTCGGAAAGAGAAGCGCCGACAAGCCCGAAAGTTCTATTAAAAATTGTACTTCTTGCATGCATCTCAAAAATGAGGTAGATAGACTTAAGGGCACCTTAGATAAGTTTAATTCTTCTCACAAAAATTTGAATGAGGTTCTTGTTAATTTGAAGTCAACCAATCATGGCATAGGTTTTAAGAATGAGCCTAAAGAAAAGGTTGAAGCCAAACCACAACCACCTAAGGCTCGACCTAGGATTAATAAAACAAATGCTCATCCTATAAATAGCAATCCTAGAACCAATATGCCTGCTAGACCAAATACTAGAAGGAATGTTGAACATTTTAGGAGACTTAAAAATGACTTTCCACCTAGAAATAACTACCCTAGAAATGATGCATATTCTAGGCCAAACACTAGAAGGAATTTTGAACCATTTAGAACACCTAGAAATGACTTCCAACCTAGAAATAATTATTCTAGAAATGTTGTACATCCTAGAACAAATAGTAGGAGAAATGATTTTCATGAAATGCGCAATAGTCATAGTGTCGAAAATAGAGTAAACAATTTTCATCCGTCCAATTACTATGAACCTAGAAGGATGCATAATCCTAACGTGACCTGTCATTATTGTAGACGAATTGGTCATATTGCTCCTGCTTGTTTTACACGACATAGACATATCACTCAATTGCATCACTATGATATGCCTAACCCCCAAGGACCCAAAATGGCATGGGTACCAAAAGATCATTAATCTCTTTTGCAGGTGTGCTTGAAGGCTACAATATTGTAGTAGATGCACCAAGCACAATACCTTATCGCATCGAGGGGGAATTTCGGTTAGTTATCTTTTTTGACAAAAACTGAATTGATAATATATGCAAGCAACCGATATTAACATATATGTTGTTAATTTGGCCTTATATTGTTAAAAAATTTTGATGTGCCTAATCATAAAAGTTGATATGTGTTGAGATATCCTTGTTAATAATTAATATCAATTATCCTTGATGCATATGTTGAAGATTCGTTGTTAAACAACAATTGGTATATTAGCTTGCTTCTAATAAAAACATTTCATTTATGATTTGATAACTGTTATTTGTGGTTTAAATAAATGTTAGTATATAGCAGAAAAATAAATTATTTCCTCTGGTGTGTATTAACTGTTAGCATATTTTTGTCAAAAACTTTTCACTCATGTTTTTGATAAATGCTATTTTCGGTTTGAAAAATAATTGATATATTCCTGAAATAAATGATTCATGATTTTAACAGTTGATAAAAGTATTTCTGTTAAAAATCGACTCTTGATGAATGTATCTTTTGGTCGGAATAATGGTCGGTATATTCGACTTTTGGTTGACTTGTTATATATTAATGTTTGATATTTTTTTAATATGTTTTCTAAAAAATAACATTTAGTATCACTGTTAATAAAATAACATTTGATACATTTGTTATATTTGCCAACAAATGATTTTATCACTATTTTATAACAATTTGTATATCTATGGTTTGTTGGTATGTTTTGATAAACTTCCAGCAATCTTCATATTGCATACTCGTCGTTGTCTTTCCTATCTCATTTTGACTTTTTGGAAATGTCGAAAAAGAGAAAGTGTTTAGGCGATATGCTTCAAGTAAGGGAGAATGTCTTTACATTCTAGTTTGCCTTATTTGAGGAGGAACTTCTCATTAAGGAGGAATAGATTGCATAAATTTTATCTTGATGACATTATTGTTGTATTTCAAAACAACTTTCCATATTGGTAATATCATTCTTCAAAATTATGTTGACAACCTTTATGCTATTAATATTTTGCATTCCAAAACATGTTGAAAATGATATTGTATTATTTTTTGAGCAACTAATGAGTTTTATGCAAGGAGTCTCTAAAATTTCATTTGAGATGTCCATGATGGACAAGCGAAATTTCCTCTCGGAGCTGCAAGTTAAGCAAATGAAAGTGGGAACTTTCACTTGTCAAACTAACTTTTGCAAGAAATTGCTGAATCAATATTGAAAAGAGCAACACCAAAGCAATGGTCACTTCAATGAATTTATAAGACCATCGTGACAGAAAAGTTAAAGGTAAGAAGAGCAATACCAAGAACTACAGAGGTATGATCGTTCCATACTTTACCTTATTGCCAGTAGACTTGATATAATATTTAGCGTTTATTGATGTGCTAAATATAAATCATGTCCAAATGAAGTGTCTAATGCGGGTAAGCGTCGATCTAAATGCATACTTTTTAGGTTGCTTTTATATGTTGAATATTACTGACTTGAGCGTCAGAGACGCGTATTTTCTTTTGCAGGTATCGCCCGCCCTAAAGGTAGGGGGAATTATAAAGATATGGCACAGAACAATCGGTTGTTACAGCAAATAATCGATTATTTTACTGTGCAGAAAATCGATTAGCAAGTATCACTAATCGATTATTTATGGTTTATGCTTATTATGCAGTTTTGTTTAATAATCGATTTTTAACTGTTTAATCGATTACCATCTCAGCCATTCAGTACTACTTTTCTAAAACAATCGATTGTTTCATAAATATAATCGATTATTTTCCGAGTCTGAAAATCAGCGTGCTCACTGTATCACAACAATCGATTATCATAATTCAACAATCGATTATTTTTTGTCAGAAATTCAAATTTTTGTTACCGTTTGGGCCCTGCAATCGATTTTGTGTCAGTTTCGAGTTCAAGTCAAAATCTGCTCAAACAATCGATTATTTCGTGTCAACAATCGATTGTCTAACGGTCAGTGCAATTTATTTTTACCGTTTCTGACTGTTTTGGCTCATAAATTTCTGCAGATTTTCATCATAAATGAAATGCCATTCTTCCCATTATAAATAGGCATCATAAGTCTTCAAATTTTATTCACTCAAGCATCAATCTTTGCTCCCAAACCTTCAAAAATCTCCCAAGTTTCTTACAAGTTCATTACTACTTTTTGAAAATGTCGGGCAGACACTCTAAACGTTCCCGTTCAGGTAGACAAGGTGCATCTTCTTCTGCTCCTCCACCTCCAACTTTCCCTTATCAAGATGGGTCTATTTTACAATTCAATACTGAAACCGAGCTTACTAGATTTTTGACAAAATTCGAAAAGCGTGACATTCTTCCTCCTCGCTTTTCAACAAGCAAGTATCTTGAATCATATGCCCCTGCTGCAAACATGCTTAAGGAATGTCAACTTCTTGACTTCTTATATCTTACCTATCCTTATATTAATCCTCCATTTATTCAAGCATTTTACTCAAACCTTCATGAGGATGACGATGGTGAACTTGTGTCAAATATTAATGGTGTTCAAATTCTTTTGTCCAATGAAAACTTGCATTCCATTGCCCATCTTCCTCGACGTGGCGAAAACATTACTCGCTACATTAGAGAGGCTGGCGCCTTATTTGATGAGAAAACTCTCCTAAACCAAATAGGTCTTACATCTTATGATCCTAATCTATCTACTCGGCGCCCTACTATCACGGGAATGCTCCCCGAGTATCGTTTGATTTTCTATTTCATCACCCGAGTCCTCATGCCTCGGAAGCATAATCATACCACTCTTTCCCAAGAGGACGCTAAGCTCATGCATGCCATTATAACCGGAGCTCACATCAATTGGTGTAAGTTCGTCAAAATTCACATGCGTGATGCCATCGGAGATGATAGACCTCTTCCCTATGCCCTCCTTATTATGAATTTTCTTGAAGCTTCCGGATTCAACACTTCCATCGGTCCTCTCAAAAAGAGCACCAAGAAGTGGGAAATTTCAGAATCCTCCTTTCCCCATGACGGCGATCATGTAGCTCCTGCTCCTCCTCCAACTCGTCGATCGCGTCAGCCTCAAGAACCTTCTCTTCAATCCATTTCCGACCAAATTGCTTCATTGACCACCTCTGTCGGTCAATTGACACATGAGATCCATGGATATTTTGACCATGTTCATTATCCATATGCCGGTCTTGTTCCCTATGAAGCAGTGCCGGATGATGAGGCGGGAAATGATGATGAATTATTTCTTTATTTGCTTTTCTATTTTATTGTTCTATGTTTTATTGTTCCCGTTATGTAACCGTTTTTTAATAAATAAACAAGTTTTTTTATTATTCTATATTTTTTTGCTAATGGCAAAAGGGGGAAGATAACGGGTATGCACTCTCACTCAATACTTATTCGGCATAAATTGAGGGGGAATTCATATATTGAGGGGGAACAAATTGCATATCCATATACTTGTTGCATATCTTTAGTTGTCTTGAATCGTCATTATGAATTGCCTAATATGCATATCCCGCTTAAAGTTTGCCATTATCAAAAAGGGGAAAATTGTTGGAAACACGTTCTCAAGGCATTATACTAAACGTGTGTTCATATTTGTAGGTTTTGATGAATGACAAACTATGCGCAAATTGACATATGACGAGGTCCAAGCACAAGCGCGAAATTGATATATAACAAGATTCAAGCACAAGACAAAGATCGAGATTAAGTTTTATATGAGTCGGTATTTAATTGTGATCTTGATCCGACAACTTAAACTCAAGACTTGGCTTCTCTCGTAAAAATACTTTTAACAAATCATGCATATTTAATTTAGAGCAAAATGATTTTAAATAATGCATATTTACTTTTGTAAAAATGATTTTTAAACACGCCTCTAAAATCTGGACTAAGATAATCGATTATGTACTTATGATAATCGATTATGTTTAAGTCAGCTGCTTGACAATCGATTGTGAACTAATGACAATCGATTGTGTTAAGGCAGTGAGCATCAGATTTTTCAAATCTGCATGACAATCGATTGTGAACCTTATGACAATCGATTGTGATGAGGTAGTGTCCATCAAAGTTTTTCAATGCTCAAAATAATCGATTGTGAAGAGACAGTGTCCATCAGATTTTTCAAAGTCACAAAATAATCAATTGTGAACTTATGACAATCGATTGTGTTGAGGCAGTGTCTTCCAGACTTTTTCAAAGTTATTAAATAATCGATTGTGAAATTATGACAATCGATTGTCAAGAGGCAGTGTCTAAATTGATTTTTCAAGACTGATATATAATCGATTGTTAACTTAGTATAATCGATTGTATAACTGACCGTTGCCAAAATATTTTCAAATACCGTCAGGTAATCGATTATTGATTCCCTATAATTGATTGTTTTAATTAAAATCTGGAAAGGATTTTTTGAACGTTGCTGAGTAATCGATTGTAGATTGTTGACAATTGATTGTTTTAAGTAAAATCTGGAAAGGATTTTTTGAACATTGCCAGTCATCGATTATTGATCTTATATAATCGATTGTTATACGTAAAATCTGGGATTGATTTTTGGAAGAACTGGCAAACAATCGATTGTGGTAACTTGACAATCGATTGTCACTGAGTAATTTCAGCAACTCTTAATTGGCAATTAGGCAACGGTAATACAAGGTTTTTCAACTATAAATACACCTTCAATTCAGTCTTTTAAGAACAACAACATACAACAACTGATCATACAATTGCTAAAGCTTGCATACTCTATTGCTTATCATTTTATATTCATTACATAAGTTTTTGAGAACCAAATTCTTGTCGAAAGTTGTCGTGATCTTGAGCGTATTCTTTTACTCATATCTACTCATAAAGGAGTGTCTTGTTTGAGTGCTTAGTGTATTGTACACTTGAAGGGAATTGTTCTTCCCTTGTTGTAAGAAGGAACTTGTGTTTCCTTGGTTGAAGTCTTGGAGCGTTGTATCTCCGAGCAAAGGTAGTTGAGGCTTGTGTCCTCAAGTTGTAAAGGAACTTGTGTTTCCTTTGGTTGAAGTCTCGGAGTGTTGTATCTCCGAGCAAAAGTTGAGGCTTGTGTCCTCAAGTTGTAAAGGTTTGTTAAGCACCCGTAAGCTTGACAAGTTAGTGGAAATCTCAAGAGAGTCTCTCAGGGACTGGACTAGCCAGGGGTTGTGGTGAACCAGGATATATCGGTGCGTTCTTTCCTATTTGTTTACTTATCGCACTTATTTATTTCCTGCAATTTTTAAATTCCGCAAGTTTACGCTAATTTTATTAAAACGCTATTCACCCTCCCCCAGCGTTAAGCGTATTATCTAACACTTGCGTCATCCTGACTCTTATCTTATGCAACTTTTCTTTTCTCTCTTATTTTTCCTTTCTTCTTCCCTTCTCTCTTACTCAATTTGTTTTGCCTACCCCTTTCATTTCTTTATTCTCTCTATTTTACCACGGTTTCTCTATTTTTTCTTCCCCTTTTCTTTCTTCCTTTTTCTTTATTTTGGTTATGGTCGAATCCTATGGAGACTACCTACGTATCATAACCCCGCATGAATCAGACCGAGCATAGTTCTGGAGAATGAATATAGAAAATACTTGGGAAGTTATTCAATTTTCTTAAAGTAAAGCACTTGATTACAACTTACTAAAAGAATTAACATACTCCAACTCAACTGAAAACAACAGAATCTGACATAAAATAAAACAACTGACCTGACAACCTACTACAAACTTTAAATAAAAGAAAATATAGACTCTCAAATGGACCAACAGATTTGAAAATCATGAATACATTAAAGCCTCGAATGCTCCTGGGGCCTGCGGGACATCATTCGGTCTCGCTACAGGCCTGCGTGATAAATCCCTTTAGAGGTGGTGGAAGTCTTTCATCACTTGATGAGCAAAGGTCATGGCAGTGGAAAAGAACATAGATCTTGTCATATCTTCACAGTGGCTACACTTTACAGTGATGTAATCTGCAATCATCCGTAGCGTCTCTCTTATAGCACCATTTTCTTGCAACAATCTCCTAATATGTTGGGCCCTGGCCTCCAAAGTTTTTTCGGCTACATGAATAAGTTCTTGGAATTGTTGCAAATCTCTTTCCAAACGTGCTATTGTCGTGTAACAATGCTCTCTTTCAGCCTTAAAGTCCCCCGCTTGCTTGGCCATTTTGTTTTCAACCATGATGACCTTCTTATTCAACCCAGCAACCTCGTTGTACCACCTTTCTTTTAATTGTTCAATCATGCATGCTTGCTCATTTGCATTCTGAGCCAATTGTTTTCGGGCCCTGTGTTGGCCCAAGTTCAGTTGAAGTTTTGAAGAATGACAAATTAACTCACTGATGGACTGGGTCCATCTTATTAAACATAGTGGTTATAAACCTATGCATATGAGATGCACATGAAGAAGACAAGTCTTAGAAATCAAGCAAAAACATCTTCTGAATATCTTTTGAACTAATCGAGAAGATTTCATAAGGGATAAGGAGAAGAAGTCTTCTTATGAGAAGAGAACAAAATCTATATCAAGGATAAGGTTTGGAGTATGTATTGGTTTAGGATTCAAATTCGATGGAGGATCAGAAATTGAGTCTCAATCAAACAATGATTACTAACTTAATAAATAACAAAGTTTTTTCTCTTTTAAAGGGGCGCACATACGCATAAGTTAAACTAAATTGAGAGCAAAAGAGCAAGACAATTTTGCAAGAAATTTATGTGAGATTAAAGTGTGCACTCCTGTAGCTACTTGAACGAGATAGAAGAACCAGTTCCATTGTGTTTATTCTTAGTCTAGTTCAATTGTAGTAGGTGGTTTAACATTTTACCTTTCCAGCTTTCATAGAAGCAATTGTATTAGGTACTTTGAGTATTCAAGTTAGAGTTAACTTGAAGGTGTCGCAACAGTTGAGGACGTCTGCCACACTAGGATTAGATTTAATCCTTAGGTTTACAAAGAGTTTTGTAAATGCTTTTTTGGCTCAGTGATTTTAGTGGATGTTTGGGAAAATCCTACTGGTTAGTAGGTTATGGTTTTTTCACCATTTGAGCCAGGTGTTATCCACGTCAAAATCTTTGTGTTCTTTAATTTCTGTACTTCTATTTCCACTAACAGTAGCAATTAGAACACCTAGAAGAACCAGGTTCTTCTAGATCAAAAATTGCGTACCACACAATCCCCCACCCCCTCCCCCTGTGTGGTATTGAAGTTTGGAACATCAATTGGTATCAGAGCAGGTTATCCTTGAAGAGGCTAACACCTTAGCAAAAGATCAACATGAGTGCACCACCTGGGAACTGGGAAGGGCAATCCACTACCAGGCCTCCATTGCTCAATGGACGGTATCACTCTTGGTGGAAGAACAGAATGAAGAATCACATCATAGGGGAAGACTATGAACTCTAGGACATAGTCATTGATGGTTCGTGGCAACTAAAATGAAAAAGGAAGGAGTGGATGTGCCTAAGACAAGGGCTGACTGCACTGCTGAAGACTTGAAAAAGTGGGAGAAAAATGCTAAGGCCAAGAAATGGCTTGTATGTGGATTGGGTCCAAATGAGTACAGCAGGATCCAAAGCTGTACTACTGCCAAAGAGATATGGGACACTTTTCAAGTGGCTCATGAAGTAACGCCTCAAGTAAAGAGATCCAGAGGAACACTGTTGTATTCTCAATATGAGAATTTTACTATGAAATATGGAGAAACTATTCAAGAGATGTATACTAGGTTCACTACACTGACAAATGAACTTAACTCTTTTGGAAGGGTTATTCTTGAAGAAGACAAGGTTGACAAAATCTTGACAAGAGTTCTTCCAGTTGCTTGGGAAAGAAAAATCACTGTATTCAGGAATCCAAGAACATGGCTACTCTCAGACTGGATGAACTGATTGGAAATCTTACTGCTTATGAACTAAGAAGGCAAACCAGGAAGAGGGATACACCCAATAAGTATAGAAGCCTAACTCTCAAAATTACATAAGGTTCAGATTTGGAAGATGATGAGATGGCTATGATCTCTAGAGATTTCAAAAAGTACCTGATGAGAAGAAAGAGTTCATCAAGAGGTACAAACTTCAACAAGACAAGAGATCCTGAGAAACAGACCAATGAAGGCTGCTATAAGTGTGGTAAGACTGACCACATGATCAATAACTTCCCTCAATAGTAAATTGAGTGGAAGAAATAAAGGGCTGAACGAAGAAACGGGAAGAAGGAAGAGGTTCAACCCAATAGAAATAAAGGATCAAGCAAGGTTATGGTTGCTTCTTGGGGTGAAACCTCTAATGAAGATTCAGAAGATGATGTTGAAGAAGAGCAAGATCTTATGGCCATTGGAGAATCAGAGGATGAGCAAGAGGTTAAAGTGAAAGGGAGTAGTCAAATATGGTACATGGATAGTGGCTACTCAAAACACATGACTGGGAACAAGGACCAGTTCCTTTCACTTGAGAACCTAAAATGAGGTAATGTCTCCTTTGGTAATGGAAAGAAAGGTGAGATCATTGGGGTTGGTAAGGTAGATAAGACAGACTCTTATTCCATTGAGAATGTCTACTTGATAGATGGCTTGAAATATAGCATAATCAGTGTGTCACAACTGTGTGACAGAGATAACCTTGTAGCTTTCAGCTCTACCAAATGCTTTGTAATTAACCTTACTAGTTAAAAGATTGTTTTGCAGGGAAAAAGAGTTAACAATATTTACATTGTAGATTTTTCAACTCTTTTAGAAAATGAACTCACTTGTTTAAGTGTGTTAGTCAATTATCCCCTCCTGTGGCACAAAAGACTTGGTCATGCCAGTCTAAATCAGCTAAACAAATTAGTCTCCAAGGAATTTGTGATAGGGTTACCTAATATCAAGTTCAAGGAAGACAAAGTTTGTGAGGCATGTACAAGGGGAAGCAGGTACGGTCATCCTTCAAATCCAAGAAAATGGTAAGTATGTCCAAGTCGTTGGAACTGGTTCATTTGGATCTCTGTGGTCCAATGAGAACAATGAGCAGAGGTGGAAAGAAATATGTGATGGTGCTTGTTGATGATTATTCTAGATTTACCTGGGTACTATTTCTGATATCAAAAGATAAGGCATTTGAAATGTTTACTACCTTTTTTAGAAAAAACTCATAAACAATTATGAAATAAACTTGCATCCATTAGGTCTGCTCATGGAACTGAATTTGAAAATACAAATTTTTCTGAATATTGTGATGAAAATGGTATAGATCACAACTTCTCTGCCCCTAGGACTCCTCAGCAAAATGGAGTAGTTGAAAGAAAGAACAGGACCCTTGAGGATATTGCAAGGACCATGCTTCTCTCTAGTAAATTACCTCACACCTTCTAGGCAGAGGCTGTAAACACTGCATGCTACATAATCAATAGACGCATGACTAGACCTCTTGTTGAGAAAACTCCCTATGAGTTACTTAAAGGGAGAAAACCAAACATATCCCGTCTTAGGGCATTTGTTGCAAGTATTATGTGCACAATAATGGAAAAGACTCCCTATGTAAGTTTGATCCCAGAAGTGATGAGGGAGTACTCTTGGGATATTCTTCACATAGCAAAGCATATAAGGTGTTCAATAAAAGAACTTTGTGCATAGAAAAAAGTGTGCATGTTGTATTTGATGAAACTAACATTCTTTATCAGAGACAAGAACATGAATATGAAGCCAATTGACTGGTAAAAGAATTGACTGAAGTAGCATCAAATGAAGGAACAGATGATGGAATAGGTTCTTCCACTCAGAGCAACCTGACAGAGGGAACTAATCAGGGATAAATTGAAACAAACTCTCTACAAGAACCTGTCTATGAACCTGTTCCTCAGCAACAGAACAAAGGAGAATCATATAGTAGAAACCAGTTGGTGGTGAAATCCCCAAAAGTATCAAAGTTCTCATCCCATTGAGAACATCATTTTTGATCCAACATCTGGAGTCAAAACTACATCACAACTAAAGAATCGGTATGCATTTGATGCTTTTTTATCTCTTATTGAACCTAAAATGTTCTGAGGCTTTGCAGGATACAGATTGGGTCAATGCTATGCAGGAATAACTCAACCAATTTGAAAGAAGTCAAGTCTGGCATCTAGTTCCAAGACCCAAGGACAGATCAGACATTGATACAAAATGGGTCTTCAGGAACAAACTTGATGAAGATGGAAAAGTTACAAGAAACAAAGAAAGGCCGATGGTTCAAGGATACAGCCAAGAGGAAGGTATTAACTATGATTAAACCTTTGCTCCAGTTGCTAGAGGCAATGAGACTCCTCATAGCCTTTGCAGCACATACGGAATTCACTATCCATCGGATGGATGTCAAAAGCGCTTTTTTGAATGGCTACCTCAAGGAAGAAGTGTTTGTGAAATAACCTCTAGGTTTAGAAAGCAAGGAATATCCTGAGCATGTGTACAAGTTGGACAAGGCTCTATATGGGCTCAAGCAGGCCCCAAGAGCTTGGTATGAATGACTATCAAAATTCTTAATGGAGCATTGATACAAAAGAGGTAAAATTGACAGTACTTTGTTCCTAAGGGAAAAAGGTAAAGACCTCCTTGTTGTACAAATATATGCTGATGACATAATATTTGGGGCCACTACTGATAGGTTGAGCAAGGACTTTACAAAACTAATGGGAAGTGAGTTTGAAATGAGAATGATGGGTGAACTAAACTTCTTCTTAGGCTTGCCGATCAAACAAAGCCCAAATGTGACCATGATCCATCAGCAGAAGTGTACGAAAGAACTAATCAAAAAGTTTAAAATAGAGGACTCTAAAGAAATAGATAAACCTATTGCAACTGCCAATAAATTGGATGTTGATGAACCTGGTTTATCAGTTGATCAAAGTTGTATAGGGGTATGATTGGTTCACTCTTGTATCTCACTGCCAGCAGACCTGACATTATTTTCAATGTAGGGCTTTGTGCTCATTTCCAAGAAAATCCAAAAGAGTCACACTTGACTGCTGTCAAGAGGATATTGAGTTATCTGAAAGGCACTATTGATCTGGGTTTTTGGTATCCCAAAGGTAGTAATTTTGATCTAGTAGGATATGCCGACGCTGATTATGAAGGTTTCTTAGTGGACAGGAAGAGAACTTCAGGTATGGCACATTACTTGGGTTCATATCTTGTGTCATGGGCTACCAAAAAGTAAATTTCAGTAGCCCTATCTACTGCTGAAGCTGAATATGTTGTTGTTGCTTCTTGTTGTGCTCAATTTCTATGGATCAAACAACAGCTGGTAGACTTTGGAATTGAAGTGGGATGTATTCCAATATTTTTTTATAACACTAGTGTTATAAGTATGACAAAGAACCATGTTCATCATAAAAGGACTAAGCACATAAATGTTAGACACCACTTCTTAAGAGATAACTATGAGAAAGGGTTACTCTCAATAGAATTATGTGCTACTGATAAGCAAATAGCTGACATCTTCACTAAATCACTGAGTAGAGAAAACTTTGAAAGGAAAAGGTTGGAATTATGAATGATTAAGATCACCTAAAAAGGTCCAGTTCAAAATGCACAATAAAAAAATTATTTTTTTTGTTAGGAGTACTTAATATTATGTAAATATCTAGACTAATCCTTACTCAGTCTCATACTTTAGTTAGTATACTCCTGTGGCATGTGTTTATATGACTCACTGATCTCTTACAAAGTTTTTCTATTCTGACATTTAAGGTATGATCAAGAAAAGTGTTATATGAAGAATATGGTTCATCAATATGCTCATGAGAAAGTTCAGGTATGTTTCTATACTTTGCAAAATTAGAAAGATAAATTTTCCAATCGTGAGCAGAAGTCCTAATAGCACCAAACTTCCAGAAATTTTGTATGTTGAGCATTGAACCAGTTTCATTAGGAATCTAAATAAAATGGGACTTTTTCCTAAAAACTAGTGTCGCGCATTAATCACAAGAGACCGGAATTCTAATGTGATTAGAATTGACTACTGAAAAAGCATGTTGTTACTACACTTAATCATAACCCCTCTTTAAATACACACCAAATCCCTTCTTTTTGTTCATAACCGTCGTTCACCTCTTCAAAAATTCTGATCACCCCCTTCATCTCCAAAATACCCAAAATTCCCATAAATACTCAACCATGACAAATCCTCAAGAAAATCTAGGTACTCCCCCACCAGTATCTCCTAATACTTCATCATCAACACCTCCTACTGAAACCCCAAAACCTAGGCTTAATCACCAGAAAATGTTGGCCAGGAAAATTGTAGCTTTTGGTTCTTTGAGAAAAGCCTCAAACGAAAAAATGAAAGCTAGCCGAAATAAAGAAAGCACAGAATCTGACTCAAGCTCTGAGTCTGAGACATTTATCTCTGCCAGCAAAGGAGAAGAACATGGGTCTTCTGACACTAACAAAAATCAAGAAGCCCCAAGAGAGGTAGATACGTGTTTTGCATTTTCTGATGTGGTAGAAAGGGAAGAAAATAGGTTTGTATTGGTGGGATCTGTAAAAAAATATAGAAGGGGGAGGGTCTAGTAGAAGGGGAAATAAGAAGAAAGGAGAGGTTCTTGCTATCTGTGGTAATGTAGAAGAGGGTGGCATCAAGTCAAGGGGAAGTAGTTCAGGAGAGGTTGCTAAAGGCCTTGTTCATCTGAGTGAGCAACAAGATAAATTTGGTTCATCTGTGGAGGAAATCCTTGCTTACATCTTAAAGAAGGTTGGGGCTAGCTATGATCCATAGAAGCACAAAGCTTCTTCCTAAAAGATCCCAACTGCTTCCAAACCAACAAAGAAAAGCAAGGTGTCATCTTCCAAGTCTGTTGTTCCTTCATTACCTAAAGGAAGAGCGACAAGGAGCAGGGTCAAGCAACGCGAGGCAGAACTACAAAAAACTTTAGAAAAAACTAAGAAAAAGAATAAGAAACAAAGAAAGGCAAACCGTGTGGAAATTCCTGAGGCTGCTAAAGAAGAGGGGGAAGAAATAGAACTGATCCATCAAGAAAGAGGTATAATTGTGGAGGTTCCCATTGCCAAACCAAAAGGAACCAAGACTCCTGCAAAGAAGTCTTCAAAATTTGCATCTTCTGAACCTCATTGGCCAAAAGAACTAGGTCGGCAATGAAAGGAAAATAGGTAAATGTTACTGAAGAAGAGAAGGAGTCTGAAAAGGAACAAGATAGATTTGCCATCTTTGGCAGGAGGAAGATTCTGAAGGGGAGGTTGCTGAAAGACCAGGAGGAGCCAGGCATGATTAGATTGGTAGATGCCCTAGATGCACAGGGCTGGAAGGACATGGTTCTTTAATTGGATGGAAGGCTGGCAAGAAAGGAACTGATCGAGTTCATGGCTAATGCCACTATGAAAAATAGGGTAGTCACTAGTGTGGTTAGGTGAGTGAAGGCGCAGTTTGATGCACCTAAATTGGGCAAGATTCTGGACATACCCTGTGAGGGTTATGATGACTACACTAGGCAGAGGTGGCCTTGTCTAGATGATATTCCTAGTGCTCTCCAAATCACCAGGAACTTTTGTGATACAGAGTCTGCTGAAGATGTTCCAGAGGCAAGGTTTGTGCAGAAGATGAAGACTGAGCACAACGTGCTATTTGAATTTGTGAACAAGTGTCTACTGCCCAGACAGGAGAGAAGTCAAACTACATGGACTTGGTTCTTCTGGAATGCCTTGTGAGTGGAAAGCAGATTAACTGGCATGCCTTCATTGTCAAGCTGCTGGACAGGGTCATAAATGGCTCCAAGGCTCATGCCACCCCTTATGGTTTCATACTGACAACTGTGCTGGATAGGTTGAATGTTCCCTTGAATAAATGGGAAATGGCCTCCAGCAAGGACCATTTTGGTGTCAAAACCCTGCACACTTGTGACTATCTCCTCAGTGTAGCCCCAGTTGAACCTGGTTCATCTCTGAAGACTCCTGTGAACACCAAAGTTAGAGCCTTGGTTCAAGACTGTGAGACACAGGATGCTAAGATTGCTAGGCTCCGGGCTCGTGTTGCTAAACTGGAAAATGAGAGGAATGGCCTGAAAGATGAGCTAGCAAAGAAAAAGGAAAAGGGTGAAGAGATGCTTCAAATAATGCTCAATCTTCTCCAATCCCAAGCCTCTAGTTCCTCTAAGCCTTAGGTCCTCCAGCACTGCCCTTGAACCAGTCTAGTAGTCCCCCCCCCCCAAGTGACCCAGATTTGGGATTTTTCTTTAGTTGTGTTTTGCTCATGGTTGGATGTTTTTTCTTTCTTTTTGTGGACTGTTTTGTAGAAGCATCTCCTTATCAATGACAATTTGCTTTTCTCTGGCTTTGTGAAGATTCTATTCTTAATAGTTAAGTTTTATCAAGATTGATTATTGCTTCACTAAACCATGCTTTCACCTGTAGTTTCCCCAGTAGCCATGAGTAACAATCCCGGATTTACATTACATGCAACTTTTCAATGATGCCAAAAGGGGGAAGAGATATTTTGCTTTACTTTATATTCTGAAAAGTGATATTTATAACCTAATTAAATCTCGTCCTTAATGATGAGTTACAATTCTAAGTAAAAGTGTTGATAATCTAGCTGATTCCACAGGTTCTCTGATTAGTAAAAGCACAAAGTTTGTCATCATCAAAAAGGGAGAATTTGTTGGCCCAACTTCAGTTGATGTTTTGAAGAATAACAAATGAACTCAGTGATGGACTAGGTCCATCTTATGAGACACATTGGTTATCAACCTATGCATATGAGATGCATGTAAAGAAGATAAGTCTTAGGTATCAAGCAATAATATCTTCCTAATATCTTCTGAACTGATCGAAAAGATTGTATATGGGATAAGGAGAAGAAGTCTCCTTATGAGAAGAGAACACAATCCAGATCAAGGATAATGTTGGAATTTGTATTAGTCTAGGACTCAAAATCGATTGAGAATCAGCAATTGAGTCTCAATCAAACTCTGATTACTAACGAAGTTTGTTCTCTTTTATAGGGATGCACATACGCAGAAGTTAAACTAAATTGAGAGAAAAAGATCAAGGCTATATTGCAAGCAATTTATATGAGATTAAAGTGTGCACTCATGCGGCTACTTGAACGAGATAGAAGAACCAGTTCCTTTGTATTTTATTCTTAGTCTAGTTCAATTGTAGTAGGTGGTTTAAAATTGTACCTTTCCAGCTTTCATAGAAGCAATTATATTAGGTACTTTGAGTATTCAAGTTAGAGTTAACTTGAAGGTGTCGCAACAGTTGAGGTTGTGTGCCACACTGGGATTAGAGTTAATCCTTAGGTTTACAAAGAGTTTCGTAAATATTGTTTTGGCTCAGTTATTTTAGTGGATGTTTGGTAAAATCCTACTGGGTAATAGGTCGTGATTTTTTCACCTATTGAGCCAAGTGTTTTTCACGTAAAAATCTCTGTGTTCTTTAATTTCTGTACTTTTATTTCCGTAAACAATAGTAATTAGAACACCTAGAAGAACTAGTTTCTTCAAGATTGAAAATTGGGTACCACACAAATCACCCCCCCCCCCTTCTTGTATGGTAATGAAGTTTCGAACATCACCCTGGACAGCTCACCCTCTGCTTTGTTCAAATCAAAACCATATTCTCCTACTTTTTGCCTCAAATTGTGTATGAGCTCTTCATCCTTCGTACTTTTGGCCGGATTTTCTGTGGCTATTTTCATTTTCTGAATTTGGCCTCGCAACGCTTCGTTTTCTTTGGCTAGTCTTATATTTTCCCCCTTGTCTGCCGCATCTTGCAAACCATTTTCAAATTGAAGGTCTCTGACTTGCTTTTCCAATTTCCCTATTGTTTCCCTGTATTCGTTTTCCTTGGTCATCCAGTTCCATTATTCTTGTGACCCCTCAGAAAATTCCTAGAGATGTGGCCTCTTAGCCGGCCTTCCGAACTCTACTTCCTTTTTATACCAAGCAAGGTACCCTGGTGCAACCTCGCCTTTAGATAAGTATCGTACTCAAGTGTCCGTCGTCAAGTACTGCGACGGCCCTCAGCGTAATCAAATACTGGTGTCTTAGAGGAATTTTGGAAACCCCGATATATCCGGTTATTTCTTCCAAGGTTGGAGTGAGTTCAAAGTCCGAGAAATAAAATACGTTATGGGTCGAGTCCCAAAATGTAACTAATGCTTTTATGATGTCCCCTCTAGGATTAATTTTCAACAACTCGGTGAGTCCTCCAAATGCGTGTTGACTTTGTTTTGACCTGATTCACTTAGATCATTCTACCATATGTGTACTTGTTAAGGGATATTGTTCATAACTGAGATTGGAAAATTTTGACTTGTGCTCATTCTGCACATTTATTAGGGTGATTAAGCAAAATCATGATTTATTGGACTCAAAAATAAAATTTTAAAAAATTCCAAATTTGCATTTCAAAAATAAAATTCCGACCTTGTAAATACAGCCTTTCAGCACTTCCAGGGGAAGATTTTAAGGTTGTGCCTATTGCCAAAATTTGGAAAATAATCCTAGGCGGTTGTTCTTGCAAAAACAGCCTTTCGACGCCCTTTTAAGGACACTTGACTAATTTTGAAAAAAAAACTACTTTATTTATTAATCACAAACAAAATCTGGTTTTTTTTTGGCTATTTTCGTAAAAATAAAGTTGGTTCTTATGGGGGTTGCCTACGTATCCTACAACCTGTGAGAATCAAACTAGCGTAGTTCGAGCAATTTTGACAGAATTAAAACCCAAATTCTATTTTTCTTTTTTTCTTCCTTTTTTTCGAAAATAAAAATCCTTTTGACAGTATCAAAATTTTGGCAGTATTTCAGTATCGGTTTTTTTATACAGGTAAATTCCTTTCTCAACCCCCCCCCCCCCACTGTTAGATTTTCCTCTCTTTTGTTTTCTTTCTTTTCTTTTATTTTTGTCAAAATCCGGTCAGCATGCAAATCCAGAGTGAATGCACAAGTAGCACGCAAAATCCATCAGAATGGTCCATTATTTTGGGTGCACCTGTCCTAGACGGATCCAACCGTTGTGTTGAGTCCCCTAAGTCAAATGCATGATGCAAATAAGTGCTCCTACTAGGGATCCGGCATGAGGTTAAGTTATTTTAAGTTCAAAACCTTGGTATAGGGTCTAGACTGTGTACCCGAGCGGACAACTCGAGTCGGGGAGGGGGCTACGTACCGGGAATAGAAAGGCCATCCGGCTTTAAAACTTTTCCGAGCCTCTTTCTTATTTGAAGGTTCTAACAGAATAGGGAGTCTGACCACTGAGCACATCCCCGAAGATTAGAAAAGAAGGGTTCGCAACAGTTTATATACAGTCCAAATAATATTAAAGCGGTAAAACAAAATTTAACACATTGGGCACAATAATGCAATAAAATAAGATAATAATAAAGCCAGATACAACAATTATTCTAAACTCGAATTCTTAAACCCTGAACCACAGATTTTGGGTTCGATCTCCAGTAGAGTCGCGAGAGCTATCACACCTCCTTTTTAATACTACAACCCCGGCGAAGGGTGTAGATATGGGAGTTTTTCCAATTAAAGGACAATCAAAATAGGATTTATTTATTAAAAAGATTTCAGAGTCCCCACTTGGGATAATCAATGGTATCCCAAGTCACTGGTTTAAATCTCGAATCGAGGAAAGTTTGGCTCTGCATACAGCCTGCAATCCAGAAATTTGGGTAAGAAATTCTGTTAACTCGGGAGAATGTGTTAGCCATTCCCGAGTTCTATGGTTCTAGCATGGTCGCTCAATTGTTATATTTGTCTCGATTATCTTATTTTAATGCATTTTTCTACCTATGTGCAAACATTTACTTTTAAACCGCTTTTATTTAATTTTTCAATATATTGCAACTTCGTTAAAACACGTCTCAAACCATGTCACATAAATGCACCCGTAGTTTTTGAATATGCATTTGCAAGTTTGTGATGGCCATGGAATTTCAACTAAATGGCATGCCTCGAATTATATAAACTAAATTTAATTAGCTAAGATACCCATATTTCACGAATTTGCTAGACGGGAGTAATATGCCAATGATGAGTCTGACATCAGAAGGAATTGGCCTGGTGCTGCACTAGGAAGGCAAGATTGCTCATCTGAAATAGACTCCCGCAATTGCCGAGTGAGGGATTTGTCTGTTGATAATCATTCGCAGCGTACCCTATCAAATGACAATGCATGTCAGCTTAATTATATGGCGCACTCAGGAGAAAGTGCACCTGAAGGTAGTAGTATATTCCCAAAGTTTAGGTTAATAGCTCAAGTAGTATAGGGATAAAGGATTACAATGCCATTGAAATGCGGCAATGTCAAGCTGTTGCGGCTAATTCTGATTTGCATGTCACTGATGAAAAGGATCACTGATGCATGTCACTAGTCCAATGATGCAATCAAGAACCTTAGGATCAATTAGGAAAGACTATTCAGCACATGTACTAATTTAACCAATGAATCCTGACAAACAACATGGCTACAAAGATTAACTGAAATATGGTTTGGGATGTTATCAAAACTGGAACTATTTAGGCTAAGAGATCAAGTTAAGCATGAAAGAAATTTCAGGAAGCTCAATCAATGCAACATTACTTGGTTCGAAAGTTGAACATAATTCCAAAAATTACTACTGATTTTCGCTCATCTTACACAAATTAGCTTCTTGTTGTTTATAAATGAAACTAAACAGGTACAAAACTACAGTTTATAATTAGCACAGAGAAAACTTCTAGCAGAACAGATTATTGTTAAGAGGTTTGGGAAGATCATTTGAAGTCAGCACACCCATTGACTAGTTGTATTGAATCCTCAACATAACACCATGGCTAACAATGAAAGTCATTCTAAGTCGACTACACATTTCCTGTACAGCACTCTACTTAACTATTAACTAGCCTCCTGAACTTTACGGCTCAAGCAGGGTGCAGCAAAAGGAGCATACAATAACTAGATACATTATTAAATCAACAGCTCCATCACAATTTGTACACAACAAACAGGGATTAAGGTAAACATGAAGGAATGCCAATTCCTTTGACATGAGAGCAGTCCAGGAACATAGACCAACAAATCAGAATTGCAGCACACTGTAAACATAGGCATGGACTAATGTTCCCACAGTTGAAACCTTGAACTTTCATGAATAACCACAAGACTATCCTTTTGTTTCCTCAAAAGAAGAAAACAATCTGAACTTGTTTTTTAAGCTGGACCTCAAGCGCAGCTAAACACAGTATCATGCCAGAAAAAACTCACCCAGATCCTAGACTTTCTAGTACATGAGCAGGCATGGAATTTCAGAGGAAAAAAACAAATGAGTCTAGCAACAGCAATCCCTTTGACAGCTGAAATATAGACCAACTGCAGCATTAAAACAAGCATTGAGTTGCTTATCTCCCAATATTCATAGCAGATCTTGATAAACACCACTGACTAAATGACACAACTAAATAAACAATCGTTTGCTAATTTCATAAGCTTATATTGAAGCTAAAGATGAACAACACATCCTACATTAATCTAGGCACAGCAAATTACAACTCATATTAGCAGGGAAAGAGCTGACAGTGTTTAGCATGCAGCAACTCAAACAGATATCCAACCTCGAACAGGCTATCACATTTCCATAACAGAACCATTCAAATAGACATTTAAACTTAAAAATTAACTCGAATCTTGACTTAAATGAAAATTTGACATCATGATAGAGATTAAAGCATAAGCATAGAGGACGACCCTTCAAACCCAGCTTTTACTGGCTCAAAATACTCAACTACATCACACCACTGCAAAGAGATTCACCAGCAAGAAATTCAATCATAACACAAAATAGACCACTATAAACTGAATCTCATAGCTCAAAAGCACCGAACTAAACAGATTCGCATAGAATAAAAGAGAGGATAATTGAATCTAAATTTCCAAAGCTATTTTATAACAATTATAAACTAGACAAGACGACAGTAGAAAACCAAGCTCGAACTTCAATTTGTATCTCCTTGGAAGTCACATCCGGATTCAAAAATAAAAATAATACATATGTTTCTCCAAACTTTGAAAGAACTCTTCAAAAAAAAGAAATGGAATCAGAAAAGCAGAAAATATCGAAGCCTTTCTACTTCTTTTCTTTAAATTTCTGTTCTCTCTCAAAATCAGAACTGGCCCTATTTGAAAATGAATCCCTTGATGAATGTAGGGCTTAGATTGAATGAACTCAATCTGATGCCTCACACTCATCCAGGAATTTCGCTCCAGAACCTTCCAATTTGTGAGATATATCCAATTCGAGCGGTGAGAGAGGAGAGGAATCTTCCGTGAGAAACCGTTATAACTGTAAGAGAAGGAATTGGGGAACGTGTGGTTGAGAATTTGAGCTTCACTGACCTGAACTTGGACTAGGTTGGGTTTTGGTTCGAATGGTGTTTGGAGAAGAGGAGCAGGGTTGCGTCATTTGAGCTCATTAGATTAGGGTTCTTGAGCATTTTGTGTTGCAATTAGGGGCACGTCGGGTCAGGGAGCGGGGCGGGTTACATGGGTTAACGGGTGTGTTTGGGCTGGAGTTTTAATAATATTTTGCCCAAATGTTTTATTCATCTCTTCTTTACTTAAATTTTCAGATTTCTCTTCACTTTTTCATCATTTTTTTTCAACAACAACAACAACAACTACCCAGTATATTCCCACCAGGTGGGGTCTGGGGAGGGTAATATGTAGACGAGCCTTACCCCTACCCGAAAGGGTAGAGAGGCTATTTCCATTCGACCCTCGGAGCATAGGATAAAATGAAAAGCTGTTTTTATCATTTTTTTTTCATTTTTCAAAATTAATAAAAATCCTAAATTAATTATAAATCCTGAATTTAAAGGCTAATAATCCTCTATAATTATTATCACAACTAATTAAAACGAAATTAAAGCAAAATCACCTAAAAATCAAAATTAAAATTGAAAGAACAAATTAAGCTATATTTTTTATTTTTCCTTTTAAAATGACCAAATTACTGAATAATTCTTAAAATGTGAAATTAACTCCTAAATGCACATGCAACATATTTTTTGTATTTTTACTAATCAAAATGCACAAATAAAATGCAAACCATTAACGAAAAAAGTACCACAAAATCCACAAAATTACAAACAAATAATAGAAATTATTTTGTTTGAATTTATAGGAGTAATTTGTGTAGGGAAAAAATCGCATGCTCACACCTGAGTCTTGCCTAGGAACAATAATGATATCCTATGAGCATGATAGATATATTGATTAGGAATGAACTAGAGCACTGATCAATTTTAAGCAGACAACTTGAGATCCTATAGACATGCTTTCTAATGGTATTAAGTCGAAAAAGTGTTTGAGAAACTTATTAAAGAAGCGGCAGGTTAATTAACTATTCCAATTCAGAATGTCGACATGAACTAGATGGCTTCTCCAGCTAAACTGTTTTTAAATCTATATGGGCAAGATATCTATTATAGCTATTTAAATCACATAGGCATGATATCTAAGTGTGCGAAGGCTGACTTTGGACCTATAGACATGATTTCAAAGGGAAACGAGTTTGAATACATGTTGTAACGAAAATTAAGTTACTTTACATCATATAGGCATGATATCTAATTGTGAAGCTAATTTTTATAACCTTATAGGCATGTTGTCAATTATTAAAGTCATTTATGTCCTGTAGACATGATTTCTAGTTGCGAAAGTGAAGCATGAAGAATTTATTTTACACAAGCACTGATCATATATGCATGGTTTCTAGTTATGAAAGTGAAGCATGCAGCTTTTATTTTAAAAAACACCGATTCAATAGGCATGGTTTCTAGTTATGAAAGCAGAATTTATTATAAACAAGCACCGATCCAATAGTCATGGTTTCTAGTTATGAAAGTGAAGCGTGCAGAATTCATTTTAACAAACACTAATCCTATAGGCAGGGGTCTGATTTGGTCGTGTACAGCAATAGCTTATATTGGCATGGACAAAATCCATACAAAGGAACACAAACACATATAGGGGATATGGGGGTTAGGATTCATAAGATAGCAAAGTTCATGGCAATAAAGTGCACACATATAGAAGCATTAATTTAAAAGGGAAAGGAAACATATTTCAGCATGCTAGTAACATGACTAGACTGCATAAACATGAGCAGAAGCAAACATGAATGAGAAATTGAAGCAGCTTAAAGAAACGTATTGTCTTT
The DNA here is from genome assembly GCA_034376525.1 of Nicotiana benthamiana. NCBI lineage: Eukaryota > Viridiplantae > Streptophyta > Magnoliopsida > Solanales > Solanaceae > Nicotiana > Nicotiana benthamiana. The sequence continues at coordinate 8,307,190 of CM067326.1, forward strand.
GAGACTAAAAACTTAACTAGGACATACCAGTATAGAAGAAAAGTGCAGAAAAATAAAGAAAACAAGAGTTCACAGTCTAGCCTTGGCTTTTAGCTGAATAGACAAAGTAATTTCACAAGTATCCGTAAAGAAAGAGAGAGTTTTGAGTGTAAGTGTGTCTTCTTAACTCAATTTTTGTTCATGTTCATAAAAGAAGAGAGGATATGAGATTTATAGTTTTGAAAACGAGTGAAGAATAAGTTAATAAGTAAAGGCTTAACACAAATATGGAAATAAACACAACCAAAATCAACTATAACAAGTGATTCCCTTTAATTAAGGAATCACTACTTAACTGATACTAACATATTTTAGTTAAGGAAAGAAAATCAGTTGGGACAGGTTGATTATTGCCATATAAGGGGGCAGTAAAGCATAAAGTAAGTAATCAAGTCTAAGTAAAATATATGCTTAGTATTGGGAAAGAATTCGCCAAGGTAAAACACCATAGTAATTAAAGGAAGGGAATCAATTAATTCAAACAAACGAGTAAAACTGGATTTCATAAAAACAAAAAGAACTTTTTGCAATCAGTCATACTATTGATGGAATCAGGATAAATTAAGAAAAAGACATAATTTTGCACATTAACATATAAATAAAATGAACAATAGTATCAGACATGCAAGTCCAAACACATTGGCAAAAGAAGAAACCATAACATACAGTAGTTGGAGGAATAAGCTAGGATTCAGTAGTAAAAGAGATCTGCTCAAAGCATAGTAGTAAACAAGGTCAAGTAGTTACACAGAATCAAAAGTGAAGAAAGCATAGTAACAGGTAAAGAGAATCAGAAACAAGTAAATGTTTCACAGTAACAAGTGAAGAAAATCTACCTTTTAAGAAATTATGGCTTCAATAGCAGTTGAGCTTTAAGAGATGATAAGAACTCAGAATCAGATAAGCCAAACAGGGAAAAGAGAGTTAGAACAAGAAACTTAATCTAACAAATATACATTCAAACACACAAGGAAAATTTCACAACTCGGATAGGACCAAAAGGACCTAGGGTTTTCAACATGCCGAATCAAGCAGAAGGAAAGCAAAAACAAGTTTTTTGAACATAGTAAAGTCATGAAACAACACCAAAATTCATAAAAGAGATCTTTAAAAGAAGTTAAGAGAAACCATAATTGTTAAAGAGTCATTTTGAAAGAAAAATCAAAGAACCTTCGAGAAACACTTAAAAAGTTTGTAACAAACACCAATCTAAAAGAAAAATCAAACAACTCTTTGAGCTAGGGTTTTAAACAACTCAGAAAAAGTGAGAAAGGCTTTAAAAATATCTATCTAGCCAGAAAAGTCAAGGATTTTCCTTGAGCGGCCATGGATGGCTCAAGAAAACCAAAGACAGAGGTCGAGCAAAGACTGGACCAGATCTCCTTGAGATCTGGCCATAAAAATCATGGAAACAAACACCCAGGAGCCATAGGAGGCCGATACACATCTCAAATAACAACGAGAGGCCATGGATTAGGTAGGTATTAGGGTGGAATTTGATGGCGATGACTAGGGTTCATGAGGGATTGCAGAAAGAATTGAGAAGGAAAGGGATTCAAAGGCGGCGAGTGGTGAGAAATGATGTAGGTTTTAGAGGCCGTTTGGGTTTAGTTATGGGAAGTGGGCTGGTGGTTGTTGATCTAAATGATCAACGACCTGGATTGAATGGGGTAGGTAGGGATCCGAGCTGGGTTAGTTTTATTGGGTCAGGGGTCAAGTTAAAATTAGAATTGGGTGGGAGTAATTGGAGCTTGATTTGGGTTATAACCGAAACTCAATTTGGGCTCAAATTTAAATAGCCACTTTCCATTTTAATTTATAAAAAATAGTAAATAAATTTCTGAAAATAAATTGAAAGCACTAAAATAATTTATAATATATTATTAACTACTTAAAAATATAGGATCGCATTTTTAAATATGAGACAAATTAAACCCTAAAATTGGTTAATATGCTTGGACATACTTATACATGCATATATATGATATTTTGCAAGTATTTTTCATATTGAAAATAGATAGGGAAAAATTGGGTCTCAACAGCTGCCCCTCGTTACACGGAAAGAATGAAAGAGTTTTCGGTTAAAGATATGATGGCAAATTTTGACCTTGTGAAACAGTTTGAAGAGGTTTAGGCCACACCCTAACTTCTGAGCTTCCTACATATCCCTGGTTTTACAGGAATCGAGTCATATGTAGTTTAGGATCCATCGGTGAAGTATACCGATGGGTACTTTCCAAGAACGGACGCAATATCTAGGGTTGGGTGAGTGAACGAATTACGGGAATGGTTAGGTTTGATATGGATGCGGGCACTGGAGAGGAACAGCTCCCGCCGGAATGGTTGTTGCTTGCCGGTTTATCAGCAAATAAGTAATACAAGCATATATTGTGCGTAAATTTAAGTATGATGAAAATTACCGTTTGACCATGAATGCTATCTTTGAACAGTTAGGATGACATCTTTAGACCACGATGTCCTGGGCCATGAATTGTATAATAAAGGATTCGTATTCCATGAAATGATATTCTCGGGCTATGAGGATGGTGCCTCCGAACCATGATGCCTTTGAATAATGATATATAAAATATTGAAAGAAATCCTCGAGCCATGACATGGTTTTCTTGGGGTACGAAGATGGTGCCTCCGAACGATGACACCTTTGGATGAGTTGGCGATATTTCAACCCATGAAGGATGCAGCAGCATGTGGCGATCTTTCAGCCATGCAATGCGATCTTTCAGCCATGCAATGTGGCAATCTTTCAGCCGTGCAATGTGGAGATCTTTTAGCCATGCAATATGGTGATCTTTCATCATGCAATGTGGTGATCTTTCAGCCATGCAATGTGGCAATCTTTCAGCCATACAATGTGGTGATCTTTCAGCCATGCAATGTGGATGGAGACAATGATTAGTCTCGGAAGGCAAGCCTTATGCAATACAAATGCAGATAGAGGTAGAGCTTAACCTCGGAAGCCAGAATAGTAGCCTTATGCAAGTTGGAAGGCAGTATAGTAGCCTTATGCAATGTATATTCGGAGCAGTAGAGCTTAACCTTGGAAGGCAGGATGGTAGTCTTATGCAAGTTAGAAGGAAGAATGGTAGCCTTATGCAAGTTGAAAGGCAGAATAGTAGCCTTATGCAATTTGGAAAGAAAAATGGCAGCCTTATGCAAGTGGGAAGGAAAAATGGCATTCTTATGCAATGGAAGGCAAAATGGTAGCCTTATGCAAGTTGGAAGGCAGAATGGTAGCCTTATGCAATGCAGATGCAGATAGAGGTAAAGCTTAACCTCGGAAGACAGAATGGTAGCCTTATACAATGCAAATGCAGATAGAAGAAGAGCTTAACCTTGGAACGTATAATAATAGCCGTATGCAAGGTGGAAGGCAGAATAGTAGCCTTATGCAAGGTGGAAGGCAGAATAGTAGCCTTATGCAAGAAATAAAATAGAAAATGAGAGTAGAGTTTCTTAGCTGATAGCAGATTGCGGCGTGATGATTACTGGGAGCATTGTGACATACAGAACATGATGGGTGAGTGCTGATAGCATATGTTGGTAAGTGAAATTGTTCAGAGAATTGTATTCTTGAACAATGTTTGTTGTACAGATGTATAGTTTGTTCAATGATTTTGTAATCTGAGTGCCTGCATCGAAAGAAAAATCGTGAGTTTTGTAAAGGGGAAGGTTAGTTTGTATCCCCGCTGGCTTTACTTGACTCGTTCAGATTTGATCTGGTGATACTTTCTATTTCATTAGGGTAGTGTTGCTAAACAATCCAGTTTCAATAATAGACATGCATGATTTTGTAAAAGTATAACATAGACATATAATTAAAATAGTTGTTAGACTAACTGCCGACTGTGACGTAATTCAGGACATTGCAACCTCTCCCACTAGGTAATTTTGAGGGTCCTCCTCAAAGTTCTGCCCCAGTTTGATGGGTTGACATTTTTTAGTATTGCTCATGCAGCGATTGGATGAAATTACTTTAGAATTTTGAGGGTCCTCCTCAAAATTCTTCACCAGTTTCCAATTATCGGGGAAATGAAATTCTTATTGAATTGTGACCAAACCCATAGGGCTGCTTACGTATACCCTCTTAAACGAGAATCAGGTAAGGTGTAATTTAATTTATATCATATATGGAAAACATAAATATTACATATAGTAATGCTTGACTGCATCTGATTTAATCGGCTTTGGCCAAACTTCTCCATCCATTTCTACAAGTATGAGGGCTCCTCCTGTCAAACCGATGAACCATGTATGGACCCTGTCCGTTGGGAGAGAAATTCCCTCTGGCTTCATCTTGATACGGAAAAATTTTCTTTAACACCATATGTCCCGGTGTGAACTGTCTTGGATTGACTCTTTTATTGAAGTCTCTAGAGATTCTACTCTAATAGAGTTGACCATGGAAAACTGCGGTCATTCTCTTTCCATCTATAAGGGCCAGTTGCTCATAACGACTCTTCACCCATTCTGCGTGATCGAGCTCAGCTTCCTGCATAATCCTTAGGGAAGGAATTTCTTCTTCAGTGGGAATGACGTCTTCTGTACCATAAAATAGCATATAGGGGGTTGCCCCGGTTGATATGCCGACTGTGGTGCGATACCCTAATAGAGCGAATGATAATTTCTCGTGCCACTGTTTATGCTTCTATATCATTTTCCTCAATATCTTCTTGATATTCTTGTTGGCGGCTTCCACGGCTCCATTCATTTGATGCCGGTAGGCTATGGAGTTCTTGTGTCTGATCTTGAAAGATTCACACATGGCTTTCATCAAGTCGCTAGTGAGATTGGAGCTATAATCAGTGATGATCGACCCTAGGATACCGAATCGACAAACAATGCGGTAGCGGACAAAGCCTATCACGGCTTTCTTAGTCACTGCTTTGTAAGATGCTACTTCAACCCACTTGGTGAAATAGTCTATTGCCACTAGGATTGTGAGCATATGATTTTTACCCCATTAAAATGACTCCTACAGGATTCCCAAGTTTAGGAGTTTTTCTATTAATTATTTACTTTTATGATTTAATTTTAGGATTTAATTGCGCGTGTCAATGTGTATTCGTTAATGCATGCATAAAATCATAAAATATACAAAATTGCATAAGCATTTAAAATTTAATTTCATATTGTTTCTAGAATAATTGGTAATTAGGGTTATTTTTGCAAATACAAAAATCAAAAAAATTAGTGGCATTTTCGGCATTTTAATTGTTTTACATTTTTGTGTTTAATTTTCATTTGTGGCATTTTTTATTTATTTTTGCACAATGGTTAGTTATTAGGTTAATATCTCAATTAGATTTTTTAAATGCAATTAGAATATAAAATAATAATAAATGAGAAAACAATAAAAATTAGATTTTTCTAATAAACCACCCAGGCTGACAGGCTAAACCTAGGTGGCCCAAATCAATTTCACCTATAAAATGCTCAAGACCCAGCCCAACAATTGGTGCCTGACCCAGTCCACAAGAGACGCCCCAAAACAACACCGTTTTGGGGCGACTCATCATAGCCGTTGATCACAGGCCATCCCACGGCCCAGAAGCTAGGCCCAAACTCAGATATATATGTCCAAACGTCTCTGTATACTCAGAGAAAAACACACCTTCTTCCTCGTACATATATCTCTGTTGTATCACCACCTCACTACCGCCATAAGACCACCGTTGACCATCCATCAACCACCCTAACGCTGCCGCTGGAAATCGCGTCACGGTGGCGGCCGGTCACCAAACAGCCTCAGATTTACACCACTGGACCACCTCGACCCCCTCTTTCCCTTCCCATGGTTAGCTTTCTTAGAAAAAGTACCGAACTCCTCAAATATTCGAAAGAAGGTTCCTCGGCACCACCGTCTCTGGCGACCCAACCCCAAAATAACACCCCTGAACCACCTCCCCTCCCTCTTTCCAACCATCTAAACCACACCCTTCGAATATTAACGGACCGGTTCAAATATCAAATCAAAACTAACCCTAAAACTCGCCTGAACCCGGTCAATTTGGTCCCAGATGACCCTCCATTATCCCTATTCACAACCCTACCACCCACAACCCGCAAACACAACTGGGTACAACGGAAAACCAAATCTGAGACCTCACCTTGTCTCAAAATAAATGAACCCCCCCCCCCCCCTCGAACCCTTTTTCCCTCTTAAATAGTCAAGGCGAAAGCCTTCAAGTTAAAAGACCTCTCAAAAGGGTCATAGAATCGTGGAACTGGATGAGTTCCAATTTAGGGTTACATGAATGAAAGCTAAATTTCGTGTGCTCTAACTGCTCTTAATGCTTGTGTTTTTGTATATATTTCTTGTTTAGTTGCTTTGTTTCTTTAAATTTTACTTGTTTTTTACTTTCTCATCCTAAAGTGTTCTGAGTAGTCATCCTTGCCTGCTATTCTTTTGGTTTCCTTTAGTGTTACTAGCTCGAATTCATTTGTCTTCTATGTTTCACCTTCAAGATCTTCTTCAGGCTTTAGAAAGTTAGAATAGAATACACCTTAAACCTTCATACACTATTCAGAAAATTCTCTTCAAATCGTTCCTTCTGAGTGATTTTTCTTTAACAATCGATTCAAGTTCTGGGTTGTTTTAGAGATATATTGATGCAATTTGCCTCTCAAATTTCCTGACTTCCTAGGTTTTGCTGGTTATGTAGCTGTTGGTTTTTGCTTGCTATTCTCTTAACCTTACTCATAGGTTTCATTTCTGCTGAAATTCCAGGTATCCATCTTCACTCAAAAGCTGAGAAATAATAGTTATGTACACTCGAGATTGTGGCTGATAATGAAGACAATAATACTTCTGTTTCAATTCCATATCACGACTGTTATTCATTTTTCAGTAGTGTTTTTGGTGTTGTAATGAATATGAACATGTATTAATTATGGACTGTATCAGGACTATGCCTTTAATTCGTTTAAGTTCTAATATATTTAAAGATAGTCTGGTCAAATTTACTTAGTTTTGTAATTTGAGTTGTGGTAGAGGTTTAACAACTGAACACGTAAATACTCTGGATGATGAGTACTTCAAATTTTTCCTTCAAATAAATGTGAAGTCCTTCTCATCATCTTCCTTATTAAAATACTTTTAGTATACTTTATAATGATCATGTGGATGGTTTTAATGACTGTGGTACAATCGAAAGAAAAGCCGTTGTTATTTTCCTATAATGGACTCATTAGTCCAACGCTTCTGGGCCCAATTGGAAGGCCCAATAGCTGTCAGTTATGGCATAAAATACATATTCCTTGGTCTTGCAATAAAAATGAAGCCTGATGCGCATAATCAGCCACGAACGAGGCTGAAAAATGCAAGTACTGAATTCCTCCAAATGTATTACTCATGTATAAATTATTAGGACATATTTTAGATAAAGGCATAATAGAAAACTTAATATGCTTTAGGTTTCCCTTATAAAAGAGTGAGCCACACCAACTTCATCAACGCCACGCAAGGCTCCTTACCTAATAAAATACATAGAAAATCTGAAGTGTTGCTCAGCGAATTTCACGGCCTTCCACGAATTTCTAAAGGCATAGTTGCTATAGGCACAAATTTATTAATAAAAATATCTTCCTAAACTCGGATGCGCATTTATGTGACCCAAATTCAAGTCTCAACGATGTTAAAACATGTCGAAAACCCGGTTACATTTATGTGACATGATTCGAGGCGTGTTTTAATGACGTTGCAAATATCTCTAAAACGAATAAAGCGGTTAGTAATTTAAAATTGTACAATAGGATGAACATGTATCAAAATCATAATTTTAGCCAATTGTAATAGTTTAAGCGACCATGCTAGAACCACGGGATCCGAGGGTGGCTAACACCTTCCCTCAGGTCAACACAATTCCTTACTCAAGAGTTTCTGGTTGGCAGACTCCAATTGGGCAGTTGAAAAATTTCCTCGATTTGAGATTCTAAATAAACTGGTGGCTTGGAACACCAAAAGCTAAACCTATTCCAAGTGGCAACTCTTAATTAATAAATAATCCCATTTCGAATAATGTCACTTTAATTGGAAAAACTCCCTTATACGTGTTATCTTTCGGGGTAGCCGTGTAAAAAAGGAGGTATGACAAGGATAAACCTATGTCTATTGGAAGCGGCAAGCTCAATTGGTCCAATGATGTCCATTCCCCAGGTGGCGAATGGCCATGCTGAGCTTGTTGTGTTGAGCTCGCTTGGAGGTACATTTATTATGTCTGCATGTATTTGACAGCGATGGCATATCCAGACATACTGGATGTAGTCTATTGAGCTCGCTTGGAGGTACCTTTATTATTTATGGATTTAGGCTTGGTTGGTCCAATGACGTCCCTTCCCCCAAGTGGTGAATGGCCACGGTGAGCTTGTTGTGTTGAGATCGCTTGGAGGTACCTTTATTATGTCTGCATGTATTTGACAGTGGTGGCATTTCCAGACACACTCTATGTGGTCTTTTCCGTAGTCATCCAAACGTAACCAGACCCGAGTATCTTTTTTGGCTAAGACAAAATTGTTCATATGTGGACCACCGGTCCCAGCATGAATTTCTTCTAGTAGCCCGGATGCTTCTTTTGCATCAACACACCTCACACCTTAATAATCCCAAATTATGAGTCCTCCTATACAGGATTGCTTTGCTGTGAAACAAGTTGTTAGACAATCACCAAAGCCTACGTGTCTGAGTATGATTGGCAAGCTTCGGGTACTCTCCTTTTGCCAATTATTTCTTGATATCATCAAACCAAGGCTTTCCGCCACCTTCCTCTTCAGCATGGGCATAGTAAGCTAGCTGATTATGAATTTTCACCGAAATAGGATCAATGAAATTCTTATCTAGATGTTGTATCATAGATTATAGGGTAGCCAATGCATCAGTGAACTCCTTATGGATTTTAGGAACATGTTGGAATTCTGTCTTCTTGAACCGTGTTCTCAATTCCTGTACATGATACATATATGTGAGTATCTTGGAATTTTTTGTTGTCCATTCCTCTCATACCTGATGTATGAGTAAATCTGAATCTCCAATCACTAGCGGTTATTGCACGTTCATGTCAATGGCCATTTTGAGCCCTAAGATGCAGGCTTCATATTCGGCCATATTGTTAGTGCAGGGGAACCTGAGTTCGGAAAATCTTGGATAATGCTGACCGGTGGCTGATACCAAGACTGATCCTATACAAACTACTTTGAAGTTTGCTGCTCAATCGAAGAACATTCTCCAACCGTCATAGGATTCTGCAATGTCTTCTCCTAGGAATGATACCTCTTCATTAGGAAAATACGTTTTTAAGGGTTTGTGTTCTCCATATATGGGGTTTTCGTAAGGTGGTCTGCCAGTTCCTGTCCCTTGACCACTTTTTGATTTACATAAACAATGTCGAACTCACTCAACAGGCACTTGGCCAGCTTGTCAGTGGACATGGGCTTCTGAAAGATGTACTTCAAAGGGTTTATCCTTGATATGAGGTACATATTATAGGCACAGAAGTAATCTCTCAGCTTCTGAGCTACCCAAGTCAAAGCACAGTAGGTGCGTTCCAAAAAATAATATCGTGCTTCTTACGGGGTGAACTTCTTGTTGAGATAATAAAAGGCTTGTTCTTTTCTCCCCATTTCATCATGCTGCCCCATAATGCAGCCGGAATCTCCATCTAACACTGCAAGGTAGAGCAATAAGGGTCTACCTGGCTCAGGCAGGAACTAAGACTTGTGGTGTTGACATGTACTCCTTGATTCTGTCGAAGGACTTTTGGTAGTAATCAGTCCATTTGGTAGCGGCGTCCTTCTTTAACATTTTAAAGATTGGCTCACAAATAATTGTAGACTACAGTATGAATCGGCTGATGTAGTTCTGCCTTCCCAGGAAACTCATCACATCTTTCTTGTTCTTTGGCGGTGGTAGTTCTTGAATGGACTTGACCTTTGATGGGTCTAGTTCTATTCCTCAGCGGCTCACAAAAAACCTGAGCAACTTCCCAATAGGAACCATAAGTGCACACTTTGCGGGGTTTAGTTTCAGGTTGTACCTCCGCTGTTTGTTCAAAAACTTTCTCAGATCTTTTTTGTGGTCAGTGGCCTTCTTGGATTTGATGATAATGTCATCCATATATACCTCTATCTCCTTGTGTATCATATCATGGAAAATGGTTTTCATGGCCCTCATGTAGGTGGCCTTGCATTTTCAGGCCGAATGGCATCATTTGTAACAATACACTCCCCACAGCATAATGACAGCCATTTTCTCAACATCTTCTTCATCCATCCAAATCTGATGATAACCAGCGAAGCAATCCACGAATGACTGTAGCTCATGCTTGGCTCAATTTTCAATCAGTATGTGTATATTCGGCAAATAGTAGTCGTCTTTCAGACTGGCACAGTTGAGATCTCGGTAGTCGACACAGACTCTGACTTTCCCATCCTTCTTTGGTACTGGCAAAATATTTCTTAACCATGTTGGGTACTCAACCACCCTGAGAACCTTAGAGTTGATCTGTCTGGTGACTTCTTCCTTGATTTTCACACTCACATCAGGTTTGAACTTTATGAGCCTTTGCCTTACCGGTGGACACATTGGATCAGTTGGCAGTTTATGAGCCATAATAGACGTACTCAGACCGGTCATGTCATTATACGACCAGTGGAATATGTCTTTGTATCCCTTTAGGAACTGTGTGTATTCTTTTTTCTTTGATGGTGTTCGGTGAATGCTGATTCATGTTTCCTTGACATTTTTTGCATTTCCCAAGTTAACAATTTTCTTTCGTCCAGGTTGGCCTTTGGTCTGTTCTAAAAGTTCTCAACTTCTTTGATGATCTCCTCAGGTATGTCATCTTCATCTGAATCAATGTCCATTTGTTGTGTTGTCTCATTGTATGTCACAATCAGTGGTCCATCAAGATAAGTAATAGTAATGTTGTATTGGTAAACTAAGGAGGAAAACAATAGAAATATTAATTCATTGGAAAAATCAAACATGTTTTGATAAATTGAATAATTTCTTTGAACATTGAAGATCTTATTAAGGAAATTGAAAAATGCGAAAATAAAATAATTCAGTAAATAAAACAGTGAATAATGCTTGTTTTAGCCTTACTACCCCAAGTTTCGTCGGGCTCTGGTGGTCATGATGGTCCAACTATCGAGGTATGCCCTCACAGCTTGTATGGAAGGACCTTTCTCCCCCTCGTCCTCGAGAATAACACAATAATCCATATCATTGTTATCTAAAAACAAGTTTTTTCACTTCCGCGAGTGCTTCTTCTTCATTTGTCCCATAGACGAAGTCGACCTATTGGAAAGTCTGCTCCAAGTGTTGTAAAAGTTGCTCTAACGGGTAGTGAGGACTGATCCATGGTGGTGAACAATTATTGAACTCCTCCCAGGTGTATTCATATCCCAAACCAAAAGTAGTGCCATGTTTCTTTGAGTTTTATAGGTTTAGAGATCCCTTGGAGGTTCTTGTCGAGTCCATTTCTAGGTTCGTACCCGCTCCAATTCAATATACTCTCGATCTTGTTGTCCTACCATTTGTCTTTTTCGATTGCATTGACCAGCTCGATGTGGTGGCAAGTTTGCCCATCTAGCTTTCTTCTTCCTCCGATTGTCGGAATGTTCTGGTGACTGTATATAGGGTTGCTGTCGTCACCATGAATGATCACTTCCTAGTGATCCCATTCAAACTTTATGGCCTGATGCAACGTTGATGCTACGACCCTAGCAGCATGAACTAGGGTCATTCTAGCAGCAAGTTATAGGACGTTGGAACATCTATCACTTGAAAATCGACCTCGAACCAGGTTGGTCTCATCTGCAGACACAGATTAATCTCATCGATAGTAGACCTCTAAGACCCATCAAAAGCTTCGCATTGATTACTCCTTCTTTTATCTCATGCAACCATTTTCCCTACTTCTTGAGTGTTACCAAAGAACATATATTAAAGCTGGAACCCCCATCAATTAGGATCCTGGTTATGAAATAGTCTTAGCATTGTACAGTGATGTGCAGTGATTTGTTGTGACCCAGCCCTTCAGGCAGTAGCTCATCCTCATAGAAGGAGATTTTATGGATTTCTAGCACTTGCCCACCATATTAGGGATTTCGCAACCGGTGATGTTACTTGGTATGTAGGGTTCACTCAGCACCTCCAATAGAGCATTTCTTGTGTGTTTTAGAATTCTGCAGTAGCGAGAGGATGGATATCTGTGATGGCATCTTGTTTAACTGGTCGATGACCGAATTCTTCTTGTCCTATAGTTTCCTCTAAAGGTCATCCAGACCAGTCTCAATGAGGGGAGGCCGGTTAGAGGCTTGCTATCGGCTAGATCTTCAAGGGTATAGACTCTACCAATTCTCGTCATACCCTAGGTTGCAATAGTCTCTTCAATTATGACCTTCCCATTTCTGCTTTCCTCGACTGTATAATCCAAGGATATGGCATTTGTGTGGAATGATGGCATGATGGACATCTCCACTGGGATAGGCGCGACTATCTACACTTCGAATCGAACATACTCTTGGGGTGGCAAGAAAGCAACCCCAAATAGTTCTGGTGCCTTTGATGATGGCACTACTTCAAACTCAAGAGGCAAACACATATACCTCAGTGTCCTCAGACGGTTGGATCTGGACTATAATTGGATTGAGAGTAACTACTGGTTTCTTTGGGTCATCGCCTTCTACAATTAACCCGATGGATCCTTTGGGATCCCAGTTATCCTCCATTTTAATCATGTTAATTCCCCCGCCCTTGTGGTCTGGTAGAGGGTTATCGCAGACGTTCGGAGTAGCTTCCTTTGCTACAATGACTTTGTTATCAATCAGAGACTGTATCTTGTCTTTTTAAGAGCGATATTCATTGATGGTGTGTCCCTTTATGCTGGAGCGGTATGGACAAAACTTGTTTGTGTTAACCCACTGAGAAGGATTCTCAGGGATTGTAGCAAGGATGGGGGTGACATAACTGGCGGCTTTGAGTCTCTCATATAGCTGGTCAATGGGTTCGACGATGGCTGTGTATTGTTTTGGAGGCCTTCAATCAAAATTAGGTCGGGGCCAAGGAAAATTTTGGCATGTGGGAATGATTGGTAATGAGATGGTTGGGATTGCAAGTTTGGTAGACATGAGTGGGTTGAGAGTATTTGGGCAATGTAGGATGATATGTATGAGGTGGACATGACTGATAAGTTGGTGGTGGAGCTTGGTAGGAAGGTGCTTGGTAATTTTAGGTCGGCTGATATGTGAGTGGAGGTATTGGGTAAGATTGGTATTTGAGGGGAGACTTGATCCTTTGTGCGACCATCACGACCCCTACGTCCTTCTTCTTAGACACACCACTACACTGCAAGGCCTTATTTGTAGCTTGAAAGGTATCGAAGCTTCTAACCATACAGCTCTTAATACCTTCTTCAATTTGTTTCCCCAGCTTGATAATGTCAGAAAACTTATGATTCTCAATCGCCATCAACCGTTCATAGTATTGCGCGTCTTAATCCCAGACAAAGAACTTGTTCATTTGTTCTTCTTCTAAGGAGGGTCTGACCTTAGCAGCTTCGGACCTCCAGTGAGTAGCATACTCGCGATATGTCTCAGTGGGCTTCTTCTTTAGATTCTAGATATAGAACACGTCTGGCGCGTTCTCTGTGTTAAACCTGAACATGTCCATAAAATCAGGTGCCATATCTACCCAGCTCGACCACTTCTTGGGATCCTAGCTGATGCAACAAGATAGCACATCTCCTTTTAGACTCCTCATAAACAGCTTCATGCGGATCTTTTCATCTTTTCCTATCCCGACTAGCTTGTTGTAGTATGTTCTTAAATGGACCATTGGATCACCTGTACCATCAAATATCTCGAACTTAGGAGGTTTGTATCCCTCCGATAGTTCGACATCTGGTTGTATGCAGAGATCTTTATAGTTCAACCCTTTGAACCCTTTACTTCCTTCGACGCCCTGAATTCAGCTGGTTAGTCTCTTAAGTTCCTTAGCCAAGCTTCTTATGAGTAGATATTTTTTATCAGACTCAGGTGTGCAAGATATAAGTTGGGTGGAGAGTGGCATGGTCTCCACGTAGATGGGATTTTTGTGGTGACCTGGTGTGTGGGCGTAGAAATGGTCATTTACTGAGTTTTCCGGTTTAGGGATGAGTAGTGAAACGTTATTTGGAGTATGGCAAGTGTTTCATTGGTTCTTTGTTGGAGCAGTGGGATGATTTGGTTGTTTTTGAGGAGGTGTGAGGTTTTGAACATTGGGGAAGTTGGTGTCTGGGGTGCTGAGGGAGAAGGATAGGTTGGCCAGATTTCGAACCTGATCGAGTTTTTCCTGAAACTTCAACAATTTCTGCTCAAGTTGTGACATATTTTTATTGGGGACCCGAATACCATGGCCATCAGTGGCCTCTACTACTGTGTTATCTTTCTGATGTTGTTCAAATCTTCCATCTTGCTTTTGTTCTTGTTCTTAACAGGACTAAGAGGATGAGTGGGTAGAGGGCACCCTAGATCTCGTGGAATAAGATGATGTTGCCATAGTGCACGAACTAACCTTTAGGGAGTGGAATAACAAAATAAAATAAAATAAAAAGGTAACCAAGTCAATTAGGATCATAAAAAATATTGCAATATTTAAACATGTAGTGTAAGAATGTAAAGGATATCCTAATTTTGGGAACCTCGTTGTGCCCGAGATGGGCCTAGCGACAAGTTGATTTGGAGAAATTTAGAATACTAAATACCTCATTTCATTGATAAAGACAATATGAATCCCAAATCACCATTAAATAAATAGGAAATAAAAGCTACTAATGGCCACTAGCCTTGTTACATTTTAAAGCGAAAAAGATAAATTCCTATCAATTGGTCCTAGAAGGACCTTCCCCGGATTCGACTATTTAATATCAATGATTAGCATGAAGCATCTAGCTCTCCAAATAAATGAACAGAACGTAACAACGTTCGTTTTGGTTTTAGGGAAACCCAGTGGACTTTGGGCAATGCTATCTTAAAGGATCATTATGTAGACAACATAACTAATCCGGCTATGGTTGACCATGATGCATGCACAATTTGAACAGAGTAAGGTTTCTATGGGGTTTTAGACTGGTACCCTTGAGCGGACAACTCAAGGGGAAAGGCTCGAAACTGTCGACTGCACCACTGATCGACTAGTTTTACCACAAATATGCCTTTCCGGATTTTGGGGTAATGATATAGGAAGAGCACAACCACTTATTATACTAATACTAATTGCAAACTGAATCTTGGCTGTCCTTTTTCGTAATTTTATACTTAAAAGTACATTTTGGAAAAAAAAATTGGCTAAACTCAATGAGCTTGCAAAAAATACTACTCAAACGAATTAGCCAAACACAAACTACTATTTTACAAAAATACTTTTTCTAAAATCACTATTGAACAAATATCTTTTCAAAATAAGTAATTTTTGACAGTTTGGCCAAATGGACTCTTAAAATTTATTGAAAAAATAATATACACACCATAATACATAATTACACGTCCTATGACGATCTCCTTAACAATCAAATCATTTACAACATATATAGACCTCTGACCATTGAAGAAATCCTCAAAGTCAGGACCATGAATTCATCTTAAATTGTTACTATGCCATACGCTTTAATTTTCTTATTTGAACACAGTGGCATGACAACAGTATGGTCCAATGTTCCCTTCTCATTTGAAACAGCAATTAATACTATTAGGAAACGCATGCAACTAGTGGATAAGATTATCCATCCCCCATTCCTGCTGCCCAATAAATAGATTTTCTTCATTAACCTATTCCAAATGATCAAACTTTGTGTGACGTCTTTCATATGCTTGGAGTTTACTTGCTCCCACGATTACGAATAGATTGATACTATTTATTTATTAGTTCGTTTTAAAAAAATTGACAAATTGTAATATTTCTTTAACAGTTTCAGACTACAAGCTTCAAATATTTCACGGTCACACAAATGTTATGGCTTATTTAAAATTACATATCTTAAAAGTTCTCTCTTTTTTATTAAGATTTGTGTCAAGTCAAATTAATACAATTTTTTGAACTTTTTAAAAATTGAAATAGAGGGAGTACCATTTGTCAATGCATTTATAAATCTAATGACTTACAGAAAAGACAATTCCTGCATAAGGAAGATGTTATACTTGAGTAGAGGCTGATTCGATTAGATAAAATTGTTGGATACATTAAGTTTAGATTTCACAAGCATCAAATCTGAAAAACCCTGAACCGAATTCTGAAATATGATTTTGCGGATACACATTTCTCATCTCCATTTTCCCATCCTAATTCATCACGGTTGATTATTCAGATAGTTGACCATCTCTACCAGATAATCTAGATTGTAAACCTAATGGCAGCTAGTCAAAGATCAATAAAGGATAAGAAAAAGAGAGCATTTTCAATTTCAAACAGAGGTGTAGACCAGGTTCCCTTACAACTAATAGCAGAGGTTCAGAAGTTTGCAGGAGAAATAATAAAGCTTCAGAAGTTTGCATGTTAAAATAACAAAGCTTCGGAAGACATGACAAATATACAATGCATCTAAGATCTCATATATACCAGATTTGAGACTACTAACATGACTCCTTATTCAGCAATAGATGGTACTCGAGTCACAATGCGCTTTAACTCTTTAGTTTTTCAGACCATTCATGAAACACAGATAGAAAAGCTGGGCCTGATCACTTAACCTCACCACCCTCTCTGAGAACCACCAGATGGATGTCCATTCAACCAGTCTAAGACAGCATTAAAATCGACAGGCTGACCCCTTTCCTCAAGCCTTTGGATCACATTAATAACATGATCAGCGCGGTAGCCCATACTCACTATCTTTTCAATCAGCTCATTGTATGGATGGTTCCGCACCAACTGAGATGGACGAACCATCAGATTTGCGTTGGGGGTAGGCTGCGGATTTTGGATAGGGAAGCTGGAGGGAGGATAACCACTTTGTGAGAAATTTGGTTGTGGTGGTGGATGGCCCCTTGTGACTTCACCATCATACATCACATATGCATTTCCTGGAGAAAGTGTTGGATGAGCTCCACTAGCTGCATACCCATCGCCCACTGCACCAAATGAAGGTTTAAGATGCGGCGCTGCAGGCTGTTGCTGAAGGGGCCTGCCAGACCTATCATACCGATAAGGCATTGCTTCCGGACGGCTAGCAACTGGTTGAGATATTCCAGAAAATGGCACTTGCATTGGCATACTATTGGGCGCTGTCTCAGGAGTAGGACTAGGCTGACTGGGGGGATAAGAGGGATAAACAGCAGGTGATGTAGGTCTAGATTGCTGTTGCATACTTGGTATTTGTGAATATTGAACCTGTTGTGGCACCTGTTGGCCCACTGCTGCTGATATTGGGGCATTGACTTGACTTGTGGTGTCTGACTCACCTGAGGTGGCGCTGGCTGTGGTGGTACTTGCATTTGAGGATTTCGATACTGGGAGTCAGATGACAAATACTGACCTTGAGGCAACTGAGTTGGAGCTTGTTGATTTACCATCTGAGGAGGGGGTAAATAATATCCTTGTGAAGGGGGCATACTTTGGGATGGAATTGGTTGTGGAGGCTGCACTGGTAGCTGTTGTGGCTGCTCCACAGGTCGGTTAGTAAGAGAAGCCTGGGGTGCCACTTGATGAGGTAGTGCAAGAGCCAGTTGCTGTCCATGCACTTCAGGTGAGTTATCACTTTTTTTAGCATCAGACAAGTGTTGAGCATTCTTCTCATTCTGCTGAGAATTGCTGGATGAAGTTGAGTCTTTCTGTGCAAGCTGAAGCTTGGCCAGCTCCTTCTGAGTTTCAGCAAGTTCTTGTTTATCTCTTAGAATCTGCACAGATCGGTGGACCTGCAGGATGAGTAGTTCAGTGAATCAATAGCTATTTAAGCTTTTGAATGGAATCAACAACTACTTAAGTTATGACACAATGTGATGGAAAAACCATTGAACACCAAAGAGCAACTTGAAAATTGCCAGTGGGCAAGAACGAAATCATCCATATGCCTTAGAACCAACAAAAGCACAAGTTTTAGAGGTATAAGAATATCATAAAATGCATCCAGAGCTTCAAGCACAAAAACAACAAAAAAGCACATCTCTGCATAGAAATAGGAAAGAAAATTATTCCAAGTCAATCGCCATTATTGGTGTCTTTCCTCCGAACTACACCAACCCAAATCAGATAAATAGTGAATTTTGTCAACTGGCCATGTTAAC
Source organism: Nicotiana benthamiana (assembly GCA_034376525.1). NCBI lineage: Eukaryota > Viridiplantae > Streptophyta > Magnoliopsida > Solanales > Solanaceae > Nicotiana > Nicotiana benthamiana. The sequence continues at coordinate 8,325,505 of CM067326.1, forward strand.
TAACGGAGAAGATGTCTAGTTTTAAAAAAGTCTCTACGTGCAGTCACTTTATAAAACTAAAAACAGATATGCCCCACACAAACTTATCCAGAAACTGCAGACATAAAGCTGCTAATTTCATGTAAAGAATCAAGAAAAACATTTCTTTTAAACTAATTACAGACATAAGGGAGTGGTGAGCTTTTCTAACTTTATGTAACTCCCATAGTAAGCCGTGAACTAACCTCTTGGATATGCTTCTCAAGAGCCTTCAGTGTTGAATCTGCCTCACCATGATCCCGAACTAAATCAGAGCGCATTTCTCCAATAGACTTATCAAGGTTGTAACAGTATAATTCCAACTGCGACAAGCGTGAGCTGATTCTCTCTAGGAAACGCATGAGATTGTCGGCATATTTCTTCATGGTCTTCTCAACAGTACATATCATGTCTTGATTGAAGGAAGATTCTTCTGGTGGACTATATGCTGGATCAGGAAACATTGATGACCTTGTCATTCTGCTTTTGTGGAACTCCTACTCAATACAAGAGCAAAATTAAGTTAAAATTCTTAAAAAGCAATGCTTGTACAAATTTATACTCTAATTGATTTATCTTGAGTGTGCAAACATTGGTTAGATTAGATGAATATAGTAGCATGGATATATGTATCAATACTTGCAAAGATTACATAAGCATTATGGTGGAGTAGAACTTAATCCTTATGGTAATGCGAAATGGTCCAAGTATGGCGCATTCATGCAACTATTTGATGGCCACTTTCAAAGTGCTAGATAAAACCTAGGCTCAAGCTTCACCATCAGACCTTAAAACCAGTTCAACCTATGTGCACCAATGATTTGTTTCCCATCAATGGTACACCAGATGATCTTTCTAATCAATACTGTGCTAAATGATTTCAATGAAATACAACTTCTTATACCATATAAAGATTGGCATGACACAGTAACCCCACCCCCACCCCCCGGGGGGGTCTCATCCTGGTCAAACCACTTTAGTCACCTGTTTTTGCAGTTTCATTTATTTCATTTGTTTATTCGAAAAAAAGAGAGGAGAAGAATCCATAGGGAAGAAGGGGCTAGATCATCATTTGGTAAAAGGGAAGATAATAGGAGAGGCATCAATGCTTTTAGCTCCCAGCTTACACGAAAATATCTCAAGAATGACTATTACTAGCTGAATCAACTGCTAACCAAATGTTGAGTCAGTAAACCTTTGGCTCTTGAAAATCACAAAAGATCTCAACAGAGTCTTTATAATTTCTCTTCTATAATCTCAGTTCCTAGAAATTTTGAAGCAAAATCAAGGAAAAGTTTAACATGCAAGCAAGAAAAGAACAAGATGAATAATACCAAAAATGCAAGCACGGAAGTGAAGTGAGGTTGTATGAGAATGGAAATCAAACTCTTTCTTCAACAAATGCACATAAGCCAGAATATGGCAAGCACCACCAACAATGATGCAAACAAAATTAATTTAACAGCATCTTTCCACAGACCTATCAAGTTAGGGGAAGAACCCAGTTAGCAATCAACCAGATGCATAAATATGGAGCCTACAAGGTCACATCAATAACCATACAAAAAATTGTATCAGAACGCTCTCTTAGTTCCCTTTGCTTTAAAGCAGCATATGTTTCAATGTTCTTCCTATTTCCAAAATATAGTATGTCATTTTCTCAGCCAATCCTAGAAACCGAAGCACGAGCTACAGCTATTCCTTACCAGCAAAAGATTTCATTTCAATAGCTAAATGCAACACAGACACAAAAAGAACATAAACCTAGCTTTGATCAAGGCCATTCACTTAGGAACAAAATCTGTACCAAATTCCTAAATCAGCAACTATTAGCATAATCTTACAGCAAAGTCACTAAATTTCCCCGTAAATCTCGAAACCCTAAAGATCCACTAGCATAACTAACCCAAAATTTCTACCTTATATTACATATATAAGGGGAAAAAGATAATAGTGAGCACCTAAACGGAATTGGCAGCGATCACAGGATCAGAATGGGTCCCATTAGAGGGGTCTTGATCGGCAGCATAGTCTTCATGAGAACACAGAATATCATCCGACTCGAAATCAAAACCCCCATTGTTTGGTCTACCCGATGATCCAGAAGCCATTTTTCAACGATCCAAAACCTAGGGTTTCGCTTCTATTATCAAATTAACCGAAAAAAATAACAAAGAAAAAAGGATATGTTATAAAAATAATAAAAGAATAAGAGCAATATTGCAGAGAAAGAGATAGAAAATTCTTATTGAATTTTGTGGTGTTTTATAATATATAAGACCCCTCTATAAAGGAAAAATGGCTGTAAAATTCTCTACAAAATAGACATACACTCCAAATAGAATTCTATTCTTAATACTCCCCCTTGAATGTCTACTCAATAAGTAATGTGCCTCGTTAAAACCTTAACTAAAACAAAACACAATGGGAAAAAAATTCTAGAAAAGGAAAAAGAGTACACATGTTTAGAAATGCTCCTATTGGTTGCCTCGTTAAAAACCGTGCAAGGAAAACTCAGTGGGACAAAACCTTGTAAGCGAAAAGGAGTACAACGCGCATTAACTCCCCCTGAAAAGAGCATCAATTCACATCCTTGAGCCTTCGCATCCCAATCTTGTGCATTAGCTTCTTGTGTTGACGTCGGTAGAGATTTTGTGAAAAAATCAGCCATATTATCACTTGAACGAATCTGTTGCACATTGATATCACCATTCTTTTGAAGATCATGTGTGAAAAATAACTTCGGTGAAATATGCTTTGTCCTATCTCCTTTTATGAATCCTCTCTTCAATTGAGCTATGCATGCTGCATTATCTTCATACAAAATCGTGGGTAGTTTGTCACATTTCAAACCACATTTGTCTCGAATATGATGTATTATAGACCTCAACCACACATACTCTCGACTTGCTTCATGAATAGCAATTATCTCAGCATGATTAGATGAAGTAGCCACAATTGATTGCTTAGTTGATCGCTAAGATATGGCAGTGCCTCCACAGATAAACACATAACATGTTTGATATCGAGCCTTGAGTGGGTCAGATAAATATCCAGAATCAGCATAACCAACAAGATTAGGACTGCAATTATTGCTATAAAATAAGCCCATATCGGTAGTCCCTTTTAGATACCGCAATATATGTTTGATTCCATTCCAATGTCTCCTTGTAGGAGCAAACTATATCTTGCTAAGACATTAACGGAAAAAGTTATGTCAGGCCTTGTAGTATTTGCAAGATACATTAGTGCGCCAATTGCACTAAGATATGGTACTTCAGGACCAAGTAGTTCTTCATTCTTTTCTTGAGGTCGGAATGGATCCTTATTCACATCAAGTGATCGAACAACCATCGGAGTACTTAAAGGATATGCTCCATCCATGTAAAACCATTTCAATACATTTTCTATATAACCAGATTGATGAACAAAAATTCCGTTTGCCAAATGTTCAATTTGCAAACAAAGACATAATTTTGTCTTTCCGAGATCTTTCATCTCGAATTCCTTCTTTAAATAATCAATTGCCTTTTGGAGTTCTATGGGAGTTCCAATAAGATTTATGTCATCAACATATACGACAAGTACAACAAATTCCGATGTTGTTTTCTTTATAAAAACACATGGGCAAATGGCATCATTTATATAGTCTTCCTTTAATAAATACTCACTAAGACGATTATACCACATTCGTCCTGATTGCTTTAGACCATACAAAGATCTTTGCAATTTGATTGAAAACATTTTCCTGGACTTTGGATTATGTGTGTTTGGCATTTTAAATCCATCGAGAATTTTCATGTATATCTCAGTATCAAGTGAGTCATAAAGGTAGGCGGTAAACACATCCATTAAATGCATGTCAAGCTTTTCAATGACAGTAAAATTAATGAGATAACAGAAAGTTATAGCATCCATAACGGGTGAATATGTCTCTTAATAATCGACACTAGGCCTTTATGAAAATCCTTGTGCAACAAGGCGTGTCTTATATCTTTGTACCTCGTTTTTCTCATTTCTCTTGCGTACAAAGACCCATTTATAGCCAACAGGATTAACACCATTAGGTGTTTGAACTATAGGCCCAAAAACTTCACGTTTTGCAAGTGAATTCAATTCTTATTGGATTGCTTCTTGCCATTTTGGCCAATCAAGTCTTTGTCGACATTCTCCAACAGATTGAGGTTCAAGATCCTCACTTTCTTGCATAATGCTAGATGCAACATTATATTCAAAGACATAATCCACCACTATATCCACTCGATTAAAATTTGTCTCAATATCGATTGGATTTATTGATAGTTTCTTATTTTCTGTCTCGGGCTCAATGGATTCTTCATGAATCTCAGAATTTATTAAATCGTGAATTTCCTCATGAGATTCTTTCGTAGTGTCATTTTGATCATTTGATTTCCTTTTTCTAGGATTTCGATCTTTGGAACCTAATGGTCTGCCACGTTTTAGGCGTGCTTTCGACTCATTAGCTTTGATACTAGAAGATTGTCCAATAGGGACATCAATACGGATTGGAACATTCTCTGCGGGGATATGTGATTTTGTTATGCTTTTCAAGTCCGTAAATGTGTCTGGTATTTGATTTGATATTCTTTGCAAATGGATAATCTTTTGCACCTCTTTTTCACAAATAGAGGCATGTGGATCAAGATGAGATAATGATGAATTTTTCCACAAAATTTTCCGTTTGCTTTCACTAACTTCTCCCCCTAATTTTGGAAAAAGTGTCTCATCGAATTGACAGTCTGCAAATCTTGCAGTGAACAAATCCCCTGTCAATTCGAGGTAGCGAATAATGAAGGGCGATTCGAACCCAACATATATTCCTAACCTTCTTTGCGGACCCATTTTGGTGCAATATGGCGGTGCTACAGGCACATATACTGTGCATCTAAAAATTCTTAAATGGGATATATTAGGTTCATGACCCAAAACTAATTGCAACGGGCAATATTTATGATAATTTATCGGTTTGAGATGAACTAATATTCCTGCATGCAAAATGGCATGGCCCCAAACAGAAGTGGGCAGCCTCATTTTCATGAGTAGCAGTCTTGCTATCAATTGCAGACGTTTAATTAAAGACTCTACAAGACCATTTTGAGTGTGACTATGAGCTACAGAATGTTCCACTTTATCCCAATTGATAAGCAATAATCATTAAATTCTTGGGATAAAAACTCAACAGCATTATTTAGTCTAATAGACTTAATTGGATTATCGGGAAATTGTGCCCGTAATCGAACTATTTGTGCCATTAATTTTGCAAACGCAAGGTTGCGAGATGAGAACAGGCACACATGAGACCATCTAGAAGATGCGTCTATTAAGACCATAAAATATCTAAATGACCCACTAGGTGGGTGAATAGGTCCACAAATGTCCCCTTGTATACGTTCCAAAAACGTAGGTGACTCAATTCCAACCTTTGTTGGTGATGGTCTAATAATTAACTTGCCTTGATAACAAGAAGTGCAAGAAAATTCATTATTTAAAAGAATCTTTAAATTCTTTAATGGATGCCCATTTGAGTTTTCTATAATTCGTCTCATCATGATTGATCCAGGATGTCCCAATCGATCATGCCAAAGTACGAAAGTATTGAATTAGTAACCTTTTGGTTTACGGTAGAATGTGCCTCAATTGCACTAATTCTTGTCCAATATAGGCCACAAGATAAAGATGAGAACTTCTCAATTACCCTCTTTTAACCAGAGATATTCTTTGTAATGATGAGATATTCAAGATTATTCTCATCTATTGTCTCAATATGATATCCATTTTGACAGATACCTTTAAAACTCAACAAGTTCCTCTTGGACTTGGAGAAGCACATTGCATTTTCTGTGATAAATATTGTTCCATTAGGCAGAGTTATAGTAGCTCTTCCAGAGCCTTCTATTAATTTACTACTACCAAAAATTGTAGTAACATTTGCGTTACACATATTTAAATGAGAGAAATATTTCTTCTCTTTGAATATTGTATGTGTAGTACATGAATCAATTAAATAAATATTTTTACAACTGAATTTTGATCCAAGATTATTTTGTGAGATATCCGTATTTGCTTCCCATGATTTGACATACAAAAAAAATATACGAATACATATTAGTCTAAAAGGGAAGTTCAGAAAAAAAAATATAAAGAAGAAAATGTATTTAATTATATGAAAGAATGCACATAAATACAAAATAATGGTATTGCATACACATAACATCTGGGCCAACATGCAAATTTTAACAAGACATCAATTTTATTTTAATTTATTAGGAGTAATAATACAATTATAAGTGCTATAGTTTGATTTTTGTGTTTGGTTATTAACATTACGAGAAAGCTTCAAGATTATCACATGCAATTACTGCTTTTTCACTTGTTAGCTCTATTAAACAATGAAATCATGATATGCCTTTTCATGTACTACTCTATGATTGCATTATATATTCCTGATGTATGCACACTGCTGAAAAATATTGTTATAGTTATGATGAATTTTCATTACAATATTAGAATATGTAAAGTCAATAATTGCACACTAAGTTCGTAATATAGTACAGAATAGATAAATATGTTTTTGATATATTATACTCAACATACACTTTAGTATTAGAAATACTTGATAAGAATTTATGTACGGAGAATATTAAATACTAAAGTAATATTCCATATTTGAATTCTCACCACATGCATGTGTATGCAAATAATTATGATATGGTCTGAGGCTGAAATATTATTTAAAACGGATACCAGAACGAACTAACACTAATTCTAAAAATAATATTAATTGTACCAATGGCTCCTAATCATGTAAAGAACTATGATTACATAATGTTTATCACTAGATATTACGAATAAGCAAAGATAAAATTTAAACTATATATTCATCTTTAATCAAGGATCCATCACCGATCAAGTGGTCTATTTTCCCATCATGGTACTCAAAGAAGTCTGCCACATCTAAGTAGGTGATCTCAAAATTATTGTCAGAGACAAAATTGGATTCAGGACCTTTATTCTTTAGAAATGCTTGATAAAGCTCAATTAACTGTCTTGGTACACGGCAAATATTTGCCACGTGCCCTTTTCCACCGCAACGATAGCATTCAGTTTCTGTGCTTTTGGCTTCTCATCTTTCCCTTTTCCCTTTTGGTGGTTATATTTCTTTGAGGGGTGATTGACACTAGGAAAATTTCTTCTTTGTCCACGGCCACGGCATGACCACGACCACGATTAGAGTCATGGCCTTTTCCACGCTTAGCATAATGGAAATACACCTCATCCACTTCAGGTAGACCCAGTGGGTCGATTTTCATGATTTCTCATGAGCAAGTCATTGTTTCGCTCAGCCACAAGGAGAAGAGAAATCAACTCAGATTACTTCTTGAAACCTTTCTCTCTATACTGATGTTGCAGAACTATATTGGAGGCATGAAGCGTTGTAAACGTTTTTTCAAGCATATCATAATCAGTGATAGTATCTCCACATAGTTTCAATTTAGAAGTAATTTTGAACATCGCAGAATTATATTCAAAAACAGACTTAAAGTCTTGGAGCCTCAGATGAGCCCAATCATATCGTGCTTGTGGCAGAGTGACCAACTCTAAGTTGTCATATCTTTCTTTTAAGCCATTCCATAAAATAAGTGGATCTTTGACTGTGAGATATTCAATTTTCAACCCTTCATCAAGGTGTTGGCGCAAGAAAATCAAGGCCTTAGCACAATCTTGGGTGGATGCTTTATTTCTGTCTTTAATGGTGTCTCCAAGACCCATTGCATCTAAATGGATTTCAGCATCCAACGCCCATGTCATATAGTTCTTGCCCGAAATTTCAAGGGCAACGAACTTTCTTTTCATAATGCCAATCATAATTAAAAAGAGGAGAAAAATTACCTTAATCTTCTCAAAGAGCTTCTTGAAACGGTAGAGTCTCGTGCTGATAACGTGTTATAAATAATAAAAGAATAAGAGCAATATTGCAGCGAGAGAGAGAGAGAGAGAGAGAGAGAGAGAGAGAGGGAGAGAGAGAATTCTTATTGAATTTTGGGGTGGTTTACAATGGGGTAAGACCCCTCTATTTATAGGAGAAAAAATAACTTAGCCTCAAAGTAAAACTCTCTACAAGATAGACATTCACTCCAAATTGAATTCTATTCTTAACAGGGTAAAGATTGTTTCTTGGTAGAGAGATAAAGGTATATTTTGGGAATAGTATAGTTGCTTTTTTTTCGAACCGGAAAGCATAGTTTTATTATATATAACAAAGAAGGGCTAGAGCCCATTAATATTGTTATTAGTACATATGCCTTCATAGCCTACCATTATGCTTCGGAAGGCACTATTATTCCTTAAATCAGCTAGACATTCATATTGTTCACTATAACAGCTCCTAACATAAATATACTCATCCTGATCCTTGCCATATACATCTACAAAAATACATAAGTTATTGTAACTAGTCTCCATTAACGCTGCTTTTGCCAAAACATGAGAAACCATGTTTCCTTTCGAAAACTATGCCTGAATGATATTGTCTCCTGCCTCGATGCCTTTTCTACTAACAATCTGCATTTATAAATTAAAACATTTTTAGTAGGGTAATTTTCACTAAGAACACGAATGACCTCTGTGGCGTCAGTTTCCATGTCAATTGGGAATATTTGTTCCTTGATAATTAACTCTAAAGCATGCAAAAGAGCTTGTAGTTCTGTTTGTAACAGTAAGGTTGCTTGAATTTTCTTTAGAAAAACTTGTCTTCCACTTTCCCTTTGAATGTCTAACTACTCCACGGATGCCCGTCCATATTGTTGTTATTGAATGCTCCATCTATGTTGACCTCGAGTTTTTCTTTTAGTGGCTACTTCCATCTGATATTTAACCTTATGACCTTGTTATAAATAGTCTTCTTGGTTGTCAGTAAAGAGTATTCAGTTGCATGGCCAATTATTTTTTTGATATTTATGTGAGAGGTTTGGTTGTTGATGTTCTTCTGGTTTCTGTTGTTTCAAATGCCCCAAAGAATAAATGGTAGAACTTCTTTCCAAGTTATATAACCCATTGGAATTTTGGGAGATGTGTTTTGCTATAATTCCAGCCATTTATTAGTTGTGGACACCCCTAGATTTTGCCATAAAGTCGGGGCATTCCCAAAAAATGTGGTATAAGGATTTATTTTTGACCTTACATATTGGGCATGTTGGATCAATATTAATATTAATTTTAGCAAGATAGCCTTTTGTGGGTAATCTCCTATGGTAGAGCTTCCAAATAAGAAACTTTACCTTATTGGGACAATGTAGCTCCCATATCCATTTAGTAGAATGAGTTTTTGAGGTATGGTGGTCTATTAGCTTATAGGAAGAGGATGTTGTGAATATACCACTGGCGTTGAGGCTCCAAGTGAGGCCATTTGAGTGAGTATTTGGAAATATCCATCAAGAGCATTTATACTATTTGTTAATTTGGGAAGGTCGAAGGAAATTTTCTCTAAGCTCCACCCTTTTGTATCCCATATGTCATTAATAGAAAGTTTCTCCTCATTTTTATTTAACGGCCCTGAAATGCTATTACGAAGACTAGAAATACTTGTAATCCAGTTTGTGTCCCATATATTCATATGAGAGTGTCTATTTACTGGCCATCCAATGCCCTTATGGCATATACTCCAACCCATTAGGAGACTTTTCCAGGTAATTGAGGAGCCAATTATTCTTCTTCTTTTTCCATAAACGCTAATGAGTATTTTAGCCCATAAAGAGTTAGTGTTAGTAAGAATTCTCCAAGCCAATCCTGTTAGGAGAGTTAGGTTTTGTTTTATTTAGCTTTCTTGATACCCAAGCATCCATTTATCTTGGTGTTTGTGACTGTATTCCAGCCAATTAGATGTAGTTTCCTCCTATCCCTCGTAGTTCCCTATAGGAAATCTCTCTGGACTTATCTATCTCTTGAAGTGTTTTTGTTGCAAGGAAACTTATTTGCATTAGGTGGTTTGGCAGTGTATTTAAAGTAGATGTTATTAGTGTGCACCTTTCCATCATACTAAGCCACTTAGCATTCCAATTATTTAATCTTGCACGCATTTTATCAAGTAAAGCCTGGCAGTCCTTATGCGTAGGGAGTTTGTCTAACATTGAAAACCCTAGGTAATTACCAAAACTATTACTGATAGTAATACCAAGCATGTTAGTAGTCGTGTCCCTTGTGTGTTTTTACAACTTCTAGACATGGCCATTTTAGATTTGACTTTATTAATGGATAGACCGGATAAATTGCTAAAGTCCTCCATGCATTTGTTAATAGTCTTAAAGGTTTTCTGCTTAGCTTCACCCATAAGAGTTAAATCATCCGCAAAAAATAAATGAAAAAGGGGTGGTGACCTATGATTGATTGTAATAGGCATCCAATTCCTATGGTTAATGTTTTTAGAAAGCATATCCATACAAAATATGAATATGTAAGGTGACATGGGATCTCCTTGTCTAATCCCCCTTGTTGGAATGAATTCCTCAGTTTTGTTGCCACTAACAAGGGTTGAAACTATACTTGTAGTAACATAGCTTAGGATAAGGTTACGAATCTTCCTACGAAATTTGAAACTAAGTGTTCAATAGACATAAGACCATTCCAATGTATCGAATGTTTTTTCTAAATCAAGCTTTCCTTTGGTTTGATTAAAGTTCTTTAGAACTTCTTGGATGATGGTTACATTGCCACTAGCTCTCCTCCTCTTTATAAAACTAGCCTTTTCTATATTGATCAACTGGTTAAAAAAAGGCTTGATTATGTTGGCAATCACTTTAGTGATTACCTTATATATCATATTGCAAAGACTTATTGGTCTAACATTTATTAGTGTGTTAGCATTATTAATTTTTGGAATTAGGCAAATATATGTCTTATTCACCTCCTGGGCATTATTGAAGTGTTAAAAATATTTAGGCATCAATTTATTACCTTGCTACCTAATATGTGCCAAAATCTTTGGAAAAAATGGATGTAGTTCATACGGGCCTGGAGCCTTGTATGGTTTGAAAGAAAAAACAGCTTTTCTAATTTCTTGATTTGTTACGGGCCTATCTAGGGTTGAGAGGTCACATGAGGTAAAGTTTGCAAAATCATTTTTAATAATCTTGTAGTCGGTCCTATCATGAGATGTTGTGAAGATTTTAGAGAAGTACTAAGTGACATGATTCATAATGGAGGATTGGTCTTAAATCCAATTCCTAGGTTATCTTTGAAGAACACAACATTGTTTCTTCTTCTCCTATTTGTAGCTTTTATATGGAAAAAATTTGGTATTAGCATCCTTTTCATTTAACCAATTAACTCTAGACCTAATTTTCCAGTAGTCTTCTTCCAATTTGAGAATTGTATTGTACTCCTCAATTAGTCTAGTTTCAAGGTCTCGGAGGAATAAACTTGTTTGGTAGTTGATAGAACTTTGAATCCCATCAATTCTTTTTAGGAATTTTCTCTTTCTTGCAAAAATATTGTTTGTCATATTTTTCCACTTTAACATGTTTTTTTGCAAAATTTCAGTCCCTCTATTAGGTACTTATTTTACCAACTGGTTGAAACAAGCTAACTGAAATCTGGATGAGTACACCAATAAGTTTCTATTCGAAAAGGTCTGTCCTTATTGAGTTTAATTCTATTGTTAAGGTTAGTAATAATAGGATTGTGATCTTATTGAATTTTTGGGAGGTGAGTTATGCCTATGTTGACATAAGCCTATAACCATTCATCATTTGAGTAGATTCTTTCTAGCCTCTCCATTATCAGATCATTTCTTCTCATACGGTGGTTTGACCAGTTATACTTACACCCCTTGAATTTTTGGGAGGTGAGTTATGGCTACGTTGACATAAGCCTATAACCATTCATCATTTGAGTAGATCCTTTCTAGCCTCTCCATTATCATATCATTTCTTCTCATACGGTGGTTTGACCAGTTATACTTACACCCCTTTAAGCCTAAATCTACTGTGTTACAATAGTTTAGGAAATTTATTAAGGATCTTGCTCTTTTTTGGTTTATATTCCTACCCTAAAACTTTTTATTAGTATTAATAACTTCGTTGAAAGCCCCTCCCACTGACCATGGGCCTTTGTACTGATCATAAATACGTCATAGATTATTCCATAACATACACCTATAATGGACATCATTACTAGCATAAATTGCAGTAAATAACCAGGAAAAGTTTTTTGGTTTTACCTTGATCATTGCATGTATGGCTTACCTATTCCTAGTGAAGTTGTTGATTGTTACCACATCATTGTTCCACAGAATTACAAAGCCTCCACTTTGCCCTACTGATAGAACCTCAATCATCTCTGTAAAGCTAAAAGTCTCAAGGATAGAAAGGTGGCTTTCCATTTTTATTTCTAATAATGCTACCAAATAAGGTCTGTGGGTATCCATTATTTCTCTGAAATTCCTAGTGAAGTTTGCATTATTTACACCTCTAACGTTCCAAACTATAATATTGCTAGGCTTATGCATGGGGTTGTTATTTAGGGATTGTGTTTGGAATCAACCTTAGGGAGGGGACTAATGTCACTACATTCTTCTCCATAGTTAGGTCCTGTGGGGGTCGAATGTCCAGGGAGCATTTGTACAGTGTCACTAGGCAAATGAAGATAGATTTCCTATCGAGTATCTCCCTGAACATTTGTATTTTTACCTTGCTTAGGCTTGAAAAAGCCATTGCTGGATCCCCCAAGTGTGGCAAGTTTTACATCTCCTCTCCTTCCTCCTGTATCCCTTCTTGGTTTGGCATGTTTGGTGGTGGTGCTTGCTCGGTCGTTGGATCTAGTTGTGGGTCGTGTCTTTGGTTGGGCATTGCCTAGGCATTCCATTGTGTGAACACTAGGTTCAAGAGTATGAGATCCTCGGGAGCAAAGAATGGTAGATTCAATAGTAGATTTTGGAGAATTTGCTAGTTTGGGTAGTGTGGAATATTCCACATTCGTTGCATATTGTTTACTAGGTTTGGATGCATTGATGGGGCTAGTGGTTGAAGAATATTGTTCATCCATATTTGGTTTACATAATTGTTCATGGCTAAACTCATGCCCTCTGAGATCGGCTGGGCTAGGAAATGAGTGTTCTGGATGATGAGTGTGGATTCCTGACCATTGATCTCCATGTTGAAGGTTACTGCATGACCCTGTAGCCCTAGTTCCACCCACGATTGTGGTATATGATTGGATGGGCTTGGTGGCTGGGCATAAATCACCGGATTTTGGTGGAGTTGAGGTGGGAGATTTTGGAGGTTGTTCACGTTTGAATTGCAAGAGAGATGAATTAGTTGAAGTAGACGATATCTCCTCCTTAGTGTTAGTGTAGTTCTGGACATATTGGTGGACTAGTGTGTTTATAGGAGGAGTGATAGCAAGGTGATTGGGGGTGCCACTAATAATTGGTTCAATTTGCATAGCTTGGGCAGGTTGTTGCTTGTGGTATATATCAAGATCTTGCATAGACATATCCTCCGTCACTTGTCCACTTTTGTGTTTCAAGTGTTTTAGGGAGGATTGATAGTGAGGGTTAGGACATGCATGCATGAAGGGAGTGTCATTATTGTTATTAGTTAGGGTAATAGTATTAGTAGGATGCTTGATTTCTTCTTTGGTTGCTCGATTGGCTGTGTTATTGGTGATATCCATTTTCATAGAATTAAGCAAATGATTTTCTCTACTAATTATGACCTGATTTTGTGTCACGTCTGTGTCATTTGTCACGTGGAAAACAGCTTGTTCCTCGTGCAAAATACTAGTATTTGATTTCCTTTATTGGTTTCCATTTTCTCGAAAACCTTGTGTTGCTTCACTGGTTTGGCTAAGCTGCTTTCACCCTCATATTTTGTTTAGCAGCTTGATTTTTATTGGTAGATTTTTTTTCATTATTGAGGACAGATTGTAGCGTGCTAGGTCTAGTATTAGGGTAATTAGTTAAAATTTGTTTATTAATGTAACTTAAATATTGAGTATTGAGGTACTTACCTGACACAACATCAAACATTCAAACATTTATAACTGGTGATAGATTTGCACCAGCTATGTGTGTGCATTGATCAACTATCTTAGCTTTGCCTTTCCTTGGGAAGGAAACTGTCATCCATTCCCCTTCTTGCTCAGTTCTTGATATTGGCGGCTCAATGTTTGGTTGGCCTTCCTTTCGAGCAATTGGTGAGATGTGGACAACGCAAACTTATGTATCCTAGCTTGCCACATATTTTGCATAGGATGTCATTGCCTTCATATAAAATAGGTTGTTTGTGCTGCCCAATTAGGAGATAGTTTTGTACTGGTTGGTCGAGGGAAAATTCCACACACAATTTAGCATACCTTACTCTTAATATGGCTGAAGTGTATGCATCTACTTTGAGCAATTTTTCAATGCAGTTACCTATTCTTGATAGTATTATTCCATCATAAAACTTTGTAGCTAACTGGGGAAGACGAACCCACACAGCTGTAAAACTTTGGCGTGCCTCCTTGGCTACAGAAATTGGCACCCATCTTTGAGTAGAACGAAAGAATCCATTAATAAACCAGGAACCATTGTGCAGTATTTTTGTCATTTTTTCTTTCCTGGCTAATTTGATAGTGTAATAATCTTCCCCAAGATCAATGAGGGGAAAGTTCTCATTAATTTTTCATATGTCTAGTAATTTTTTTAGATAGTGATGCACCAACCTTTTACCTATAAGTTTTGTAATAACTGAGAATTCAAAGAACTATACATACGATTAATATCCTCCTCAGTTAGCGTTATTCGCTTCAAGTCGGTTGTGATCAACCCTGAGCTTGTGGCATACAATTCTGTTTGTTGTATGTCTATGGGTTGTGCTGGAGTGACGTTGTTGTTGGAGTGACGTTGGTGTTGATGAAGAACTCTATCCTGTAAGAGTTTTCATGATGGTGTGTTTGGGGGTTGAGGATTGAGTTTTTCTGGTGGTTTTGGAGGAATGTGGTTATTGGTATTGGGTTATTTTTTTAGTGAGAGGTCACTCATTCTCTCTCTACGCCTTTAGTATAGTTGCTTTAGCTTCACTGATAAACGGGAAAGTCCGTCGTACTGTAACTTGTCGATTCGTACAACTACTACTGCACTTCGTATTTATTTATACTTGTACTTTTTGTATTTAATTCTGTTCACATTCTATTCATACGTTTTGACTAATTAATTTTTTCTTAGCGCAAAAACTATGGGTTGCTAAAATTAAGCTAGCTTTTGGCTGTAGATTCTAATTTGTTTTGGAATTTTAATTTGGGTGAAGTTTTCTTTGAAGATGAAAATGCATTTGGATATACGTTTTCTAAACATATTTTTCAACTTTATTTTGGAAAAACATGTATATAATTCCCAAGTTTTGAGATTTTGGCCAAATCTCAACAATTGGGGTGATTTTGGGATTTTGCCAAAATGTGAACAAAATTTATGGTCAAAACATGAGTTTTGAAAATAAATTCCAAACTTATTTTGGCAAAACTCATAACCAAATGGGTCCTAAAAAACAAAGAAATAAATAAGTTAAAGATTAAGATAAGTCTAATGACCGGCCTGGAAAAATAAAAAATGACCGACCACGATGATTATGTGGTAGGTTATATGTTTTCTATATATACTAATTTTAGCGTATAATGCGTTGCATGTATAATTGAACTTATTTGTCAAGTGTTACAAATTTTGTATCTGAAAATTATAAAGTTTTTATTGCATATATATCCTACAAATATTTATTTGAGTAACAAAATAGATGGATATGAAATCGAATAAGCTTGCAGCTGAGCTAAATGATGCAAGTGTTTATTTGACTAACTTATAGCTTATATATTTTGTATTTATAACATGATAATTTATTGATAGATTTGTACCTTATATGATTTGATAGTCTTTTTTTTTTTTCGGGTCTCATGCAACTAATACTAATTGTATGATGCTTCATTTTATCTTACAAAATTATGAACCCAATTTTACACTTTTAAATCCATAAAATTGTAAGACAAAAAACTGCCTCATACAACTAATATAAGTTGTATGAGACACAAAATAAAATTTTGCTCCTGAAATTTATGATAAGATCATTAAAGTTGGGGTATTTGTGCCACATAGAGAGGTGAGCCAGAACTAACGTCATAACCAAACTAAAACAAGAAGTTAATATAATAGTAGGATTGAGTGTCGTACTGATAACTTTTTATAAAATAATAAAAAAAGAAGAAAAATATTCCTGAGAAAACTAGAAGAGAGAAATCTTATTATTCTCACTATCACAATAATGACGACTATAATTTCGTCTATTGCCACGTCCGCATCCATTGATACCTTTACTGTAATAATTTTGTCTTCTTTCAGACTTATCACATATTGCAATCACATTCTCTTAAGGTAATGAGAATAAAGCAAATTCAATGAGACGTGTTTTTACTTCTTGTGCTCACGATCATACATGACTTTAACCACTTCGAGTGGTTATAATTTCGTACTAAATCCATTAGAGTTATAATCAAAATTTATTTTCTTTTCTTGTATTTAAAATAAAATTATAAACTGTCAAGAATTTAAAAAAGAAAAGTACAGTAAAATACTTACCTTAAATCCGAAATTTAATCATGAAGAAAATTCATGGGACAATTGATAATTTATGCTCAATCGTAAAACGTCTATTCAATTGATTAGAGTCTCGTGCTAATAACATATTATAAAATAATAAAAGAAGAAAAGAAGAAAACAATATTGCAGAGAAATAGAGAGGAGAAATTCTTATTGATTTTTAGGATGAATTAAAATGGAATAGAACCCTCTATTTATAAGGAGATGATGACTTAGCCACCAAATAATAAACTCTAGAATCTCGTTAAATATAATCATTCACCGTAAATAAAATTCTATTTATAAGAGTGGAAATTATTTACCTCTCACTACAATATTTTATTCCTTTGACTACCCCAGAAAAGCGTGACCTAAACTAGCAAAAAGTATGGTCTTTGATCAAAGGCTACACTTTTCGACTTTAGGCAACACTTTTCTGGGGGTGGCCAAAAGAAGCGTAATATTTGCCATAAAAGCACGCTTTTCAAATGTTTCCTTACAAGCCACGCTTAAAAACGTAGCCTATTAGTCAACAAAGACAACACTTGTTACGCCTCATACGGCAACACTTTTATACCCTACAGCTACACTCAAAAAACATGGCCTTTATTACAAAAGAAGCGTAATATTTGGTATAAAAGCACGCTTTTCAAATGTTTCCTTACAAGCCACGCTTAAAAACGTGGCCTATTAGTCAACAAAGACAACACTTGTTACGCCTCATACGGCAACACTTTTATACCCTACAGCTACACTCAAAAAACATGGCCTTTATTACCTTTTAGGCCACACTTGTTAATCGTAGCTTTTAAAGGAACACCTTCAAAGCATGGTTTTTGCGTATATAGATGCTAAACGAACAGACAAATGGCCACACTTTTAAAGCATGACAATTTTGGCTATGCTATAATTTTTTTAATTTTTTTAAAAAAAACTTGTAATTTACATGTCATGTAATTACAATTATTTCAAGCACATTCATTATTATCATATATTTTCATGTTATAAAGAACTAAATTAGCTAATAAATACCAAAAATAATAATCCAAAAGAATACACATATTAATAAAATGTGTCAAAATGCCCATTAACAATAAATTTTCCAAAAATGAGTATATTCATATAGAATAATGAATATAAGACATCTTAATTATCCAAAAATTCTTCGTATTCACATCACGATCAAATTGACTTTCCGCCACCATTTTCAATTGCATCACCCACTTTCTCCTACACATAAAAAGAAATTGATAATTAGATAGAAACTAAATTTTGATGCTCATCAAGAAGAATAAAGACTTTGATAACATATAGTAGCATCATGTTTTGCATGTTTCAGTCACATATAAATAAAATTTGAATAATGGGTACAATAAACAAAATATAGTAGTCCTATTTCACTCACCTAAACAATCATCTCAGTTATATATTGAACTTGGATTTCAGTCTAGTTTTATAATTTTATTACTTCAGTCTGAAAAATTAATATGCAAGGATGTAGGAGCAGAACAACATTGCACTACCACCAAACTACTCCCGATAGCATAGATTATGTATTTTCTTTTCGTATCTCAATAATATTTTCTCTTGAATAGTTTGGTGATAATAGTCCAACAATGCAATCTTTCGAGAAAAGGAAAAAATTATCGAACTAACGATATTGTATATGTAAGAACTAATGTTAATCAAATAAAACAAGACAAAAAATGCTTTGATATATAGAGTAACATCTTAATATACTCAATCATTTCTAAGCATTCTGATAATTAAGGCATCAATATAAAAGCGATAGGTTGAAGAAGCAATACACTAAACTCCATGACTCCCACTCCCTCACATCACTAGAGCATATGCTCTCACATTTTTTCACCTCAATCTCATGTCACAACCGAGACCAACTCCTTCACACTTTATTAGGTAACCACCAAATTTTCCTTTATAAAAGAGATGGAGAGCTAACAGAGAAGAGAATTTGGGGGGGAGGGGGGGGGGGGGGGGGCGAGTGGGGGGCAAGTGGGGGGCGCTTAAGAGTTAGAAGATGAAATAGTTGCAGCTTTGGCTCAATACAAAGAAGACAAATTTATCTTTTTCCTCTTTGTTTCTCACCGGCAAATACCCCATCATAAAAAAATTGCAAATACAACTCCAAACAACCACCAAAATTGCTGCATAGCTCCAGCCAAAAAGCCTACTAAAATGCAACCTAGACAGCCATAAAAAAGTGGGCACAAACTCTAGCGAAGCACCTCTAACTACAGCTCTAAATTAGCCCCAATTGACCCCAATATACCGGTGAAAAGCAACTCCAAAAATGACCTTTTAACACCCCCAAAACAAACCGAAAAGCAAGACAAGTTGAAGTCTAAATACCTTTTCAAGAATTGGACCACGGGTTAATCCAGAGGAATGTGGGAGATTTTGTCCTCTTACAGCTTGTGTGCTACTTGCATCAACTGAAGAAGGTTGGTTAGATCCGACAAATCCTTGAACATTTGAACTAAAAAGTTCAGGATTGTTTTGCACCAATAGATAAAAGCAATGGCGCATTTGCCTCAATTCTTGCATTTCTTCTCTTATTTCTTGCATTTATGCTTTCAAAGTAGAGACTTCATTGTTATGCTTTTGTTGGATCTTATTGATTTCCTCATCTTTTTTAGAGAACTTGTTGTCACTGATCTTCCATAGCATCGTATTCGACCAGGCTGCTCCTTTTCAAATACTGCTCTAAATGCTTCATCCGATGTTTTCCCAGCGTTTTGACTGTTCTGAAGTTCAGTCTGCCAAAAAAAATTTATGAGAACCCTATAAAGAATCTAAGCCCCAGAAAATGTATTAGTTGCAACATGGCTTATTATTGCAATTTGAGCATCTTCATGAACTTGCTTCCCTTGTTTTGTACGAGTTGCAATAAACATTTCAGACTTAGATAGTTCCTCGTTGTTCTCTTTACTTGCACGCTAAAAATTATACAAAAGAAACAAATAATAAACATAAATCTATTCAAAAAAGGTATGTAAAGAAATGAAAGCCATATTTTTCACAAAGTATCGAATAAATACCAATCCCATGCGTACTCTGGCAAAATTAATAGGTCACATTCGATGCCTCCACTTTTGTTTTTTTCTATCTTTAAAATTTAATTTGCACATGCCCTAGCACCTAAAGAAGTTTACCAATTAGTAAATCAAAAAGGGAAAAAATATAATGCAACAATATGTTCAAGAGTAGAAATGCACAGTTAAATCTCACTTGAACATCTAAATTCCTCCAATACTCAATCAATTGGAGGAATTGAACTTCTGGTATCTCAGCGGGACGTTTTAGCATATCTTCAATAGTATGATACCCATCAAAATGATTCTTCTTAATATTACTCTTGTGTCGTCTCCAAGCATCGCGAAGACCATCCATCACCCATTTCTTTCCTTCTGCTGGAATGATGAACTTGGTCTATGCAAAATAACATATATGTTATCTTCGTTTAGTAAGAAATACCATAAGATACACAATTGAAAACTGATTGTTCTTATATTAACATATTCTCACATTTTTTGTTTAATATCACCAGTAACAGCATGCCAGCTAGTGAACAAGGTGATAAATCTGGGATTCCTAACAATTGTTCCTATAAAGTTGCTTAACTTAGACATTCTTTTGCCGGTTGGTCCAATAGCTTGTCCTTTATCAAATGTCACTTCCCGTCTTTCCTCAAAGTTTCTTGCATGAATCATCTTGCATTTTGTTTGACCTCGAACTTTCTTCTTATCTGATGTCCCTAATGTAAAAACCAAGACATAAGGAAAAGAATAAAAAGACACAAAATTACTAGGTTTAAAATATACCAGTTGTAGCAGAATCAACGTCCATAGCATCGTCTCTAACACACTCACTCTCGCCAACTTCTTCTTGTGCAACAAAAGCATCCAATTCTATATTATGCTCATCAACTAGAGGGGAGGGCATAGATCTGAAACCATCTACTGGTTGATTATCAAGTTATTTTTCTCCACCCATATATATTCTATTTTTTTTCTAGAAAATGGTCAAGACTTGTTGCCGATAAGACTGGTTTCCTCTTCACCTTTTTGCAAATTTCTCCTTCTCCTTGTCTTCTTCCGATCATATGTGAAGTTTTAAGAGCTTCCATCGAAGACAACTGGATTATGAATTTGTGCATAGGTAATTTGCCATTTCCTTATTGTTGAAAGGACTCCTCAGGTTAAATTAACCTTTGTCTACTTTGTCTTCTCTTGCATTAGATATTGTAGGTATAAGATGCTTCCGTTTATGAGTTACTGGTGCTTGTTCTTTCATAATTCTATGCTCCTTATCATGAGCTAGTTTTTCTTTCTTAATTTGAAATTGCTTGGCCAATTCAGTACTTGATCGAAA
Source organism: Nicotiana benthamiana (assembly GCA_034376525.1). Taxonomy (NCBI): domain Eukaryota; kingdom Viridiplantae; phylum Streptophyta; class Magnoliopsida; order Solanales; family Solanaceae; genus Nicotiana; species Nicotiana benthamiana. The sequence continues at coordinate 8,346,536 of CM067326.1, forward strand.
CTGAAAATCAAGACCTATCTTCTTCATAGGACTTTGAGCTTTGTTTGGATTCAGACCCTTTTTCTTTGCTCCTGCATTCATTCTTCATTAAGAGGAAAAAAATTAATTAGAAAATACCAAAATGCGGAATGCAGAAAGCAAAAAATGCCAGAACAATGTGTAGAAATGCGAAAAATACAGAAACGTTATGCAAAAATGCAAAAACACTATGAAGAAATGCAGAACCACTGTGCAAAAATGCAAAAACTGTAGAAATGCAGCACAAAAAATACAGAAATACCGTGCAGAAAATGCTAAAACGCCGTGCAGAAATGCAGAAATTGGCGGAACGCCACACGAAAATGCAGAATACAGAGCAGAAATCCTAGAACGCCACGCGAAAATTCAGAACACTGTGCAGAAATGCAGAAAATGCAGAAATGCAGAAAATGCAGAAACACGGTGCAGAAATGCAGAAAATGCATAAAAACTGTGCAGAAACGCAGAAATTACCGAAATGATGTGCAGAATTGCTGAAATGCTGTGCAGCAATGCAGAAAATGCAGAAACACTGCAGATTTGCAGAAATACTATGCAGAAATGCTTAAACACTGTGCAAAAATGCATAAAATGCAGAAATACGGTACAGAAATGCAGAAACACCGTGCAGAAATTGCCGAAATGATATGCAGAAATACAGAAATTGCCGAAACACTCTCCCGAGTCGCAGAAATACTATGCAAAAATGCTGAAACGCTGTGCAAAAAATGCACAAAATGCAGAAACATTATGCAGAATCGCAGAAATTGCCGAAATGATGTGCAAAATTGCTGAAAAACTGTACAGAAATACAGAAAATGCAGAAACACTGTAGATTAGCAGAAATACTATGCGGAAATGCAGAAACACTGAGCAAAATGCAGAAAATGCAAAAACACGGTGCAGAAATGCAGAAACACTGTGCAGAAATGCAGAAATTGCCGAAATGATGTGCAGAAATGCAGAAATTGTCGAAACACTGTGCAGAGTCGCAAAATACTATGTAAAAATGCTTAAACGCTGTGCAAAAAATGCAGAAATATTGTGCAGAATCGCAGAAACTTTGTGCATAAATGCTGAAACTAATGAATTTAGTAAATACAAAGTAATCGAGAAGAGAACATAAGAAGAGAATAAATAATAGAAATAGATGAAATAGATAAGAAAGCATCGACAAGCAAATGTCATCAGTTTGACATCTAAAGCATGAGTTTTTAATGTCTCTCTAGTTGTTAATCAAACAATAATTAAACTATTTTTCTAGATGAACATATTACAAGCATTCAACTTCTAAATTAGAATCAAAATTCATGATGTATCCTCAATATCGAACTCATCTTCCGATTCAATTTCAGCTTCTTGAGCACGATATCCTTCTGGAGGCACATCAATTATGGTTGAGGTACGTCACTCCTTACTAAGACAACTTCACCACCATCATTCGGTATAGATAGGCTCATCAAATTTTCACACGGCTCATTTTCATAACAGTAGGGAACATCATATTCATATTGATCACTTATGTTAAACAAGTCTATCAGGACAGTCTTCATAACATAATGTTTGTCTTGATCATATGGATCTTGTACATAGAAGCATTGGTGTGCTTGTGATGCTAGCACGAAGGGTTCTTCTTGGTAACATTTCTTGTTGAAGTAGACATAAGTAAGACGATAAGTATCTTCTTCAGCCTCATAACAGTCACACTTAAATAACACAACCTTAAAATGTCCAAAATAATCTAACTCAACGATATCAATTATTCTACCATAATAAGTCAAATTTGCATCAACCGGATTTTTATTCTTGGAGCTTGCAAAACTTTTAGTTAATGCAACTAATGTAACACCATTATTTTATGTTGTACGCGTTGCATCACGCTGCCTTGTATGGAATCTATATCCATTAATGAGATACCAGAATATCTTTTAGCAATTGACTTCAGTCCTCTACATAATTGTTTTATAAAATCATGCACATCCTCATGCATAATACGACTTTCGAACCATTGGGAGGTTTTGACTATGACTCTTGGCCTTGCTCCATTTGGATCTTCGCTCATGACTATTAACTTCAAGCTCATGCTCTTTACACAGCAAGTATTGTTTTTTGTTAGCAAATAATTTTAAAATTATCCATATAAAAGAAAATACTACAAGTGAGTTAAATTACATAATATATTCTTGAATTTCATCACAATTGTTCAATATGTATCTATGTGCTTGACTTAGTGACTTGTCGTCTAGATCATCTGGGACACCCTTTTTTCCTCCTAAAGGACAACCTTTGTTTGGGAACAAATTACAAGTTTGCTCATCTGCCAAACCACAATCATCATTATTTCGCGGTCTTCTATTAAATCTGGTATGTACACCCCCATGTAAGTATCTAGAGCATAAATTTAGACATTATTGGACTAAGTATGCCTCAACAATAGATCCTTCTAGATGATTTTTGTTGCGAACATATGACTTGTACCTACACATAAATCATTCAGGAGGATACATCCAGCGACATTGAACTGGATCTCCAAATCTTACCTCGTTCGGTAAATGAATAGGCAAATGAACCATTATATCAAAAAAATAAGGAGTTGTTTCTCGAATCTATGCTTCCAAACAATTTAGATCGTCCAATGTGATAACTTTTTGACATAAACAGCGAAAAAAGGAACTTAAACGAATCAAATGAATAACAACATGATCATGAAGTATGCTTTTAATTAGTATTGGCAATAAATAATGCAACATGACATTGTGCATCATGGGTCTTAATATCCATTGGAATTTCCCATTCCCCATGATTAATCCATCTTGTATAACCTTTAACAAAACCGTTGCATATTAAATGATCATAAACTACATTCATTCGATACCAAGGGATGTTACAACACTTTGCACATGGGCATTGAATTTCTTCGCCCAGAGGATCTCCATCAGAATAAGCAAAGTCCAAAAAATATTGAACACCATCAATATACTCTTTGCTATACCTTGATAAATCCATCCAAGCCCTAGAAGGATCATTTGAAAACCTAAAATCAATGGTGATATTGGATTTCAAAATATCGATTTATTTAAGTGTTAAATATACTTGACGAATATACCCTAAAAATAACGAGTAATTTTTCACAATCGGTTGTTCTATAGCTATGTTGCTCGAACTCTCCGAAAATATCGCCGGTGCATGTCGAATTCTCCAAAAGTAGTGTATTTTTGGAGAATCCGGCACGGATGCGACAATATTTTGGAGAGTCTGCGCAACATAGCTCTATAGTATTAATCTAATAGCATAATGAAAAAAATAAAGAGAATAAGAATCTCTTACCTAGTCATGACACTTATCTTAGGCATAACACAACTTCAAATTCACCACAGGTAATCTAGCAGAGGCTTTAAAAATTATACATATAAAATTTATCAAGTAATTTACACGTGGGAATGTAGTTTTATTATATCAAAATTTATACTTTCATACCTATGCTCAGAAACATTGCGCAAAATCCAAAAGAATAGTGTGCAGCAGAAAATGCAGAATTTGCCAAAATGATGCACAAAAATGCTGAAACGCTGTGCAGAAATGCAGAAAATGCAGTAACATTATGCATAGTCGCAGAAATACTATGCAGACATGCTGAAACATTGTGCAAAAATCCAGAAACTCTGTGCAGAATTCAAAAATAGTGTGCAGAAATGCAGAAAACATATAAACACTATGCAGAAATGCAGAAATTACTGAAATGATGTGCACAATTGCTGTCTGCGCAGAAATACAGAAAATGCAAAAACACTGCAGATTCGCAGAAATACTATGCAGAAATGCTGAAACACTATGCAAAAATACAGAAAATGCAGAAACACAGTGCAGAAATGCAGAAAACGCAGAAACACTATGCAGAAATGCAGAAATTGCCGAAACGCTGTGCAAAAATGCAGAAAATGCAAAAACATTGTGCAAAATGGCAGAAACTTTGTGCATAAATGCTGAAATAAATGAACTTAAAAAATATTAAATAAATCGAGAAGAGAGCATATGAAAGAAAAAATGAATAATAGAAATAGTTGAAATAGAGAAGAAAGCATCGACACGCAAATGTCATCAGTTTGACATCTAAAGCGTGAGTTTTTAATATCTCTCTAGTTGTTAATCAAACAATAACTGAACTATTTTTCTAGATGAACATATTACGAGCATTCAACTTCTAAATTAGAATCAAATTCATGATGTATCCTCAACTTCACCACAGGTAATCTAGCAGAGGCTTTAAAAATTATCAAAAGTTATACATATAAATTTATCAAGTAATTTACACATCGAAATATAGTTCCATTATATCAAAAGTTATAATTTCAACTCAGTTCTGTACAAATTCTGTGAATTATGACCCCTCCTTCTAAATGAACACTCAAAATAGCAGGAATTCTCTTAACTTAAACACAAATTTCACATGTAGGTGTCATATGTGGAAGGGTAAAAACTAGCCGAAGCAATACTTACTTTGTCAAGCACTAAATCACGTGGTAGATATTATCTACAATATGTTTTGAGCAATATCTGATCAACTCTTTCTCGGCAACTTCACAACCAACTTTCAGTAGCGTAGAAATAAATCTCACAATCTGCAATTTAAAAGAATATTGATAAGAACACAAAGATAAAGGCTGACCTGAGATTGTCAACATAATAATTTAGCAAAGCTGCAAAGATAATTGGACATACATGCTTAGATTCTCTACTCGGTTTCCATTTCACACACTAAAGCCCGATAAGAGAAGATAATATTACGAAGTATATAACTTTGTATATCTTTTTGACATAGCATTATTCAAATGCAACCTATTAATCACCGGCGAAGCATTCACAATAGAATCTCTATGACCAACAAAATATCAAGCACGAATTAAGAATCATGTTCTTTTTTTCATGAAGTAATAAGATTTCATTAAAAATAGTCAAGAGGATGCAAATAAAATTACAATTGAGAAAAGAATATGTTTGCTCGTGGACAAAAGATAATCTAAGCTTCAGAACCTTTGTGTGTTTTATTATCCTGAAATTTTGATTTCTTAATGGTAAAAAGCTGATCAAACTTATGGCTTCTTCAGTTGTTCTTTGTCCAGCTATCATTATGTCATATAGTAAGTACAGAATCCGTCAAAAGCTACCCCAAATCAGAGCAAGAGTTATAGAGATGAAGGTATGCTATTTTCTTTCTTTTTCTCCTTACATCAATGATCACCATCAATACAATATATGAATTTATTGTAATTTTAATAAAAAAACTAGATGATGCATCATTCAACTATCCCATGTCCATACGAGTTCTCTATAGAATTTATCTTCTTTTGAAGCATACGTACAATATTCAAGTAAAATTTGATCACAAAGAAGAAAGAAGGAATAACTATGCTTATGAGTATTAATTAAGAGTTCAATACCGAGATATGCCGAGTTTAATACCTATATTTCAACTTTTTTAGCCACGGAATTTTTATGAGACGTCTAAAACACTAAGATTTTTACTTCTCTAAGAGAACATTAGATCTGCTAAGAAAGTTTCCTTAAGAGTTTAGCTAATATAAATCCTTTAAGCTATGTAACATATACCTCTCATACCAATTTTTTTAATAATTAGAACTTTGGTATTCACTAAAATGTGCATATTGTATTTTTCCAATATCCTAACCTAGCTACCGTAAAGTGTTCAACTCCACTCAAAGTTCTAATTGATGGAGGAGATTCCTTCCTTTAGGAATTGAGGAATAGATCTAAACTGGTAAATCAATTTTCGTGAAAGAAACACAAAAAAATTACCGATATGAATAACAATTCTTAACAGTATAAATCAAATTTTACCTTTTGAAGAGAGAAGCAAACCACACTACAATATAAGAGTGGACAATCTGTTCCACGGAGAAGTAGAATTGATGGATATGTGAGAAGATGCAGAAACCCTAAACTCGAGAGAACTCTTTTGCCTCTTTTGAGTTGGAGGGAAATATACTCTATTGGCAAAAGTATATGGAGGGAATTCTTTTTTTGCTGAACCTTTTTAGTTTAGACAACTTTAGAATACACAGATAAAGTGTTGCCTTTAGTATTACAGATATAGCACGCTTGAAAGAGTAGCAATAAATTTAAAAAGGTGTTGCTAATTGTTTTAAGATTTGCTTACATCTTTAAGAGTAATAGTATTGACCACGTTTGTCATGCGTGGGATGTAGCCCTCGTTTTTTGCATTCAGCTTGTTTTCCTAAGAATCCTTTTTATAACTTATTGCTCATTCCGTATCAACGCACAACTTATTCCTAGAGAATTAACGAAAATTACATTTATAAAGTTTGACTCCTTCGAACAAATCCTTTCAATAATTAATATGATTTCTTGTATAAACTGTACTAATGCATAAAGTACATGCGTGTGTGAATTTGAGGAATAAACAAAATTAGCTAGAATATGTATTTTAGTGTGTACCCTATTTCGATGATTATATGTTTTAAAATAAATATTATATTAAAAATTGTTTAAGATTAAAATAAAATGTAAGCTCCATAATTGATGAATATCAATTGTATAAAGCTAATTCAACAAAGAAAGAAATTTTGCTCCATAAAATTCATCTATCATCATTCCATATATTTAACTTAAATTTAGTTTCAATTCTATAATTTTATCATCTCAAATTAGGGGTGTATTTTGGCCCGGGCCCGGGCCTAAACAGGCCTCACGGGCCGGGCCTCGCAGTCCCGGGCTTCGTGTGCCGGGCCTGGCGGTCCTGACGGTTGAGATCAGCCTGTGACGGGCCTAAGCCCACAGTGGTCCTGGGCCTGGCGGGCCTGGCCCTTTTTTTTAAGGCAATATCTTGTATAGTAGTTATTAGTATAGGGTAGAATATATTTTATATAGTGTACTAAGTTATTAGTATATTATATATAATATATAGTTTATTGTATATTGTGTTGTAGTAATTAGTATATATTGTATATTATGTATATATTGTGTTGTAGTAATTAGTATATATTGTATATTATGTATATATTATTACCCAAAATGTCATATCTTTCTTAGTCTTCCTTCCCCCAATTGAATGAGCACAACAAGGTACTAATACCACCATTAAAAGGAAAAAAAATTAAAAGAAGATGTGTCAATGGTGGTACTAGTAATTAGTATATTGTGTTGTACTGATTAGTATATATTGTATATTTTGTATATATGTATATTCCCTTATATATTTTCTTATAGTATATATTGCATCTTATGTATATATATATTCTCTTATATAATTTCATGTAGTATATACATTGTATATTATGTATATATATTTTTTTGTAGTATATATATTGTATCTCTTATGTATAATGTATATATATTCTCTTATATATATTGTATCTTATGTATATATGTTATTACTTATATATTTTCTTGTAGTTTAGGTTGTATGTTATGTATATATATTCTCGTATATATTTTCTTGTAGTATATATCGAAGTAAAGACAAAGAAATATTGAGAAAAAAGATATTCAAGGATATGTCTTATAATTTTTATTGCCCAAAAATGGCATATCTTTCTTAATCTTCCTTCCCCCAATGGAATGAGCACAACAAGGTACTAATACCACCATTAAAAGAAAAAATAACTAAAAGAAGATGTGCCAATGTATAAGTTACATCATAATCTACATTGAAACTCTAACAAATCTCATAAATCCGTCAAGGATGGGAGGAGGTTGTGTTGGTGGTGGTGGAAACGAAGCTTGTTCATCACCACTTCCGGGCGAAGCCAAATCCTCCGAAAGTTCCGCTATCATTTCTTTATAAGCTTCATCTATCGCCGGTTGTGATTCTGCAATTCCAAAGTTTCTTCTTTCCGCGCGGATCCAATCTCTAAAAAGCACCGATTTTTTCAAGATATCCCTCATCGCCGCTCTATGATCACCGATTTGTAGTCTTGCTTGACTGAAAGCGCTCTCCGATACAACAGTTGAAGCTTGAATTGATAAAACATCCCGAGCCATCCTTTCAAGAACCGGAAAATATTTTTCCTTTAACTTCCACCATTCCAAAAAAGATCGAAAGAGCCGTCTGGATTATCCTTTTCAAGTCCCTGAGACAAGTAAACTTGAAGCTCATTTAGATGTGAAGTTTCATCATAATTATCACCTTGAGAACCCTGGAACTCCGTCCAAGATTTAAGAGTTGTTAAGCCCGCAGCTCTTTTAGACGATTGTGAGCTAGACGAAGTATGGGTTGGAATATTTGGCCTAGCATGCTCTAAGGCAACTTCATAAGCATTATAAACAGTTTGAGCATCAATTTTAATTGATGCTTTTGCATCTGTAAGTGTAGCAATTTCCTCGTTTGAAAAATCTAAAGCCTTATAAATATTTGAATACCAAAAATGAGGACCTCCCAATTTCATTGTAGGTTTAACATTGCAGCAACACCAAAAATAGGAGGGATATGGAAAAAATATTTTTTAAATTTTTGTTTCATTTCATTTATAGCAAGTTCATAAATATCCCCACCCTCGCCAAATTCAACAAACAAATCAGTTAGTGCGGTAATATAAACTAAACATTTTAAAATAGTAGGATAATATTGTCCAGAAAATGCATTTGTAGCAACTTGAAAATGTTCTAAAAATCTAAAAGAAATTTAACATTCGTCCAATCTTGGGTAGTAAGCATTTCATCATCATCCTCACCACCTACCCGAGAATTAAACGTTGCATTAATTGGGTTCCTATATTCGTATGCAACTACTAAACTTTCGTACATACAATTCCACCTAGTCGGGCAAGGTTTAGGAACCTTTCTTTCTCTAAGGCCATATTCATCACATTTTTTAAAATACTCTCTAACTTTAGTTCTACGTTTTGAATAAAAAAGCCAATTAAGAGCCATTCGAACTTTTTCAATTTATATGTTTAAAATTCGCATACCATCACCAACAATTAAATGATAAATATGACAAACGCATCTAACATGGAAAATATTACTAAATGTAGGATTTAGTATTTTTGTAAGCATGCCTATTGCACTAGTGTTACTAGAAGCATTATCCATAGAAATTGCCATTATTTTATCGATAAAGCAAAAATATCTACAAATATCTGAAACAGTGTTGGCTATAAACTTACCCGTGTGACGTGAATTAATTATTCTATATGCAATTATACGTTTTTGCATTGTCCAGTCATCATCTATCCAATGACTTGTAACAGTTAGATAATCACAGTCATTATTACTTCTACCAATAGTAATAGAAACCCGATTAGGTATATGAGTAAATAAATAGCGCAAATATTGTTCATATTCATGTTTGAATTTATAAATATCGGCCTTAACTGTTGGGCGAGGCCAACCTTTATAAGTAGGATTAAAAACTCTTCTAATTAACCCAATTAGGATCAGAAGCAAAAGTATAAGGTAAGCACATAACAGTAATCATCGTTGCTAATTCTTCACGTTCTCTATTTGGATCGTAATATAAAATACCTCCGGCGACAGTGTTAATTCCTGGTTGAACTAGATTTGAACCTGTAGTAGGGTTAACTTGAGAATCTACACTTGTCCCCTCTTGCTGCGCTTGCATTTGAAAAAATCTAGCCCTATCTGTAGGTTTATGTGCCTAACCAAACTACCCGTGCCGCTACGGTCTCCAGTAAATTATGAACCAGTAATTTCCCACAAGTTTTACACTTAGCCTTATTTAGTTATCTTACTTGAGTAAAAAAATTCCAAACTAATGATGTTTCTGGACGTTTAGCAGGTTGTCTACTAAAAGTTGGAGTTTCTACAGGTGGGTGGGCCGGTGCATTACTTGAGTTATGAACAGGACTAGTAGGTGTATCATCTAAATCTGGTGCTTGGGTTTCATCATCATCATCATCATCATCATCATCATTTTCCTCTAAGATATGTTCATTAGGATAAAGAGCATTCATAATTTCATCATCTAATCTATCACCTACTGCAACATCATGTAGAAATTCACTATTGGTAAATTGAAAACAAGGGTGATCACTATCAAGCATTACGGGGGGCAGAGTAGGACATCTAGGTTGGCGATTACTTTCAACTTGCTTATCTTTTTTAGGTCGGGGAGCCGGGGGAAGGGTAGTGTTGGAAACACGTTCTCAAGGCATGATACTAAACGTGTGTTCATATTTGTAGGTTTTGATGAATGACAAACTATGCACAAATTGACATATGACGAGGTCCAAGCACAAGCACAAAATTGATATATAACGAGATTCAAGCACAAGACAAAGATCGAGATTAAGTTCTATATGAGTCGGTATTTAATTGTGATCTTGATCCGATAACTTAAACTCAAGACTTGGCTTCTCTCGTAAAAATATTTTTAACAAATCAGGCATATTTAATTTAGAGCAAAACGATTTTAAATAATGCATATTTACTTTAGTCAAAATGATTTTTAAACATGCGTCTAAAATCTGGACTAAGATAATCGTTTATGTACTTATGATAATCGATTATGTTTAAGTCAGCTGCTTGACAATCGATTGTGAACTTATGACAATCGATTGTGATTAAGGCAGTGAGCATCAGATTTTTCAAATCTGCATGACAATCGATTGTGAACCTTATGACAATCGATTGTGATGAGGCAGTGTCCATCAAAGTTTTTCAACGCTCAAAATAATCGATTGTGAAGCTAATGACAATCGATTGTGAAGAGACAGTGTCCATCAGATTTTTCAAAGTCACAAAATAATCGATTGTGAACTTATGACAATCGATTGTGTTGAGGCAGTGTCTTCCAGACTATTTCAAAGTTATTAAATAATCGATTGTGAACCTATAAACAATCGATTGTCAAGAGGCAGTGTCTAAATTGATTTTTCAAGACTGATATATAATCGATTGTTAACTTAGTATAATCGATTGTATAACTGACCGTTGCCAAAATGTTTTCAAATACAGTCAGGTAATCGATTATTGATTTCCTATAATTGATTGTTTTAAGTAAAATCTGGAAATGATTTTTTGAACGTTGCTGAATAATCGATTGTAGATTTCTAACAATCGATTGTTTTACGTAAAATCTGAAAATGATTTTTTGAACGTTGCCAGTAATCGATTATTGATCTTAGATAATCGATTGTTAAGCGTAAAATCTGGGATTGATTTTTGGAAGAACTGGCAAACAATCGATTGTGGTAATTTGACAATCGATTGTCACTGAGTAAAATCAGCAATTCTTAATTGGCAATTAGGCAACGGTAATACAAAGTTTTTCAACTATAAATACAGCTTCAATTCAGTCTTTTAAGTAACAACAACATACAACAACTGATCATACAATTGCTAAAGCTTGCATACTTTATTGCTTATCATTTTATATTCATTACATAAGCTTTTGAGAGCCAAATTCTTGTCAAAAGTTGTTGCGATCTTGAGCGTATTCTTTTTACTCATATATACTCTGAAAGGAGTGTCTTGTTTGAGTGCTAAGTGTTTTTGTACACTTGAAGGGAAGTGTTAGTCCCTTGTGTTGTAAGAAGGAACTTGTGTTTCCTTGGTTGAAGTCTTGGAGTGTTGTATCTCCGAGCAAAGATTGTTGAGGCTTGTGTCCTCAAGTTGTAACGGTTTGTTGAGCACCTGTAAGCTTAACAAGTTAGTGGAAATCTCGAGAGAGTCTCTCGGGGACTGGACTAGCCACGGGTTGTGGTGAACCAGGATATATCGGTGCGTTTGTTCTAATTTATTTACTTATCGCACTTATTTATTTCCTGCAATTTTTAAATTCCGCAAGTTTACGCTATTTTTATTATAACGCTATTCACCCCCCCCCCTCTAGCGTTAAGCGTATTATCTAACAATTGGTATCAGTGCCCAACTCTCTGAAGACTTAACCGTTTGAGAGAAACATCCATGGCTTCTACTCGTGATTCTTTTGCAGGAATAGGTGAAGGACAATGCTCCACCCGACCATCGCTATTCGATGGTACAAATTATACATACTGGAAGGAGAGGATGAGAATATTTGTACAATCAAATAGTTTTCATCTTTGGAAGGTCATAATGAATGGAGAACAAATTCCAACCAAGAAGGTTGAAAATGAATGGGTCCCAAAGTCCGAAGATGAATACGATGCGGATGATATCCAAAAGGTGCAAAATAATGCTAAAGCTATTAATTTATTATATTGTACTGTAAATGCTAATGATTACAGGAAGATATCTTGTTGCACAACGGCGAAGCAAATGTGGGACAAGCTGGAAATTACGTACGAAGGTACGGACCAGGTAAGGGAAGCCAAAATTGATTTCCTAACCCATGCATATGAATTGTTTCACATGAAGGAAGGCGAAAAGGTCGATGAGATGTTTGAACGATTTTCAAAAATCGTAAATGATTTACATGCTCTTAAGAAGACCTTCACGGATAAGGAACTTGTCCGAAAAATTCTCCGAAGTCTCACTCCGGAATGGCGATCCAAGGCCGACGCGATTCAAGAATCCATTGGGATTTCAAATGTCACCATCGACGCATTAAGAGGTAATCTTAAAACTTATGAATCTACTATACTTAACCCTCTTGTTGATGATCAAAGGAAGCAAAGAATCGCTCTCAAGGCAAGCACAAGCCAACCTCAAAATGATGAGGACGGAGACAACGAGTTCGGACTCGTTATCAAGAGATTTCAAAAGTTCATGCGAAAAGAGTATGAACGAAAGGGCAAAAAGCAAGGAGATCAAATAAAGTGCTATGAGTGCGGAGAAACCGGGCACATTAAATCAAATTGCCCAAATGCTAAAAAGGAGAAGAAACCCTTCAAGAAGCAACGAGCATACATATCTTGGGGAGGCGACTCCGGTGACGAGTCAAGTGAGGAAGAAGAAGACGAAGCCGCAAATCTTTGTCTTATGGCACAAGACGACAACAAAGAAGAGGCATGTCAAATTTCTTCCAAAAATTTCTTTTCCCTTGAAGAAATGCAAAATGCTTTTGATGAGTTGTATAGCGAATTTATTAAAGCTTCAAAAACTGTTAAGAGTATAAAAGAAAATGCTTCTTTAAAAGAAAAAGATTTCCAAAAACAACTCTCTTTTAAAGAAAAGGAATTGGAAAAACTGATTTTAGAAAATGAGAAGTTGAAAGAGGAAAACAAATTTTTTGGCAAGAGAAGCGCCGACAAGCCCGAAAGTTCTAGAAATTGTACTTCTTGCATGCATCTCAAAAATGAAGTAGAAAGGCTTAAGGGCACCTTAGATAAGTTTAACTCTTCTCATAAAAATTTGAATGAAGTGCTTGTTAATTTGAAGTCGACCAAGCATGGCATAGGTTTTAGAAACGAGCCTAAAAGAAAGTTGAAGCCAACCCCCAACCACCTAAGGCTCAACCTAGGATAAATAAAACAAATGTTCATCCTAGATACAACAAACCTAGAAATGGTTTTCATCAATCGCAACCTAGAAATAATCATGCTAGAAATAATGCACATTCTAGGCCAAACACTAGAAGGAATGTTGAACCTTTTAGAACACCTAGAAATGACTTCCAACCTAGAAACAACTATTCTAGAAATGATGCATATCCTAGAACAAATGGTAGGAGAAATGATTTTCATGATTTGCGCAATAGCTATATTGTCAAGAATAGAGTAAATGAATTTCGTCCGTCCAATTACTACCAACCTAGAAGGATGCATAATCCTAACGTGACTTGTCATTATTGTAGACGAATTGGACATATTGCTCCTGCTTGTTTTACACGACATAGACATAACACTCAATCACATCACTATGATTTGCCTAACCCCCAAGGACCTAAAATGGCATGGGTACCTAAAACTCATTAATCTGTTTTGTAGGTATGTTTGAAGGGATCAAGTGTACTATGGTACCTTGATAGTGGATGCTCCAAGCACGTGACGGGAGACGAATCCAAATTCCTTCAACTAGAACACAAGGAAGGGGGAAGTGTTATTTTTGGTGATAACAACACAGGAAAGATTATCGGCATCGGATCGGTCGGTAAGGATGAAATTTCTTCCATTAAGCATATATTACTTGTGAAATGGTTAAAACATAATCTCTTGAGCATAAGTCAATTATGTGACAAGGGAAATCTTGTTTTATTTGATTCGGATGAATGCTTAGTTTTTAGACGTAGCGATTTTAATATTATCCTTCGTGGTTTTAGAATGGATAACATTTATATGGTTGATCTTGCAAATTCTTCACCTGAATATGTGAATTGTTTAATGAGCAAAGAGGATGATTCTTGGTTATGGCATCGTAGAGTAGCTCACATCAACATGCATCTTTTGAACAAATTGGTTTCACAAAATTTAGTTGTTGGTCTTCCAAATTTGAAATTTGAAAATGACTCTACTTGTGATTCTTGTCAAAAAGGGAAGCAAACAAAAGCATCTTTTAAATCGAAAAATATTGTTTCAACTACTAGACCATTGCAATTGCTTCACATGGATTTGTTTGGACCATCTCACATTAAAAGTCTTGGTAGAAATCGTTATGCTTTTGTTATTGTTGATGATTATTCCAGATTTACTTGGACTTTATTTCTTGCCCATAAAATGATGCTTTTCAGAATTTTAAACATTTTCTTAAACGTGTTCAAAACGAAAAGGAAACAACCGTCACTTCAATTAGAAGTGATCATGGGGAAGAGTTTGATCACAATCTATTTGCGGACTTTTGTGACGAACTCGGTATCGAGCATACCTTTTCCGCTCCACGAACACCACAACAAATGGGGTGGTGAAAAGGAAAAATAGGTGTCTCGAAGAGATGGCTAGAACCATGCTCGAAGAGGCTAAGATTCCCAAACATTTTTGGGCGGATGCCGTGAGTACCGCATGCTACGTTTTAAATAGAGTAGTCATAAGGCCAATACTCATGAAAACCCCTTATGAACTCTACAAGGGAAGGAAACCAAATATCTCCCATTTTAGAGTATTCAGTTGTAAATGTTTTATTCATAACAATGGAAAAGATCAATTGGGAAAATTTGATGCCAAATCCGATGAGGGAATTTTTATTGGGTATTCTTCACGTAGCAAAGCATATAGGGTATTTATAAATAGAACCCAAACTGTGGAGGAATCCCCTCATATTGTGTTTTCCGAAAATAATGCTCGCTTGGCGAGAAAGGATTCTTGTTCTGATCTTGTAGGTATTTTAAATAGTTTAAAAGACAAAGTACAAGAGGAAACTCCTAAGGAAATTCAAGATGAAATCTTGGAACAATCAACGGAGGAAATGCCACAATTGGAGAAAGAAACAAAAATGCCTAACGAGTGGAGGACAATCAAAGATCACCCTCTCGAACAGGTAATTGGCGACGTCGGAGAAAAGGTAAGTACCCGAAACTCCCTTATGAACACCTTAGGACATACTGCTTTTGTTTCTCAAATTGAACCAACAACCATCTCCGAAGCAATTGGGGATGAATTTTGGACCTTGGCAATGCAAGAGGAGCTTAACCAATTCAAACGGAATGACGTTTGGGATTTGGTGCCAAGACCCGAAAATCATACCATAATTGGTACGAAATGGGTTTTTCGAAACAAACTAGATGAAAATGGTGTAATCACTAGAAACAAAGCTAGGCTTGTAGCAAAAGGCTATAATCAAGAAGAGGGTATTGACTATGAAGAAACATATGCTCCCGTAGCTAGATTAGAAGCTATTCGTTTATTGCTTGCTTTTGCCTCTTCTATGAATTTCAATTTATATCAAATGGATGTGAAAAGTGCTTTTCTAAATGGTGTTATTCAAGAAGAAGTTTATGTTGAACAAACCTGTTTTGAAGATTTTAAATCTCCCGATCATATTTTCAAACTCAAAAAGGCTCTTTATGGTTTAAAACAAGCTCCCCGAGCTTGGTATGAAAGATTGAGTAAATTTCTATTGGAAAATGATTTCATTAGGGGGAAAGTTGACACCACTCTTTTTGTTAAGCACAAAAACAATGATATTTTATTAGTTCAAATCTATGTGGATGATATTATATTTGGTGCTACTAACACTGTTTTGTGCAAGGAATTTTCTGATTTAATGACAAGCGAATTTGAGATGTCTATGATGGGTGAGTTAACATTCTTTTTGGGATTACAAGTAAAGCAAATGAAAGAAGGTACGTTCATTTGCCAAGCGAAATATTGCAAAGAATTGCTGAAACGATTTGAAATGACCAATGCAAAAGCAATGGCAACCCCCATGAACACATCCGATCATCTAGACAAAGATGAGAAAGGTAAGGAAGTTGACATCAAAAAGTATCGAGGTATGATTGGCTCTCTCCTTTACCTTACTGCTAGTCGTCCGGACATAATGTTTAGCGTGTGTTTATGCGCTCGTTATCAATCGTGTCCGAAGGAGTCTCACCTAACTGCGGTGAAACGGATATTGAAGTATCTTGTTGGTACTGTAAATGTGGGTCTATGGTGCCCCAAAGGTTCTTCATGCCAACTTGTTGGCTATTCTGATTCCGATTTTGCTGGATGCAAATTGGACCGCAAGAGCACTAGTAGCACTTGCCATTTGCTCGGTAGCTCTCTCGTTTCTTGGTTTAGCAAGAAACAAGTAAGTGTTGCGTTGTCCACAACTGAGGCTGAATATGTAGCCGCAGGGAGTTGTTGCGCTCAAATCCTTTGGATGAAAACAACAACAAATCCTAAGTCTTGATCATATCCCTCTTAGATGTGATAATACTAGTGCCATATGCTTGACGAAGAACCCCGTTCTTCATTCGCGAACAAATCACATTGAAATTAGATATCATTTTATAAGAGATCACGTTCTCAAGGGCGATGTCGAAATTGAATTTGTTGAAACCAAAGATCAATTGGCCGACATTTTTACAAAGCCCTTAGAGAAAGAGTCCTTCTTCCGAATTCGTAGTGAACGCGGGATCCTTGACTCCACGTTGATCTAAGTCATGCATTGCATTCTCCCTTTCACATGTTTTCTCACTTGAGCGTCGGAGACGTCTAAAGTATTTTTGCAGGTATCGCCCTAAAGGCAGGGGGAATTATAAAGCTTGACGCACAGAACAATCGATTTCTTTTTTTTATAATCGATTATCCAGTATCAATAATCTATTGTCTTGACATTATATGCGTTATTATTTCTGAAATTGTAGATTTCATAAATAAACAAGTTTTTTTTAATTATTCTATATTTTTTTTTGCTAATGGCAAAAGGGGGAAGATAACGGGTATGCACTCCAATAACGGGTATGCACTCTCAATACTTATCGGCATAAATTGAGGGGGAATTCATATATTGAGGGGGAACTAATTGCATATCTATATACTTGTTGCATATCTTTACGTGTCTTGAATCGTCATTATGAATTGCCTAATATGCATATCCCGCTTAAAGTTTGCCATTATCAAAAAGGGGGAAATTGTTGGGAACACGTACTCAAGGCATGATACTAAACGTGTGTTCATATTTGTAGGTTTTGATGAATGACAAACTATGCGCAAATTGACATATGACGAGGTCCAAGCACAAGCGCAAAATTGATATATAACGAGATTCAAGCACAAGACAAAGATCGAGATTAAGTTCTATATGAGTAGGTATTTAATTGTGATCTTGATCCGACAACTTAAACTCAAGACTTGGCTTCTCTCGTAAAAACATTTTTAACAAATCATGCATATTTAATTTAGAGCAAAACGATTTTAAATAATGCACATTTACTTTAGTCAAAATGATTTTTAAACATGCCTCTAAAATCTGGACTAAGATAATCGATTATGTACTTATGATAATCGATTATGTTTAAGTCAGCTGCTTGACAATCGATTGTGAACTTATGACAATCGATTGTGATTAAGGCAGTGAGCATCAGATTTTTCAAATCTGCATGACAATCGATTGTGAACCTTATGACAATCGATTGTGATGAGGCAGTGTCCATCAAAGTTTTTCAACGCTCAAAATAATCGATTGTGAAGCTAATAACAATCGATTGTGAAGAGACAGTGCCCATCAGATTTTTCAAAGTCACAAAATAATCGATTGTGAACTTATGACAATCGATTGTGTTGAGGCAGTGTCTTCCAGACTTTTTCAAGTTATTAAATAATCGATTGTGAACCTATAAACAATCGATTGTCAAGAGGCAGTGTCTAAATTGATTTTTCAAGACTGATATATAATCGATTGTTAACTTAGTATAATTGATTGTATAACTGACCGTTGCCAAAATATTTTCAAATACAGTCAGGTAATCGATTATTGATTTTCCATAATCGATTGTTTTAAGTAAAATCCGGAAATGGTTTTTTGAACGTTGCTGAGTAATCGATTGTAGATTTCTGACAATCGATTGTTTTACGTAAAATCTGGAAATAATTTTTTGAACGTTGCCAGTAATCGATTATTGATCTTAGATAATCGATTGTTAAGCGTAAAATTTGGGATTGATTTTTGGAAGAACTGGCAAACAATCGATTGTGGTAATTTGACAATCGATTGTCACTGAGTAAAATCAGCAATTCTTAATTGGCAATTAGGCAACGGTAATACAAAGTTTTTCAATTATAAATACAGCTTCAATTCAGTCTTTTAAGTAACAACAACATACAACAACTGATCATACAATTGCTAAAGCTTGCATACTTTATTGCTTATCATTTTATATTCATTACATAAGCTTTTGAGAGCCAAATTCTTGTCAAAAGTTGTTGCGATCTTGAGCGTATTCTTTTTACTCATATCTACTCTGAAAGGAGTGTCTTGTTTGAGTGCTAAGTGTTTTTGTACACTTGAAGGGAAGTGTTAGTCCCTTGTGTTGTAAGAAGGAACTTGTGTTTCCTTGGTTGAAGTCTTGGAGTGTTGTATCTCCGAGCAAAGGTTGTTGAGGCCTGTGTCCTCAAGTTGTAACGGTTTGTTGAGCACCCGTAAGCTTAACAAGTTAGTGGAAATCTCGAGAGAGTCTCTCGGGGACTGGACTAGCCACGGGTTGTGGTGAACCAGGATATATCGGTGCGTTTGTTCTAATTTATTTACTTATCGCACTTATTTATTTCCTGCAATTTTTAAATTCCGCAAGTTTACGCTATTTTTATTATAACGCTATTCACCCCCCCTCTAGCTTTAAGCGTATTATCTAACAGGTAGTATTATGGCCACTACTTTCACCGGTTTTTTTTCCTTTACCGAACATTTTTTTCAAAAAAAATGCCATACTAATTATAATTATGCAAACTAAACAATACAAAAATATATTATTAAAACGTATGTGTTGAAACGAGTTTACCGGATTGCCGAACAACTTCTTGAATATTGAAAATTGTTGAACACTTGAAAACTTCAATTCAACAACTTCACAAATTTTCACAAATTTTCAACAATAAATTAAGCAATTGTAGTAGAAAGATTGAAAGAGAGATTGAGAGATATTGATGAATTGGTGAATAAAAATGAAAGAATGAGGGGGTATTTATTGTTGAGATATGGGAAAAATTTTAATTATATAAAGTTTGGGGGCCAAATGGCTATTTTAGAAAGTTCCAAACGGCTACTTTTGCAAAGAGCCGTTACTGATTTTAGAAAAAAAAATTAGAAAAAAAGAACCGTTGGGCCCGCCAGGACTGGCCCAGGCTCGCCTGGCGGTTCTTCACTTATGGATCGGCCAGTCACGGGCCTATACGACCGGCAGGTCCAGGACCGTCAGAACCGGCCCACCAGGACCGCCATGTCCGCCAGGACCACGGGCCCGGCCCGGTCCGATTCCGGTTCAAGCCCGGTCCAATTAACACCCTTATCTCAAATTCACAATTTATATTATGCCTCCTTTATAGTTTATGCAAGAATATTTAGAATTTGATGATTTAAGAGTTCTTTTTTTGTTTTGCTGTAAATCTATTTTAAGTCCATTCTTGTTTTTCGCAATTTTCAAGCTGATTCTAAAAGAACAAATATGATCAATTAACTAATAGAAGACAAAATTAACAAAGTACAAATTGTATGATTTCTTTAATAATAAAATTACTATATGAATTGTATTTTGACATATTAGAAAACAATAAATTAGTATAGCAAAAAATAAAATCCAATATCTAATTTTGAACTATAAATTTTAGTTGATATCAAAGTCTTAAATATTAAAAAATAAATGAGAACTTTGTTTAGGGTAAGATTTATTTTAAAGACCAAAAAGTCTATTAAAAGTTTGCATTGAAGATTCGTGCTTTTATAGATTTACATCACACATGTTTTTTATGTAAATTTAAAGAGCATATTTCCTTTTTAATATGGTATGAAAATTATTAGCATTTCATGATCTAATAGTGTATTCAAAATTATTAATTTTGTTTGAACCCACAAATTTGAAAAACTAAATTTAGTTAAATATTTTTTGTAACAGACTTTTATCACAATTAGGTCTAGTGTAACTATTACAATCTATTCGACTACTTTAGTAAACATTTTTGTACATATCTCAATCATTAATGTATATTTTTCAAGGAATACCATCTTGTTAGTATTTGATTGTTTTTCTGCTTGTTAATTCGAATGCACTTATACATTTGTCTTGGCCTATAATTTCTTTGATAATTAACGCGAAGATAATCCAATGTCAGGAATGCGTGTTTCAATGATGTAACACTCTCTCTCCCTTCACGTTTCTCTCCATCCATTGTCAACCTTCCTCCAACGAACATTTACATCCTAAATCTAACTATGACTGATCCAAATCGCCAACTGCTACCTCATAAATTAATCGACGAACCACCCAACCTAGCTTCTATGCAAATAGACGATACAAACGTAAACTCCAAGCCAACAACCTTCCTTCAAACACTACTATCCAATAAATACCTTTCCCCATCACTAAGCAACCAACACAACACAGTTCCCACAGCTGGCCTTTCTGATGAAATCAACGCAACACTGCTGATGACAATATTACTTCAACTGACAAATCACGTATATATGAACCTTGGAAATATTCGATAATAATATAGCTATTTGGAAAAAGAATTTCCCACCATATACTAAAGAACAAGCTGATAGATCTATGAAAACCTACCAAAGACCTTCCTATCATTGACCTGGGATCAAACTTCTTTCTTGTCAAATTCCAGAAGAATGAAAACATGTTGAAGGCTCTACATGGAGGTCCATGATTCATCCTAATCCACTTCCTATGGGTACGCAGGTAGGAGCCAAAATTCATAGTGTCATCCACACAACATACATATTCCGTTATTTGGGTCAGCCTCCCTGAACTACCAACGAAATTCTACAATTTTGAAAACTTACAACAAGTTGGATCAAAATTGGGACAATTGTTAAAAATATATACTTGTACTTCAGCGACTATAAGGGGGACAATATGCAGGTATCTGTATTGAAGTACCCTTAGAAAAACCTTTGAAAACTCATATACATATAAGCAACCATAGACAAACACACCTATACGAGAGGCTTAATATGCTATACACTAGTTGTGGACGTTTTTGTCATGCAAAGCAGAGTTGTCCTTCTATTACTCATGCTTCATCAGAACTTGCTCCTAATAACCAAACTACATCTTTCTATACGACGCTGAACACTAACAGAACACTTGAAAGGGAATGGAAAACATTCACTTTTCCAAGAAAGGTGACCTCTGCATACAAACCATCCAAAGCCACCATAAACATGACTGAGTCCGTTGGCGGTGCAACCAGCGGCGCAACCATCACCAGTTAAGTCCTCTAACCCTACAGCACCACACCTTGGCTAGTCTTTTTCCCACTAATATACATAGGCTTGACCAACCCAATAAGGAAATTAGTAATAAATTTGCTCCCTTAACTGATTATGGACTACATGTATAAGGGGCAGACAATATGGACTCGAGGCCAACACATACTGACCCAAGTAATGCATGTGTAGCTGCTACTGTAGAGAAATCAAAGTAGCAACCCACTTTTGAGCAATTAGGCTACACCTTATCACGGCCATCCTCCTTGCCCAATCACAAAATTGAGCAACTTAAGCCTACATTACTTGATCCACAATCTCAGCCCCTACCCTACTTAACCGACTGCTACACGTTTCCTCAGCAAGCACTAACACCTCAGCTAGCTCTCCACGTAATGGTCCAGTAAATCACAAGGAACTATCACATGCTAGTACATCATCCATGGATCCACAACAGTTAGACACACCCCTTTTACCATTCAGCTAAAATTTATTACTTTTGCATGCCACAGTATGACAATAAGGATACTAGCTCTCCTCAAACTCCATGCAAACAAAAAGATTACAATCCACGTGAAACACCACAAAGATGCCACTCACGAACCCACTCCCCTAGAGTCTACTTTGTTAAATCCGCCACTTGAGTCCTTAAAAGACACTTCCAAATATCATTTACAAAACCCTACTAATTTACCTAACTTTTCTGAAAACACACAAAATGCAAAGACTTTCCTTCATGAACAAAAACCAAAACACATCATTTAGAGAGAATATGCCGACCAACAATCACTTCTTTCATCTACCAAGGTTACCCATGCAGGGACCACAACTTTCTCACATCTCAACACCAATGATCTACACATGTCAACAAATACTAATGGATCAAACTCTCCAATCTTGGTTAGAGATGGGACTGCAAGGCTACACACTAATCTTCACCATGGAGTTGAACAATCAGGAGGTTGTCTTACTAGCCCAGAATCCTACACACTTAGCAAAAATAGTGACAAAGGGAATTAGGTTAGGAATGGAAGCCTACACTCAGAATCAATGGTACACAACACAAACTCCACTCCTGCTAAAGCACCAGGCATCCTCCTCAACACAATCTCCATGGCCCTACCTAGTGAGTCCAATGAGTCCGGTCTGGAACTAAAATTTTCATCTTCTACCATTCTATATATCTCATCACATGGGGAAAGTGTATGCCCCTTGGTTTCAAGCACTAAACACTTTCAACCCACTCTCTCTATACTCGAGTCCACTAAGTCCGCTAGAGAGCCTCAAACCTCAGGATAGTCCACAACACACACCACCACCATCTCCTCCCGCACAAGGTACTCAAGCAAGGAAAGAGCTAGCAGAGATACTTGCATACACGAGAAAACGAGAATAAAATTCTAGTGGATAAAGAGAATTCATCTTTACAACCTATAAGAACAGTTCGGAAAAAAAAGTTTATCCTAAAGTGTTCACCAGAAAGGGTAGCATAAAGTATCAATTTTAGTCGAACAACAAATCCAGAAGTAGGAAAATATGCCATAGTGATCATTCCAACACTTCAACATCTCCCTCTCTCACTGAGTCTGGATCAGACAACAACTCGTGTTGTCTATCCGACGACTCCAACTCCTATGAGGAAGATCAACAACCCTAACTCTTATACGAATTTCCTAGTATGGAATTGTAGGGGGTCACACAATCCGGAGTTCCGTAGGCATTTTAGATCTTTACTGGATAATCATAAACCAGTGCTAGCCATCTTGATTGAAACCCACATGCAAGATCACACCAGGTTGCGTGATAATTTTAACTTCACAAATATGTCCCAAGAATCGGCTAATGGTCTCATAGGTGGTCTACTCATGCTATAGAATGAAGCTAGTATCAATATAACGGAAATTAGGCTTTCTAATCAGGAGATATATTGTGTAGTCCAGGTATGTCCCAATAAACATCCGTGGTTTTTATCTGTGATATATGCTAGTCGTTACTACGAATTGTGTAATATTCTTTAGAATAATCTAGTTAATTTGCATGTTTGTATGCCTTGGTTAATAGGGGATGATTTTAATGAAATATTAGTGTCAAAGAAAATTTTGATAGCCTAACTATTAATAACAATAGATCTAATAGCTCTGGTAACTGTCTTAATTATTGTAAGTTAACTGATCTATACTTTCAAGGTAGTCGTTATAGATGGACGAGCAAAAGTAGGCATGATTACACAATTTTAGAACAACTTGATTGCTTTCTAGTCAACTATGACTGGCTAAGTCTATACCGAGAAGTGATAGTGAAACATTTACCATCGTACTCATTCTGATCATTACCCGCTTTTAATTACATTAGAGCCCATACCTAGTATACACCATAACATATTCAGATTAGAAACGATGTGGGCATCACATCCACAATTTCAACAATTAGTCCATAATGTCTGGTTTGAAGACCCGCCTCTTCTTGATACAGTTAATAAGTTTCAATTAGTAACTACTCGTTATAATAAACAAAGTTTTGGTAATATATTTCAAGAAAAAAGGAAAATACTAGCTAGACTAGCAAGCATACAAGCCTCTATACATTATCTTACAAGCATATTCCTACAAAACTTGAAAACACAACTAAACCGAGATTACAGTAACATATACACATAAAAGAAGAATTGTGAAAATTGAAATCTTGTATCAACTGGCTAGATGATGGCGATATGAACACAATCTTTTTCCATATGTCTACTTTATACAGACGACGGAGGAATCGAATCAACTCTTTAAAGGACCCAGTAAGTAACTAGATTACTAACCCCATGATTTACAAAAGTTAATCATAAATTACTACCAAACCCTTTTCAGTACTTAGGATTTGTGGTCCTCGAGATCTCATCGGACCCAAACACATGCCATCTTCTCCAAATGACATATAAAAGCTACAGGAGCTAATTAGCCATGAAGAGATTAAATCGGTTATGCATAGTTTTAAACCTTATAAGGCACCGGGTCCTGATAGTTTACACCTCTATTTCTGCCAAGGATATTGTTTAGATGTAGGTGGAAAAGTAGGTGGAAAAGTAACTCAATTCTGTAGGAAAATTTTTAATACTAAGGTTATTCCTAAGGAACTGAACAGAACTCTCATTTGCTTGGTCCCTAAAATATAACATCCCACTTCAATACAACAGTTCAGACCTATTAGTCTTTCTCATACTACTTATAAGCTTATTACAAAAATTATTGTTAATCGACTTAAGCCAATCATTAATAAACTAATAGGGCCTAAACGAAGTAGTTTTCAGCAAGGGATAATAGTTTCTTATAATGCCATAATGGTGGAAGAAACTTTAATTTACCTTGCAAAGATACAAGGTAAATCCTCTGCAATGTTCTTGAAGCTGGACTTGGAAAAAGCCTTTGACAGATTAGAATGGTCTTCCATAAAACGGACCGTCCACTATTTTAATATACCTACACCTATGGTAGCTTTATTTATGTCGTGCATTTCTACCACTTCCATTTCTATCATACTCAATAGTTCCAGGACACCATACTTCTGTACCAATTAGAGGTATAATACAAGGTGACCCTTTACCAACTTACTTATTTATAATGTGTATGAAAATATTCTCACGTAGCATTTTCACTGCTGTGGACTACCTCCAATGGAAACCAGTTAGTTTATCAAGAGCAAGACCAACACTGTCACATCTTTTCTTCGCTGACGATATTGTCTTATTTTTCAAAGTTCAACTAAAAGTTATAATGTATTATTGGTGTATTAAATCACTTTACACACCATTTAGGACAACAAATCAACTTTGATAAATCTAAGGTAGGAGCAGAATCAGAGTTATCACCAACATTAACCATTTTTGTGACTGAGAGACGTCACCGAGCCTGAAACTTGAAGGAGCCAAACCCTAACTATTCGTCGATATACAAGTCCTTAGAAATCGACTTGTTCCTATGCCGAACCGATGAATCCGACGAAATAGGAACCTCAAAAATCAACGATTACAGAGGAAAACGCATCAAGATGAGGAACCCCTAGATTTTTTCAGAGAACAAAGAAACTCTGATGAAATTTGGAGATGGTAACATCGCGAGGAAGTTGGTGATGAGTAAAATCAGAATCTCCGCTCTGATACCATGTGAAAACATTGATTACCATGGATTGATGGAGATGCATATTAAGAGATTGAAAAGATAATGAGAGAGAGAGAGAGAGGAAACCGACTGTCTCTTTTTATTTCTTGTCTCTGTGTCTCTTTATACAAAAGAATAAGAAAAATCTATTTCTATATAACTCTCTAGATTATGTACAATATTTGGGCCAAAATAAATATCATTGTGTATGGACTTGCTGCTTGGTCTGCTTGGGCTGGTCCAGTGCTTGGGCTGCTTCATGTGGGCTGGCAGTAGGCCCTTTAACTCCAACACCCCCCTTCAAGGTGGAGGGTGACTGAACCCCCAGCTTGAGCAATAGAGAATGATGCATAAGGCCTGTCAAAGGCTTGTAGGGTTAGGATTAAAAAAGACCAGCCCACATAGTATGAACTAAAAACTATAGAACTAATAACCAACCCATCACTTCGCATTATCTGGATCTAAAGAACCAGTCAAGATATGATATATAGGTCATATCTTTGTAGCAACTGAAATCTTTTGCATAAACAAAAAAGGAAATCTGATTCTAAGTTGTAAAGCAAAATAGACAAAAAAGACCCCATCATCTCCACCCCGTAGGAACTACGAGATCACCCCAAGGACGCCTTCGGCATCCAGGGGTCACGGACCGACCATAGAACCCTGTTCAATAAGTGGAACGCATTAGCTGTCCGCTCTCAGGTTGGGCAGTCAGGGTCGGAGAAGGGCAATGACTCATTCTTAGTTAGAATGGGATTCCAACTCAGCACCTTTTGAGTGAGATTTTGAGAAGAGTTGCTAACATCTGCAAGCTGAGAGGCAGTAGGAACATGGTGCAATGCAATAAGGCCCTCATGAAGCTTAGTTCTGATGAAGTAGCAATCCACCTCAATGTATTTGGTCCTCTCATGAAACACAGGATTCTTGGCAATGTGGATTGCTGCCTGATTATCACAAAAAATAGGCACAACAGTGGTATCAAGAACACCAAAATCAGACAATAATCTAACAAGCCAGGTGAGCTCACCAACAACTTTACTGATGGCCCTGTACTCAGCCTCGGTAGAAGACAGAGACACCACAGGTAGCCTTCCAAACAATAAGAGCGCCACCTAATAGAATGCAAAACCCAGAGATAGATCTTCTAGTGTCTGGGTAGGAAGCCCAGTCACTATCACAATAGGCAGACAAGGAGAGGTCAGGGGTGTTGCTGATGAAGATCCCAACTTCCGAAGATCCTCTAAGATATCTGAGTGTATGCAAGGCTGCATGCATGTGATAGGAAGTAGGCTTCTGAAGATATTTACTAAGATGTTGTACAGCAAAGGCCAAGTCAGGTCTAGTGTGAGTGAGGAAATTGAGCTTCCCCACCAAGCTTCTATAGGATTCAGGAGAGGGAAGAGGATCCCCTACATCCATTTTGAGCTTGACAGAAAGGTCAAGAGGATAAGTAACAGGAGTAACATCCTCACAATGATATCCCTTGAGAAGGTCGGTAACAAATTTCTTCTGATGGAGAAGTAGCCGATCAGAGTGGTAAGTGACTTCAATTCCAAGAAAATAATTGAGAACTCCCAAGTCCTTGATTTTAAACTCAAGGTCCAGGAAACTCTTCAAAGCAGTAATTTCCTCCAAATCATTACTAGTAAGAATAATATCATCAACATAGACAGTCAACAATACAATAGAAGAGGCAGATTTCTTAAGAAAAAGGGAGTAATCATCGAGAGAAGAAGAATAGCCCCTAGAACATAAGGCTTGAGACAGCTTGGAATACCACTGAACCATATAAAGATTTCTTAAGAAGACAAACCAAAGGAGAAGAAGAGGAAGCAGAGCTGACTGACAGCCGAGGAGGCAGTCTCATATAAACCTCTTCATCCAAATCACTATGTAAAAAGGCATTATTCACATCAAGTTGAAAAAGAGACCAATTCTGTTTAACAACCATAGCAATTAGGGACTTAATAGTGGAAAATTTGACAACAGGAGAGAAAGTTTCAGTGAAATCCACACCCTCAACTTGGGTGTCACCCCTAACAACCAATATAGCTTTATGTCTTTCCACAGACCCATCAGCCCTATACTTGATCTTATAAAACCATTTGCAACCAATAGGTCTTTTACCAGGAGGAAGCTGAACTATAGACCAAGTATGATTAGCTTCTAAGACTTCAAACTCCTTTTTCATTGCCTCCTGCCATGCAGGGAGAGAGGCAGCCTACTGATAAGAGGTAGGCTCTACCTCATTACTGTTAACCAAACTGTGAAGGCAAGTGGAAGAAGAATTGGGGCCAGAAAGAGATGGAGGGAGGCTGCAGACATACTGTTGGAGATGAGCAGGAGGAACATGAGTCCTGCTGGACCTTCAGGGAGCAGGTTCTGTAGGCACTGAAGGAGATTGTTGTAGGGAAGAAGGGGATGAGGAAAGGGAAAGCAAAAGGTTCATAGGTGGAAGGAGGTGAGGAATTGGTGTTTGCAAGGAATCATCAGTAGGAGAAAGCCAAACAGGAGATGGGTTAAGAGTAGGAGAAGAAACAAGGGAGGTATTTCCCGAAGAAGCAAATGGAAAGACATCTTCATGAAAGACTACATCCCTGGATATTAGGGTAAGTTTAGTCTTCAAGTTATACAGCTTGTAACCTTTTTTACCCAATGGATATCTCAGAAAAACACAAGGATTAGCTCTAGGTTGATATTTATCCCTATTCTGTTTGGGGGCTGAGGCAAAACAAAGACAACCAAATGTTTTATGATGGCTAAAAGAAGGAACCTGTCCAAAAAGCAGCTCAAAAGGCGATTTATTGTTAAGAAGTTTGGAAGGAAATCTATTTATGAGATAGGTTGCAGTAAGCACACATTCTCCCCAGAATCTAATGGGTAGTTGGGAATGAAAAAGTAAGGCTCTTGAGGTTTCTAGTAGATATCTATGTTTTCTTTCAGCCACACCATTTTGTTGTGGTGTGTGAGAACTTGAAGTTAGATGTATTATTCCATTTTCAGCAAATAAATTGCTGCCACAACAACTAGACCTAAGTCTAAATGCATTGTCACTTCTAATAGTTTGTACAACATACTGGAATTGGGTTTTGTTCATGGCAATGAAAGCTTTGATAAGGGGAAAGGCATTGCTCTTGGACCCCATAAGGTGGGTCCAAGTAGCTCTAGTAAAGTCATCAACTATTGTTAGGAAATATTTACATCCATTGTGAGTAGGAGTGGCATAAGGACCCAGGTATCCACATGGATGAGTTGAAAATCATCTGTTGTTTTAATGGAACTGTCAGGAAAAGGCAATCTAGATTGCGTGGCTAATGGGCAAACAGTACAGATGAAAGGTTGCTTAGTTGAAAATTTGCCTGGTATATGAGAAATGTCTTTCATCCTAACAAAAGGTACGTGCCCTAGTCTATTATGCCATAACATCTCCATTTTATTCAATCAGAATGGTATGTACAATGAGAAGAAGAAACAGAATCAACAGCTAATGGAGAATGGTATTTACAAGGAGCATGAGATTAAAGAGAAGAAGAAGAAGAGTGCACAAGCCTGTAAATACCATCATCCAATTTACCAATTTCCAGTGGCCTCTTCAGAGAAGGGGCCTGTATCAAGCAAGAGAACTTAGTAAATAAGACAATAGAATTTAACTCATACACAAACTTGGGCACCGAGATAAGATTGTAATGAAAGATGAGAATATAAAAGACATGCTGTAGAGTGAAGCAAAGGAATTGTATGGATCCAGTACATGTTGCCTTGACCTTATAACCATTGGGCAAGGTAACTAAGTATGGTATGACCAATGGCTTAATATCAAACAGAAGATCTTTATTAGAGGTCATGTGATCAGTGGCACCAGAATCTAAAATCCAAATGCATTCACTTATTTTAGTTAACATGCAAGCCCCATAAGATACATTCTTTAAACGACTAGGTGGAGAGAAATTACCAGCAAAATTGGCAGATGCCATAAGGCTGGATTGATGCTGAGACTCTGAAATTTATGTCTGTTGAAGCAGCAACATAAGTTGTGAATATTGATCCTTGGTCAAGCCAGGAATCAAAGACTCTGATTCAGAGGATTCCTGAGTACTATCAACATTATTGTGAGAGTCAACAGAGTTTGGACACCCCTGCACCTCAACATTTTCTGCAGTCCTCTTGCCCTTTGTAAATTTGAAACCTGGTGGGAATCCATGGAGTTTATAGCAATTGTCAATCATATGTCCAGGTTTCTTGCAATATCTACATACTAAGTTTGTCTTGTTGAGATCAAAGCTTACTCTTTGATTGAATTGCTTAGGATGTGCAGTTGTGCCAGGGAATTTGCTGGTGAAGTAAGTATTGAAAGCACTTGAATCATTACGGAATTGAGATGGTGAGGAAACTTGTCTTTGTCTCTCATCCTGAAGCAGAATGTTATATGCACTCTCTAGAGATGGAGGAGGCTGCAACATGAGAATGTTGCTCCTAACTCCAACATAGGTATCATTAAGCCCCATGAGAAATTGATGCAGCTTGTTTTCATCGTCCTCTTTTTGAAGCTCAAATTTGGCAGCACATGTACAAGTGCTACCACGAGATGCACGCATAAAGCCCAACTCATCCCACAATCTCTTTAGCTTGTTGAAGTAAGATGTTATATCCAAAGATCCTTGACTAGTAGATGCTAACTCTTGCTTAATCTCAAATATCTTGGTATCATTGACAGTCCCATACCTACTATTAAGCTGAGTCCAAATACTTTGAGCAGTGTCAGAATACTGAATACTCTCAGCTATCTCTGGCGTAAGGGAATTAGTGAGCCAAGAGATAACCATATTATTACACCTATCCCACTACCTAAATTGAGGGGAATTTTCCGGAGGTTTAAGAACAGTTCCATCAATGAAACCTATCTTATTCCCAGCAGATAGGGAGACAATTATATTTTGTCTCCATCCCCCAAAACCAGTCCCTGAAAGGGATTGCTAACCAAAGAAATTCTCGGAACATCAGAAGACAGGAGAAACAAGGGGCTCGAGGGGTCAGGTACAAAATTAGTAGGAGCAGAATCAGAGTTATCACCAACATTAACCATTTTTGCAACTGAGAGACGTCACCGAGCCTGAAACTTGAAGGAGCCAAACCCTAACTATTCGTCGATACACAAGTCCTTAAAAGTCGACTTGTTCCTATGCCGAACCGATGAATCCGACGAAATAGGAACCTCAAAAATCAACGATTACAGAGGAAAACGCAGCAAGATGAGGAAACCCTAGATTTTTTCAGAGAACAGAGAAACTCTGATGAAATTTGGTGATGGTAACATCGCGAGGAAGCTAGTGACGAGTAAAATCAGAATCTCCGCTCTGATACCATGTGAAAACATTAATTACCATGGATTGATCGAGATGCATATTGAGAGATTGAAGAGATGATGTGAAAGAGAGAGAGAGAGGAAACCGACTGTCTCTTTTTATTTCTTGTCTATGTATCTCTTTATACAAAAGAATAAGAAAAATCTATATCTATAGAACTCTCTAGATTATGTACAACATTTGGGCCAAAATAAATATCATTGTGTATGGACTTGCTGCTTGGTCTGCTTGGGCTGGTCCAGTGCTTGGGCTGCTTCATGTGGGCTGGCAGCGGGCCCTTTAACTCCAACAGTTACTGATTCTTTCGGTATTAAAGAAGGCACTTCTTTTAAAAAATATCTAGGGGTTCCTATGTTCCAAGAAAAACCTAAAAAGGAAGACTTCTAATTTTTACTTGACAACTTCAAAATTCGATTTGCCGGCTGGAAATTGAATTTTCTTGACAACTTCAAAATTCGATTTGCCGGATGGAAAATGAATTTTCTAACGATTGCAGGAAGAGCTACCCTCATAAAATCGACTCTATACAATTTACCAACCATATTATGCAATATATACAAATTCTAGCATGTATTATTCACAAAATGAAACAATATCAGCGAATTTTCTTTGGGGAACTACTACTACAAGAAAGAAAATTCATCTTCTAAAATGGGATGTAATAACTACTTCCAAAGTAGCAGGAAGTTTGGAAATACAAAAACTTGTGATAAAGAATTATGTCCTACTTGCAAATTTAAATTGGCGAGTTTTTAAGTCTCCACATGCAATATGAGCAAACTTACTCCTTAATAAATACCTTACTAAGTATGATACAAGTATCCACTCCAAAATTTTGGCTAATATTTTACGAGGCTGGGAATATTGCCAACGAGGAATAAAATGGAAGATTGGGAAGGGTAAACACACAAAATTATGGGATGATCCTTAGTTAAAGGCTGGCATATCTATCTGTTCTTTAATTCATGATCCACTGCCTTTAGGTTATAACGACATTAAATTATCATCTCTTTTAAATGACACTAAATGGAATTGGACCAAAATCCTTTTAGTTTTACCCGAGGACATAAGAAATTTAATTCAAGCCACTTACATTTCTAAATTACAAAATACTCACGGCATCTTCTACTGGGGCTTAACACCCATGGGAAATTTTACAGCCCATACATTGTATAGAGCTATGGAAATAGACTTAACAAGATCCCTAACTCCTTCATCGGATTTCTCCTGGACATGAAAGCTACCTATACAACCTAAGATCAGATCGTTCATTTAGCTTCTATATCATGATAGGTTACCTACTAAAGATTACATTAGGAAAATTAATCTAACACAAAGTGCATCATGTGCTTACTATCAATGAGAGGAGGAAAATATTAAGCACATATTCCTTACATGTGTCAACGCTAAGAGCTACTGGCAAGAATTAGGTCTTACAAATCTTATTATTTCTCTAACAGCTATACCATGCACTAAAAATTGGTTGCAGTTCTTAATCAACTCTAAATGTCTAACACTTCCTTTTAATATGAATCCTCAAACCTATATACCAATAAGCTTGTAAAATATTTGGCTAACTCTTAATAAAAATAATTTCAACTAACATGGGGAAGAGGTCGATCAATGTCAAATTTACAACCCAACAAGCAGCTGAATTTAGGTACATGGTTGCATCCTATAACAAGGGTAAGAAACGAATAACTGGAAGCCCTCAATGGAATCCTCTTAAGGCAACTTATTCCAAGTTAAACACAGACGGAGCTCGTGCTATCACCGCCGATCGAACTAGAGGAATAATTTGAAACTCAAAAGTTGAATGGATACTAGGGCTTGCAGGGACTGGCCCAAAAGGAATATCAGTGTTCGCTGAATTACATGCACTGCTTAGTGGATATAAATTGGTATATGAGTATAATCTATAACCACTGGAGGTGGAGGTGGAGATGGATGCAAAAGAAATTGTTACAATGTTACAAACTAATAATATCTCATTTGCCATTATGCTAAATGACTGCGGGTACCTCCTGGACCAGCTTGGTAATCTGGTAGTACAACATGCGTACAGAGAACAAAATAGGATAACATATCAACTAGCAAAGGCAGGCAAACATTTTGCAATGAAATCCATGTGTTTATGCAACTGTACTAGTTTTTGTGAAGCAAGTTTTTGAAGACGATAGGAAGCGCTTTTTGGATTTGGTACCCAGGCAGGAACCTGTTTTATGTAATATCAACTTCAATGTCAACAGTGATATGTATGTTAGTAGTAGTAGTCGTAGTAGTGTACTGTGTTCTAGTAATAGTCTAGTACCATATTATAGTAGTTTACCTTGTAATAGTATGCTATAAACGCCACCCTTTGTATGCACCAGTTAATATATACATGTTATCTTTAGCACAAAAAAGAAAGAAGATAATCCAAGAACGTTGACCATTTTTGTAACCTTCAAAAGAGAATTATTGCTTAAACTTATTTGGATAAAATTGAATATTTAGTAATTTACATGATAGTACTTTACAGTCAAGTAATTAGCTTTTGTCTTTTTTATTACTTCTAACCAGTCAAATTGATTTGAGGGATTCACATCCCTCTTGTTTACGTTGGGAGCGGAACGTGCAATATGGTTGATAGTTTAAAACTCTTGAAATATGTACTTGGAAATGTAGTTGATTTATATAAGGTAAAACAATGATTAAGTTTGAAGTCCTAAATATTATGACTGTTCAAATAAGGAATCATTCAAATAAGGAATCATTTAATGAGTAAGATTTTAGTTGATGGAACATACTAAATATTAGGAAATTTAATTAAATTGACTATTTTATCCAGTGTAAATTCTATTTTAAAAAGTAAAAAGGCGAATAATATTTTGCTAATGGCCTTCGTACTTTTAATATAGTATATAGATTATTATTAATATTATTGTTATTTTTTTTGCCTTTCTTTATTGCATTCTTTTGCCTAAGTTCATTTCTATCATTTTGAGCTCGGGCTTTAGAGGGTTTTGAGAGGGCATTTGAAGAGATTATTGAGGTAAACTCCTTATGTTTATTTTTCTTCAATAACGATGTTTTCCCACTGATTTTTTACCTAGTTGGTGTGTTTTTTAGGTGAAATTTGGGGGTTTGAGGCTATGGATTTGGAAAGTGAATTTTGGGGATTTGCATGACCAATTAGTGTCGGATTTTGGTAAATTTGGTATGGTTGGACTCGTGATTGAATGGGCTTTCGGATTTTGTAACTTTTATCGAATTTCGAGATGTGGGACTGGGTTTGAGCCGATTTCGAATTTGGTTATAATTTCGTATTTTTCTTGTGGAATTGATTCCCTTAGCCCGTATTGATTGTATTGTATTGATTGTGGATAGATTCGAGACATTTGGAGGCCCATTGACGAAGCAAGGGCATATTAGAGTAGAGTCTTGCTCGGATTGAGGTAAGTAACAGTTTTAAATTTGGTACTGAGGTATGAAACCTCAGATTTTGTGTTATGTGATTGTTTTGGAGGTGCGCATGCTAGTTGTCACGACCCGAATTTTCCACCATCGGGAGTCGTGATGGAGCCAAGCCAATTGTTCCAATTGCTTAATCTTTTTCATTTTTAATCCTTTAACAATGGTGAATAAACATCATATAAATATCGGAGTTAAATAAGCGGAAGACTAAAATGTAATAATTTAATAATCTCAATACAAATCCTCAGACATGACTACCCAGAACTGGTGTTACAATATCACAGACTGTCTAGGATCACTACAAAATAAAGGTCCGAAAGATAAATACAAGGTGTTCAAGAAATACATAGAGAAACAATATAGAAAGATAGAAGGAGGCACCAGGGCCTAGAAGGAGACACCAAGGCTTGTGGACGCTTGTAGGACTACCTTAGATCGCCTGTTAGACTGAAGGCAACAAGCTTACAGTGGTCCAAAAGCTGCAACATCGGGATCTGCACACAGTGCAAAGTGTAGTATCAACACAACCAACCCTATGTGCTGCTAAGTTGCCTAGCCTAACCTCGGCAACGTAGTGACGAGGCTAGGACAAGACTACCAAATAAACTTGTGTAGTTAAATCATATACAGCGGAAAATAAACGCAAAACTTTATAATTAAACATAGGAAGGGGGAATCATGTTGCAGGGAACAAGTAGTATCAACAAAAAACCAACAGTTAACCGTAAAGAACACCATAACTCAACTATCCGCAGAAATCAGGAAATCAAAGACAAGTGCACGGCATCACCCTTCGTGCTTTTGCTCTCGTCCTCATAAAAATCAATATATTCGGCACGACGTCACCCTTCGTGCATTTACCTCACATAATCATGGCACAGAATGATCTTTCGTGCATTATCACTCATGTCATGGCACACAATTGTACATTGTGTGGCACGACATCACCCTCCGTGCTTCAACACTCTCTCACAAATATCATGCACAGAATCACCATTCATGCATTAAAACTCTCTCATAAATATCATGCACGGCATCACCCTTCGTGCTTTAATATTCTTCCTTACCCAAACAACAATCACAAAGCAATAAGGGTAATGTAATCAATAAAATCACAATAAAATTCCGGGAAAGGAACAATAGTATAACAACCATATTCTGGCAAGAGAAACAATATCAAAGACAATAACCGACAAGGGAGATAACATCAAAAGTAACAACATCCCGGTGAGGGAGACAATATCAGAAACCTCTTCTCTTTTTCACATTTACTTCACAACTTAGTTCACAACTTGAGACAATGCTCTACAACGTTCAATTACTAATAATATTCCCACAAATCATTTTACTACTTGAGCCAACGCTCTTTAATGTTCAATTACCAATATTACCTCCAGAAGCCTTATTCAACAACATATATCATCATACAAAGCATGGACAATACAAAATAGAGTTACATTAATCATAGCATAAGACTCACGGGCATGATTGACATCAACGTATAAATACTCGTCACCATTCCTATACGTCGTACTCAATAATTGACACATAAACAATACGACACAACTCCTAATCCCTCAAGCTAAGGTTAGACCAAGCATTTATCTCGATGCCACGAACACAATTCAAGCCTCAACTACCGTTTTACCTCTTGATTCCACCACCAATTTGCTTATATCTAGCCACAAGTTACTTAACTATATCAAATAAATGCTAAATAAATCAATTCTAATGCAAGCAAAATAGATTTTCTATAGTTTTTCCCGAAAAGTCAAAAATCGACCCCGAACCCACATGGTCAAAACCTGAGGCTCGAACAAAAACCCGATTACCCATTCACCCACGAACTCAAATATATAATTTACTTTGAAATCAGACCTCAAATCGAGGTTCAATTCTCCAAAATTTGAAAAACCTAAGTTCTACCTGTGAGCATGTGATTTTTTCCCTATATAAATTACTCCCATAAATTCAAACAAAATAATTTCTTTTATTTATTTGTAATTTTATGGATTTTTGTGGAATTATCCGTTAACTGTTTGCATTTTTTTTATGCATTTAAATTAGTGAAAAATAAAAAAATGTGTTGCATGTGCATTTAAAAGTTGATTTTACATTTTTCAAGAATTAATTAACCATTAGTCATTTTATAAAAAAGAAAATAATAGAATAATTTAATTTACATTTTTAATTTTAACTTTGAATTTTAGGTGAATTTTCTTTTAATTTTATTTTAATTATTTGTGATAATAATATGTTGGATTAAGTAGCATTTTTATAGGTTAATTTGGAATTTATAACTTAATTTAGATTTTTAGTTAATTTTTAAAATTAAAAGGAAAAAAATCTGAAAAAAATATAAAAAGAGGAGTAAAAACAATTGGGCCAATTTTCCAGCCAAAAAAACCCACCCAGAACCGGTCCAATACTCGTCCAACCCAATCCTGCCCCCACTAAATAACCAAGCGACGTCGTTTGGATCAAATTAATCTCAGACGTCGAGGATCTTTGATCCAACGGCTGAGAACTAGGGTTCTTATAATATATATGTCCAAACACCCCACCCCAGCTCCCAAACCCCTCGTCTGTATCACCCTTCTCAGACCAGACTATCCACCACCGTAAACATTGGCCGAAAATCACCTCTGCCGGTAGCGATCGTCCAATTCTAACCAAATTCACACCAAAGCTTTGCCTTCATCCCCTCATAACCATTACACTATCAGCTTCTTTCGAATCTCACCGGGAGTTTTTGAAATTTCAAAACCCTAGGGCGCTGCCATTGATTCCTCCGCCATATCCGGCGGCAGTGACACCTAATCACTCCAAGTTAACACCCTTAAACCCCCGTATCTCCCTCATTCCAAATCCCTACTCATAATACTTCAAACACCCCTATAGCTCTTCGGATTTCAAATGCGAGGTTAGTCAGCCTCATGCAAGACCAAAGACCCATCGATTTGTCAGAAGCAAACTTGCTCTTGTCGTTCCGGGTAAGTAATACAGTCATGTTCCATTGATTGTAGGCCCATCTATTCTTTATTTTCTTTTACCGTGTTCCAATAGTTTATTCCCGTTGAGCCTGGTTCAAGTCATGTTAGTGGTGTTCGTGGAGTTATTTCTTCATGAATCCTTATATTTATGGTGCTAATTAAGTCTTCTTCCCGTGTCCTTGGTTTAGAGCAATTTGAATTAGGCTTGTTTTGGTTATAGTTCAACATAAAGATTGGGTGTTCATTATCTTCATTTGTTGCATGTTTTTTCCATTGTGAACTTTTGGATTGAAGTTACGTTTGGGCTCTGTAAACCAGAAGCCCAAAGTAGAAGTTAAAACTTCCCAGCTCTATATCTCATGGGTAATTTTCAATGCTGCTCAGGGGTAGTTTGGAAAATTAGGTTAGGGAATCCTTTGGTACTGAAATAAAAAGCCCCTAGAAGCTTCTAGGTGGAGGTTCTAATTTAAATTTCAGGATTTTAGATGGTATAGCTTGGGTAGCAAGTCAGAATATTAAGGATTTGTAAGCAAAAAGATGAAATTAAAGGGACTACAATGCAAAATAACAAATCTGAAGGGTGCCTTAGTTTGCTTGCATATAAAGGCATTCTTTATTGCTTTAAAAGGAAGGGATTAAGAGACTTCAGTGATAAAAAACTCATAAAAATTCAGACGGCTAGAATTTAGGCTACAAACACTGTTCCATTAAGGATCATAAAGAAAAGAAGAGCTAAAATACCCCAAAAATTTTAGATGGCAAAATGTCTACTATTTCATTGACCTCTTTGCTGAATTTTTGAAGTTTTTCTAGTCCTAAATGCCTTTTAGTTCAATTTGAGAAGCTGGTTCAACCATAGGTGTAATTTTCGAAGTTTGACAATTGGTTTTGGGTTGCTTGCTACTGTTCCATTAAATTCTTAAGTGATACCTTCAATTTTCCGGTTCATAAAATGATTCCTGAGTCATATGAGTTGAGATGATTCAAGTTGGGTATTTCTCTTAAACCAACACTGGGTAAAAACTCTAATTTTGAATCTGGACTGTTGGGCATCAATTCATTTATGTTCGAAGTTGTTTCATGGTTTATGTTGCCGTTGGGACCCTGTTGTTGCTATTGCTGATTCCTTTTGAAGCTTATTATAACTCAAATTCTAATTTTGTACTTTGCTATATTTAGGTATGTCTCTTGAAACTCTATTTGTGCTGATGAAGCTTAAAATTGAAGAATGATATGAGAAAGAAGATTTGAAAGCATAGCTTATTCCATTTGATCATGCTTTTTTTTTTTGACGTTCTGCTGTTAGTTGAAATGTTATCCTGTTAAATAGATCTTTATATTAGAATTTCTCGTATCATTTTACTACCGTACAATTAATAGGACCTTTTAAGTCTCATGGACTTAGTCACGTAATGCTTTAGTATTTATGATTCGACCTTAGTCAGTCATGAGCCTTTGAGTATTGTCGATTGTTTGCTGGATTTGTAAGTGTCGTGATCAGGATTAAAGGAAGAGGAATTCATAGTATTGATGACTGTATGTGCCTAAGTATGGAAAAATAATTTAGCATGTTTGATCATATGAAGTACAAGTGTTAATACCCAATGCCATTTCACTACTGTGCAAGCGTTGAGAAAATTATTTTAGGTTTCTCTCAAAGATATCCTGAGATTTTATGCGGTCATGTCTCGAACAATTAAGTGAGTTGATCCAATGCCAAGTTCTCCGTTGGCATCAGTTGATTTGCATTATTGATTTGGATCGTTTGGGCCATAATAACTGGGTTTCATGTTGCCCCATGCTGCGTAACAAACTATTCATGTGTTGGCCCGTTGCCTATTTTGTCCTTTCTTTTAAAACCTATTGGTTCTTGGCTGTCAGGGATTCGGTACTGAGTCCCTCATTCAAACCTGTTACAGTTTTGAATTTGGGGCTCAACATTGGGCCCAAGTCTGATACAGTCGCTGGACGTATTTTTGGTCTGTTTTAAATGGGCTTCTGGGAGTCTTGTGGTTCAAGACACTTAATTCACACAAGTGGAGTTTCAATCATTTTAGACTATTTTGTTAATTAATCAGATCCTTTAATTAGAATTGGGGCGCGCCATGCCAAACAAAAGTAACAATTGCATTGCCCTCACTTAATTAATTCCGTATTGATCCTTAGAAATCGAGGTATGCCATTAGCGAATTTTCATGGCCCTCGCAAATCAAAAGTGTGCAATTGCCTTAGGCGCGTTAGTTAAATAATTTACCTTCCTAAATACAGGTGCACATTTATGTGGCCCAATCCTGAATCTCAACGTTAGAAAAAATATGATGCGAGCTACGAGTGCATTTATGTTACGTGGTTTCGAAACGTGTTTTAACGACGTTGTAATCTTCTTAAAATTAAATAAAAGAGGTAAAAAAAAATTTGCACGTAGGTACAAAAATGCATTAAAATCAGATAATTAAGCCAAGTACATCAGTTGAGTGACCGTGCAAGAACCATGGAACTCGGGAATGCTTAACACCTTCTCCCGGGTTAACAGAGTTTCTTACCCGGATTTCTGGCTTGCAGACTATAATACATAGTCAAACCTTCCTCGATTCGAGATTTTAAACGGTGACTTGGGACACTGTTAATTATCCCAAGTTGCGACTCTGAAATCTTTAAATAAATAAATCCTATTTTAATTGTCCTTTCGTTGGAAAAACTCCCTTATCTGCGCCCTTCGCGGGTTGTAGTGTGAAAAAGGGGGCGTGACAGCTATGGCGACTCTGCTGGGGAGAAGAACCCAGAATCTCTGGTTCAGGGTTCAGAATTCAAGCTTAAAATAATTATGACATTTGGCTTTATTTATTTTTTGATTTTATTATATGATTGTGCCCAATATGCTAAATGTTGTTTTTACCGCTTTAATATTATTTGAACTGTATATAAGCTGCCGCAAAACCCTTCTCTTCTCATCTTCGAGGATGTGCTCATTGGTCGAGACTCTCTATTTTGTTAGTGTCATACCTTGAAATAAGAAAGAGGCCCGGACAAGTTACTAAGCCGGATGGCCTTTTGGTTCCTGGTACGAGCCCCCTCCTCGACTTGAGTTGTCCGCTTGGGTACATAGTGTAGACCCTATACCTAGATTTTGAGCCTAGAATAACTTAACCTCATGCCAAATCCCTAGTAGGAACGCTTATTTGCGTCATGCATTTGATTTAGGGGACTCAACACAGGGGTTGGGTCCGTCTAGGATAGGTGCACCCAAAATGATGGACCATCTTGACGCATCTTGCGTGCTACTTGTGCATTTATTCTGGATTTGCATATTGACCGGCTTTTGAAAAAAAGAGAAGAAGAAAGAAGAAAAAGAAAAAGAAAAAAAGGAGAGGGGAATTTGACAAATAATAACAGTGTGAGGGATGAAGAAGGAATTTACCTGTTTCAGAAACCAATGTTGAAATGCTGCTGAAATTTTGAAAAAAAGGAAATAGAGTTTGTTTTCAAAAAATAGAAAAAAAACAAAGAAAAGGATTTTATTTTCGAAAAAAGAGAAAAGAAGCTGGTTTTTGATTCTGTCATAATTGCCCAAACTACGCAGTTTGATTCTCACAAGGCGTGAGATACGTACGTAACCCTCATCAGACCCAACTTCATATTTTGCAAAAATAGCCAAAAGAACCAAATTTTGTTCATGAGAAATAAATAATGCAGTTCTTGCCAAAATTAGCGGAATGTCCCTAAAAAGGCGTCGGAAGGCTGCTTTTGCAAGAACAGGTGCCTTGTTTATTTCCTAAATTTTGGCCGGTAGCAGGCACAACCTTAAAACCTTCCCCGGATGTGCTGAAAGGCCGTATTTGCAAAGCGAGGATTTTTTTTTTGAAATGGAAATTTTGAAGAAAAATTTTAACTTTGTTTGGGTCCAATAAATCATGATTTTTGCTTAATCACCCTAATAAATGTGCAGAATGAGTATGAATCAAAATTTGCCGATAACAATCACGAACAAAACCCCATTGGAGGTGCACATGTGGTGGAATGATTTAGGTGAATCGGGGCAAAACAAGGTTAATGCGCACTTGGGAGGACTCACTAGGTTGTTGAAAATTAATCATAGAGGAGATATCATAAAGGCGTTGGTTACATTCTGGGACCCAACCCACAATGTATTTCATTTCCCTGACTTTGAACTCGCCCCAACCCTAGAAGAAATAGCCGGATATATTGGGGGGACCAAAATCCCTCTAAGACACCAGTATTTGATTGCACTGAGTGCCGTCGCTATGCACAAATTCTTGGATTCATTAAAGATAAGCAGAGGGATTCA
This sequence comes from Nicotiana benthamiana, assembly GCA_034376525.1. NCBI lineage: Eukaryota > Viridiplantae > Streptophyta > Magnoliopsida > Solanales > Solanaceae > Nicotiana > Nicotiana benthamiana. The sequence goes on from CM067326.1 coordinate 8,388,525, forward strand.
CAATCTAGAGTTGACAGCCGCTTTTTATACTCCATAGTTTATATACCAAAGATATGGGTATATAGGAGGGTTTAACAACCCTAAAAATAAAAATTGTAGCAAGGGAAATCGACTCAAATGGGAAGAGCACATGTGTTTCGCATTTATGGTATTTTTCTTGGGCCTCTTGGTGTTCCCATAGAAAGATGGAAATTGATATACGGATAGTAGGGGTTGTCAGCACCTTGATTGCTCAAGCCAAGAGCACCCTCACACCCATGACATTGTCCAAAATCTTCCGTGCCCTCACAACCTGTAAAGCCGGAGGGGATTTCTTTAAAGGATGCAATTTGTTATCACAGGTGTGGATGGTTGAACACCTGTGCCATCGACCTCAATTTATGAGTTATAGGTCATCGAAAAATAGATGTATAGAGGAATTTCATTCCAGGATTGATGGACTCAGATTACCGAAAGGGGACACAGAATGGGTATCATATCTACGGACCATAAGTGCAAGTCAAATAGAATGGACGTTCAAGTGGCTCTCCATTGATGAAATTACATATATGCCAGCTACCGAGCCTGATTTTATTTTGATGGGTCTCTGGAGCATCCAATCCTATGCTCCGTAGAGGGTGCTGAGACAGTTAGGGAGGTGCCAAATGGTTCCCAGAGATGAAGACAATAGTTGCCATATGGTCGAGATTGGTCCCAATGGTCAGTTTCACGAAGCAGCAGTCTGCCAGATTTGGAGCGAATGTTAGTACTTGACGGCGAACGCTCGAGTATGAGACTTGTCTAAAGGCGAGGTTGCACCAGGGTACCTGGTGTGGTATAAAAAGGAAATAGAGTTCGGAAGACTGGGAAAAAGACCTTATTTTCAGGAGTTTGCTGAGGCGTCACAAGAACAATGGAATTGGTTATCTAAGGAAAACAAATACAGGGCCACAATAGGGAAATTGGAAAAGCAAGTCAAAGACCTTCAATTAAAAAATGGTTTCCAAGATGCGGCATATGAGGGGGAAAATAAAAGACTGGCCAAAGAAAACGAAGCTTTGTGAGCCCAAATTCAGAAAATGAAAATAGCCGAGAATCCCACCAGAAGTGCGAAGGATGAAAAGCTCATAGACAATATGAGACGGAAAGTAGGAGAATTATGGTTTTGATTTGAACAAAGCAGAGGGTGAGCTCTCCAGAGCCCAAAAATAATCAGCCAAAAATGTAGATGAATGAGCACGCATGATTGAACAACTAAAAGGAAGGTAATACAACAAGGTTGCGAGGTTGAAGAAGTGGGTCATCATGGCAGAAACAAAATGGTTAAGCAGGCAAAAGACTTCGAGGCCGAGAGAGAGCATCGTTACACAACAATAGCACAACTGGAGAGATATTTACAACAATTTCAAGAATTGAATCGTGTAGCCAAACAAAATTTGGAGGCTAGGACCCAGCAAATTGGGCGATTGTTGTAAGAAAAGGGTTCTATAAGAGAAATGGTACGTATGTTCGCTGATTACATCACCGTAAAGTGTAGCCACTATGAAGATATGAGAACATCCATGTTTTTTGCCACCACATTGACCTTCGTTCATCAAGTGATGGATTACCTCCACCACGTCCAACGGGATTTAGCACACAGGCCTACTACGAGACCGAATGATGTTCCGCAGGCCCTAGGAGCATTAGAAACCTTAAAGTATTCATGGTTTGCACTCAAGTCTGTTAGTCCATTCACGAAGTCTATATTTTCTTCTATTTTGAGTCTATAGTAGGTTGTCAAGTGAATCAGAGTCTGCGGTTTTGTTTGACTCGGAGTCTGTTGATTGTTTTTAAGGTTTGTTAGTAGTTGTAATCAAATGTTTTTACTTTATGAAATCAAAACAAATTCCAACATTATTTTCTGTACTTATCTGCCAGAACTATGCTCGGTCTAATTCATGCGGGGTCATGATACGTAGGCAATCTCCATAGGATTCTACAATAACCAAAACAAGAAAAGAGAAAAATAAAAAAAGAAAAGAGAAAATCATGAGAAACAACGGTAAATAACGGAGAGAATAATAGAACAAAAGAAGGTAGGCAAAACAAGTTGAGAAAAAGAAAAGGGGAAGAAGAAAAAGAAATCAAGGGAGAAAAGAAAAGTAGCAAAGGATAAAAGCCGGGATGACGCAAGCAACCATTTAGCACATAGTAGAAATCGATAATTGTGGCTGGTGCACTGCACATAAAGTGAAATTATCTTGTTAAATACCCTAACGCTAATGTGATGGCATTTTTTGTTGCATTCATAGCAAAAGGATGGTTGGTTTGTGGTTTTTGAAGTGGTAAATCTTCTCTACAACATAAAGTCATAAGATAATGGCAGGCAACAACAGAACTGAGTTGGGTGATATCGGTGCCCAAAAACAGTCGGTTGAACGGGACAATGGGTTGGTTAAAGAGGTAAATATATTAAGAAAATACACGGTGGACATGTATCAGGCTTGGATGAATGGGAAGGCACCACCCCCGCCACCACCTAGCTTCCTAGATGCTACCCTTACCCAAGCTGCGGACGCAATGCCAGATGGTCCTCCATACTTTCTAGATCCACCTGCTTATCACAGTTTTTCCAACCACCCTAGTAGCTCCATCACTCATCCTCAAGTTACTTCTCCTAAATATTTCCCTCATATCCACAAAAATGAATACCCACCTAAAGCTCATGATGCCTAATATTACCCCTCAAAGGTTGCCCGCCAGAAGAACCCTCGTGATAAGCTTCATGTTGAAAATGAAAAGGCTATAGGAAAAGAAGGGTGAGATGAGATATCCGGGAAGCTGAAAAGCACAGAAAAATCATTAAAGAACATGCAAGGAATGGAAGGTCAGGGTAACATGTCTTACAAAGAATTGTCTATGCCCCCTGACGTTCTCCTGCTTGCGGGTTTTAAAGTGCCGAAATTTAACTTGTATGATGGGTGTGGATATCTAATAGCCCACTTGAAGGTTTATTGCAATGAAATGAGAAGTGTTGGCGAGAGATATGACTTGTTGATTGCATATCTTAGTAAGAGCTTGACTGGGGAAACTTTGGAATGGTATAATCGTCTAGATGTCAGTAAGTGGCATACATGGGACGATATGGCTCCAGAATTTGTGCTACACTTTCAGCACGACATAGATATTGTCCCAGACCGCTCCTCCCTACCTCATATGGAAAAGAAACCCAAGGAAAAATTTAGGGATCTTTGGCTCTGGTGGAACAAACAAGTTGCTTGGGATAGGCCTCCCATTAAGAGAAAGGACATTGCTGTGCTGCGTCGACAACAGGGTCCAGTGGTCGTTCTTGCTAAATGCTTTCGGCCTCGACAGCGGGTCCATAGTTATCCTTGTGCACCAAAAGACCCTCCCCAATACTATTTTTCTCCACATAACCCTCGGAGTCATGCTTCACTTCCCCAGTACCCTGTTCGCAATGTACCACCATATGCTCCACCACCCACGAGGCCCGCGATGGCCCATACTACTTCCTCAGATATCTTACCCGCCCTCTCAGGCATATCAACCACCTGCCCACAAAAGATTCCAACCAAGGCCAAAGTATAAAATGAAAATACTACTGAAAAAAGAAAATGCTTTCACACCCAACGGAGAATCCTATACAAGCTTGTTCGAAAAGTTAAAGCATGCCGGACTGATTAAGCCGCTCCTAGGATATACTCTAGACCCATATGCAAAAGGCTTTGATCCTGCTATTTGATGCATGTACCACTCTAATTTCCACGTGCATATCATTGAAGATGGTCGCTCATTGAAACGGGAAATAGAAAGAATGATTCAAGAAGGGGTAGTTGTGGTCAATGACAACGACAGGGAGCGGGCGAATCCTCTTGGGAACTTGTTGGTTAAAGTTGATACTAGTCTTGGAAATATTGATGCAAAACTCAGTGGATAAATGTTGTGCTTGGTAATTGGGAAGACGCTCCATTTCTTTATCAGCCAAGATGGAGTTTTTGGTGGTTTATTTTGTTGTCATTTCTGTTGTCCAAGTTATTGCAGGGTTGTAATCTGAATATTGTCTTGTGACTCAAACCCTTCTCTCCTTTCATTTTGCCTAGTTTTATTAGTCACAATAGCTCGTTTTGTGTGATCTAGGTTTATTCTAGGTTTGTAACCCAGTTTAGTTTGCTTGTTTTATTGTCCAAGCCCTTTCACCATATGTTTAATGTAATTTTCTATTTTTTGTAAATCTTTAGTCATTTTGTTTAGCTCTCTTTTCCTTTTATAGTCCTTTTCCTGTTGACTCTAGTGACATAACATGCACGCGTAATGCTCAGCCTGGTTTTAAAAAGTTAGTTTAATCATGAAGTAATTTGGAAGACGATATGGACATTTGAGGGAAATAAGTAAAGAGATGTTGAGATCACTTCAAGACTGAAATATGTGAAACTGGGGCAGATAGAACATAGAGAAACACTATTAAAATACACCATGCTGCATCGAGTTCAAACTAACGGCAAATTTGCCCCAAATTGACGGGGGTCGTTCGTGGTAAAGAGAGTAAAGGTGTTTTCCAATGGTGCTTTTAGTAAACAGATGTAGAAGGCGAATGTGTGGATATGGTAGGCAAGCCTGGTACAATCAAAAGATGTTACAAAACGTTTTCTGTAGTTTGTTTAATTAGGTTATTTGTACTTGGCATATTTTGAAGGTTGGAATGACGAAGGCATTTTGTTCTACTATCTAAATACTTATTCCTTTGCTATTACTTTGAGCCTTATTCATTTCCTTTCATATCCCTCTTTTGGAATCAGTAGCAAAGATCAGAAGGGAAAGCGTGAAAGATAAGTTAAGGAAAAGAGAGAAAAGAAAGAATGAAAAAGAGAAAGAAAAAAAAGAAAAAAAAAGAAGAAAAAAGGAAAGAGGAAAGCAAAATAGCAGCAAAAAGAAAAAAAAAACAAAAATGGAAAGATGAGAAAAGAAATGAAAATAAAAGTCACAACATACAAAATAATTACTACAGTATAAACTAAGTTTGACCTGATTCCTTTTAAGGACTCGTAGGCAGGCTCACGGTCCGGTCTCATCAAAATAAAAATCCAAAAGCCCCCAAGCAAGAAACTGGGGCAGAAGTTGTGTTTGTTGTAAGAGATTTGATTTCGAAAGTTGTAATTGTGAACCATATTGAATTATTTTGAGCCTTCGATGCCTTTTCTTCTAACCATATCCAAAATCCCACATTACGGTCCAAAGAAAAACCTTCTAATCAGCATTCAAGAAATGCCAGGTCAAGTGAGAAGAGGTGATTTGTATCAGGGGCAACACTTCGGTTCAAGTAATAAAGTATTATTGGGGAAAACCCTCGTGGGCACCGTAAGGCAACATGAGTTGGGAAATAAAAAATGAGAGAGTCTTATTTGTGAAAACCTTCACGGGCACCATAAGGCGACAGTGAGTTGAAAGAAAGACCAAATGAGAGAGGCCTATCAGTGAAAACCTTCACGGGCACCATAAGGCGACAGTGGGTTGAGAGAAAGACCAAAATAAGAGGTTTGATGGTGAGAACCCTTTGGCACGACAAGTCGAATAAGGATTGAGAATCAGATGGGAAATCACTAGATGGAGATTGTGAAAAATGACTGACGATAGAACATCGAAGCCCAGTTTCATGGTTAAGATTATAACAAGAGCTGAACATTAGATTTGCTTCACAGAACATAACAGAGGCGCATGTCATGGTCATTTGAATTAGTATCCACATCCGATAGGTTGCGACTTTGCAGTTTTCTTGTTAGGAATCATCTCTTTGCCTCGTTTACTTCCTCTTCTAGAGTCTGTTGGGTCAGAACGAGTGAGAAATGACTTCAAAATTTTCCACAAACTTTTCAATTGAACAAAGCGGGATCTGGTTAGCACATCAAAGCGTCATAAGTTTGGAAAGAATAACAAACGCACTGAGATGGTTACAATTAACATGCTTTGGGCTTCGTGTGAGATACACAGGCTTGGTGTATATCAATCCATTGACAAGGCAATAGAAGGGGGGTCTAAGGCGAACGGATCAAAGGTATTTTCCATGAAAATATGGACAAAAGGGTGGTTAAGTAATGACAAGCAAGACGTTCCAATAAGAAATCAAAACTATCATGGAAAATGAAGGAGTTGTAGACCTCGAGGGCAGAACCAGCGGGTTAAATCAAGAAAGGGCAGCATACGCGATGAGGGGTGATAAGTATCGTGCGTAGGGGTTTATGTAAGACACAAAGTTTGGTTAATATCAGTTCAGGAGCAACGCAAACGATAGAATGTATTGGAGAAGAAGTATTTTATGTGTTAGGGGAGGCAAAGGAAGTGGATAATCAAGGAACAAGCAAGGTCTTTGAATGGAAATCAGTCTTGAAGGAGCAATCGACCTCAAAATTAAAGACCACAAACCAACCACCACACGTTTAAACTGACAAGATTTTCTTTGATTGAAGGAGGGGTAGGAAATTCCGGAGGTCTCAGGGAAGTCTTCCACGAAAAAGCAAGCACCTATCAGGTATGACCATGAACATCAATTAGCCATCCCCTGGATAATGGGACGTAACATTAATTGGAAATCCCCAACAGATATCCCCAAGAGTTAAAATTGGCATTTAACTTTAATTTTTGGTCCCCACAAGATATAACTTAGTCTTTATACTGGGTTAAATTAAGAATTTTCAGAACCCTCTTGCACAAGGGGATTTAGCTTTTGAATTTTTAGAGATATTAGGTAGCGAGATTTAATTAACACTCATAGATACGCCTAGCACAAAACTAGGGCAGGAAAATTTCTTTTGTTTTATTTGTTTTGTAATAATCAGGTTTAAAGGCAGCAGTCTCGGGGAATACATTTCTAGTTGTGCTAGTAAGACGCCCACATGGAGAACAAGGGAATACATTTCAAGTTTTGGTCATCAGGCGCCCACCTGGAGAACAAGGGAATACATTGGGAGAACAAGGGAATACATTTTAAGATTTGGTAATCAGGCGCCCACCTGTAGAACAAGGGAATACATTTCAAGTTCCGGCAATCAGGCGCCCACCTGGAGAACAAGGGAATACATTTCAAGTTTTGGTATTCAGGCGCCCACCGGAAGAACAAGGGAATACATTTCAAGTTTTTGCTAATCAGGCGCCCACCTGGAGAATAAGGGAATACATCTTATGTTTTTGGTAATCAGGCGCCCACCTGGGAACAATGGAATACATTTCAAGTTTTTGGTAATCAGGCGCTCACCTGGAGAACAAGGGAATACATTTCAGGTTATTGGTAATCCGGCGCCCACCTGGAGAACAAGGGAATACATTTCAAGTTTTGGTAATCAGGCGCTCACCTGGAGAATAAGGGAATACATTTCAAGATTTGGTAATCAGGCGCCCTCCTGTAGAACAAGGGAATACATTTCAAGTTTCGGTAATCAGGCGCCCACCTGGAGAACAAGGGAATACATTTCAAGTTTTGGTAATCAGGCACCCACCGGAAGAACAAGGGAATACATTTCAAGTTTTTGCTAATCAGGTGCCTACCTGAGAACAAGGGAATACATCTTAAGTTTTTGGTAATCAGGCGCCCACCTGGAGAACAACGGAATACATTTCAAGTTTTTGGTAATCAGGCGCCCACCCAGAGAATAAGGGAATACATTTCAAGTTTTTGTAATCAGGTGCCCACCTGGAAAACAAGGGAATACATTTCAAGTATTTGGTAATCAGGCGCCCACCTGGAAAAGAAGGGAATACATTTCAACTTTCATGTGTGACAAGAAAGTTCCACATAAACTCAAGGACAAATTTTATAGAGCTGTGGTTAGACCTACAATGTTGTATGGGGCGGAGTGCTGGCCCGTGAAGAACTCTCATGTTCATAGAATGAAGGTTGCGGAGATGAGGATGCTTAGGTGGATGTGCGGGTTCACCAGGTTAGATAAGATTAAGAGTGAAGTTATTCGAGAGAAGGTCGGGGTGGCCCCGGTGGATGAGAAGATGCAAGAAGCGAGGCTAAGGTGGTTCGGGCATGTGCGGAGGAGAAGTCCTAATGCCCCGGTGAGAAGTTGTGAGTGGCTGGCGATTGTCGGCGTTCGGTGAGGCAGAGGGAGGCCTAAGAAGTATTGGGGAGAGGTGATTAGGCATGACATGGCTAGAATGCGGGTTTCCGAGGACATGACCCTTGATAGGAAACTCTGGAGGTCTAGTATCGGGGTTGTAGGATAGGGGATCCTAGAGTTTTTCGTACTCCTCACCCGGGGTTGGGTGAGGCTTGGCAGGGCTATCCATAGATGATTTGTGTTTTGGCTTGTGTCTCCCTTATGGTAGTTATTTACGGTAGTTACTGTATGATACTATTGCAGGCTATTTTATTTATGTTTAGATAATTATTTACGCTATTTCTGCTGGAGTTGCTAATGCTCTTTTGTTTTTGTTTTTCCTTTCCTTCACTAAGCCGAGGGTCGATTGGAAATAGCCTCTCTGCACTTTCGAGTAGGGGTAAGGCTCGTCTATATATTACCTTCCCCAGACCCCACTTTGTGGGACTATGCTGGGTAGTTGATGTTGTAATCAGGCGCCCACCTGGAGAACAAGGGAATTCATTTCAAGTTTTGGTAATCAGGTACCCATCTGGAGAATAGGGGAATACATTCAAGTTTTGGTAATCAGGCGCCCACCTGGAGAATAAGGGAATACATTTAAGGTTTTTAAAAAGTAGGTACCCATCTCGAGAACAAGGGAATACATTTCAAGTTTTTGGTAATCAGGCGTCCACCTGGAGAACAGAGGAATACATTTAAAGTTTTGGTAATCAGGCCTTCACCTGGAGAATGAGGGAATACATTTCAAGTATTCTGTAATCAGGTGCCCACTTGGAGAATAAGGGAATACATTTTATATTTTGGTCATCAGGCGCCCACCTGGAGAACAAGGGAATATATTTCAAGTTTTGGTCATCAGGCGTCCACCTGGAGAACAAGGGAATACATTTCAAGTTTTTGTAATCAGGCGCCCACCTGGAGAATAAGGGAATACATTTCAAGTTTTTTAAAAAAAGGTACCCATATAGACAAGAATGGAATACATTTCAAGTTTTTGGTAATATGGCGCCCACCTGGAGAAAAAAGGAATACATTTAAAGTTTTGGTAATCAGGCATCCACCTGGAGAATAAGGGAATACATCTCAAGTTTTTTGTAATCAGGCGCCCACCTAGAGAACAAGGGAATACGTTTCAAGTTTTGGTCATCAGGCGCCCACCTAGAGAACAAGGGAATACATTTCTAGTTGAGGTAATCAGACGCCCACCTGGAGAACAAGGGAATACATTTCAAGTATTGGTCATCGGGCGCCCACCTGGAGAACAATGGAAATACATTTAAAGTTTTGGTAATCAGGCGCCCACTTGGAGAACAAGGGAATATATTTTAAGTTTTGGTAATCAGGCGCCCACCTGTAGAAGAAGGGAATACATTTGAAGTGTCGGTAATCAGGCACCCACCTTTAGAATAAGGGAATACATTTCACGTTTTGGTAATCAGGCGCCCACCGGAAGAACAAGGGAATACATTTCAAGTTTTTGCTAATCAGGCGCCCACCTGGAGAACAAATGAATACATTTCAAGTTTTTGGTAATCAGGCGCCTACCTGGAGAACAATGGAATACATTTCAAGTTTTTGGCAATCAGGCGCTCACCTGTAGAACAAGGGAATACATTTCAAGTTTTTGGTAATTAGGCGCCCACCTGGATAACAAGGGTATACATTTTAAGTTTTTGTTAATCATATGTCCACTGGAGAACAACGGAATAGACTTCAAGTTTTGATAATCAGGCTCCCACTTGGAAAACAAGGGAATACATTTCAAGTTTTTGGTAATAAAGCATCCACCCAGAGAATAAGGGAATACATTTCAAGTTTTGCTTATCAGGTTCTCACCTGGAAAACAAGGGAATACATTTCAAGTACTTGGTAATCAAGCGCCCACATGGAAAACAAGGGAATACATTTGAAGTTTTTCGTAATCAGGTGCGCACCTGGAGAACAAGGGAATACATTTGAAGTATTGGTAATCAAGCGCCAACCTGGAGAACAAGGGAATACATTTCAAGTTTTAGTAATCAGGAGCCCATATGGAGAATAGGGGAATGCATTTCAAGTTCTGATAATTACGCGCCCACCTGGAGAATAAGGGAATACATTTCATGTTTTTAAAAGTTAGGTACCCATATCGAGAAGAAGGGAATACATTTCAAGCTTTGGTAATCAGGCGTCCACCCGGAGAACAAAGGAATACATTTAAAGTTTTAGTAATAAGGCATTCACCTGGAGAATAAGGGAATACATTTCAAGTATTTCGTAATCAGGAGCCCACCTGGATAACAAGGGAATACATTTCATGTTTTGGTCATTACGCGCCCACCTGGGGAACAAGGGAATATATTTCAAGTTTTGGTCATCAGGCGCCCACCCGGAGAACAAGGGAATTCATTTCAAGTTTTGGTAATCAGGCGCCCACATGGAGAACAAAGGAATACATTTAAAGTTTTGGTAATCAGGCATTCACCTGGAGAATAATGGAATACATTTCAAGTTTTTTGTAATTAGGTGCCCACCTGGAGAACAAGGGAATACATTTAAAGTTTTGGCCATCATGCGCCCACCTAGAGAACATGGGAATACATTTCAAGTTTTGTTAATCAGACGCACACCTGGAGAACGAGGGAATATGCTTTAAGTTTTGGTCATCAAGCGCCTACCTAGAGAACAAGGGAATATATTACAAGTTTTGGTAATCAGGCGCCCACCTGGAGAATAAGGGAATACATTTCAAGTTTTGGTAATCAGGCGCCCACCTAGAGAATAAGGGAATACATTTCAAGTTGTTAAAAATTATGTACCCATATGGAGAACAAGGGAATACATTTCAAGTTTTTGGAAATCAGGTGCCCAACTGGAGAACAAAGGAATACATTTAAAGTTCTGGTAATCAGGCATCCACATGGAGAATAACAGAATACATTTCAAGTTTTTTGTAATCAGTCGCTCACCTGGAGAACCAGGGAATACATTTCAAGTTTTGGTCATCAGGCGCCCACCTGGAGAACAAGGCAATACATTTGTAGTTGTGTAATCAGACGCCTACTTGGAGAACAAGGGAATACTTTTCAAGTTTTGGTCATCAGGCGCCCACCTAGAGAACAAGGGAATACATTTCAAGTTTTGGTAATCAGGCGCCCACCTGGAGAACAAGGGAATATATTTCAAGTTTTGGTCATCAGGCGCCCACCTGTAGAACAAGGGAATATATTCAAGTTTTGGTAATCAGGCGCACAACTGGAGAACAAGGGAATACATTTCATGTTTTGGTAATTAGGCGCCCACCATAAGAACAAGGGAGTACATTTCAAGTTTTTGCTAATCAGGCGCCCACCTGGAGAACAAGGGAATACATTTCAAGTTTTTGGTAATCAGGCGCCCACCTAGGGAAAAATGGAATGCATTTCAAGTTTTTGGTAATCAGGCGCTCACCTGGAGAACAAGGGAATACATTTCAGGTTTTTGGTAATCCGCCGCCCACTTGGAGAACAAGGGAATATATTACAAGTTTTGGTAATCAGGCGCCCACCTGGAGAACAAGGGAATACATTTCAAGTTTTGGTGATCAGGCGCCTACCTGGAGAATAAGGGAATACATTTGATGTTATTAAAAATTATGTACCCATATGGAGAAGAAGGGAATACATTTCAAGTTTTTGGAATCAGGTGCCCAATGGGAGAACAAAGGAATACATTTATAGTTTTGGTAATCAGGCATCCACATGGAGAATAACGGAATACATTTCAATTTTTTTGTAAGCAGTCGCCCATCTGGAGAACAAGTGAACACATCCAAGTTTTGGTCATCAGGCGCCCACCTGGAGAACAAGGGAATACATTTCAAGTTTTGGTCATCAGGCGCCCACCTGGAGAACAAGGGAATACATTTCAAGATTTGGTAATCAGGCGCCCACCTGTAGAACAAGGGAATACATTTTAAGTTCTGGTAATCAGGCGCCCAACTGGAGAACAAGGGAATACATTTCAAGTTTTGGTAATTAGGCGCCCATCGGAAGAACAAGGGAATACATTTCAAGTTTTTGCTAATCAGGCGCCCACCTGGAGAACAAGGTAATACATTTCATGTTTTGGTAATTAGGCGCCCACCGCAAGAACAAGGGAATACATTTCAAGTTTTTGCTAATAAGGCGCTCACCAGGAGAACAAGGTATTTCAAGTTTTTGGTAATTAGGCGCCCACCTAGGGAACAATGGAAAACATTTCAAGTTTTTGGTAATCAGGCGCTCACCTGGAGAACAAGGGAATACATTTCAGGTTTTTGGTAATCCGGCGCCCACCTTGAGAACAAGGGAATTCATTTTAAGTTTTAGTTAATAAAATGTCCACTGGAGAACAACGGAATACACTTCAAGTTCTGATAATCGGGCGCCCACTTGGAAAAAAAGGTAATACATTTCAAGTTTTTTGTAATCAGACGCCCACCCAGAGAATAAGGGAATACATTTCAAGTTTTGGTAATCAGGTGCCCACCTGGAAAACAAGGGAATACATTTCAAATATTTGGTAATCAGGCGCCCACCTGGAAAACAAGGGAATACATTTCAAGTTTTTTGTAATCAGGCGCCCACCTAGAGAACAAGTGAATACGTTTCAAGTTTTGGTAATCAGGTGCTCATGTGGAGAATAGGGGAATACATTTCAAGTTTTGGTAATCAAGCGCCCACTTGGAGAATACGGGAATACATTTAAAATTTAAGTAATAAGGCATTCACTTGGAGAATGAGGGAATACATATCAAGTATTTCATAATCAGGCGCCCACCTGGATAACAAGGGAATACATTTCATTTTTTGGTCATCTGTCGCCCACCTGGGGAACAAGGGAATATATTTCAAGTTTTGGTCATCAGGCGCGCACCTGGAGACCATGGGAATATATTTCAAGATTTGGTCATCAGGCGCCCACCTGGAGAACAATGGAATACATTTCAAGTTTTGGTAATCAGGCGCCCACTTGGAGAACAAGGGAATACATTTCATGTTTTGGTAATCAGGCGCCCAGCTGGAGAATAAGGGAATACATTTCAAGTTTTTAAAAATTAGGTACCCATATGGATAACAAGGGAATACATCTCAATTTTTTGGTAATATGGCGCCCACCTGGAGAACAAAAGAATACATTTAAAGTTTTGGTAATCAAGCATCCACCTGGAGAATAAGGGAAAACATCTCAAGTTTTTTTTAATTAGGCGCCCACCTGGAGAACATGGGAATACATTTCAAGTTTTGGTCATCAGGCGCCCATCTGGAGAACAAGGGAATACATTTCTAGTTGTGGTAGTCAGACGCCCACCTGGAGAACAAGGGAATACATTTCAAGTTTTGGTCATCAGGCGCCCACCTGGAGAATAATGGAATATATTTAAAGTTTTGGTAATCAGGCGCCTACTTGGAGAACAAGGGAATATATTTCAAGTTTTGGTTATCAGGCGCCCACCTGTAGAACAAGGAAATATAGTTTAAGTATCGGTAATCAGGCGCCCACCATTAGAACAAAGGAATACATTTCACGTTTTGGTAATCAGGCGCCCACCTGAAGAACAAGGGAATACATTTCAAGTTTATGCTAATCAGGCGCCCACCTAGAGAACAAGGGAATACATTTCAAGATTTTGGTATTCAGGCACCCACCTAGAGAATAATGGAATACATTTCAAGTTTTTGGTAATCAGGCGCTCACCTGTAGAACAAGGGAATACATTTCAGGTTTTTGGTAATTAGGCGCCCACCTGGATAACAAGGGTGTACATTTTAAGTTTTTTTTAATCATATGTACACTGGAGAATAACGGAATACACTTCAAGTTTTGATAATCAGGCTCCCATTTGGAAAACAAGGGAATACATTTCAAGTTTTTGGTAATTAGGCGTCCACCCAGAGAATAAGGGAACACATTTCAAGTTTTGCTAATCAGGTTCTCACCTGGAATACAAGCTAATACATTTCAAGTATTTGGTAATCAGGCGCCCACCTGGAAAGCAAGGGAATACATTTCAATTTATATGTAATCAGGCACCCACCTGGAGAACAAGTGAATACATTTCAAGTTTTGGTAATCAAGCGCCCACCTGGAGAACAAGGGAATACATTTAAAGTTTTGGAAATCAGGCGCCCATATGGAGAATAGGGGAATGCATTTCAAGTTTTGGCAATCACGCACCCACTTGGAGCATAAGGGAATACATTTCAAGTTTTTAAAAATTAGGTACCCATCTCGAGAAGAAGGGAATACATTTCAAGTTTTTGGTAATCAGGCGTCCACCTGGAGAACAAAGGAATACATTTAAAGTTTTAGTAATCAGGCATTCACCTGGAGAATGAGGGAATACATTTCAAGTTTCGGTAATCAGGCGCCCACCATTTGAACAAGGGAATACATTTCACGTTTTGGTAATCAGGCGCCCACCGGAAGAACAAGGGAATACATTTCAAGTTTTTGCTAATCAGGCGCCCACCTGGAGAACAAGGGAATACATTTCAAGTTTTGGTAATCAGGTGCCCACCTAGAGAATAATGGAATACATTTCAAATTTTTGGTAATCAGGCGCTCACCTGTAGAACAAGGGAATACATTTCAGGTTTTTGGTACTCAGGCGCCGACCTTGATAACAAGGGTATATATTTAAGTTTTTGTTAATCATATGTCCACTGGAGAACAACGGAATACACTTAAAGTTTTGATAATCAGGCTCCCACTTGGAAAACAAGGGAATACATTTCAAGTTTTGGTAATCAAGCGTCCACCTAGAGAATAAGGGAATACATTTCAAGTTTTGCAAATCAGGTTCTCACCTAGAAAACAAGGGAATAAATTTCAAGTATTTTGTAATCAGGCGCCCACCTGGAAAAACAAGGTAATACATTTCAAGTTTTTTGTAATCAGACGCCCACCTGGAGAACAAGGGAATACATTTCAAGTTTTGGTAATCAAGCGCCCACCTGGAGAACAAGGGAATACATTTCACGTTTTGGTAAGCACGCGCCCATATGGAGAATAGGGGAATGCATTTCATGTTTTAATAATCACGCGCCCACTTGGAGAATAAGGGAATACATTTCAAGTTTTTAAAAATTAGGTACCCATCTCGAGAAGAAGGGAATAAATTTCAAGTTTTTGGTAATCGGGCGTCCACCTAGAGAACAAAGGATACATTTAAAGTTTTAGTAATCAGGTATTCACCTGGAGAATGAGGGAATACATTTAGAGTATTTTGTAATTAGGCGCCCATCTGGATAACAAGGGAATACATTTCATGTTTTGGTCATCAGGCGCCCACCTGGGGAACAAGGGAGTATATTTCAAGTTTTGGTCATCAAGCGCCCACCTGGAGAACAAGGGAATACATTTCAAGTTTTGGTAATCAGGCGCACACTTGGAGAAGAAAGGAATACATTTATTGATTTTGTAATCAGGCATTCACCTGGAGAGTAATTGAATAAATTTCATGTTTTTTGTAATCAGGCGCCCACCTGGAGAACAAGGGAATACATTTCAAGTTTTGGTCATCAGGCGCCCACCTAGAGAACAAGGGAATACATTTAATGTTTTGGTAATCAGGCGCCCACCTGGAGAACAAGGGAATACATTTTAAGTTTTTGTTAATAATATGTCCATTGGAGAACAACGGAATACACTTCAAGTTCTGATAATCAGGCGCCCACTTGGAAAACAGGGGAATACATTTCAAGTTTTTGGTAATCAGACGCCCACCCAGAGAATAAGGGAATACATTTCAAGTTTTGGTAATCAGGTTCCCACATGGAAAACAAGGGAATACATTTCAAGTATTTGGTAATCAGGCGCCCACCTGGAAAACAAGGGAATACATTTCAAGTTTTTTTGTAATCAAGCGGCCACCTGGAGAACAAGGGAATGCATTTCAAGTTTTGGTAATAAGGTGCCCATCTGGAGAATAGGGGAATACATTTCAAGTTTTGGTAATCAAGCGCCCACCTAGAGAATACATGAATACATTTAAAATTTAAGTAATAAGGGATTCACCTGGAGAATAAGGGAATACGTTTCTAGTATTTTGCAATCAGGCGCCCACCTGGATAACAAGGGAATACATTTCATGATTTGGTCATCAGGCGCCCACCTAGGGAATATATTTCAAGTTTTGTCATCAGGCGCCCACCTGGAGAACAAGGGAATATATTTCAAGTTTTGGTCATCAGGCGCCCACCTAGTGAACAATGAAATACATTTCAAGTTTTGGTAATCAGGCGCCCACCTGGAGAACAAGGGAATACATTTCAAGTTTTGGTAATCAGGCGCCCACCTGGAGAATAAGGGAATACATTTCAAGTTTTTAATAATTAGGTACCCATATGGACAACAAGGGAATACATCTCAAGTTTTTGGTAATATGGCGCCCACCTGGAGAACAAAGAAATACATTTGAAGTTTTGGTAATCAAGCATCCACCTGGAGAATAAGGGAAAACATCTCAAGTTTTTTGTAATTAGGCGCCCACCTTGAGAATAAGGGAATACATTTCAAGTTTTGGTCATCAGGCGCCCATCTGGAGAACAAAGGAATACATTTCTAGTTGTGGTAGTCAGACGCCCACCTGGAGAACAAGGGAATACATTTCAAGTTTTGGTCATCAGGCGCCCACCTGGAGAACAATGGAATACATTTAAAGTTTCGGTAATCAGGCGCCCACTTGGAGAACAAGGGAATATATTTAAAGTTTTGGTAATCAGGCGCCCACCTGTAGAACAAGGATTACATTTCATGTTTCGGTAATCAGGCGCCCACCATTAGAACAAGGGAATACATTTCACGTTTTGGTAATCAGGCGCCCACCGGAAGAACAAAGGAATACATTCCAAGTTGTTGCTAATCAGGCGCCCACCTGGAGAACAAGGGAATACATTTCATGTTTTTGGTAATAAGGCGCCCACCTAGAGAATAATGGAATACATTTGAAGTTTTTTGTAATCAGGCGCTCACCTGTAGAACAAGGGAATACATTTAAGGTTTTTGGTAATCAGGCGCCCACCTGGATAACAAGGGCATACATATTAAGTTTATGTTAATCATATGTCCACTGGAGAACAACGGAATACACTTCAAGTTTTGATAATCAGGCTCCCACTTGGAAATTAAGGGAATACATTTTAAGTTTTGCTAATCAGGTTCTTACCTGTAAAACAAGGGAATACATTTCACGTATTTGGTAATAAGGCGCCCACCTGGAAAACAAGGGAATACATTTCAATTTATTTGTAATCAGGCACCCACCTGGAGAACAAGGGAATACATTTCAAGTTTTGGTAATCAAGCGCCCACTTGGAGAACAAGGGAATACATTTAACGTTTTGGAAATCAGGCACCCATATGGAGAATAGGGGAATGCATTTCAATTATTGGTAATCACGTGCCCACTTGGAGAATAAGGGAATACATTTCAAGTTTCCAAAAATTATGTACCCATCTCGAGAAGAAAGGAATACATTTCAAGTTTTTGGTAATCAGGCGCCCACCTGGAGAACAAGGGAATACATTTCAGGTTTTTGGTAATCCGCCGCCCACTTGGAGAACAAGGGAATATATTACAAGTTTTGGTAATCAGGCGCCCACCTGGAGAACAAGGGAATACATTTCAAGTTTTGGTGATCAGGCGCCTACCTGGAGAATAAGGGAATACATTTGATGTTATTAAAAATTATGTACCCATATGGAGAAGAAGGGAATACATTTCAAGTTTTTGGAATCAGGTGCCCAATGGGAGAACAAAGGAATACATTTATAGTTTTGGTAATCAGGCATCCACATGGAGAATAACGGAATACATTTCAATTTTTTTGTAAGCAGTCGCCCATCTGGAGAACAAGTGAACACATCCAAGTTTTGGTCATCAGGCGCCCACCTGGAGAACAAGGGAATACATTTCAAGTTTTGGTCATCAGGCGCCCACCTGGAGAACAAGGGAATACATTTCAAGTTTTGGTCATCAGGCGCCCACCTGGAGAACAAGGGAATACATTTCAAGTTTTGGTAATCAAGCGCCCACCCGGAGAACAAGGGAATAAATTTCAAGTTTTGGTAATAAGATGCCCATATGGAGAATAGGGGAATACATTCCAAGTTTTGGTAATCCGGCGCCCACCTGGAGAATACGGGAATACATTTCAAGTTTTAAAATATTAGGTACCCATCTCGAGAACAAGGGAATACATTTCAAGTTTTTGGTAATCAGGTGCCCACATGGAGAACAAAGGAATACATTAAAGTTTTGGGATTAAGGCATTCACCTGGAGAATAATGGAATACATTTAAAGTTTTTTTGTAATTAAGCCCACCTGGAGAACAAGGGAATACATTTCAAGTTTTGGTCATCAGGCGCCCACCTGGAGAAAAAGGGAATACATTTCAAGTTTTGGTAATCAGGCGCCCACCTAGAGAACAAGGGAATATATTTTAAGTTTTGGTCATCAAGCGCCACCCTGGAGAACAAGGGAATACATTACAAGGTTTGTTAATCAGGTGCCCACCTGGAGAATAAGGGAAGTTTTAGTAATTAGGCGCAACCTTGGAGAACAATGGAATACATTTCAAGTTTCTGGTAATCAGGCGCTCACCTGGAGAACAAGGGAATACATTTCAAGTTTTTGGTAATCAGGCGCCCACCTGGATAACAAGGGAATATATTTTAAGTTTTTATTAATCATATGTCCTCTGTAAAACAACGGAATACACTTCAAGTTATGATAATCGGCGCCCACTTGGAAAACAAGGGAATACATTTCAAGTTTTTGGTAATCAGGCGTCCACCGAGAGAATAAGGGAATATATTTCAAGTTTTGCTAATCAGGTGCTCACTTTGAAAACAAGGGAATACATTACAAGTATTTGGTAATCAGGCGCACACCTGGAAAACAAGGGAATACAGTTCAAGTTTCTTGTAATCAGGCGCCCACCTGGAGAACAAAGGAATACATTTCAAGTTTTGGTAATCAAGCCGCCACCTGGAGAACAAGGGAACATTTTAAGTTTTGGTAATCCGGCGCCCACCTGGAGAATATGGGAATACTATTTGTGTATTAAAAAATTAGGTACACATCTCGAGAACAAGGGAATACATTTCAAGTTTTTGGTAATCAGGCGCCCACCTAGAGAACAAAGGAATACATTTAAAGTTTTGGTATTCAGGCATTCACCTGGAGAATAATGAAATACATTTCAAGTTTTATGTAATTAGGCGCCTACCTGGAGAACAAGGGAATACATTTCAAGTTTTGATCATCAGGCGCCCACCTGGAGAACAAAGGAATACATTTCAAGTTTTTGTAATTTGGCGCCCACCTGGAGAACAAGGGAATATATTTTAAGTTTTGGTGATAAAGCGCTACCCTGGAGAATAAGGGAATACATTACAAGTTTTGGTAATCAGGCGCCCACCTGGAGAACAACGGAATACATTTCAAGTTTTGGTAATCAGGCGCCCACCTAGAGAATTAGGGAATACATTTCAGGTTTTTAAAAATTAGGTACCCATATGGAGAACAATGTAATACATATCAAGTTTTTTGTAATGAGGCGCCCAACTGGAGAACAAAGGAATACATTTAAAGTTTTGGTAATCAGGCATCCACATGGAGAATAAGGGAATACATTTCAAGTGTTTTGTAATCCGGCTCCCACACTGGAGAACAAGAGATTACATTTAAAGTTTTGGTCATCAGGCGCCAACCTGGAGAACAAGGGAATACATTTTAAGTTTTGGTAATCAGGCGCCCACCTGTAGGACAAGGGAATACATTTCAAGTTTCGGTACTCAAGCGCCCACCTGGAGAACAAGGGAATACATTTCACGTTTTGGTAATCAGGCGTCCACCGAAAGAACAAGGGAATATATTTCAAGTTTTTGCTAATCAGGCGCCCACCTGGAAAACAAGGGAACACATTTCAAGCTTTTGGTAATCAGGCGCCCACCTGGAGAACAATGGAATACATTTCAAGTTTTTGGTAATCAGGCGCTCACCTGGAGAACAAGGGAATACATTTCAAGTTTTTGGTAATCAGGGGCCCACCTGGATAACAAGGGAATACATTTTAAGTTTTTGATAATCATATGTCCACTGGAGAACAACGGAATACACTTCAAGTTTTGATAATCAGGTGCCCACTTGGAAAATAAGGGAATACATTTCAAGTTTTTGGTAATTAGGCGTCCACCAAGAGAATAAGGGAATACATATCATGTTTTTCTAATCAGGTGCTCACCTGGAAATCAAGGGAATACATTTCAAGTACTTGGTGATCAGGCGCCCACCTGGAAAACAAGGGAATACATTTTAAGTTTTTTGGAAACAGGTGTCCACTTGGAGAATAAGGGAATACATTTAAAGTTTTGGTCATGAGGCGCCCATATGGAGAATAAGGGAATACATTTCAAGTTTTGGTAGTCAGGCGCCCACCTGGAGAACAAGGGAATATATTTCAAGTTTTGGTAATCAGGCGCCCACCTGTAGAACAAGGGAATACATTTCAAGTTTTTGTAATCAGGCGCCCACCTCGAAAACAAGGGAATACATTTAAAGTTTTGGTAATCAGGCGCCCACCGGAAGAACAAAGGAATACATTTTAAGTTTTTGCTAAGAAGGCGCCCACCTGGAGAACAAGCTAATACATTTCAAGTTTTTGGTAATGAGGCACCCACCTGGAGAACAATGGAATACATTTGAAGTTTTTAGTAATCAGGCGCTCACCTGGAGAACAAGGGAATACATTTCAAGTTTTTGGTAATCAGGCGCGCACCTAGAGAACAAGGGAATACATTTTATGTTTTCGTTAATCATATTTCCACTAGAGAACAACGTAATACACTTAAAATTTTGATAATCAAGCGCCCACTTGGAAAAGAAGGGAATATATTCTAAGATTTTGGTAATTAGGCGCCCATAAGGAGAATAAGGGAATACATTTCAAGTTTAGGTAATCTGGCGCCAACCTGGAGAATAAGGGAATACATTTCAAGTTTTTAATAATTAGGTACCCATCTGGAGAACTAGGGAATACATTTCAAGTTTTTGGTAATCAGGTGCCCACCTGGAGAAAAAGGAAATACATTTCAAGTTTTTGTAATCAAGCGCCCATCTGGAGAACAAGGGAATACATTTCAAGTTTTGGTAATCAGGCGCGCATCTGGAGAATAAGGGAATACATTTCAAGTTTTGGTAATCAGGCGCCCACCTGGAGAATAAGGGAATACATTTTAAGTTTTTAAAAATTAGGTACCCATCTGGAGAACAAGGGAATACATTTCCAGTTTTTGGTAATCAGGCACCCACTAAAGGAATACATTTACAGTATTGGTAATCAGGCATCCACCTGGAGATAAGGGAATACATTTCAAGTTCTTTTTAATCAAGCGTCCACCTGGAGAACAAGGGAATACATTTAAAGTTTTGGTAATCAGGCGTCCACCTATAGAACAAGGGAATATATTTCAAGTTTTTGGTGATCGGGCGCCCACTTGGAGAACAAGGGAATACATTTCAAGTTTGTGTAATCAGATGCCCAACTAGAGAAAAAAGGAATACATTTCAAGTATTTGGTAATCAGGCGCCCACTTGGAGAATAAGGGAATACGTTTCAAGTATTTGGTAATCAGGTGCCCACCAGGAGAACAAGGGAATACATTTCAAGTTTTTGGTAATTAGCCGCGCACCTGGAGAACAAGAGAATACATTTCAAGTTTTTGTAATCAGGTGCCCACTTGGAGAACAAGGGAATACATTTCAAGTTTTGGTAATCAGATGCCCAACTAGAGAAAAAGGGAATACATTTCAAGTTTTGGTAATTAGGCGCCCACCTGGAGAACAAGGGATTACATTTCAAGTTTTTGGTAATCAGGTGCTCACCTGGAGAACAAGGGAATACATTTCAAGTTTTGGTAATAAGGCGCCCACCTAGAGAACAAGGAACACATTTCAAGTTTTTGTAATCAGGCGTCCACCTGGAGAACAAGGGAATACATTTCAATTTTCATTTCAAGTTTTGATAATCAGGCGCCTACATGGATAACAAGGGAATTCATTTCTAGTTTTTGGTAATCAGGCGCCCACCTAGAGAACAAGGGAATACATTTCAAGTTTTGGTAATCAGACGCCCACCTGGAGAACAAGTGAATACATTTCATGTTTATGTAATCAGGTGTCCACCTGGAGAAAAAAGGAATCTACTTCAAGTTTTATTAATCAGCCACTCACCTGGAGAACAAGAGAATGCTTTTCAAGTTTTGGTAATCAGGCGCCCACTTGGAGAACAATGGAATACATTTCAAATTTTTTGTAATGAGGCACCCACTTGGAGAACAAGAGAATACATTTCAAGTTTTGGTAATCAGGTGCCCACCTAAAGAACAAGGGAAAACATCTCAGACTACAAGTCAACAAGGCTACAAGGAGTTTAACAGGAAGGAATACAAGTCAGCAAAGCAACAAGGATGAAGAGCAAGTTTAAAGACATAGATAGGTTCTTTTGTAATCCATAGTTCATAGCTTAGTCTAGCTTCTTTTTATTTTGACACAATGTAATACGGGGATCTAGGAAGCAGCAACAGCAAAAACAGCAACAGTGAGATCACAGATTCGATAGTCTCGGCTACCAAACACTCCTAAACTACAATGACCTGATTACTTTTTAGACGAGGATATGTAGGCAACCTTTGAAGCAGGGTGCAGTCAAGATTTTCAAAATGCTTCTCATAGAGTATTCAAACAGGAAAAAATCACTCGTCTCTGCTCACTTATCTTTGCACGAAAACTCTTTGTGTTTCCGAAAAAGTCGACTAATTTCTTTGCTTGATGTTTCGTCCTTGTATTTCGATATGCTTAAAGTTTTCCGTTATTCAATTATTTGTCTCACTATTCTTTCCCGTTCACTTTGGCCCGATTAAATAAATTGATTACTTGATTTATTTTCCTAATTAGGGTTTGAATCTATATTTTCTTTTTAAAATTGGTATCTTTATGAGATTTTTATTTATTATTTTCTTATATGTGACTTATAATTGGTACTCCCTTCCTTACTTATGCTAATGGCATGATTTCTGGGTTTTGATTTGTTCTAATTGACCTATAAATGATCTCTTACTTATTTCTTACCTTATTAAACTTCAATCTTGCATGTTTATCGATTCTCCCTAATCTAAGTGATATTTCCCGGATTCTATCGTGTAAATTGATTGGGTGTGGCCTCAATTAACTGGTTGAATGATTTGCATACGTTATTTGTGAACTCTTAATTTTCTTTGACTTATTTGTTCTACTTTGCTGAATGCTATATAAACTTCACCATTATAATTTTTTAAACACACAGAATAGTAGAGAGAAACAACCATACACATTGATACACACAACTATTACTTACACACTTGCACAACATAAGTTTCTTTGAATTGCTGTACTGTCTAGCCGGTTGAAAGCCAAGGATAGACTCCTGGATTTCATTCATCTTCACCTTTCTGTTTGCT
Source organism: Nicotiana benthamiana (assembly GCA_034376525.1). Classification (NCBI taxonomy): domain Eukaryota; kingdom Viridiplantae; phylum Streptophyta; class Magnoliopsida; order Solanales; family Solanaceae; genus Nicotiana; species Nicotiana benthamiana. The sequence goes on from CM067326.1 coordinate 8,412,108, forward strand.
ATCTCCTTAACTAGTATGCCTCCTTTTCTATTATCATGTTGTTTTCTATATGCTATGTAGTTAGACCTCGACATGATTCTGTTTGCCCTATATTTTCCTGTATATTCATCCCTTAACTAGCATACCTTAATTCCATCACGTTCTATGTGCTCCTACAGTTAGTTTACCTTAGCATGTTTCTATTTGATCCATGACATTTTTTTGCTTGTTTCTGAAACAATCATGTTTAATTCCTACTACCCAACCTCTATTCTGTATGGATGTTTGATTAATCATTTTAACTTTATCACGTTTCTGTCTGCTTATTATATGTTTATATGGTTCCACCTAGTGATACTTAAGTCAACTTTTAGCGATGTAAAACTTTATTTGATCCAATTGTATTCTCTATGCATAACCTATTTAATCATGTCTACAATTTAAGCATTCTGTTCTTCTTGTGATGGTTCAATTAGTGGTGTCTCATTTGAACCAATTTGCCAAAATATGGTTTCTGTTCTATTTGCAGTTTTGTAATTCGAACCTATCTGCTTCCAAAAACCAGAATCTTTTTCTAAAACTATCCCCTGCCCCTATGTACTATTTTCAAATTTCTACTCTTAGTTATCTTGGGGCCGACCACTCCTAGTGTGAGCACTGATAAGGGTCCATGAGACTTCTTCGAACTCTAACACACTGGGAATGGCCTTCCAATCTGTTACAAAATTGTTTTCTTTTGAAAGGTTCTGGTGTGAGCATTGCCCGGGGTCCCTGAGGCCCTTGGGAACTTTAACACACCAGAAGCCCATTTTGTATATTATGGACTAACTGTGGACATCTGATTTTCTTGAAGGCCTGGATTCCTCGTCGATGTTAGGCCTTCCAAGGCTCCCTATAGTGTTATAGATAGCTGTGTGCAATTCATTCATATTGGTATGTAATAATGTAATAATCTTTGTAAAAACAGATATGGGGTTACTAGTAAAAGCTGGGGAGGGATATGTTTATATATCTTTTATCAAATTCTGGTAGAAATCATGCCTATAGATTGTTGTGGTGATTCTTTATGCACATGCCATTAAAAGCATGCATATAGGAGTTATCTCATTACTTGTAATCTGGAACTTTCACACTTTGCATCCTAGAAATCTTATTTCTAGGTCATTTATCAATTAAAGAACCATATTTCCAAAATCTCCCTGTGTGTATTAGAGATCATGTTTCTAGAATATTCTTTATTAGACTGGATTGGAAACTTGTTAAGGCTTTTACTCATCTAGATATCATGACAATAGGGAATGTATAAAATCATTCTTAATACTTATTTGTAACATGTTTCAGCACTTAGAAAGCATGCCTATTGGATTTAAAGATAAAATCTGCCTGTTTAAATTAGTAAATGGCTTACAGCTTAGATACCATGTCTATAGGGTTCTGCCCTACTACCAGTTAGGCAAGCATGTAAGTTAATTAAAATTTTGGATCTAAAAGCTGTGATTGCTTATTTGAAATATGTCCGGATTTAGAGTATTAACAAAATGGGAATGCAAACTCATAGGTACTCATCTGCTCGCTTTAACAAAATTGTTGTATATTCTATTGCTCATTTAGATATCCTACCTGTAGGATCTTAAAGTCATTTAAAATTTCTTGTTTGAATATCGTGCATTTGTTGTCTATTTGTGGAGGTTAACATGAGCCCACTTAATTGCTCCTTATGTGGCAGTCCTACTTGACTTTTTGTTTGTCTCTTAGTTTTCTCCTTCTAAACAACATAGGTGAGTCTAGAACCGCCTTAAATAGAGGTCCTAAATACCTCCAGGGCCAAATGTAAGGGACTGGTAGTGCACACATATGGTATGCACTGGATTTTATTAGAACGCTTAGGTAATAATTGAAAAGGGGAAGGTAATCGGGTAGTAAGGGAGATGATGATCTGTGCGATAATGCTACACGTAACACCTCAATTTAGGGAAGGTTACTGAGTATTGCATGGAAGTGATCCTATAGGCTAAGCTCGACATGTGGTCGAGAAGGGTTGTTTGGATTATCTAGCCTATGTTTGGGATACTACCAGAGAGACTCCGATGATTGATTCAGTGCTAGTAGTCCGAGAGTACTCCGATGTGTTTCCTTCTAACCTTCCAAGCATGCCACCATATCGTGATATCGATTTTTGTATTGACTTGGCTCTAGGTACCCAACCTATATCTATCTTACCGTACCGTATAGATCAGAAAAAGTTGAAGGAGTTGAAGGAATAGCTTGAGGAGTTGCAAGCAAAGGGGTTTGTCATACAAAGTGTATTACCTTGGGGTGCACCAGTGTTATTTATGTAGAAAAAAGATGGGACTATGCGGATGTGCATTGATTTCCGCAAGTTGAACAAAGTTACCATTAGGAACAAGCACCTGTTGTCGCGTATTGATGATTTGTTTGACTAGTTCCAGGATGCTAGGGTGTTCTCTAAGATGGATTTGAGATCGAAGTACCATGAGTTGAAGAGTCAGGACTCGGATGTTCGAAGACTGCCTTCCGTACTAAATATGGTCATTATGAGTTTATAGTGATGTGATTCGGCTTGACTAATGCCCCATGTACGTTTATGGATTTGATGAATAGGGTGTTCACGCCTTATATTGATTTGTTTTCATTTTCTTCATTGAGACATTTTGATCTACTCACGTAGCATGGAGGAGCACGAGCAACATATGAGAGTGGTGCTTCAAACTTTAAGAGAACAAAAACTATATGTCAAGTTCTCCAAGTGTGAGTTTTGGCTAGATTCTATAGCATTCTTGGGGCATGTTGTATCAGGCGAGGGTATAAAGGTGGATCCCAAGAAGATTGAGGCAATTCAGAATTGGCCTCGTCCCACTTTGGTGACAGCTTCTTGGGGTTAGCAGGTGAAAACTAGGGATTATGATGCATTTTGCACTCCTTGCTTAAGTTTTAAACTGAAATATGGACAAAATAGTCCCAAATGCTCACAACTTGTACTTGACTGCAGGGTTTGATCAGCAAGGTGACAATGTGTCAAAAACCAGCTCAAAAAGGAGTGAAACATACACAAGTACCAAGACCAAGACCAAGCTCAATCATATATGGCTAGTACGGCCACACACCATTTTGTGCAGTTTTTGAAGAAGAAGATCAGAGAGTATGCTTCTTAGTCAACCAGGCGATGCGGCCGAAAAGGATTTTTTGCGATCCACATTTATTTCATTGCGATCGCACTCGACTTTGTGCGGTCCACATTGCCCAAGATCAGAGAGTTGCCAGTTGGAGGATTATGCCCAATGTAGTCCGCAGTCCAATTTGTGCGGACCGCAATAGAAACCACCGCGGCTGCGGTACATTTTGTGCAGTCTGTGGTGGCCAACTTTAGAGAGTAGATTAATCAAGCCAAGAGGCTTAGTGCAGATGCACTCGATTTTGTGCGGTCCGCACTTGCTGCACAATGGTATTTTTTCTAGTATTTTCAGCTTGGCATAAATAGTTTCTTTTCCCATTTTTAGGTCATTACTAGATTTTGTGATGTTTTAAGCATCAATGCCACAAAAGAGGGGTGGGGATGATTTGTGTGGTGCCAAATTTCTGGTTAACTACTCTATGTAAGAACCTGGTTCTTCTAGGTGTTCCAACTGCTACTGTTTGCGGAATAAAGAAATACTGAAAGTAAAGAACACAAATATTTTACGTGGAAAACACCTGGCTCAAAGGGTGAATAGACCACGACCTACTACTCAGTAAGATTTTCCCAAACGTCCACTAATATCACTTAGCCAAAACAACATATATAAAAACTATTTGTAAACCTAAAGGTTAACTCTAATCTCGTTTTAGCACACAACCTAAACTGTTGCGACAACTTCATGTTAACTCTAACTTGAATACTTTAGGTACCTAATACAATTGCTTCTATGAAAGCTGAAAAGTATAATTATAAATCACCTACTAAAATTAAACTAGAATAAAAGATAGATACAATGGAAGTGGTTCTTCTATCTCGTTCAAGTAGCTTCATGAGTGCACACTTAAATCTCACATAAATTGCTTGCAAAATCACCTTGCGCTTTTGCTCTCAATTTAGTATAATTTCTGCATATGTGCAATACCTGTAAAAGAGAACAATCATTGCTATTTAATAGGTTAGTAATCAGAGTTTGATTGAGACTCATTTTCTGCTTCTTCTATCGCAGAAGAATTCTTGATGATATAAAACTCTAACACTATCTTTATGCTGGATTGTATTCTCTTCATATAAGGAGACTTTCTCTCCTTATCTAATATGCAACATTTTTGATCAGATCAGGAGATATTGCTGCTTGATTAGTAGGACTTATCTTCTTCACGTGCATCTTACATGTATAGGTTGATCATGACTTTGCTTTACAAGATAGACCAGGCCCATGACTGAGTTCTTTTGTCATTCTTCAAGACTTCACCTGTTCTTGCACCAACAAATTCCCCCTTTTTGATGATGAGACTCTATGCTTTTTACTTATTTGGAACCTATAAGAACTGATCTTAACCATCAATACTAAACTTGGAAGATTCACTTATCATCAAGGACCGGGTTAGTTAGGTTATAAACATCACTTATTTCAGAATGTGTAAAGAAACATGTCTCCTCCCCCTTTGTCATCATTGAAAAGTTTCATATAAAGTGTGATTACCAAATTTTAATAAGTACTTAGGCCACTGGGGAAACTACAAGTTCAATCATGGTGCGATCATCAGTAATCAAACAAACATATTTAAACTATCAAGGACAAATTAATCATTGAACAATAGCAAAACAGTAATTATCATTGATAGAGATATGTTGCCACCTACAATCCACAAAATTAAACAAAAACATTCAAACCATGAGCAAACAATAGAAAGATAGAAAAATCCCTAATCTGGGTCACTAAGAGTACTAAACAAGTTTAGGAGACAGGATCAAGGAGTCCTAAGTCTTGGGGAACTAGAGGGTTGGGATTGGGTTTGGAGAAGATTCAACATATTCTGAAGAATTCCATCATTCTTCTCCTTTTTTTGGCAAGTTTAGATCTGAGACCACCCCTCTTAGCTTCCACTTCGACCACACGTGTTTGAGCCTAGCTATTTCAGCATCTTTAGCTCCTGAACCAAACTCCTAACCTTGCTGTTGATGGGTGTCTTCTGGGATGAACCAGGGTCATTTGGGATGGCATTGACTGGATAGTCACAAGCAAGCAGAGTATTGATGCCAAAGTTTTCCTTGCTCGAGGCCATTTCCCATTTCTCCAGGGGTACATTTAACCTATCCTGAACTGTGGTTAGAATAAAGCCATATGGAGTAGCATAAGCCTTGGAGCCATATATGACCCTGTCTAGCAGCTTGATAATGAAAGCATGGCAACTGATTTGCTTTCCTCTCTCCAGGAACTCTATAAGGACCAGATCCATGTAGTTAGCAGTGTGCATTCTATCTTGTCTAGACAACAAGAACTTGTTGACAAATTCGAACACAACCTTGTGCTTAGGCCTCATTTCACTTTTCTGCACATCCTTGACTTTATTAACTTCTTCTAAATCACAAAACCTCTTGGTGATTTCAAGGGAAATAAGGAGGGAGTCTAGGAAGGGCCACCTTTTCCTTGTATAATCATCAAACCCTTCAAAAGGTATGTCCAGGATCTCTCACAGTATCTGTGCATCAAACTACACTTGGACTCCTTTCACCAAGCTTTTAACAATACCTTCTATCACACCTACTTTTTCCCGAGGGAGATAGGGAATTTTCCAATTTACGTGACATTAATCGAAATGCGATTATTTTATTTAATTTCTATTCAGAGTTGCCAGTTGGGATAGATTATTTGGTGTCCCAAGTCACCTGTTTATTTTTAAAACCCAAATGAAGGAAATTCGACTTTTATTTTTAAAGTCAGCGAACCAGAAATTCTAGATAAGGAATTCCGTTAACCCCGAAGAAGGTGTTAGGCATTCCCGGGTTCCGTGGTTCTAGCACGGTCACTTAATGATTAGTACTTGGCTAAAATTATATAATTATGTATTTTACAACCTACATGCATTTTACCTTCACCGCTTTTAATTACTCGATCACTCATACTTAAAGATTTATCGAGCTACGCGTACGCACACTCATGTGGTTTAGCAAGTCAGGAGTCATGTCATGCGTACGTGTCACGACCCTAGTTCACCCTCCACAAACATGTCGTGATGGAACCTAGTTCCTATAACTAGGTAAGCCGAACAATGCGAAAATATATATAACTTGCGGAAACATTTAATTAAATTAAGAAAAACTAGAAGAAAATGGTATATAAGTGCCACCTGGCATATACAACTCAAAAATGTGGAAGTCTACAATAACACCCAAAAACCCGGAAACTCACGGGCAACGGAGGCTAATCGAAACGTACTATACTGCTCTAACTCTAGAATGTCTAAGCACTGAACGAAGGGGAAAGCTATCTACTAAATGCTGGAATAAGATAGAGACCATTGGTCTACAGACGTGGCAGATGTACCTCGAAGTCTCTGCTAGATGTCTCCGCCTTCGGAATAGTGTGCCTAAGAAGAAGTACATGGATCTGTATATGCAAAATATGCATAGGAGGGGCATGAGTACACCATAACGGTACTCAGTAATTGGTCGGGTAGTGGCGAGGAAGGTCAGGGCTCTACTGAGATTAAACAATGTAATAAAAATGTACAGTATGAAATAAGATGGAAATAATGTAAACAAACAGTGAAATAAGTTAGAAGTTATGAGGGAGCAACGAATAAGCGATAAATAGAGTACACATAGAAATGTACCGCTCAATACTAAAATACCAAATGAGGATCTCTCAGGATACCGTCCTGTAGTCCATTCCAACAACTTTCTGAGGAGCTCTCGGGATACCATCCCGTAATCTATCATATGAGTATAACCGAAGGATCTCCCAGGATACCGTCCCATAGTCTAACTATCAATGTGTAGGGGGATCTACTAGGAATCTAATGCGTATCCCAAAGTAAAATTGAGGGGGATCTACCGGGAATCTAACCCATTGTCCCAAAGTAAAGTTCAAGGGGGGGGGGGGTGGTAAGTCAATCGGGGATCCAACCCGTAGTCCCAAAGTAAAAACAAAGGGGGTGGGGGAGATACCGGAATCCCACATCCGTAGACCGAATGTAAATGTGCAACAACAACCAGAAGAAATTCAGAAAGACGTACAAAAGACAAACTACAGGTAGCACTAGCATAACATGCTTCATGTAATGCAGTCAAGGCAGCTTAAGCAAGTAGGCAAGTTAAGTAACCTAGACATGCTTTTCTCATCTAATACAGGTTATAATTGCAAGTGAAATAAAGCAAATACGAAAAAAGCTCAGTCTCAATATCTTAAGCAAAATGGATTTTCAACAATTAGCTCAAGTACGCGCTCATCACCTCACGTACAAGGCACTCAATTACCAAATAACATATCTTAAGGGGAAAGGTCCCCCACACATGGTTAGACAAGCCACTTACCTCGAATCGGCTCCAAAATCAACTCGAAATCATACTTTTTCCATGAGTATCCGGCTCCAAATGGCTCAAATATATTCAATTCAATTACATATCATAAATAACATCTCAAGAAACTGATTCTACTATTTAATTCAAAGATAAAATGCGAAATTAGGTAAAATGACCAAAATGACCCTCAGGCCAACATCTTAGAATCGGATAATTTTCACACTTCCAGAACCCTCGTACTCTCACGAGTCTAACCGTATAAAAATCTCCCAAATTGGAGGTCAGACACATACTCAAAACTAAATAGTCTGGTCAATGAAGTTTGACCCATTTTCCATTAAAAAATCCGAAAATAAAGCTGAATTCGTGATTAGCTTAGTGGGTTTTAAGCATAAGGGAGTAGAGAATTGCTACCTAATTGCTGCCCTCGAATATCCCTCGAAATCTCTCCCAATTCTGAGTTCTTTAGCTTTAGTTTTGTTAAAAATGGTCAAACCCTCGTTTTAAAATGTTTACATCTGCCTAAGGATTTTGTTCTATGCAATCGCAACAGAGGGAATATGATCGCGAAGAACAAATATTGAGGGCCAAGAAATTAGTCTATGCGAACACATCCCAAGCAATACGATTGCAGAAGAGAGAGGAGACAGGGCTACACAATCGCAAAAAATGCAGTGCGATCGCATAGAAGGAAATTAGCCCTTTCCAAATTACACTATGCAATCACAGGGGTGAAGATGTGATCGCAGAGAAGGAAAATCTCTGCAACCGCTGAAGCAAAATCTGCTGCTTTCTAAGTTCTAAAAATGACCCGTCGAGCATGCGAAACGCACCTGAGGCCCCCCGAACCTCAACAAAACCTATGGGACATATCCCATATCATTATTTAAGCTTGTAACAATCCTTAAACCACCTAAAACAACATCAGAAACTCGAATTAACCAATGATCTGAGCCTAAGAACTTCAAATTTTATCAAAACACGCTTTCAATAAAAAACCTAAACAAGACACGTCCGAATGACCTGAAAGTTTGCATACACATCCCAAATGGCATGACGAAGCTACTACAACTTCCGGAATCCCATTCTGACCCTCGGATCAAAAACACCTATCGGACCGGAACTTTAAAAATTCATACTTCGGCATTTCAAGCCTAAATGAGTTACCGACTTCTGATATACATTCCGAACACGCCCCAACCCTGAAATCACCTAAAAGAGCTAACAGAATAATCAAATTTCCAATATGGGGTCGTCTTCATGCTGTTCTGACTACGGGCCACTTATCAATACTTAAGCTCTCATTTAGGGACTAAGTGTCCCAAAAACTCTCCTAAACCCAACATCGAACATCCCGGCAAACTAAAATACCAGAAATAAACTTAGGGGAAGTAGTTAATGGGGGATCAGGGTAAAAATTCTAAAAACGACCGGCAGGGTCGTCACATCCTCCTACACATAAACATTTGTTCGTCATCGAACAAGAATAGAGATCATACTTGAAGTAGTGAAAAGATTAGGGTATCAACTGCGCATATCCCGCTCGGTCTCCCAAGTCGCATCCTCGGGCGGCTGACCCCACCACTAAACCTTTACTGAAGCAATGTTCTTGGACTTCAACTTTCTGACCTGCCTATCCGATATAGCCACTGGCTCTTCAACATAGGATAGATCATTGTCCAACTGGACTGAGATGAAATCCAACACTTGCGACAAATCATCGCGATACCTCCGGAGCATCGAAACATGAATACCGGATGAACTCCTGCCAAGCTGGGAGGTAAGGAAAGCTCATAAGCAACCTCTCTAACACGTCTCAGAACCTAAAAAGGGCCAATGAACATCAGACTCAACTTTCTTTCCAAACCTTATGATGCCCTTCATAGGCTAAACTCGATGCAAAACCCGCTCTCCGACCATATATGCAACAGCACAAACCTTTCGGTCTGCATAACTCTTCTATTTGGACTTGGCCGTATGGAGTATATCCCGAATCACCTTGACCGTCTCCAATGCATCCTGAACCAACTCTGTGCACAATAGCCTGGCCTCACCAGGCACAAACCAACCCACCGGAGACCTCCACCTTCTACCATATAAAGCCCATACGGTGCCATCCGAATGCTAGAGTAATAACTGTTTTTGTAAGCAAACTCCACCAATGGCAAGACTGATCCCAATACCCTCCAAACTCAATCACACAAGCATAGAGCATATCCTTAAGAATATGTATAGTGCGCTCGGACTGTCTGTCCATCTGGGGGTGGAATGCTATGCTCAGCTCCACTCGAGTACCTAACTCTTGCTAAACTGATCTCCAAAATAATGATGTAAACTGAGTACCTCTGTCCCAAATAATAGAAACTGGAATACCATGCAGACGAATAATCTCCCGGATATAAATCTCCGGCAACCGCTCTGATGAATAAGAGTACACACAGGGATAAAATGAGCGGACTTGGTCAGCCAGTCCACAATCAACCAAATGGCATCAAACTTCTTCACAGTCCGAGGGAGTCCAACTACAAAACCATGGTGATCCTCTCCCATTTCCACTCTGGAGCTGAAGCAACCCACCTGGTCTCTAGTGCTCACACTTCATCTCGTGACAGTTGAGGTATCTAGCGGCATATCCAACTATATATTTCTTCATCCACCTCAACCACTAGTGTTGTCTCAAGTCCTGATACATCTTCGCGGCACCTGAATGGATGGAATACCGTGAACTATGAGTTTCTGCTAAAATAAGTCCTGAATCCCCTCAACATTGAGCACACAAATGCCGCTATGCATAATTAATACTCCGTCATCTCCAATGGTCACCTCTCTGTCATCGGCGTGCTGAACCGTGTCCCTGAGGACAAGTAAATGCGGTTTATCATACTTTCGCTCCCTGATGCGATCGAACAATTAAGACCGAGAAACCATACATGTTAGAACCTGACTGGGCTCCAAAAGATCCAATCTCACAAACTGACTGGCTAAGGCCTGATCATCCATCACCATAGGTCTCTCTGAAGCTGGTATATAAGCCAAACTTCCCAAGCTCTCTGCCTGATGACTCAAGGCATCCTTTACCACATTGGCCTTTCCCGAGTGATATAGAATAGTAATATCATAATCTTTCAGTAACTTTAACCACCTCGTCTGGTGCAAATTTAGATCCTTTTGCTTGAACAAGTGCTTCAAACTCCGATGGTCTATATAGATCTCACAAGGAACAACGTACAAGTAATGACGCCAGATCGTCAAGGCATGAACAATAGCAGCTAACTCAAGGTCGTGTACATGGTATTTCTTCTCATGTATCTTCAACTGTCTAGACTCGTAGGAAATATCCCTACCGTCTTATACCAACACCGCTCTTAGGGCAACTCTCAAGGCATCACAATAGATAGTATAAGACCCCGAACCAGTAGGCAATTTCAAAATAGGGACTGTAGTCAAAGCTAACTTATGCTTCTGAAAGCTCGCCTCACACTCACCTGTCCACTGAAATGTGGCACCTTTCGTGGTCAATCTAGTCATAGGGGTTGCAATCAATGAAAACCCTATCTACAAAACAAGGGTAATAACCCGCCAGGCCATGTAAATTGTGAATCTGTGTAGCTGAGGAGGGCCTAGGCCAACTCTACTCGGCCTCTATCTTCCTCAGTTTTACCCAAATGCCCTTGCTCAAAATCACGTGGCCCAAGAATGCCACTGAATCCAACCAAAACTCACATTTTGAGAACTTCGCATATAATTTCTGCTCCCTTAGGGTCTGAAGCACGGTCCTCAAGTTCTGCTCATGATCTTCCCGACTTCAAGAATACACCAGAATATCATCAATAAAAACAATAACAAACGAGTCAGGATATGGCCTCAACATACTGTGTCTCAAATGCATAAATGCTGCAGGGGCTTTGGTCTGCCCAAAGGACATAACAAGGAACTTGTAATGACCATACTGAGTCTTAAAGGCAGTCATCGGGATATCTGGCTCCCGAATCTTCAACCGATGCTAACCCGAGCGCAAGTCAATCTTAGAAAACACATGTGCGCCCTAAAGCTTGTCAAGAAGATCATAATACGAGGTGAATGATAAAGGTTCTTCATGGTAACCTTGTTGCACTGGCGATAATCAATAGACATATGCATAGAACCATCCTTTTTCTTCACAAAATGTACATGATCACCCCACAGAGAAACACTGTGTTGAATAAAACCCTTGTCAAGCAATTCCTGTAACGGATCCTTCAATTCCTTCAACTCAGGAGGATCCATATGATACGGAGGAATGGAAATGGGCTGAGTGCCTGGCAACAGGTCAATGCCAAAATCAATGTCCCTATCGGGCGGGATGCCCGTAAGATCAGCTGGAAACATATTGGGATAATCTCGTACCACTAGAACTGAATCAACAGAAGGGGTATCAGAACTAACATCTCTCACATAAGCTAAATACGCGGCACAACCCTTCTCAACCATGCGCTGAGCATTGAGAAAAGAGATAACTCTACTGGGAGTGCGATCTAAAGTACCACTCCACTCAATACACGGAATACCTGGCATAGTCAGCGTCACGGTCTTGGCGTCATAATCAAGAATAACAAAATGGGGCGACAACCATTCCATGCCCAAAATAATATCAAAATCAACCATACCGAGTAACAATAAATCCGCTCTAGTCTCAAAACCACCAATAGTAACTAAACATGACCGATAAATGCGGTCCACAATAAGAGAATCCCCCACAGCAGTAGAAACATAAATGAGGGCACTAAAAAAATCCCGAGGCACACCCAAATAAGGAGCAAAGTAAGAAGACACACAAAAATAGGTAGAGCCCAGATCCAATAAAACCGATGCCTCTCTATGACAAAACCAGCATAATACCTGTGATAACAGAATCAGAGGCAACAGCCTCGGCACGAGCAAGAAGGGCATAATATATGGCGTGGCCTCCCCCTTGAGGGAGACCTCTACTTCCCCGGCCTCCACCTCTAGCTGGCTGAGCGAATGGGGCTGTAACTGGAGCTGTATCCGTAGCCTGGGAGCTCTGCGGGGCATGTTGTGGTTGAGCAGTCTGGGAAGACGCACCCTACCAAGTCTAGGGCAGTCCCTAACCATACGGCGCGTATCACCGCACTCAAACCAATCTCTGGGAGGGCGCAACGACAATAGTTGACTAGGGATAGGTCTATTGTACTAACCTCCGTAAACACCCCGCGCAGAAGGCGCACTAGAATTTGGAGGTACGTAGTAAGGCTCCTCAGGTATAGGTGGAGCTAGAGAACTCTAGATGCTGGAAGAGCTGAATGAATGGGGCAAACCACTAAACTCTTACCATGTCGACCTGTACAGGCACTAGAGTAGTGGCCCGACTCTTGAGACCTCTTGGCCTCCCTCTCCCCTCTCTCCCTGGCGAGCATACTCTCGATCCTCTTAGCAGTGCTCACTACCTGTTGATAAGGAGTGTTCATCTCCAACTCTCAAGCCATGCTAGATATGATGGGTGGGATAAGACCCTCGATAAACCGATGAACACTCTCTCGAACTGTAGCAACTAAGGCTGGCGCATGCCTGGCCAATCTGGTATAACGGATGACATACTCCGAAATGGTCATAACACTCTGGTGCAAATGTTCTAAATCTGCGTGCCATGCGTCCATGAATCTCTGGGGGACAAACTCTCTCATAAACATCTTCGAGAGTTGGGTCCAAGTCAGTGAAGTAGCCTCGACTGAATTGTCTATCTCATAAGTGTTCCACTAATCATAGGCGGCTCTCCGAAGCTCAAAAGCAGTAAAGGAAACACCACTGGACTCTACTATGACCATAGTGCGAAGTATACGGTGGCACTCCTCTAGAAATCCCAAGGCGACATCTTTCGCTAATCCACTGAAAATCGGAGGATGATACTTCTTGAACCTCTCCAACCTCCGCTGCTCGTCCTCAAAAGAAGCTGCCCTATCCACGGGCTGAACTAGCACTGCAGGCGAAACATGAATGATTTCTCGGACATACTCAACATGCTCTCGCTGCTCGAGAGTGCGGACGGTAGGAGTCTATGCTCCTCCCCCTGCCTGGGATGTGGCGGCAACAAGGGGAAGCAACCTTGCCTGAACCAAGGTGGTGTAGACACTCATGAACTGAGCCAACGTCTCCTCGAGACCTGGAGTAGTAGTGGCAGTAGTAGGCGTGCCTAGTGCATGGGCTCTTGATGGATCTGCTCGTGGTGCCCCGCTGGCAGCTCGCGCATGTGCTTTGGTTGCACCACGTGCGCGTCCTCGACCTCTACCCCCGCCCCGGCCTCTGACGGCTGTAGTAGGGGGCGCAGGTGCCTGGTCATCCGAGTAATGCGTGTCCTCACCATCTGTGAGAGAGTAGAAGACATACGTTTATAATTTTTGTGTTATCAAAATATCACATCATAAGGAAATCAATAAAGTAGAAATTTTCCTAATAGTTACATAGCCTCTCGTATATAAGTATAGACGTCTCTGTACCGATCAACGAGACTCTAATAATGGCCCGTGTCCCGTGACTCCTATAAACCTAGAGCTCTAATACCAACTTGTCATGATCCCAATTCACCCTCCATGAACATGTCGTGATGGTACCTAGTTCCTATAACTAAGTAAGCCTAACAATGCGGAAATATATATAACTTGCAGAAACATTTAATTAAATTAAGCAAAAACTAGAAGAAAATGGTATATAAGTGCCACCTGACATATATAACTAAAAAATGCGGAAGTCTTCAATAACACCCCAAAACCCGGAAACTCACGGGCAACATAGGCTAATAGAAACATAATATACTGTTCTAACTCCAGAATGTCTAAGAAACTGAAATAAGGGGTAAGCTATCTACTAAATGTTGGAATAAGTTAGAGTCTCCTGGCTTGCGGACGTGGAAAATGTACCTCGAAGTCTCTGTTAGACGTCTCCGCCTTGGGAATAGTGCACCTGAGAAGAAGTACCTAAAATGCACATGAAAAACATGCGCACGAGGGGCATGAGTACAGTACAACGGTACTCAGTAAGTGCCAAGCCTAACCTCGGTCGGGTAATGGCGAGGAAGGTCAGGGCTCTAGTGAGGTTAAACAATATAATAAGAATGTACAGTATGAAATAACATGGAAATAATGTAAACAAACAATGAAATAAGACAGAAGTTACAGCAGCAACGAATAAGCGATAAATAGAGTAAACACCGAAATGTACCACTCAAAAATACCAAATGAGGATCTCCCAGGATACCGTCCTGTAGTTCATTCCATCAAATTTCCGAGGAGCTCCCGGGATACCGTCCCGTAGTCCATCATATGAGTGTAACCGAAGAATCTCTTGGGATAATGTCCCGTAGTCCATCTATCAATGTGCAGGGGGATCTATTGGGAATCTAACCCGTAGTACCAAAGTAAAACGCAGGGGGATCTACCGAGAATCTAACATGTAGTCCCGAAGTAACGTGCATGGGAGATCTACTAAGAATCAAACCCGTAGTCCCAAAGTAAAAAAACAAAGGGGGGGGGGGGGGAGCTACTAGAATCCCACATCCGTAGTCCCAATGTAAATGCGCAACCATAACCAGAAGACATTTAGAAAGACGTACAAAAGACAAGCAACAGGTAGTACTAGCATAACATACTTCATGTAATACATTCAAGGAAACTTAAGCAAGTAGGCAAGTTAAATCAACTCGACATGCTTTTCTAATCTAACACAGGTTATAATTGCAAATGAAATAATGCAAATACGAAAGAAAGCTCAGTCTCAATATGATATGTAAAAATTGGATTTCAACAATTAGCTCAAGTATGCGTTTGTGACCTCACGTACTAGGCACTCAATTACCAAATATATCTTAAGGTTAGACAGGCCACTAACTTCGAACCGGCTCCATATAAACTCGAAATCACACTTTTTCCATGAGTATCCGACTCTAAATGGCTCAAATATATTCAATTCAGCTATATATCGTAAATAACATCTCAAGAAATAGATTCAACTATTTAATTCAATGATAAAATGTGAAATTAGGTAAAATGACCAAAATTCCCCTCAAGCCAATATTTTGGAATCAGATAATTTTCATATTTCCAGAATCCTCGTACTCTCGCGAGTCTACCCATATAAAAATCTCTCAAATCGGAGGTCAAACACCCACTCAAAACTCAATAGTTTAGTCTATGAAGTTTTACCCATTTTCCATTCAAAAATATGAAATTAAAGCTGAATTCGTGATTAGATTAGTGGTTTTAAGCATATGGGAGTAGAGAATCATTACCCAATCCTTTCTCTCGAAAATCCCTAGAAATCTCCCCCAATTTCAAGCTCTCTAGCTTGAGTTTTGTTAAAAATGGCCAAACCCTTGTTTAAAAATGTTGATATCTGCTTAGGGATTTTGTTCTATGAGATCGCAACAGAGGGAATGCGATCGCGAAGAGTAAACATTGAGGGCCCAAAAATTATTCTATGTGAATGCATCTCAAGCAATGCGATCGCAGAAGAGAGGGAGACAGGGCTATGCGATCGCGAACAACACAGTGCGATCGCGTAGAAGGAAATTAGCCGCCTCCAATTTACACTATGCGATCGCAGGGGTGAAGATGTGATCGCAGAGAAGGAAATTGTCTGCAACCCCTGAAGCAAAATCTGCTACTTTCTAAGTTCTAGAATGACCCGTTGAGCATCCGAAACACACCTGAGGCCCCCGGACCTCAACCAAACCTACGGACATATTCCATAGCATCATTCAAACTTGTACCAATTGTTAAACCACCTAAAACAACGTCGGAAACTCGAATTAACCTATGATTTGAACCTAAGAATTTAAAATTTCATCAAAACACGCTTTTGATCAAAAACCTAACCAAAACACGTCCGAATGACCTGAAATTTTGCACACACATCCCAAATGGCATGACGAAGCTACTGCAACTTCTAGAATTCCATTCGGATCCTTAGATCAAAAACTCACTATCGGACCGGAACTTCAAAAATCCATACTTCGGCATTTCAAGCCTAAATGAGCTAAGGACTTCCGAAATACATTCTATATGTGCTCCCTACCAAGAAATCACCTAACGGAGTTAGAGATTTTCTTCACACTGTTCCGACTGTGGGCCACTTTCCAACAAATAAGCTCTCATTTAGGGGCTAACTGTCCAAAAACTCTCCGAAATCCAACACCGAACGTCACGGCAAACCAAAATAGCAAAAATAGACTTGGGGGAAGCAGTTAATGGGGGATCAGGGTATAAGTTCAAAAAACAACCGACCGGGTCTTCACAGTACGTGTACACAATTCACAACACTTATTTTATTTAAGAAAAAGATTTGTCAAAGTCGCATGAGCACGTACCTTGATTTATTTTGAGAATCATAATTATGTCACGCGAACGTATACCTATTTATGATAATAAATTTTAAATGCGCCTAAAGTACTCTAACGATGTTCATTATTTACTTCCTAAGTTTAATCTAAGGTTATGATGGAAATGGAATTATTGTGGGAGGAAATTAATAAATTAGTTATGAAAAGATGAGCTAGGCTAAGAATATTTAACAATTGGGTTAGCTAGAGCTCTCATATGCATTAAACCACTAAACTTAAACATTTAGCCCATTATAAACTAAATTTTCCATTTAATATTTTTACCTGTTGACAAGTAATGGAGAATCAATTTAACTAAGTAGAGTACAGTAACATGACCCAACAAACATATTTCAATTATCAATTCTATTTATCTACATTTTTAATTTACGGTAGAAAATATTATGATAAATGTAAAAGCTTGTGTTAACCCAACATACTTACTAAATTAAAACAACAACCAATTTAGCTCTATCAATTGGGGATTGATATTTCACTGCCCAATATAAAAATAAAAAAAAAACAAATATTGACAAGAACAATGCCCTTTTTTAACTCTTAATCAAGATTATATTTACATCCAGTAAAAGATGTATTCAAACACATTAAATATCACCAACTAATAGGAGAACAACAAACATTTGAGACTTTCACATTGATTTAACAGTTAAACAATCAACATAACTGCATCAAACTAAAACTTCAAAGCTTGAAGCTTAATCAACGTAATGAGAGAAGTAAGGAAACGGACCTTGAATATTCAACAGCTTTTAAATATAGTGATAAGAATATATCTTTAACAAATACGGAATATCATACGAAGTGAATAGATTCAGAAACAAAGCCAGGCCTTTACCGGTAAACTCCTAATTGACCATATGCCGGAACCTTTGCCGGACTGTTTCCCAGAAACTTTGGAGCTCTTTCAGAGTCGATTCCAGCTGGTTTTAGTGATATTTTTCAGCTCAGTTTAAGAATGGAGAAGGGGGGGGGGGGGGGGGGTTTATACTAGGTTTGAATTGGTTTTCAGAGACGATTTGCTGCTGTGTTTGTTTTTTGTGGGAAAGGGTAGTTATATTGCTGTATTTGACGTGAATTTCATGGCTGGTGGTAGCTACCTTCCTCCAGTTTTTTTTTTGATTGCTTTTTTTTTGTCTCCCTTTTTATAAAGAAGAATAAGGGTGATTATATGGTGATGTGGGTGTGAATGTGTGATCATGGATAGAAGAGGTGAGTGAAGTAGGAAAAATGGAAAAGTTAATTATCTGATGGGTTTGGAAAAAGGGGATCATGGGGTGATTGAGAGAAGAGATTAGAATAAAATTTGCACACTATCCTAAAATAAAGCAAGGATACCTGTACAAAAATCCTAGATAGATTTAATATATTTTTTTTGTTGAAAGTTACATTTGTTCTCTAACTTTAAATGTCACGTGAATTCTTGTTGCTTGATCTTTTTTTTTAAATAAATAAATAAAATTAATTGAACTATTAAGAAAAAATATTAACGAACTAACTCTAGACTAAATATTATATATATATATATACACATATACATATCCTTCAAATATTACTTAAAAAAAACATAATTTATTAAAATTACTGTGAAATGAAATCATATATTATTTGTTAATTTTTTTTTCTCATTACACATAGAAATAAAAATATGTATTCTAAGAATGTTAATATTTTTGTAGTTTTTTTTTAATTTTCTCAAATAAAACCTATTAAGAGCAAGATTAACATTTAAAATATTAAGATTAGACCAAAAAGAAATATTTACACTAAAATAGAATAGATTTGTAGTGTGGTCAAAAAGTAGTCGTTCACAACATGCCCCTCTTTGCTTGAAACATGAAAAGTTTTCAGGAAAAGAAAATGAACAAGGTGACTGATTTTTGACCTCACTATTATTTTAAAATAAAAATAAGATAAAAAGAAAAGATGCGACCGAGCCTTGGTTTTAGGCAGCCTACATATCTCAGGTTATAATGGAATCAGATCACGTGTAGTTCAAGTGGGAGACAAGTGATGGAGCATACTTAGATGGAGAGTCCACTGAGGTTCCGTCGAGGTTCCGATCCGCGGTTCCTACTATTACATCAAAATGAAAAGAAAATTACATACTCTTGAATTCCATCCTATCTAAATTTCATCTGGAGTCTTGTATTGATTCTTGACTTGCTTCTCCCATTGACTTTCAATTGAAATTTGATGCTCTCGATGCAACAGACTTAAAATATTCTCACAAACTTGCTTCTTGATTAAATGATGGGAAGATGGATCTTGACCATATGTCTCCGCATGCATTACGTCAAAGTTGGTTGCGGTTGATATTGAGATCAAATGTTCCACTTTCTCTGGATAGAACTGAAATCTTATTTTTGCACATCCAATCGGAGCTTTGCAGAAAAAACCTACAAGCTATCACAAACAAACAAAATGAACAAAAATTTTCTACCCCAGTTTGTACTAGGAAATTTTTGTAAGCTATTGAAAAGACAATAAACTATCTTTGCTATTGCAGAATAAGGAATTACAAAAAAACAAGTGTTTTTTAAATAATAGAGGATGTTGTACCCTATGTTAACAAGAAGGAAGGCAACCAGGGGATGTAGTACCCTGTGTTGACGATAAGATAAGGCTCGTGGCACTCTGAGATTCTACTAGGGGTTGTCGTACCCTATATAGGTATAAATTAATGCGACCATGGGATGTAATACTGTGTGTCGGCAATAAGATGAGGGTCGTGGCACTCTGAGATGCTACTAGGGAATGTTGTACCCTATGTTTGCAACAACAAGTGCAACCAGGGGGTATAGTACCCTGTGCTGGCAATAAGATGAGGCTCGTGGTACTCTGAAATACTATTAGGGGATGTCGTACCCTATGTAGAAAATAATGCAGCCATGGGATGTAGTACCCTGTGCTGGCAATAAGATGAGGCTCGCGGCACTCTAAAATGCTACTAGGGGATGTCGTACCCTATGTAGAAAATAATGTAGCCAAGGGATGTAGTACCCTGTGTTGGCAATAAGATGAGGCTCGTGGAACTCTGAAATGCAACTAGGGGATGTCGTACCCTATGTTGAAAATAATGCAGTCGGGGGATGTAGTACCCTGTGTTGGCAATAAGATGAGGCTCGTGGCACTCTGAAATATGACTAGGGGATGTCGTACCGTATGTTGAAAATAATGTAGCCAGGGAATTTAGTACCCTGTTTTGGCAATAAAACGAGGCTCGTGGCACTCTGAAATACTACTAGGGGATGTCGTACCCTATGTTAGCAATAAGAAGTGTAATCAGGGGATCTCATACCCTGTATTGAAGATATGCTGTTTATTACCTATAATGAAACTAAAAATAACATGATTACATGCATATTGGAATGAAATCATGAATTTGAGAACTTCACTTGGTAGTGTTTGTCTTTTCACGGGTTGTTTCACTAAACTATTATGTTCTTCTTATAAACAAAGAAAGATTCGTTAATTTTAAAATGGTGGTCAGTTTGTGGCGTTGATTTCTTGGATGACTTGACCTTGTGTCCATTACACTTGTTAGAAAAACCGACCTTATTAATGATCGTACAAATTATCGGGAGATTCTGACTTTACTTTCTGAAGATCTTCGTTCTTATCATCAACACCTGGTTATTTTTCGCCTATCACCATTCGTGTCTATGGTGCAAACAACCTTGCTCCCCAAAACAACTTTTGATGAGTAACTTTTGTTGATCCTTGAAACATTTCTTATTACTTCAAGCCTTTTTTCTTGACAAGGAATATCAAAGTTGGATTTATGGCTTTGCCCATACTGTTTATGCCCAGAAAATTTTGCTCATATAACGGGGAAACTGTAGGCAATTTTGTGGCCTTTATTTTTGCTTTGCTTTGACAAAAAATAGAATGAAATGGACTCAAAGAGAATTGTATGAAAGAAAACAAGTAGGTAAACTAATAGGCATTACAACTTAATCAAGAAGCGTCCCTTTCAGGGAAATTTAATTAGAAAGAACTTATTTGGAGGAATATGCTGACTTCAATGAACATGACATGCACTTTGGACTGGATGCCCGATCAGTGTGAACTGTCTAATTTCAAAATGTGTTGTAAAACTTCACTTTGAAACTGAGTTCTTTGTCGTATCCATGCTTGTGCCAGGATATAATAAACTAAAATCAATAAACGATGCCCTTCGTGGGTTTTCACCAATTGACCTCTCTCATTTTTCTTTTTCTCAACTCACCATCGCTTTATATTGCCCTTGAGGGTTTTCACCAATAAGACTCTCTCACTTGTTTTTCTCTCTTTGCAATGGTTGAAGCATCACCTGCAGTATACTGACATAGCACTCTCAAAATATGATCAGAAGGTCACAAAAGGACAAGATAAAAATAACTGCTTAATTTAATTACACTTTTTGGAACCATTTGGTGGAACAACCGTCAAATACTAAGTATATATATAAGAAAAATGCCCCAACAAAAGCGTGTTAGACATAGTATCTTGACCGCATTTGCATTAACGGATATGTGTGTGACCTTTCCTTCTATATCTGCCAAGTGTAGAGCTTCTATCGACAATACTTTCTTGACAAGGTAAGGACTTGCCAATTCGGGGCGAATTTTTCTTTTGCTTCTTCCTGGTGTGTAAAGATGAGTTTCGAAACAACCTGTCCTACCTCAAATTTTCTTGGGTGCACTTTCTTATTGTAAGAGCGTGCCATTCTTTGTTGGTATAGCTGACCAAAACAAACTGCCGCCAAACGCTTTTCATCAATCAAACTCAAATCTTCCAATCGTGACTTCACCCATTCAGTGTCTTCAATCCTAGCTTCAACAATTATTTGGAGAGAGGGAATCTCAACTTCAGCAGGTATGACCGCTTCAGTTCCATAAAATAACAAGTAGGGCGTTGCGCCAACTGATGTACGGACAATTGTCCGATATCCCAAATGAGCAAAAGGAAATTTCTCGTGCCATTGTCTAGACCCTTGGACCATCTTCCTAAGAATCTTCTTGATGTTCTTATTTGCAGCTTCAACAACTCCATTAGCTTTGGGTCGGTAAGGAGTAAAATGGTGATGCTCAATTTTAAATTGTTTACATACCTCCTTCATTAGATGACTATTCAAATTAGCAACATTATCTGTAATAATGGTTTTTGGAAAACCGAAATGACAGATGATGTTGGAGTAAATGAATTCTACTACTGTTTTCTTGGTAAGTGCTTTTAATGTAATAGCTTCCACCCATTTGGTGAAGTAATCAATTGCAACCACGATAAATCTGTGCCCATTTGAAGCTTTTGGCTCGATTGGGCCAATGATGTCCATTCCCCAAGAAACAAAAGACCAAGGAGCCGATAGAGGATAAAACTCTAAAGGAGGCAAGTGAATCAAATCACTATGAATCTGACACTGGTGGCACTTGCGAACAAAACAAACGTAATCTTGCTCCATAGTAAGCTAATAATATCCCGCCCGAAGGATCTTCTTTGCTGGAACATATCCATTCATGTGCGGACCACAAACTCCCTAATGCACCTCGTTCATTATCATTTCAGCTTCTTTGTCATCCACACATGTCAATAAATTAAAATCCAGGGTTCTTTGTATAGGATTTCCCCACTCAAAAAAACTTTTAGATAGTCGCCTAATAGTTTTCTTTTGATCCCTATTAGCATGTTCCGGATATTCTCTTGTTTTCAGAAACTGTTTAATATCACGGTACCATGGTTCAAAATCTAGTTCTACTTCAATTTTATTGCAATAACCATGTTTATCCCGAATTTCAATTTCTAATAGGTCAATGTGAGTATTACCCAGATATGGAAGAATTGAGGCCAGGGTGGCCGAGGCATCAGCTAATTCATTGTGAAACCTGTGAATGTACCTAAACTCGATGGACTTGAACTTCTTGCCAAGATCTTCCACACATTGTCTATATGGAATGAGCTTGATGTCTTGAGTCTCCCAATCACCTTGAGCCTGTCAAATAAGCAAATTTGAATCTCCCATCACCAACAGGTCATGCACATTTAGGTTTATTGCCATGTTCAGACCCATGATGCAAGCTTGATATTTGTCGTGTTGTTTATACAGAAGAAACGAAGTCGTGCCTTAGTAGGGTAATGTTGCCCAGTAGGTGATTCAAGAACTGCCCCAACCCCTATGCCTTTTATATTGACAGGCCCATTAAAGTATAGTTTCCAAACTTGACTGTCATCTTGTACTACTTCTTCAACTAAATTAACCTCTTTATTTGGGAAGTATGTGTTCAAATATTCATACTCATCATCCACCGAGTTTTCTCGCAGTTGATCATCCAAAGCTTGTGCCTTCATGGCAGTGCAAGTGACATAAACAATATCAAACTCTGTGAGCAAGATTTTCCACTTTGCCAATCTGCCAGTTGGCATCGGCTTCTCAAAAATGTACTTCAGAGGATCCATTCGAGATATGAGGTAAGTTGTGTAAGCCAAAAGATAATGCCTAAGATTCTGAGCAACCTAGGTTAAGGCACAATATATCCTTTCCAAAAAGAGTGTATTTGGCTTCATAAGTGGTGAACTTTTTGCTCAAATAATATATTGCTTGTTCTTTTTTCCTGCGGCATCATGTTGACCCAGAACACAACCAAAAGAATTAGCTGTTACTGACAGATAAAAAAATAGAGGCCTACCAGGTTCTGGCAGGATCAAAATAGAGGGATTTGACAAATATTCCTTGATCTTATCAAAAGCTTCTTGGCACTCATCTGTCCACTTGATAGCGGCGTTCTTTTTCAACAACTTGAAAATAGGCTTACATGTGGTTGTAAGCTGTGCAATGAACCTGCTGATGTAGTTCAATGACCTGAGCAAACTCACGACTTCCTTTTTATTCTTCAGGGAAGGTAGCTCTCGAATGGTCAATATCTTGGAGAGATCTAACTCAATGCCTCTTGGACTAACTATAAAACCCAAAAGCTTCCCAGAAAGAACTCCAAATGCACATTTGGCTAGATTAAGTTTGAGATTTTACCTTTGTAGCCTTTCAAAGAACTTTTTTAAGTCGTGAACATGATCATCTTGTGTTCTAGACTTAATGATCACATCATCAACATACACCTCAATCTCTTTGTGCTTTATTTTTTGGAATATGGTAGTCATGGCCTCATGTAAGTTGCTCCTGTATTTTTCAAACCAAATGGCATGGACCTATAACAATAGGTTCTCCATGGAGTGGTGAAAGCGGTCTTTTCTGGATCTTCTTCATCCATCAAAATTTGGTGATATCCGGCATAATAATCCACAAAATATTGGATCCTATGTTTAGCACAATTGTCAACAAGGATATGAATGTTGGGTAAGGGAAAGTTATCTTTTGGACTTGCTTTGTTTAAATCCCTATAGTCAACACAAAATCTGATTTTCCCATCTTTCTTTGGCACAGACACAACATTTGCTAACCATGTGGTATATCGGACGACCCTGATCACATTTTCACTTAGTAGCTTCGTGATTTCTTCTTTAATCTTATCACACATGTCTGTCTTAAACTTCCTTTGTTTTTGCTGGATTGGTAGTAAATTGGGATATGTGGGAATCTTATGGACCACTAAGTCGGCACTCAATCCTGGCATGTCATCATACGAACAAGCAACTACATCTTTATATTCGAACAAAAATTGGATTATGGAATCTCTCGTCTTTTATTTTAGTATGAATGCTTATTTTTGTTTCTCTAATTTATTTAGGACTTCACAGGTTAATTGCCTTAGTTTTATTTAAGTTAGACTTAGGCTTATTCTTAAATTGATCCAATTCTCTTTTATTTCCTTAAAAGTATCATCTTCATTATACTCAACTTCTTGATTCATTATTTCGAGATTAGAAAACTTTTTAAGATTTGGGCATGAATTCCGCGTGCATGTCATGTTTTTAGAGCCAGCATAAACGAAACTGAAAATAATGAAAAATTAAAAAAAATTAGGGAATGGAAAAGATAGAATTCTACTATGAAACTGGAACTTCATTTCATTGAATTGGAAAGGATAGAAGGGTTAACATCAAATCAAAGCAATTAAACTAAAATATCTTGATTAAAACCCTAAAAATAATCCAAATACAGAAAAAGTAACAAAACAGACTACCAAGACTCCTTCCTGATGAGAAGAGGAGTTGCTTCCCAGTTGTTGAGCGAGGTATCTGGACCAATCAGCTGAACACTTGCACGGTTAGGGCCCTCACCAACTTGAACCATATTGATTCCATAGAACATCTCATTGAGAACCTGGCAAACTTCGTCAATGTCATCTTGAGTAGAAAGATTTTGGACTTCTTCAAATTGTGGCTTGACAAAAGAGTAGGAAATATGAGGGATTGGTTTTAACAATTTCTAACCATTCTTTTTGCAAGCCTTGTCTCTGTTTATGTTAGCTGATGTAGGTTTAAAACCAAGCCAACGGCATCTTTCTTCGAAAAGGGGGCAATGGTGTTCACAATTCCTTGTAGAAATGATACTAATCCTTTTCCTGGTTCATAGCCGTTCCTCAACATCAATTAAGCTACTATCATATATGTGGCTAAAAGATGTGGATGCAGAATTGGCTTTCCTTCTTCCGCTTGGTCTACCTCAATCACCTCAAGTGTTTCATATATAAGGGATTCACATCCTTCCTTGGCCTTGATACATGGAATGGATGGGTCATTATAGATGGATGAGTCGTCCTTCCCATGAATAACAATTTCTTACTTGTCATACTCGAATTTGACCATTTGATGTAGGGTGGATGGTATAGCTCTGGCCATATGGATCCACGGCCTTCCCTGAAGAAAATTATAGGAGGTTTTCATATCCAACACTTGAAAGACAATGTTAAAATCAACCGGGCGAATTGTCATGGTGAGTTCCATTTCCCAAATAGTGTCTCTTTTTAAACCATCAAAAGCTCTGATGCTGACACTACTAGTTCAAATTCTGTTAGTGTCAATGTTCAGTTGTTGTAGAATAGAAAGAGGGCATACATCTACACTTGAGCCTCCGTCAATCATGACCCCTATTACGTAATGCCCTTCACATTTGACCATAAAATTTAAAGCTTTATTGTGCCCAGCCCCTTCCTCAGGCAAATCATCATCGCTGAAATAAATTTTATTCATCTCAAAGAATTTTTCAGCCATTTTTTCTAGGTGATTCACGGTTGTCTTTTCTGAGACATATGCCTCGTTCAATGTTTTGATCAACACAAGACGATGTTCTTTCGAGTGCAAAGGCAGAGATGACAATGATATTTGAGCAGGGGTTTTCCTTAGTCGGTCAATGATTGAGTAGTCTTGCATTTTCATCTTCTTAAGGAATTCCTCCGCTTCTTTTTCTAAAATGGTTTCTTTCACTGGAAAGTGATTTTTGTTGTCTTGCTTAACTTTTCTCAGTTCCTCTAGCGAGTATCACCTTCCAGAGCGGGTCAAGCCTCCCATTTCATCTATTTCGTCCACTATCTATTTTCCTTTGTATGCCATGACAGTCTTGTTATAGTTATAGGGAATAGATTTAGTGATTGACAATGGAAGTTGTGCAACAGGTCGGATCATAACTGGCTCTGTTATATTTTTCAAAGCATTATTAGGAACAATCTTTTGAATGCCCCCCGGGATGTAAAGTTTTGGCCCACCCAATTGAACCCCAATCTTTTTCGTGCTTCCAGGGACAGAGAGAACCATTTTTTCAGAACCTGCCGAGTTTGAACTAGAACTCGCACCTATCACAATCAACAGTGTCTATTGCCACGGGCTTACTATCACTTTTGGCTCTTTCCCTATGGTTCCAACAATCATATTTGTCTTCCAGACTGCTTATAATCATGATCATCACAAATCATCCCAATACAATATGTGTTATCATGACCTATGAGTGGATTGTTTATGATATTAGGAGTATCTTCATTGTTTGCTACCACAATTGCCTTTTCTTCACTCATGTTTTCAATGGCTTTCTTTAATGTCCAATAATTCTTGGTAATATGACCTTGGGTGTTAGAGTGATACTCATATCTTGCATTGGAGTCAAAACCTTTTAAATTTGGATTCACGTAATGTGGCATGATAGGTTCGATCAACTTCAACTGCATCAACTTTCGAAATAGGGTTGTATATGATTCTCCAATTGGGGCGAACTCTTTCTTTGGCTCCTGTTCTCTCACATATTCCTGTTTAGGATGAGGATTATATGGCGGTGCTTGCCATTGTTGGTGATTAGGAGGCCTAGCATAAGCCTGAGCATTAAACATTATATATTGTTGCGAGGGCACTGAGTACCGAGGACCCTGAGGTGGATAATAATGTTGAGGAGAATTGGATTGTCCTTGTTGGAATTTCATGTACGAAGAAACTATTCCTCTTTGAACTCCACCGAACCCATATGCCATCATGGATCCTTCTTCCTTCTTTTTCCGATTTTCGAGACTACCTGACCCGCTTTGAATTACTTGCCTAGTTGCCTTAAGGTTTGCCTGACTCACAATTTTGCCCTACTTCTTGCCCTTCTCAATTATTTCCCCAATCTTAATCGCCTCAGCGAAAGGTTTACCAATGGCGACCAACATATAATGGAGATCCTGAGCTTGTAGAAAGTAGTCAATCATTTCTGCCTCATTCATTGGTGGTTTAACCTAGCAACCTGCTCTCTCCACTTGATTGCATATTCTCTGAAGCTTTCTGCTGGTTTCTTCTTTATGTTGAAAAGAGAGGAGCGGTCTGGCACTATATCAATATTGTACTGAAACTGTTGGACAAAACCTTGAGCCATATCGTTCCAAATATGCCAGCGAGATATGTCTTGATCTATGAACCACTCTGAAGCAATTCCTGTCAAACTTTCCGCAATATAAGCCATGAGTAATTCTTCTTTGCCTCCTGCTCCCCTCAATTAGTTACAATATCTCTCCAAGTGGGCCACATGATCACCATGACCATCATACGTATCAAACATAGGGGTCTTGAATCCGAGTGGCAAATAAACATAGGGAAACATGCATAAACCATTGAACGAAACACTCTTGTGGCCTCCCAGGCCCTGTATGTTTCTCACGGTTTATTCCAAGATCTTCATTTTTCGGGTCATTTATCCATGTTCCATATTTTTTTCTGGCTATTCGATCTCAACTGGAACATGTTTTGAGGAGTGTGCTTGTATGAATTTGGAACATTGAAAGTCAGTTCTTGAGAGTAATGTTGGGCATCATGAGCATTCAGGTGTGGATCATTGTTGAGCTTTTGAGCAAGAGCATGATGGGGAACGGTGAAAGTAGGGACAATGGGTACAATGGGTGGGTCATTTCTGAGGGTTGCGATTGGAGGACGTGGAATGGAGGTACTAGGGATATTGGGAAGGTTAATGCTCGGACTGAAACCAGGTTGGTACAATGGGTTACTTGTTATGGAGATGGGAACTTGATTTGCGACTAGCACATTATGAAGATTATCCGAGGGTCCTATTCGTAGTGATGGCGGTGCCTGTCCGTTCACCCAAGATTGGTACATCTCTGCAAATTGTTGTTTCAACATTCTTACTTCTTCAAATAGTCCTGAACCTTGTTCGACCAATTGTCCATGGACATCCTCATTATCTGATTCATTCTTACTGTTGTTTGCCATTCTACTTTTTTCTTTTGATTTTGTGTTGTAAGGGTAAGTTGTCAGTTTAAACCACAAACCAAACACCTATGTTTAACTTTATATCTTTAAAATGTCAAACAACAAACGTGTTAGAGTTAGGAATTTTGCAGATATTAATCGCACATTGTATGTCATGCACCTAATGTCATTTTCATTTCAAGAATGAGTTTGGAAGGCTTCATGCTTCATCCCGACTTGTTGGTTTATTTACTTTTGAACTTACTGCTCCCTTTTTTATTTTATTTTATTTTCCAGTTTTTTTTCCAGATTAATTATGGCTATGATCGCATTTGATAGGGATTGCCTACGTATCATGATGCCACATGAATCACACCATTACATAGTTCAGGAGAAATAATTCTTTCTTAAAAAGAAAATAAAACAAACTAAAATATTTTTCATTCATTTTTAGTCAAATGTTTTTTATATATAGAATGAGAGAAAAGGAAATATATGTAAACTGACTCTACTCACTCTAAAGACATAAACATGACTGGAATAAAATAAAATGGAATAAAATAAACTTTGATAATAATAAAAGTCTCCAAATATGAAATTAAAAATGCGACAACTAAAAATGAAACTAAGAACTAATAGATTGCACTAAAAATTTAATCTTCAATGGCCTTCTTATTTAAGCTGATATCATCAATGGTCTGCATCTCTTGGCCTTCACTGTCCCCCCAAAGTCTCGTACAAATTCTGAAACACCACTGGCAACTGCAAAACAAGGGCACGTAATCATCTTGTTTGGCTATAATCATCTGAGCATGCTCAAATTCCTCTTTCAGCTTTTCTATAGTTCTTTGGTCATTTCTTCTCCTATTCGACCCCTCAGGCTTATCTATAAATGGTGAAGGATCATGAAACCAAGTAATATATTCAAGGATTGCCTCTCTACGATCTCTGTCCTCTACCATCTCATTGAACTCCAAAACTTTATTTGCATACCAAATTTTCATAATTTCCTCTTCGTCATGAGGTTGATCTTTACCAAAATCATAATAGAACTTGCTCATATCTCGTGTTGGTGGCACCTCCTGTCACCGTTCCAACTGGTGCATTACCCGAAGTGGAGCATAAGGCTGAACACCATCCAATCCTATGAGTACCAAATAAGAATGGTATACAGATTCACAAATGATCTCTTTCGAGGAAAACCAATCGTAATTCCATGTGATCTGTTTGGCACACAAAGTAAGAAGAAGTTCTTTCCAGGCGTTAATCCCTTCAAGTAAGTCACATTTCTCAATTCTTTTCTGGTGATGAAAAGTGTGATTGGGCCATCGCTCACTAAAATTAGAGATCGTAGGATGACGATAAAAATGCTCCAAAAACCATATTTGTAGCAAACTGTTGCAGCCATCCAAGTATCGTGCACACAATTTACATCCAATTAAAGCATGAAAAATAGAAGAAAGAATCATAGGGACCAAAGTATAATCATTCCCTTTTGAGGTCAGAGCCTCGACTACACCTGTCAACCGGATGTCAATGCGTCCTTCCCTTTCTCTAAAAACTACATGCCCCAAAAAAGCAACCATAAATGCAAACCTTCTGTTCCTCTTCCATGTTTCCTTGTCTTCCTTTAGTTTCAATTTTCCCACATTCTTTTCGAAATTGCATTTTAGGCCGTACAAATGAAACAAAAATCGCAACTTGACCCACTTGCCTCCTAAACCTTCATACTGTCTGTAATTTGTGTTCAAGATTACGGCCCACCCCTGGAAATAGGCGATATTGTCACAACCCAGTTCACCTTCCGTGAACAAGTCGTGATGGCACCTAGTTCCTATAACTAGGTAAGCCTAACAATGCGGAAAATAACATAGCTTGCTGAATAATCAATTAAAAGCTGAACAAATAAGGAAACTGTACATAAAGGCCGCTCGGCATATACAGCTCAAAATGCGGAAGTCTAGAATATCATCCCAAAACTCGGAAACTCACGGGAATAAAAGCTAAAAGAAGTAACGTAAAACACTCTAGTATCCAGAATGGCTACAAGAAGAGTACGATAGAAGGCTAAATACTACAGATAGAGTAAAGAAGGAGACGGTTCGATCTGCGGATGCGGAAGATGTACCTCCGTAGCTCTCCTTGCCTCAAGGATAGTGTTCCTGAGATGAAGTACATGGATCTGCACATGAAAAATATGCGTAGGAGAGGTATGACATACACCACAGCAGTACTCAGTAAATGCCAAGCCTAACCTCGGTTGGGTAGTGATGAGGAAAGGTCCAGGCCCTACCGAGATATAACATAATAAATGATCAAATAAGGAAATAAACATTATAGAAAAAGTGTACAGCGAGAATCCAAACAAGATAAATATGGAAACCCTAACAGAAAGCAGAAAACACGGCAATACTAGTAAATACTACTCACAACAGAAACTACAGCCGGGGATCTCTTGGTATCCCGAGGATCTCTTGATATCCTCACCACATACACGAGGGATCTCTTGGTATACCGAGGATCTCTTGGTATCCTCAGATCTTACAATTTCATGTGCCAAGGATCTCTTGGTATCCCGAGGATCTCTTGGTATCCTCAAATCTTACAATTTCATGTGCAAAGGATCTCTTGGTATCCCGAGGATCTCTTGGTATCCTCCAATCTTACAATTTCATGTTCTAGGTATCTCTTGGTATCCCGAAGATTTCTTGGTATCCTCAAACCTTACAATTTCATATGTCAGGGATCTCTTGGAATCCTGCATCCTCAGTCCAGAACATATCAAGTGCAGGGGGAATTTCCCAGGAGGCCAACCCATAGTCCCAATTTAAAACACACAATAGAAACTTAAACATTAGGAAAGATACTAAACTCAGTACAAGAAATAGAAATCCTAGCCAAGGACAATCGATTGTTTGTGGTAAAATCTGGAAAGGATTTTTTGAACGTTGCCAGTAATCGATTATGGATTGTAAGTAATCGATTATCAAGCGTAAAATCTGGGATTGAATTTTGATCTGACTGGCAGATAATCGATTGTTGGGGTTTGACAATCGATTGTCAGTGAGTAAAATCAGCAACTCTTAATTGGCAATTAGGCAACGGTAATGCCAAGTTTTTCAACTATAAATACAGCTTCATTTCAGTGTTTTAAACACAACAACATACTACAACTGATCATTACATTGATATAAGCTTGCATACTTTTGTTTATCATTTTATATTCAATTTCATAAAGCTTTTGAGAGCCATATTCTTGTCCAAAGTTGTTGTGATCTAGAGCTTACTTCTTTTACTCATATCTACTCATTAAGGAGTATTTTGTTTGAGTGTTTAGTGTTTTATACACTTGTAAGAGAATTGTGATTCTCTTGTTGTAAGGAACTTGTGTTTCCTTGGTTGAAGTCTTGGAGTGTTGTATCTCCGAGCAAAGGTGATAAGGCTTGTGTCCTTAAGTTGTAAAGGTTTGTTGAGCACCCGTAAGCTTAACAAGTTAGTGGAAAATCTCGAGAGAGTCTCTCGGGGACTGGACTAGCCATGTGTTGTGGTGAACCAGAATATATCGGTGCGTTCTTTCCTTTTTGTTTATTTAACGCACTTATTTATTTCCTGCAAAATTTAATTTCCGCAAGTTTACGCTAAATTTTATTATAACGCTATTCACCCCCCCCTCTAGCGTTAAGCGTATTTTCTAACAATTGGTATCAGAGCCATACTCTCTGAAGACTTAACAGTTTGAGAGAACCATCCATGGCTTCTACTCGTGACTCTTTTGCAGGAATTGATGAAGGACAGTGCTCCACACGACCACCTCTATTCAACGGTACAAATTACACGTACTGGAAGGAGAGGATGAAGATCTTCATTCAGTCCAACAGCTTTCACCTTTGGAAGGTGATAATGAAGGGAAACCAAATTCCAACAAAGAAGGTGGAAAACGAAGGGGTTCCCAAGTCCGAGGATGAGTATGACGCGGATGACATCCGAAAGGTTCAAAATAATGCTAATGCAATTAATTTACTATATTGTGCTGCTAATGCTGACGATTACAGGAAAATATCGTGTTGCACAACGGCAAAGGAGATGTGGGACAAGCTAGAAGTTACGTACGAAGGTATGGACCAGGTAAGGGAAGCAAAAATTGATTTCCTAACCCATTCTTATGAATTATTTCACATGAAGGAAGGTGAAAAGGTGGACGAAATGTTTGAGCGATTTTCAATAATCGTAAATGACCTACATGCTCTCAAGAAAACATTCACGGATAGAGAGCTCGTTCGAAAAATTCTTAGAAGTCTCACACCGGCATGGAGATCAAAGGCCGATGCAATTCAAGAATCCATTGGCGTTTCAAACGTCACCATCGACGCACTAAGAGGTAACCTTAAGACCTATGAATCTACTATTCTTAACCCTTTTGTTGATGATCAAAGGAGGCAAAGAATAGCTCTAAAGGCGAGCACAAGCCAACCGCAAATTGATGAGGAAGGAGACAACGAGTTTGGACTCGTTATCAAAAGATTTCAAAAGTTCATGCGCAAGGAGTATGAATGCAAGGGCAAAAAGCAAGGCGAACAAATCAAGTGCTATGAATGTGGTGAAACCGGGCACATCAAATCAAATTGCCCAAACATCAAAAAGGAGAAGAAACCTTTTAAAAAGCAACGTGCATACATTTCTTGGGGAGGCGACTCCGGAGATGAGTCAAGCGAAGGAGAAGAAGACGAAGCAGCAAATCTTTGCCTTATGGCACAAGAAGATAACAAAGATGAGGTATGTCAAATTTCGTCTAAAAACTTCTTTAATCTTGAAGAAATGCGAACTGCTTTTGATGAATTATATGCTGAGTTTATTAAGGCTTCAAAAACTGTTAAGGGCATAAAAGAAAATGCTTCATTAAAAGAAAAGGATTTTCAAAAACAGCTTTCTTTGAAAGAAAAGGATTTAGAAAAACTGGTTTTAGAAAATGAAAAGCTGAAAGAGGAAAACAAGTTTTTTGGAAAAAGAAGCGCCGATAAGCCCGAAAGTTCTACAAAAAATTGTTCTTTTTGCTTGCATCTCAAAAATGAGGTAGATAGACTCAAAGGTACCTTAGATAAGTTTAATTCTTCCCACAAGAATTTGAATGAGGTCCTTGTAAATTTGAAATCAACCAAGCATGGCATAGGATTTAAGAATGAGGTTAAAGAAAAGGTTGAAGCCAAACCCCAACCACCTAAGGCTCAACCTAGGACTAATAAAACAAATGCTTATCCTAGAAATAGCAATCCTAGAACCAATATGCATGCTAGACAAAATGTTGAACATTTTAGGAGACCTAGAAATGACTTACCACCTAGAAATAGTTACCCCAGAAATGATGCATATTTTAGGCCAAATGTTGAACCATTGAGAAGACCTAGAAATGGCCTTCAACCGAGAAACAATCACTCTAGAAATGCTGCCCATCCTAGAGTTCATAGTAGGAGAAATAATTCTCATGAAATGCGAAATAGTCATAGTGTTCAAAATAGAGTAAGAAATTTTCATCCGTCTAGTTACTATGAACCTAGAAGGATGCATAACCCAAATGTGACTTGTCATTATTGTAGACGTATTGGTCATATTGCTCCTGCATGCTTTACACGTCATAGACATATTACTCAATCGCATCATTATAATATGCCTAACCCCCAAGGACCCAAGATGGCATGGGTACCTAAAGAACATTAATTTGTTTTGTAGGTGTGCTTGAAGGGATCAAGTGTACTATGGTACCTTGATAGTGGATGCTCCAAGCATATGATGGGAGATGAATCCAAATTCCTTCAATTAGAGCACAAAGAAGGAGGAAGTGTTATCTTCGGTGATAACAATAAAGGAAAGATCATCGGCATCGGCTCGGTCGGTAAGGATGAAAATTCCTCTATTAAGCATATATTACTTGTTAAAGGATTAAAGCATAATCTCTTGAGCATAAGCCAATTGTGTGACAAGGGAAATCTTGCTTTATTTGATTCGGATGAATGCTTAGTGTTCAGACGTAGTGATTTCAAAATTATCCTCCGTGGTTTTAGAGTGGATAATATTTATATGGTTGATCTTGCTAATTCCTCACCCGATTATGTTGATTGTCTAATGATTAAAGAGGATGATACTTGGCTATGGCATCGTAGAGTAGCACATATCAACATGCATCTTTTGAACAAATTGATTTCTCAAAACTTAGTTGTTGGTCTTCCCAATTTAAAACTTGAAAATGACTCAATTTGTGACTCGTGTCAAAAGGGGAAGCAAACAAAAGCATCTTTCAAATCAAAAAACATTGTTTCAACTTCTAGACCATTGCAATTGCTTCATATGGATTTACTTGGTCCCTCTCGCATTGAAAGTCTAGGAAGAAATAAATATGCTTTTGTGATTGTTGATGATTACTCGAGATTTACTTGGACTTTATTTCTTGCCAATAAAAGTGATGCTTTTCAAAATTTTAAATATTTTCTTAAG
This sequence comes from Nicotiana benthamiana, assembly GCA_034376525.1. Classification (NCBI taxonomy): domain Eukaryota; kingdom Viridiplantae; phylum Streptophyta; class Magnoliopsida; order Solanales; family Solanaceae; genus Nicotiana; species Nicotiana benthamiana. Next base: position 8,447,060 of record CM067326.1, read on the forward strand.
CGTGTTCAAAATGAGAAGAAACAACCGTCACTTCAATTAGAAGTGATCATGGGGGAGAGTTTAATCACAATCTCTTTGCGGACTTTGGTGACGAACTCGGAATCGAGCATACCTTTTCCGCTCCATGTACACCACAACAAAATGGGGTGGTGGAAAGGAAAAATAGGTGTCTCGAAGAGATGGCTAGAACCATGCTCGACGAAGCTAAGATACCCAAACATTTTTGGGCGGATGCCGTGAGTACCGCTTGCTATGTTCTAAATAGAGTAGTAATTCGGCCGATACTCATGAAAACCCCCTATGAACTTTATAAGGGTAGAAAACCAAATATTTCCTATTTTAGAGTTTTTGGTTGCAAATGTTTTGTTCATAACAATGGCAAAGACCAATTGGGTAAATTTGATGCTAAGTCGGATGAAGGTATTTTCATTGGATATTCCTCACGTAGTAAAGCATAAAGGGTCTTTAATAAAAGAACCCAAATTGTGGAGGAATCCCCTCATGTTGTATTTTCCGAAAATAATGCTCGCTTGGCGAGAAAGGATTCCGATTTTGATCTTGCAGGTATCTTAGATAGCTTGAAAGACAAAATACAAGAGGAACCACCCAAGGAAAATAAAGATGAAACTGAGGAACAACCAACGGAAGAAGCGCCACAATTGGAAAAAGAAACAAAAGTGCCAAATGAGTGGAGGACGATCAAAGATCACCCTCTTGAACAGGTAATTGGCAACGTTGGAGACAAGGTAAGTACCCGAAACTCTCTCAAAAGTACCTTAGAACATACTGCTTTTGTTTCTCAAATTGAACCCAAAACCATCTCAGAAGCAATTGGGGATGAATTTTGGACCTTGGCAATGCAAGAGGAGCTTAACCAATTCGAATGCAATGACGTTTGGGATTTGGTGGCAAGACCCAAAGGTCATACCATAATTGGTATGAAATGGGTTTTTCGCAATAAACTAGATGAAAATGGTATAATCACTAGAAACAAAGTTAGGCTTGTAGCAAAAGGCTATAATCAAGAAGAGGGTATTGACTATGAGGAAACATATGCTCCCGTAGCTAGATTAGAAGCTATTCGCTTATTGCTTGCATTTGCCTCTTCTATGAATTTCAATTTATATCAAATGGATGTGAAAAGTGCTTTTCTAAACGGTTTTATTCAAGAAGAAGTTTATGTTGAACAACCCCCCGGTTTTGAAGATTTTAAATCTCCCGATCATGTTTTCAAACTCAAAAAGGATCTTTATGGTTTAAAACAAGCTCCCCGAGCTTGGTATGAAAGATTGAGTAAGTTTCTTTTGGAAAATGATTTCATTAGGGGGAAAGTTGACACAACTCTCTTTGTTAAGCATAAAAACAATGATATTTTGTTAGTTCAAATATATGTAGATGATATTATATTTGGTGCTACTAACAATGTTTTATGCAAGGAATTTTCCGATTTAATGACAAGCGAATTTGAGATGTCTATGATGGGTGAGTTAACATTCTTTTTGGGATTACAAGTAAAGCAAATGAAAGAAGGTACATTCATTTGTCAAACCAAATATTGCAAAGAATTGCTGAACCGATTTTAGATGAACAATGCAAAAGAAATGGCAACTCCCATGAGCACATCCGATCATCTAGACAAAGATGAGAAAGGTAAGGAAGTTGACACCAAAAAGTTCGAGGTATGATTGGCTCTCTTCTTTACCTTACTGCTAGTCGTCTGGACATCATGTTTAGCGTGTGCTTATGCGCTTGTTATCAATCGTGTCCGAAGGAGTCTCACCTTACTGCGGTAAAACGGATATTAAGGTATCTTGTTGGTACTACAAATGTGGGTCTATGGTACCCCAAAGGCTCTTCATGCCAACTTGTTGGCTATTCCGATTCCGATTTTGCTGGATGCAAATTGGACCGCAAGAGCACTAGTGGCACTTGCCATTTGCTCGGTAGCTCTCTCGTTTCTTGGTTTAGCAAGAAACAAGTAAGTGTTGCTTTGTCCACAACCGAGGCTGAATATGTAGCCGCGGGGAGTTGTTGCGCTCAAATCCTATGGATGAAACAACAACTCTTGGACTATGGCCTAAGTCTTAATCATATCCCTCTTAGATGTGATAATACTAGTGCCATATGCTTGACGAAGAACCCCGTTCTTCATTCGCGAACGAAACACATTGAAATTAGACATCATTTTATTAGAGATCACGTTCTCAAAGGCGATGTCGAAATTGAATTTGTTGAAACCAAAAACCAATTGGCAGACATCTTCACAAAGCCTTTAGAGAAAGAGTCCCTCTTCCAAATTCGAAGTGAACTCGGGATCCTTGACTCCATGTTGATCTAAGTCATGCATTGCATTTTTTTTACATGATTTCTAACTTGAGCGTCGGAGACGTCTAATTCTTTTTTGCAGGTATCGCCCTAAAAGTAGGGGGAATTATAAAGCATGACGCGCAAGAATCGAGTCTTCTTCAGAAAAATCTGTTTCCCTCATCTAATAATCGATTATCTCGTATCAATAATCGATTGTAATGCTATCATTTGAGCTATTAAACTCTCTTTAAATAATCACACCTTCTTTCCAATAAATAAACAAGGTTTATTTCATCTTTGGCATCTTATTATTATTTTTGCTAATGGCAAAAGGGGGAAGATAACGGGTATGATGCACTCTCAAGTTATAAGCTTAAATTGAGGGGGAATTCTCAAATTGAGGGGGAAAAAATTGCATACTTGTTGCATGTATATACTTGTCTTGAATCGTCAATATAAATTGCTTGTCTTGCATATCCCGCTTAATGTTTGCCATTATCAAAAAGGGGGAAATTGTTGGAAACACGTTCTCAATGCAATATACTAAAACGTGTGTTCTTTTGTATAGGTTTTGATGAATGACAAACGAAGCGAAAATTGATATATGACGAAGTTCAAGAAACAAGCGCACAATTGATATACAACGAGATTCAAGCTCAAGACAAAGTTTTATAGTTTAATTGAGTCATTCTTAATTGTGATCTTGATCCTACAACTTGACTCGTAACATGGCTTCTCTCATAAAACTATTTTCCAAAATCATGCATATTTAATTTAATGTCAAATGATTTTAAATCATGCATATTTACAGTAGTCAAAATAATTTTTAGACATGCCTTAAAAATCTAGACTAAGATAATCGATTATGTACTTATGATAATCGATTGTTTTAAGCCAAGACTGCATGACAATCGATTGTGAACTAATGACAATCGATTGTGAGTAAGACAGTGAGCATCAGGTTTTTCAAACCTGCATGACAATCGATTGTGAACTAATGACAATCGATTGTAACTGAGGCAGTGTCCATCAAAGTTTTTCAAAACTCAGAATAATCGATTATGAACTAATGGTAATCGATTATGTTGAGACAGTGTCTTCCAGTGATTTTCAAATTTATTAAATAATCGATTGTTACATTGGACAATCGATTGTCAAAGAGACAGTGTCTAAAATGTTTTTCAAAAACTGATAAGTAATCGACTGTTGACTTTGTGCAATCGATTGTAAAGCTGACCGTTGTCGTAAAGTTTTCAAATACCGTTAGGTAATCGATTATTGATTCTGCATAATCGATTGTTTTGATTAAAATCCGGAAAAGATTTTTTGAACGTTATTGGGTAATCGATTATTGATTTCGTATAATCGATTGTTTTGATTAAAATCCGGAAAAGATTTTTTGAACGTTGCTGAGTAATCGATTGTTGATTCTGGACAATCGATTGTTTGTGGTAAAATCTGGAAATGATTTTTTGAGCGTTGCCAGTAATCGATTATGGATTGTAAGTAATCGATTATCAAGCGTAAAATCTGGGATTGAATTTTGATCCGACTGGCAGACAATCGATTGTTGGGGTTTGACAATCGATTGTCAGTGAGTAAAATCAGCAACTCTTAATTGGCAATTAGGCAACGGTAATGCCAAGTTTTTCAACTATAAATACAGCTTCATTTCAGTGTTTTAAACACAACAACATACTACAACTGATCATTACATTGATATAAGCTTGCATACTTTTGTTTATCATTTTATATTCAACTTCATAAAGCTTTTGAGAGCCATATTCTTGTCCAAAGTTGTTGTGATCTAGAGCTTACTTCTTTACTCATATCTACTCATTAAGGAGTATTTTGTTTGAGTGTTTAGTGTTTTATACACTTGTAAGAGAATTGTGATTCTCTTGTTGTAAGGAACTTGTGTTTCCTTGGTTGAAGTCTTGGAGTGTTGTATCTCCAAGCAAAGGTGTTAAGGCTTGTGTCCTTAAGTTGTAAAGGTTTGTTAAGCACCCGTAAGCTTAACAAGTTAGTGGAAAATCTCGAGAGAGTCTCTCGGGGACTGGACTAGCCATGTGTTGTGGTGAACCAGAATATATCGGTGCGTTCTTTCCTTTTTGTTTATTTAACGCACTTATTTATTTCCTGCAAAATTTAATTTCCGCAAGTTTACGCTAAATTTTATTATAACGCTATTCACCCCCCCTCTAGCGTTAAACGTATTTTCTAACAGTATGCGTGCCAGTAGTGGTGACCTCTACCTCGGCCCCGACCTCTGACGACTGCAGTAGGGGGCGCGGGTGCTTGATCATCCTGAGTAGTGCATATCCTCACAATCTATGAGAGAATAGAATACAGAAGTTTAGAATTTTGTGATGTCAAAATATTTGCACGACAAGGAATTCGAATGAAGTAGAAATTTTTCCTAACAATTACATAGCCTCTCGTACATAAGTACAGACGTCTCCGTATCGATCAACGAGACTCCAATAAACCGGCATGTGTCCCCTGACTCCTATGAACCTACAGCTCTGATACCTACTTGTCACGACCCCAGTTCGCCCTCTGTGAACATGTCGTGATGGAACCTAGTTCCTATAACAAGGTAATCCTAAGTTTGCGAAAAATAACATAGATTGTGAAATAATCAATTAGAAGCTGAACAAATAAGGAAACTATACATAAAGGCCACTTGGCATATACAACTCAAAATTCGGAAGTCTACAATATCATCCCAAAACTCAGAAACTCACGGGAATACAAGCTAAAAGAAGTACTGTAAAATGCTCTAATCTACAGAAATGTCTACAACAAGAGTACGATAGAAGGCTAAAAACTACAGATAGAGTAAAGAATGAGACTCTTCGTTTTGTGGACGCAGCAAATGTACCTCAAAGTCTATGTAGCTCTTCCTGCCTCAAGGATAGGGTGCCTGAGATGAAGTACCTGGATCTGCACATGAAAAACATGCGTAGGAGAGGCATGAGTACACCACAGGGTACTCAGTAAGTGCCAAGCCTAACCTCGGTTGGTAGTGACGAGGAAAGGTTCGAGCCCTACTGAGATATAGCATAATAAATGATAAGATGAGGAAATAAACAGCATAGATAAAGTGTACAACGAGAATCTAAACAAGATAAATACAGAAACCGTAACAGAAAGTAGAAAAATAGGACAATACTAGTGAATACTACTCACAATGGAAACCACATCCAGGGATCTCTCGGTATCACGAGGATCGCTTGGTATCCTTACCACATACACGAGGATCTCTTAATATCCCGATGATCTCTTGGTATCCTCAGATATTTCAATTTCATGTGCCAGGGATCTCGTGTTATCCCGGGGATCTCTTGGTATCCTCAAATCTTACAATTTCATATGCCAGGATTATCTTGGTATCCCGAGGATCTCTTGGTATCCTCAAATCTAATAATTTCATGTGCCAGGGATCTCTTGGTATCCCGAGGATCTCTTGGTATCCTCAAATCTTACAATTTCATGTGCCAGGGATCTCTTAGTATCCCACACCCTTAGTCCAGAACATATCAAGTGCAGGTGGAATCTCCAGGAGGCCAACCCATAGTCCCAATTTAAAACGCACAATAGCAACTCAAACATTAGGATAGATACTAAACTCAGTACAAGAAATAGAAATCCTAGCCAAACATACTACACAGAATAAAAAAATAAACAGTTTAAGTACCTAGGAGAGTAAGTCAAACGAAGATGCGTCTCTAAGCTAGCATATAATAATCTTACAATTTAAAATGAAAAGGTAAGAAAGAGGACTCAATTTAAATAATTCAAGTAAAAATGGATTTCCAACCATTTTCCCAAGTATGCGCTCATCACCTCATGTACGAGGCATTTAAATACAAAACATCATGTACTAAGGGGAAGAAGTCCCCCACACAAGGTTAGACAAGCCACTTACCTCAATCAGCTCCAAAATCAACTTGAAATAACTCTTTTGCCACGAGTATCCAACTCCAAATGGTCAAAATCTATTCAATTCAATTACATATTGTTAATAACATCTCAAGAAATTGATGATATTATTCAATTCAATGATAAAATGCGAAATTAGGTAAAATGACCAAAATACCCCTAAGGATAACGTCTCGAAATTAAATAATTTATACATTTTCAGAACTCTTGTATTCTCACGAGTCTAACCATATAAGAATCTCTCAAATCGGATGTCAAACATCCACTCAAAACTCAATAGTTTGGTTTATGAAGTTTTACCCATATTCCATTCAAAATTCCGAAATTAAAGATGAATTCGTGATTAGATTAGTGAATTTGAAGAATAAGAGAGCAGAGAATCATTACCCAGTAGTTGCCCTCGAAAAACTTTCGAAATTTCTCCCAAATCTGAGCTCCCAAACTTGCATTTTTGATAAAAATGGCTAACCCTCATTTTTGAATGATTTAATATTATCCATGTATTTAAAGCATCGCGAACACGGAGAAAGTCACGGGTTTGTGAAGAAGAATAATGAATTCTGTAAAAATTGCCTCTTTGCGAACGCGAAGTCCTGGAACCTTGAAGTTACGCGAATGTGACCGGCGGAACGCGAACACGATGAAGGGAGATGTAAAGCTTCGCGAACGCAAAGGACTAAATGCGAACGCGATGAAGAGGCTGATCCTCATCCAGAATTACTCTATGTGAACGCATGGAGGAGGACGCAAACGCGAAGAAGGGGAAGGTCAAAGCTACCCGAACGCGAGAAGGAAGTCGCGAACGCGAACAAGGGTTTGGATTTGCAACTACTGAATCATTTTCTGCAACTTCTCAAAATCCCAAATGCTCAGTTGAGCATCCGAAATACACCCGAGGCCCCCGAGACCTCAACCAAACCTACGGAAACTCAAATTAATCAATGATTCAAGCTTAAGAACTTCAACTTCTCTCGAAACACGCTTTCGATTAAAAACCTAATCAAAACACATCCGAATAACTTGAAATTATGCAAAACATCCCAAATGACATGATAGAACTACTGCAACTTCCGGAATTCCATTTCGATCCTCGTATCAAAAACTCATCATCGGACCAGAACTTCAAAAATTCATACTTTGGCATTTCAAGCCTAAATGAGTTGCGGACTTTCAAAATACATTCCAAACACGCTCCCATCCCCGAAATCTCCTAACGGAGCTAAGGAAACCATCAAATTTCCATTCTGAGGTCGTCTTCACACTGTTCCGACTACATGCCATTTTCCAACACTTATGCTCTCCTTTAGGGACTAAGTGTCCCAAAAAATCTCCGTAACCCAACACCGAACGTCCCGACAAACCAAAATAGCATAAATAAACTTAGGTGAGCAGTAAAATCCAAAAACGACCGGCCGGATCGTCACAGATTTCCTCCAAGGTCGGAGTCATTTCACAGTCAGTAAAATGGAACACATTATTTTCAGTATCCTAATGCAGAATTAAAGATTCAATTACATCCCTCCTAGGCTTGATCGTCATTATGTGAACCAAATGTCCCATGTACTTCTTTATCTGGTTTCTCTCATATTCCTTAAAATTTCTTCACCAATCCCATAACAATTGTGGTATTTGATCAACAATAAGAAAATCTGGTATCCCTTCTAACCTGGGCCTCGTTTCAAACTTACATCTTTCCCCACTCATGGTGCACCTGTTTATCCAGAAACGGGGTTAGGTTTTAATTAAATATACTATTGACACAAAAATTCCGATTTCTCGGGTTTGACTCTATAAAAACAAAACTAAAAACCAAACTGTGGGATTTAAAGAAAGGTAAATTAGTAATAAAAAAGTAAAAGGCCCAATCGATTTTTTTACAAGAAGTAAAAAATAATAAAAATAAACTGGCCTCCCATTTCGCATTTTTGATGCAGGTTTCAATGCTATTTTGATAAAAAGACGGGATATATGCATAAAACTAGGTAAAAACTGACAAATCGACTATATTTTCATTATTTTAAAAAGAAAAAAAAACTAATAGCCCATAAAATTTTTTTTACTCTTTTTTATTAATTTTTATTTAAAATGGGGTTGAACCTGATGAAGGTTTCCTACGTACTCACATCCGGTGAGAATCAAAACTGCATAGTTAGGTTAAATTCACTAAAAAATAAATTTTGAAAATTGTAATTTCTCATACCAAAACCTTTCAAATTCTTTTAAAAAATGGCATTTTATGAAAACTTGGAAATTTCCTCTTTCTCTATCCTCTATTTAATTCTATCCTAAAACCGGTCAACATTTGAGTGAAGCCTACTAAATAATATTACATATAGCACATAATATGAACATGTTGATTTGAAAAATTGGTAGCTGTCATAGACAGGCCCGACCCCTATGCCTCGCCTCGCTAAGTCCAATGCACATGATGCAAGTAAAGCGTAACCTACTAGGGATATTCATTGCTTGTGGCTTGTTCTTCTAAGTTTTCAAATCCTAAAGGAGATGGTATCTAGACCTGGCTTACTCGGGTGGACAACCCGAGCCGAGGAGCGTCAAGCTTCACCAATAGTAGAGCAACACTTGCTAGCTAACGGGTCTCCCACCAAAACATGTGTGACTAAATCCTTCACCAGAAGCTGGTAGGCTAATTGGCTTTATCTCAAGACAAAAGTTTTGTGATGCTAGTAAGCAAACACAACATAACTATTTATCAGAAAACTCAAAGAGATGTGAGAGACGATACAATTTATATCACAGTTCAAATAAATATTAAAGCGGTAAATAAGCAACAAATAACACATTAGGCTTCAAAACACAATAATATTCAAAACATGATAAAAGCCAAATAAGAATCAATATACAAAACTTTAATTCTTTTTAATCTACCTAGCAGAGTCGCCAGAGCTGTTACACCTCCTTTTTTCCGAGGGAGATAGGGAGTTTTTCCAATTTAAGTGACATTAACCGAATATATCTTTAACAAATACGGAATATCATACGAAGTGGTTATTTCGCTGTATTTGACGTGAATTTCGTGGCTGATGGTAGCTAACTTTCTCTTTTTCGATAGCTTTTTTTTCGTCTCCCTTTTTAAAAAGAAGAATAATGGTGGTTATATGGAGATGTGAGTGTGAATTTGTGATCATGGATAGAAGACGTAAGAGAAGTGGGGAAAATAAAGAAGTTAATTATCTGATGGGTTTGAAAAGAGGGGATCATGGGGTCATTGAGGGAAGAAATTAGAATAAAATCTGCATGCTATCCTAAAATAAAGCAACGAGACTGTACAAGAATGGTAGATGGATTGAATATATATATTTTTAAATATTACATTTATCCTCTAACTTTAAATGTCACGCGAACATTCTTGTTGATTGCTCTTTTTTTTAAATAAATAAATAAAAATTAATTAAACTATTAAGAAAAAATATTAATGAACTAACTCTAGACTATATATATATATATATATATATCCTTTAAATATTACTAAAAATACAGTAATTTATTAAAATTATAGTGAAAAGAAATCATATATTATTTGTAAATTTTCTTTTTCTCGTTACATATAGAAATAAAAATATGTTTCTAAGAATATTAATATTTTTGTAGTTTTTCTTTAATTTTCTTAAATAAAACCTATTAAGAATAAAATTAATATTTAAAATATTAAGATTAGACCTAAAAGACATATTTACACTAAAATAACATAGAATTTGGTTGTGGTAAAAAATTAGTTGTTCATACCTTCCTTGACCACATCATTTGCCATAAATTTAATTTGCTCATTCCTGGCTAACCTACCATCCATATGAAAGACCATGTCTTTCCACCCCTGAGCAGCTAAAGCATTCACTAACCACATCATTCCTGGTTCCACCAGGTCCTTCAACAGTCTACCCTTCAAAATATTTCTGCTGCCAAACATGGAAAACTTGTCCTGTTCCTTCTCAGAATAATTTTCTTCTTCTTCTCCACTCCGGTCTTCATCATAAGAAATTCTTGATTGTTTGTTTTTCACTGCAGATATTGTCCTCTTGGCTAATGAATGTTCAACATCCTCAGATATAGAGGTATACTTCTTGGCGGAAGTCTTGGGATTTTTGGGCTTGGGGATAGGAACCTTCACTAATGTACCCCTTTCTTGATGGACCAATTCCATTTCCTCTTCCTCAACAGCTTCTATGGATTCTGTAATCTTTCCCTTTCCTTTATCTATTTTCTTATTGTTACTTGCCGCTAAAGCCTTTTATAACACCGCTTCACTCTATTTCACCTTGCTTCTTGTGGCTCTACCCTTTGGTAATAAAGAGGCAGCATGTGTTGGGGATGAAGCCTTTCTTTTCTTAGAAGGCTTAGGAAAATTTACTGTTTTTGATGTGGTAGTTTTACATTTCCTTGGGTCATAGCTTGCCCCAACATTCTTCAGCAGGTCTGTTAGGGTCTCTTCAGTAGATGAAACAGGTTCATCTCTCTGTGTGCTCAGATGAACCAATCCCTCAGCAGCTTCCCCAGAACCACTTCCCCCCAGACTTCATGGAACTCTCTTATACCCTTTCAGGTTCACCACCACAAATGACAGGCACAACTCTTTTCCCAATTCCCCTCTCTTTACCACATGCAACCTCTCTCTCCTTTTCTTTTTGTAAAATCTTTTTACCTTCACTCCTACGTATCTCAAGAACCTCAACATCCCTAATGGGCCCAACCAGAACAAACCTAGTCTCTAGGTTTTCAATTACAGATGAACTTACCTTGGAAGGAGATTCTTAAGTCTTTTCAGAGTCAAAAGACCCATGTCCTTCCCCTTTAGTAGCAAATTGATACGATTCAGACTAAGAGTTGGATTAAATTTTTTGAGCTTTGATTGCTTTCATTTGTCTTGCTTTCAACATTTCATTTAAAGCCTCCCTCAGAGCACCAGATGCAATAGTCTTTCTAGCACGCATTTTACCCTTCGTACTCTAGGTTTTGGAGATGCGCTGATTGAAGTGGTTGAGGATGAAGTTGAGGGAGATGGTGGTGGAGGAGTTTCAGGGTTGTCTTGTGGGTTAGAAATTATCATTGATTTCTTGAGAGAATTTGGGAATTTTGGAGAAGAGGGCAAGTGAAATTGAGGAAGAGTTTTGACGATTTAAAGTTATCATGATGGCAGGAGAGTTGATGTGTATTTAAAGATAAATACACATTTAATGAGTAACAATAGCTTTTTTTAGTTGTCAATTAGAGGTCTAATCAACCTGAAATTCCAGATTTTTAATGATCGCTTCGGCTTCTCTAGATATTAGGAAAAGTTTACGGTTTAGAGTTCTAGGCGGACGGAATCGGTTCAATGCTAACTGATAGAATTTTCTAGGAATTGAACAGTTATAGGACTTTTGTTCGTGATTGAATTATTAATATTTCTAATTGTGAGTACTGGAAACATACCTTAGCTTTCATATGAACCCATACTGATGAACCATGTTCTTCATTTAGAACTCTCTTGAACATGCCTCAAATGCCATAATAGAAAATATCTTTGTGAGAGATCATCGAGTCATATAAACACACGTCACATGAGTATACTAATTAAATTATGAAGCTAAGTAAGAATTAATCTAAATATTTACACAAGTTCAAAATTCCTAGCTAAAAAAATTATTTTTTTCATTTCCTTTTTTTTCATTGTGCATTCTGAGCTGGACACTATTAGGTAATCTTAATCATCCCTAATTCCAACCTGTTCATATCAAAGTATTCTATGCTCAATGCTTTAGTGAAGATGTTAGCAAATTGTTTATCAGTAGCACAAAATTCTGTGGAGATTAATCCTTTCTCATAATTATCTCTCAAGAAGTGGTGTCTAACATCTATGTGCTTAGTCCACTTATGTCGAACATGGTTCTTTGTCATACTTATAGCACTAGTCTTATCACAGAATATAGGAATGCAACCAACTTCAATGCCAAAATCTACCAGCTGCTATTTGATCCATAGCAATTGAGCACAATAAGAGACATCATCAACATATTCAGCCTCAGTAGTGGATAAGGCAATTTAATTTTGCTTTTTAGTTGCCCATAACACAAGGTATGAACCAAAAAAGTGAGCCATTCCTGAGGTGCTTTTCCTATCCACTAGGAAACCTGCATAATCAACATCAACATATCCTACTAGATTGAAATTACTACTTTTGGGATACCAAAGACACAAATCAGTGGCGCCTTTCAAATAACTTAGTATCCTCTTAACAACATTCAAGTGAGACTCTTTTGGATTAGCCGGAAAGCGAGAACAAAGTCCTACACTGAGAACAATGTCGGGTCTGCTGGCAGTAAGATAAAAAAGTGAAACAATCATACCCCTATACAACTTTCGATGAACTGATGAACCAGGTTCATCAATGTCTAATTTAGGGGCAGTTGCAGTGGGGGTGTCTATTTCCTTTGATTCATCCATTTCAAACTTTTTGATGAGATCTTTTGAATACTTCTAGTGATGAATCATGGTTCCATTTGGGCTTTGTTTGATCTGTAAACCTAAGAAAAAGTTAAGCTCACCCATCATACTTACTTCAAACTCACTCCCCATTAATTTTCGCAAAATCCTTTCTTAGTTTATTAGTGGTAGCCACAGAGATTATGTCATCAACATATATTTGAACCACAAGGAGGTCCTTACCTATTCTCAAAAGAATAGGGTGCTTTCAATTTTAATTTGTCTGTAGCTATGTTCAATCAGAAATTTGGATAATCTTTCATACCATGTTCTAGGAGCCTGGTTTAGTCCATAGAGAGCCTTGTCCAATTTGTATACATGCTCAAGACATTCCTTGCTCTCAAACCATGGAGGTTGTTTCAGAAACACTTCATCTTTCCGGTAGCCATTTAGGAAGGTACTTTTGAAATTCATCTGTTGGAGAGCGAATTACATGTGTGCAACAAAGGCTATGATGAGTCTTATTGTCTCTAGTCTTGCAAATAGAGCAAAAGTCTCATCATAATCTATTCCCTCCTCTTGGCTGTAACCTTGGACTACCAGTCTTGCCTTGTTTCTTAAAAATATTCCATCTTCATCTAGTTTGTTTCTGAAGACCAATTTTGTGCGAATAACTAATCCGTCCTTCGGTTTTGGATCTAGATGCCAAACTTGCCTTCTCTTAAATTTATTGAGTTCTTCTTGCATTGCATTCACCCAATCTACATCCTGCAAAGCCTCAACATCATTTTTTAGATTTAATAAGAGATAGAAAGGCATCCAAAGCACATAGATTCTTTAATTGTGATCTAGTTTTCACTCTAGATGTTGGATTAGTGATTATGTTCTCAATAGGATGAGAACTTTAATATTGGTGAGATTTCACAACCGTCTGATTTCTCCTAGATGTTTTGATGACGTCCAAATCCACTATTAAAAAGAAAATGGACACGGTCGCATGCAATATAAATTTACCTAACTAGGATTCGGGGTCGAATCCCATAGAGAACAATGTATAGGCGATTAGGAATGTAAGAAAATTATTGTTTATCGTGCAATTCCAAACAATAAAAATTTGGTTTAAAAAGTATTTATACCAAAGTGCAGAAATGTAAACTATCCTACAAAGCAAATACAATGATCAATGACTACAAGTATGAATGCATTGGGAATTACACTCAAGTAACGATCCAATGTATTTCATGATTTTACAAATATCAGCGAGTTTATGTCAATTAGCCACGGGTAATAATTCTTAATTAGCTTCTTCCAAATACTAACAAGACTTCCTAATTGAATTATCACTAAAACAATTAAGAGATTAAGCACTCCTGGATATGACTACAAGTAGTTCAATCTATCCCTATGTAGAATCTATAAAATGAGGATTAACGCCTCAAGTTCTTGTTAGTAATCTTTCCCAACCCCAGATTATTTTTTCCAAAATTAATTCGAAGTTAATGGATGAGTCCTAGGTTTATCTAATCCCTTTGGAAACATTAAAGAAGAAGAATAATTAAAGAAACAATAACTCACTTCGTAAAAGGATAAAAATCGTTTTTAAGTTAAAATTATGTTTCATTGATACTCAAAAATGTTACAATTTGTTCCTAGTAGTAGTTTAACTTATTACTACTTTACATCAGTATTCTATGCTTTTGATATCAAAGTGTCAAACAACTATATCTACCAATACAGACACTAGTATCACTTCTATACATTCATTCCTATCTATACATGTGTTCTTCATGGAATCCAGACCAATTGCTGCATCAGTCCTCTCTACTTCTTGTTATTCTGCCCTCGAACTTGAATATGCGGGATTATTTCTTTGCAAATTTGATATTCATCATACTTGCCATCCTGAAATCCACCTTTGTTCCTTTCTCTCCATATCATTGCAACTGTCATGGCAAACACACAACATGTTATGCTATTGATACTTGCTCTTCTCTTTGCTTTCTTGTTTATCCATTCCAGCTCAAATTCCCAGTCACTTATGCTCCTTTTATGTCCCAACCAATGGCGTAGTTTAGCCCCACAACCTATTTGTAATTGAACACTAGAAAAATAAATGGTTGAAGGTTTCTGATCCAATCTTGAAAAAAATACAGTCTGTTGGTACTTGGATTCCAAGTTTCAGCAATCTATCAACTGTTGCCACCCTCTTTTGTACCGCAGGCCACAAGATTAACCTGTATCTTGGATGTACACTTGTGTGCAACATTAAGCCCTTCCATTCCACTTTGTAATAGTCTGGTATCATATTCAGGTACATCTATTTTATTTGATATTTCCAATTCTTGTGAAGTTGTTGCTTCCCCATAATCTCTTCTTTGCTATCAATTATCTTCCTAATTACCCAGGCTTCTGCCTTGGGGATAGGCATTGTGTCCAAGTCTCTCTTCTTTATATAGTAGTTGTGAACCCAACGAATCCACAATGAATCATTCTTTCTAGTTAAATCCCATAATGGCTTAGTAATAGTTGTTTTGTTCCATGCCTTGATGTCTACTATATTGTGTCCCCCAGTTGCCACTGGTTTACATACATTTTTCCAAGCCACTAATGCCTTCTTTGAGATAGTTGCATTACTTGTCCATAATGTTCTGCATATAGCTTCTATCAATTTTAGAACCTTCTTTGGGATGATGAATACCTATGCCCATTGTGTCTATATTCCAAAGATAACTGCCTTTATAAGTTGACACCTTCCTGCATAGGAGAGAAACTTTGCTAACCAGCAAGTAACTTTTGATGTTATCTTTTCCACCAGTGGCAAGTATTGAGCAATACTTAACTTTTTTGAGTCTAATGGGATGCCCAAGTATCTGAAAGGTAATTTGCATTCACTGAATCCCAATGTTTGTAGGATTTCCTCTCTAGTCTTTTGATCTATTCCAGCCATGTAGATAGCACTTTTACTTGCATTTTCCTGCAATCTAGAAGCTTGTGAAAACCTGTAAAAAGCATTGTTTAGGATCCTTATGGACTCCATATCAACTCGACAGTACAATAGAAAATCATCAGCAAAGCACATATATGTGTTGTTCAGCTTTCTACACTTTTGATGGTAGTTAAAGTTCCCATTCTTGTGCAACTGTTTTAGCTCTCTACTCAGATATTCCATAGCAAGAAAAAATAAGTAATGAAACTTTGGATCTCCTTGTCTAATTCCTATCTTCCCCTTAAAAGGTTTAGTCAGTCCTCCATTAAGCACCAATGAATATGACACTATTATAACACAAGTCATTATCTATTGTACACATTTGCTGGGGAATCCAATATCTATATGTATATGATTCAGAAAACTCCATTCCAAAGTGTCATATGCTTTCCTTAGATCCACTTTTTGCACACATCTGGGAGAGAATCCTTTTCTCGCATACCCTTTGAATAATTCATGGCTTAGGAGGATATTATCCATTATACTCCTTCCTTCAATGAAAGTTGATTATTCCTGATCAATAAGCCCTTAAATCACACCATTTATCTTCCTTGTAATGATTTTAGAGATGGTTTTATACATGGTAGTACAACAAGCAATTGGCCTATAATCTTTTACTATTGCTGGGACTTTCACTTTTGGCACCGGTGTGATTGATATTATGTTAATCACACTCGGTAATCTGTTTGTACTGAAGAAATCTTTAACATCTTCAAATATGTCCTCTTTCAGAACCTCCCAGTTATTTGTGAAGAATTCCACAGGAAAACCAACAATCCCTGGTGTTTTGTCTTTGGGCATGTCCTTGACTGATTCAACAATCTCTTCCATTGTCACCATTTGGATCAATGTTCTTTGTTGCTCCACATTTAAGCAAGGTCCTTCCTTTATTACAGTTGTATTTTCAGATGGTAGCTCTCTAGCAACTCACCCATTAAGGACAGAAAGTTAGATATGAATTCCTTCTCAACAAGACTAGCTTTTGTTAGTTTCACCCCTGCATCTGTGTAAATGGTAGTTATATTGCTTTGGCTGTCCCTAATCTTCCATTGTGCATGAAAGTATTTAGTATTAGCATCACCTCACTCAATCCAGCTTGCATTTCTGTCTCAGTACTTGTTCCTCTACTTTACTCCATTTGTTTCTATTTCACCTATTGCTTCTTTCCATTCTTTTATAAGTGATTGTCCAAAGGATTATGCTTCATCTGGTTTTGCAGAATATGCAATCTCTCTCTTGCCTGATCAAGTTTCTATTTGTAGGAAGCTATATAAGCATTAATCTCCTTAATCTTCTCTTTTAGACTCTTTAGTTTGCACCATATCTTCTACATAGGTACTCTTTTATACTTCTTTTACCATGTTTGCTGAACTATATTTTGAAACTGTGGATGGTCCATAACATTTGTGTATAATCTGAAAGGTTTAGAATGTAGTAATTTCTGGCTGCCACACTTTATAAGAATATGGGAATGGTCAGATACAGCTGGATTCATATAATTTGCTTCCACATGCCCATATTGCTGAATCCACTGATAATTTCCTAGTACTCAGTCTATCTTGCTATACACTTTACTCCTAGTTCCTTGTTTATTTGTCCAAGTATAAGGCCACCCTTTTTCCCTTAGAGGGGTAAGTTCCAGATCATCTATCATCTCTTTAAATCCCTCTACTTCAGCAGCAGTAACTGGAGATCCTATGTTGTCTTCTGATGATAGAACATTATTAAAATCTCCACTCAATAGCCATACCTCCTGACTTGAGATATTAATCTGCCTTAGATCCCTCTTGTGTCCATCATTTTGTGCATAGACAAGACTAAGTTGAGCCTTGAACTGAGTTCTATGGTCTTCAACTCTTCAATTGATAAATTGATCAGTCATATGACTGATTATCACTTGAATAGGATTCCTCCACAATCGCCAGATTCTACCATTTACAACACATGAGTAATTTCAGCACACATTCCATTCAATAGCTATCTTTCTTATGTATTTTCTTTGTTTTTTTCTCCTTTACTCTAGTTTCTATACATTCCATAATATCTTCTTTATTTGCAGCAACAAGAGTTTTCACCTCTTTTTGCTTGTGGGCTTGATTAAGCCCCATAGTGTTCCATGTAACAATTATCATTTATGTATTTGAGGGTTTGGTGGTCCTGGATCAAATTGTTGACCACTACTTCCTTCCACCTTATTTATCTCTATGTTTTTGCCCTTTCCAATCTGCTTTCTTATCTCAACATTCTTACAAATAGTCTCATGTTAATCAGTTGACACATAAGTAGTCTGTTGTGCCCTTTCCTTACTATCATTCACCTTTGCTACATTGCTTACCACTTGTGCAATTTCCTATACTGTCATCTCATCTTCCTAAGTATTGCTTGACTATCCAAGCCTGACACATTTCTCCCCTGCTTCTTTCCTCTTTCCCTCTATATTTCCTGCCCATCCTTTTCCTTTATCTCCTGTGCAGCTTCACATTTTGTGTTATACCAATAATCCATAGTATCATGTCCAAAATTTGGGCAATTGTTATAGAACTAGGCTTCCAGTCATACTCAATTGCTTGTATCTTTGGACCATAAGGTGTTTCTATCTCAATCTGATCTGGTAAGGGATAAGCCGCATCAATTTCCACGAGTATTCTAGCATAATAAATCTTCTCAAAGTGAGCAGTAAACTTATCAGTGTACAATGGTTTGCCAATTGCACTAGCCATTTCTATCTCAATCTCATCTGGTAAGGGATAAGCAGCATCAATTTCCACGAGTATTCTAGCATAAGAAATCTTCTCAAAGTGAGCAGTAAACTTATCAGTGTACAAGGGTTTGCCAATTACACTAGCCATCTTACTAAGAGCTTCTGTCGACCAGAATCCCAGTGGCAGTCCAGGATACCTAACCCTTATAGGGATTGTACTGAGAACATCACTTTTGAATGAAAAATCAACTTCCCATAGTTTCAATACCATAGGTTTGTTCCTTTACGAGTAAGATCCTGATTGCAGGACTTGATCTCTATCAGCTATGGTGTTAAATCGGAAAATACAATATCCCTTTGCATGCATTAGGATCTGAGGCTTTGCAACAAAGTTCCAAACACTTATCACAAAATTCTCTATTGCTTTTTTATAGGGATTTTCTCCAATTATATAGCCAATTAAAGCAATTTTCCAGTAATCCTCTTGGGATTGTAAGTCTTCTTCACACAATTTAACTATTTTCTTACCATCTCTATCAATTAGAGGTACATATGACAGTGTTTTCCCAATTTGTGAGCTGTGATTTCCTCGAGCGACATCAGCTATCGTAGGTGTTGTCTTCTCCGATCCACCCGCTTCTGAGAATTGTAAGCACCTCATTGTAGATTTCATCACCTCATCCATTTTTACCGGTTACAGTTGAATATCACCTTCAGTACTACTAGCTTCATGTCTTTCCTCAATCGATTGATACTTTTGTGGAAGAAAACTACCAAAAGTTAAGGGAGGTATTTCCAATTGACCGCCATTTGCTGGAGTTATCATCTTCTATATCTGTGTACCAGCACCTTGCAAGGTTTTCCGATGTCGTGCCATTAATTCCGGTGACAATTTCACACTTTGCTATTGTGCACCGAGAGAAACGATAAAAGGATAAAAATCATTCAATACATAAGCACAACAAGGTATTTAATCTACACTTTAAATATGAATATTTCCATATGCAAGATTCAAGTGTTGAATAAAATACTACACACTTAGATATACAATACAAAGCAAGGAAATGAAAAAATAAACATAAACGGGTAAGAAAATCTTAACCACAACTTTCAAATCTTCAAGACCAAAGTGTGTGTGCAAAGCCCTAGCTTCTAAAACTTGTTCTCTCTATCCCTAAGAACTGAAAGTAAGCCCAATATCTCAAAATATATGCTTGGACGAGTATAAAAAATGGTTTGGGAATGAGAATATGTGAAATGCTTAATTTGCCCTGGTCTAATGCCCGTTGACCACATCTGCGGATAGATACTCGCATATGTGGTTCGACAAAAGTGGATAAATTATCGCAGAAGTGAAATGTTGAAAATGGCTTTCCACAGCAAGTGCGGACCACAAAAGAGCAGATGCGCAACCACACAAGCAGAAAACCAATAGCAAATGCGATTTCTGAGAAAATACCCAGCTCCTCAGATACGTGTCCATTTTCTGCAGATGCGAGGTCGCTTCTGCGACCACTCTTCCGTAGATGCGGAATCACTGGAGAATTTTACATTGTTTTCACCCTCTTTTGCTCAATTCAATTCAAGTCACTTCGCAGCATCATTTACCTCCTTTTAGGTCCTCAAGTGAAATGAACTGGTTCTACTTCCAGTCATATGTTTTGAGCAGCCACTATCTATGTACCATATTTGGCTACTTCCCTTCACTTGGACCTGCAAAAAGAAATCAAGGGTTAGTCTTAGGAACCCAAACTAGTTTTGGTCCCTTTTTATAGGAAAAGGGGTAAGTCAAATTCCTTTTAGCCCACCCAGAAAGCCTATTTTTCTCTTTAACAAAAGCTTTATTCTTTTGACAGGCATTTTCTTTTTCAATACATTGATTTTTGTAATGGGCCTTGTTGCCTTAGTGTGTGCAGATTTTGTTCTCAGGAAGAGTGAGCTACTTGCTTTTGGGATCCCACTTAGGTGCTTGAGTCCTATAGCCATGTCCTCTTTTGTTGCTATTGTGATGTTCGTGTAGCCAGGAAAGTGCATCAGAAGACTTGTTGCATTTGTAAGTTCACTCTAGTTCATGTTTTACCTTCCCTAGATCTTCTTTTAAGACTTTTATCTCCTCATCCTTCTTGCACAACTCATCCTTCTTTTTTTAAGTTTTCTTCTAGGGCAAGATGAGTGTGATCAACTTTCTTCTTACCTATTCCTAGTTTCAGTTTTAAGTTCTCAGGTATATGTTCTAGGACACTAGTGTCAAGTTCAAGAACCTAGTTCTTTAACTCAACATTTTTATTATCACTCTCATTAGCCCTAGATTCTAGATTTTCGCACTTGGCTTTTAGGATCACACATTCCCTAGACAATTCTTTCTTCTCATTGTTAATTATCTCAGACTCATCAATGAAGTCTAGCAATAGCTCAAACAACCTTTCTTTAGACATGAATTTAATCTTGTCTTTGAGATTAAGGATACTTACCTCTTGTTCATCATCCGATTCTTCGATGTCCATAAGTGCTTGTTCATTTTTAGCTTCATCTTCTGAGTCCTCATCTGATGTTTATCCCCAAGTAGAAACCATAGCCTTTGTTGATCCGTTGATCCTTTTTGGTTGAACATGTTCCTTCTTCCTATTCCTTCGTTCAGCGTTTTTGCTTATTCCTTCGTTCAGCTCTTTCCTATTGAGGGCAGCTTTTGATATGGTGATTAGTCTTTCCACACTTGTAACACCCCTCATTGGTTTGTTTCTCAGGAACCTTTGGTTTATTGAAGGTTGTACCTCTTGAAGAACCCTTTCCTCTCATCAAGTAATTTTGAAATCTCTTGTGATCATGGCCACTTCATCATCCTCCAGATCTGAACCTTCAACTATTCTGAGAGCCAGACTTCTTTCCTTCCTGGGTGCATCCATTTTCATGGTTTTGCTTCTCAGATTCATAGGCAGTGAGGTTTCCAATCAGTTCATCTAGCTTGAGGGTAGCAATGTTTTTTGATTCCTGAATGGCGGTGATTTTTCTTTCCAAAGTCACTAGTAAGACTCTTGTCAAGATTTTCTCAACCTTGTATTCTTCAAGGATAATTCTCCCAAGAGATTTATGTTCATTCGTTAGTGTTGTCAAACTTGTGTACATCTCCTAGATAGATTCTCCTTCCCTCATACTGAATTCTCATACTGAGAATATAGTAGTGTTCCTCTTGATCTATTTACTTGAAGAGTTCCTTCATGAGCCACTTATAGAGTGTCCCATATTTCCTTTGTAGTAGAACAACTTTGAATCCTACTGTACTCGTCGGGAACACACAAGCCACTATTTTCTTTGGCATTCTTCTCCCATCTCTTCAAAACATCAGCGATGCAATTAGCTCTTGTCTTTGGCAAGTCCACTCCTTCCTCATTCTTCTTTTTAGTTGCCAAGGGAACATCAATCAATATGTCCTAGAGTTCATATTCCTCTTCTATGATATGATCTCCCATCCTCTTCATCCACCAAGAATAGTACTAACCATTACAGAGTGGAGGCATAGCACTAGATTTCCCTTGCTAGTTTCTAGGTGGCGCACTTATCTTGATCTTTCCTAAGGTGTTAGACTCTTCAAGGATAACCCTATCTGATAATTATTGATATTTTAACCGCCAGTACTACACAAGAAATGGGGTGATTTGTGTGGTATCCAATTTTTGCTTAATTGCTCTATAGAAGAACTTTGTTCTTCAAGGTGTTCCAACTACTGTTGTGGAATAATAAATATTTAAAGTAAAGAACACATAGATTTTTACGAGGAAAACACCTGGCTCAAAGGGTGAAATAACCACGACCTGCTACTAAGTTGAATTTTCCAAAACTTCCACTAAAACCACCGAGGCAAAATAGCATTTACAAAACTCTTTGTAAACCTACGGATTAACTCTAATCCTGTTGTGGCACACAACCTCAACTACTGCGACAACTTCATGTTAGCTCTATCTTGAATAGTCTAGGTACCTAATACAATTGCTTTTATGAAATATTAAAGGTAAAATTATAAATCAACTACTAGAATTGAACTAGAATAAAATATAAACACAATGGAACTGGTTCTTCTATCTCGTTCAAGTAGCTGTGTGTGTGCACAATCAAATCTCACATATATTTCTTGCAAAATCACCTTGATCTTTTTCTCTCAATTTAGTTTACCTTCTGCATATGTGCAATACATGCAAAAGAGAACAATCATCGTTATTTAATAGGTTAGTAATCAGAGTTTGATTGAGACTCAATTTCTGCTTCTTCTATCGCAGAAGAGTTCCTGATGATATCAAAGTCTAATACTATCTTTATCTTGGATTGTGTTCTCTTCATATAATGAGACTTTCTATCCTTATCTAATATGTAACTTTTTAGATCAAATCAGAAGATATCGCTGCTTGATCAGTAGGACTTATCTATTTCACATGCATCTTACATGTATAGGTTTATCATGATTATGCTTCACAAGATGGACCTGGTCCATGAATGAGTTCTTTTGTCATTCTTCAGAACATCACATGTTCTTAGGCCAACAAATTCCCCCTTTTTTGATGATGAAACATTATGTGGTTTTAACAGATTTGGAACCTGTAAGAACTGATCTTAACCGTCAATATACAAATCTTATAAAATTTGATTATTGTCAAGTACCATGTTAATTAGGTCATATACATCACTTATTTCAGTATGTGTAAAGAACAATGTCTTTTCCCCTTTTGGAACCATCGAAAAGTTGCATACAAAGTATGATTACCAAATTTTAATAAGCACTCAAGGCCATTTGGGCAACTACAAGTGCAATCATGGTGCAACCATCAGTAATCAAACTAACATATTTAAACTATCAAGGACAAATTAATCATTGAACAAGATCAAAACAATAGCTATCATTGATAGAGATATGTTGCCACCTACAATCCAAGAAAAGAAAGAAAAACATTCAAACCATGAGCAAAAAATAGAAAGATAGATAAATCCCAAATCTGGATCACTATGGGTACTAAACAAGTTCAAGAGACTGGATCTAGGAGTCCTAAGGCTTGGAGGAATTAGAGGGTTTGGATATGGTTTGGAGAAAATTCAACATGTTCTAAAAAATTCCATCGTTCTTCTCTTTTTCTTCTCAGATTTGAGACCATCCCTCTCAACTTTCACTTCAACCACACGTGCCTTAAGCCTAGCTATTTCAGCATCCTTGGTTGCACATTCCTGAACCAGACTCCTAACCTTCATACTGATGGGTGTCTTCTGGGATGAACTAGCTTCATTTGGGATGACATTGATTGGATAGTCACAAACAAGTAGAGTATTGATGTGAAAGTGTTCCTTGCTCGAGGCAGTTTCCCATTTCTTCAGAGGCACATTCAGCCTGTCCAAAACTGTGGTCAGAATAAAGCCATATAGAGTAGCATGAGCCTTGGAGCCATTTATGATCTTATCTAGCATCTTGATAATGAAAGCAGGACAATTGATTTGCTTTCCTCTCTCCAGGCACTCCATAAGGACAAGATATATGTAGTTAGCATTGTGCCTTCCTGTCTGGGCAATAAGCACTTGTTAAAAAATTCAAACACAACCTTGTGCTCAAGCCTCATTTCAATTTTCTGCACATCATTGGCTTCATTCACTTCTTATAAATCATAAAACCTCTTGGTGATTTGAAGGGCAGTAGGGAGGGAGTCCAGGCAGAGCCACCTTTGCCTTGTATAATCATTAAACCCTTAACCAGGTTCTGTTGCTAACGAACAGGGTCATGAATAGATTCTTTTAGACGATTAGTTTCAATTCCTCTTTGATCAGTTCCACCTGTCAGGTTGCCCTGTATGTATGAACCTGTTCTGTCAACTGTTCCTTAATTTGGTTCCACTTTAACATGTGCTAGTAATTTAGTCAAGTCCTTTACCAGTCCACTAGCATCATTTTCATGTTCCTATCTCTCAGAAAGAATGTTAGTTTCATCAAACACTACATGTATACTTTCTTTTACACACAAAGTTCTTTTATTCAACACTTTATATGCTTTTCTTTGTGAGGAATATCCCAAGAATACCGCTTATCACTTTTGGGATCAATCTTACCTAGGGAATACTCCCCAAGCAGGTTCATTTTCAACTTCATCTTGTGAGTCCTCATCTGATGTTTCTCCCCAAGCAGAAACTATAACCTTTGTTGATCCTTTAGTCCTTTCTGGTTGAACCTGTTCCTTCTTCCTATTCCTTTATTCAGCTCTTTCCTTCTTTTATTGAATTCTGCATTGAAGGCGGTTTTTGATATGGTGATCAGTCTTACCACACTTGTAACACCCTTCATTAGTTTGTTTCTCAGGAACCTTTTGGTTTATTGAAGGTTGTACCTCTTGAAGAACCCTTTCCTCTCATCAGGTACTTTCTGAAATCTCTTGTGATCATGGCCACTTTATCATCTTCCAGATCTAAACCTTCAGCTATTCTTGGAGCTAGACTTCTTTCCTTCGTGGGTGCATCCATTTTTATGGTTTGCCTTCTCAGTTCATAGGCAGTGAGGTTTCAAATCTTTCATCCAGCTTGAGGATAGCAATGTTCTTTGATTCCTGAAAAGCAGTGATTTTTCTCTACCAAGTCACTGGTAAGACACTTGTCAAAATTTTCTCCACCTTGTATTCTTCAAGGATAGTTTTCCCAAGATATTTAAGTTCATTTATTTGTGTTGTAAACGTTGTGTACATCTCCTTGATAGATTTTCCTTCCTTCATACTGAAATTCTCATATTGAGGATATAGCAGTGTTCCTCTTGATCTCTTTACTTGAGGAGTTCCTTAATGAGACACTTGTAGAGTGTCCCATTTTTCTTTTGCATTAATACAGCTTTGAACCCTGTTATATTCATTTGGACCCAGTACATACAAGTCATTTTTTGGCCTTGGCATTCATCTCCTATTTCTTCAAATCTTCAGCAGTGTAGTCAGCTCTTGTCTTTGGCACGTCTACTCCTTCCTTATTCTTCTTTGTAGTTTCCAAAGGACTATCAGTGACTGTGTCCAGAGTTCATAGTCCTCTCATGTGATATGATCTCTCATCATGTTCTTCCACCAAGAATAGTACTGACCATTAAAGTGGAGGCCTAGCAGTGGATTGTCCTTCGTAGTTTCAAGGTGGTGCACTCATCTTGATCTTTTAATAAGGTGTTAGCCTCTTCAGGGATAACCCTCTCTGATACCAATTGATGTTTTAAGCGTCAATGCTGCACAAGCGGTGGGTGATTTGATTGTTAGTTAATTTTCGCTTGACTACTCTATCGAAGAACCTGGTTCTTCTAGGTGTTCCAACTACTATTGTTTGCGGAATAATAAATACTGAAGGTAAAGAACACAGAGATTTTTCCGTGGAAAACACCTGGCTCAAAGGGTGCAAAAGACCACGACTTACTACTCAGTAGGATTTTCCCAAACTTCCACTAAAATCAGTGAGCCAAAACAGCAGTTGCAAAAACCCTTTACAAACCTAAGGATTAACTCTAATCCCGTTGTGGCACACAGCCTCAATTTCTACGACAACTTCAAGTTAACTCTAAATTGAATACTCTAGGTACCTAATACAATTGCTTCTATGAAAGTTGAAAGGTACAATTATAAATCACCTACTACAATTAAACTAGAATAAAAGCTAGACACAATGGAATTGGTTCTTCTATCTCATTCAAGTAGCTTCAGGAGTGCACACTCAACTCTCACATAACTTGCTTGCAAAATCATCTTGCTCTTTTTCTCTCAAATTAGTTTAACTTCTACGTATGTCTAATACATATAAAAGAGAACAATCACTATTATTTAATAGGTTAGTAATCAGAGTTTGATTGAGACTCAGTTGCTGCTTCTTCTATCGTAGAAGAGTTCCTGATGATATCAAACTCTAACGCTATCTTTATCCTGGATTTTGTTCTCTTCATATAAGGAGACTTTCTCTCCTTATCTAATATGAAACCTTTTCGATTAGATTAGGAGATATTGTTACTTGATCAGTATGACTTATCTCATTCACGTAGATCTCACATGTATAGGTTGATCATGACTACGCTCCACAAGATGGACCTGGTCCATGACTTAGTTCTTTCGTCATTCTTCAATACTTCTCTTTTCCCAATTCTCTAAGCTAAAATTACTCAAAATGATAAAAGACTTGTGTTCACAAGCGCAGCTCTGAACCAAAATCTATCCGATGACCTAAAAATGGAAAAAGAAACTATTTATACTAGGCTAAAAATTTTGGACAAAAAATACTCATGTCGGGATAGTGAATACCGCAAAAAATCAAGTGCGACCGCGCTAAGGCTCTTGGCTTGATTAATCTGGTCTCTAAAGTTTGCCACCGTGGACCGCATAAAAGTACCGCGGGCACGGTGGCTCCTATTGTGATCCGCACAAAATGGACCCCATACCGTACTGGTAATAATCCTCCAATTGGTAACTCTCTGATCTCGGGAAATGCTGACCGCACAAAGTCGAGTGTGGCAATAGTGAAATCAATGCGGACCGCACAAAATCCTTTGCGGCAGCATTTCCTGGTTGACTGAGAAGCATTCTCTCTGATCTTTATATTTGCAGATCGCACAAAATAGTGTGAGGCCGCAAGTGCCCTGTTTTACTGAGCTTGGTCTTGGTCTTGGTACTTGTGCATGCCTCACTCCTTTTTGAGCTGGTTTTTGACACATTGTCACCTTGTTGGTCAAACCCTACAATCAAATACAACTTGTGATCCTTTGGGACTATTTTGTACACATTTCTAATCAAAACTTAAGCAAGAAGAAGTGTAAAATGCATCATAATCCCAAGTTATCAACTCCCCCAAACTTAAGCTTTTGCTTGTCCTCAAGCAAACAAATTCAGACCCCTCTTCTAATAGTCCATCCAAGAAAATTCAGCCGACTTGGGACTAACAATCGCCCTCAATTCAAACGAACCATTAACAATATTCACTCTTTTAAAAACTATGGATTTAGTACGACACAAGAGCATTAAGAGTTGACTTAGCACATCAAAGAAACTCTTTCTATTACTTTGTTCCTTGTCGAACCCAACTCAAACATCCGTAACTCTCCCTAAGCAAACATCACCTTTAGGACAGTGGCACTCAGAACGAGGTTAATGAAAATACACTCATCTCTATCAAAGAAAAGTCGCAAGTTCGGCTCTAAGTACCATATGCTTTCCCTTATGTGAGTCACCACTAATGTAGGTTTCATTCAATTCAAGATCATATAAGGCTTTTAGGGAGACATAGTAAAGCCTTTTGGTTCAGGGTAGGAAGTGTTTGGTCTAAGTAGGTTCTATCTTCTCTTTAGCACTTCTTTTGCTTCATTTTGGGACGTATTCAATTGAATTTTTAAGTCATTTCACTTCCTTCTAAGGGTTAGAGACACATATTTTCACGCTTTCTTGTTCATTTCAAATCTTTTCTCCTTTCTCAACTTTCCACACCTTTCATTCTTTGCTTTTATTGAATCTCTTTATTCATTTTTTGCATTAAATATTCTTTTGTCATTTTGCTTCTCTTTCTTTTTCATTGCCTTTCTGTTTCTTCATTTTGTATCTTTCTACCATTTTGTTGCAATCGTCATCTCTCCCCCCTAACTTATACGTTAGCCATGTGCTAAGGAAAGATCGGGTGCCAATAGATGGTATCTTTAGAATGGGTAAATGGTTGTATCACGATGCTTGAAGGAAACAGGTCTAAGGCTTAAAAGGGCTGACTAGGGATTGTATCATTGGTAGGCTATGGGCGTGTTCAAGATATAATTTGGATCAAGGAGAGCCTATAATCATGTCTCAAGTTAAATTCCACTTAGGATTTTGCCTAGAAAAACATTCAGGGAAAGTTCTAGACCAATTGCTCGGGAATTAGACTTGCAATGCAATTTCTCACCAAACAAGCTATGCGATCGCTAAAGACACAAGAGTCGGGGGCCCATAACAACACTAGATAAGATTTGAGCACACAATGGTCCCGAAAAACCCCTTGATGATTATCATCCAACACAAGAGTCTCAAGGTCACAACTTTCGCCATCATATACACAACAATTTGTTTTTGACCGTAGGATCAAAGGCAAATGCTCTAGGCCCAAGTGAAGCTTTACTTGAGCCACCCTTACTACTAACTACTAAAAAACAAATAAGAAAAGAAAAACAGACTCAAATCCTTAAGAAGGTTGTCATTCCATCCATCATCGAGAAGAGTCACCTGGTTCACACAAATTCCACCTTTTGAAAGAACCATAGCATTAAGAAAACCAAAGGCTTATTGCAAAAACTCAAAACAAGAAGATACGAATATGAAATAAAAAGCTAAGAAAAGGAAAAATGTGGGAAGTTGTGAATATGTACAAGAGGATATTTAATCGAATATAAAATAAGGAAGATGAATATATACAATGGAACGTAACTTTTATATACAAACCCAAGATGAAAAGTACGAAAAATGTAATGAAATGCTGAAATTATACATATACCAAAGATTAAAAAAATAAAAAAATCATTCATATATAAAGTCATACAAATCCAAGTAGGGCCTACCCCCTCAAATGAAAGTTGGCGTTGTCCTCAATGACAACTAAACAAAATAAGCACATAAATAGAGGAAAAAGGAAAAAGAAATTCCCTATTGGCCATTCGTCTACATGGGATCTGTTGTTTGGGTCCTTGGGTCCTCTCTATGCTCAAGAATTTGAGACTGGCTCCCTATGAATTGTGGCTCTGCTACTGGGACCTGGGCCTGGGCCTGGACAGGCTCTTAGGCTGCATCTTGGGGCTAGCAATAGGCATCCTCTGGTGGGTCCGCACACGGAATCACCACATCATCAGACTGGGGGATCACCATATTCCTCTTAGGAAGACTCTCAGACTGCATTGGCTGCGGATAGGCTACTGGTGCTTGGTCATGGAGTAGGGAATCCAACATGTGATTCACCTTCAATCTCTCCACCTCGACTTGCAACTCCTTCACGGACTCTTTGGAAGCTCGAGTCTCTTCTTATCTTCTTTGCCTCCCTAGCAAGCTCCTTGAGAGCCTTTCCATGTGAATAGACAACGTCGGTAAGAAGTCTGTAGTTCTCAAGGATCTTCTTCTACTTGTCTAGAAGCCCCTAGAGAGTGTCCTTAATGAACAATGGGACATGTGAAAGGGGAGGTGCTGACTGAGCTACCACAATAGTAGATGATACAGACAGCTTAGAAGTAGTTGTCTGTATCTAGTTATTGATGCTGGTAAGGGCCTGGATCAAATGATGGTCAGTCAATTGATAGGCAGTGGTGGATGGTATCTGTGGAGCTGTGGAAGTGGATGGACCTAGGGCCATATCCGATGTAGTGGAAAGAGGTTGTAAAGTAGTCACTACCACTATTGGCTCTTCAGATTAGCCAGTTGAAGTAGTGGATTTCCCTGTGAAATGCTCGCCTTTAGGGTTGTCATCACCCTGTAGGATATACCACGAGAAAGGATCATTTGCCTTCACTTTTACATCAAATCTACGCTTTTACACATTCAGGTCCTCCAAGTACATTATCAAGAAATTGGGGAATGGGTAAGACCCATCACCCTCATTCAGTACTTGTGTAATAACCTAGGAAATCACATTCGCGATATTGATCGGGTATCCTACCATGATAGATGCAACTGGAATCACCTTATGAATTGGAAGTGAGTTGTCGTGGGTAGTAGGGTCTAGTCTGCTACACACAAATATCTCCCACCCATTGGCCTCAAATTTTAATGACCTCCTTAATATCTTTACCCCCGCAGTCAACCACTCTGGGGTGGTACCTGGGATTGCCAAGTACTCCGCTAGCCACGGACATGCTTCTTCACCCAACTTCATCTGCTCCAAGTATAGGGACTCATCCTCCTTCGTGAATCCTAAATAGTCATTGATGGTCTTGCCATCAAACTTCTCTTTCAAATTCCGCACCTTGGTGACCGTGGTACCCTTTTTAATGTGGGCCACATTTGTGTAGAATTATTTCACCAAGTGCTCATTGGCGTCATCCATATGCTCTATAAAGTAGGCCAATCCAGCTCTATCTCTGAATTGCCTCAACACATGTGGGTTGTGAGGAAAAATATCCCGGGTGATAATTTCTCTCTTGGGTATCAACCTCTTTTCTGGACACCACTATCTAAATTTGTGGTAGGCAATCTCACTGACGAACCGGTCCTCCCATGCCTCCGGGTTCCTAGTTCTCTCTACCCTACGTACTTGGGGCTCACCACCTTCTACTTCTTCCCTTTTTTCCTACTGCACCCTCTCCGGATAATGAAGCTGTAGGAGAGGTGGAGTACTCATCCACATTGCCTTCAGCTGAGCCCTTTGACGACTCAGAAGATATATGAACTAAGGCTTGGGCAGTGGGGGATGTTGGAGGTGTATATCTCAATAGGTTCCTCTCCAGCCAGTCAAGATAGTATTCTAGCACTAAATCTAAAAATGCCTCCCAGGAAGGCTTGTACTCACTCCGTGGCTGATCAATTGCTCTGTCTATAGCTTTAATGATTTTCCTTGTGTTATTTATGTTTTGTTGGGCTTGTGCGGTTAATTTTATCATTCCCTGCTTCCCATCCCAGGAGGAATCTCCTCTTCATGGTTGTTTAGCACCTTTTCCTCTTGGTTTTACCATTATCTGCAAACAACATTCATTCAGACTTTGTTAGTTTCCTAAAAAACAATGGAGTTTAAAGTTGCAGAAAAAAATGTTGTAGACTTTATGAAAATTGTAGAGTGCGGACCGCAATAAATAGATGGCGGTCCACACAGAGGTGGGGTTCAGACTACCCATTCTTTGAATCTATGCATTGCGGACCGCAAAAATCCAATGCAGCCGCGGTCCTCAAATGTTCAACTTTCAGAAACTGTCATTGCTGTCCGCACAAAATACCATTGTGGACTGCACAGGGGCAATTGGTATGCACATAATGCCCAGCAGCAATACCAACCTAGGGTTCATGTTTTGATCAATTATAGTCTAATTTTTCACCTATTTGATGAGTCCCTAAGTGTTGGTTCAATTTTTTAACCACCTAGTCCTACTTTATACATAGATGAACTAACCTAAGATACAAAATTGAAAGAAACATGGACAGGGAAAGAATAAGAACTAAGAAAAGAATAAAAATTCAAAGAAAATAAATAAATTAAACAACTAAGAAGAAGTTAATGCTATCAGGGATGAGATAAAATGCTGAGTAATGAACTTGAACAATTAATTTCATGCTGATGAGAGAGATGAACAATAATTTTTTATGTTCTAAGAGTAGAAGGATCGAAAAGTTCAAAAGGAGGGCCTTAGGACATATTTATAGGAAAAGGTCTTAAGGCCTAGCCTAACTACCCATCGCGGATCGCAAAAAATGGCACCATGGTCTGCGGTGCTCGAAACCAAAGAGCACTGATAAAAAGACAACTATGGAATGCACAAACTACAATGTGGTCGCAGTGGACCACTACGCACCGCACAAAATGCAATGCGGCTGCGGTGGTAAACTTCAGAGAACTCCAACTTTTGTCCAATCATCAGTGCAGTCCGCATTGATTTCTTGCCCCCGCACAAAAGTCTTTACGGCCCTGCAAAATTAGTGCGGTCTGCATTGACAACTTCAGAGAGTGGTGATTTTTAATCTTTTTCCTGCACTGCATCAATACAATCCTGTGACATCTCACAACCATTCAGTCTAAAATAAAATCCTACACAATAATGAGAATCAAAGAAAAACAAGAAGAAAAATACATGGGTTGCCTCCTAAGAAGTTCCTGATTTAACATCGCGGCACGACGCAGATTACCATCAAATCATTTGAGATTAAGAAGTGCCACCATGTGGTTGTCATCAATTTTTTCCAAGTAGTGCTTGACCTTGTACCCATTTACTCTAAAAACTTCCCCATTTTTGTTCTTCAAGTCAATGCACCAAATGTGGTCACAAACACCACTTCAAAAGGTTCACTCATTTAGACTTAAGCTTTCTCGAAAATAGACGTAACCGAGAGTAGAACAAGAGAACCAAATCACTCACTTTGAACTCATTGCCACGAGCATATTTATCATGAAGGTACTTCATCTTGTCCTTGTACAAGGATGAACTAGAGTAGGCGTGGAATTGAAATTCATCAAGTTCATTAAGCTACTCCACATGAAGATTGGCTACCACATCCAATTCAATATTCCGCTTCCTCAAAACCCACATGGCCTTGTGCTCTAACTTAACCGGTAGATGGAAAACCTTACCAAACACTAAATGGTACTGAAACATACCAATCGAAGTCTTGAAAGCATTCATATAACCCATAGAGCATCATCAAACTTCTTTAACCAATCGGTCCTATTTGCATTGACCGTCTTTGACAATATACTTTTGATTTTACTATTGGAGATTTCATGATAAGGATTAGAAACTTTGTGGTTGATACCTTACTTTGCAAGCAAAGTGTCAAATCCACTGCTTCAACCCACTTTGATACATAGTCAACATCCACAAGAATGTATGGGTTCCTATACGAGCTAACAAACAGGCGCATAAAATCAATTCCCATACATAAAAAATATCAACCTCAATAATGGTATTGAGAGGAATCTCATCTTTTTTCGAAATTCCACCCGCTCTTTGACACTTGTTACACCTTTTAACAAGTTCACTTGTATCTTCGTACAAAGTTGGCCAATAAAACCCACAACTAAGAACTTTGGAAACCATCCTCTCCCCTCCATGATGGCCACCATAGGGAGAGGAATGATGAGCCTCCAAAATACTTAATAGCTCTTCCTCCAGGACACACCTTTGGATCACACCATCCGTGCAAATCTTGAACAAGTATGACTCATCCTAATAGAAATGTAAAGTATCCCGTTTGAGCTTCTTCCCTTGGTTAGAAGAGAGCTCATACGGGATTATACCAGTCACAACAAAATTAGCACCGTCAGCAAACCATGCATACCATTCACCGACACCGAAAGGAGATCTCTAGGCCATCTCAAGGCCTCCCCTTCTCCTCCAAGTGGGATAAGTGGTCTGCCACTTAATTTTCACTACTCTTCCGGTCCACAATCTCCAAATAAAACTCTTGAAGTAACATGACACATCGCATCGGTCAAGCTATGGAATCCTTCTTCATCATCAAGTAATGGAGAGCGGCATGATCGGTATGCACTATGACCTTGGCACCCATAAAATACGGCCAAAAAATTTCCATTGTAAACACAATAGCCAAAATTTATTTCTTAGTCACTGTGTAGTTCACTTGAACATCATTCATTGTCTTGCTCGCATAGTACACAAGATGAAATATTTTATTCACTCTTTGACCCAAAAATGCCCCGACCTCAATATCGCTCGCATCACACATGAGCTCAAGGGGCAAGCTCCAAATATGTATGGTAATAATAGGAGTGGTGGTCAACTTATGCTTTAGAAGTTCGAAAACTTGCATACATATCTCATCGAACACAAACTTGGCATCTTTTTCCAATAGCTTGCATAAGGGGTTCACTACCTTCGAAAAGTTTTTGATAAATCACCGATAGAACCCCGCATGCCCAAGAAAACTTCTAACTCCCTTGACAGAGGTAGGGGAGAGAGCCTTGAAATCACATCAATTTTTGCTTTATCCACCTAGATACCATACTTTGAAATTTTGTGCCCAAGATATATGCCCTTTTCCACCATGAAGTTGCACTTCTCCCAATAAAGAACAAGATTGGTTTCTTCGCAACGGGCCAGCACTCTTTCAAGATTTTTCAAACATGTATCAAATGAATCACCAAAAAACTAAAGCCGCCCATGAACACCTCCAAAATATCTTCCACCATATCAGTGAAAATGACCATCATACACCACTGAAATGTAGCCGGTGCATTATACAACCCAAAATAAAGCAAAGGTGCCATATGGACAAGTGAATGTGGTCTTCTCCTGATCCCTCGGACCAATCAAGATTTGGTTGTATCCAGAATAACAATCCAAGAAACAGCATAAGGCACACCCAGCAAGTCAGTCTAACATCCGATCATGAAAAGAAAATTGAAAGTGATCCTTCCAGTCACTTTGTTAAATTTGCAGTAGTGAATGCATACCCTCCAACCGGTGACTGTTCTGGTAGGAATCAACTCTTTTTTCAAATTTGTTACCACATTCATGCCACCTTCTTTGGTACACATTGCACTGACGAAGTCCAAGAACTATCAGAAATGGGGTACACAACCCAGCCATCCAACCACTTGATCACCTCCTTTTCCCCACTTATTGCATTGCTTAATTCAACCTCATTTGATGTTCCAAGGGGGCTTTTGCATCATCTTCCAGAATAATCTTGTGCATGCAGAAGGAGGGTCATATTCCCCGAATATCAGTTAAAGCCCATCAAATTGCCTTTTTCGCTTTTGAAGCACCACCAATATGACATCAACCTGCACGTTAGTAAGACAATTGGAAAGAATATCAGGCAAAGTAGCACTAGGGCCTAAGAACTCATACATGAGGTATGGAGGCAATGGCTTCAACTCTAACACCAGAGGTTCCTCTATTGACGGCTTTGTTAGAGGAGTCTTTAAATTTTCAAGATCCAAAGAGAATTTCCTAGTATCATAAGAATAAAAGCCCATTCCATGTAAAGCATTCACACACTCCACTTAGACCTCATCATCATTGTTATCAAGATTCAAAAATACGGCCTCTAGAGGGTCCTCCATATTGGTCACTGCAATAGTATCATCAACTATCACTACAGTGACAAGATCTACAAAATAGATTACCTCAAAACTGTTGGGTTGCTTCATTGATTTGCACACATGAAATACCACTTTCACATCACCTACCCGGAAGGTGACTTCCCTTACTTCAACATCAATGTCATGCCCCAACCTCAGGAGGTGCCCCCGCTGCTTAATCGATTGAACCCCAACTAAGCAAGCCTTATTAATACCTTTCTACCCCAAAACAATACGATTAAAGGAACTACACTATCATTTATTTATATGATAGTAAAGTTTGAACATTCACATTATTAAACAATTTTCATGCCACCAACCTTAAACCATGGTTAAGTTTTCAAGATTTTATATAGTTATAGTTTAAAAGATCTAGAGTACAAAGTTACAACATAGTTTATTGACCATCCATCACCTCGAACATAACCCACACAAACGTCTACAGAACCTCTATGGATACAAAGACAATTATGACCATGCTGGCAACAAGGCCCCGGCTATTACCTCAAAAGTGAATATCCATAACAAAAGATGTACAACATAACCCCTTGAAGTAGAAAGGGGCTCACCAAGTCTTTGAGAGGAGGATGCTCCGCTATGCGTTATCGACACTATTCGCTATGGAGTCACCTAAATTTATTTTAAAAAAAATGTAGCGCCCCCGGCAAAAGGGACGTTTGTACCATGGAATAGTATTAGTATGTATAACTAAACAATATCCTGTTAGAAAGAACAACCATACAATCATAAAGAGGAAATTATAAAGACAACAATGTTTCTAATAAGCACCATCTCAACAATATAAGGAGATTCACATGATTTTCACATAGTTTTTAAAAATTTTAGATTAGAGCATCCCACATTGTTGCATCGTTATCCACATTGCCATTGCTTCCTTGAGCGGAGTCCAATCACAAACCGATCGGCTAAGACGTCTCCCCGAGACGTTGTCACTATTTCATTCATACATTTCAGTTTCAATCATCAATATATTACCACCATGTGCATATATCATGATGTCCAATCATGGCTTGATCGGCTAAGTCGTCTACCTGAGACATTACCATTTTCCATCATTCATCTCACTTCAATCTTTGGTTGCACATGTATTAGTTTACCGGCATTTGGGGCTGCAATTTTCACATTCCATAACTCACATTTCATATTTTTCCCGTTTTCAACATTTCCTTTGCCACTCAAGATCATAGGCACATATAAAATCAACTTAAGTCATAAGCATAGAGAGGAATTCGTCAACTTTGGCATATTAGTCCCATGGTAACCTTGGCATAACATATATGCATTTAGAACATAGATCATGTTCTCCACATATCTTCATTTACAAAGAATAACACATTAAATACATGAAGAAGTACCTACCACATACATTTTCATAACATTAATTCACTTAACATGACAGGTACTGCAACAATCTCTTTTCGAACTTACGACATTTACACGGGCACCATGGAAGCTCAATTTCTTGGAGGAGGGGGTCTTAGTCATACATAACTCAATGGAGT
Organism: Nicotiana benthamiana; assembly: GCA_034376525.1. Lineage (NCBI taxonomy): Eukaryota > Viridiplantae > Streptophyta > Magnoliopsida > Solanales > Solanaceae > Nicotiana > Nicotiana benthamiana. Next base: position 8,483,663 of record CM067326.1, read on the forward strand.
TTTCCTTAAATATTTAAAATATATTTCGGGAATCTTACCACTTCAATCAATTTTATAAAAATTGAAAATTGAACCAAGAATTGGAGACATGGTTAGGATTCTAGTTTGTTCGACCATATTGCCAAGCACTAAGTGTGTACAATGATGCTAGGACACTTTTGTGAGAGATTTCTATCATTTTATACCCCAATTGATATCCTTTTAACTCACAATCACCCGATTCTTCATTATCTATTGTGCATGCAAGATTACTAGTCCTTATACCATTGTACCCACTTGCTAATTACCTAGTTAATTAGAAATATCAAAAATATAGATGATGATACAGTTATATCTTCTTAGGATGAAGACCTAACAAGTTCACTTGATAATTTTTCAAGGATTTGTGGCAAGGGTTAAGTGAAGACTTGATGAAGATCACGCTCTCTCTCTCTAAAACTCCCCTTCTCACTCTATATGCAGAGAAAATAATGAAAAAGGTCTAATAGGGTGTTTTTAATGGAATTGGTTTGGGTTTTAAAAGTTATAAAATAGGAGCCCCGACTCTGATTTGCAATTGAATATGCGATCGCAAATACGGCCTGCAGAATAGACCGCCAAAATGCTCCCCATAAACTAAATAATCTACCTGGGTATGCGATAGGAATGTGGTCCACATACTTGTTTTGCCGTCGCTTAATGCACCGCAGAACTGCCCCTTACCAAATCCCAAGGGAATTATGTGATGACTATGGGGCCCACATAGTGATTATGCAATCCCATATTAGCCGCACACTGCCTCACTTTGCGATGACTATGCGGTCCGCATAGCCACTCTGTGATCGTATAGTGAACCGCAAAAATGAAATTTTCTGGGAAACATTATTCCTTCACTTTTTAATGTATAAATCACTCCAAAGGATTCGAACTTCCGAGTTTTGAGTAAATATTTTCACGGGTCCTTGCATCCTCCCCCACTTAAGATCATTCGTCCTTGAATAAGGATCAAGGGTTACTTATTACAACTTCTTATGTAACTTCAGCTTTTTCACATCATGAAACATGTTATCAGTCCCAAATTTAGCTAACTCCCTTACTCTAAATATTTTGCCAGAGCTTCCTTTGTATCTAGGCCTATCCACCTGTTAGAGAGCCCCAGAAAAGTATCCTAAAAACATATGCACATTCACCATAGATATAACATAACTTGTACAACACTAACCATGGCTGTGTAGGCAACATATAACCAAAATAGGACAGAACAGTTTTACATAGATCCAATCAAGAATATAAAGTTCATAGGGACAAAATGGATGAAAGCTATTACATGGCTATACAAACAAATGTGGGTACTTCCTTCTCATTCTTCCTCGTCTTCCCAAGTGGTTTCCTTTACCTGCTGGTTCCACCATAACACCTCTACAGAGGCAATTTCCTTATTCCTCAATTTTCGGACCTACCTGTCAAGAATGGAAACTGGAACTTCTTCATAGGACAGTTCTTCATTAACCTCAATGGTTTCAATTATCACAATAGCGGACGTCTGTCCCACTACTTTCTTCAACATAGACATATGAAAGACTGGTTGTACTAATGACATCACGGGGGGCAACTCAAGCTTGTATGCCACCTCACCAATCTTTTGGATGATTTTGTACGGTCTGACATACCTTGGGCTCATTTTATTTCTACCTAAACTGCAGGATACCCTCATAGGGGGAACCTAAGAATACTCAATTATTTTATTTGAACACCAAATCACTGTGACAGACGTCTGAATAAAACTGTTGGTGACTCTGAGCAGTTTTCAACCTTTCCTTAATAAGTTTAACCTTCTCCATGGCCGGGTGTATAAGGTCTGGCCCTATCAATTCTGCTTATCCAACCTCGAACCACCAATGGGAGACCTACAGCTCCTACTACACAATGCCTCAAATAGTGTCATATGGATACTAGCGTGGAAGCTGTTGTTATGAGGAAAATCTATGAGTGGCAAATGATTATCCCATTTACCTTTGAAATCAAGAGCACAAGCACGCAATAAATCCTCAAGCGTCTAAATAGTCCGCTATGCTTGCCCGTCAGTCTGGGTGAAAAGTTGTTTTAAGATTTACCTGCGTGCCCAAACCTTACTGAAATTTCTTCCAAATGTTGGCCATAAACTGAGCCCCTCGATCTGAAATGACTAATACTAGTACCATGCAACCTGACTATTTCCTTGATATACAATTGAGTATACTGTTCTATTTTGTTGGTAGATTTGACTTGCAAGAAGTGCGTTGATTTTGTGAGTCGAACAACAATCACCCAAATTGATTCAAACTTGCGTGGAGTGAACGACAACCCTACCATAAAATCCATATTGATCGTATCCCATTTCCATATTGAAATTTCTATGCTTTGAGTCGGTTCTCCGGGTCTTTGATGTTTGGCCTTCACTTGCTGACAGTCGAGCATTTAGCCACAAAGTCCGCCACATCCCTTTTTATGTTAGTCCACCAATAAACTCCGTTGAAATCATAATACACATTCGTAGAGCCTGGGTGCACGGAATACCTAAAAGTGTGAGCTTCTGCCATGATCCATTCGTGAAGACTATTGATTTCCAGAACAAATAGGTGGCCTTGTTACCGTAGGGTACCATCATCCATGGAAAGGGAAAGAGTTATGGTCTTGAGTTAATGAATGCCCTCTTTCAGTTGTGCTAACAATAGGTCATTGAATTGTTTCACTTTCACCCCCTCCATAAGCGACGATTCAGCCTATTCTGCACAATTATCCCTCCATCATTAGAGTCCGCAAGGCGAACTCCCAAACTAGCCGATTGATGAACTTCCCAGGCCAACGTCCTCTGATCTGCCCTCAAAAGAGCAAAACTTCCCATAGATGTTCAACTAAGAGCATTTGCCACAACATTAGCCTTTATCAGGTGATAGAAAATATCAATATCATAGTCCTTGAGTAACTCTAGCCATCTTCTCTGCCTTAGATTCAAGTATTTCTGCTTGAAATATATTGACGGCTCTTATGGTCTGTGAATACATCCACATGGACCCCATATATATAATGTCGCCAAATCTTTAGTGCAAACACCACTGTTGTGAGTTATAAGTCATGAGTTGGGTAGTTCTTTTCGTGATCCTTGAGTTGCCTAGAAGTGAAAGCTATAACCTTACCATGTTGCATTAACACACACCCAAACCCTATCCTTGAAGCATCGCAATTCACCACAATTCCCTATATACCCTCTGGCAGGAATAACCACCAGTGATGTATTTAGTCTTGACTTCAATTCCTGGAATTTCCTTTCACAAACATCAGACCCCTAGAACTTAACTTCTATCTGGATCAATTTAGTCAAGGTAACTTCTATCTGGATCAATTTAGTCAAGGGAGAGGCAACAGTAGAGAACCTCTCGACAAACCTTCTGTAGTACCCAGCCAAACCTAAGAAACTACGAATTTCTATTAAAGTGGTCGATCTAGGCCAATTCTTCACTGCTGCTATCTTGTAAGGCCCTTTGAGTTGATAACTACATTAAAAACTCAAGAGATAATATTTTCTATAAAAGTGCAACTTTGCGGTTGTTAATGTAGTCGCATATCAGGTATGCGGACCACATTTCTGCTGCAGAGTGAGTTAGCGTGTTTGCTAAATTTGAAGTCAAATATGTGGTCAATTATGCGATCGCATAAACAAAATGAGGACCACATAGTTGTCGCATAATTTCTTTGGAATTTTGTGAAGGACAGTTCGCGATGCATTTTGCGACCGTAGAACGTGAATGCGGACCGCATTTTTGCCGAAACCCTAGTCAGTGCGTACAGTTTTTGGGGAGAATTTTATGGTCCATTCTGCGGACCACATGTCTACTGTGCGATTAGAAATACGATCACAGATCTCACTTGGGGCTCCTATTTTCTAACTTTTAAATCTGACTCCACCCTATTAAAAACACCCCAACGGACCATTTCTAGTTATTTTTCACAACATAAAGAGAGAGGGGGGGGGGGAGTTCTAGAGTGAGAAGGAGTGATATTCATCAATCTCTCCTTAAATACTTTCCCAAATCCTTGAATATTTTCAATTGAAGCTACTAGATCTCCAACCTAAGAGGTAAGAACTGTGCCTTTATCAATTATTTCAAAGTTTCTGCTAAAAGAAGTAATTAGCAAATGGGTACATGGGTATAAGTCTAGTAATCTTGCATGATAGGAGGTAATGATATATGGGGGAATGAGAACTAAAAAGAAAGGAATAGGGGTATAAAATGATAGAAATGTCTCTCAAAAGGGACCTAAGATTCACAAAACACCTTTAGTGTTTGATAATATGCTCAGATGAGCTAGAATGTCTCTAATTCTTGGTTTAATTGTAAATCTTACACAATAGATCAAAGTGCTAAGAGAATTTTGTAAGGATTAAGAGAAGCTACATTGAGATATGTATGGCTAAAACCCCCATTTTATTAGAAATTGAGCTTCGCCGGCATTTTCCGCAGATGTGGTGAGACTAGAATTGGTTGATGTATTGATTGTTACTTCACATTAATTGATTTGTAATTATATACATATATGCATGAAGGATGTTCCTCAATGTGAGTAATATACAATTTTTGATATTTATAGAAGTGTGAAGAATACGAATGATGTGCTGAAATGCTTAGGCTAAAAGCCAAGATTAATACCAAGGTTTGTCATGCTAACTATCTGGAAACTTACATGTGCTTGTAACTTGAATTGCTTGTATGTACCTATGATCATGAAATTGCAAGATGTATACTGATAATGGAATGATGTGATGAGAATGGCCCTAAGTGCCAATAAATTGATATGAGCTATGTGAAATAAAGATTCAAATGAGATGATCAATGAGGAAGGAACAACGCCTAGGTAAGGTGGCCTAGACGATCGGGCCATGATCGGATACCATGCCGCACACATGGTGGTAATGTTAACATTGAATTCTGGAAAAAAGTGAAATGAATTGGTGACTGAGATATATACCTTAAATGAGGCGACCTAGCCGATCGGGTTGTGATCAGACTCCGCTCACGTTATCGGTGATATTAAGGATAGTGATGAAAATATGAAAGAAAGGCCCAAAATAAGTTATGAAAATTATGTGGAAGATTATATGGTTCATTTCTTTGATGATGTGGTGCCCAATTAGAACCTTTATTTACTCTTACGATTTCCTTGTGCATCTTTGATAGTTCTTTCTAGTAAAATGTTGTTTAGTTATACATACTAGTATTATTCCATGGTAGTAACGCCCCTTTTGCCGGGGGTGCTACATTTTTAAACGGATGTAGGTGGCTCCATTGTAGATAGTGCCGATCGCGTGTAATGGATTATCTTCTTCCTAGGTCTTGGTGAGCCCCTTCCTCCTTCAAGAGGTCATATTGTATACCTTTTGTTGTTGCAAACTTCCACTTTTAAGGTATAGCTGGGGACTTGTCTCCGACATTGTCATACTTATCTTTTGTATCCTTAGAGGCTCTGTAAACACATGTGTGGATTTTTACGGGTAATTGAGGAGTCTATGAACTATGTTGAAAATTCTAAACTCTTGTTGTCTATAAATTGTAACTCTTTGGGAATCTTTGAAACTAACCTTAATTATGATTCAATGTTGTGATATGAAATGAACTAAAGTTATTAATCATAGTAATTTTCTTGTCTAAAAAAATAAAAACATGGTGTCGTTGTTCGTATTGAGTTGGGTATGAAGTGCTTGATAAGGCTTTCTCAGTTGGGTTCACTTGATTGAGCGCTGGTCGTACCTCCCGAGATTGGGTCTTGACAAATTTGGTATCAAAGCCTAAGGTTTTGAAGTTGTCCTAGGATGTCTCGGAGCCGTGTCTTGTAGATTCCTTCTTATCGGTGTGTAATCGACCACATCTATAAGTTGAAGGCTACTTGGAAATTTAGGAATAACACCCTTCTTTGATATTCTGGATCGTGCGATGAAACTGTTGCTTCTCTAATTGAGTTCGTTGTTCTATCTTTCAGTTAATGGCACCTAAGAAGAAAGCGATAATTGGCCATAAAGCCAATAACCTTAGGAGTGGATGGAGATTCACTACTTGATGTTGCGGGTGAGGGTAGTCGTACTGATATTACTTTTTCTGATTCTTCTATTCTAAAGCAGACTACCCCAGTTTCTACACATGTCGAGGTACCACTATCCCTCCTAATGATACTTTTGTCCCGCCTCCAGCCCCAGCTTCCATTTCTGGCATTTTTTATGGGGATCTTAGGGGAGCTATCCATATGTTAACCCAACTAGTGGCCTATCGGGTTCAGAGGTCAAATCTTGCTCCCAGTTCGTCCAACTAGCAAGGGAATTCTGCTAGTTCCAGGGTGAACAAATTTCTTCAGTTAGACCCTCTGGTATTTACAGGTGCCAATCCAGAAGAAGACTTTCAATATTTCATTGATGAGATTTACAAGACCCTCAGGGTGATGCGTGCAACTAAGATAGAGGGAGTAGAGTTGGCTTCCTACCGTCTGAAAGGGTGGGTTATTCATGGTTTGAGTTGTGGGAGGATTCTTGTGATAAAGGGCGCCCTCAAGCGAGATGGAGCGAGTTCGCTTATGCCTTTATTGACCATTTTCTGCTCACTGAGACAAAGGCAGCTCGTGCAGCAGAGTTTGAAAATCTGAGACAAGGTAACAGAAGTGTATGGGAGTACCACATGGAGTTTTCTCGTTTTTCCAAGATAATCCCGGTACTCCTTCACCACCAACTCCATCAAATAATTCCTCATCCACTCCTTTCAGTGAGTCCCCAAAATCTAGGTTTCGAAGGCATAAAATATTGGCTAGAAAGATTGTAGCATCTGGAGCTCTAAGAAAAGTTTTAAAAGAGAGATTGAAAGCTAGCCAAAGGAAACAAAGTCCAGCTCAAGAATCTGACTCCAATTCTAGGTCAGAATCCTTTATATATGCCAGTGAAGGTGAAGAACATGGGTCTTTTGACACTGAGAAAATACAAGAAACCCCTGTTGAGGTAAGTTCTTCTATGGTTGAAAACTTAGAAAATAGGTTTGTCCTAGTTGGACCTATTCAAAATCTAATGGTGGCTGAATCGAGTAGGAGTAGGAAAGGAAAAGGAAAAGGAGAAGTTCTTGCTATGTGTATAGCTGAAGAAAATAATGGCATAATGTCAGGGGGTAGTGGATCCGGGAAAGTAGCTGAAGGGTTGGTTCATCAAAGCAAACAAAGAGATGAACCTAGTTTATCTGCTGAGGAATCTATTGATGATCTTCTAAAAAGGGTTGGGCTAAGTTATGACACAAAGAAATGCAAATCTACCTCACAAAAGGCCCCAATTGTTCCCAAGCCATCCAAGAAAAGAAAAACTTCATCCCCAAAATCTACTGCCCCTTAAGTACCTAGGGGAATGGATACAAGAAGTAGGTAATAAAAAGTGAAGCTGGCCTACAAAAAGCTCTAGAGGAAAGCAAGAAGAATAAAATGCAGAAGGGAAAGAAAAAGGTTGCAGAGTCCTCTGGGGTTGAAGAAGAAGAAGAGGAGATGGAACTAGTCCATCAAGAAATGGGAACAATAGTGGAGGTTTCTACACCAAAACCTAAAAAGTCGAAGACTTCTTCCAAGAAGTCTCCTTCTGTAATTGTGCCTGATGAACCCCCACTAGCCAAGAGGACAAGATCTGCAATGAAAGGCAAGCAAAAGAAAATTGTTGAAGAAGATGAACAGTGGTTTGGAGAAGAAGAAGAGTAATCCGAGAAGGTGCAGGATAAGTTTGCAAGAGGAATCTGAGAAGGTGCAGGATAAGTTTGCCATCTTTGGCAAAAGAAAATTTCTGAAAGGAAGATTGCTGAAGGACATGGCTGAGCCACGGATGATAAGACTGGTATATGCTTTAGTTGCACAAGGTTGGAAGGACATGGTCCTTGAAATGGATGGGAGGCTGGCCAGGCATGAGCTAATTTAATTTATGGCCGATGCTGTTGTGAAGGACGGAGTAATCACCATCCTGGTGAAAGGAGTGAAAGTGAAGTTTGATGCACTCAAACTGGGTGAGATTCTGGACATACTTACCGAAGGGTATGATGATTATACACGATGAAGGTGGCCATGTTTGGATTCTCTTACAACTGTTGTTGAAATCACTAGAAGGTTTTATGATTCTGAAGATGTTCTTGAAGCCAGATTTTTGCAGAAGAGTGAAATGAGACCTGAGCACAAGGTCTTGTTTGAATTTGTCAACAAGTTCCTCTTGCCCAGACAGGAGAGAAGACACACTGCAAATTACATGGAACTGGTTCTTATGGAGTACCTGGTGAGAGGAATGCAAATCAACTGGCCTGCTTTCATTGTCAAATTTCTAGACATGGTAATCAATGGCTCTACGACATATGCTACTCCGTATGGGTTCATACTGACTACTGTGCTGGACAAGTTGTCCGTACATTTGAAGAAATGGGAAATGGCATCAAGCAAAGAATATTCGTATAAGACTCTACTGGCGTGTGACTTTCCTGTCAATGTCACCCCATTTGAACCTAGTTCATCTTTTAGGACACCCATCAACAGCAAGGTTATGGCTTTGGTTCAGGAATGTGGAATTAAAGATGATGAAATTGCTAGGCTCAAGGCTCGTGTGGCTGAATTGGAACTAATAGAGATGGCCTTAGAAGTAAGCTAGCAAAAGAAAAGGAGAAAAGTGATGGAATGCTTCAAAATATGCTAAACCGTCTCCAATCTCAACCATCTAGTTCCTCCAAGCCCTAGGTCTCCCAGCACTTATCTTTTGAACCAGTCTAGTAACTCCTAGTGACCCAGATTTGGGATGTTTTATTTTGCTCGTGGTTTGGAAGTTTTTCTTTCTTTTTATGGTCTGTTTGTGAAGACATATCTCTATCAATGACAAATTGATATTATCTCTTGTTAAATGATGATTCTATTCTTAATGGATTAAATATGTTTATTGATTATTGATAATTGCACTATGTTTTCACTTGCAGTTGCCCCAGTGGCAATGAGTACTTATTAAATTCTGGGATTCACAATGTATGCAACTTTTCGATGATGACAAAAGGGGGAAGAGATATTGTGCTTTACACATTATTCTAAATTAAGTGATATCTATAACCTAATGAACCTGGTCTTTGATGATACGTAAAAATTTCTAAAAATGCGTTAATGGTTAAGCTGAGTTCTTACCGGTTCTTTGATCAGTAAAAAGCACAGAGTTAGTTGTCATAAATAATGGGGAATTTGTTGGCCCAAGAACAGGTGTAGTTTTGAAGAATGACAAATGAACTCAGTCATGGACTAGGTCCATCAGGTGAAGCACAGTGTTTGTCAACCTATACATGTGAGATACACGTGAAGGAGATAAGTCGCATTGATCAAGCAACAATATCTCCTGAACTGATCGATAAGGTTTCATATTGGAAAAGGAGGGAAAGTATCCTTATGAGAAGAGGACAAAGATCCAGATAAAGGATAGCATTGGAGTTTGTGTTGTTCAAGGACTCAACTTCGATGGAAGATGAGCAATTGAGTCTTAATCAAACTCTAATTTCTAACTCATTAAATAACAGTGATTGTTCTCTTTTATAGGAATTGCACAAACAGAGAAGTGAAATTAAATTGAGAGCAAAAAGGCAAAGCAATTTTGCAAGCAATTTATGTGAGATTTGAGTGTGCATTCCTGAAGCTACTTGGACAAGATAGAAGAACCAATTCCATTGTGTCTTTCTTTTATTCTAGTTCAATTGTAGTAGGTGATTTAAAGTTGTATCTTTCAGCTTTTATGAAAGCATATGTACTAGGTGCTTTGAAAGTTTGAGTTAACCTGAAGGTGTCGCAATAGTTGAGGTTGCGTGCTACACAGGGATTAGAGTTAATTCTTAGGTTTACAAGAGTTTTGTAAATGTTGTTTTGGCTTAGTTATTTTAGTGAAAGTTTGGGAAATTCCTACTGAGTAGTAGGTCATGGTTTTTTTCCCCTTTTAAGCTAGGTGTTTTCCACGTAAACATCTATGTGTTCATTATTTTATGTACTTTTAATTCGGCAAACAGTAGTAGTAAGTACATCTACAAGAACCAGGTTCTTCTAGAGAAAAAATTGTGCACCACACAAATCACCAGCCCCTCCCCCTCTTGTGTGGTATTGGCGATTAAAACATCAAGTTTTGAAATATGTCATTGATCTTGAGGTTTAATTCAACTTTTGTGATGTTATTTTGGAGATTTGGTTATACGAATAAGTTTGTAAGATGTTTAAATGGTTGTGTACATAAATGGTTTAGAGCTCTGAGGGCTCGGGTGAGTTTCAAGTAGGTGTTGGGGTGATTTTGACTTAGAAAAATCCGGTTTTCTACTATTGCTGGTGTCCAGTTATTTTGTACTACGCGATCGCATAGGAGGGCTCATGATCGCATAGTGTAAACTTCAGGTGTACTTTTTAATATTATTCGATCACACAGGTCCTTCTGCAATCGCATAAAGTAAATTCTGGGAGGTCACAAATTGTTCTATGCAATCGCATTGTTACTTCTGTTATCGCAATGTACTAAACCAAGCCTAAGAAGGGTACATGTTTTCTTCTATGCAATTGCATTGCCTTGACTACGATCGCAGTGACCAATCTCCCTTACCCCATGCGATCGCATTCCTTTCTTCGCGATGGCACAGACTAAAATCTGCCCAGTTATTTTTATGTTTAAAAATAGAATGTATTACGGGAATTTCACCATTTTTCACAAAATTCTTCTTCTCTACACATCTTGGGAAATTTTTGAAGAGAAACTTCACCATAACTTCATATTTATGTAATTCTAAGCTCGTTTTCTTCCATTTGTATCAACACCCACTAGATTTCTAGGCCTAAAACGTGAGACTAAGGGTAGAAAATTAGGGATTTGGGTATAATTCGGGCTTTTTGATTATTTGGGAATTTGACTTTATTTTAGGGTAGGATCTCAATACATATTATATATTTGGGCTCGTGGTGAATAGGTGATAGGATTTTGGTCCGAACCTCATGTTTTGACCAAGCAGGTCCGTAGTCGATTTTTTTATTTTTGGGAAGAATGATGGAAAACCTATACTTAAATATTGGAACTGGACTGTTTAGCGTTTATTGATGTTATTATGTCGATGTCTAGATACAATTGATTGGGAGCCAAATTCAAAAATAAAAGCGGTGTTTGAGGCTTGAGTTGGCCGTGGAAGTTCGAGGTAAGTGTTTGGTCTAACCTTAGCTTGAGGTATTAGGAGTTGTCCTATTTGCTATTTGCTTCTTGTTGAGTACGACGTATATGCATGGTAACGAGTATCTATATCTTGGTGTCGAGCATGACCGCAAGTCTTAAATGACAATTTATTGTGTTCTTAAATAATACTACGGATGCTTAAATTGATGACTCTCGGTGTTGAGAAAGGATTACGAAAATACACGTGGAAATTACTTATGATTGAGTATTGGTGTTAGTTGAGGTAGTAGAATGGTGGGACAAGTTTGGTTATAGCTATTTCTCCCTTACCAGGACGAATTTACTTATACTGACGATTTCCTTGCCGGGATAGTGTAGTTTTTTGTTGATCCCTTGTCGGGACTCATGCTATGATTGTTGTTGATTGTATATATGGATCGGGTTACGCTCGGCAACACTGTTCTATTTGGATTGGGTTGCACGCCACAATAATAATATAAATGGATCGGGTTGCATGCCACAACAGCGATATAAATGGATCGGGTTGCACGCCGCAACAGTTATAATAAATGGATCAGGTTGCATGCCACAGCAGTGATATAAATTGATCAGGTTACACGCCGCAACAATTATAATAAATGGATCGGGTTTCACACCACAATAATGATACAAATGGATCGGGTTGCACGTCGTAATTTTGATATAAATTATACAGTGTTATTATTTTTGTGATGTAGATCTTAAATTTTTCTCTTATTTTTCTCTTAAATTACTGCTGGAACTGACATTCTCCCGCAGCATGTACCCCCTCCCATCTTTATTTGTTTATTTCTGTTTTATTTTCCGTTGTATACTATATAACTACATAGGCTTAATTGGTAGTCTAGTCCTAGCCTCGCCACTACATCGCCAATGTTAGGCTAGGCACTTACCAACACATGGTGTCCGTTGTACTGATACTACACTCTGCACTATGTGCAGATTTCGGAGTAGCTTTTGGACAGTAGCATTTGGGGTGGCTACCTTCAGTCCAGCTAGAGATCCCGAGGTAGTCCTAGAGGCGTCCATAGACCCAGCGTTCTCTTCTATCTTATTATGTATTCTGTTTTCAGTTATTTCGAGACATATTGTATTTTCTTTTAAGACATTTGCTTGTGGCATTCATAGCTAATCCGTGATATTGTGACACCAGATTCCAGTAGAGACGTATGTTGGCATTGTCGTACTAGCCTTAGTCATTTTATCAGATTAAGTCTTCCGCTTCATTTTCATTTATTGTTAATATTTCAATGTTGATTACCTATTAACCAAAGCTGTTAAAAAGGGGTAAAATGAGGTAGCTAGTGATTCTTTATTTCGCGGCTTGCCTAGCTTCTACGAGTAGGCGACATTACGACTCCCGAGAGTGGTAAATCCGGGTCGTGACAATAGTTTAAATAAAACTCAACAGTAATAGAAGAAACTAATGAGTAAAGAGTTCAATACTCATAGATTTATACATTTTTTATATATATACACACCGGTGCACATCTAGCATGATCAATGTTTCCTCGGCTTCTATTCACAAGAGCGCAACCACTCGGTGCTATATATGGCCATCCGGCCCAGGGAAGATCCATCCCAAAATATACATCACTAACTATAGTCATCCAGTACCAAGGATACATGCCAATCCAGCCTCATGGAGAAGATCCATCTCCTGATATAGTTCTTCGAAAAAATATGTGTCCAAGGAAATCCATCCTTCATTATAATCATCTCATGCGCTCACAGTGGGTGTAAAGACTCTGGAGGGGCTTCTCTGAGCCAAAGTGCTATATCAATGCCAGTGAAGGCATGATTAATATAATTAATGCGGCGTGCATCCTGATCCCATATTGTCAATCAATACTCGGCTCTCGGCCTCACTCAGTCAATACTCTCCAGTCCCATACACATGGGCTAAAATGTCATAATGCAGGCCCAAACAATGATATGATATGCCAAATAGAAATAATCGAGACTGAGGAATGATATAATATGTTGTAACAGGACTGAGTATAGAATATACATGAATCTAATGACATGATAGCAAGAAACGACCTCTCGGGTCTCAACAGTGTTGGCCTGAAGTCTTAACATTATAATTAACATGATTTACAGCTCAACATCAAGACCTCATAATCATAAAACAGATATCGCATAATAAATAACTACTAAACGATGCTCTGGAATGATCAAGGCCTCTTTTCTCACGGTTCACGCTCATACGCCCGTCGCTTGGCATAGTGTTACCTTCATAACAGTCATAGAACACATCGTTCAGGGTTTCGAACCCGCAGTTCCAAGGTTGAAAGTGTTACTTGTTAGAATATACGCTTAACACTAGAGGGGGGGTGAATAGCGTTATAATAAAAAACAATGTAAATTTGCGGAATTAAAATTGCAGGAATAATGTAAATGCAGTAATTGAAAGGTAAGGAGAGAACACACCGAATTTTATCCTAAATCACCACAACGTGTGGTTAGTACAGTCCCCGAGAGACTCTCTCGAGTTTTACACTAACTTCGTTAAGCTTACGGGTGCCTAACAAACCGTTACACTTGCTCGTAGATATACACTCTACAAGACTTCAACCTGCTCGGGGATACCGCACCTCAAGACTTCAAACCAAGGAACTACTTTTCCTTCTTACAACAAGGGATTTGGAATATCCCTTCAAGTGTGTACAAACACTTAGCACTCAAGACAAGACTCTCTCTATAGATAGATATGAGTAAAAGTAATACGCTCAAGAACACAACAATTTCGTCAAGAGTTTGGCTCTCAAAAACTTTTGAAATGAATATAAAATGATTGCAAAGAGAGTATGTAAGCTTTAGCAAGAATGTAATCAGTTGTTGTACTTAGAAGAGTGAATTTGAGTTGTATTTATAGTGCTCAAAACACCCAAAACCGTTGCTTAATTACCAATCACAAATTGCTGATTTTGTGCTAGGATAATCGATTATCTAATTCTGCATAATCGATTATCTGTCAACGTTCAAAAATCAATCCCAGATTTTAAGCAGAATAATCGATTATTCAAATCGTATAATCGATTACCTGACAACGTTCAAAAATGAATCCCCGATTTTATGCTTAACATAATCGATTGTCTGATTGTACATAATCGATTATTTTTCAGTGTTTGAAAATACTTTGGCAACGGTCTTTAGTATAATCGAATACCAGAAAAGCCATAATCGATTATCTTGTAGCTTTGAAAAAACTGGTGAACAATGCCTTAACATAATCGATTAGTCTAAGGCACATAATCGATTATCTTGCAGCTTTGTAAAATGTGGTGTACACTGCCTTAACATAATCGATTATCATAAGGTACATAATCGATTATCTTGTAGCTTTGAAAAATCTGGTGAACACTGCCTTAACATAATCGATTATCATAAGGTACATAATCGATTATCTTACAGCTTTGTAAAATCTGGTGTACACTGCTTTAAAATAATCAATTATCATAAAGTACATAATCGATTTTGTTTGTCCAGATTTGAAAGACATGTTTAGAATTCATTTTGGTTAAAATGAAATGTTTGAAAATCATTTTTCTTTAAATTAAAGAAGCATGGTTTGATAAAAATAATTTTACGAGAGAAGCCAAGTCTTGAATCAATTGTCGGATCAAGATCACAATAATAGAACGACTCATGTATAACTTTGTTGCTTTACTAAATCTTGATCTTTGTTTCTCTTGTGCTTGGACTTCGGCTTATGTCAATGTTCCGTTCACGTCGGTTTGTCATTTATCAAAACCTACAAATATGAACACACGTGTTTCAACAATTACTTACCTCAAGCCAAGCCAAAGCTTTTGCTTGTGACACCTTTTCCTCTTGAATCAACCTCCAATTGCCTTGAATCTAACCATAATCAGAACATAACCATCAAAATATGCTTAGGGAACAAAGCTCATTCGAAAGTAATTAAAATACAACGGGAATCCCGAAATTAACCAAACCCGACCCCCAAGCCCACGTCTCAGAATTTGATAAAATCTAATTAATAGCCTCTTTATCTCCTCATGAGTTCATACATATGAAAAGTATTAAAATCCGACCACAAATGACCACTCAAATCCTTGCTCAAAGATCTTCAATCTCAAGCCTTACTTATCCAATTTTAAACCTTAATTTCCATTAATTTTCAAGTCAAATTAGTGAAATAACACCTTAGAAATGAGATTCGGGTCCAAAAACCTTACCTCCATGAAATCCCTCTTCAAATAGCTCCCTCAAGCTCAATCCAGAATGAAAATTGTGAAGAACAACTTAAAAAATGCGAAGGGAATTTTTTATACCTTCTAGCCCAGGCTTTTTGCACCTACGATCCAAATCCCGCTCCGGCGTTCCCGCTTCTGCGATCTTGACTACCGGCACATGCGATTTTCACTTAAATGACCATTTTCGCATCTGTGGTTAGAATATCATACCTACGCCACCGCAGGTGCGCAGCGGCTTCAGCAGGTCCTCTACTTGGCCGCTTCGACGGCTTACTTCCGCATCTACAGGGATCGCACCTGCAGCCTCCCAACTAAAGATGCGGTTATGACAACAGTCGCAAACTTCAGCTACAAACTCCAAACTTTTCCGTTAAGCATTCGAAATCACCCCCAAGCCCTCCGGACCTCAACCAAAAGCACAAACAAGTCATATACTACCATCCAAACATATACCAATCTTCAAAATACCTCAAGCAATATCGAAACAGCCAAAATCATATCGCATTCAAGCCTAAGAACTCTAAAAACCTTCAATTTCTGCTTTTGATTAAAAAGTCTATCAAACCACGTCCGAATAACCTAAAACTTTGCACACATATTCCAAATGACACAACGGACCTACTGCAACTCCTGAAATTCCATTCTGACTCCTATGTCAAAATCTCACATATCAACTGGAAAATGCCAAAATTTCACTTACGCAAATTCAAGCCAAAATTTACTACGGACCTCCAAAACACATTCCAATAACACTCCTAAGTCCAAAATCGTCCCCCGAAACTATTCGAACCATCAAAATTCACATCCGCGCCCTAATTCCCATAAGTAAACATCCGATTGACTTTTCCAACTTAAGCTTACTCAAAAAAGACCAAGTGTCCCAAATCATACAAGAACCTCTCTGAATCTGAACCACTCAATCCAGTAACATAAAATACAAATGAAACAAGCATAAAAAAGCAAAAATAAGGAAAAAGGAGCTATAACTCATAAGACGACACGTCGCTCGTCACAATCTGTTACATCAGTTGTTTCATTTATTGGTCCATTGCCGCAAGAAGATGAGTGGCATTCTTTGTGGACGAGGAATCCACAATTGTACACCATTAATGAATTGTCAATATCATTTTTTCAATTTTCACCTAGCGGTATAAAGATTCTTCATCCATTTTTTTTCAAGAAAAAGTAAAGGTACGATCATTGGTTATGCATTTTGAAAATCTTGAGAGCCTTGAGATAATGTATATAAATTTATTTGGACTAAATGAAAAAAAGATAATTGAAATTAAAAAAATGTGACTGTCTATTTGACATATTTTCAATTGAAGTGTTTTCATTATATTTGAAATTACATGAAAACTATTTATCTAATCCTTTATCATGAGACATGTGCTTCGATTAAAAAAAATCATAGATAAATTTTCTATCTCTTGGATGAGTTAATTGTATTACTGTAATTGGAGATTTAGGTGAAGGAGAATTGGACATAAGATTAAATGGTTTGATTTTTCTTGTGATAATGTACCAGATGCAACTATTTATTGTTAGCTAATTAATAAATTGCATGCTTATTTATCCATATGATAATATTCGGTATGAACCTATATTATTAGCTTGTTATTTATAAAGTAGAGCTCTTTAAAAGTTGTAAAAAAGTTATCTCCTTAACCTGAAAATTTTGAAATTGTGGGGGACATGGTGTCTAGAGTTATAAAATCTACTTCTAAGACGGAAAAACTTACGAAAAATTATTTATTAATGTTATAATAAATCCTTATAAAATTAAGATTTTTTGTGATAAAAATTTATATTGGAAGATGAAAAATATATTGTAGTTCTGGCACTGAAAAATTATCTTGCTTTAAATCTCTTAGTAATATAGGTGAAAAAATTATTGAATTATGGCATGTTTTATTTTATGTTGAAATATTTCAGTAGAGACTAAAATTGCTTCTATGTTAAGAAAATCTTATTTTGGTATTTGAATACGGAAGATATCAAAAGAAAATAAATTCTTAAATATATTGAAAGATGTTTCAAAAGGCACTTGTATGGAACTCAAAATTCCATTTCATTTGAGATGATCTTATATCTTACTTGAGAAATACTATAACAAACTAATATTCTATTTGTGAATTTTTCACTCTACTAGAAGGATACAGTAGTTGAATCTCTGATTCAAATATGAAAAACTTACTAGTGATTGTGTGATCATTATTTGATAGGGTGTTATGATATTGGAATTGTCTGGCAATAAGGTTGATTAAGAAACCTCTTGATGAATATTTCACTAGGATTTAAGCCGACGTCATTTATGGCGACGAATTGTGACTGCCAAGGTACAATAGCCATTGTAAGAAAATAAATTTTTCAATGGAAAGAGTAGACTATTTTTCTAAAGATATAATGTCATAAAGTAATTGTTTAGAAATGAGAATGTTTTATACATATTATGTATAGTTAAAAGAGGATTTGGCCGATCCTTTGCCTTATAAGTGAAACATCAAGGGGTTACACTTTTGCCAATTTGAGATGTATCAACAGTGTTGGAAACCTAACCTTTGTGATTAGAGATACTACCATATGTGTAATAACAAGTTCTTAGTTGATCAAATATGGACTATTAAATTATGTCTCTTCCTATGGTGTATGTGTGTATATAGTGCAAGACTGCAAGAACTGTGAGTTTGAGTTATCAAACTCTTAATCCGATAATCCATAGCTTATTGTAGATGGTGTATTTTGCTGTAGAAGACACTTTATGGATAGACCTATATGAGTATGGAGTGAAGCCACTCCTATGAAATTAATGGTAAAATCGCTAGAGCACCTACGAAAATCAGGCGCGCACATAACCTATTAGCAAAACCACGATAGCAACAGAAATTGTTTTGTCACGGTATAATATGATGAATAAGATCCCTAGTTAACAACAAGAATTTTTTTGTTCATAGAAGTTATCAATTTTACCATTATTCTGTAATTCAAATCTTATTTTATCTATATTTGGTTCATAGTCTTTAAAACACCTGATTGATTTCGTTATATCTGAAACCCAACAAATTATCTCTCGTTCTTTCTTTATTTACAATTTAATTTGTATATTCCTTTTGAGATATATGGGGAATGTTGAAAAATAAGTGATATCTCAAAAGGTAATGTCCATCTTGGTTTGGAAAATCTTTTCACTTTGGAGTATTATTTACATATACTTATTATTTAGTAAGTTATTTTACAATTAATAGAGTCAAAGTAGTTGTTATCTAGAGGTTAACTAGTCGTTATCTAGCTGTTGGAGCAACACCTATTTAAATATGGCCTTTGAAGAGCTAAAGACGCACTTTCTAACATAACTTTCTATATTATAGGTTTCTTTCTTGAATTTTATGCTAGTTATGTTCCCAGTTTTTTAACTGGAAGAGCTTGTTGAATCCTGAGGGATACCTCTAATTTATTAATTATTGTATGGGCGAAATATCCTTAAGAACACTGCCATTTACACGCCTCAAACTAAATCTTTTATTCTCCATAACCATCTAATATTTTTCCAACAATTCTTTGCGAGAAGGTCTCACTTTAACCTCAGTTTGAAGTTTGGCTCATCCACGTTCCCGTACTTAGCGAGAATGGCATTTTCAAGCCTAAATCATAATAGCATGGACATAATAACCCTACATATTCCTTTTAGCAAAGTACAAGGATAATGTTTACTTTGAAAATGGTATTTACAATTATATTTGATGTGTGATTCTAAAAATACATGATTTATCTTAATACTAGTTGATAGGAGAATAATACATAGTGTAAATGAGCAAGAAATAATAAGCAAACATGTGTGGTCAAAAGGTTGAGGGCCTCGAGCTTAGCGATATGGAACCTCAAGGGCATCCTTTAAAGGTTGATGATGAGAAATAAATGAATAACAATAAATGAACAATAAATGAATTTAATAAATAAGGAGCAATAAAAATGTAGAGTAAACGTTGAGCATGTTTAGGCAAGAAAAGCATAGAATAGTCTATTTTATTCGATATTATGTATACTACAAAATGACAAGGGTCCCATTTATATAGGAGGTAGAATTTCAACATAGTACATGTCTATAATAACGAGGAAATTCTATTAGTACAATTGCATAATGACTTAGTACGGATTTGTACTATCCTTGCAGACATGGTCAGCTCTAACTACGTGTATTTGAGAATTTTCATGCCTTTCCATGACGATCATCAATTGTATTGCTCCGAGGTCGATCATACTAAGCCTTTGATGTGCTCTCTCGAGGGACACACCTCGAGATCGCACCTCACGCTCTGCTTCGGACTTCTTCGAGGATATGAGTGGAGCGGTATAGTAGCCGTATGGTCGAACTCCCCCATTTTAATTGTATATAGATAGTCCATATGTTTCTTAGAATGAAATAATCAGAAACAATATTGAATTCTTGCCTCTTCGATACCCCCATTGTGACGTCAGCCACGTGAGATCATTAAATGGCATGACAGAAAAGTTGTGCAGAGGTCTTGTGAAGCATTGTTATAGAAAAGCCCATGAACCTCTATTGGTCGCTCTTTTAACTCCTCCAATTCACTTAGATGACTCATAAATACTCCAATTGCCCATCTTTTAAACCTTTGCAACATTTTCAGATCATCAATCTTTGCTAACAGTTTCCTGTTTTCACCTTTCTTCTATGTTCACTTCTTCGTCATTTTGCTTCGAGACTTCGTTATAACCATGGACAAAACTTCTAAGACAGTACCTCCAAAAGGGGAAGCCTATTCTTCGTCACGCTCTTCTAAGAACAAAAACGTGGTGCCCTCAGCATTGAGGAGTATGTTCTTTGGACCTTTGATACAGCAACCGATTTCAAAATTGATAAACCTTCTTCGGTTCCGGTCCAATGCAAAACCATGTCTCGATATATTAGTCTAATAACTAACATAAAGAAGGTGAAAATAGATTGCCGCTGAGGAAAGGCGGTACAAGTACAGATCCCTTCTTCAGAAGAGGATATAACTACACATAAACCTAGGTTCCTCAGTGTGTATACGTATCTCTTTACCTTGGGTCCTCTAAGTTCTTCTTCTCCATCAATAGACCCAGTGGTTCTCGATTTTTTTCGAGAATATCAAGTGATGCCTGGTCAGATTTATCCTTCTTTATGGAGAATTTTCTATTTGCTAAGACATTTATTGAACATGGTTGAGGGGATGTCTTTCACCGTCGATCACCTGATCAGATTGTATAGTCTATGCCTCTATAAAGAGGGCCTAGTCAAACTGTGGCATTGATCCGTCAAAGCATGTTTTTCCAACACCGATGAAGATAAAGGTCAGAGGTAGATGAGCCGCTTCATTCGAGTCAGAACTTCGGACCTCATCCCTTCCGAGAATATGAGGTGTAAGTGTTGTTACACCGAGCATTTTTTATCATCGTAATGTACTGTTTTCTTCTTTTGAACTAACTCCTTTGTTGTTTGAATTGATTTTTCTCGGGTTGCTTAGCCATTGTATGGTTCCCCATCACGGTCAATGACCTTCCCAGGCTGGGTTAGACTTTTAGACTTCATCTCTTCATATGACAAGCACGTTTGGCGTTATCTAGCCAAAACTCTATGGGAGCTCAAAGATCAAGGTATGCCCTCACCATTATAACTTCCAAATTCCTTATGAATAGATTTCTTGGTGGTATGTTTGAAATTTTACGCATGTTCAGGTCTCGAGGAAGCAATTTCAATGTGACAGCCTCCTCATAGTGAAGATGAGACAATAAGGCCGTCCAAAGATAGAAAGAGAAAGAAGGAGACGGTGGTAGAGTCCCTGAAACCAAAGAGAGCCAAGGCTCAAAAACCAGGGCCAATGCTATGGTTCTAACTTCGGCATCTGCTAAGAGTCTTCATGCAAAAGACGAAGACGAAGATGGTTGCCTACTGGTACGTAAGGCAAGAGGAAACGATAATGCTTCAAACATTTCTGGGAAGAAGACTATCAAGTCAGAGGTGGTCAACGTGGTTCAACCTTGTATTAAGGAGACCCTCGATGAGGGTTTGGATGCAGTCCCCGATCGAACCATTAAAAAGGATACACCTTATGTCGATGATCACTTGGTTGGAGCAGTCGAAGGATCCCGCTCTGAGGTCCTTCAAGGGCGAGAGGAAGCCTCAATAAAGGTTGTTGTCATAGGTGATCTTCAATGGGGACCATTATTTTCCCTAGGGCAAATACAGGATGCCCAAAGCAGGGAGATTTCCGATGTGGGGACATACCAGGGAGTAAATGAGATTTTTGGAGATTTTATTGCCGGTGTTGAAGAGGATGCTGATCTCAATGCTCCAGTCATTCTTGAGGAGGCTGCGAAACTCCAAAAAAGGTTATTTTGACAAAACCTTTGCACTTTGAGTTTTGATCTTTGTTTTTCTAACTTGTTTCCTTGGTGCTATAGGTCACGATGTTGTATGACTAGGCCTTCTCCAAGTTAAGAGCTGAACTAACTCGTAATGAGGAGGAGATTGAGAAGCTTGCCAAGGAGTCTAAAGAGCTAAAAACTCTATATTCCCAAAGGAAGGGGGAACTAAATAGCCTTCGAGAAATATTGGAGAAAGTGCTCTAAGAGCGGGCCAACTTCATTGAGCAGGTAATTCGTTATTCATGAGCTTGCTTGTTGTTTTCATAACTTGGTGTTTACTATCTTGGATCAGCATTTGCAGATCGAGCAAAAGGATGCCCTAGTGGAGCAGCTTCAGGAAGAGATTGCGGCCAAATATGCCGAGATACTTGAGCTAAAGCGGTGCAAGGATAGCAGGGCCATGGAAGGGATACTCTATGAAGGGAGATTGTCTCGACCCAGGGTCTTCTTCAAGGTGCTAAGGAGGAGGCTCACAAATTCCAGGTGCTTCATACTGAGTCGGCTGCTGTGTTATCCATGGCTAAGAATGAAGATGATGCGCTCTCATCCTCGTATAGGTATAACGCTATTGCAGCAAATGTTCAAGCCAGGGAGATATCTGTAAAGGCTGAGGTCAAACAGGCTCGCACCTTTGCACATGCTTGATTAGAGGCTCGGAGAAAGGCCTTGAGGAAGTGCATGCCAAGGGTTTTGATCTCTCCGCCAAGATTGAAGGAGAGAAAACCTTGGAAGAGGAGTCAACAGCTCTAACTTCTTCGGATGAGGGCTCTGCGAGTGGCTCGAGGAGTAGCGAAGATGAAGACTACGCCACTTTATTCTTTTTACTTCTTCTTCTTTTGTACATGGACTCCGCAAAGGAGTTTTGTAAATATATTTTTGGAATGCAAAGGATTTTATCTTTTAGTGTCTTCAAAGTTTTGCCTTTCAGTGTTCATGTCGAAGTCAAGCTTTGAACTTGAATTTAACTTCTTTGAGCTCGATCTCGGAGTAATAGAGACCCATTAGATCGGGTTGTTCTGGTTTTTATTGCATACCTTCCCTAGGTTGGGTTGGTAAGGGCTCGATTTGAGCCCTCGATGCCTAAAACACAGGGTTGTAACGTTATTCCTATAACATGACAGTGAAGTGACTGAAATGGCCCAGTCAGTACATTTCTCAAAAAGTCATAATTGCATCGTGAGAGCTAATTGGCTATCGCCGCTCTTCTTATATACACTTGATTTCCTTTCTATGAAGGATTTGCCGCTTTGTGCCACTACCTTTCTCTGTAGAGTTCCTTTTTTTGTGCTAGTTCTAGTATCATATCAAAATCAAAGTTTTCACCAAATTTTTCATCTTACCTTTTTTGTGTTGAAAGAGATATGGCTACCATGCCTAAATTTGCTCATCACAAAGAGGGAAGTCCCACCTCTTCTTCCCGCCCGATCAGTGGTGCACCGCCAGTATTTTATGAGCTAACTTCAAACTGTTATGTCTCGAAGAGAGATTTCATGATAGAGAACCCTCTCGACATTCTAGGCCATCCAGAGAATACATCGAGGTTCATACGATCAATAGAAAAGAGACACCTCGAGGTTGTGCGGAGATACTGTGTATGGGGAGAAAAGGTGAGGCTGCAGGTGGCTTCCCGGGAAGAGGATATCATGGACCACGTAGAGGGGTTTCTGAACATGTACACGTACCCTTTTACGTTGGATCCTCTTAATCGAATCATGCTCGAATTTTATCGAAGACATCAAGTTAATTTGGCTCAGATCCATCCGTCTTTCTGGCGGATTGTGCAGATGATGAGATTTTTTGCCAAAAAGGTCGAGCTCGAGTTCACTCTTAGCCATCTCATCAGAACGGCCTTTACATTATCGAGGTCTAATTACACTATGACACCAATCCACCAGGACTTTTATCTCCAGTGATGAGAAGGACAGGGATCGAGCATGGATGAGTCAGTTTGTTCGAGTGAGGATTATTGATATTATTCCTGCGAAGTTCCTACTGTTTCTCAAGAAATAGAATTTTAAGCGTAAGTGATACACTGTATTCTATTATTTTTGTTCTCAGTAGAGCCAGACTCCGTAAGGGCATTTTCTTTCCTTTTCAGTAGCGATCCCGTGGATCCCAAATGAGGTCTGGATCTTGCAGGCTGGGCCTGCAAACTGGCGGCCTCTTTGACTTATGATGAGCAAAATTGGCGAGATTTGTCAAAGGGCAAAAAAGAGGCTAAGAACCATGGTATGTGCTATGTAGTCCTTCTCTTGAGGAGTACTCTCCCTTATGTACACTAATTTCTTTATTGTAGGCATCCGTGAGTTTTCTGAGGTGAGATCGTCCCCTTTCGAGGAGGAGGAAGGACCTTTGATTTTTGAGGTAGGAAAGGATAATAAAATGAAAAGGTACTCGAAGGACGAGGATTCCCAAAGCAAAGTAGTATCTGCTCGGCGGTCCGAGAAGGATGTTTTCGCTGGTGAAGACCTTATTTTTATCGGTCGTTCTGTGGACGTCAATGCACCCTGAGAGGATGACTCTATATTGATGGCTCAAACTAGGACGCCTCCCGAGATTGTTGAGCTTACTGGGATCGAGGCCCGTAGTCTCGAGGGAGAGATTCCTCAAGCGAGGAAAGGTAAATGTCCTTCATTACCTCATTTGGCAGCTAGTTTTTCAGACATCAGGAAGTACTCAGAAAGGAATGGGCTTCGATGTATCTCCGCCCAATCGGAGCACCTTGGGTAGCACTATTAGGTCCGATGAGACCGAGACAGTAGATGCAAATTCGACCTTCATTGAAGCTCGGCGGTTCTGCTCTGTGTTGAGTTTTGAGTTTATTATCACTTTTCAAACTTCATACTCTCTCCTTTTTAACTTAACATTTCTTTCTTGCAGGCCTTCGATAAGCTCAAGTCTAGGCTACTTTGCTATGAGGCTAAGTCTAGACTCTTCGAGGGCTTAAATAAGAACCTCTATTATGAGTTGATATATGATGATAATTGAGTACCTCAGGAGGTTCTCTTGAAGGCTGATTTTCTGAAGCCTTTTCTTGATGGATAATTGTCTTGAAGCCTTGTCATTTTGTAGTTGACATGATCGAAGCTCCATAGCTTATGTCGGGGGTAGGCTGATTAACCAGTTCTTTTCGAAGTATCTTTGAAGTATTTGAAGGCCTTTAATTTTATGGTGGTAGTCAAATATCTCCGAGCCACGTTAATTTGGTCTGATCCTTTGATATGACCGTAGTAGATAGTCCGTTGGTGAGATGACCTCGGTGTCTATATCAAAGGTATGCCTTTTTAGGAGTCTTATAAGTTCGGTATATAGCTTTGGTCTTAATATCGGGGTTATGCCTTTTTAAGGTCTTATATGTTTTGGCATGCCTTGTTGAGGTCCTACAGATTTTGGGTTGCCTCGCTGAGCGCTCACGAGCTCGAAGTTGCTTGATGAAAGTCTCTGAGTGTTCGAGAGTCTTTTGGCCCTCGATCCGTCTTGTGAGAAAGTAGTGAATTTCTTTGAGGCACAAAATGTTTGATAAGTAAAGGAGCTTCCTCAATTACTTGACACATGCATATATGTTTTTTGCCTTTGGAGGCTCGATTATTCTATGTGGACACGGTTCATTTGACCGTTTGGCCCAATACAAAATTCTCCTATCGAGGTCCTCCTAGGCATAGTTTGATTTCTTCCAATGGGTGGCCTCTTGGGTGATCCCCCCCCCCCCAGTATTTGAGGTTATCGAAGAGAAACCTTGTATACTTGATGAGTTCTCCTTAGGTAGCATATGGATGTTGCCTCATTAAAAACCTCACCGGTAAAACCTGTTCGGGATAAAATCTGATCTAAGGGAAAAAGAGCGTAACGCATGCTTTAAACCCAAAGGTCTTTGATTTGGAGGGAACTTTGATTCCTTTCAATCGAACACCTGCAGTGAGTTCGTATAAAACATAAATGAAAAGGGAGAAGGTAGTACCTTTACATTGATAGCGTTAGAGCCTCGATCTGTTTTAGTTTCTTGCTCGGAAGACATGATACGGTCTTTTATTTACTCATTCGGGAGGAAGCCGAGAATGTGGTTGTGGTTGCTATTTGGCTGTTTTCTTGTCTTTTGGCTTCTTTGATATTGAGGGAATTGATGTTGGTGCTACGTCGTGCACCGCGAACATCTCTTTTGCTGCGTGTTGCTCCCCATATACTGCTTTTACTCTAACATTGGTTGGAAGCTTCATCATTTGATGAAGGGTTGATGGCATTGCTCTCATACTGTGTATCCACAGCCTTCTAAGTAAGGCATTGTACCTTATGTCACCTTCGATGACAAGAAACTTGGTATCTTGGATTGTACTGGCCACGTCGATAGGGAGGGTGACCTCTCCTTTTTATTGTCTTGCTTTCCATGTTGAATCCATTGAGGACTCCAAAGATGGGTACAATCTGATCGAGCAGTTTGAGCTGCTCCACCACCCTCAACCTGAGTATGTTGGCCGAGCTACCTGGATCCACGAGCACACGTTTAATTTGAAACTTATCAAAAAGAAAGAAATTACTAGTGCGTGATTATGAGGCTGAGACAAGGTCTCAATGTACTCTTCGCTGAATGTGAGAGCATCCTCCGGTATGTAACTCCGAGTTCGCTTTTTCTTAGTGATAGATATTTTCGTTCGCTTGACAACATGTCCATGTAAGGCGTCAACCCCTCCAATGATCATGTGGATGAGTGTTGTGGTTCTTCTGGTTCGTTTCCTGTACACCTTTCTTTCCCGAAATTGGTTTCTGGCTCGGTCGCAGAGGAACTCTCGAAGGTGCCCTTCGTTGATCAGTCGATCTACCTCTTCTTGACGTTGTCTATAATCTTTCGTCCTATGACCAAGGGTGCTGTGATATTTTCATACCAAGTTAGGGTTCCTCTATGAAGGGTCTGACAATATGGGTTTTGGCTATCTGGTATCTCTGATTTTACCTATGGCCGATGTGTTGTCCAAGACATCGATATTGAAGTTGTACTCGGATAGCAGGGTGCCACTGTCGGCCCGATATGCCTATCGAACCCAAATTTAATCACGAGTCCCCGGAAACGTTAACCTCGAACTGTCCTTTGATCACCTTGAGGTATTTTATGCCTCGGGGTGTTTCTTCAATCTTCTACTTACAATTGGCATCTTTCCTTGTTTGGCCTCGAATCCGTTTTTGTAAACTTGTTCCTTCGTTAGGAGCCCGCTAGGGTATACTTAGCTCGAGGAGGCTCCTAATTTGTCGTTTCCGAATCTGATCTTCGATTGATAGATATTGTGCACATCCGCCCAGGTTATTGCGGGATATTTGACAAATATTATTTTAGCTACTTCGAGACTACCGAGCTTCATTTGTTCAAACCTTGAGTGAAGGCCTGTACTGCCCAGTCATCGGAGACTGGTAGTAATTCCATTCATTCCATCTAAAAGAGAGATATAAATTCCCTTAGCATCTCGTTTTCTCTCTGTTTGATTTTGAAGACATCGAACTTTCTGGTGGTGAACTTGATGGCACCAGCTTGTGCCCTTACAAAAGAGTCTGCCAACAAGGCAAATGAATCTATTGAATTTGGGGGTAGGTTATGATACCATATCATAGCCCCTTTGACAGTGTTTTTCCAAATTTCTTCAACAAGACGGACTCAATTCTGTCATTCTTCATGTCGTTCCCTTTTACCGCACAAGTATAAGCAGGAACGTGCTCATTAGGGTCCATGATCACGTTATATTTCGAAAATGAGGCCTTCTCAATTTTTTCGGGATGGGATTCAAAGCCGCACTTGGTGGGGAATGGCTCATGTATAAACTTTTTTGAATCTATGCCCTCAGAATTGGGGGTGCGCCCGTGATCTGATCGACCCTCGAATTATAAGTCTCCACCTTTTTTATCGTTGGCCTCTATTTTCTTTTTTCCTGATTCAATCCTCTTAGTGAGGTCCTCGAGCATCTTCACAATAGTAGGGTCCGTTGCTGACCTGTTATTACTCGATCTCTCTGGTGTCTGCTCAATTCGAGAAGTCGTTTCTTGTGCTGTTGTCATTAGAGTTTTTTGTTGACTTTTCAGCTAAGCAATAGCCATTTGCTGTGCTTGAAACATTTCAAAAATGACTTGGAGACTAACTCCTCCTTCTTCCATTCCTCGTGCTTCTTGGCCTCCAGACTGGTCTTCCTTGCGTCTGTTCCTTATGGGGTCTGCGCCTGCTTTCGTATTTAGAAAGTTGTGGGAGCTGATATCAACTAGCTCCATGTTTGGTACTCCCTCGGGGTTTACAGATGGTACGCCCAGCCTTATTGTGCTATTTTTTTCAAGTTTTTCACTGTCGTAAGGAGGTGCATTTTGTGTGCTAGACATGATTAAGCCTGAAATCAAAAAATCGTTGACAAGAAAAAGTGTGAAGAGTAACATATGTTATCAGAAAAATAGCACCAAAACAATCACTATTATTTTTAGCCCCACGGTGGGTGCCAGACTGTTTACCTTAAAAATGGTATTTACAATTATATTTGATTTTTGGTTCTAAAAATACGTGATTTATCTTAATACTAGTTGTTAGGAGAATAATATTTAGTGTAAATGAGCAAGAAATGATAAGCATACACGTGTGCTCACAAGGTTGAGGGTCTCGAGCTCATCGATATGGGACCTCGAGGGCAACCTTTAAAGGTTGGTGATGAGCAATAAATGAAGAACAATAAATGAATTTAATAAATGAGGAGCAATAAAACTGTAAAGTAATTGTTAAGCACGTTTAGGCAAGAAAATCATAGCATGTTCTATTGTTTTCGATATTATGTATGTTACAAAATGACAAGGGTCCCATTTATATAGGAGGGGGAATCCCAACATAGTACATGTCTAATAATAATGAGAAAATGCTATTGGTACAGCTGTATAATGACTTAGTACGGATTTGTACTATTTTTACAGACCTAGTCAACTTTAACCACGTGTATTTGAGAATTTTTCCGTTTTTCCATAACGATCATCGATTGTATTGCTTCGAGGTCGACCATATTGAGCTCTCTCGAGGGACACAACTCAGGGTCACACCTCACACTCTACTTCGGGCTTCTTCGAGGTTAGGCGTGGAGCGGCATAGTAACCCCAAAGTCGAACTCCCCAATTTCGACCGTATACAAATAAATTAAATATTTTTCCAATTTGTTATACATCATGATTCATGCGTGACATAAGTTAAGTAAGACAATGGACAAATACCGGAGCAAAATGCAACATGCCATTTCAAAGCCCATTTTTTTTTAATAGAGCAAATGATTTTAAACACAAATAATTTCATAAAAATAGTTTTAAGCTCTAATACAAATGGAAAAATATAGGGGAACATGCAACATGCCAATTCTAAGTTGAGAATAATTTTATAAAAATCTGTTACTATAACTATCCCATCGAAAATTGAGAAAACTTGAGCCGGAAAGAGCAAATGGCAACAGTTTCGTCCTCAGTCGATTCTCTTGCCAAACCCTTAAACCCATCTATCTCTTCCCCCAAAAACCCTACCATCTTTAGTCTATGGAATGCTCAGCTCAATCGAGTAAAATCCCCACAAACCCTGTCTCTCAAATCTCCTTCAATTTCTCATCTCTTTATCAAACCTCTAAAAGCTCAACAATCTCGTATTTCTTCTACCCCAATCACCTCCCTTTTTACCGGTATAGTTGAAGAAATCGGGCAAATCAAGCAACTGGGTTTCGATAAACCCGACAGTTTCACCATGAAAATCGAAGCTAACCTCATTCTTGAAGATATCAACCTCGGTGACAGTATTTCCGTCAATGGAACTTGTCTCACGGTCGCTGATTTCGACAAACAGTTGTCTGAATTCAGTGTTGGATTGGCTCCAGAAACGCTGAGGAAGACTTCTCTGATCGAATTGGAACAGGGGTCTATAGTGAATTTGGAAAGGGCTTTGAAGCCTAGTACTAGAATGGGAGGTCACTTTGTGCAGGGCCATGTTGATGGGACCGGCCAGATTGTTGAGCTCAAACCGGAAGGGGATTCTTTGTGGGTAAAGGTTAAGACTTTGAAAGAAACTTTGAGGTACATTGTGCCTAAGGGATTTATTGCTGTGGATGGGACTAGTTTGACTGTGGTTGATGTGTTTGAAGAAGAAGACTGTTTTAACTTCATGTTGGTGGCTTACACTCAGCAAAATGTGGTGATTCCGATGAAGAAAGTGGGACAGAAGGTTAATCTTGAGGTGGATATATTGGGGAAGTATGTGGAGAGGCTTCTTAGTAGCGGCTTTGTCAATGCCATCAAATCTTCATGAAAAAATGTTGTTTCTTTTTGCTTCATTTTATCCTTGTAACTTTCTGCCTTTGGCAAAATTTGTATCTTGAATTTCAGTGATTTTTCTATCCAGATTCTCTCAAGGTGTATTTTGGAATAGTGTTTCAGTGAAATAAAAATAAACAATATCACCTGGCTCAAAAACTCAAGCAGCAAGTAGGAAGACATTATTTATGCTGAATGTACTGATGTATTAATCTGCTGAAGTTTATATAGTGGTATTGCCAATGAAAAGAGTGCCACTTTTTTAATTGCATGCTAAGGTTGTACAAGTCTTTATAGTACTAAAGAGTTGTGAAAATCTTGTTCAGGATTGAGATTGCTCATGCTGATTTTGTTTCTTTTGTAATGTGAAGGGTTATTGGTGGCAGTTCTAGCAGGTTAAACTATTAATTGATAATTGCATTGGTAGCAGGTTAAAATATGCTTACTCAGCTTGAGCTTCAAGTTGACTGTCGGTTGAACCAAAATAT
Organism: Nicotiana benthamiana; assembly: GCA_034376525.1. Classification (NCBI taxonomy): domain Eukaryota; kingdom Viridiplantae; phylum Streptophyta; class Magnoliopsida; order Solanales; family Solanaceae; genus Nicotiana; species Nicotiana benthamiana. The sequence goes on from CM067326.1 coordinate 8,514,286, forward strand.
GAATTCAAAAGCCTTATCTGCTCCAAATCTTAGCTCTCTGGATTTCCCTGCTCTCTCTGTGGCAGAAAGTCAAAACAGCAGTCTAAAGTACTCTGGCAATGATGTTCAACAAAATGTCAACCCCTATAGGTCTAAAAAGAGAACACCCTTCTGTTTAGATCTGGATCTTCCATCCCTTCACAAGGTGCTACAGATTTTGCATCTGCTGTCAGGAAGATGCCCTCTCAGGACTCTAGCATATGGAAGTATGATATGACTGGAGTAGCTGATGCTACTGTTGGTTCAAGTAGAAATTCATCTATCTTGGCTAGTTCTTACGCTGGTGGACAGAGCAGGGGAGTTTATGGTGATAGGTTGCAGAGCCAAGGTTCCTCCGTGCAGCTCCCGTTTGGCTTGAAACTGGAGAAGCAGTTGGTAATGTTTTCCTAAAGCAGCCAGTATAATTTTTTAATGTTCATTGAGGAAAATAATTTCTGCACGTCTATGCTCTTTAACTTTGTTGAGATTGCAGCAAATGTATATTCTGAATGCGGGAAGAGGCTCGTGACCATGCACGCTTACGTAATGCATACTTTGAACAGGTATGTGGTATACATAATGATAGTACATTAGCCCTCTTCTCCCTGAAAATCCACAAGAGAAAGAAGCAAGAATACCACGAATGCGTAACGGATACATGTATAATTTACTTGTTAAGGGAAGCTAACCTGGAATTGGGACCAATAATTGATGATGATCCTTGGATAGTTCTTAAAGGTGCTGATGGTGAAGTTAGAAGTGAATTTTTTTCCTGCTGATGGTTTTTTTTTTTTATTTCTTTAATATTGGAGAAGAAGACAAGGGGGTTGCTCTGATGGTAAGCAACCCTCACTTCCAACCTAGAGGTTGTGATTTCGAGTCTCCCCAAGAGCAAGGTGGAAAGATTTTGGAGGGAAGGATGCTGGGGGTCTATTTGGAAACAGCCTCTCTACCCAAGGGTAGGGGTAAGGTCTGCGTACATACTATCCTCCCCAGACCCCACTAAGTGGGATTATAATGGGTTGTTGTTGTTGTTGCATTGGTAGCAGGCTTCAATCATCGTTTGTGTCAATTAAGTTGCTTCAGTCCAGTTACTTTCCTTTAAAAGCAGTTCCACTTAATAGAAAACATGTCCAAGTATGAATTCTGACAAGTTGAGTTGTGTCCAGATACTCGGAATATTTGCTGAAGAAATCCACACGTGTGATTTTTTGGCGTCAGACATGTCTGCCATAAAATCTTAACCCTGTATTAGTTTTTCCTTTTGATGAGAAAGGTAGAAGTCTTATTAGTAAGTACCAAGAAGGTACTGAAATGGTAGAAGTGAAAGGATCATCTCCTTTTACAGATTGAAGGAGTACACAAGTTCAGATAATATTCAAATCAGTTACAGAAGTATTCTTACAGCAATAGAAAAGGATATTAGGACATTTGGACTTCACAGATGCTCTGTCCTGCCAGAAAAGCATCTGTTTATCTCAAGCCAAATGCACCAAGGAAATGGCATTCTATAAGTCTATAAGAATGTAATAAAAGATGATTAAAAAAATCTAGTGTTTCTTCACGCATATAACATCTGTTGCAAATATTAAAGCCCCTCTTCTGTAGGTTATCCTGAGTGAAACATGCATTGTGGGCTGTAATCCATGTGAAGCATGCTTTCCCGGGTGGTGCATTAGTCTTCCAAATCATCTTTTCTGGCCAGCTTTCAATATATCTTTCAAATAATTCTTGTAACAAGCGTACGCAGTGAATGATAAGATCCGGCCTAGCACTCAGAACACAAGAAGATATCAAGGCCTTAGAATGCTACAAAAGGTAAAGAACCAAGCTTGAAGCTACAATTTGCAATTAAGGCCCATTTGGCCATGTTTGTAATAGTTTAGGTAGCTACTATAAATAGCTAAGTTTAGGGTTTAGATTGGGGGAAGTTAGATTTTGATGAATGATTATGTTCTTCCTTTTGGAGAGTGAGTAGGGAATATCTCTTTAATGAATCCCATTTAGATTTCCCTTGTTATGAATCCAAGTATGAGTTCAATGATCTCTTCTCCCTTGGATTTGATTATCCATTCTTTCTTCTAAGTTCTATTTTTCCCTCTTCTAATTTATTGTGCTTGTTTATTTTATTTGCTTTCGCGTATTTTTCATATCAATGAATCTGCCATCCATGCTAAGTAAGGAATATAGCATCTGTACATATGTAGTTTTTTATCCTTTCCGAGATTTTTTATATTTTAGCATATAAATATTTAATTCATGCGTAATATAGCTATTTCAATTATTTTTTACTTCTTTACTTTATTTTCGTCATACAAGTGGAAAATTACAAAAATATGTTTAGTTTACGTATCTTTCGTAAATTTAAATAAAAAATATATATACAAAAATAGTACCTTATCTTTATTTTGTTATATTCTTGAAAACACAAAAAATAGCTTTATATTTTATAGTTTAGTTCAATTAATTAAAATTAGTTTTATATTTTTATATTATAATTGTACATAATTTTAGAAAGAGAAATTAGTTTTAGGTTGGTCTATTCCCTTTTTATAAATTTGTAGTCTATTTTTCTAGTTTTTGACCCAATTCCCTAACCTAATCTCTACCCTATATATATATATATATATACATATATACATATATATATACATATATATATATATATATACATATATATATATATATATATATATATGTATATATGTGTATATATATATATATATATATATGTATATATGTATATATATATATATATATATATGTATCTACCATCTAAAATAAAGAGGGACCTACAAAATTCGAATTAGCCGCAATAGCAATTGAAGACGGACCCCTACCCCAAGGACGACGCTTGGTTCTTCTTCTTCACGAAGAATGCCTAAGACCTAAGAAAATGGAGAAGCAATCATGGCCCTAACCTCCATCTTCTTCATCCCATCATCTTCTTCATCAATCTACAAGCAACCATCAACTCCAAGCCCAACAACAACAGAATCGGCAACATCATCGTCCCAACTAAAGCTCGCCGAAAAAACGAACCGCAACAACAATCAGTGATCTTCCATTGAATCCGGCGACAACTTTTAAGCTCTAGAGCCAACGAACAAAGAAGTCGAAAATAGTGAGGAGTCATAAAACCCATTTAACACCCTTTTCTGGTGAGTCTCGAGTTTTCTGGTCGAGCTTCGATTACTGAGTTTCGACAACTGTTTCCATTGGTTCCGCATCAGAGTCGTTGCTCGTTATAGACTGCTCAACGTTATTTGAACCCTGTTGCCATTAGAGTTTGTCGTCGTTGGTTAGTCGTTGTTCGTGGTTCCGCTATGGTTCGCGTTCTCTATTCGTGGTCGAGTTTTTGTTCATCATACCAGGTTCTATTCAATACCATCTCACAATTTGTAACTGTTGCTGGCCGTTCTTGTATGAGGTTCATTCTTCTACTCATGTTGCTATTTCCATGTTATGAATATGTCATTTTGAAGCATCTGGGCCCTTTGTTGATAGTTTTGTGCTAACATATTTCTTTCCAAGTGGTCATGTGATAGTTCAGCTCTCTATTAGTTTGATTTTGGTCCTTTGTTATAAACAGAATTGGTTGTTTCTCTAATATTGGTAGATAGATGTTTAATTCCAGTCAATTTTCCTATTTTGTATTTTGGCATCACTATAATCTGGATATTCTATGGTTTGGATCTACTGCGTCGCTATTTGAGCGTATATTTTTTTCGGTTAGTATTATTTCATTGGTATAGTGAATGTTTGGAAAGAGGCTTTGTCAGAAGCTTTATTGTTGAATCTGATCAGGTAAATGGGCATAAGTGTCCTAAGTCTAATCTTTTAACGCACATAACTCTAACTAGCCTAATTGTTATGTATTCTTGGGTTAGCTTACATTTCCATAAGTAATTTACCATATTTCTTCCACAAATAAATTTCATAATCACATGCCTTTCACTATTCTCAAAGTAGTTTAGTAAAATAATTCATAAAAAAAGTAGTTTGCTTTAGTTGAGTACAATCATCTGAAATTAGAATCCGAGGCGCGCCATGCCAAACAAAATGACAATGGCATGGCCCTCGTTTTAATTAATCTTGTATTGACCCTTAGAACCGAGGTGTGCCGTTTACTTGAAATTCCATGGCCCTCGCAAATTGTAAACACGTAGTCATTTTAGGAGCGTTATTCTAATAATCGATTTCCTTAAACTCGAGTGCGCATTTATGTGACTCAAATCTCAATCTCAACGATGTTAAAATATATCAAAAATTACGGGTGCATTTATATGACGTGGTTCGAGACGTGTTTTAATGAAGTTGCAATTTTCTCTAAAAAAATGAATAAGAGCGGTTCAAGTTGAAATTTGCACATAGGTTCAAAATGTTCTAAAATCAGATAATAAGCCATATATAACAGTTGAGCGACCGTGTTAGAACCACGGAACTCGCGAATGCCTAATACCTTCTCCCGGGTTTACAGAATTCCTTACGCGGATATCTGATTCGCAGACTGTAATACAGAGTCAACCTTTTCCTCGACTCGGGGATTTAAACCGGTGACTTGGGACACCATTAATTATTTTAAGTGGCGACTCTGAAATCATTAAATAAATAAAATCTAGTTTCGATTGTCCTTTAATTGAAAAACTCTCTATCTACGCTCTTCGTGGGGTGTAATATAAAAAGAAGGTGCGACAGCATCCATCATAAATAACTCATTGATTGAGTTGAGTTCCCAGTCGTTACGGTTTCTTCTTAAGTTTAGGTTCAAGCCACTAGTGGAAACATATTCAGCTACAGTACATTCCGTATAGCTGAGAACTTCATAAATATTAGGAACATTCTCCTTCAGTGGTGAATAAACCAACCATGCATCAGTCCATATTTTTATTTTACAACGGCTCCCAACTTTTAGGCTATGTAGCTATGTGAGAATAGAGTTGGGTTTTATGCATATTTGAAGCTCTTCTCTTCTTTTCCCTGCATCTTTTGGGCATTTTGAGTTTTTTCCTGTAAAAGAATTTGTCCAATAGGGGAAAACATCTGTCTTAAATGTATACTTATGATTCAATGAGCAATGAGAAAACGTGTTGCTAATATATGTTTTTGAGAATTAGATTTTTTATATCTGTGATATTTCCATGATTTCCAGACTCTTGTCTTTCATAGTCTTGGGATGTTGATTTGCAATTGTAAATAAACATTAGTGTTTGATCAAATTCTGCAAACCTAAATACTGACTGGACAAATTGCATAGTCAAAATTGCTGCTGTGCATCTCTTCTGTCCTAGAAAGATGTTTCAACTCGGCCTTCTACTAAGAATGCTGCAGATTCCCTTCTTATCCCTTCTACTTGAATTCCGATGTAACCAAGTCCTCCTATAAACCTATCCGCGCCTAAAGAATAAAGGATTAAACTATAAAGTGAAGGTTGTACTCGAGCAAGCTATTGATGCAAGAGAAATCAGCTGGTCTTTACTCACATATAGGTACACATGCACCCAGTATGTGTTTCGACTGAAACAAAAGTATGCCAACAACCAATATTAAGTTAAAAAATTGCTGCATCATTTCTGGCTGTGCTTCAAAAGACTTATTTGTAATCAGTATTTCTGTTTTTTGCTAAGTTGCTCCTATTATAGTATTCTATTATCTGAAATGGCCACAAAGAATGCTAGGCCTGTGTGTTAGTTGTCACAGTAGATGATGATATTGTGGGTCCAAGTGAAGGGGAGAAAAGAAGAACGAAAAAGAAAGGCTAGCACATTGCTTTACCTCTTCGCGCATGTATATCTGCAGGCTTCTATTTCTTTGGCTTGAAGCTTTTCACACATGTTTACAACAACAACTGTCCAGTATAATCCCACCAGGTGGGGTCTGGGGAGGGTAATAAGTAGACGAGCCTTACCCCTACCCGAAAGGGCAGAGAGGCTGTTTCCAATCGACCCTCGGCTCATAGGATATAAGGAAAAACAATAATAAACAAAAACAAAGACAAAAACAATAGCGCATTAGTAACTCCAGCAGAAATAGTGTAAATAAATATCTAAACATAAGAAACATAAATAAAATCGCATGCAATAATATCATACAGTAACTATCATAACTAACAGCCATAAGGGAGACATAAGCTAAAACACAAATCATCTATGGGTAGCCCTGCTGACCCACACCCAACCCCGGATGAGGAGTACAAAAAACTCTAGGAGCCCCTATCCTACAACCCTGATACTAGACCTCCAGACTTTCCTATCAAGGGTCATGTCCTCGGAAACCTGCATTCTAGTCATGTCCTGCCTAATCACCTCTCCCCAATACTTTTTAGGCCTCCCTCTGCCTCGCCGACCGCCAACAATCTCCAGCCGCTCACAACTCCTCACCGGGGCATCGGGACTTCTCCTCCGCACATGCCCGAACCACCTCAGCCTCGCTTCTCGCATCTTCTCATCCACCGGGACCACCCCCACCTTCTCTCGAATAACTTCATTCTTAATCTTATCTAACCTGGTGTGCCCGCACATCCACCTGAGCATCCTCATCTCCGCAACCTTCATTCGCTGAACATGAGAGTTCTTCACGGGCCAGCACTCCGCCCCATACAACATCGCAGGTCTAACCACGGCTCTATAGAATTGCCCCTTGAGTTTATGTGGAACTCTCTTGTCACACAGGACTCCTGATGCAAGCCTCCACTTTGACCACCCCACTCCTATACGATGAGTGACGTCCCTGTCAATCTCTCCGTCCCCCTGAATCACAGACCCAAGATATCGGACACTGTCCCTCTTGGCGATGGCCTGAGAACCAATCATCACGTCCCTGCCTATTTCGCTCGGCTCAGCGCTAAACTTGCACTCTAGGTATTCTGTCTTAAATCTGCTTATTTTGAAACCTTTAGACTTGAGAGTCTGTCTCCATACCTCTAACCTCTCAATAACACCGATCCTCGTCTCATCTATCAATACTATATCATCAGCAAATAGCATACACCAAGGCACATCCCCTTGAATATGTCGGGTTAGAGCATCTATCACTAAGGCAAACAAAAGTGGGCTCAGCGCCGATCCTTGATGGAGCCCCATAACCACTGGAAAATGGTCTGAGTCGCCACCAACCGTCCTAACCCTAGTCTGGGCTCCATTATACATGTCCTTGATTACTCTGATATAGGCTTCCGGCACGCTCTTCGCCTCCAAGCACCTCCATAGCACCTCCCTTGGGACTTTGTCATACGCCTTCTCCAAGTCGATAAGCACCATGTGTAGGTCCTTCTTCTTATCCTTGGATTGCTCCGCCAGCCGCCTGACAAGGTGGATAGCCTCTGTAGTGGAGCGACCCGGCATGAAACGAACTGGTTCCCAGATATAGATGTCACCTCCCTCGCCCGCGCCTCAATCACCCGCTCCCAAACTTTTATGGTGTGACTTATTAATTTGATACCCCTATAGTTGTTGCAGCACTGGATGTCCCTTTGTTCTTGTACAAGGGCACCACTGTACTCCACCTCCACTCATCCGGCATCCTTTTGGTCCTGAAGATCGCATTGATCAACCTGGAGAGCCACTCCCCTCCTGAATTACCCATGCACTTCCAGAACTCCACCGGGATCTCGTCAGGCCCGGTCGCTCGACCCCTACTCATCCTACGCAAAGCCCCGATGACCTCCTCCGCCCTAATGTGCCTGCAGTACCCAAGGTCTCTATGTTGCTCTGAATGCCCCAGCTCCCCTAGCTCTATGTTACGATCCCCCTCCTCGTTAAGTAAGTCCCGAAAGTACGCCTGCCACCTCTACTTGATTTGAACACATGTTTAGTTCCGGTAATAAACATCCATTTCAGTGTTTGCTATTGCACATGTAGGACTTCTTGTAATGTAAGATGGAAGTCAACAGGTCCCAATAACAATTGTTTAACAAACAGGGAAGAGGAGTGTGATGAGATAATTGAGATTTCTTTACCCTTAATTAGAGGTTATTTGTTCGAGTCTTGAAGAACATTTTGATAGGAAGCGTTTTACTTGTCTTATTAGGTCTACCTAGTGCTTATCCATATTAGTTGGATTTGTTAATTTCAGGTACAAGATGATTACACTTGTAAAAGAGAAAATGCTGCAAGTTTTGAAGTGATGGCAGGGTTCCACTTTTGCTGATAGGAACTGGAGAGACTGACACTCTTCTTATCCTTGAAAGAATGTTCATCCTATTAGTGTCCAAGTTGCTATCTTTTCAATTGCCTTATGACCATGACCTTTCCTTAATAAAGATGGATGGTGTTAATAAAATGATTCAGATATCATATGCCAACATAACAGTTTTGTGCCTCATGAATGACATTTCTTTTTCTATTTAGTCAAACTTCTGTAAACATGTTTCATGTCAATTGATGACTAGATAGATGGAAGGTGATTCCAAGCTAGCACTTGGATATAAATTTTATTGAAACTTATGAAAAAAGAGTTTTGTAGTTGTGTAGAAAAATATATTTTATTTGAAGAAAAATTAAAATTTTATGACCGGAAGAAATATTTTCACCTAAAAACTGCCCTAAACCAATTTTTAAATACTTGAAAGTTTTTGAAATTTTCTTTCCCAATACATGATCATATTTTATAAATAAATAATGTTTTCAATTAATTTTTAAAAAAACTGAAGCCAAAATCTATGATCAAACAGGAGTTAAATGTGTAGAAGTGTTAAGCTCTTGAGAGCTGTTTTCTTCCCCTTTTTTTGGCTCATTTACTTATGTTTTTTAACCACACTAACAGTTAACACGGTTGCTGTGACTGTAGTTTTTCTTGTAAAATTTAAATACATATTCATAGCCACCACATCGGATATTAATAGGAACGCACCTTCAGCCATGGTTGTTTAAGTGATGTGGAAAAATGCCTTGGAAGAACCCTGTCAAAAAACCTAAGAACCTTCTAGCATGTGCCTATCATAGGATGGTAGACAAATGGAGTCACATGCGTATTTATAGGTAAGCTAAGGATTCTTAGATAAATATTTTAGCTCTATAGACTTATATATAAATTGTGGTTGCCCTAGGGACTCTTAATAAAAACCGTTTTTTTCCATCAAAGAAACTACCATATAGGCATAACCACAGAATATTATCTGATATATTATTTCCTTTGGGAAATAAGGTAAATAATTTATTACTTTATATGTGAGTCACACTAGAATTCTCTAGAAGAAATGGTAAATTTCTAACATTCTCCCACTTGGCTCACATATAAAAATCAATGAGATATAAACATACGATATGGCCATAGACTTTATCACTCAACTAAAATTTATGCAATAATCACTTTAGCTAGAACATATCCTCACATAAATCATGGCGGTCATGCTCTTAAACAAACAATTCCTTTCATGTATTGCAATATACAATATGTTCCAACAAAGTGTCAAACAACGTTATGAATGAACTTAATATAAGTCATTCAGAGTTCAACTTTATTAATTCAATGATTATAAAAATCAAAGTGTGCACTATCATATATATTAAAATAAACATAACGTCTAAACAAACTGTTAAAGAACAAAGAAAAGATTAACTTAACTACTAAGACCCATGTCACGACCTAATTTTCACTCTAGGTCATGATGACGCCCGATATGGACGTTAGGCAAGCCAACATTAATCAACTAATGATTTTCATTTAGGTTAACCAAAACATATCCAACATTTACTTAGATTCAATTTAAAGCATATGATACTAACGAATTGTTTAGGCAATCTGAGACTGAAATGACCAAACGAAGTCATAATTAAGTGTTTAAATCCTAAAAGAATAGTCTACTAATGTGTGTCCAATACCGGGTGTCACACGTATGGAGCAATCTAGAAGAATACACAAAGTCATGATATCCTACTATCTGCAAAGGAAATACAGGAAAAAATAGAAACATAGAAAGACTTCAGCTGCTGCAGAATGACTCAGAAGGGCAACTCAGCGGAAGTCTCAAGCCAAAGAGTCCACTCTACGTGCCGGACTGATGACCGGATGCACCTGCCTCAAAGCCTGCACAATCAAGTGTAAAAGCGTAGTATGAGTACATAAACAATATGTACCAAATTAGTATTCAGTCTAACCTCGAAGAAGTAGTGACGAGGGGTCGACTTAACATTTACTAAGGTCAATGAATGAAATAACATGAATTTCAATATTCCAATTCACAATGTACATAGATAGCAACAAGTTCAAACAAGAAATAATAGTAAAACCCTCTTGTCAAATCAATAAATCTAGGCATTTCCTTCATTTAAAAGTGGTCTTTCAAGCAATAAATCGCACGGGTTATAAGATGTTCTGGTTCCATTATCACACACAAATACCACCGAGGACGTTCGGCCTAATCCACCATAAAAGTAAATTGTGCATTGTCGAGGGTCGAATGGACCGAACCATATATACAATTACCGACCTGCCGAGGCGAACGGCCCGCTCCTATGAGAGTAGTGAAAATAATCACCCTGCTCGTGAAATATACTTGCGACGCGGTTTAGTATAAATACAACTTAAATGTTTCCTTCACTTTTTTCAAATAATTATTTACTTGATATCCTTGAAATCGTGACGTTCTAAACAAAAGTTTCAATCAATACAACCTAACAATTTATAATCATATAACAATACACACAAAGCATGGTGTAAGCCTAGAACTACCCGGACATAATAGGAATAGTAGCTACGTGGACTCTCATCACTTCGTGCGTATTCCATAATTAAAATCACATATTCATTAAGTTCACATAACTCTTACAATGTTATAAAAGATACTTATCTCGTTTTGGGCTCATTTCCAACTCAAGAATGCGCTCAAACTTTAAACCAGGGCTGCATAATCTAAAACTATACAAATAATGTGAAATCCATTCATTATACATTTACAAGTTCATAATCTAGCTATTAAAATTATTATCCAACCCCAAAGGCAAGTTTCCTAAAATTCATTCCCGCGACCATGTGCCTGGATTCCAGAAATTTTCGAAGAAAGTTGTTATCCATAACCTAAGGATCAAGACTATATGATGTTTACTTCATTCTATAATGAATTTTGTGGTTAAATATTATTTTATCAAAACCCTAGGTTTTACTATCTTTGTGTGTTAATCTACCCAAAAACCAAGTATTAAACTCACATTAAGTATGAATAACTTACCTCACAATGTTAGGTTTAAATACCCTCTTCGGAAGCTCCAAAATTGCCCAAACAATAAATGAAATATGTCAAAAATGACACATTCCCGTATTAAGTGAAGGCACTACCTTTAGCAATTTTCGCACATGCGGCTAGGGACCACATCTGTGGTCTCGCTTCTACAAGGAAAAGTCCGCATCTGCAAAATTTGACCGAGCTAGGTGGGGCCGCTTCGCGGTTCCGCTTCTTCAGAAAAGGAGCCGTATCTGCGATTCCTGGGCTCCTCCCCTTGGGCCGCACCTGCGAAGGCTTGACCACTTCTGCAGTCTCGCACCTGCGCCTAGTCAACGTAGGTGCGGTTATGATAGATTCCTGGAGATTCAGCTCCTTCCAAAAATTCCTAACCCAACTCGACCCTCGTCAGATTAACACTTAGGGCTCCCGAGGCCCCACCCGAACATACGGACAAGTTTGAAATGATGAAATGGACTCGTTCGGACCCTCGGAACACTAGAAACAACACTAAAACTAAGAATCACACCTTAAAAGTAACTGATTCAAACTTATGAACTTTAAGTTCTTCAATCTACTTCCAACGTACTTATACTACTCGGATTGGTGCTAAATTTTGCGTGCAAATCTTAAATTACATTATAGAGCTATTTCCGATCTCGAAATTCCGTTTGGACCTCGATATCACCAAAACTCGTTCCAAACCAAATTCAAAGAACTTCACTATTAGGCGCCGAAATGCTCCCGGGTTATCCAAAATTCGATCTGGCCATACACCCAAGTCCGAAATCATCATAGAAACCTATTGGAACTTTCAAATCCTAATTCCACCATTCTTTACTCAATATGTTGACCGAAGTCAAACTTTTATGCCAACCTTAAGGAGCCAAGTGTTCCAATTTCAATCCAAACTCTTCCAAATCCAGAATCAACCATCCCCACAAGACATAAATCAGTTAAAGCAAGTACATGAAGTATTATTTAGGGGAACAGAATTCTAGAAAGCAAAACAATCGGTTAGGTTGCTACAACCCATATGGGTTACATGATCCTTGAAAATATTATCGCCAAAGCTTTAGTTATAGGATCAACAATCATCAAAGTAGTAGTAATATTCTCAAAAGTCACGTCTTGCTTCTTCATATAGTCTCTAACCATTAAGTGCTTTATGTCGATGTGCTTGCTTCGGCTGCCACTTTTATTATTCTTAGAAAAAAGAATACTATAGCTAAGTTGTCACATAAGATTTTCAATGGCCTTGAAATGGAATCAACAATCCTAAGGCCGGAAATAAAGTTTTTCAACCATAACGCATGTGATATAGCTTCATTGCATGCTATATATTCAGCTTCCATTGTGGATTCTGCAACAATGATCTACTTGACACTTCTCCAAGACACAACACCTCCAGCAAGAAGGAAAATGTATCCTAAATTAAACTTACCAATGTCTTTGCATCCACTCAAATCAGAGTTTGAATATCCAATCACCTCATATGAATCAGAGTATTTGTATGTGAGCTTAAAACCCTTGGTTCCTTGGAAATATCTCAAAACCTTTTTACCACATTACCAGTGGTCAAGATCGGGGTTACTTTGATATCTGCGAAGCATTTCTACCACAAAAACAATATCACGTCTAGTACAGACATGTGCATACATAAGACTCCCAACAAGCGAAGCATATGGGATGTCTTTCATTTGCTCCTTTTCCAATGTATTTTGCGGACATTGTTTCAAAGAGAATATGTCACCTTTAATTATGAGTGTTTCCATAGATGAACAGTTTTTCATCCCGAATCTTCCTAGAATTCTTTCAACGTAGGCCTTTTAAGACAGTCCAAGTAATCTTTAGGATCTGTGTCTGTGAATCTCTATGCCAATGACATAAGAGGCTTCACCCATATCCTTCATCTCAAAAATCTAGATAAGGAACTGTTTAGTCTCGTGCAACAATCACAAATCACTACTTGCAAGCAAAATGCCATCCACATATTGGACTAGAAAAATACATTTGCTCCTACTTATCTTAAGGTATATATATTGATCAATGACGTTCTCCGTAAATCCAAATGAAGAAGCAACATTATGAAATTTAATATACCGTTGGAGGAAGCATGCTTTAGCCCATAATGGATTTATACAACTTGCAAACAAGGTGAGTTTTGTCCTTATCACAAAATCCTTCAGGTTGACGCATATATACCTCCTCTTCAAGATCTCCATTCAAGAAAGTTGTTTTCATATCCATTTGATGTAACTCTAAATCGAAATGAGCTACTAATGCCATGATTATTCTTAATAAATCCTTCTTTGATACTGGAAAGAAGGTTTCGTGGAAGTCAATGCCTTCCTTTTGAGTAAAACCTTCGTCTACAAGTCTGGCTTTATATCGTTCAATATTACCATATGAGTCCTTTTATTTTAAAGACCCATTTGGAACCTATAGTAAAGGCTCCCTTTGGTCACACTCAACGAGATTACAGACTTTATTTTGAGCTATAGATTCTAACTCTTCTTTCGTGGCATCATACCAAAGTGTGGAGTTTTCTCCACTCATAGCTTGTGAAAACGAGCATGAACCATCTATTAGTCCAATATTATAATCAAACTCTTAGAGATATACAACATAGTCACTAGAAATTGCTGGTTTTTGAACTCCTGAGAATTTTCTTATTCCTGTTGTTTTAGACACTTTTTTAGTGGGTTTAGATAAAGCGGGTTGATCTTCAGGTGCTCCTCAAATGGTGATGGATCTTGAACTTGTTCTTGTTCAGATAATTCATGAGAATTTTTCTAAGCAACATTCAAGTTCCCAATATATAAAGTTACCACAGGTGGTTCCATTATTTCTTTCAATTCCACCCTTTGAATCAAACCATGCCCACTTTCTTCATGTTCCTCAAGAAATTTAGCATTTCTAGCCTCAACAATTTTAGGAGAATGAGAAGGACAGAAAATCCTAAATCCCTTAGAATTAACTGCATAGCCAATAAAATAACTGTTTATTGTTCTTTCATCCAACTTCTTTAGTTGTAGGATATAAACCTTCACTTCAGTTGGACATCCCCAAACGTGTAACTAGTTTAAATTAGATTTCCATCTTTTCCATAACTCAAAAGGTATCTTGGGGGCAGTCTTGGATGGAACTTTGTTTAATATATACACGGCAATTTTTAAGGCTTCACTCCATAAGGATAAAGACAAACTTGATCTTCTAATTATGCTTCTTATCATGTCCATTAATATCTGTTTCGTTCTTTCTGCCACACTATTTTACTGTAGTATTCTTGGTATGGTAAATTGGGCAATTAGACATTCACTTTCAAGGAATTCAGCAAATGGACCCTTAACTCGTCTTTTTTCTGTGTACCTACCATAATATTCTTCACCCCTATCAGCTCATACAATTTTGATCGGAGCACCAATTTATTTCTCTACTTCTGTTTTGTAAACTTTAAAAGCATCAAGTGCTTCAGATTTGTTAAATAGAAAATTGAGATACATATATATATATATATATTGAATAGTCATCAACAAATAAGATAAAATCTCTCAAAATTCAATCAAGGGTTAGGAAAAGGTCCACATATGTATGTATGTATGATCTCAAGCAATTGAGAACTTCTTTTGGCACCTTTAACTGACTTGTTGGTAAGCTTACCGTTTATGCAGTCCACACAAGTCCCAAAGTCAAAAAAATCAAGAGCTTTTAGAACTTCATCATTAACCAACCTTTTGACTCTTTCGATATAAATGTGTCCCATCTCTTATGTCAAAGACTTGATGAGTTCTTATTGATAATACAATCGCTTAGTGCCAATTTCTTTGTCATGCAAGGTTAAAATATTTCATTCAAATGTGAGATCTAGATCAAGTTTATATAAATTTTCATTCAAATTTCCAAAATCAATAACTTTATTATCTTCCAAAAGTTTCATAGAAGGATAATGAAAATTCAAATTCATCAATAAATAGTCTTGAAAGAGAAATTAAATTTCTAGAATAATATGGAACATAAAAGGTATTTTTTAAATCTAAGTGAAACTAATCTTTCAAAATGAGCCTATAAGTCCCGCCGTCTTCCACATGTGAATGTGTCTTATTGCCAGAATTGGTGTATTGTTTGCTTCCTATTGGCTTCCTCTGAGTTAGAAAGCCTTGCATGATTTTCGCAATGTGAATTGTAGCACCAGAATTAATTCACCATTTAATATTAGAAACTTCAGTAAAATTAGGTTCATAACATTCAAAGGTAAAATTACCTTTCTTCTCAAGTCATTTTTTATATTTCAGACAATCCTTCTTCCAGTGTCCTTTCTTCTTACAGAAACGACAATCATCTTTGTCAAATGTGCTTTTTTTCTTCATGCGAACAGTTTTGCCTTTCCTTGCATTTCTTTTATCATGAGTCACCATATTAACACTTTCAAGTGTCTCATGTTCAACCTCTCTCCTTCTTGAACACACATGGTCAAGATTTTATTGATTGACCATTTATCTGTATGTATGTTGTAAGAAATCTTAAACGGACCATATTCCACGGGAAGTGAATTGAGAATGAAATACACCATAAATGGTTCAGACATATCAATCTCAAGGGACTTGAGTTTAGCAGAAATGTCTCTCATCCTCATAATATGGCCACGCACTATACATCTTCTATCAAAAGTCATACTTGAGAGCCTCTTCATAAGGGTGCTGGCCAATACCTTGTCAAAGCTTGCATATTGTTCATCAATTGTCTTAATGTAATCTTTAACCTTATTGCTATTATGGGTAGAACCCATAATGTTTTGGTTTATGTGGGCTTTGATGAGCATTAAACTTATGTGATTAGATCGCTTCCACCGCTCATAACTAGCCTTATCCTCTGGCGTACTTGATTCCGTGGGAATGGGTGGTTCTTCCACACGAAGTGCCAGGTCCAGATCTGAGCATCCTAAAGTGAGTAGGACTTTCTCCTTGCACTCAGCATAATTGTCACTAGAAAGCATTGGAATTCGAGCATTCTCATTAAAAATAGCAGTAGGAAAAGCGGTAAATACTGCAAAAATGAATCTCATAAAATTTATTCTAAGTAAATTCTTGACCTTCATGTGGGTAGAGGTTGCAACCCATGCACAGAATTAACTTTACTTTATTAGACTAGTAAATCAAGATATATAAAAATTAATCCATACCTGTCGGTATAAGATCATTTTAACTTAAAAGTTTACTATCTCGTTCAAATTAGTCTCACCAAAATGATTACCTCCCTGTAGGATTAGATTACCAATTTAATAAGATAACTGGAATTAATAGATGCCATTATAACTTTTAATTACTAAACTTTATGTGATTAAATAACTCAAATTTTTTATATCAAGTACTCAAGATGCTATGGCTACTCCTAGATACATGACATAAAAGAAAACTCAAAATGATATCTCAGAATAATAAACTTTAATAATTATCCTAACAAAGTGTTGATTAACTTCAAAAGGGTATACTGGATATATGCACGATACTACATTTTCCTAAAGGTCAATTCTTAAAATTTTAAAAATATTATAAAAAGTTGAACAATGGCATAGTTGTAGAACATTTAGCTATTCCTTTTCTTATATCTTACCTAAGGACAAAACCAGTTTGGGTTCATGTCGGGTCGGTCTACGACGGAAGCTATCCACCTTATTAAGAGATTGGTGAAACTATACAGGGATAGGAAGAGGGATTTGCATATGGTGTTTATTGACCTAGAGAAGGCAAATGACAAGGTCCTTAGGGACGTCCTTTGGAGGTGTCTGGAGGTGAAAGGTGTGTCGGTAGCCTACATTAGGGCGATAAAGAATATGTATGATGGAGCTATGACTCGGGTTAGGACTGTGGGGGTGATTCAGAGCATTTTCCGGTGGTTATGGGATTACACCAAGGATCTGCACGCAGCCCGTTCTTATTTGCTCTGGCGATGGACGCACTGACACACTATATCCAAGGAGATTTGATATGGTGTATGTTATTCGCTGATGATATAGTTCTGATTGATGAGACGCGGGGCGACGTTAATGGGAGACTAGAGGTATGGGAGAAGACTCTAAAGTCTAAAGGTTTCAAGTTGAGTAGGACTAAGACAGAATATGTAGAATGTAAATTCAGCAACATGACGGGGGATACGGATGGGGAAATTAGGCTTGACTCACATGTCATCTCCAAGAGAGAAAGTTTTAAGTACTTAGGGTCAATTATCCAGGGAGATGGGGAGATCGATGGGGATGTTACGCACCGTATAGGAGTGGGGTGGACTAAATGGAGGTTAGCATCTGCAGTCCTGTGTGACAAGAATGTGCCACCAAAACTCAAAGGTAAGTTCTATAAAGTGGTGGTTAGACCAGACATGTTATATAGAACTGAGTGTTGGCCAGTCAAGAATTCACATATGCAGAAGATGAAAGTAGCAGAAATGAGGATGTTGAGAAGGATGTATACAATAGGCTGTATAAGATTCGGAATGAAGATATTCGGGATAGTGTGGGCGTGGCTTCCGTGGACAACAAGATGGTTCGGACACGTGTGGAGGATAAGCCTAGATTCTCCGGTTAGGAGGTGTGAGCGGTTGACTTTGGCAAGTGTGAGAAGAGGTAGAGGGCCGCCTAGGAAGTACAGGGGCGAGGTGATAAGGAAGGATATGACGCGATTTCAAATTTCCGAGGACATGACTCTTGATAGGAACACGTGAAGGTCGAGCATTAGGGTTGTAGGTTAGGGGTTAGTCGAGAGTTCTTCCCTCTTTGCACCGGGTAGTCTGTTAGAGTTTCGTTAGGTTTGTTAGCGGTCTTTGTTGTAGTCACATTGGTGTTTTGCATAGTTTTATGGTATTGTCCTTTCACTTATCTGTTGTGGTTATTTTCGTTCTGGTATCTTTCATTGTTATATGTCTTTTCTCTTATTTCTTTTATGATATTATTTCTTTTCCTATTGAGCAGAAAGTCTCCTGGAAACAACTTTTCTGCCCTTTTCGGGGTATGGGTAAGGTCTGGGTACACTCTACTCTCCCCAGACCCCACTAGTGGGATTTAGTGGGTATATTTTTGTTGTTGTTGTTACTTAAGGACAAAACCATATAAATTTGGTGAAATATGGAATATTAAATATAATCATGGGCTTAATTAAAACGTATCGATGACGTGATAATCAAAAACAAACAAATTGTTATCTACACACTGTGAATACTAGCACCGTATATTTAACCCATCGTAATTTAGTCACCAATTAAATATCAAAAGTAGATTCAATTCATTAATTTATGTCAAACATGGAACTCCCTAGTCATGCCACAAACCTAAGAAACCAGATCATGTCAAGGATTCATATAAACAACAGGCTCTTTCATATAAACAATCAAGTCGGAAGATTGTTTTGGCCAATAAGATCTTCCGGTCAAGGTTAAAGGCAGAATCTTGAATAAAATCAATTTTTACAAAGGCTAAAAGAAAGAAGGCAAATCACGATATTTCGTAGACGGCTAACAGTAAGAAGCGAAACAGACTACGCAATAAAGCCAAAAATATAAAGAACTTGATATGTCGGCATAGAAATATGTATATATATAAAGGTCACAGACTTTATGAAATCAACGCCGAGCAAAACTATAGTTTTCTCTATAGACTAGAGAAATCCATGTTATATGACGACACCTAATGGTAGACAATATGCATAATTATATACTCAACAGAACTAAAAGGTTGGCTCTAATATATGATATAGAATTTAAATATATATATATAGAGCCATCGCAACGAAATATTAATAGGAACGCACCTTTAGCTATAGTTGTTCAAGTAATATGGAGAATTGTTGTAGAAGAACCTTGACAGAAACCTAGAGCCTTTTAGCTTGTGTCTATCATGGAATTCTGGAGTCATATGAATATTTATAGATAGGGTAGGGACCCTTAGGCAAATATTTTAGCCATAGGATCTTCTGCATAAATTGCGGTTGCCCTAGGAACTCTTAATAAAAATTGTTCCTTCCATTAAAGAAACTACCATAAATATATAACCAAAGAATATTATCAGTTCGACCAAATCTTGTAAGGGAAAAAGAGTGCAACGCGCATTAACTCCCCCGGATGAGAGCATCAATTCACATCTTTAAGCATTTTCATTCCAATCTTTTGCACCATCTTCAAGATATCTCTTGACAAATTTGTTTCATACAGAAATCATCATTCCTAGTATATGTATTGTCTTCATATAATCTTGTTAGAATCGTCAGTTCGATGTCTTCACATATAGGTAAAAACTCTTGCTATCATATTATCATGCTTATTGTTATAGAAAGATATATTTGTGTACAAATTGCACTGAGGAAGTGGTACTTCAAGATCAAGAATTGTATATGCTTCAAGAAACTTAAATCCTTCATAGATTGTCATATAAGTTAATCCATATAATAGACTTTAAATGCATATTAAGTTTTCCTGTCATGCCGATATATAAGATACATAAAGGTGATAGCACACAACATTGTCTTTATACTTTTAAGTGTTTGAACTACAGGTCAAAAAATATTTGTATTTCATATGAAACCAAATTTCGCTTGAATTGTTTCTCCAAACTTAAGATCCTCATATATATATGTAGCGCTATAATCAATTTCACCGACGAACATTTTATATCGATTCCAACCTCCTTATTTTTCATAAAGACATTACATAAAGATCTCTTCATTCATATATTTAAATACCTGAATCTCTCATGAAATTTTATGAAGTGTTACGTCATGTGATCTTCTAGATCACTTGCCTCCTTTATTATAATCATTTTGATCATTTGCCCATCTTCTTTATCAAGAAGTTTATTTGAAACCGATTTGTCTATACGTTTTAAGCGTACCATAGACTTTATCCTTATAGGACTTAATAGAAGCATTTGCAATGAGAGTATAGTTCTTATTTGGATCAACAAATGCGTCCGGCATGCTTTGCAATATATTTCAAATGAATTATAATTTTATGGACTTCAAGTTAATATTATTTTATTCGAGGATCTAGATGTACATATGATAATTTATTCCATGTAACTTTTTCTCAACTATTTATCATGTCTCCCCCTCATATTAGAAAAAACTAACTTGTTTCCTCAACTTTGAGAACACATCTTTGTGCATTATGGTGTTAATCAAAATATACGCTGAAGCATCAATAATAATAAGATGGAATTATTTGGTTCCTTGCCCTGAACCATTTGTGAGGGGAGAAAATAATATACTTTGGTATATAACGTATATCAAATTGATATAAATAACTGTGTTCTCATAAGAAATTATTTATCTATTAAGTGGAGGCACTCAATAAATCATTTTGCTGAACCAACTGTGATGTAAGCCAACTTATCAAGATGAACTATCTTGAATAAAAAATCTAAAAATTATGCTCTAAATCAAATTATTGAGCAAGTTACCCTACAAACGTCATGTTGAGAGTCAATAATAATTGCACTTGTAACCATCTCATAAATGCATCTTATGTGGTATACATGCCAGGTACAGGTGAATAGGCTCATATTCACATTTGGTACTTACAGCATTTATGAGATTCAATCGCAATTTTAGTTGATCTATTAATTAATAAGAACAAGCAATATAGGAAAATTCGCAAGGAACTTTCTAGTTCTTTAATATTTACCCATGTAAATTCTCTATTATTTTTTTACACAACTAAAAGTGATATGGCTAATCCAATTATGTCAACTGAGTAAATTATCAATATAGATAAACTTCAGGTTTACACCATAAAATGTGCAATTATCAATAAACTCCAAGTTTATTATGATATGTGTTGTTATATCAATAAACATTCACTTAGTATGATATTCTTTTATTTTTGTAGTACAAACTGGAGGATAAAGCGGGTAACTTTTCACATAAATATTATCCCCTACAAGTTGTAGTAATAGAAAATATTAAATTTTTTTCTTTATTTATAGCCTCAATATAATCAACCGCTTTCGCGTATACTTAGAAACTGAATAAGTTTCTTTGAGACTTACTACAACATACAATACCATATTGGTAATCAATTATGTTTTTTTCAAAATAATATAATTGGATTTTGCAGAGTTCTGAATTAATTTTGTACTAACATATATTCATCAATATCCATATGGTGAATATCTCTTTTAAAGAGACATTTATATCATTATGGTTATGGTCAAAATTATATACAAGATAGGTTTCTTGCATTAAGTTATTCTTTAATAATCACATTACCAAAATATTTTGCCGTACAATAGGCACGTGACCAATGACCATTCATTGCCATAATAATGACATTATTTTCTTATATCATCTCAAACCTCCTTCTAGAGGTGAGTGTAGTATATTCATTACCACTAGCACATTCATATTCTTCCAAGAATGAATATGTATTCATAAATCACGTGTTGTCACATTCAAATTATGAATGAATCATACTCATCTATATGTGATTTACAAAATCACACGTCAAATTGATAACAAATAATACTTTCACTAAGTGAAGAATTATTTAGAGAATCCTTATTCTTCTCATTACCATAATAACGAAAATTATAATTTCGTCTATTGCTGTGTCCACATCCATTGATACATTCATAGTAATAATTTTATCTTCTTTCAGACTGATCACATATTGTTATCACATTCTCTTATGGTAATGAGAATGGAGAAAATTCAATAGGACGGGTTTTTAATAGTTTGCCCAGAATCATACATGAATTTAATCATAGCAAGGCATAGAAATTTTATCACTTCAGGTAGTGGCGGACCCAAATGGTGGCTAGCGGGTTCAACTGAACCCGCTTCACTAAAATTAATATTGTGTATATGTATAAATTAGGATTAAAGTTGTGTAAAGTTTGTATAAATATTTATGTAAACCCACTTGACAACTACTATTTTACGACTAAAAGTTATTTACTTCTAAGAGTAAACCCGTTTGCACAAAATCCTGGGTCTGCCACTGAATTTAGGTGGTTGTAATTTCTTACGAACTCTACTAGAGTTATAATTAAACTTTGTTGTTTTTGCTTGTATATAAAATCAAAGTATAGAATAAAAGAAAAAAATACGATAAAATACTAACCTTAAATCCAAAATTTAATCATGAAAGAAGTTCATAAAACTATTGACAATCATTATGCTCAATCTCAAAGCTTCTACTCAATTGGTTAGAGTCTCATGCTGGTAGCGTATTATAAAACAACAAAAGAAGAAGAGTATCGTAGAGAAAGGTAGAGAGAGAATTCATATTGATTTTGGGATGATTTACAATAGAATAGAACCATCTATTTATATGAAGAGAGTGACTTAACCACCAAGTAATAAACTCTAGAATCTCTCTAAAAATAGGCATTAACCTAAATAAAACTCTATTTATAACAATATATAATAAACGTTTCAAGTATCCTTTTTCAAAAATTAGGAGTAATAGGTATTATGTTATTCTCATTCTCAATTTTCTGATTTAAGCATTTATGATCCGTCTTAGTTGTAATATACTTGCTTCCCGTCTTAATTGGCGAAGAATTTTTCTTCAGATTAATTCTTGATTCCTTGCACTGAAGTTAACTGTACCCAATTGTGGGTTACGTTACTTCATCGACTAACCAGGAGGATTGTTTGGTCAAAAAGTGTAATGACTTTTGCTAAACTAAATAAACAAGAAGATTTTAAGTAAATCTTAGCTAACTATAATTAATTTTGGATATATAATAGAAGATGAGAGTAAACAATCATTGCATACATTAGATTTAACTATAACATTAATTAAATCATGTTATATAAGAAGGAAAAAGATGATTTTCAAAATGTTTAACAATTAATGAGGAATACATGGATGGAAAACGTCACTAATCTTAAATAATATAGAACTCCATACACTGGGTGTGACGCGGCTGATGATCTATGTTGAAGAAGTGAGCTACCTAGCTTCTTTCTCTTTCATGGAGAGATAGAAGATGATCCTTCCTCTTTTTAGGGAACATATTTGTGTTTTCATTTGTTCCGACCCCCTTCTTCTTCTTCTTACTTAGTTTATATAACAGATCATTTCTCTTGCCTAATGGTTATTAACTATAGTATTTAATTCATTTGACTATATTACAGTTTGACCCCTTAAAAGGGGCATGATATTCAATTCGCCTTTCAGATATCCTAAATATACCACCTCTATTGTGGACGAGGTGTATGTAGTTACACAATGGTATGGATGCAACAGTTCTAATTAACCTTTTGTCGTCCCTTCCAAGCCAATTCTTGCTGGTCAGATTTTGACTTATACGGTTAGTCCATTCGCCCGTTGGGGTCACCTCTTGGCGAGCTCGATAGACAGACTCTGTTGTTTCAAAAAGTTAGAGAAATCTTAACGCTTTATGCGAGAGGCGAGCACCTCATAACGAGGTAGCGATGTGATGTTCTGAGATTTGTGTCAGACCTCTACATCAATTTAGGATTCGACCGATATGTCAGTTCAGAATGTCATAAATTCTCATGCCTCATTATGTCGCATGTTCTTTATGCATTACGTCAATTCCCGTGCCCTTTCCATTTTCTAAATGGAGGCATTTGAGTTTCCCGATCAGGGCATTCATATCCTTATAAATAGGGGAGAATCGTCCATTTGAATGTTACGCTTTTTAACCGCTCAAGAGACTCTTACAACTCTTATTCTTCAGTTTCTCATATTTCTACTTCTGTGTGGATTTGTTGTGATTGCTACCTCTTTTTCATCATTATTCTCGTTTCTATGAGCCAAAGGAAAATAATGGCTAGTGATTCTTCCAACTCTGATAGAGTTGTCGGTGCTCTGGTATCGGAAAATGATGTATCCTGATCGAAGAGGAGATGGAGATGGTGGAGGATGTGGATTTTCCAATGGTAGATGATGTGGTTCCCTACCCATGAAGGGCAAGGATTGACTTTAATAGCCCTGCCGAAGACGAGCCGGAGCTCGTTCCTTCTATGATGGATGTTGCGGTGATCACAGTGTTCAAAGCCAAATGGGGGATCTCTGATCACATTGAACTGGCGTCAGCGGGTCAGGACATAGTGCATTTGCACCGCCCGGCTACTGCGTATTTTATGTGTATCTTTTTTTCATCAGGTACACGCCTCCCCTTCCTTCCTTGGTGTTGGATTTATGCCGCTTCTATGAGGTAGTTCCGGCCTAACCTTCTCCGTACGCGTACAAGTTTTCCTTATGCTCATCAAGTATGCGGAGTTGGCTGGCCAAGGAATTTCTCTACATCACACGCTTTACCTCTTTGCTCCCCATTTTCGTCAGGGTACGATGTTTCACTTGCGCTACCGAGGAACCTAAATTTTGGTGGTGAAAATGGACGGCAAGGAAAACCGACACTTTTGGGAGAGCTTCTTTTACATCCAAACAAAGCACGTCTTGTCGAACCCTTTGGGGTTTCTTGAGACGTGGAATTCGCCTGTAGGTCTTTTTTTCTTCTTACTTTATGCATTTTTTGTTGTTATTGGTCAATTACCTTTGATGATATTGTTGATGGTTTGTTTTTTTCTTTGCAGACGAGAGAGTACCTCCTCCTCTAGCTACTGACATTCACGAGTGGGTAAGCGCGTTTCTCCCCCATACGGTGGGATTGGAAAATGGGCGCTCTTTCATGAGAAGTTTGGGTGTAAGCCTCTTGTTTTCGAGTCAGCTTGTTGTGGCCAGTTGCTTTGTTCTTTGCTCCGTATTTTCTTTTATCTTTGCTTGATCGAATCTCTTTTTGGTAGATCGAAGATGAGTGAGAAGGACGGGGGCTCTTGTGCTTGCTTTCCGCCAACTGACTTCCTCTGCTCGGACCGTTCCCAGGCCAACTCTGGGTGATACCCAAAGTTTGGTTGCTCGACAGATCGTGCCTGCAGCTGGACCTGTTCATTTGGAGGTCGCTTCCCTGTCAGACACTCCGGTTATCACAATACGTTTAATAGGCAAACCTTTTCGCAATAGTATCGAAGAAGCACCATCAAAGAGGCAGAAGTTGGAAGTGGGGGCATCTATGGTTTAGACGTTTTCTAGGGGCAACCCTATTGCGAGGGTATCTGAAGCTGGCGGTGATGCTGACTCGAGTGCAGAGGCGATTAATATTTTGGTTGTGGAGGAGACCAATGTAGCTGAGAGATAGAGTACGGGGGTCGCTGCGATTGTTCCGAGTGGTCCATCATCATCTCGACATGGCTGCGCCCCCTCTTCGGCATATGAGAGGTTAAAGGACGTGGTGGTGGATGATTGAGTCAGATTCCAACATTGATCCTGAGGACATACAGATATTCGAGAAAGGCTTTACGATGGTCGATGTGAGGGCGGAGGGTCTTTCTCATATACTCGAGATCCCATCAGATCTTACCCTGTTAGAGGACATGGTAGAGTTGGTGCCTCAATTTGACCTTCTATCTTCCGCCACTGAAAGTGAAGCTCTTCGGGACGTTAATGACTCTGCCTTGTCGCACGGTGTGGCCGGATTGGCCTTAACTCTAGGGTGAGTTTCTTTTCGCCTTTTTTTTAATGCTACTTTGCTATAACTGATTCCTCCCCTCTTTCTCCTATTTATTTAGAATTACATGCTAGAGATTGAGAGTGCATGTAGGTCCGAGACGAGAGCCGAAGTTTTTCTAAACGTGGCCGCCAATTATCATCGGTATCATACCAAGTGCCATGAGATGCACGCGTAGCTTAGGGCAGAGGAGTTAGAGAAAGGGATGAGGAATTGAAGCGGTCTATCCGCAGAAGCAGTGAACTCGAGGAGTTTCTCCATGCCAAAGACGAGGAGCTCGAATTGGGTAAGGGGGTTGTGGCAGAGTGTGAATACCTTCAGGCGAAGGCGTTGTCTTTGCGAGCCGATCTTGATCAGAACGTCACCAAAGTTGCTGATTTAAGCGCAGAATGGATAGAGAAAGTGGCTGATCTAGAAAAGAAGGTGGTTGTGTTAGAGAGAGCTGAGGGGCTCGAATGTCAGCTTTGGCGAGGGTGGCAGCACTAGAAGACATTATTTGTGTCCTTCGAATCTAAGAATGAAGTTGAGAGGGCGACGGCCACACTGAGGGAGGCACGGCTTGAGGAGCGGATCACTGAACTTGATTGGGATGCTTCGAGTTTAAGAGATCGAGTTACGGCTCTCGAGGCTGAGAAGGGGTAACTGTTGGCTCAGGCCTGCCCTCAAGAATCTGACCCTGATGCCCTACCCTTCACTTGTATAAGTTATGGGTTCATGCCAAGGCCCAACGAGATTTATACAAAGGCTTATGGGAGGCGGGGAACGTTCATAAGGCCCTTTTAAAGATGTTCGGGCAAAGGCACGCGAGGCTCATCTCGCCTACAGTTATGACCCTGCGACACCGGAGGCCGGTGAGGGTGCTGAGATTGAAGATGGGCTTATTTATGATGGCGATGATGTTGGGGAAAATGGCAGTAGAGATGACGCCAAGTGAAAATTTGTTGCAACCTTTGTACTTAGTTTTTTTTGTTCTTTTGTTGTTTAGTTTCATCTTTTTCTTGAGGGCCCATTTTTGGCCTTTTGTAAGGTGCCAGTGTTGTACAGATAAATTTGAATAAAATAGTTGCTTTGTCTTTGGTTGTATATCTTTTGACTTTCTTTCTCCTTTGACCCTCCCGCTCCCTCTTTTTGAAGAGGATATTCAGATTTCTCCGTGATGAGTCCCTAGTTTTTTAATTGAGAATTCGAATAAGGGCGGACCTAGTTTGCTTGACCCGATCAAGGTCGACATCTAATTTTCCAACTTGGACGGAATCAGTTTTGATTTGTATATTCGAGTGAGGTCGAATTTAGCTTGCTAACTTAGGCGAAGTCAATTTTGGCTTGTATATTTGAGAAAGGTCGAATTTGGACTTGCCAATCTTGGGAAGAGTTAGTTTTGACTTGCATATTCGAGCATGGTCAAATTTGTAAACTGTTATGAGTTAAAACGAAGTCGAACTTTGATTTTACTTGGCGATGGCCGATGGCCATAAGGGTGTAAATTCTAGCGAGGTTGAATTTGTAACCCATTGTGAGTTCGAACGAAGTCGAATTTTAGTTTCACTCGGTAATGGCCGATGGCCTGGTGGGGTAGTGAGATTTTTTCGTGCATTACTTTTATTGGAGGACATCACATATTGTTGCATTGTTTATGTATGTGTTGTGGTAAGACCCGGTTTGTTTGATTTTGCTTTCACTGGAGAGTATTGTTCGTTGGGGTGAGTCCTAGTTTGCTTGACCTTTATCTCTTTGGAGAGTACTATTTGTCGGGTGAGTCCCGGTTTGTTTAATTTTTCTTTCATTGGAGAGTGTTTTTCATCGGGGTGAGTTCCAATTTGTGCAGTCCCTTCTTTGGTGGGATGGGCGATGAACTTTGTCACATGTGCTTCTAGACTCCCTGGGTTTGACTAATTTCGAACGTAGTTTAGGCGTCGTTTGCAACATCTAGTGGACTGTACCGGCATAGGATTACCATGGCGTGCAGCCATACAAATTTTCTGTGCTTACGTTTTGCCTGTTGGAGAGACTATTCCATGGACTTGCCTCCCAGTCCCAGGTCATGGAAATTTTCTTGATCACACCGGCTTGTTCTGAACCATTTGTCCCTTATTTGTTATCGGCATGATGTGGAGGGTCTTGCTCGACTGTCGCCTGCAAGGTGATATATATGGAACATTCTTCTTATGTGTTCGGCGGTGTTTATTCCTTGTTCGTACGCATGTGAGAGTGCTCGTATTCCTACCCGGTCAGAAAAAGAGAAACGATAAG
Source organism: Nicotiana benthamiana (assembly GCA_034376525.1). Lineage (NCBI taxonomy): Eukaryota > Viridiplantae > Streptophyta > Magnoliopsida > Solanales > Solanaceae > Nicotiana > Nicotiana benthamiana. The sequence continues at coordinate 8,542,236 of CM067326.1, forward strand.
TTAAGCTCAAATGAAATTGCATGTTACCTTGACCCGATGAGTCGACAAAGGGAGCTAAGGTCTGTAGGATGACTCGCTTTATCTTGTACTCTAATGGCAGTTTTAAATTCGGTAGTCTCGTGTTTGACTTCGCTGTTGATCGCATCTGAGCCTCTCATAGGCAAAACATGCTTAACTCGTTGGGATCTTAAGCTCGGGCCCTGGTCCGAACTCGTCTGATGCATACAAAAATAGGGTAACATTAGTTATACTCCATTAATGAATTATCCACTATTTGTATGGATACAAAAATAAGGTAGGATGAGCTAGTTGTTTCAAAGAATCATATAGTAAGCTATCATCCTTTCCTAAGAGTCAGAAGTATAGATCGATATGTAAAGTTAGTATGGCGAATAGGATTGCGGACGTGCTAAGTGCGTAGTGACCGTAGTCCCGCCTGGGGTACTCGTACGACGTACTAGACCTATTGCTCCAGTGAGACGCTGATTCTGGAAAGATATCAGACAATTTCGATTTTATGCAAAGATCTGCCCCTGATTGGTTTGGTTATTTCGAAAGCTTGTCCACCAGCTTTTTCTAGTTGGTGTTTATACCGAGATGGTGTGGTTATGACCCCCGAGAAATGATAATTTGACTGGTTTTAGATCTAGAGGAAACTAAAAGTTTAGCTAAGAAATGCCCACAGACGGCGCCAAATTGTTTGACCAAAAATGTAGAGCTTTTTGAAACTAATTAAATAAGAAGATTTTAGGAAACCTTAGCCAATTATAATTTATTCTAGATCTATAGTAGAAGATGAGAGTAAGAAAGCATAGCATACATAAGATTTAGTTGTAACATTGATTAAATTATACTATATAAGAAGGAAATGATAATTTTCATAATGTTTTATAATCAATGAGGAATACATGGATGGAAAACGTCACCAATCTTTAATAATGTAGAACTCCATATACTGGTGTGATGAGGCTATTGATTTATGTTGAAGAACTCATCTTCCTAGCTTTTTTGCTCTTTCATGGAGAGATAAATATATTTTGGAGTCAAATATATTTCTACAATAAAAAAAAGTAACTTTTTTATATAACGTGGTATAATAATGTATTTTACTTTAACGGAATTATAGCCATTAAAGTAGAGCGTAGTATAATATCGTGTTTTATATATATCGCAGTATTATATCGTGTTTTACTTTTTTATGGGCCCATCAATAAGTGTTCTGTGGTTAAATGACATAACAATAATTCAAATATATAAAGCGCGGTATTATAACACATTTTACATAAAAAAATTTGTCCCCCCAGCTAGGACTTGCCTTATTTAAAAAGCGTTAGGATTTTATGAAAATACATTCAAAAAATATTCTAACTTCTATTCATACTTTTCTTCTTGCTACCAAGCATTTTTTATAATGTCAGAAGAGCAAAAAATAAGGGTTTTATTATGGGGGGAGGGTTGTAATGGAGAATATCTCTATGAGGTATACTTTATCTCCACAGTGATATGTTTAATTGCCGCATACAATAGAGTACGATAAATTGCTATCATTGATATGTAAAAGAATGAGTATGAGGGAACGTTAGGTCAACCTTAAAGTAACCGGTAGATTTTCGTATTCTGTGACTCCACATGAATTTGCTTATTATTCTGAGTTTAACATCGAAGATATGAAACTCTTAGAGATTTTTTGCGAGTTCCAGATGAATATAGAAAATTTATTGTGATAAAGTTATTGGAAATATATGTCAAGGTTAAATAGGTTCCCAATAATAAGGTTGTGCATAGTAGGGTATAACCCCCGGTCATCAGGTGGTTATTTTGGAGCAATTTTTGCTGGACAGATTCCTGATGAAAGAGTTTACCTTGATTTAAACTTATCACCACCGGCAAATGAGCAACGAGGAAATAATTTTTCGACTTTACATAATTCATAAGACAACAAGTAAATTTAAATTTTTCTACGCTTTAGAGATGTTTACTTATGTTGAAATGGATCTGTATTAACACTCATATTTTCCACGGGGACACCGTTCGGATATGATTTTACAAGTTATGAATCTGCTCCTAGTTTGAATATGCGTAGTTCTGGCATATTGGATCACGGCGGCCCATCCGGGATTCATCACCAACAAGAAAATGTCCATCATGGAATATCAACACAATACGACTTGTAAGTGAAGTGAAATAGCTATATGTAAAGTATTTATCAATTTGAGTAGCTTATCATATTATTTTTTTGTGCAATAAAAACGAGCAACTTGATGTTTCTAACCTTACACAATTTCCCGTAGACGACATAATGACTCAAGATTTAGCAGATGCGCAGAGTCGGAAAGATAATAGTGATTATGACAATAATCCCAATGAGTCTGGAGATGACATACCCTTCCCTGATGAGGGTGATGATGAGGAGGAAATGAATGTCGAACCTGAGTTGACAAGGGAACATGCTCCTCCACCTCCCGTTAAAACAAGAGTGTACGAGTCTCACGTACCATTTCATGAGCGGAATATTCCCTACCTTGATAATTTTCCAAGTATGCCGGATGTGGATGCCCTCACAAGAGATGCTGACGAATTTCGGTCAAACGATGCTGGCAAAGGGCATGTATTTTTGTGAAGACCCAAAGGGGTCATCACTTGTTTTTAATCAATTATGTACTTTCGAAACCTTAAAAAACTCATATAAAGCTATTGCGTGCAAAGTAGAGGCTCGTTATCGGAAAGCTTAAATATGAAATTCTGTGAAAAATGCTAAGTTTTGATGTTAAAATGAATAAATTTAACTTCGGTCAATATTTTGGGAAAACGAACCCAGACCCGGGATTTGACAGTCCCGAAGGGTCCGTAGAAAGATATGGGACTTCGGTGTATGCTAGGAATCGAATTCCAAGGTCCCAAGCCCGAGAAATGAATTTTTCTGTAAAATTGTTTTCTGGAAATGTTCAAGAAAATTGAAATGAAATCTGATTAGAACGCGATGGTATCGGGCCCGTATTTTGGTTCCGGCGCATGATCCACGTCTTATATCTATTTTAAGATATTTCTGTAAAATTTGGTTGAAACGGATGTCATTTGATGCGATTCGGACTTAAAACGGAAAAATTTGATGTTTTGGAAAGTTTGAAACAATTCATGTATTTTGAGGTTTAATTCGATCTATATGATGTTATTTTGGCGATTTGATTACACGGGTAATTCTATATAGTTTTTTATGGTTGTGTGTATATTTGGTTTGGAACCCCGAGTGCTCGGATGAGTTTTGGATGGGTCATAGGTGCACATTGAACTTTGGAAAAAAATACTTGGTATCTCTGATCGCTTCGCATTTGCAAAGTAAATCTCGCAAATGCGAGATGAGACCTGGGCAGGCTTGGTCGCAAATGTGACCAATTTTTTCGCTAATGCAAAGGCTCGTCGCAAATGCGACGTCTGGGATCGAAAATGCAAACTTCCCTTTTTCCGCCTGGGATCGCAAATGCGATGAAACTATCGCAAATGCGATGTGGCAAATGTGACAAATATCTCGCAAATGCGAAAGCCTGGAATTTTTGAGGGTTCGCAATTCCCACATCTGAGATCTATATTTGTTTATACTTAGCCGATTTTAAGTCATTTTCACACATTTTTCAAACACAAACTCTTTTGGGAGATTTTAAAGGACAAGTCTTATTCCAAATCAATTGTAAGTTAGTTTTTACTCAATTCTTTCAATCATTAACATTTTTTAACATGATTTCAACAAAAAATCAAAGATTTTCATGGGGGAAATTGGGTGTTTTAGGCAGAACTTAGGTTTTTAAAAAATTGGGGATTTGGACCTCAATTGGAGGTCCGATTTCAAAACAAATAATATATTTGAGTTCATGGGAGAATGATTTATCGGGTTTTGGTTCGGACCTTGGATTTTGACCACGTGGGCCCGGGGGCAATTTTTATCTTTTTGGGTAATACTTTGGGAAACGCGTTTTCATGCATTGGGGTTGATTCATTTAGCATTTTTTTATGTAAATAAGTGATTTGTGATTATATACGAACGAATTGGCGGTGGAATCAAGAGGCAAGGCTATAATTGAGACTTGAGTAGTATTCAAGGCATTGAGATAAGTGGCTGGTCTACCCTAGCTTGAGGGATTAGGAGTTGGTCGTATGTGCTATTTTCTTCTTTATCGAGTACGACGTATAGGCATGGTGACGAGTATCTATACGTCGGTGTCAAGCATGCCCGTGAGTCCTAAGTTGACTATTGTTTTGTTCTTAAGTGAGACTTCGGATGTTTAATTGATGATTCTGTTATTGAGTAAAGATTTAGTTTAACCTCATAGACTTTATTTATGGCTAAGGAATTGCTTATAGTTGGTTATTCCCTTGCCGGGAAATTTCTATGTTGCTTTTGTTTCCCTTGACGGGATTTTATTGCAATATTGTGTTGGATTGAAATGGGAGCGGGTGGTACGCCTACCACAAGTGTAGATGAAATAGGAGCTGGTGGTACGCCTACCACAAGTGTTGATGAAATGAGAGCGGGTGGTAAACCTACCACAATGTTGATGAAATTGGAGAGGGTGGTACGCCTACCACAAGTTATTGATGAAATGGGAGTGGGTGGTACGCCTACCACGAGATTTATTGAAATGGGAGCGGGTGGTACGCCTACCATGAGATTTAATGAAATGGGAGCGGGTGGTACGCCTACCACGAAAATATGAGAAATAGGATCGGGTCGCACGCCTACAAGGGGATCTGTACTGACAGTGAAAACCTATTTTTATTTCCTTTATCCATGCTAGAATTAAACAATTAATTTTCCATTATATTTCCTTTGAAGTTCTGTATTATATTCTATCCCCAATGCATGTTCCCCTCCCATTAAAATGTTTATTCTTGTTTATTTTTTGCTGTAAATGAATATAAATGCACAGGTTTATCTGGAGTCTAGTCCTAGCCTTGTCACTACCTCATCGGGGTTAGGCCAGACATTTACCAGCACATGGGGTTGGTTGTGCTGATACTACGCTCTGTGCTCTTTTGCACTGGTCTCAATACTGGAGTAGCATACGGTGCGCAGCAATAGTTTAGGAGCAGGTCTTCTGTTCGTGAGATCTTGAGATAGTCTTGCAGGTGTATGCAGGCCTGGCGTCTCCTCTATCTTTTATATTCCTATTTTATCTCCTCGTTTCTGAGACAGAGTGTCTTTATTTTCAGACTTTGTGTTTAGAATTCTTAGATCGTCGGTGATAAGTTTTGGGTGGTTAAGATTTGAGTTGATGTAATAGACATGGATTTCAGTTATCTTATCGTTGTCTTCTGCTTATTTATTAAATCTCCGCTGTTATCATGATTATCACTCTATAATTGCTAATAATAAGTAATTGGTTGATAAAGTAACTAAATAAGTTTTGGCTTGCCTAGGTCTCATTAGTAGGCACCATCACGACCTAGAGGGTGGGAAATTCGGGTCGTAAAAATTTTTCCGATAAAGCTCGCCTAATCAGGGCTGTAAAAATCTACAGCGTAAGAGAGTGTCCTGAGATGACTGTAAGGGAGTCAACTCTGGATATATACAAAGTTGTATACCGTAGAGACTTTATGGGTTGTAACTGAATGTTGTGTGCCGGCAAAAAGAAATCAGGGTTGTGGAAAATGGGTATGTGATGATCCAAAAGTTCATCACCTATTTTTAATTGAATTCTATGTCTCTAAGGCCTTGGTAACCTCATTTAGAGTAACCTCATTTGCGTGCATAGTTCGGGTGCGTAGCCGGAAAGCATAAATATGAAAATATATTAAAAAATAAATTAATTTGACTTTGGTCAATATTTTAGGAAAACAAACCCGGACCCGTGATTTGACACTCCTGAAGGGTCCGTAGGAAAATATGGGACTTGGGCGTACGCTGGGAGTCGAATTTTGAGGTCCCAAGCTCGAGAAATGAATTTTTCTGTAAAATTATTTTCTTAAAATGTTTATGGAAAATTGAAATAAAATCTTATTAGAAATTGATAGTATCGGGCCATTATTTTGGTTCTGGCGCCAAGTACATGTCTTATATCAGGTTTAAGTCACTTCTGTAAAATTTGGTTAAAACAGACGGCGTTTAACGTGATTCGGACTTGAATTTCTAAACTTGAAACTTGATGAAGTTTGAGAAAAAGTTCTTGATTTTGAGGTTTGATTCGTTGTTATTGAGGTTATTTTTTGCGATTTGGTCGCACGGATAAGTTTGTATGACGTCATTCAGTTAGTACGTATGTTTGGTTAGGAGCACCAAGGGCTCGGCTGTGTTTTGGATGTGTTTCGGAAGGTTTTGAACTTGGAAAAGATTGCAAGTCTTACATTTTTCTGGTGTCTGGTGTGTTGTGCTATGCGATCGCATAGGTTTATTCGCGATCGCATAGCACAAAGAAAGGGAAATGGGCAGGGGTGATTTTGTTCTATGCGAATTCACCTAGGTAGTCGCGAACAAATAGCTTTAGAGAGGGGGCTGGGTAACTTAGCCTACGCAATCGCATTAGCGCCTTTGCAATCGCGTAGCGTGAGGTTCAGTGAACTATGCGATCGCATTTCTTCTCTCGCGATCGCATAGATATAAATTGCCCAGTTATTTTTAGAAGTCCAAAAACAGAACCCACACGGGATTTTCACCAAATTTTCTAACTTCTTCTTCTCCACACCTCTTGGGGTGATTTTTGAAAAGCTTCTTCACCATAACTCCATAGATATTTAATCTTAGACTCGTTTTCTTCAATTTCCATTAACACCAATTAGATTTCTAGGCCAAAAATATGGAATTTAAGGTAGAAAATTAGGTATTTGGGTAGAGTTAGGCTTTTTGATTATTTGGGAATTTGACCTTGTTTTGGAGTCGGATGTCAAATAAATTATACATTCGGGCTCGTAGGTGAATGGGTGATCGGGTTTTGGTCTGAGCCTCGTGTTTTAACCAAACAGGCCCGGGGTCAATTTTTGGATTTTTGGGAAGAACAATTAGAAAGCTATAATTAGGCATTGGATTTGAATTTTTTTGCATTTATTGATGTTATTAAGTCGATTATGTGTAGATACAATTGAGTTGGAGCCAAATTCGAGAGGAAAAGCAGTGTTCGAGGCTTGAGTTGGTCGTGGAAATTTGAGGTAAGTGTTTGGTCTAACCTTAGCTTGAGGGATTAGGAGTTGTGTCCTATTTGCTATTTATTTCTTGTTGTGTACGACGTATAGACATGGTGATAATTATCTATACGTTGGTGTTAAGCATGACCGTGAGTCTTATATTGAGATTTTCATGATTTCGTTGTATTATTCTTGTCTTTGTGAAGATTTCTATTTGTTGTATAAAGTTTTGGAAAGAATTGGGAGTTATGAACATTGAAGAGCGATGGCTCCAGTTGTATAACGAATAGTGAAAGTATAAGTGATAATTGAAACTCTAGAGTATTGGCTCGAGTTGTGAAGTGAAATGTGAAGTAAAAGTGAGAAACAGAAGAGATCATTATGTTGCACTCTTGCCGGCCTATTGTTGAGTTGTGGTTCCCTTGAATTGTGTTCTTAGTTGATATTACGGATGCTTAGGTTGATGATTCCTTGTGTTATGTTTTGTAATAATTTAGTTATAGCTAAAGTAGTTAAATGTTGTAACGAGATTGGTTATAGCTGAAGTAGTTAGGTGTTATAATAAGTTTGATTATAGTTAAGGTAGTTAGATTTTGGAACGAGTTTGGTCATAGGTTAGGTAGTTAGATATTGGAACAAGTCTGGTTATAGCGGTTTCTCCATTTTTGGGATAGTGTAGACCTTATTGATCCCCTATCGTGACTCTTATTATAATCGCAATAGTAATATATATGGATCGAATTGCATGCCGCAACAGTATTATATATGGATCGGGTTGCACGCCGCAATAGTATTATATATGGATCAGGTTGCACGCTGCAACAATAATATATATTGATCGGGTTGCACACCACAACAGTATTATATATGGATCGGGTTGCACGCCGCAACAGTATTATATATGGATTGGGTTGTACACCGCAACAGTATTATATATATATAGTTGCACGCTGCAACAATATTATATATGGATCGGGTTGTATGCTAAAACAGTATTATATGTACGTCACAACAGTATTATATATGGATCGGGTTGCACAGTGCAACAATATTATATATGGATTGGGTTACACGTTGCAATAGTATTTTATATGGATCGGGTTGCACGCCGCAAAAGTATTATATATGGATCGGGTTGCACGCCACAACAATATTATATGTGGATCGGGTTGCATGCGCAACAATATTATATGTGAATCGGGTTACATGCCGCAACAATATAATAAAATAGGATCGGGTGGTATGCCTACCATACGATATAACGTAAAGAGGGCAGGTGGTACGCCTACCACAATATGTGAAAAGAATGTGAAATCTGCCTTTATTTTTCATACTCTTGTTAGTGGTTGGATTTTGATATCTTTACACTTTTTTTTATAATCTATTATTACCTATTTTTCCCCGAAGCATGTTTTCCCCTCCCATCTTTACTTATTTATTTCTACTTTACTTTCTGTTGTATATCATATAACTGCACAGGTTTATTTGGTAGTATGGTCCTAGCCTTGTTACTACTTTGCCGAGGTTAGGCTAGGCACTTACGAGTGGATCGGTTGTGCTAATACTACACTCTGCATAGTGTGCAGATCTCGGAGCAGCTTTCGGATAGTAGTTGGAGTTCTTCCTTTAGTCAATTAGACATGTAAGCGACCATAGGCCCTGACATCTCTCTCTATCTCTCTTTCCTATTTCATTTCCCTCTATTCAAAAACATTGTATTGTTATTTATTCAGACCTTGTATGTAGTAAATCTTAGATAGTCTGTGACACTGTGATGTCAGGTTTTGTGTATTTGAGGTTTTTAAAAGTTGTAATGGATATGGACTCCAGATATTTAATTGTTAACTTTCGCTTAATCGTTTAAGTTCTGTTGTTATTATGTTATCGCCTTATGTTTGCTAAAAAGAGGTAATATGAAAATGAAGTAAGTAGTAAGGTTTGGCTTTCCTAACTCTCATTAGTAGGCACCATCACAACTCCCGAAGTTGGGAATTCTGGGTCGTGACAAGTTGGTATCGAAGCTCTAGGTTACATGGGTCTCATAGTTCACAGACAATCTTAGTAGAGTCTAAGGGGTCGGTATGGAGACGTCAGTATTTATCCCCTAGAGGCTACAAAGTTAGGAAAGTTTCACTTCTATTCTTTCCAGTCGTTCAATTTTGTTCTCTCTGTGATAAATTGAAACCTCTACTCTTGTCCTTTCGCGAATGGCGAGGTCATATACCACTTCTTTAGCCGAGCAGCAGCACAGGCAGGTGATAGATCAGCTACGTCTTCGGAGGCTTTGTGGAAGTCGGATAAGTTTCACCAAGCTCTTCACTACTACCTCTAACAGTGCATCTTCTGAGGATCCCCAAGACTATCTAAACAGGTGTCATGAGGTTCTCAGGAACATGGGATCGTTGAGACCAATGGGGTAAATTTTGCTACTTTTTGCTTGTCTGGATCTGCCAGGACCTTTTGGAGGGATTATTGATTGACTATACCAGTTAGGTCATCAACGTTGACTTGAGAACAGTTCATGCAGCTATTTCTGGAGAAGTTTCTTCCCACTGTGAGAGAGAGTGAGAAGGTTCACTGAGGGACTCGTCCAGCCCGCTCAGTTAACTGGGGGTGGAGATAGAGGTATTAGAGGTGGAGGTAAAGGTATTAGAGGTGGAGGTGCAGGTACTATTCTATTTTATAGTAGAGAAGCTTCGGTTTTATTTTTCACTGTATCTGGTCATGCCTAGTGATTCTTTGAGTGCCATGTTTATGTGTCTACACTGGTGGGTGATTCTATTATGGTGGATCGCGTCCATTATTCATGTATAGTGGTTATTGGAGGTCTTGAGACACGTGTAGATTCACTTCTTTTGATCATGGTTGATTTCGATGTTATATTGGGGATGGACTGGTTATCACCTTATCATGCTATCTTGGACTGTCATGCCAAAATGGTGAACTTAGCTTTACCGGGCATGCCTCGTTTAGGGTGGAGAGGGACTCTTGGTCATTCTACCCATAGTGTTATCTCTTATGTGAAGGCTCGGCGCATGGTCCAGGAGAGGTGTTTGGCCTATTTGGCATATATTAGGGATTCTAGTGCTAAGGTTCCCTCTATTGATTGTGTACTCGTTGTCCGTGAGTTTTCTGAAGTATCCCTTTCAGACTTGCTGGGTATGCCCCCTACAGTGATATTGACTTTTTCATCGATTTGGCTCGGGGCACTCAACCTATTTCTATCTCGTCGTATCGTATGGCCTTGCCTGAGTTGAAAGAGTTGAAGGAATAGTTCCAATACTTGCTTGAGAAGGGTTTTATTAGACACAGTAATTCACCTTGGGGTGTGTCGGTGTTGTTTGATAAGAAAAAAGGATTGTTCGATGCGAATATGTATTGATTATCGGCAGTTGCACAAGGTTACAATCAAGAATAAGTATCCATTGCTGAGGATTTATGATTTTTTCGATCAACATCAGGGTGCCAAGGTATTTTCTAAGATGACTTGAGATCTGGCTACCATCACTTGAGGATTAGGGCATCTGATGTCCCTAAGATAGCTTTTCGCACTCGGTACATGCATTATGAGTTCTTGGCTATGTCATACGGGTTGATAAGGGCCCCAACAGCTTTTATGGACTTGATAAACTGAGTGTTCAGACGTTATTTGGGTTCATTCATGATAGTCTTCATTGATGATATTTTGATCTATTCCTGTAGCGGGGAGGAGCACAAGAAGCATCTCAAAGTGGTTCCTTAGACTTTGAGGGATAGTTAGTTGTATGCTAAATTTTCAAAGTCTGAGTTTTAGTTGAGTTCAATTGCATTCATGCGTCATATTGTATCAGCAGAGGGTATTCAGGTTTATCCAAAGAATATTGATCCAGTGAAGAACTGGCATAGACTAGCATCAGCTGCAGAGCTTCGGAGTTTCTTGGGATTGGCAGGCTACTATCGTCGGTTCGTGGAGGGGTTCTTATCTATCACAGTCCCGATGACCAGGTTGACCCAGAAGGGTGCCCAGTTCAGATGGTGGGAAGAGTGTGAGGCGAGCTTTCAAAAGTTCAAGATACCTCTGATTATGGCATCGGTGTTTGTATTGGCCATAGGATCAGGGCCTTATACAGTTTATTCTGATGCTTCTCGTATTGGGCTTGGTGCAGTGTTGATGCAGGATAGCAAGGTCATTGCCTATGCTTCACGGCAGTTGAAGATTCATGAGAAGAACTATCCGATTCACGATTTAGGGTTGCAGCCATTGTTCACGCATTGAAGATTTGGAAGCATTATCTGTATGGCGTGGCATGTGAGCTGTTCCCGGATCACGAGAATCTTCAGTATTCGTTCAAGCAAAAGGAGTTTAATTTGAGGTAGAGAAGGTGGTTGAAGTTGTTGAAGGGTTATGATATCACTATCTTATATCATCTAGGAAGGCCAATGTGGTGCCTGATGCTTTGAGTAGGAAGTCAGCTAGTATGGGCAGTCTTGCTTATATTCTGGTTGGTGAAAGGCTGCTTGCCTTAGATGTTCAGGCTTTGGCCAATAGGTTTGTGAGGTTAGATATCTCTGATCCTAATCATGTATTAGCTTGCACGGTCGCTCGTTCTGCTATATTGGAGCATATCCGTGATCGGCAGTATGATGATCCCCATTTGTACGTACTTAGAGACTCAATGCAGCATGAAGGTGCCAAGTAGGTTACCTTAGATGATGATGGAGTTTTTAGGTTGCAGGGTCGAGTTTGTGTGACTAATGTCGTTGGGCTTCGGGATTTTATTTTAGAGGAGGCCTATAGCTCCCGGTAATCTATTCTTTCGGGTGCCGCGAAGATATATTAGGATTTGCAATAGCATTACTGGTAGCAGATAATAAATAAGGATATCATTGCCTATGTAGCTCAGTATTTGAATTGTCAGTAGGTTAATTAAGAGCATCAGAGGCGCGTTGGTTTAGTTCAGAGGATTGAGCTTCCTGAGTAGAAATGGGAGCGGATCACTATGGATTTCTTTGTTGGATTCCTGCAGACTCGGAGGAAGTTCGACGTAATATGGTTTATTGTTGATAGGTTGACCAAGTCAGCGCATTTCATTCATCTTCCAGTCTCCTATTCATCCAAGAGGTTAGCTGAGATCTATAACCGAGAGATTGTTCGTCTTCATAGTGTGCCTGTGTCTATCATTTCGGATCGATGTATGCAGTTTACCTCGCATTTCTGGGAGCAGTTCAGCGAGAGTTCAGTACGTATGTTGAGTTTAGCACAACACTTTATCCTCAGACAAACGGGAAGTCCGAGAAGACTATTCAGATTTTGGAAAATATGTTTCGAGCTTGTGTCATTGACTTTGGAGGTTCGTGGGATCAGATTTTGCCTTTAGCAAACTTGCCTACAACAACAGCTACCAGTCGAGTATCCAAATGGCTCCTTATGAGGCTCTATATGGTAGGCGGTGTCAGTCTCCGGTTGGATGGTTTGAGCCGGGAGAGGCTCGATTCTTGGGTACGGATCTAGTTCAGGAGGCCTTGGACAAGGTCAGGATTATTTAGGATAGGCTTCATATAGCTCAATCCAGACAAAAGGATTATGCCGACTGCAAGGTTTGAGATTTGGCTTTCATGGTCCGTGAGCGGGTTTTGCTTTGAGTGTCGCCTATGAAGTGCGTGATGAGATTTGGGAAGAAGGGAAAGCTTAGTCCTAGGTTAATTGGTCCATTTGAGATTCTTGATCGAGTAGGAGAGGTGGCTTATAGACTTGCGTTGCCGTCGAGCTTATTAGTCGTGCATCCAGTGTTTCATGTATCCATGCTTCGGAAGTATCACGACAATCCATCCCACGTGTTAGGTTTCAGCACTATCTAGTTGGACAAAGACTTGTCTTATGTTGAAGAGCCTGTAACTGTTCTAGACCGACAGGTTCACCAGTTGAGATCAAAGAGTTTTCCTTCTGTTCGTGTTCAGTGGAAAGGTCAGCCTCCTGAGATATCGACCTCGGAGTCCGAGCCCGGTATACGGAGCCATTATCTCAATCTTTTCCCCGACTCAGGTACTTCCTTCTTCTTCTGTTCGAGGATGAACAGTTGTTTTAGTGGTGGAGAAGGTGATCATCCACTTTTAATTTAATTCTATGTCTTTGAGGCCCTGAAAACCTTCTTTAAAGTTGCCTCAATTTACGTGCACAGTCCGGCCGCGTAGCCGGAAATATTAAATATGAAAATCTATAAAAAATGATAAATTTTGACTGTAAAAAACAATGAAATGAATTAATTTGACTTTGGTCAATGTGTTGGGTAAAGGAACCTGTACCCGTGATTTGCGGTCCTGGAAGGTCTGTAGTCAAATATGGGACTTGGGCCTTTGCCCGGAATCGAATTCCAAGGTCCCAAGCCCGAGAAATGAATTTTTCTGTAAAATTATTTTCTGAAAATGTTAAGGAAAATTGAAATGAAATCTGATTAGAAAGCGATGATATCGCGCCGTATTTTGGTTCTGTTGCCTGGTACAGGTCTTATATATGGTTTAATACATTTCTATAAAATTTGGTTAAAAACGGATGTCGTTTAACGTGATTCGGACTTGAATTGCCAAATTTGAAACTTGATGAAGTTTGAGGAAAAGTTCTTGATGTTAAGGTTTGATTCATTGTTATTGAGGTTATTTTGGCGATTTGATCACATGTATAATTTTGTATGATGTTATTGATTTAGTACGTATGTTTGGTTAGAAGCCACGAGGGCTCGAGTGTGTTTTGGATGTGTTTCGAAAGGTTTTAAACTTGGAATAGATTGCAGGTTTTAGTTTTTCTGGTGTCTGGTGTGTTGTGCTATGCGATCGCATAGGTTTATTTGCAATCGCATAGCACAGCAAAGGGGAATGGGCAAGGGTGATTTTGTTCTATGCAAATGCATCCATGGTAATGCGAATGCGAAGGGTAGGAAAAGGGAAACTATGCAAACGCACCTAGGCGGTCACGAACGCATAGCTTTAGAGAGGGGGATGGGTAACTTAGCATATGCGATCGCATTAGCGCCTTCGCGATCGCTGAGCGTGAGGTTCAGTGAACTATGCGATCACATTTTTTCTCTTGCGGTCGCATAGATATAAATTGCCCATTTATCTTTAAAAGTCCAAAAACAGGAACCCGTACAGGATTTTCACCAAATTTTCTAACTTCTTCTTCTCCACACCTCTTGGGGCAATTTTTGAAGAGCTTATTCACCATAACTTCATAGGTATGTAATCTTAGACTCGTTTTCTTCAATTTCCATTAACACCCATTAGATTTCTAGGCTAAAAACATGGAATTTAAGGTAGAAAATTAGGTATTTAGGTACAGTTAGGAATTTTGATTATTTGGGAATTTGACCTCGTTTTGGGGTCGGATTTCAAAATAATGTATACATTTGGGCTTGTGGATGAATGGGTGATCGGATTTTGGTCCGAACCTCATATTTACCAAGCAGGCCCGGGGTCAATTTTTAGATTTTTTGGAAAGAATGATTAGAAAGTTATAATTAGGCATTGAATTTGAATTATTTAGCATTTATTGATGTTATGAAGTCGATTATGTATAGATACAATTGATTTGGAGCCAAATTCGAGAGGAAAAGCGGTGTTTGAGGCTTGAGTTGCCCGTGGAAATTCGAGGTAAGTGTTTGGTCTAATCTTAGATTGAGGGATTAAGAGTTGTGTTCTATTTACTATTTGTTTCTTGTTGAGTACGACGTATAGGCTTATTGAAGTCTGCACGTGCATTTCCTGTCACAACCGTGGTCCGGTGACAATCAAAGTGATTGTAGAGAGGTTTGTTGAAAAGCATAGAGCTGCATCGGAGTTGATAGGCAGGGGTGTTCAACATATGCCAATACCAATGAGAAGATTTGATAAATATAGGAGGCAAGCACATCGGCATTCATATTTATAGTACAATCACGACCGGGGTATTTTTGAAGTTCGCATCGCTATCCGCGGACACCGGAGGAATAATCTACACATAGTGAATGAAGCAAACAGGTTGTGTTCATGTGGGAAATGTACCATCTACTACATGTTGTACGCACATACCATGAAGTGCTTTTAATAAGTTGGTTTATGGGAAACCAACTATGTTGATAGGCAATAAAGTGTTGTTGCATACGTAAACACATATAGTGGGAAGCTGCAGCCATTGAGTACTGAGCATTATTGGCCGCCGGAATCATTTAAAATGTTGTGTAACTAGGTCTGTTTGCGCAACATGCAAGTGCAAAAGAGAACGCGTATACGGAACCAAATGGATGTTGGTGATATCGTTTATGCAGGTAAATGTGGCATATGCTCGCAAACAGGACACGACCATCGTAAATGTCCTTCAGCTGGTGTGGGTGGCGGTGGTAATCCAGCTCCTGATGCAAGTTCGTCGAATGTACCCAACTATCAAGGATACACCTCGTGTTTTGTTTTTGTAATATTCTTTGTAATAGATCAGTTTACATATGGGACCATTGCAGCTGTTACATGTCCCACAGAGACCATGGGAAAGTGTTTCCCTCAGATTCATCACGGGATTGCCCCAAATCGGTAATCTTGCATCCATTTTGGTTGTCATAGATCAGTTTTCAAACTATGTAACTTTCATAGCAGCCCCACAAAACATCTCAGCAGAAGGTACATCTCGACTCTTCTTCTCACACATTTTCAAACATCGGGGCCTACCCAAAGATATTGTTAGTAGGCGCGACTCACGCTTCACTGGCAACTTTTGGACCCATCTTTTTAAGTGCTTTGGGTCGACATTGAGTCACAACTCAGACATCCATCCACCATCGGACGACCAGTCAGACTGGTTCAATGACATGCTAGAGGAATATCTCCTCAACTTTGCAACCGAATCATAGAAGCATTGGGTGGAGCTCTTGGATGCTGCTCAACTGTGTTTCAATTCTCAAAAGAGCCATCATATAAACAAAAGCCCTTTTGAAATTGTTATCGGACAACAACTGCTTCTCCCGCAAACAGTGAATGCATCACATGTGCCGAAATCTCCCCGAGCTGCCAACTTCTCGAGCGAATGGGAGCACAATAAGGGGATAATACGGAGCTATCCTGTCAAAGCCCAAGAGCAGGAAAAAAGGTTCACCGAATAAATCTTTGCTTTTCCCAACATCAAGCAGGGGACAAAGTAATGCTATGCATCCCAGAGCGATACTTGTTTGCAGAAAGGACCCTTGACCCTCGCCTGCAACAAAAATACATCTGGCCTCTGCCCATAGAAAAACGCATTTGGAAGTGTACATATCAGGTGAAAACTCCATCCTGGTGGGAGATCCATTCAGTCTTCCATGTCTGCCTCATGAAATCATTGCATCGCTACAACAACAAACTCAAAGAACAGAGGGGCGCAGACCTCCCATCCATGAACCACCAGACTCATCATTAGCAGTATCATCCTTATCATAAGGATCCGAGGAAAGTGCCATCTTAGGTGGGGGATAATGTCATGGGTTTCTTTCCATACATGTCCTATGACCCCTTGGTCACGCCCTAGGGCGACCTAGCAAGCCTCACAATGCCTAGCGCCATGGTCGGCCCCGTGGTCTTGGCTGCGCCAAGTGACACGCGCACATGCGCCTCTGTCGCCCCACCGATGCATCTCGCCAGCGCCCAGCGGCTGCCCAATGACAACAGAACCTCGCGCACAGACAATGCTGCGTGCACAGATCCTGTTGCCTTGCCGGCGCCCAGTGGCAAGCCCATTCCAGCAGCGCCTCGCGCACAGACCCTGATGCCAAGCTCCACCGCCCAACCTCAGGCAAACACAACAAGTGTTGCGCACGCTTACAGCACCGCGCATGCAGTTCCTGACCTGTAAGACAAAGTTGCTGCCATCAGACTTGTTTCTACATTTTAATAAACTAAGTTTTCTTTCATTGTAATTCTAGGGTAGTTTTACTTCATTTTCATTCAATGTGCTTTTACAGCTTTCTTAGGGCCAGTCATGTAATCTTATATATTTTTAGTATTATTAGGGGGAATCAAGCAATCAAACATTTTCAAGAAAGCATTTTCTGTATTGCTGTCTCTCCCCTCGACACCGCATCTTTTGTAATCAGCTTTCAGTTATCAATAAAATCATCATCATCATTCAAAACTCAATTCTCTCTCAGCTTCCGCAATTTCTTGTGACATTGGTTTTCCCGCACGGTACTGACAATCTAGTCTAGCGTGCGGCAGGGACCTCATTGGCGGACAACAACTGTATTGACATCGGCTGCTTAGCCTTACGTTACCCTTCCAAATAATCTCAGGAAGGCGCCGCGTAACAAAGTGATTGACGAGGAAGTGCATGTGACACATGTCATGTTCCAGGTTGGGCAATTATATTTGGCTGAATAACTACAACAAATTGAAATATTAACGGGTCCACATTTTAAATAATCATAATTTGAAAATAAATAATAGTGTGAATTTGGCCTATCTATATTAACATCATAAAGCACTTATATGTTCTTTATGTATTTTAATTTCTTGTTTCATGTTATTTGAATTATTTATTTCATTACTAAATCTCACTTGTCAAAAATTGTTAGTTGAGTTATGTACAAAATTACAATATCAATATGGGGCGTGTTTAAGCATTGGTTGAGTTGGCTATTGGACGAACGAAAGTCCCTTTTCTACTTCTTTGAGTAATTTTTCTAATATTAATTTTATAATTTATTTATTCATTGAATAGAATAATTTTTGAATTTTCTAAAAGAAAGAAAGAGCAATTTTTTAATTTACGTGATTTTATTAGTATAAATCTTCTGAATTAGCTGTGCAAGGCAGAATGAGGCTGGCCGCAAGAGCGGCTCAAGAAGACTGGCGGCCTAAAGCCAATTTTTAATTTGTGATCTTACAGAAGAAAAATATCATATATATTTTTAGTTAAAGTCTTATTTTTAAGCTTTTTATGATTTAAAATTGTTAATAATTTTTGTATAGCTAATTTAATCTCTCCTAATATATTGTTGATCTTAGATAATAGAATCCGATTAAAAAAGTTGATAACTTGATATTGAAATAATTTTTAATGTTCTATTATACTTGTTGAAATGCTTGAAACCTGAGGGAAACAATAAAAAAAAGAAGAAGAAGAAAGAATGTGAATACAGTTTTATTCAATGGTACTCTTCAACTATTGTTTTTTATAAAAAAAATTATTTTCTTTTTATAGAGAAAAATATAACTTTTAATTGGAGAAAGAGAATCACTCCCTTAAACGTTTGTCGTGAATATAAAACTTTTCATTATTTAAATTTTATGATTAACATAATTAGTGAAGTACATTCCTCACTAAAAAAGTGTAATAAACTTTTAGAATTCATTTTTTGGTACCTTCAATAGTCCAAGTTTTATTTTTTATCTTTATCTTTTATAAATATTTTACTTTTTTATTTTAAAATACCCAATATATTTAGACTCAACCTTTAAAGAATGTTGTGGGAAGTATATGATCCAATTTACTTAATTAATTAGATATATCGGGTTCGAGTTTTATAATTAACAAATTCTGTTATAATGTATTCTTTATTTATTAAACCGTACGCGGTATGAATCTAATCAAATTTTTAATACAAATACAAATAAAAAATAAAAAAATTTGAGACCTCAAAATTTGAAAATTGAGGCTTTAACCTTGGGCCGCCCCTTAGGCTGCGCGATAGCATTCATTTGGTTTGCTCAGTTTAAAATTATCCGCCTGTCAGCTTCTACGTTAAAAGTTTCAAACTGTCATTATTTTTTTTGTTCTGTTATACCTATAGTATTATTTATACATTTTGATTCTATTTTAAAATTTATTAATAATATACAACAATTAATATAAATATTCAATAAATTATGCTCATTATTTTTTTTAAAAGTATGCAAAATTTATAAAGAACAAGTAAAAAGAAACGAAGAAACTAAATTTATTCTTTAAATTTAGATGAGATATAATATGATATTTACTATAGACAAATTTTAAAATTTGAATAAAACATACGTATTTTATGTTAATGGTTGCGGCGAATTTATTCTGACTCAATTTATGTGAATATGTTTGATTGGTACGGGGTTTAAGAAAAAATAATACTTTTAAAACTTGTGGCCTTAAACAAGTTAAAAAGGGCTCTCGGAATTTTTGTGTGGTTACAAAAGTTTTTTATTAATGATACAATTATAAATTTAAGCTAAATTATTTTCAAATTTAGAAAAAGATCATTCTTTTTTTTTAATAAAATAGTAATTTCTATTTCATCAATAGATCAGAATAATACAGATTTTACCTGTAGCCGCTGACTAGCTACTATTTGCACTCAGTCTAATATGAATTCACTCCCATATGCTATATATACATTAAATTTCAAGAAAAATATAATTCTTTTTCTTCTTTTTTTAGGGGTTCTGATCCAGTCTTCGCAAAACATTCTTCCAGTGTTTAAAAGAGGTTCCCTGTGTATGCACGTGAACTGCTATCTCTTTGCATGTATCATTTATAACTATGCTTCCGCCTTGGAACCTAATCTTGTTCCTTTCTCGCCAGAGACAGTACATTAACACTCCAAACACACTTGTGGTTATTTCAGCATGTCCATTTCTCCTTTTTACAATGTTGCTAATCCACTCTACTTCACTGTTCCAATCACAAATGGTTCTCTGGTATCCCAGCCATATGAGCAATCTATTCCATAACCCCCATTATGTCGGGCAAGTAAAAAATAGATGGTCAAAAAATTCATCTACTTGCTTACAGAATACACATTGTTGTGGAATCTATATCCCAAAGTGCATTAGCCGCTCCACTGTTGCCAGTCTTCTGCGCAAAGCTAGCCAGACGATAAATTTGAATCTTGGGTGTAGTTTTGGCTGCAGTACTATGCTTTTCCATTGTACTTTTGGGGTTTGAGGGAGCTGGAGTCTGTAAAGTTTGTTGATGTTGAACAGTTCTCCCCTCTGTAGCAGGATCAATCGACATTTCAGGTCCCCCTATATACCCTGTATATTTGTTATCAGTGATCTGGTCTCAAATATCTTTCTCACAGCCCAGGCAGCTGTTTTAGGAGTAGGTACATCCTCTACAGCATTGTTCTTAATGTAGTATGTGTGCAGCCATTTGATCCATAGGCTGTCCTTCTTCATTGTTACTTGCCCACAGATGCTTTGCTACAGCTGCCTTATTCCAGATTGATAAGTTCAAAACATTTAGGCCCGCAGCACTATATGGTAGACATATAGTTTCCCATGCGACTAATGCCTTTTTGGATACATTTGCTGCACCAGTCTATAGAAAGAATCTGCATATTGCTTCGTTCATCTTCATTACCTTTTTTGGAAGCAGGAAGATTTGAGACCAGTACGATTGCATTTCAAATAATACTGTCCTGATCAACTGGAGCCTACCTGCATAAGATAGAAGTCTTAATGTCCAGCAGTTGATTTTCTGTGTTATCTTCTCTACTATTGGCCAATACTGTGTAACTGTTAAATTTTTGGAGTCCATTTAAATTGACCAAAAAAATAGGTTCGCATGAACTGAAACGAAGAGATAATAATATAAACATTATATGTGAGTAAATCTGTTTCTCAATTTTGTTCACATTCACTGCAAACCAGGCTTAGAAGTTGGACTACATGTACTTATTTTACAAGATCGCTAGTCGTTTCAATCAGAAGGGGAGATGAAAATCCACGCAATTACGGAAGAATTTCTTTGGTCCAACCGTATTGAAATATTATTAAAAAGATAGTATAAGAAAAGAAAAGTAATCCCTCTGTTACATTTATGTTAATTTTATTTTTGGTCTGTTCGAAAAAAAATGATCCTTTTTTATATTTAATAATAATTTAACTTAATCTTACAATTCATGAGAAATTTTTATAACTATACAAATAATCTGGGCCCTTTTTTATTTGTTTAAGACTATAAAGTTTAAATTTTTTTATGTTTTCTTAAACTTCATATTCAAACAAACATATTCACTCAAATTAAAACGACAGCGTACCATTAGAGAGAGGGGGGACAAAGGCAAAGCAAGGGTAAGAATGTAATAAAAAAGGACAAATTGTTATGAAATAATATAAAAGACAAGAACAATAACTCAAGAACAAGAGCAAATAGAGAGAAGAGTAGAGAGAGTTCTTCTTATTGATACTTAGAGAATGTTATGAGTGATTTACAATGGTAGAGAGCACCTCTATTTATAGGGAGGAGGATGATTTATCTACCAAGAATAGAACTCTAGAATCTCTCTAATTAAAGACATTCACCTTAAATAGAAGTGTATTTATAACACTCCCCCTTGAATGTCTATTCAATGATGTGCCTCGTTAAAACCTTAAAACCAAAACCCAATGGGAAAAAACACATGTTTGAATATGCGCCTATTGGTTGCCTCGTTAAAAACCTCGCAAGGAAAACCCGGTGGGACAAAACCTTGTAAGGGAAAAAGAGTGCAACGCGCCTTAACTCCCCCTGATAAGAACATCAATTTATGTCCTTAAGTCTTCGCATCCCGATCTTGTGAACTAGCTTCTTGAAGGTTGACTTTGGTAGAGATTTTGTGAACAAATCAGCCATATTGTCGCTTGAACGAATCTGTTGAACATTGATATCACCATTCTTTTGAAGATCATGTGTGAAGAATAACTTTGGTGAAATATGCTTCGTTCTATCTCCTTTTATGAATCCTCCCTTCAATTGAGCTATACATGCTGCATTGTCTTCATACAAAGTTGTGGGTAGTTTATCACACTTCAAACCACATTTGTCTTGGATATGATGTATTATCGACCTTAACCACACACACTCTCGACTTGCTTCATGAATAGCAATTATCTCGGCATGATTAGATGAAGTAGCCACAATTGATTGCTTAGTCGATCGCCAAGATATGGCGGTTTCTCCACAGGTAAACACATAACCCGTTTGAGATCGAGCCTTGTGTGGGCCGGACAAATATCCAGCATCATCATAACCAACAAGATCCGGGCTGCAATTCTTGCCATAAAATAAGCCCATATCGGTAGTTCCCTTTAGGTACCGCAATATGTGTTTGATCCCATTCCAATGTCTCCTCGTAGGAGCCGAGCTAAATCTTGCTAAGACATTAACTGAAAAAGATATGTCAGGTCTTGTAGTATTTGCAAGATACATTAGTGCACCAATTGCGCTAAGATATGGTACTTCAGGACCAAGTAGCTCTTCATTCCTTTCTTGTGGTCGGAATGGATCTTTGTTCACATCAAGTGATCGAACAACCATCGGTGTACTTAAAGGATGTGCTTCATCCATGTAAAACCGTTTCAGTACCTTTTCTGTATAGGTAGATTGATGAACAAAAATTCCGTTTGCCAAATATTCAATTTGCAAACCAAGACATAATTTAGTCTTCCCGAGATCTTTCATCTCGAATTCATCCTTTAGATAATCAATTGCCTTTTGGAGTTCTATAGGGGTTCCAATAAGGTTTATGTCATCGACATATACGGCAAGTACAACAAATTCCGATGTTGTTTTCTTTATAAAAACACACGGGTAAATGGCGTCATTTATATAGCCTTCTTTTAATAAGTACTCACTAAGACGATTATACCACATTCGTCCAGATTGCTTTAGACCATACAAGGATCTTTGCAATTTAATTGAGAACATTTCCCGAGATTTTGAATTGTGCGCGTTTGGCACCTTGAGTCCATCGGGAATTTTCATGTATATCTCATTATCAAGTGAGCCATAAAGATAGGCAGTAACTACATCCATTAAGTGCATGTCAAGCTTTTCATTGACAGCAAAACTTATGAGAAAACGAAAGGTTATCGCATCCATTACAGGCGAATATGTCTCTTCATAATCGACACCAGGCCTTTGAGAAAAACCTTGTGCAACAAGGCGTGCCTTATATCTTTGTACCTCGTTTTTCTCATTTCTTTTGCGTACAAAGACCCATTTATAGCCGACAGGCTTAACACCATTAGGTGTTTCAACTATAGGGCCAAAAACTTCACGTTTTGCCAGCGAATTCAATTCTGATTGAATTGCTTCTTGCCACTTTGGCCAATCCTGTCTTTTTTGACATTCTTCAACAGATTGAGGTTCGAGATCCTCACATTCTTGCATAATGCTAGATGCTACATTATAAGCAAAGGCATTATCCACCACAATATCCACTCGATTAATATTTGCCTCAATATTAATTAGATTTAGGGATAGTTCCGTATTTTCCAGAGTCTCGGGCTCAATGGATTCTTCATGAGTCTCAGAATTTGTTAAATCATGAGATTCTTTCGTGGTGTCATTTTGATCGTTCTTTTTCCTCTTTCTAGGATTTCGATCTTTGGAGCCTAATGGTCTGCCACGCTTCAGGCGTGCATTTGACTCATTGGATATGACACTAGATGATTGTCCAACAGGGACATCAATACGGATTGGAACATTTTCCGCGGGAATGTGGGATTTCGTTATCCTTTTCAAGTCCGTAAATGCGTCAGGCATTTGATTTGCTATTCTTTGCAAATGGATAATCTTTTGTACCTCTCTTTCACAAATAGAGGTATGTGGATCAAGATGAGATAATGATGCATTTTTCCACAAAATTTCCCGTTTGGTTTCACCAACTTCTCCCCTAATTTTGGGAAAAGTGTCTCATCAAATCGACAGTCTGCAAATCGTGCAGTAAACAAGTCGCCTGTCAATGTTTCGAGGTAGCGAATGATGGAGGGCGATTCAAACCCAACATATATTCCTAACCTTCTTTGCGGACCCATTTTGGTGCGGGATGGCGGTGCAATAGGCACATATACTGCGCATCCAAAAATCCTTAAATGGGATATATTGGGTTCATGACCCAAAACCAATTGCAACGGGGAATACTTGTGGTAATTCGTCGGTCTAAGACGAATTAGCATTGCTGCATGTAAGATGGCGTGACCCCATACCGAAGTGGGCAGCCTCGTTCTCATAAGTAATGGCCTTGCAATCAACTGCAGGCGTTTAATTAACGATTCTGCAAGACCGTTTTGAGTGTGAACATGAGCTACAGAATGTTCAACTTTTATCCCGATTGATAAGCAATAATCATTAAATGCTTGGGATGTAAACTCAGCAGCATTATCCAGTCTAATGGACTTGATTGGATTATCTGGAAATTGTGCTCGTAGTCGAATTATTTGTGCCATTAATTTCGCAAATGCAAGGTTGCGTGATAACAATAGGCACACATGAGACCATCTACAGGATGCGTCTATCAAGACCATGAAATACCTAAACGACCCACTAGGTGGGTGAATAGGTCCACAAATGTCCCCTTGTATACGTTCCAGAAACGTGGGTGACTCAGTCCCAACCTTTGTTGGTGATGGCCTGATAATCAACTTGCCTTGATAACACGAAGTGCAAGGGTATTCATTATTCGAAAGAATTTTGAAATTCTTTAACGGACGCCCATATGAGCTTTCTATAATCCGTCTCATCATGACCGATCCTGGATGTCCCAATCGATCATGCCAAAGTACAAAGGTATTGGAATCAGTAACCCTTTGGTTTACTGTTGAATGTGCCTCAATTGCACTAATTCTTGTCCAATACAGGCCACAAGGTAAAGATGGGAATTTCTCAATAACCCTCTTTTGGCCGGAGACATTCTTTGTGATGACGAGATATTCAAGATTATCTTCATCCATTGTCTCAATATGATAGCCATTCCGGCGTACATCTTTAAAACTCAACAAGTTTCTCTTAGACTTGGAGGAGAACATTGCATTCTCTATGATTAACGTCGTGCCCTTGGGCAGAGTTACAATTGCTCTTCCGGAGCCTTCAATCAATTTACTACTTCCAGAGATTGTAGTAACGTTTGCCTTACACATATTTAGTTGAGAGAAATACTTCCTTTCTTTGAGTATTGTATGTGTAGTACATGAATCAATTAGGCAAATACTTTTACAGTTGGATGTTGATCCAAGTTCGCTTTGTGAGATATCCATATTTGCTATCCCATTGTTTGACATACAAAATAGATACAAGAACATAAGAATAAACAAGTTCAATTCTTTTGTGTCACATAATATTTTCAAAATCTGCTGCTAACAGTTGACTAACAAAATCAGATATGTTATCCATTACATTGCAGTTTGAAAATTTCAGCGTTTTTCATAAGACAATCGATTATAAAACATACACAATCGATTGTTTGAACATAGACAATCGATTGTTAAACACACACAATCGATTATTTGTTATTTTTGAAAAACTTCAGATCACACTGTCTTAAGACAATCGATTGTTATGCATTGACAATCGATTGTTGGCTAATTTTGAAAAATTCCAGACCTCACTGTTTCAAGACAATCGATTGTTATGCATGGACAATCGATTGTTGGCTATTTTTGAAAATTTCCAGACCTCACTGTTTCAAGACAATCGATTGTTAGACAAAGACAATCGATTGTGGATGATTTTTGAAAAATTCCAGATTACACTGTCTTAATGACAATCGATTGTTAGTCAACGACAATCGATTGTTGATCAATTGTTTTTCAACTTTAATGCGAAAATAGTTGATAATCGACTAGTTTTTCAGGCTAGTCGATTACCCCCACTGGAAAATAAAAGTTTTATTGATATTTGAACATATTGAAGATATTCTAAAGAACTACTGCTAACATTGCTTTATGAACTAACTAATACGAGCTAATGCTAATGACTATTAGTTTATTCACTAACTAATACAAATAAGTAGAACAAAATTAAATAACTCCATCTTCTTTCATCACGGATCCATCGCCGATTAGGTGGTCTATTTTGCCATCGGGTTGCTCAAAGAAGTCTGCCACATCCAGGTGGGTGATGTCCTCATTGTCGTCATAGACGAAATTTGTTTCAGGGCCTTTTCTCTTTCGAGATGCTTGATAAAGGTCAACCAAGTGTCTTGGTATACGGCAAGTCTTTGACCAGTGCCCTTTCCTACCGCAACGATAACATATAGTTTCTGAACTATTTGCCTTAGGATCTTCATGACCCCGTTTCTGCTTTCGGCGGTTATCTCTCCTTGGGGGTTGACGGACTTCTTTGGAATTTCTTCCTTGTCTACGTCCCTGGCTATGACCCCGTTTACGACCATGACCATGGTCCTTTTCATGTTTGGCATAATGAGAGTGCACCTTATCTGCTTCAGGCAGTGGTGTAGACCTAGTGGGTCGATTTTCATGATTTCTCATGAGCAGGTCATTATTTCGCTCAGCCACTAGTAGAAGAGAAATCAGTTCAGAGTACTTTGTAAAGCCTTTCTCTCTGTACTGTTGTTGCAGTACTATATTGGAGGCATGAAACGTTGTAAACGTTTTCTCAAGCATATCATAATCGGAGATATTATCCCTGCATAGCTTCAATTTAGAAGTAATTCTGAACATAGCAGAATTATATTCAGAAACGGACTTAAAGTCCTGGAGCCTCAGATGAGCCCAATCATATCGTGCTTGTGGCAGAGTGACCAACTTCAGGTTGTCATATCTCTCCTTTAAGCCGTTCCACAAGACGAGTGGATCCTTGACGGTGAGATATTCAATCTTCAAACCTTCATCAAGGTGGTGGCGCAAGAAAATCAAGGCCTTCGCACATTCTTGGGTGGATGCTTTTTCTCTATCTTTTATGGTGTCTCCGAGACCCATAGCATCTAAGTGGATTTCAGCATCCAACACCCAAGTCATATAGTTCTTGCCCGAAATTTTGAGGGCAACGAACTTTCTTTTCGTAATGTCAGACATAATCGAAAATTAAATTAGGAAGAGGTAAATACCTTAGATTTCTCGAGAATGGTTCTTGAGACGGTAGAGTCTCGTGCTGATAACGTGTTATGAAATAATATAAAAGACAAGAACAATAACTCAAGAACAAGAGCAAATAGAGAGAAGAGTAGAGAGAGTTCTTCTTATTGATACTTAGAGAATGTTATGAGTGATTTACAATGGTAGAGAGCACCTCTATTTATAGGGAGGAGGATGATTTATCTACCAAGAATAGAACTCTAGAATCTCTCTAATTAAAGACATTCACCTTAAATAGAAGTGTATTTATAACACAAATAAGTTTAAGGTAGAGAACGGTTGGCGAATTAATTGATTTATTCTGACCCAATGGCATGGTCCCAACTCCTATATGAACAGCTCTCCAACTTCCCCCACTTTCTGTTAACTTACTGTTCTTCCTAACCATCTCAAACTTTAGGCCGGTGCCGGCGTTACAATTAAATTCCATCCCAAATAACATGAAGAAATCAGGGCTTTTAGCAGCCTCTCTTTCTGCTGCTGCCATCTCTTCTACTACCACAACCTCTTCTTCCAAAGTTCGAATTTCTCTTCATCAGGTTAGACTTCAACTTGTTTGTGATTATTCTCCTCTGTTCTCTCTTGTTTTTGCATCACTTGAATGTCGACAGAATGTTTTCTTCTTTTATAGTCGTTCAATAAACATTTTGGCGCAGAATAAAGTTGTTTCTGTGTGACTTCTAGGCGTAGAAGCTAGCGCTTGCATTAAGTTAAGTTGTCTACATTACACCCTTTAGGTGCGGACCTTTCTCGAATCTTGCGTAGATGCGGTATGCCTTGTGCGTCATTTCAAAAAATTTCACCAAGACCCATGTAGCATATAAAGCAATGGATCTTGGACTTTGTCTTCTTGTTAGGATTTTGTTGTTATTGTGTGTTCATATTAAAGGGGTGCATCCAAAATGCAATTAAATCTTGAAATTCTTTTTTATTTTCAGGATGATAGTTTGAAGAAAAGAGATGGAAATTGTTCGAAGCCTGTGAAATCATCACCATCTTCAAATAATTTTGCCCCCAAATTTGATGGATTGAGATTTATTGAGACACTGGTTACTGCTCACAGATAAGTTCACAAGAAGGGATTTTTTTTTTTTTGGATAGATTGAATGTAGAATATATATAAGACCTAAGAAAAAAGAGGGATGTGTTATGAAATAATATAAAAGACAAGAACAATATAGAGAGAATAGGGAGAGAGAGGAGTATTCTTATTGATACTTGGGATGATTTACAATGGGGTAAGACCCCTCTATTTATAGGAAGATAAATGACTTAGCTTCAAACTAAAACTCTTAGACATTCACTCTAAATAGAGTTCTATTTATACACTCCCCCTTGAATGTCTATTCAACAATGTGCCTCGTTAAAACCTTAAAACCAAAACCCAATGGGAAAAATTAAAGAGAAGGAAAAAGAGTACACATGTTTGAATATGCGCCTATTGGTTGCCTCGTTAAAAACCTCGCAAGGAAAACCCAGTTGGGACAAAACCTTGTAAGGGAAAAAGAGTGCAACGCGCATTAACCACCCCTGATAAGAACATCAATTTATATCCTTGAGCATTTGCATTCCAATCTTGTGCACCATCTTCAAAACAATCTTTGGTAGATGTTTGATAAATAAATCAACCATATTGACTTAAATAAATATTCCGCACCTTGAAATCATCATTCTTGATATATATGAACATCTTCATATAATGTCGTGGAATAACTCTTTAATATCTCCATAGATGTATTCTCAATGCCATCATGCTTATAGTTATAGCAAGATACATATGTACACAAATTGTACTTAGGATGTGGTACTTCAGGACCAAAAATTGTGTATGCTTTAAGCAACTTAAATCTTTCAAGTTAAGTCATATAAATCACATAATAGACTTTAGATGCATATCAAGTTTTCATGTCATGCTAAACAAATAAAATATCGAAAACTGATTATACATACCTTTGACTTTATACTTTCAAGTATTTCAACTATATGTCCAAATCTACATGTCTTTCATATGGAATCAAGTATTTGTCTATACGCTTTAAGCGTATCAAAGACTTTGTCCTTCTGGGACTTAATATGAGCATTTGTAGTGAGAATATAGTCACTTTCTTTGGGTCAGCAAATGCGTATAGCATGCGTTGCAATATGTTGCAATTGAATTATCCATTTTATGAACTTCAGGTTCATATCATGATAGGATTTACATATACAAATGATAATTCATCCCATGTAACCTTTTCTCAAGTGTTTATCATGTCTCCCCCTCATGTTAGAAAAGCTAACTTGTTTCCTCAACTTTGGGAAATCATCTTTGTGCATTATCATGTCAATATACACAGCACATTAATAATAAGATGAAATTATTTGGTTCCTGACCCTGAACCACTTGTGAGGGGAGAATATACTCTCGTATACAACGTATATCAAACTGATATATATAACTTTGTTCTCATAGGAAACAGTTTAGCTATTAAGTGGAGGCACTCAATAATTATCTTGCTAAACCAACTTTGATATAAACCAACTTATCAAGATGAACTATCTTGAGTAGAAAATCTGGAAATTATGCTCGAAGTTAGATTACTGAGCAATTTACCTCGCAAGCACCGGCCAGGCTGCGGGTTAATAACAATTGCGCATGTAACCATATCATAGATGCATCATATGTGGTATACATGGCAGGTGAATGGGCCCATATTCACCTTTGATATTTCCAGAATTTATGGGCTTCAACCCGAACTCTTTAGTTGGTCAGTTCATTAATGAGAACAAGTGATACAAGAGAATTCGTAAAGAACTTTCTAGTTCTTTAATATTCACCCATGTGAATTCTCTATTATTGCACATCATACTTAAAATGAGATGGCTAACCCGAATGCCAACTGAATAAATTATCAATATTGGTAAACTTCAAATTTACACCATGACATGTGCACTTATCAATAAACTTCAGGTTTATTATGACATGCGTTTTTATACCAATAGATATCCACTTTATTGTGGCATTCTTTTGTTTGTGTAGCACAAACTGGAGAATGAAGCGGGTAGCTTTTCATATACAAATTATCCCGCTACAAGTTGTAGTAATAGGGATATCAAATCTTTCCTTCATTTATAGTCTCAATATAATCAATCGCTTTCGCGTGTACTTTGGAAACTGAATAAGTTTCTTTGAGACTTACTACAGCACAATACTCAATTGTGTTTCTCTAACATAGTAATTGGCTCTTCTAGAGCTCTCAATTAATTTTGTACTACCACAGATTCATCAACATCCATGTGGTGAATATCTCTTTTAAAGAGAAAGTTATACCATTATGGTCATGGTCAAAATTATATGCAAGATATGTTTCTTGCATTATCGTTGTCCTTTAATAGTCATATTTCCAAAATACTTTGGCGTACAATAGGTACGTGACCAACGATCATTCATGCCATATATCATCTCAAACCTCCTTCTAGGGGTGAGTGTGGTATCATCTCAAACCTCCTTCTAGGGATGAAGGTGGTATATTCAATACCAACTTCATGTTCATATTCTTCCGATAATGAATATATATTCGTGAGTCAGATGTTGTCACATTCACTGGGGGGATATGTGATTTTGTTATCCTTTTCAAATCTGTAAATGCGTCTGTCATTCGATTTGCTATTCTTTGCAAATGGATAATATTTTGCGCCTCTTTTTCACAAATAGAGGTATGTGGATCAAGATGAGATAATGATGCATTTTTCCACAAAATTTCCCGTTTGGTTTCACCAACTTCTCCCCCTAATTTTGGGAAAAGTGTCTCATCAAATTGACATTCTGCAAATCGTGCAGTGTACAAATCCCCTGTCAATGTTTCGAGGTAGAGAATAATGGAGGACGATTCAAACTCAACATATATTCCTAACCTTCTTTGCGGACCCATTTTGGTGCGGGATGGCGGTGCTATAGGCACATATACTGCGCATCCAAAGATTCTTAAATGGGATATATTAGGTTCATGACCCAAAACCAATTGCAACGGGGAATATTTGTGTCAATTCGTCAGTCAGAGACGAACTAGCATTGCTGCATGCAAAATGGCGTGACCCCAAGCCGAAGTGGGCAGCCTCGTTTCATGAGTAAATGAGGTATTCAAGATTATACTCATGTATTGTCTCAATCTGATATCCATTTTGAATGATATCTTTAAAACTCAACAAGTTCCTTTTAGACTTTGAGGAGAACATTTTGACTGATATCATTAAAACTCAACAAGTTCTTCTTAGACTTGGAGGAGAACATTGCATTCTCTAAAATATCGTTCCTTTAGGCAGAGTTATAGTTGCTCTTCAGGAGCCTTCAATCAATTTAATTCCCATGGTTTGCCATACAAAAGAAAATATACGAACATGAGAATAAACAAATTCAATCCGTTTGTTTCATACTTAAACAATATTTTCGAAATCTGCTGAGGTTATTCGACTAACTAAATCAGATAGTCGATTATATGTTTTCCATAATCGATTACTTTGCAGTTTGAAAATTTCAGTTTAAGCATTTTCTTAAAACAATCGATTGTTAAACATACACAATCGATTGTTGAACATTGGCAATCGATTGTTAAACGCACACAATCGATTATTTGCTATTTTGAAAAACTTCAGATCACACTGTCTTAAGACAATCGATTGTTAAACATACACAATCGATTGTTGAACATTGACAATCGATTGTTAAACGCACACAATCGATTATTTGCTATTTTGAAAAACTTCAGATCACACTGTCTTAAGACAATCGATTGTTAAACATACACAATCGATTGTTGAACATTCACAATCGATTGTTAAACATACACAATTTGCTATTTTAAAAAACTTCAGATTACACTGTCTTAAGACAATCGATTGTTAAACATACACAATCGATTATTTGCTATTTTGAAAAACTTCAGATCACACTGTCTTAATACAATCGATTGTTAAACATACACAATCGATTATTTGCTATTTTGAAAAACTTCAGATCACACTGTCTTAAGACAATCGATTGTTAAACATACACAATCGATTGTTGGACATTCACAATTGATTGTTAGACATACACAATCGATTGTTGAACTTTGACAATCGATTGTTGAACGTACACAATCGATTGTTATGCAGTTTTAATGCGAAATATTAGATAATCGACTAACTGCTAGGTTAGTCGATTACCGCTACTGGAAAATAAAAATATTATTGAAATCTGAGCATATTGAAACATTCTAAGGAACTAATACTAACATTATATCATAAACTAACTAATACGAGCTGATACTAATGACTATTAGTTTATTCACTAACTATTACAAATAAGTGAAATAAAATCAAACAACTCCATCTTCTTTCATCACAGATCCATCACCGATTAGGTGGTGTATTTTCCCATCGGGTTGCTCAAAGAAATCTGCCACATCCAAGTGGGTGATGTCAAAATTGTCGTCAGAGACAAAATTTGTTTCAAGGCCTTTACTCTTTCGAGATGCTTGATAAAGGTCAACCAAATGTCTTGGTATACGGCAAGCTTTTGACTAGTGCCCTTTTCCACCGCAAAGATAATATATAGTTTATGAACTATTTGCTTTTGGATTCTCATCGTATCGTGCTTGTGGTATAGTGATCAACTTCAGGTTGTCATATCTCTTCTTTAAGCCATTCCACAAGATAGGTGGATCTTTGACTGTGATATATTCAATTTTCAAACCTTTATCAAGGTGATGGCGCAAGAAAATCAAGGCCTTAGCACAGTTTCAAACCTTCATCAAGGTGATGGCGCAAGAAAATCAAGGCCTTAGCATAGTCTTGGGTGGAAGCATTATTTCTTTCTTTAATGGCGTCTCCAAGACCCATAGCATCTAAGTGGATTTCAGCATCCAACACCCATGTCATATAGTTCTTGCCCGAAATTTCAAAGGCAACGAACTTTCTTTTCATAATGTCAGACATAAAACAAAATTATATCAAGAGCGTGTTCATTTACGGGCTCTATTACAATTATCACATTCCCTTCAGGGAATGGACCATAATCATGTGCTTTACACAATCTCGTATCAAATATTACTTTCATAAAGTGAAAGATTATTTTGAGAATCTTTATTATTCTCATTATCACAATAATGACGATTATAATTTCATCTATTGCCACGTCCACATTCATTAATACCATCATGGTAATAATTTTGTCTTCTTTCAGACTTATCACATACTGCTACCACATTCTCTAAAGGGAATGGAGCAAATTCAATGGGACGGATTTTCAATTCTTTGCTCATAATCATTCATGAATTTGATCATGGCAACGCTTAGAAATTTTACCACTTCATGTGAGTGTAATTTCTTATGAACTCCATCAGAGTTATAATCAAACTTTGTTGTCTTTGTTTGTATATAGAATCAAATCGTAGAATTTCAAGAATTTGAAAAGGAAAAGTAAATTACTTACCTTTAAGGTATACCAATAAATGTTGTGATATCAAATATACCTCTTGAGTTTCCATCCCGTTGCATTACTTTATTATGATACCATCTCTTTTATTTTTCCGTATAGAAATTAGAAAAAGGCGGCGATTGAGTTGAGAGAGCCGAATCGGCTATGAAGCAAAAACCCTACACAAACAAAAGTTAAAATAATCGAAAATTTCAATTGGTTAGAGACTCGTGCTGATAACGTATTATGAAATAATATAAAAGACAAGAACAATATAGAGAGAATAGGGAGAGAGAGGAGTATTCTCATTGATACTTACAATGGGGTAAGACCCCTCTATTTATAGGAAGATAAATGACTTCGCTTCAAACTAAAACTCTTAGACATTCACTCTAAATAGAGTTCTATTTATAACAGGATGCTGATTGATACCCATGTTTTTCATTTTTCCCGTATCCTAATAGTTGGATTTTCTATTGACACAATTAGTCCATCAATGACTCTATTAAGGGCTATATTCTCTGTTTTTGTACTAGAAACACATGCTAATACTCAGCTGAGGAAATAGTGATCAAGAATTCAAGATGATAACTCCAATTTGTCTGAAACTCAAACTCGTGATATTACAGTTCAAATTTGCCGTCTTGATTTAATGGATTTTCGTGCAAGCTTTGTACTTCTAATTTATGTGCTAATGTTTGACAATTACTAATAGCTTTGACCACCTAATGTTCTCTTTTTAGTAGGCGTTTAATGTCATGAAGTGTATCACTTTTTTTGGCTATGTATGAATGGTTGAGTCTCCTTGACATAAGAGAGAATTCTAATGGAATGACCAATATGATGCAAAAATTACTTTAGGTCACGTGTTCAAATCTTAGGTGTGACATTCTTCTTTACGAAAGAGTGCCCTAGTTTGCAAAACGCGTTGTTACTTTTGCGGTAAAGAAGATGTGGCTAAAAAAGAAAAAAGGAAAAACGTAAAGCACTTTCAAAAAGCTAACTGAATTGGAAGTCTCTGCTTTGCTGAAAATGCGTTTTATGTTATTTTTTACAAAACTATGGAGTTATGAAGTCAATATTCTTTCTGATTCTCAATTAGATTAATTTTTTAAAGAAAGAGATATGCAAATGTTTATGTCAAATGTTGTATATCTTTTTCCTAATATAAACTGAAGGTGCTGATAGTCTCTCAAACTTAACAATATCAGTAGTACTATTTATATGGCTGTTAATTGAGGCATGCTTAGGTCAGTTGAACAGATTATTAGATCAACATATATTTTCATAATTAAGGGTAATAAAGAAGCTACGAAGGCTGCATCTAATTACAAACAAGGTTAATCCTTCTTTTAATTTGGAAGGAATAGGAAAAATGATATTGTATAGCCGTTGTAAAAATAATAGCCAAAAATGTATAAAATTTATACATTTTTTGTATATATACATTATGTATGTTATATACAAAAGTTATACAAATTTTATACACTTTTTCAGCTACCAGATATAAATAATTTCTGGCGCATGCTAAAAATGATAATACTCACCTTCGGTTTTGTTTTTGCAAATTACTAATCTCTCTGTTTAAAAAAGATTGGCATTATTTCCTTATTAGTACGTTTCAAAAAGATTGAAACATTTCATTATTTCTTTAATTATAGCGACACAAATGCTATTACAGATTTAAGACCACAAGTTTACACTCATACAAATATTTTGGCTACCACATATCTCAAAAGTCTTCCATTCCTTATTAAAGTTTGTGCCAAGTCAAATTAACACAATATTTTTAAACGGAGGGAGCAACAAATTGGGACGAGTGTGAATTTGAACGAACAGCTTGACCAAGAACTTCTGAGTATCGTACAAATTCTAGTGAAATATGATATCTTCAGAAATAAACTCACACCTCTGTCCAACTAAAATGAAAAGGCATACGCTTATTCAGCAATGCTATTCATATCTGTTTCCCCACTTCCTTTTTTGGATCAGCATCTTTCCTTTTGTTTTGGCAGGGTTTTTTTTTAATCTTTGGGCCTGTGACATCCCTTGGACGCTAAATTGTGGCACAAAGCTTTCAGTAATTTCCTATATCGAACAAACAAAAAGATTGAGACAGGTTATTTTAGTAACAACTGCCCTATAGGCATCAAGTCAATCTCATCCAACTAGACGCTGATTCATGATTGAAGGAGATGTCCATCCTTCGTCATTAGTAGTAGAAACCATCCTTATTAAAATGAATCTCCTATTTCACTCATAATTGAAAATTTCAGTAATCGATCCTATAACTTATGTTATCTCAGGACAGAAATAGTTTATAGGATCAACAAGTAACTTGGTACTGGTCAAAACTTCCTTGTCCTTACTATGTGATTTTGTTTATGAATGAAAGGCTACACATTATTTGGCTTTGGCAAAAGTTCCTTCATGTACTCTTTTCACCCCCCCCCTCCCCCCACCCACCCACCCACCCACACCAAAAAAAAAGATATTACCTTTTGCAGCATCAACCGTCTTTTGCTTTCTAGAGAACTCAGCAATTAATAATGCACCAACCTGATTAATGAACATGAATAGAATCCCTTCTCAAAAAGCATTGCTTCAAATGAAAGGGTTTGAAAGTGTATAACCAAGAAAACAAAAGCAAAAACAGAGGATTCCTAATGCTTATAACTCAAGACCAATTTGTTCCTCTAATGTCTATCCTATATGACTACCATTAACAGTTTCATAATATTTTCTTTTTGCAACTCAAAGACTGTCCTACTAACCTGGAGAAGCATAACTATATGGAGACAGTTTCATGACAAAAATTGTATAAGAACCTAGGAAACAAAACTGTCCAAAATGATCTGGATTTTCTAAGCTCAAACTGGTAATTCTTTCTCTATTAAAAAACATGTTAGTGCTATTGACCGTCTGCTCTGTATATGTGGCGTAGCATCTTCAAAATTGCTGACATCAATCTGACAGAAAGGTGAAAACAACTGCTACCATTGTTAAAGGATGTCGCGATTGTGTCTTTGTTTACGGGTGATGGACCTACCCATGCGCAGCCGTCGAGCTGTAAGTGCTTCTAACAAAACCTTCACTGCATCTTCAATTGCTTTAGCCTGTTTATCCAATCCATAGAAAACAAAATTTGGAAGGTCATGCAGCTCATCGAGGAGGCCTATTGCCGCTGCTGCTGTACATGTACGATCCCATGATGGTTGCGGTCTGACCTTGGCCAAAACATTACACAAGAGTTAGGAAAGGCAGAAAGGCAAGCACTAAAGAGGAACGAGCACAAAAATAAGCTGCAGTTCGGATCACGTGATTCACCTGAGTTTATGCATCAAGGATGCTCCTGTGTTCAGCGTTATGCAAGGAAGCTCATCACCCCACATTAACTCGTATTGGTCCTAACAATTAAATATCTCAGATCAACTGTTTTCTTTAGGAAATTGATCCACGTAATCAGAACTTAAATGAACCCTCAAAGGAATGCAACTTTGGCATGACAGGAGAACTAAAGGATACTGTGAATAACTCGTTATACCAAGTCACTCATCTGTATCCAACTAACAATCTAGTACTTTTAATACATGTGGTTCTCTTTTGTTTACCTTATCTATTACAGCAAAACAAAGTCCAATGTAATTTTCTAAGGGACGGAATGGAACTTTGGCATGATAAGAGAAACTAAAGAAATACTGCGAATTACTCGGTGTACCAAGGTACTCATTTGGATCCAACAATCTTGTACTTCTTATACACGTGTCTCTCTTTTTCTGTATTGCTACATATTTAACCAATTACAGTGTCTCTCTTTTGCTGTATTGCTACATGTTTAACCAATTACAATGTACTTCTCCATCGGTCGCGTGGGGGGGGGGGGGGGGGGGTCTCTCTTCGGTGGTTTGAAGGTTTAAGTTCTCCAATACACACTAGAGGATTGGGTATCAGGGATTTTGAGGGTCTTCAATAGGAACCTCTTGGTTATGTGGCTTTGAAGGTTCAGACTGATGAAGATAAGTACTGGAGAGTACTCAAAGACGAAGTATGGAGTGGATACAGGCAGATGAAGAACCCCTGCTATAAGTAGTCCATAACTCCATAGCTCAGTTCTTTGGAGAGACATTAACAAAGGGATGGGTGGACTTCTATAAAATATTGGGTGAGAGAGGATAAGTTTGTGGAATCAGACTGCAGTGATATGTCTCTCAATATCAGGTTTTCGCAGATGTTTTCCGTCTCTACGGAAACAAAAAAGCAAAGTTTGGCTAAGGAGATAAGGAGAGAAGGGGTCGAGGCCTTTCGAGGTATGCTTAGAAGGTAGAATGGAAGAAGATGGAGACAGGTGGAACTGGAAAGAGAATAGTGGTAATTTTACTGTAGAATCATTTTATGTGTCTTCCATAAGGGGGAATAAAAAGCGATCTTAAATTATAAGGCAAAAAGATTACATAACTTGCGAGATAGAATTGCCAGTCTCTGGATAACTATTACTATATGCCACTTACAGATGTGTTCTTTTTAGTAAATAGAACTTACTTTAAACCATCAAAATAATTTTTATGCATGTAAAACACAAGAGTTTTATAACTTCTATACCCATAAGATGCAAGAGTTCTGCACTTTCAGCAGCTATTAAATTAATTGTTTTTTTCTCCAGCTAGAGCTTTATTAGCAAAATTTATGTGCTCTAAGTCTCTAACATGCAGAATTGCAATTGAAATCTGTGCATAAATAACTTTTTTGAAAGCAACAAGTTATCATCACAAGAAGCAGAAGCTTTTTCAATGTCCTATGATATAATCTCATTAATCTAATTGGTTAAACCTTAATCTCAATTTATTATTTTCGTTCTTTATCGTTTATGTCTTCTTTTTGACAATGCTCATAGAAAAGTTCATTACTTCATAATGGAACTTGATTTTAAAGCGATAAAGAGTTACATGTGCTGGCTGAAGTACCTTCAAACGGCTGAACATTGCACCTGAATTGCTCCAAGTCCCATCAATTAGAATAAAATTCAAAGTATGGCCCACATCTGTCTACAAATGGCAGCAAAAACATTGACATTCATGCAATGTTAAATGAGAATCTCACATTGAAAAGTTCACATGATTGATCACCATCACAGGGTTTAAGCAGAAAAAGTACAGTGTTGAACTTTGAATTTGAAATCTTTATTCAAGCACAATCACTATAATCGCAAGAAATATTATGAGCAATGATATGTTTAGATAAATCTGCATAGCACCGTAAAGAAACATGCTTAATTTATATAGTGACTTTTTTTTTTGATAAGGAATCTATATAATGACTCTTTCAAAGCCACAAGTCTTGTTAGTTGTAACCAAAGCAACATTTAGCCAGCCAATACCTTTAGCCAAGGATAAAGGATCCCTACTTAGTAGCAAGGACCCTCCACCTCCAAACCTAACGGGGGAGCGTGTCACCAAGGGAGTAAAAATGGGAAAAGGCCCCTTTTAGGCTGCTAGGGTAGGGCGGCTTTCGGAGGGTAAGGTTTATCATAAAGCTAATCTTTTACTTGATGGAAGAAAATAGCTTAATTTCCGTCTCTTGAGACGACAAAGGGAAGTACAACCAAATTATATCCCCAAAGTTCCCTTATGGGTAATTTCAGTATTTTCTATTAATGGAGAACTTTTGGAAGCATTTTCACTTTTCTCAAAGTGTCAATTTCATTTCCAGAAAAAAAAAGAAGGTGAATGACTCTTCATTCCTACATTTGCTTCTCCTTTGTCATATTATCAACGACAACTTGGCCATATTTCCATGTCAAAAGTTAGGGTGGTGTATACCATTTCAGGAGGGGATTCTACATGTGCAAAAGTAAGTCTGGCCATACTATCCTTGACGGACTTCGCTGGTGCATTCTTGTTGGGATAAAGACACCAAACCTTATCTTTTCCTGAAAATTATGCAAAATATGAATCAAAAAGCCCTGCAAGTTCTACCAAAAAAGGTTGAATAAGATTAAATTGCACAAAGATTAACTTGTTTTGGCGTGAGAAATAGACGACATAGCGTTTTTCTAAAAGCAGAACACCTAATATCAACTTGGCCCAATAAGCAATCTCCTTCCTTGAAGCTAACTGGATGGGATTAATCATACCAAAGTATTCCGTTAACATCAAAAACAAGGGAAAAGAATTGTGATCATTTTCATGTTACCATCAATATTTCAATAAATGGCATCCAAACTTCAGTTTGCCTGTATCTACTGCTCTTCAGTACATCACAGAAAATTAACCCCAACAAGTCCATTGGTTGACTAAGATAATAATCAAATTTTTTCTAATTGGTGCGCAAGAAATTGTCGGGAAGAATTGATCAAAACTGAGAAACATGCTAAAACAATTAGAAGGGAAACTATAGATAAGGTAGCAGCTTTTGCTACTAAATAAACCTGTCGAAGATGTGGTGACCACCCACGTATCTTGGACATTGTCGTGGCACATGTATGTTAGAAACGGACCACCCACCTAGTTATTTTCTAATAGGAATTTACATGCTTGCATGGCCTAATTTGATAGTTCTCAAGAAATCTCAAATCTGTCTTAACCTCACATAACAGACACATTGTTTACACAATCGAATTTGGTAACCACATAATCGTTTTCACATATGAGTTAACTAACAGATAGTACTGTATTCTAGCTATTTATTAAATTTTATTTTTAGTTTCCATGCCACTTTTTGGATACAGATGGTCACCTCTCACACTCTTGACTAAAATACATAACAATTGTGTATCATTTTACCACCACAACAAGAAGGCTACACCAAAATCTGTAGTAATCAACCTTTTTGATACAAAAGACAATCATCCATTTTAGGAATCATGTGGTTGTTACAAGCATTTTCTGGACAACTTCAAAGGATTATGCTTGGACAGGCTGTCCTGCTTCATTCTAGTAGAATAAATTTCCGAACAAATTAAAATAAAAATGAATACCTGCAAGCTTCAGTGCATCCCACATCATTTCCTCATGTTCAGCTATTCCATAGAGGCACAAAGTAGCAGCCTGAATGCCAAACACTTGCCACAACAACTTCCCTGTGTTATTTTGTCGCAAGAAATCCTGCACAAGAATTGTCATTCATAGATACTTTTTATAAACAAGACGAATTAAGTGTGAAATAAGAAGAAAATAAAGATTGTAAGGGAAAAAAGAAAAACAAAAACAAGAAAAAGGAAAGATGAAAACGGATATGAAGAAAAGTTACCTTTGGATGCATATACAACCAAAACCGTACCCGATGCCAAAGAGGAAATGAAATAAGTTTTGAGCACATGCAATCGCCCGAGGGAAGCCAGCACTTGAAAATTTTACAACAGAAACAAACCACATGTGATACCATAAAAACCTATTTGTTTGTCAATTTAAAAAAAAAAAAAGAACTTTTCTAAGGCAAAATTTGCAGATCACAACATACTTATTCTTCATGCTTTAATGCAGAAAAATATCCCACAAAGATAACAAGAATAAAACTTTAAATCATAATCTTGATGCAAGAAGC
Source organism: Nicotiana benthamiana (assembly GCA_034376525.1). Taxonomy (NCBI): domain Eukaryota; kingdom Viridiplantae; phylum Streptophyta; class Magnoliopsida; order Solanales; family Solanaceae; genus Nicotiana; species Nicotiana benthamiana. Next base: position 8,583,121 of record CM067326.1, read on the forward strand.
AAATAGTTTACCTTCTGACAAAGGTAACCCCTACTTCCAAGCACGCGACACGCAATTTGTCGAGCTGAAAAGAACTGAAGTTTCGTTTCAGAATCACCTAAAGACTGATATGTCGCTCTATGCTTTTTATCCTCTTGCACCTTGAAGTCACCCTAAGGATCAGAGCAGAATGATGAGCTAATAATAAACAAGTAATTATGAAAGAGGTGAACAAACCTGAGGTAGAGCAATGAAATTCCTTAAAGAGAACGGGTAAGCATTATCAGGTCACATAATTATGAAAGTGGTGAACAAACCTGAGGTAGAGCAATGAAATTCCTTAAAGAGAATGGGTAAGCATTATCAGGTCACCGACCTCCACTTCGTTAAAAATTTGATCTCTCTTTTCTTTTGCTTAAGAGAATGAATAATTAAACATTGACTAGCTAAGAAGTGAATAAAGGCTGCAAGGTCAAAAAACTTAACACCAAAATATACTTCATCTTGTAATCTAATCTATATCTTTTTTCCAATACTTTTCATCTTCTCAAGGTAACAACATTTTTTGTTCATTTAGATAATTATTCACGCTATTTCTGCTGGAGTTACTAATGCTCTATTGTTTTTGTTTTTGTTTTTGTCTTTGTTTTTGTTTTACTGCTGTTTTTCTTTTATCCTATGAGCCGGGGGTCGATTGGAAACAGTCTCTCTGCCCTTTCGGGTAGGGGTAAGGCTTGTCTACATATTACCCTCCCCAGACCCCACCTGGTGGGAGTATACTGAGTAGTTGTTGTTGTTGTATAATGCAAGAGTAAAATTCGCCCAGAATACCAAGTGGATTTTTCGCTTCATGCATAGAAACACGACATGTTACTATAAAAAGTGTTGTCGATATAGGATTCTTACTATATCATTGTTATAAAATGGAGAAGTGATACGGGAGTGCTATGGATTGAAAAAATACTTAACAAGGTCGAAAGCATGTTCTACAGGAAAGTTGCAGGACCAGCAATATCACATGAGAGTGAATGTAGGCTTTCAAGGCCCAACTAACACGAAATGAATGCTGCAAGAATGCAAATATTATGATGAATGTGTTATTATATATGATTGGAGAAGATAATAAGTGATCACATCCAACAAAGGGTGCAAATGGTACACATAGAGGATAAGTGAGGTCACTTAAGACGGTTGACCATGTATTACATAGACTTATTAGTTTACCACTTCCACCATTGCGATAATATGATGGTTTTAGGTGATAAAAGGATATGGGGTAGGCCTAAATTCATATGAAAGGAACGCATCTCAGAGATGTATAATATCTCGAAATCAAAGCAAACCTGACAAAGAACAAAACATAATTGAAGTAAAAATTCCATATGTGGGAGCCGCAAACACAGACACCCACTCACTCACCTAGCTAACCCTATAGGGGCAAGTGTGAGATTTAGATAAATCCTAGTTTTCCTTCAAAGACAAATATTTAGTATTGGAATGAATTAGACCTAAGTACAAAGCAATTCCAGAAAAGAGATAGACCTGATAGCGTGGATTTATTTGGGATTGATGTGTAGTTGTTGATATTGATAGAAAATTGTTGTAAAAGTTGAGAACATTTGGTTCAGACAATTAACAATTAAACCAACACTGTCACCATTTTATCTAGTATCAACTAGTAGAGCTATTACCGAACAAAGGATCTATCAAAAAACAGTTCTACAAACGGCAGAACTCTCTAGGCCCTATGTGTGAATAAGGAGTCATCCATATCTAGAAGTAAACCGTCCCGATAAAACTTATAAATTCACAATGCACAGCTGACATTCTCTTTTTCTGACATTTTGACAGGGAAGCCATCAAAAGTTTGGCTATAAGCCATTCAAATTTCAAAAATCACCAATGTTATGATTGGAATTATGAAAGATAAGCAATTTTTTTTTTCATCCACATTTTCAACCAGTCAAAGTATATTCTGCTCAAATGTCGGAAAGAAGAAATATAGGTAATCTGAAACAATAATGCAAAACGTACAACCTCCATTGACCAAAACTGAAAATGTAACCAGTACAATTGGTTAAAGCTTCCTCCTTTTACAATTTATAGCAAACCAGAAGTTTAATCAGGCAACTCTTTTCGAACATTCTCGAAGTATATTAAATAAAATAAAAGAAGAGTATTTAGTTACCCAATTGACAATGAAATTACAAAATTTGACCCTCGTACAGCAAACTCTTGCTTTCTTTTTGGGACAAAATGGATTATCTTGATGGAGTACAAAGGGAGGGAGGGAAGACTAATAAATTAAAAAAGAACAAAACTATTTTACCGAGAGTTTGCCATGATTGCCACCAAAGATCATGTCGGCGTCACTTTTTTGCTCCAAAAGCTTCAAGTCATCAACTACCTGAGTAACCATGGCGGGTATAGGAGATGTGGTCCCCCACCCTTGCCATTCTTCAACGCTAATGCCAGATTCTCCGCTGCTGCTTACTCTATGGGATTCACTTAAAGGAGAAACAGAGGAATGCATTGTAGCTGTTGTTGTAGTAGACATAATCGTTTTGCTGCAAAATTGATGCGGAAAATCGAACAGGCTTCTGAAGCTCAAGGGTCTTGTTGGAAAGTTTAGCATCGTAGTGGGTGATTTTGGGATTTTAACACTACCCACTTTGGTTTACATACCCTGCAAAATCTCCTCCTTACCATTTTGGGCTTAAATAGCACCGCCTAGCCAGTTTTCATACTGGTAATTAAAAAATAATTAATATTTGTAAAGTCATTACAAATAGCCATTATTTTACCCTAACATAAAAATTTTAAGCATAATATATTGGAGATTAGTACACTTGTGTATTAATTTCCAGCATATTATGCTGCACCATTATATTATATTTGAGCTCCGATATATTATGCTAGAAATATACTGTAGCTCTAATATAAGTTCCAGTATATTAACTGGAATTTCAGTATATTATGATAGAATTTTTTTCAGATTTTGAACAGTATTTTCCTTCAGATTTATATTTACATGAAAAGTGACTAAATTCGATTACTTTTAAAACTGCGATTGTTTTTCAATGATCACTCGTAAATGGGATTTTTATATAGCTATATTGTAATAGAAATCAATTTACTACTTCTATTTAGGTTCCTTATTAATTACTTTATATACCTATATTTACTAATTTTATACAAAATCATAAAAAAAAGATAAAATAACATACCTTAAATACAGCGTACATAACGTCTTACATTCAAGATTCTCTTCCTTTTTCAAAAGGATTACAAAAATATTTTCCAATTTTGTACTTACCCACCATAAGAATTCTCCCTTACCTACTTGAAATACACCTCTCATTCCACTAATTTACACATATTTGCTCTACAATCAAGTTGTGAATACAATAATGATACAATTATAATACTATTATATTAAATTTTTAGTGTAAAATTGTGATTGAAACTTGAGAAAAATAAAGATTGTGTATCACATTTTTTTAGAAATGTATCGCAATTGTATTACAATTGTATATGTATTATAATTATTGTAGGAATTGTATTACAAATGTATGATAATTATATATTTATTGTATATTGTTAGGAGCAGTTGTGAATTCGTGATGAATTTTACAATTTGTATCACAAATATGATAATTGTACATTAATTTATTAGCATTGTATCAGATACTATTTTGGGTATTAATGTATCAAATACAAGTTAGATACAATTGTGATACAAGTATGATACATTTATGTTTTAGGCATTTATGTATCTGATATAATTCAACTACAATTGTGATACAATTATCATATAATTTTTGAATATTTTTCAATAATATAAAGATGTAGGCAATGGTGAAGAGAGAACATAGAGATTTTGGACGTAGATTAAAGGTTTTTGATTTTTTGAGAAAAATGAGAGAGAAGAGGAGAAAGGGAAAAAAGATAGCTGAAGTGATGTAATTGAATCTCTTAATTGAAGGTGCAAATAACAGCGTGGGAGCCTTTTTAAGAAGCAATATATATAAGTTGTAAGAAAAACCTAGATACTTATTAAAAACTATAAATTACAGAGAATATAGGTAAATAAAGTATAGTATAACTAAGTAAAACTCCATTTATAAACCTGGCTATTTTTAAATTTTTTCCTTCGGCTAGCCCAACCTATATGCTATTAGCCCAAACCAAAATTGAACTCCTTGCTCCATTTATGGCTTTTTTTGTTGTACATCATTGAACATTGTATATGCAATTCCACAAACTCTACCCTTTTGCAAAAGGAATTTTTACCCCTTATAGCAAAGGTTAACACCTTATTTATTTTAAATGAATATCATTAAAAAATTATATTTTATAAATATCTTTTAAGGTTTATAGAAAAATATTTAATTTTGGTTATCTCTTAGCTCTAAGCCACTAAATGCGCTAATCAGTTACACTATTTTCTTTTTCTCTCTACTTTAATATATTTCATTCTCTTTCTCCATCACATTAAAATTTCTGATCTCCTCCTCCTTCCACTGTTTTTCTTTATATTCCTTCCCATTTTCCCCTCCCTTTATACGCTAATCAACTTATTTTCATTCTTTTTGCTCTGTCTTCTTCTGGAATTGAATTGTAGTGGAGGATTAAGTTCAAGATTCAGATCATTTGAGTAGTAATCAAAATTTTGAGTAGTACTATGGTGCAAACAAAAAGTTCAAGATTATGGTGCAAACAAGAAGTCCAACAACAACAAAGGCTATGGTGCAAATAAGAAGTTCAATATTCTGATCATTTGAGTAGTACTTAAAGTTTTTATGATTTCATTAACTTCAACGTGGGAATATTGCTCATAATTTCAAGTCCAATAAGGAGATCGCGGCGATCGTGGATAGAGGATTCGATTTCGAAGATTTATAATATTTCTTTTAATACATTTTAATGTAATTTCAACGTATTACGATGTATTTTTCATGATATTTATTATATTCATTGTCTTTTTCTTTTAATTCAATGCATTTTGTTTTATTTAATGTATTTTATGGTATTCTCTATCTTTTCTGTCATTGTATTTCAATGTATCCCGATGTATTCTATGTATTTTATCGTATTCATTATCTCGCTATATGACATGGATGTATTCATAAGTTTTTTTTAATTAATATAATTTATGTATTCAAATGTATTATATAATTTCTCTAAAAATTACTATATTTTTTGGGGTATTTTTTAGTTAAGAATCTTTTTTATAACTGAAAATACAAATTTTGTGTGTAATAATTGAATTTGTTGAGTTATATGAGGAGTGCATTATGTTAATTGATTCACTTTCCATTTTAAAAATAGTGTAATCCCATATTTCACGCCGTGAATACAGTCAAATGCAATAATCTGTCCAGTTATAATCCCATGTTTCACTCCATGAATACAGTTGAATACACTCGAATACAATAACTGATTAGTTGGACTTCCCTGATTCATGCCTATTTTTGCTACTGTATTCATGAATACAATAACTTAAATACATCAAATACATCTTATAACCACGTAAAAAGTATTTATAATTCATAATATAGCAAATAATATCTATAGATAGCTAATTACACTAAAATATAATACTTTATAAAAAAATTCCCTTCGCAAAACAATCACTTAAGTTTGGGGCTTGAATCAAGATAATCAACATACAAGTTAGAGCACAAAGTCGATGCACATATGGTCTTGTCAAATAAAATGGGTCTAATATCTGTTGCAACAAATAAGAGAAAAATCCGCATTCGTCTTTTAAGATTAAGGCTTCACTTAAAGTGGTGCCTAATACATGGTAAAAATAGTATGATTTAGCCACTTTTTAGATTAGTATTTCAAAATAGTAATGTTTACCAAGTAAATAGTAAATAATTACTATTTTATTATAATAGAGATTGATCCAGCATAATATATTGTAGTTCGATGCACTTTTGTATGAATTTCCAGTATATTATACTGAACCGGTATACTTTGCTGGCTTCAATGAACCGGTATACTTTGCTGGCTTCAATATAATATACTAGGAACTGGAGTAGGGGTGCTCCAAATTCCAATATATTATGCTGGACCGGTATATTATACCGAAACTCCAGCATGTTAGACTGGAGTTCCAGTACAATATACTGGAGTATTTTGCCGGATTTTGAACAGTATTTTCGTTCAGATTTATCTTTACATGAAAGATGATTAAATTTCGATTACTTTTAAAATTAAGTTATTTTTAAACGACTACTTGTAAATCTAATTATTTTTGAATTTCTCTAATACACAAGTGACGAAAAATACTACATCTAATTAAATTCCATTATATCTAACTAAATTAGTGAGATGAATCCTTAACTTTAAATACCAATTACCAAAGCTACCTATGCGTCCACTATTATTTTGTAAGTGAATCCATACACATCCTATTAGAGTATATTAAATTCGAGAAATGTATATGTTTAGTTGTTTTAAAAAATTAGCTGATAATATATATAATTTTTGTAAGTATATATTATATACATATAATAAATATATTTTTTGATACACTATTTAGCTAACGAATATAATGAATTTTAATTGTACATGACCAAACTCGAAAAAAGGGGCATGTCCAAATTAATTTCAAAACACTAAATTTCTTTACCCTATGAGCATTAAAAGGAACCAGAAGAAAAACTTCAAGAGGTCACGAGCCAAATCGCCAAAATCCACTGTCCAAAAATCAATGATCTTTTACATTAGATTAGGTATTATTGTTAGCAAACCATGTCAATGATATACCTTAATTTTTTCTCTTCCTATTTCTTAATTGTTTGAAATAAATATATTATCGAATTGGATAAAGCAGTATAGTTTAATTCAACAAATAATTCGAAGAGTGGGTTGAACAATAATGCTTTGCTTTGTCGGTGACGTTTCCAATCATTCCATATCCGTGATACATTTAATTCGCTGATGTTATAAATATATATTATGTTATGAATGTTTATTTAGTATTTTATTATGGATAAATATTAATTTCGATAGAAGATTATTTATATTTGGTACAATAATAATTTATAAGCAACTTACAAGTAATTTACATAATAGCTTGCAGTAGTAGCTTACAAGCAGCTCACACAGCAGCTTGTAGTAGCATCTTGCTTTATTTCTATAAATAGATAAAATCTTAATTTATTATGTACATGAATTTGAAGTTAAATAATAAATCTCTCTCTCTACTTGTCTTCGATTTTTAAATTTAAAGACTTTATTTTATAATACGTTATTAGCACGAGACTCTGACATCTCAAACAAATACTTTAGAAGTATCAAAGGTATGAACTTTTTTTTTATACATAACGTCAAATCTTTTTAAACGTGAATTTGTAATATTAAATATATCAGGAAAAAGTTACACATGTTAGGTGCTTAATGCTAAAATTTATCTTAATATGATGGGTCTAGCAGACACCATCAAAGATAAGTGATGTGTTTTATATGCTATGTATATTACTGCCATTAAAATAAAATAAAAAGATAATTAGGAACCTGGTAATTGATCCATAATCATTGGACGAGATTCTGGAGCATTTAATGAATTTAAAACATTATAATTTGTATATCTTTATGTCCCATTTTTCACTTACTCGTTTTCGAATTAAGATTTTAATTGTAATCCAGAAGAGTAATACTGCATAGGAAACTATAAAATGGATGACATTGTCAGATTCACTTATATTTTTGTAGAGCTTGCAAAAAATATTTAACCATTAAAAATAGTTATATTTTGTATATCTCATTGTAATTAAATTTTGTTAACCACCAGAAGTAATATATGCATATAATAACTATAAGTAATAATTTAGGTTTTCTATGGTTACAATTGAAGATAAGTTAGAGAAAATTTCTCTACATTACTTGTATGCCTCGATTTGCTCCTGAAGTAACAATATCTTAAAAGAGGTTCTACGCCGTCACACAATTTGGTGTGATTAATGCATGTTCAAATAATTATGTTCCATTCCCTAAAGGATGATAACTTTTCATAACTAATAATCCATTCCTGAAGTAAATGTGACAATATCAATAAAGCTCGTAAATATGAGGGCGCTTTTGATGTGAATATATTACAATTCACCTCCAAAAGAGGTAATATTATTGAGGGAATATATACTTACTATTTCGTATTTTAATTTTGCTCTTGAAGAAGTAACGCAATTGAAATTTTCTCCTGAAATAGAAAAATATTATGAAACTGTGTCATTCTATACTTAAACAAAATAATAAGCTATTCAAAATTATTTTTGAAGCATATTTTCATTTCTTGGAGTGAATGAAGAACTACCACAACTCACCTCCTGAAGAGGTAGAATAACAAAGGATATAAATCTTATTTTTGTGGCATAGAAATCATTGTCGCACGTACCCGTTGTACGTAAAATATCTTGGAAAATTTTATTAAATATCACTCCAAGGCAAAAGTATTCTTGTAGAATGCTCTATACTACAACCACATTAATCTGTTCTGGTTAGTTATCGAGTTCCCCGAAGAAAATAACAACTCGAGTAATTTTTCCTAAATGATGTAATGACTATATGGTTACTGCTTTGTTTTAAAATATTTAGATGTTAATGACATTTCTACCTTAAGGAGATATTTGTCACAAAGTTGGTGATAAAAATACTGAAATTCTTAATTGCTTACATTTATAAATTTAGAATTATCGTTATACTATCAATTTGATTATGATTTTCTCACATGATACCAGAAGTGTCTGAGCACTATTTGATTGTACAAAATTTATCAAAAGCTTCTGAAGAGCTAACTGTTTGTCTAAAAGACACATGCTACAAGTAGTGTCTGAATAATATTTAAATGTGAAAAATAAATTGAAGGCTCCCGAAGAGCTTATATGCAAATTTATCATTCATATTATATGATTATGGTCAAACAACATGTTGTAAACTTGAAGTTTTCTAATACACATGACAATCATACTAAGACTACAAATGATTGAAAGATTGAAAATCTTCATATTTTCACAATCATAAGGGGTAGATATGTATGTGAGAAGTTACCCGCCTTATTCTTCAATTTGTATTACATCATGTATCAAAGTAAATCAGAAGTTTACTAATGCAAACACAACTACAGTAAATCATTTACTTATACAAAAGTAGCCACAGATCAGAAGTTTACTAATGCAAAAGCAGCTGTAGTAAATCAGAAATTTACTTGTACAAACGTAGCCACTGTCGCACCTCCTTTTTACACGGCTACCCCGAAGGATGACACGTATAAGGAAGTTTTTTCAATTAAAGTGACATTATTCGAAATCTGATTGTTTATTTATTAAGAATCGCCACTTGGGATAGGTTTGGCTTTTGGTGTCCCAAGTCACCGGTTTATTTTAGAATCCCAAATCGAGAAAATTTTTCGACTGCCCAATTGGAGCCTGCGAACCAAAAATTCTTAAGTAAGGAATTATGTTGACCTGAAGGAAGGTGTTAGGCACCCCCGGATCCCGTGGTTCTAGCAGGGTCGCATAAACTATTATAAATGTCTAATTCCTTGATTTTTATACATGCTCGTCCTATAGTGCAATTTTAAAATTATTAACCGCTTCATTCATTTTAGAGATATTTGCAACGTTATTAAAACATGTCTCGAACCACTTCACATAATGCACCCGGGTTCTCGACACATTCTAATATCGCTGAGACTTGGATTTGGGTCACATAAATGCACATCCGGGTTTATGAAGATATTTTATTAACATATCGCGCCTATAGCAACTACGCGTTTTGAAATTTGTAGAAGGCCGTAAAATTAACTAAATAACACTTCCAAATTTCTATGCATCTTTTATTGCGGTTAAGGAGCCCACGTAGTGCATGATTATGTTAGTGCGGCTCACTTTATTTTATTAAGGCAACCTAAATATGTCCTAATTATTTCACGTGAATGATACATTCAACAGGAGATTTAGTACCTATACTTTTCAGCCTCATTCATGGCTGGTTTTATCATTTGGGCCTCCTTTGATATTGAGCCCAGGAAATGCATCTCTTTATGTTCATAACTAATGGCAGTTTGGGACATCATTTGAGCCCAATAATATTGGACTACAAATAATCATAATAACAGCCCTTTTTGAATCGCTACACTATAATCGTCGACATTATGGAATTGATAGTTTTTCAAAGCATACTGAAGACGTTTTAACAAAGAGAATTTCAAAAAATATGTGATCTTATATTTGCAAATAATAAGCTATAACTCAAATTTGGATATGGCATCTATGGAAAGGAATTGATGTACTCATCATTCAGAGTACATGTACAAACATTGAGTTCCTACTTTCTCACATAATAAATCATAAACATCAAATAATTATGGACTGACCCACTTTAAAACTACTAAATATAAATAAATTAAAGTTATAGGCTATGTACTGTCCAACATTATTACACATTTATACTTATTACAACACCAGAAATGCTACTGAAAAATAATAACATTCATAATATGACATTGATACATAAAAATAAAATTGTCTTCATTATCAGTTATAATCTCGAACGTGTACAACTATTACTTCTCAAATTTTGAGTGAGGATTGGTACCTAGAATTTCAGCAGAAAAAGAAGAACATATGAGCAAGTTAAGCGAGTAGCAAGCAAGCACAGCAGCCAAATTGCCAGTTAACCCAGGAAACTCAAGAAACTTGAGGAGCAAATAATGAAAGAATAGATTTCTCTGGCAACTCTAAAATGCACATGCATCAATCCATCTTCTGCTTATAATGAATAGAAATTCGATTATTAAAGAAGACTCAAATAGAAGAACAAAATTGGAATGGATTTCAGCTGAATCTTATGAAAGTGTATTTCAATGTGTACCTCTATATCTGAAAAATTATCCTCTAGCTCTCGAAAAAATCCAAAAAAAAATCCCCTTGAAAATGATCAGATGTTACTTTTATAATTAAAGCCTTAGGACAACATAAATCTCTTTGTTTTCCTTTTAGCCCATTATCCATTTTTCAGTTTTGCCTACATGGTCCTTAATTTTCTAACTTGTGTCTCAAGTTTTGAGGCAGAAATTATACTTGGACCCCTCACTAGAATGTTCCAGGAGTTTGTTACAAGATTCTTTTTATTCAAATGCCCTTAATACTTCTGTCCATTTTCTTAATTATTGGCCTAAGTGTTTCGAACCCTGGTACTTATCTATTTGGTCAGAAACTGACCCTAGTTAACTACTTCAATTCATAAACTAAGATTATTATTATCAAATAGGATCAAAATCTGAATTGCTATTCATGTCCAACTTTTAGTTGAAGATTTATACCACCCTATGCAAAACAAATGATCAAGGGTCAGGATTTAATCAATGAAGCGCACACATTCAAGCAAATATCACAATGTGGACTTTAAATTACTCAGAAACAAAGATGAAACCAATTATCACAACCTTCAAAAGCACATGGATACTAATCGATTTTAGGACCAGAGGAAATGAAAAATCAGAGCAAGTTTATTCAGAGACCATCATGAATTTGAATATCAAGTAGACTATTTAGAAGCAGGTCATCCAATCGTAAAACCAAAACATGTAGTGGGGAGGAAGTCACTAACCAGAAAAAACTAACAGACGAGTAAATGGGTCCTTTGCATAACAAAATTTATGAAACTTAGAAGCAAACGAAAGGAAGAACCAAAACAATCAGAATAGAACCAAAAGCAACTATACAACAATTATAAGAACGGACAAATGAAAACACTCAGAAGAGAACTAAAGCAATTATAAGAAAGAATACAGGAACTTAAAGTAATTAGAAGACGAACAAGCAAGCAAGTAAAAGACGGACAAACGAAATTAAAACACTCAAAAAAGAACTAAGGAAGAACAATTAGACAATTATAAGGGCGAACAAATTAAAAAGAAAAACTCAGAAGAAAACTAAAGCAATTATAAGGAGGAATACATGAAATTAAAGTAATTAGAGGACAAACAAAGGAAATTAAACACTCAGAGGAGGACTTTAAGGAATAACTCAAAAAATTATAACAACTAAAAGACAGAACCAAGGACATTAAAACACTCATAATAGAAATAAAGAAGAATCCTAGAAAATATATGAATCAAAAGACAGATAAAGGAAATTTAAAACACTAAGAAGAGAAACAAGGGAACGTAGCTTTCTTTTCAGTGCTATAACCCTAAAATCAGACTCCTTCAAGTCTCAAGTCTCTTCGACCTTTTCTGAGATGGTCTCTGGTCTTTTGAGACCCTAGTCTCATTGTTGGAAAAGAGGATGGGCAATTAGGCTAAGGCTGATGGACTTTGAGACAGAGTGGGGTTTCAGATTTGATTTTTGGTCGTGTCTAATTTCGTTCGAAGGTCGTGGGTGGCACGGTTGTGGATGGGGACGTGAGACGGTCACCAGGGACCAGTTTGAGAGGGTTCCAGTGAGTTTAGGGTTTAGGATTTGATATTCGAAGAGGTCCGTTAGGATTCGAAGAACGAAACCTATATGGTTAGGAAGAGGGGTAATAGGCGGTTCATGGGTGTTATTTTGGGTCGATTTAGGGTTGGTGTTCCCGGAGCCGGCGACCCTTTTGTCGAATATTCGACGAGTTGGGGGGGTGGGGGCTTTGAGGGAGCTAATAGTGTGAGGGGAAAAAGGAGGTTGAGCGAATCCGGTGGTGTAATTTTGGGGCTGTTTTGTGGCCGGCTGCTGCCGTGAGGTGATTTCCGGCGGCGGCATTAGGGGTGGTAGACGCCGGCGGAGCGGTGGTGATACACGAGTGTAGTTAGATACGAGGAAGATGAGTGTTTGGTCTCTTGCATATACACAGGGGTTTGGACATATTTATGGGCTTGGGGAAAGGGTTTCAGGGCCGTTGGATTAACGTTGATGAACAGCTGAGATGGATTGGCCCAAAACGATGTCGTTTTTGGGCATCTCTTACATGCAATGGGTTAGAGACCGGTTATCGGGCTGGGTGTCGGGTATTTGGACGGGTATCATGCTTTGGGCCACCCAGGTTTGGCCCAATTGTGGCTAGCCTAGGTTAATTAAATCCTATACATTTTTTTCTTCTTATTTATTATTTCCTAATTTTATTTCTAAAATTCTAATTAGGCTAAATCAAACTAATAACTACCTAATGTGTAAAATTAATTAAAAATACAAAAATGAAAATTAACCATAAAATGCTAAACAATAAAATGTCAGAATAACTACTCGATATTTGTGATTTTATATTTTCAAAAATAAACCTTAATTATCAATTAATTTAACAAAACTATGTGAAATTAAATCCTAAATGTGTATGCAGTTTTTGTATTTTTTACGATTTTTATGCATGCATCAAAGAAAACACACACTATGCGCAATTAAATCCTAAAAATAAATATTAAAGAGGAAAAATCCTAAGCTTGAGAATCCCATAGGAGTAATTTCAACGGGGTAAAAATCACATGCGCACAGCTGCCCCTCTTTGCTCGGATTCGTGCAAAGACAAGTGAGCAAACACGAGCAATTTTCACCCGACTGAATACTCCGTGTGAAGCTTTTTTCTTTTGAAAAGTTCCTGGCCGAACCTTGCTTCAAAGGTTGCCTACATATCCTCGGCGATAAAGGAATCAAGTCAGTATAGTTCTGGAAGTTTTGGTAGCTGGGACTACCGTTGGCTGTGATTTCACCGCTGTTGCTGCTGCTACCGCTTACCGACTCTTTATTACACAAAGGAAAAATAACAGCTAAGGTAGCTAGGTCTATCAACTACGGTTACAAAATTCCTATCCATGAGTCTCTTGAAACTTGATCTCGAGTCTTGGCTAGATCTTGTAACAGACTTCGATCTAAATCCTGATGCTCGTCAGCTGCAGCTGCTAGCTTATTCCTCAATTTTGAAACAAAACAGGACATGCAGGTCTTGAGATTTCAATCAAATTTAGGCAATCCGTGTATCTGTCCGCTTCACCATTTTGAATTAATTTCTTTTTTGTTCTTTTCTTTCTTTCTTTATTGTTTTGGATTGAGATTCCTACTTCCGGTCATCTCGAATTATGTCCCTTAAGGTATAACCTGCTCAGACATCTAAACAAGTAAATGAAAGAAATTGTTTTGCCCCAGCTTTCGCTGGGAAAATTTCGTGAATTATTTGCATCATAAATCTAAGGTATTTCTTTATTGAAAATAACAAAAGTCAGGATTGTGTATCTTTTGATCTGATCTGCCAGGTTATGCTGGGAAAGAGAAAGGGTCTCCGTGAGGGATAGGAGAAGGATCCACGGGTTATGTTGGGATAAGAATGAAGGGTCCTTTCTGGGGGTAAGAGAAAGATCCGCGGGTTATGCCGGGATAGAAATGAAGAGTCTCTACTGGGGATAAAAGGAAAACCACGGGTTACGCCGGGATGAATAAAATTTCCTGGGCTATGCTAGGAGAAACCGCGGGTTATGCCGGGGTTGAAAGGAAAATTTTCCTAGGTTATGCTAGGGAGATCCACAGGTTATGTCGGGATAAATGGAAGAATTCCTAGGTTATGCTAGGAAGATCCATGGGTTATGCCGGGATTGAAAGAAAAACTCCTAGGTTATGCTAGGTAGATCCACGGGTTATGCCGGATTGAGAGAAAACTCCTAGGTTATGCTAGGGAAATCCACGGGTTATGCTAGGATAATGGAGAATTCCTAGGTTATGCCAGCGGAATCCGCGTGTTATGCCGGGATTGAATGGAAAATTCCTGGGTTATGCCAGTGGAATCCGCGGGTTATGTAGAGATTGAGAGGAAACTCCTAGGTTATGCTAGAGAGATCCACGGGTTAGCTAGGATGAATGGAAAATTTCTGGGTTATGCCAGGGGAATCCGCGGGTTATGCCGGGATTGAGAAAAAAACTCCTAGGTTATGCTAGGGAGATCCACGGGTTATGCCGGGATGAATGGAAAATTTCTGGGTTATGCCAGGGGAATCCGCGGGATATGCCGGGATTGAGAAAAAACTCCTAGGTTATGCTAGGGATATCCACAGGTTATGCCGGAATGAATGGAAAATTCCTGGGTTATGCCAGGGGAATCTGGGTTATGCCGGGATTGAAAGAAGACTCCTAGGTTATGCTAGGGGATTACCAGGAAGTGAAGGGCCACAAAGATTCTTTTGACTACGCTGGGGGTAGAGAAGGGAAGGAAAAGCCCTTAGGTTATGCTAAGGATAGAGGATCTTTAACTCTTGGACTATGCTGGGGAGTAAAAGTGGGAGAAAAGGGGTCCTCAGGTTATGTTGGGGATGTAAAGAGAAACTTTCCGGGTTATGTCGGGGAGCGAAGGAAGGAATTCCTTGGTCTATGCTGGAGGGGGTGAATGCAATCCTTGGGTTATGCCAAGGAAATCCACAAGCTACACAAGGGGAAACTAGGGATTGGAATACCATGTTATCATGTTTATTTATGAGTTTGCAGGAAAAGAATGTAAAGAAAAACTTCCCTTTTGTTATTGATGCAACACCATTCTTTGTCCTCGGGCAGCTCCTTTGGTTGTGTTTACCCCGTGTTCCTTTTGTTTTACTAGATTACACCTGCGTCTACTTCAATTCAAAAACAAACTGTTAGTTTGAACAATGATTGGGTTTGTGGCCTTGTTCTGCTTGATTTCAACCTCATTTATATTGGACGAGAAACCCTTGACTTCCGATCTTTGCCTTGTAGGTTGGCCGGAGGGGAACTCATTTTTCGGGTTGGTTTTTGTTTTCCAGGCCTTTGGTTATGATTTTTTTCCTAATTTTCATTTCAGGGCTTGCCTTTGGGATCTTTGATAGGAACCATTATCCTGCTTGGGCTTAAGCTTTCCGATCTTGATTTACCTTCATGGACTCTTTAACTTTGAATTTCTTTTCCTTTTATTTTCCTGCTTTTGAAGCGTTTAGCCATCATGGTCATCCGGGGTTGGCTAAATGCGCTTTCCGATACGGAACATTCCTTTGAGTTCTTGCCAGGAGAAAAACCCATGAGATCGAACGTGCTACCTTCTCTTCGCGAAATGGTCAGGATATCAAAGTTATAGGGGAAAGGAGTGGGAAATCAACAATAAAAAAGAACATGAATTTAGAGAGGTATGTCTCTTTTGGAAGGAAAGGGTGGACTTATCTGGGAGTGCATGCCGGCTTTAAAATGGAAACGACATACTTCTTGGACTAAATAATCGGCCCAGATCCATTTCTACTTTCTGATTTAAAATCATTCAAAACCAAGGAAACTTGCTTAGGCTTGGGGTGGCAACATTTCCTCTTTTCGGCCGACGACGCCCTTTTTCGGGTTTTCGCCAATCAGCCTCTCTCATTTCTCTTCTCCCGTCGTTCGATAGCGCTCTGTGCGAGTTTTCACTAAACGGACTCTCTCATTTTGTTTTTCTCTGCTCCTTGTCGCCTTATGGTGCCCGAAGGTTTCCACCGATAAGACTCTCTCATTTTATTTTTCTCAAAATTGAGTTGTGCTGAGCCCCAACAAAGATATTTTTCACGTCCTTGTTTTGACCAATTGATCAGAAGGACTTGGACTAGGCTTCTTGAGTAAAGGAAGTTGGATGGGAATCTACAACTTTGGAACCATTCGGGCGGATTTGTAACTGAACCGATACATCTCCGCCCCAGTTTTTGTTCTTGGGGAATTGAGGTTTTTATTTTGATATGACTGAACCTCGGGGAGAGACTGCCTATGTATCCTTTCGGAATCAAGTCAGACGTAGTTCAGGAAGTGTTTCCTAAAATAATTTGTTTGTGTTTCTTCTACATTTTTTCTTTTTTTTTCTTTTTTTGTTTTATTTTTGTTTTCCTTTCTTCTTTCTGTTTTCTTATTCATTCTTTTTTTTCTTTTTGAACAGCACTTCCGGGTTCCAAAGAGGGTGATCAAAGAAACGTAACCGGCTCAAAGGATTTGCGAAGGATTGATAGTGTTTATGGTAGTGGGAAAGAAAATCCTTCGTCATTTCAATCAACCAGAGTCATTGCTGCAGGGAGTTCAAATGTAATACCTTTTTGCTGTATCTGCATTTACTGCCGCCTCGGGCTCGTCTCCTTCAACGTCGCCCAGGTATTATGCTCCTTTGGGCAGTATCTTTCTGATAATGTATGGACCTTTCTAATTTGGAGCGAATTTTCCTTTGGCTTCCTGATGGTGAGGAAGTATACGCCTCAATACCATGTGCCCGACTTCGAAATTCCTAGGGCACACTTTCTTGTTGTAAGCGCGGGCCATCCCTTGTTGGTACAACTGCCTATGACAAATCGCATCCATTCGTTTTTATCAATTAATGACAACTGCTCCAAATGAGTTTTAATCCACACGCTATCCTTAATTTCTACTTCGACAATTACTCGGAGCAAAGGGATTTCTACCTCTGCGGGTATGACAGCTTCAGTCCCATAGACCAGCAAGTAGGGAGTTGCTCCTACCGATGTGCGCACTGTGGTGCGATATCCCAACAATGCAAAAGGCAACTTTTCATGCCATTGCCTTGAGCTTTGAATCATTTTCCTCAAGATCTTCTTGATGTTCTTGTTAGCTGCTTCAGCGGCACCATTAGCTTTGGGCCGGTAAGGGGTGGAGTTCCAATGTGTTATCTTGAATTGATCACATATTTCTCCTATCAGACGACTGTTCAAGTTGGCTGTGTTGTCTCTAATGATGGTTGCGGGATATCCAAAACGACAAATGCAATTGGAATGCACAAAATCTACCACAGGTTTTTTGGTAACAGATTTAATAGTGATGGCTTTGACCCATTTTGTGAAGTAGCCAATAGCAACCCGTATTAATCTATGTCTATTTGAGGCTTTTGGTTCAATCAGCTCAATGACATCCATGCCCCAGGCAACAAATGTCCAGGGTGCTGACATAGGATGCAATTTAGTTGGCGGTGCATGAATCAAATTCACCGTGCACCTAGCATTGATGACATTTTTGAACGAAGCTGAAACAGTCCTTCTCCATGGTCATCCAATAATACCCAACTCGGAGTATTTTCTTTGCCAGCACGTACCCGTTCAGATGAGGTCCACATGCTCTTGAGTGCACATCATGCATGATTCTTCCAGCTTCCTCAGCGTCAACACATCTCAGCAAATTGAGATCTGGAGTCTTTTTGTATAAGATTCTAGAAGAAGCTACTTGCGTGGAGTCAGATGGTTTTCTTTTGCTCCCCGGTGGCCTGCTCGGGATACTCCTGTGTTTTCAAGAATATCTTAATTTCATAATACCAGGGCTGTGTGCTGGACTCTGCTTCGGTCATATTACAATACCCATGCCTTCCTCTGATTTGGATTTGTAAAGGATCGACGTACGCGTTTTTGGTGTAAGGCAACATGGAAGCCAAGGTGGCAAGTGCGTGTACTAGCTCATTGTGACAACGAGGAATGTACCTGAATTGTACGAACTTGAACAGTTTGCTGAGGTCCTCCACATTCTGTCTATAAGGGATGAGTTTAACATCTCTTGTTTCCCACTCTCCTTGAGCCTGTCGGATGATGAAATATGAATCCCCCACGATTAGCAATTCCTCAACATCTTGGTAAATGGCCATGTTCATGCACATGATGAAAGCCTCGTATTCAACTGTATTATTGGTGCAGAAAAATCAGAGCCTGGCTGTAGCCGGATAATGCTGACCTGTGGGTGAGATTAAAATTGCCCCAATCCTTACGCCTTTTGCGTTTACTGCTCCGTCGAAGAACATTTTCTAAGCGAGGATGTCTTCAGATGCTACTTCCACCAAAATTCACTTCTTCATCATGGAAATAAGTATTCAAAGGCTGATATTCATCATCAACGGGATTTTCGGCCAGATGATCTGCCAATGCTTGAGCCTTCATTGCAGTACGAGTGACATAAACTATGTCGAACTCGGTGAGCAGGATTTGCCCGCCAATCGCCCTGTGGGCATCAGTTTTTGGAATATATACCTCAATGGATCCAGCTTGGTTATGAGGTAGGTGGTATGAGCCTGCAGATAATGCCGCAACTTCTGAGCCACCCATGTCAAGGAGCAACAAGTTCTTTCTAGCAGTGTGTATTTGGCCTCATAACTAGTGAACTTCTTGCTCAGATAATAGATGGCTTGCTCTTTCTTATCATGGTACCTGAGAATACAACCAAAAGAGCTTTCCAGGACTGTTAGATAGAGAAATAGCGGCCTTCCCGATTCTGGCGGGACTAAAACTGGTGGGTTGGTCAAATAGTGTTTGATTCTGTCAAAAGCTTCTTGACACTCAACAGTCCATTTAACTGCCGCATACTTTTTCAATAGCTTGAATATGGGCTCGTATGTAGAAGTTAACTGGGCAATGAATCGGCTGATGTAATTCAGTCTTCCCAGTAAGCTTATTACATCCTTTTTGGTCTTTGGAGGAGGTAACTCTCGAATGGATTTTATATTCGTCAGATCCAATTCAATACCACTTCAGCTGACAATGAATCCCAGAAGTTTGCCTGACGGGACCCCAAATGCACACTTGGCTGGATTCAATTTCAAATCATACTTGCGAAGACTTTCGAAGAACGTTCTTAAGTCCCTTACATGATCATCGTGAGTCTTGGACTTGATAATCACGTTGTCACATATACTTCTATTTCTTGATGCGTCATGTCATGGAAAATGGTGGTCATGGCCTCCATGTATGTTGCCCCAACATTCTTTAAACCGGAAGGCATATCTCTGTAACAGTAAGTTCCCCAAGGTGTAGTGAAGGTGATTTTTTCTGCATCTTCCTCATCCATCAACACTTGGTGGTATGATGCGTAGCAATCAACAAAGGATTGTATCTCGTGTTTGGCACAGTTGTCAACAAGGATGTGGATGTTAGGTAGAGGGAAGTTGTCCTTGGGACTCGCCTTGATTAAATCTCTGTAATCTACACACACTCGAGTTTTTTCGTCTTTCTTAGTTACCGGGACCATATTGGCCAACCATGTGGTGTATCGAACCACTCAGATTACCCCCGCATCTAGCTGTTTTGTGATCTCTTCTTTGATCTTATCACTGACATCAGGTTTGAAATTTCTTTGTTTTTGTTGGACCGAAGGGAATTCGGGATATGTGGGCAACTTATGAACCACCAGATCAACACTTAGCCCAAGCATATCATCGTAAGATCAAGCAAATAGATCTTTGAATTCCAAAAGAAGTTGAACCAATGAATCCCAGATTTCTTCATTCACATGGATGCTTATTTTAGTTTCCTTTATTTCACCGTGATCGCCTAGGTTAACCGGTTCGGTATCATTTAAGATTGGCTTAGGTTTATTCTCAAAGTGTTCCAACTCTCGGTTGATTTCCCTAAAAGCCTTTTCTTCATCATATTCCGTTTTTTGGTTCATTATTTCACAGATTGGCAGCATGTTTGGGTCGTGGCATGAAGTCTGTGAGCATGTCATTTTATTTAAAGTCGCATTATTAGGCTTGAAAGAAGAAAAATTTAAAGAAAAACAAAAATCAGAAAAAGGTAGAGAAGTGTAAACGATGAAATATTGATTTCATTTATTTAAATTGTAAGATAAGAGGGTTTACATTTGGAATTTAAAGGAAAAAATGCTAAAGAAAAACACCCGAGTACACCCTGAAATAACTCGTGATGTATGAAAAAGTAGCAAGGCAGGACTACCAGGCCTCCCTCCTGACTGGGAAAGGCGTGGCCTTCCATTTTTGCAACTTAGCATCCGGTCCCATATAGAGAACTTCAGCAGTGGTTGAGCCTTCTCCCAGCTGGACCATGTTGGCTTCATACAGTAATCTCCTCATGGATCCACATATCTCCTCAATTTCTTCTGCTGTGAAGGTCTCGTCTTCTTCTTCTTCACTGTGCTTTGGTTTTAGAAATGTCTTGTACAAGTGGGGTAGGGGTTGTCGTAAAGCCTATCCACGGCGTTTCCTACGGTTGGCCCAGGTGATATCTTCTGATGTTGGATGAAAGCTTAGCCTAAAGAACTTTTCTACGGCAGGCGAAGCGACTGGCTCAGTTATGCCTTGTAGGGAGCTTCCAAGTCCTTTGCCTGGCTTAAACCCTTGGAATGTCATCTCTCTTGCCACCATGATCGAGGCATTTTAGAGGAAAGGCTGGGGGAAGGGTTCACCTTCTTTGTATTGGTCGGCTACCACAATCTCAAAAGCTTGGTACACTATATGCTCACTTCCCTCTTTGGATTTGAGACAGGGGACGGAGGGATCCCGGTAAATTGACTGTTCATCTTCTCCATGGACCACAATCTCCTGGTTTTCAAGTTCGAACTTCAGCATTTGGTGCAGAGTAGAAGGCACCGCTCCTGCCGCGTGAATCCACGGTCTTCCTAGGAGATAGTTATAGGATGTGTCCATGTCCAGTACTTGAAATGTCATCTAAAAGTCAACTGGAACGATGGTCAATATTAAGTCAATTTCCACTATGGTGTCTCTTTTGATTCCATCAATGGCTTGGACATACACATTGTTGGGATGGATCCTCTCTGTTCCGATCTCCATTCTTTGCAATGTCGACAGCGGGCATATATCTACCCCAGAACCTTCATCTATCATCACTCTTTTGACATAATAGCCCTCGCATTTGACGGTGAGGTGCAAGTCTTTGTTGTGGGGAGCTCCATCCGGAGGTAAATCATTCTTGCTAAATGTAACCTGATTAATGGCAAGGAATCTTTCTGCCATTTTCTCTAGTTGCTCTACGGAGGTTCCAGCCGGTACATAAGCTTCATTCAAGGTTTTGGCCAACACTTTCTGGTGCTCTGGAGATTTCATCAGTAGTGACAATAAAGAGACCTTCTCGGGAGACTTCCGGAGCTGGTCCACCGTCTCATATTTTGGCATTTTCATTTTTTGAAAGAAGGCTTCTGCTTCTTTAGCATTTACGAGCTTTTTGGGTGGAAATCGCTATTTGGTGGTAGCGTTCACTTCTTCCATATCTGAATATTTCTTTGTGGGATGCCGTTTTTTGAGTTTCCCCGATGATCTCTTCGCCCTTATATGTGACTATGGTTTCTTGGTAGTTCTACGGGACTGTAGAAGGGTTTGTCATTGGCTTCTGAGGTGCGCGACAAAATACCACGGGCTCATTCAGCCTTCGTGGTTTAATCGGTCCCCGTTCCACATAAGCTCCCTTGGGTATATACATCGTTTTGTTCAACTCAAACTTTCTTGGGGGACTTAAAATGCGCTGTTTTTCTTGACGCCCCCATGGAATGTAACGTATGGTTTCCTTGGTAGGGGTCGTCTCAGTTTTGATTTCAGATCTCTGTTTCTGGATGCTTGGCTTCACTCATTTCCTTTTCTTCAACCTTCTTGGGGGTAACTTTCGGTTTTCTTTCTGCATTAGCAATGGCTATTATGGATTTTAGGGTAGGGTCAAATTCTTTGTCCTCACAAATCATTCTGATGACTGGACCATTGTTATGAGTCGGCAACGGGTTATTGGTTACGTTCGGGACATCTTCGTCTCTCAGCACTATCTTCTTTTGTTCTATTAATTCCTCTATTGCTCGTTTCAGAGTCCAGCAGTTTTCGGTGTCATGTTCTTCTGCCCCAGAATGATAAGCACATCGTACACCCCTTTGATAGGAAGGTGACTCAGGGTTCTGTCTGTTTGGGGGCACGGGCTGCAGGAGACCCATATGGACCAATTTTGGGAATAAGCTAGCATAAGATTCCCCTATTGGACTAATGTTTTGTCTCATGGGTGGTTCCCTGGGATGGTAATTATTTTGTGGAGGACGGGGATTATAGTGTTTTTGGGGAGGCTGATTTCTCGGGGCTTGGTTTCTGTTGCCCTCTTGTTGTGGTCGAGCAAACGGCTGGGAATTCATGATTGCATAAGGTTGAGGAACGTATTGCATGTCTTGATGTGGATAGTAATATTGAGAGGCCCTTTCCGAGAATACAGGTCTGTGAGCATGATTTCTTCTCATTCCGGAGGCTGCCATTGACACTTCTTCTTTCTTTTTGTTTCTCGCGACCCCTCCTGCTCCGCCTTGGATGGTCTGGAAGGTTGCCCTTATGGCGGACTGACTCAGAATTCTTCCTGTTTTCAGTCCATTTTCTACCATCTCGCCGATCTTAATTGCTTCTGCAAAAGGTTTGCCCATTGCTGACATCATATTTTGAAAATAATATGCCTCTTGCATGTAGGAAAACAATGACCACCTGTGTCTCGTCCATGGGGGTTTTTACTCTTGATGCTTGTTCGCGCCACTTGACAACGTGTTCTCTAAAGCTTTCTGAAGGTTTCTTTGTCAAGTTGGCCAAAGAATTTCTATCCGGGGCGATGTCAATGTTATACTGGAACTGCCTTACGAAATCCGGGTGAGGTCATCCCAGATATTCCATCGAGTGATATCCTGGTCCATGTACCATTCAGAAGCGATGCCTACTAGACTCTCCCGGAAATATGCCATCAATAGTTCTTCCTTTCCTCCTGCCCCACGCAGTTGGTTGCAATATTTTTTTCAAATGAGAAATGGGATCGTCGTGTTCATCGTCCCTTTAAAACTTCGGCTTTTTGAATCCCAGAGGAAGATGTAGGTGTGGGAACATGCAAAAATCCGAGTAGGACACGCTCCTCTGCCCACATAATCCTTGCATGTTTTTCAAACTCTGTTCAAGACTTTTCATCCTTCTTGTTATTTCATCTTGTTCATGTGTTTTAGGGGTTTTTTCTAGCACCTGTGTGAGTTTGTATGCTGGTTGAGGATAGTTGTATGTGGGGTATGGGGGAGGCTCGCTTTGGTAGTTGGGAGTTTTAAATGTGAAAGCTGTAGGATCAAACATGGGCCTCGAAATCGTAGGGTATGTGGTGGCTGCGCATGGAGGGGCCGTAAAAATATTAGGCACCGGGCCAGATGTGAACATTGAAGGGCGGCCTTCAGAAGGCACTCTGACAAAGTTGGCTAATATGGTGGGCTGCCTCAAGAGGATATTTGGGTGGCTGATGGGGATGGTGGAGGTACCCCCCGACCTTGGGAAAAGCTCGGGAAATTTGGGGATAGCACTTGGAGGTTCTTTTCCATTTGTCCAAGTGTCCCACATTTCCATAACTAAGAGTCGAGGGATCCTATTTTCTTCAGCTGTTGTAGGTTCTCAGGCTGGGATCCCCGCAATCGGGTTGTCCTCTAGGATGGGAACTACTATAGAGTCATTTCGGATGACATCTCTACGCTTCTTTTTGATCTAGTAAAGTATCTGTGCTAGGCTAGCTTACCACAAACCGCACTATTCTTTAAAAACCTGGACTAGAAACTAGAATTTCAAACTGTTAGGTTGCGATAGATAACAAACAGGAATTGCATGTTGGGTGTGATGCACATACGCAGTTAATGGGTTTCTATATGCTTGCAATGGTTGCATGCATCATCCCGACATTTATTCCGAATTACTTTTGTTTCCTACTTCTTATTAGCTATTAACTTTTCCTCTTTTAAAAGAATACAGTCAAATCCTATGAAGATTGCCTACGTATCATGACGCCGCATGAATCAGACCGAGCGTAGTTCATTGAAAAATGTTATGTAAATAACAAGATATTTTGGGATTTTAAAATTTTATAAGAACTCTGATTACAAAAGCTAACAAAGTGAAAGGCAACTACCAAACTTGGACACCATAAACTTACAAACTCGAATGGCGCGTGAAAGAACATACAAACAGACTCTTTTAATAGAATATAAATTTATGAGTACATTAAGACTTCAACTGGTTTTGGAGCTTGCGGGGCATCAACCGGCCTTGCCGCAGGCTTGCATGCCAAACTTCCTTGGAGGTGGTGGAGATCTTCTATCACTTGACCAAAAAATGTCATGGCGGTAGAAAAGAACATAGATTTCGTCATGTCCTCACAATAGTTGCACTTTGTGGTAATATATTCTGCGATTTCCCGCACCCTCTCCCCGATGACACCGGTTTTATGTAATAGACGCCCGATTTGCTCGGCCCTTGCTTCTAGAGTTCATTCTGATCCTTGATTTAGCTTTTGCAATTGCCGCAAATCCCTTTCTAATCATGCTATTATTGCATAGCAATGATCTCTTTCGGCTTTGAAGTCCCTGGCTTGTTTGGACATTTTGTTTTCAGTCATGATGACCCTTTGCTTTAAACCAACAATCTCATTGCCATTCCCTTCTTTTAATTTCTCAAGGATGCGGGCTCATTCCTCTGCACTTTTGATTAATTGATTCCAAACCCTGGATAGCTCACCCTCTGCCTTATCAGGTCGAACCCGTACTCGGTTAATTTATGCCGCAAATTTTCTATGAGTTTTTCATCTTTTGCGCTCCTAGGAGGATTTTCTGTGGCTGCCTTCTTTTCTGGATTTGGGCTCGTAAGGCTTCATTTTCTTTGGTCAATATCTTCTTTTCTCCCTCACTGGCTGTAGCTTGCAAACTATTTTCAAATTGCAGCTCTTGGATTTGCTTTTCCAGCCTTCCTATAGTAGCCCTATATTCATTTTCCTTGGCTAACCAATCCCACTACCCTTGCGATGTCTCAACAAATTTTTGGAGATGTGGTCTCTTAGCCGGCCTCCCAGGCTCTATGTCTCTCTTGTACCAAGCAACATACCTCGGTGCAACCTCACCTTTAGATACATCACGCAATCGAGTATCGGCTGTCAAGTATTGACATTCACTCCAGATTTGGCGTACAACAACTTCAGGGAATTGACCATTTAGGCTTATCTCAACCGCATGAAGACTAATATCCTCGTCCCTAGGGATCATTTGGCATCTACCCAATTGTCTTAGCACTCTATACAGCGCATAGGGTTAGACGCTTCGGAGGCCTATCAGATGGAAATGAGGTCCGGTGGCTGGCATATACACAACTTCATCCACCGGGAGCCACCCGAATGTCCACTCTATCTGATTGTGAACTTTTCTACTGATATTCAAGGAGTCCAAGAATTTGTGCACGGCAAGGGTTCTTGGTGCAGTCAGTTATTGGTGTCTTAAAGGGATTGTAGGGGTCCCGATATATCCGGTCATTTCCTCCAATGTCGGGGTGAGTTCTAAGTCCGAGAAGTGGAAGACATTGTGGGTCGGGTCCCAGAATGTGATTAATGCTTTTATGATGTCTCCCCTTGGGCTAATTTTCAACAAACCACTGAGGCCTCCCAGATGTGTATTTACCCTTTTCTGTCCTGCTTCCCCCTAATCATTCCACCACAGCCGCACCTCTAAGGAAATTTTGTTCATGAACATTATCGTGCTCATTCTGCAACATTTATTAAGGCGAATTAGTATTCTCAAAATATTAAAACCAGTGTTTTATAAAATTCATTTCTTAAAATCAAGGACCGTCTTTGCAAATACGGCCTTGCAACACTTCAGAGAGAAGATTTTTCAGGCTGTGCTTGCTTGCCAGTTAAAAATAAGACTCAGAGGTGGACATTTGTGCGAAATCATTCCTTCGGCGTCCCTTACGATAACATTCAGCTATTTCCGGCAGTAATGGCATCACCCGATTTATTCAAAACTAGTGGATAAAGAATTTGTTTTTGTGGTTTTGGCATTTTTGCAAAAGAATGGTTAGACCCGGCAAAACAAAAACCCAAAAAATTATTGAATAACTTTCCCACTTTCTTTTTGTTTTGAAACATCTGGCAGCATTTCGATGCTGTTTTGAGCGTTGGTGTTTTTTTGCAAATGATTTATCTCAGCAACTCTCAAATTTCCTTTTATTCACAAGCCGGTCAACATGCGAATCAAAAGCACATGAATACACAAGTAGCACGTAATATGCATCGGGATGGTCTTTTCATTTCGGGTCACCTGTCCTAGACGGAACCAACCCCTGTGTTGAGTCGCCTAAGTCAAATGCATGATGCAAATAAACGTTCCTACTAGGGATCCGGCATGAGGTTTTGTTATATTAAGTGTAGAACCTTTGCATAGGGTCTTGATTGTGCACCCGAGCGGACAACTCGAGTCGAGGAGGGGGTTACGTACCGTGAACCAAAAGGCCATCCGGCTTAGTAACTTGTCCGGCCTCTTTCTTACTTTCAGGTATGACACTAACAGAATAGGGAGTCTCAACCAGTAAGCACATCCCCGGAGGTGAGAAGTGAAGTGTTTTGTAGCAGTTTGTAAGTACAGTTCAGATAATATCAAAGCGATAAAGCATTTTAGCACTTAGCACAAAACATGTAATGAAATCAGATGAAGCCAGATATAACAGTTATTATAAGCTCGAATTCTTGAACCTTGAACCAGAGATTCTGGGTTATCCCCTGCAGAGTTGCCAGAGCTGTCACACCTCTTTTTTACACGGCCACCCCGAAGGATGACACGTATAAGGGAGTTTTTCCAATTAAAGTGACATTATTCAAAATGGGATTGTTTATTTATTAAGAGTCTCCACTTGGGATAAGTTTGGCTTTTGGTGTCCCAAGTCACCAGTTTATTTTAGAATCCTAAATCAAGAAAAATTTTCGACTGCCTAATTGGAGTGTGCGAACCAAAAATTCTTGAATAAGGAATTCCGTTGACCCGAGGGAAGGTGTTAGGCACCCCAGGATCCCGTGGTTCTAGCACGGTTGCTTAAACTATTAATAAATGGCTAATTCCCTGATTTTTATACATGCTCGTCCTGTGGTGAAATTTTAAAATTATTAACCGCTTTATTCATTTTATAGATATTTGCAACGTTATTAAAGCACGTCACATAAATGCACCCGGGTTCTCGACACATTTTAATATCGTTGAGACTTGGACTTGGGTCACATAAATGCGCACCCGGGTTTAGGAAGATACTTTATTAATATATCGTGCCTATAGCAACTATGCGTTTGGAAATTCGTGGAAGGCCGTGAAATTCACTAAATAACACTTCCAAATTTCTATGCATCTTTTATTACGGTTAAGGAGCCCAGCACGTAGTGCATGATTATGTTTGCACGGATCACTTTATTTTATAAAGGTAACCTAAAGCGACTATAGTTTTCTATTATGCTTGTCTCTAAACATGTCCTAATTATTTCACCTGAATGATACATTCAACAAAAGGTTTAGTAGCTATACTTCTCAGCCTCATTCATTGCTGGTTTTATAATTTGGGCCTCCTTTGATATTGAGCCCTGGGAATGCATCTCTTTATGTTCATAACTAATGGAAGTTTGGGCCATCACTTGAGCCCAGTAACATTGGACTACAAGTAATCCTAATAACATCCCTTTTTGAATCGCTACACTATAATCGTTGACATTATGGAATTGATCGTTTTTCAAAGCACACTGAAGAGATTTTAACAAAGAGAATTTATAAAAATATGTGGTCTTATATTAACAAACTAATAATCTATAACTCATATTTGGATCTGGCATCTAAGGAAAGGAATTGATGTACTCATCATTTAGAGTACATGTACAAACATCGAGTTCCTACCTTCTCACAGAATAAATCATAAACATCAAATAATTATGGACTGACCCACTTTAAAAATACTAAATCTAAATAAATAAAAGTTATAGGCTAAGTACAGTCCAACATTATTACACATTTATACTTATTACAACACCAGAAATGCTACTGAAAAATAATATTCATAATATGACATTAATACATAAAATAATATTGTCTTCATTATCAATTGTAATCTCAAACGTGTACATCTATTACTTCTCAGATTTTGAGTGAGGATTGGTACCTGGAGTTTCAGCTGAAAAAGAAGAACCTACGAGCAAGTTAAGCGAGTAGCAAGCAAGCAGAGCAACCAAATAGCCGTTAACCCAGGAAACTCAAGAAACGTTAGGAGCAAATAATTAAAGAACAGATTTCTCTGACAGCTCTAATATGCACATGTATCTATCCATCTTCTACTTATAATGAATAGAACTTCGATTATTAAAGAAGACTCAAACAGAAGAACAAAATTGGAATGGATTTCAGCTGAATCTTATGAAAGTGTATCTCAATGTGCACCTTCATATCTAAAAAATTATCCTCTAGCTCTCGAAAAAAATTCAGAAAAAAAATCCCCTTGAAAATGATCAGATGTTCCTTTTAAAATTAAAGCCTTAGGGCAACAAAAATCTCTTTGTTTTTCTTTTAGTCCTTTATCCCTTTTTTCAGTTTTGCCTACATGGTCCTTGATTTTCTAACTTGTGTCTCACGTTTTGAGGCAGAAATTATACTTGGAACCCTCACTAGAATGTTCCGGGAGTTTGTTACAAGATTTCCTTTATTCAAATGCCCTAAATACCCCTGTCCCTTTTCTTAATTATTGGCCTAAGTGTTTCGAACCCTAGTACTTATCTATTTGGTCAGAAACTGACCCTAGTTAACTACTTCAATTCATAAACCAAGATTATTATTATCAACTAGGATCAAATTCTGAATTGCTATTCACGTCCAACTTTTAATTGCAGATTTATACCATACTATGCAAAACAAATGACGAAGGGTCAAGATTAAATTTAATCAGTGCAACACACACACTTAAGCAAATATCACAATGTGGACTTTAAATTACTCAGAAACAAAGATGAAACCAATTATCACAACCTTCAGCACATGGATACTAATCGATTTTGGGACTAGAAGAAATGAAAAATCTGAGCATGCTTATTCAGAGACCATCATGAATTTGAATATCAAGCAGACTATTTAAAAGCAGGTCATCCAATCTTAAAACCAAAACATGTAGTGGGGAGAAAGTCACTAACCAGAAAAACCTACCAGACGAGTAAATGGGCATGCATGCCTTTGCATAACAAAATTGATGAAACTTAGAAATAAATGAAAGGAAGAACCAAAACAATCATAAGAGAACCAAAAGCAACTTTACATCAATTATAAGGACGGACAAATGAAAACACTCAGAAGAAAACTAAAGCATTTATAAGAAAGAATACAGGAACTTGAAGTAACTAGTAGATGAACAAGAAAGCAATTAAAAGACGGACAAAAGATATTAAAACACTCAGAAAAAAACTAAGGAAGAACAATTAGACAATTATAAAGGCAAACAAATTAAAAAGAAAAACTCTGAAGAAAACTAAAGCAATTATAAGGAGGTATACAGGAAATTAAAGTAATTAGAGGACGAACAAAGGAAATTAAACACTCAGAGGAAGACTTAAGTAAGAACTCAAGAAATTAAAACAACTAAAAGACAGAACAATGGACATTAAAACACCCAGAAGAGAAATAAAGAAGAATCCTAGAAATTAAAGCAACTAAAAGACAGACAAGGGAAATTTAAAACACTGAGAACTGAAACAAGGAAACTTAGCTTTGTTTTCAGTGCTATAACCCTAAAATCAGACTCCTTCAATATCTCAAAGCTCTTCGACCTTTTCTGAGATGGTCTCTGGTCTTTTGAGACCCTTGTCTCATTGTTGGAAAGGAGGAGGGGGTGTCAGGCTAAGGCTGATGGACTTTGAGATGGAGTGGGGTTTCATATTTGATTTTTGGTCGTGTCTAGTTGCATTCGAAGGTCGTGTGTGGCAGGGTTGTGGATGGGGACGTGAGACGGTCACCAGGGACCAGTTTGAGAGGGTTCCGGTGAGTTTAGGGTTTGGGACCAATCTTCGATTTGGTATTCAAAGAGGTCTGTTAGGATTCGAAGGACGAAACCTAGATGGTTGGGAAGAGGGGAAATAGGCGGTTCATGTGTATTATTTTGGGTCGATTTGGGGTTGGTGTCGCCGGAGACGGCAAAGCCGCTGAACCTTCTGTCGAATATTTGACGAGTTTGGGGGGGGGGGGGGGTTTCAGGGGAGCTAATGGTGGCAGGGGAAAGAGGAGGTTGAGAGGATCCGGTGGTGTAATTTTGGGGCTGTTTGGTGGCCGGCCGCCGCCGTGAGGCGATTTCCAGCGGCGACGTTAGGGTGGTTGAGGGGTGGTAGACGGCGGTTGAGGGGTGGTGATACACCAGCGTAGTTAGACATGAGGAAGATGAATGTTTGGTCTCTTGCATATACATAGGGGTTTGGACATATTTATGGGCTCGGGGAAAGGGTTTCAGGGCCGTTGGATTAGCGTTGATGTACAGATGAGATGGATTTCCCCAAAATGATGTCGGTTGGGGCATCTCTTACATGGACTGGTGTAGAGACGGGTTATTGGGCTGTGTGTCGGGTATTTGGACGGGTATCATGCTTTGGGCCACCTAGGCTTGGCCTAGTTGTGGCCAGCCCAGGTTAATTAATTCCTGTACATATTTTTTTTATTTTTTCTTATTTATTATTTCCTAATTTTTTTTCTAAAATTCCTAATTAAGCTAAATCAAACTAATGACTACCTAATGTGCAAAATTAATAAAAAATGCAAATTAACCATAAAATGCTAAACAATAAAATGTCAGAATAACTACTTGATTTTTGTGATTTTATATTTTGCAAAACTAAACCTTAATTACCAATTAATTTAACAAAGCTATGTGACATTAAATCCTAAATACTTATGCAATTTTTGTATTTTTTATGATTTTTATGCATGCATCAATGAAAATACACACTGATATGCGTAATTAAATCTTAAAAATAACTAATAAAGAGGAAAATCCTAAGCTTGAGAATCCTGTAGGAATAATTTCAACGGGGTAAAAATCACATGCTCACAGCCACAGTGAATCAGAAGTTTACTACTGCAAAAACAGTTGCAATAAATGAGCAATTTACTTATACAAAAGTAGCCACAGTAAACCACAAGTTTACTAATGCAAAATTTTGTGCCATAGTAAATCAGAAGTTTACTAAGAGATAGTGCATGCCAAGATAAACTTGAATTTTCATTTGCCATTTTAAAATGAGCTATTTGAGAATTCAGATAAGCATATACTAAAGAACTAGAAGATTCTTCAAGAATTCTCTTGTGCTGCTTGTTCTCATATTAAATTGGTTATACCGGCTAAAGTAGGGACTAAGACCCCTGAATTCTTGAATATATAAAAGGTGAATATGGGCCCATTTACCTATTATGTAAACCACTAATAGATGCATATATAGGATGGGTACATATGTGTCATTGTCAATTAGCAGTTTGGCATTTGAAATTGCTTTTCTCAACTAAGAGCAAAACTTTCAGATTATGAAATCAAGAAAGTTCATCTTGATAATACAGGTTTATATCCAAGCTGGTTTATTATTGAATACCTCCTATTAATGGCTAAAGCATTGCTTATGAGAACAAAGCTTCATGTGTTGGTCTATGATTTTCTAAATTGCATATAGCAACACTTGTATGTATCAGACCAAGAATATATATAAGTCCTCCCCTCACAATTGGTTTAGGATCAAAAGCTAAATATATTTACTATCTTTTGATGTGTGGTATATGATTAATTTATCTACCACAATGCACAAAGATATGTTTTCGAAAGAAGATTGGAAATATATGTTAGTTTTCTAATATTTGGGGGATGAAATAATTAGCTGAAAGATATGCTATATAAATCGAATTATAATTAGTATGATCCTCTCTTAAAAGATAATTCAAGTCAAAGGCCAGAAGCATTTGTTGATCCAAAATAAAATATCATATTTCAACTACAAATGTTCCTATTAAAATTAAAGTCCCCGAAGGATAGAGTTTACTGTACGCATGAAGCGTGGTAGACCAATAGATTCCAAAGGTAAAAATTCTTGAAAAATGATAGGAGCTAATGATCATATTGAGGAGGAAATAAGCTCTAGAAGAGCCCACGACATAACATTTCATTGAACTCCCCAAGAAGTTCAGGTACTTGAAAGTAAAAAAAAGTGATGAGATCTCAACAAGTTATGTTGCTTAGGAATTGATACAAAGTGATCGTCGACGATACATTTGATATAATATAATGCACAATATTGTAAAAGATTGTTAAGATCGGAAATGTAGTCCAGACAATTAAAGATATCATGCCATTTTAATGTAAGTCATAACTTATATGACTCTTTTGAGTAATTCTATATGAAGATCCATGATTTAAAATGCCTGAAGCATATAGTTCAAAGTCTCGAGAAATGTACTCGATCATATTACAATGATCTTTGTACGGTTTAAAACAATATGTGATATGTGGTAATATCTCCTCAGCGAATATTTTACTGAAAGAAAGTTATATATATGTATCCATGTATTCAGAATTTGATATACTTGCTGTTTATATTGATGACGTAAATCTTGTCGGAACCCAAGAAGAGCTCTAAAAAGCAATTGAATATCTTAAGAAAGATTTGAAATGAAAGTCTTGAAAAGACAAAATTTTGTCCTTGTCTGCAAATTGAACATTCAGCGGTCATGATCTTTATCCATAAATCTGCCTATATAGCAAGGGTCTTAAAACGCTTTTACATAGACAAAGCGCACCCATGGAGTATAACAATAGTTGTTCAATCACTTGAAGTAGATAAGAATTTGTTCCGACATCCAGAAAAGGATGAGGAACTCTTTGGTACCCAAGTGCCCTATCTTAGTGCAATTGGTGCAATAATGTATCTTGCTAATGCTGCAAGGCCTAACATAATATTTTCTGTTAATCTACTAGCAAGATATAGTTCTTCTCCTATACGAATTAAGGATCCGTTCTTACCTCCAGAAGAGAATGATGAACTCATTGGTCCAGATATACACAAGTCTCTGCAGTGTACTCTTTTTACCTTGCTCGGGTTTTTTCCCACTGGGTTTTTTCTGGTAAGGTTTTTAATGAGGCATCTTGCAATGTATATTATTAGTGTACTCTTTTTCCTTGACTATGATTTTTTCAGGGGTTTTTTTCTAATAAGGTTTTAATAAGGCACATAACAATGAACATCCAAAGGGGAGTATAATGAAAATATTATTGTGGATATCCATTTATTACTCCGCTGTAGACAATATTCCTAAAGAAGATTATCGACTTAGTACTCCATTAAAATTTTCTACAAGCAGCTGATGCTTGCAACTTGCAAGGAACTCAATGAAATGACTTGTATCGGCTTCTTGGTTTGATGAGATTAACTTAAATCAATTTGAAATAGTGGTGGATAATATTCTCTACAAACTCAATTTTTTGAGAAGATGGTATAAAAGATTGGAATGCGGAGACTCAAATTTCTGAAACAAGGTTTTCATAGGGGGAGTAAAATACGCGATGCACTCTTTTTTCCTTACTAAGGTTTTTTACCACGGGGTTTTCCTTATCAGGTTTTTAGTAAGACACCTAGCAATGCGTATTACTGAATATGTATACTCTTTTTCCTTCACTAGGACTTTTTACATGGGTTTTCCTAATAAGGTTTTAACGATGCGAATTATCTTTTAATGAACATCCAAAGGAAAGTGTTATATATATATATATATATATATATATATATTATGTTATGAATATTCATTTAGTACTCCGTTATAGATAAATATTATCTCCGGTAGAAGATTATATATATCTAGTACAGTAACAGCTTACAAACAACTTACAAGCAGCTTACATAGCAGCTTACAAAACTGCTTCCAGTAGCAGCTTACAAGCAACTGACAAGCAGCTTACACAACAGTTTACAAGTAGCTGACAAGCGGCTTACAAGCAGCCCGCATAGTTGCTTGCAGTAGCAGCTTACACAAAAAATTTCGTTCTTCTATAAATAGAGGAGATTTTAGTTCAATTATGTACACGAATTTAAAGTTGAATAATAACTCTCGCTATTTGTCTTCGGCTTCTTTACTTTAAAGTCTTTATTTTATAACAGCTCAACTATTTCCATCCAATTCCAGATCCTAAAGGGATTTAAAAAATTAAGGGATTAGAGAAATTTCTTCTCGAACATATTGCTGCAATTGGGTCTGGTTTTGGTTTAGATTTATGAAATTAAGTTATGCAAATGCTTTTTGAATGATTAATTTGGGAAAGTTTTGTTTGGATTTACTATTTGAGAACAAAATACTTTTAGAACGCATTTGCATTGATTTTGATAAAGATCCATCTTATAATCGTTTTTGTTTTTTCGAGTAATATTGTAGTCTGATTTACAAAAAATATAATCTGTTTAAAAGGATAAATCGTTTCTATTCAATTGTTGTGAAATAATAAAAATATTTGTAGCCTAAAATAACGCCTGTATTTATGGCTCCTAATTAATCTTTGATTTTGTACCAATTAAATGCTCAATCAGTTAAGGTAAAATCTCATATACAACGTGAATCTCTCCTCTTTTCTTTTTCGAATCTCTCCTCTTTTCTGAACCGAAATCAATCATTCTTCCATTGAAAATCAGATTTTGTAGTTATTCAGTGATAGCCAGGGTACGGAATCATTTCCCTGAAAAGTTGGTATCCAGATCTCCAGTTCAACCATCAATACGGAAAAAGGCCAGAAAAATTTTTCCGAAGAATAGATACACAGAAGCTTTCGACTAACAAGGACTTAATTTTGTCTCTTGCAATTGATCTCGTTGCTGCACTGCCGCGTCAAACCCAGCCTCAAACAATTGGACTGGAAAATCCCATCGAACAAAAGAGGATGTGTATATCCTCCACTTCTAGTAAGCATGGCACTTTAACTATAAGTGGAATAACAGTCATTCAAGTAATTGCTCTTTCTCTTATCAGAAGAAAGAGAGCATTGAAAACAGAAAAGAGAGTGCATTCTTGAGCCAAGAATAAGTGTCAAAGACAATATGCACAAACAAGTCTATTCAATGAGTATAACATTTTAGCTTTACTAGGGTGGACCGGAAATTAAGCCAACATTGATGAACTTGTCTCATCGGCAATCTAGTTGACAACCACTCCACTTAGTTTGCTGGGCCTTCCACATCATACTGACCTATCGCAACCCTTTGAATCTCAATGGTTTAGTTTATCAGTGACTCCTCACTTGGACATTCAGTTACTTTTTCTTATTTCAAAATTAGATTTTCCGATGATCTTTTGGTCTCAGATACCTCTAGTCAAATGTGGGTAAATGTAGTTAACGTTTATACGCAATGTTTTCAGTGTTTTTAAAATGTAGTCAAATGTGGGTATATGTAGTTAACGTTTATATGCAGTGTTTTCAGTATGTTTTTAAAATGTAGTCAAATGTGGGTAAATGTAGTTAACGTTTATATGCAGTGTTTCCAGTGTGTTTTTAACATGTAGTCAAATGTGAGTAAATGTAGTTAACGTTTATATGCAGTGTTTCCAGTGTGTTTCTAAAATGTAGTCAAATGTGGGTAAAATGTAGTTAACGTTTATATGCAGTGCTTCCAGTGTGTTTTTAAAATGTAGTCAAATGTGGGTAAATGTAGTTAACATTTATATGCAGTTTGTTTGTAGCTGATTTGTAAAAATTACTTTACAAATTACAAATCAAGTAGACTGTAACTACATATATATCATGACGATACATTAAACCTTATAAATAAAAAGTTAACTACATTTTACCTACATTAAACTACATTAAACTACAAAACTATAATTAACTACATTAAACTACAAAAACTATAGTTAACTACATTAAACTACAAAAACTATAATTAACTACAAATTTGAGTCAACAGTCACAGTTCCAAAAAAAAGTACATTAAACTACATTAAATTACAAACACTACAATTAACTACAAATTTGATTCAACAGTACATTTTGCCAATTAACTACAAATTAAATCCAAAAAACTACAATAAACTACAATTTGTATTTTTGATGAAACAATTTTCAAAAAGTATTTTTGATGAAAAGTTATTTGTGTTTAATTAATTAATTTAAAATATACTTTTGAGCAACAATCAGTATTTGGCCAAACTTTTAAAAATTGTTTCCAAATGTATTTTTCATAAAAAAAAAATTTTTAAAAGCTAAGTTTTTCTGCTCTAAAAAATAATTTTTATTTCTATTCAAAATCAGTTTTTCCCTTCTAAAAGTTTTGGCCAAATATTATAATGTTAAGAAAAATAATGGAAAAATGCACTCCACAAAGAATGCATTTTTGAAACCCGACGTCGAACTTTGAGTATATAAACTCCATCTTCAAAAATTCAAAATCTTATTTCGACTTTTTTTTTTCAATTATTAAAATCAATGTTTTCTATTTTACTTTCTAAAATTATTTATAAACATTATTGTGAATAACTGGAATAAACTAATTAATTATGAAAAGTGAGAGGCTTCACCGACAGATGACAAGGAGTATATCTTCCATTATAAACGTGTAAAAAAATATATGAAAAGATCTTGTTCCACAAATCAAGCCTCTAATTGTTTCACAAATCAAGCCTCTAATTAATAGTTGATCCTTAAACCTTAAAGATAAATTTTGGTATATAAATTGAAAGGTGGTATACTTAAATGTAATAAAAACTAACCTTAAACATGAGTGGTTATAAGGTTTGCTATCTGGAATGTATATATAAAAATCCCATTATTTTTCCTGAAAATTTTACAACTTGACACATGTTATATTAAAGCTTCATTTGTTTGCATTTAATGAGGGTTAAAATCTGAATCAATCAGATCTTAGCGCGTGTATTTGTTTTTTTATTTAAAAAAAGTCTGGATGGGTTTGATTCGATCTATTTCGGTCAAACCTTAAATTGAGTTTTAATTTTGTCCGGAGGTTACAAAATACAGAAAATACACGCCTTTTTTTCGATGCTGTTTTTCTCTCTCTTGAAATCAGGCTATTTCTTCTAAACCCAAAACAATTTTAAGTCTTCGTACGTCTCTCTCTTCAAATATTCTAATATTTCTTCAAATATTTTAATATTTTGCATCTAAATTATAACTAGTTTTGAGTTTATTGTTTTAATTTGCTGGATAAGTTTGACTAGAAAATAAATTTACGTTCAATATTTTTTTTGTGGTTACATTTTGTTACTGCAATTGTTGTTATTAATATATAATTTTCGTTGATAATTCAAATAATTTAACAATTGGATCAAACATAAAATATTGATTTATATCTTATAATATTTCAATTTATCTCAAAAAATATCTTTTTTTGTTTAAGTTAACATTTTTACTAATTGATATAATATTTAATCACCCTTTTGTTTTGAATTGTATATTCTTTTATCTTGAATATAAATATATTATACGTATTCAGATGTTAAAAAACAAACAGTCTTAATCACTTAGTATTCTACCATATCTTACTATTCAGACATGCATTCAAATTCAGACGTCTTAATCTTAAAAAAGATAAATGAGGCCTAAACCACCAAGTTTAATATCTTTTTACCAGTCCCCACTCACTTATTTATCCCCCACCCACCCTATTAACAGTTCCACCAACACATATTTTGGAATGTAAATAGGGCAGGGCAGGGTAAGGTAGAATAGGGCAAGCCTTGATCCATTAATTTTTGACCCGCCCTGCTCGATTTAGTCTTTTGTCAAAGTTGTGCCCTGCCCCGCCCCGTCCTCTTGAGCCCTGTCCTGCCCTATCTTGTTTGGACCTTTTTATTTATTTATTTTATTTTTTTCTCTTCATTATTTAATTTAGAGTATGCTTTTAATTTCTTTTATCTTTTCAACTTTTTATTGGAACATTTGAAATATTGTTTAGTTGTTTATGCATATTAGTTGAATAAAATATTTGTTGTTGATTGAGATTCAGATATTTTCCTTTTTGTTGTTAAGCCATTTTGTTTCTGTAATCTTCTCACGTGGGTTACTTCATGGCAAAACTCATTTTTAATATAATTTTAGCTCAAATAGATTACTTCATATAACTTGGTAATATTTGAATTCTAATAAAGATTTGGGAAGGGACTGTTGCGAGGTAAGTAAAATAATTCCGATCTTAGTTAAATTATATGCTATTAAAATTAAAGACATAAAACACAAAAATAATAGCAGAACTAGAGAACGCTTATTTTCGCAAATTCCAAATTTTAGCCAACTTTGCAGTTGGAACTAGGTAAATGGCTTTAAAGGTATTTTGTTGATGTTATTTTTACCTGGTTATTTATCATGGTTATTTACTAAGTAATAGCAGAACTAGAGAGTAGACACAGCAATGAAAAAATTGGGCCTCAAGCTACCAACTAGCTCGTTAAAATATTAGTTTTCGAACGGATTATTAAAAAATAGCCAATATTTACTAAATAATTAAAAATAATCACTATTTTGTTGCAACAAAAATCAGTCTAACATAATATACTAAAGTTCGGTACACTTATGTATGAATTTTCAACATATTATATTGGGACCAGTATATTATACTTAAAATCTAGTATATTAGACTTAAGTTCTAGTATAATATACTAAAACTCCAATATATTATGTTAGAATATTTTTTCAAATTTTGAATAGTATTTTAATTCAAATTTATCTTTACATAAAAAGTGGCTAAATTTAATTACTTTTAAATTATAACTATTTTGAAGCGACCACTTATCAATCTGGCTTTTTTTGATTTCTCTCAACTAGCTCACTATTGAAAATAAGGGTTGACCTATCACATGCTCTGTCCTATTAAAAAAATTCAGGAATTAAGTTTTACCCTGCCACGCCCTATTTAACTGTTTTCCTGCCTTGCCCCGTCCTATCCTGCCCGCCCCAATTGCCATCCCTAGCACATTGTTTCAACCAACAACAAAACCCCCAAAATATTTTAGCAAACTACTATTCGTTTCAAACTTCCAAAATTTACTTCAACCAGTCCAACCAAGCAACCACAAAGGACACATAATTCATTGTTGCGTTACTGTTTTCTCAAGATTGCTATTGTTAACAACTTCAAAATCAGCCAATTTGTTCTTCAGGATATTCCTCTTAACTACTTTTTGACTCAATTTGGCTATAGTTTGAGCCTCAACAGCAGCAACAACATCATAATCATCCATCGTCTTCTTCAAATGATTTCTTTCAACTCCAAGAACATCCAATTTATTTTTAAGACCTCTAATCAAATTTACAACTCTCAGAGGTAATTCATCATCCTCACATTTAAAATAACCACATGATGTCTTCTGTCAAAAACAAAAAACACAAAAAATTAACATTAAAATATTAACGTGACACATGTCAGGATGTGAATATTTCGAAGAAAAATTGGTTTTAAAAGACCCGTTAGTGCGAAATAGTAGTAATAGGTTACTTGATTAATGACAAAGGGATTTACGAGCTAGTTTGCCAACGGAAGATATCCTTCGATTGCCACAAGAGTAGTATTGAGCCTTTTTCCTTGAAACAAATTAGCGCACAAACGAACTTTATGCAAAGCTTATCTATTTTAAAAAACTTATTAGAAAGCTTGAGCATCAAGTTGATTTATCTTTTAGTTTAACGTAATGACGTAAGTTAGTGAGAAACTTAGCTTGTAAAACTAGCGAAGCAGTTAACATTAACTATTGTTTTGTGAAGATTATTTTACAATTATTTTAATTTTTGAAACAAAAATTATTTGGTAGTATTTACTAAATTGAATCCCTTTATCAAAATAAACAGGGCAAAAATAAATTTTGTAACTTATATATAAGTTGTTGAATCTCCTTGGCATAAGAATAATGTTTCAAACCACTTATTTGAATTTCTGGCTCTGGCATTGTACCCACTGAAGGTACTTCAATCGTTAGACAACTTTATAATTTTTAGTTCCCGCTTAGGATATGCCAAAGAAATGAAATGGATTTCCATAAAACCATTTTTCAAGAAATGAATAAATTAGCTTTCACGAAAGCCTTCTTGTGTAAATAGTATTATTATCAATTCTATAGAAGAGTATAACTTCTACATATTAGCCGCGCAAAATTCTTTTATATTGTAAGGCTTACAAAAAGATAATTTTTTATAAATCCTCGTAACATATGGAGCTAGTTACGTTACTAAATATGTAATAACAAGTCAAGTGTTAATAATGTAAAAATTGGAAGAGTATTGTTTTCCCAAAAAAGGGGGATAACAATTAGACTTATAATGTAATTTTAAGAATAAGCGATTTCACCTAATATCAATTAATAGACGTAAAGATAAGTAATGGAAATTGTAATAATGTAAAGCAAACCAGTATTTGAACAGAGCCCGCGAGTGTGAATCTCGAGCTAGTAGAGCAAGAATAGTTAAAAGCAACAAACTGGTAAATAAGAGAATATAAATTAAAGAGAGAATATTGTATTGCTTTGATCTGTACCAATGTTCCCTCTACAAATGACGGGCACTCCTCTTTATGTAGTAGAGGAATCTTAATTATAGTATAACTCTAATTACAGAAGGAAATCACATGATTAGTTAATTAACCGCCTTTGATTTGATTTGTTTCGAGATTCT
This sequence comes from Nicotiana benthamiana, assembly GCA_034376525.1. Taxonomy (NCBI): domain Eukaryota; kingdom Viridiplantae; phylum Streptophyta; class Magnoliopsida; order Solanales; family Solanaceae; genus Nicotiana; species Nicotiana benthamiana. The sequence goes on from CM067326.1 coordinate 8,624,263, forward strand.
CGCCATGGTCCCGGATATCTCGGTTTTCTATTACTCGACTTAGCTTCGATCTCCATCTTATTCAGTCTCGATCTTGGTTGACTTCGAGCTTAACCGATCTTAGGGTCTTGATAACTTAACCCCGCACCATAGATAAAAATCGAGGTCCAAACTTGATCTACCACGTTCCATCCTTGGTCAGTCGAACAAAAAAGGGCATCTTGATTATGTCCATATACAGATAGCCCCCCTCGTTTTTTGGAGTGTAATGATAAGAAACGAATTGAGTCCGAGTTCTTTTGCTTGTTCTTCTCAAAGCACCAAATATTCCAATCTCTATTCTTCCTTTCTCACAAGAACAAAATGGCCAAAACATCTAAAACCGTTCCGCAAAATGAAACTGACCAGGTTCAGGCAAAAAGGTTGCCGAGCGCACCTAGTGTCAGTCTCGGAGGGAGGCCCTTGAAAAACCCATGCTCGGGGCTTTGATCTTTCGACCGAGATCTATGGACCCCGAATGACCATTTGAACTAGATTTTGAGTAGCTCTTACATTTAATAGTCGAGTGAGGATTTGCTCGAACTCGAAGCAAAGTTAGACTTTAGGTTTTATAGATAGTTCCCGTGTGAGAGTTTGCTCGAACTTTGGTTAAGATAGCCCTTGGGCTTTTATGACCGAGTGAGAACTTGCTCAAACTTGAAGTGAAGTTAGCCTTTAGGCTTTATAATCGAGTAAGGATTTTCTCGAACTCAAAGTAAAGTTAGCTCTTAGGCTTTATAGATAGTCCCCGAGTGAGAGTTTGTCGAACCCGAGTTAAGATTTCTCTTGGGCTTTTATGATCGAGTGAGGATTTACTCGAACTCCAAGTGAAATTAGCCTTTAGGATTTATAGTCGAGTGAGGATTTGTTCGAACTCGAAGTAAAATTAGCCTTTCGGCTTTATAGATAGTTCCCAAGTGAGAGTTTTCTCGAACTTAGGTTATGATAATCCTTGGGCTTTTATGATCGAGTGAGGACTTGCTTGAAGTCAAAGTGAAGTTAGCCTTTAGGCTTTATAGTTGAGTGAGGATTTTCTCGACTCGAAGTAAAGTTCGCCTTTATGCTTGATAGATAGTCCCCGAGTGAGAGTTTTCTCGAACTCGGGTTAAGATAGCCCTTGGCCTTTGTATTTGTACAGATCTTGAACGTCTCCGATCCGCGTTAATTTGGCCGTAGCCTTATAAGTTTGGAACCTGCCCTTTGGGCTTATTTTCACTTCGAGCTTGCCAGAAGTATCAGTCCCCGAGTGGCGTGGTTGTGGCCTGTAAAATCGAGGGGATCCTTTAAGGTCTTATAGTCTCAAAATTTTAGTAGTTCGATTTCATTTGTTTTTCGAACGGTAGTCCTCAAGCGTTGGGTTAGTTGTTCGAACTTCCGTCAGATCGGACCTTAAGCTTGTTTGCACAATAGATCAAGAGTATGAAGTAGGAAAATTTTCTAAAGGCACGAGATATCGGCAAGGAAAAATACTTCTCTCAGTAGATGATTATACATGCGTGCGTGCTTGATGTTAGGGCTCGAGTAACTTATATGGGCACATTTCATTTGATTGTTTGACCCTTACAACACTTTCCTATCAAGACACCGCTATCACGAAGTAATTTCCCTACAACAAAGTAGAGATTCGAGGGTAATGCCCCAAAGTACTCGAGGCTTATTGTAAGAAACCTTGATACTGTTGAATTGATCTAAGTTAGCATAAACAATGGTTTCCTCATTAAAAACCTCGCCAAAAAATTCACATGGGACAAAAACCGGTCTAAGGGATAAAGAGCAATGCGTGCTTTAAGGTCCGAAGCTTTGTGCCGATCCTTGCCGATAGCCTGCAAGTGTTAGTTGAAAAAAAATAATTGGAATAGGGTTGTGCTGTCATTCGGATTTTGAATATTTAACGTGATCTCCCTCAGTATCAAGTCTTCATGAACTTGACCTCGATCACTTCTCCTCTCCTTTTGTGCGAAGCTTTGCCCAGACCGACTGCTTTTATGGTATCCGTTGTATGGTTGATATTGGTCTCTATTCGACCTTGGATCTCGATCGATGTCCGTTTTGCTCCTATCCATGTGCATTTTAGGATAAACGGACCCGGAAGGGGTCCCCAGTTGATCATTATCGACCCTAATCTTTGACTGATATCGATTATGTATGTCGGCTGTGAGCACGTGATTTTTGCCTCGCTAAAATTACTCCTACAGAATTCTTAGAATTAGGAATTTTTCTTTTATTATTCGATATTTAGGATTTAATTGCGTATTTTTGTGTGTATTTTTATTTGTGCATGCATGATAAGTCATAAAAGTACAAAAATTGCATGAATTTAGAATGTGATTTTTACATGGTTTTTGTTTGGACTAATTAGTAATTAGACGTTTTAAAAAATATAAAAGCCACAAAGAAAGTTTGATTTGCTTGATTTAATTTTAATTTCCTTTAAAATGATATTGTGATTTAATTAGGTAGGTTGAATAAAATTTTCAGATTTAATTTTTAGTTTGATTTTTAATTGAGCAATGAATAAACAAAAGACAAATGGATAAATGAAAAAAGAATTAAAGAAAAAGAGGTATAAAATAGGCTGACCTGATATTGGGCCAAAGCTGGTTGTAGCCTAAATCAAAACCCTTCCCACCGTCTCAACCACCCATAAACCGTCCCAAACCCGTCCCTAACCCGGTCTCTCATTAGAGACGCCCCAAAACTACGTCGTTTTGGGGCACATGATCTCAGCCGTTCATCCATCATCATCCAACGACCCTGATTCAATCTTGAATATTAAATAAAACTATCCGAATCCATTACAAACCCTAGAGACCAACTCTCTCTTCCTCGTACCCATCGCTCCGCCAACCCTCAACCTGACTGTCGCCGGCCGAAAATCGTCTCCGCCGGCGGCGAAGCTCCAAACTCACCAAAAAATACACTACTGAACCACCTCTTCCTCCTCTTTCTAATGCCTTGAAAATCATTCCTCAATGTTGGCCCAACACCTCGAATCTTCAAAAATATAGACGCCGCCTCAGCCGCCTACTGCGTTTCCACCACCAAAAAAATCCAAAATTACACCGCACAACCCCCTCGCCTTCCTCTCCATGAATCTGTAACTAATAACCCTCAAACATGACCGGATTTTGTCAAATATCAAATCAAAGAAATCGGTCCAAAACTCAACCCTTCCAAACTCACACCCTGTATTGTTCTCACCCTCCTCCTCTAAATCCCTAATCACTCTCCCTTGAATGTTAAAAGGCCTTCCCAAATTTGAAATCGAAGGTTGGCCGGAAACCCTAGGAGTTTAAGGGTTCATAGGTTTTGGACTACGGCTAGTCGCTAAGCTATGTTTCTTTATTTAATTTCTTATTCCTTCGTTTTGGTGCTCCATTTTTATTTTGTTCTGTTTGTTCTTGCATGTTTGTCAATGACTCTTTGTTAGTTTTTATTTAGAATTTTGGTTTAGGTTCCCTCAAATCGCTGTTCCTTTGTTTATGTCATTTCTAAATTGTCACTAATAATCTGCTATGAATGATTCCTTATTTCATTTCGAGTGACTGGATCTCTAGATTTCTGAGTTATGATTGGATTCGTTCTGTGTTGTTCCATGAACAACATGTTTGAGTGATTTAAATTCAATATTTGAGGACCAATTTAAGTTATTAGGATATAACTATTTCCATCTTGCATTTGGTTTCATTTCTAATTATTTCAATTAATATTCTACTATTGATACACTGAGCCTTAGAACTTTTATTGATCAGACTTAAATCAGGTTTAGCACAAGTTGTAGAGTTTTGATTGAATTTCAGGATTGGCTAGATACATTTGAGTGTTTAGTTTACCTATCGTCACTTGTAACTAGGATTAAAGAGTGTTTGGGGTTAGTTCACTGCTCATTCTTGATAGATTCAGATTGGATGAAGGGTAGTTTAGGCATTTGAGGGCTAGGGAATCTTTTGTAACAAATTAAGAAGCTTCTAGTAGGGGGTCTCTAGTGAAATTTCATTTGATTAAGTGGTAAAACTTGGTAAACAAGTCAGAAGTCTGAGGTAACTTAGGCTAAAAGAAAATAAATAAAGGATTGACCGTTAAAAACTGAAAAATTAGAAAGGACTAAAGGTTACAATATGAGCAGAAATTTGGCTCTAGCTTACTTGCCTATAAAGGCATAGATATCCTGACTAAAAGAAAAAAAACTTCTAAAACTCCTTCTGAATTAGTTCCTAGTAAGAAAGCAAAAATCAAAAATAGTAGAGCTGATTCCGGGAGATCAGAAGAAGACTTAAAAATACAAAAGGCAAAAAAATCCAAAATATTTTGTTCCATTAGCATCAACCACGTTGAATTCATCCTGGAAGCATTTTGTGTTAGAGCTGTGTAGATCCTTGGCTTATTTTGAGCAAAAACTCTTTTTTTGTTCTTGGGTTTCGAGCTTTGGTTTATTGTTGAATCTATTGGTGGATTTGCTGCTGTTATTGTCTCTTGCTTACCTACTCATAGGTGCTTCTTCTTTACTGTAATTCCATTAACACACAAATGAACTTGATCTAATGTAGCCACAGTTTAAAATTGAAATGATAAACACTCCATGAATTCGCTCCTTGAATTGAGCTTGGTTGGCCTCTTATTGTGTAGAATCGAGTAGTCTTAAGTGATTTGTAATATCTAATATAGCTTAACTTGATTTTTGTTTGTATAAATTTGGGACTGTGTAATGGAGACTGTATTTGGACTGCATGATAAGTTGTAATGTTGTCATATCATGTACTAGTATAGATGTTCACGTAGCTCTGGGTTTAATCAGTTCAATAGGTAAAACATGTTGTTTAGTGTCGAGCCAGGTGTAAATCGTATATATTGAAATTGGTAATTTGCATTGACATAGTCAATAATATTTTAACATGCTACTTGATCTCATATGGATTTTAAAATATCAATTTTCAACGTACAATGATTTCTGAAGATATACTTAGTCGATGAATGAGTTAATTTATTAAGATCAGGTGGTATAGCCTCTAAAAGTGACCATTTCTGCACTTATTCTATGGATACTGCGTGTGGCAATTTGGCTCTTATTCTCACTTCGTAAATTCAGTGTTCCTGAAATATTCATAATTAACACTAATCATCAGAATTAGTTTTGGAGTTGACAACTCGACAATCTCAGCTCCTTAAATCAGATTTGTGATTAATTTCATGGTTTTCTCGCTTTAGATTATTAATGCAAACCCGTTACTCACGTAGTGGGCCTTTGGTATTAAGTAGAAAATTTAATTAGGAGGTTGTCCACTTGTTCCGGTTTGAAGTTTAAGCGAAGGCTTAGATGTCATGTATTAGGACGACTAGAGACGAATTCGATAGAAATCCTAGTTTGCTTAGAATTGACCTTTAAAAAATGATTCACGGGGTGTGCCGTGCCAAACAGAACCTATAAATTACGCACCCCTCGTGAAGTGTTTATATTATAATTCTTAGAGATTCGGGAGATGCCGTTTAGTGAACTTCACGGCTTCCTACAAAGATAATAACGCGTTAGTCGCTTTTAGGCGAGTCTTTAATAATGTTATCTTCCTAAGTAAGGGTGCGCATTTATGTGACCCAAATCCAAATCTCGATAAAGTTGAAATATGTCAAAAACTGCGTGCGCATTTATGTGACGTGGTTCGCGACGAGTTTCAGCGACATCGAAAATTTCCTTAAAAACGGTATAAGTATTAAAATTACATTTTAGGATGAAAATCTGTAAAATTAGAGTTTTAGCCATTTATAATAGTTTAAGCAACCATGCTAAAACTACGGGATCCGAGGGTGCTTAACACCTTCCATTGGATCAACAGAGTTCCTTACCTAGAGTTTGTGGTTCGCAGACTCCATTCGAGCAGTTGAAAAATTTCATCAATTTGGGATTCTAAATAAACCGGTGATTTGGGACACCAAAATCCAAACCTATCCCAAGTGGCGACTCTAAATAAATAATCCCATTTCGAATAATGTCACTTTAATTGAAAAAACTCCCATATGCGTTTTTATCCTTCGGGGTAGCGTGTAAAAAGGAGGTGTGATAGCTCTGGCGACTCTGCTGGGGACACAAACCCAGAATATTTGGTTCAGGGTTCAAGAATTCGAGCTTTGAATGACTGTTATATTTGGCTTCTTCTGATTTGCCTACATGTTCTATGCTAAGTGCTAAATGCTTTACCGCTTTGATACTATCTGAACTGTACATATAAACTGCTACGAAACCCTTCACTTCTCACCTCCAGGGGATGTGCTTACTGGTTAAGACTCCCTATTCTGTTAGTGTCATAACTGAAAATAAGAAAGAGGCCGGACAAGTTACTAATCCGGAGGGCCTTTTGGTTCCCAGTACATAGCCCCTTACTCGACTCGAGTTGTCTGCTCGGGTGCGCAGTCTAGACCCTATGCCAAGGTTTTTAACTTAGAATAACTTGAATTCATGCCGGATCCCTAGTAGGAACACTTATTTGCATCATGCATCTGGCTTAGGGGACTCCACACAGGGGTTGGATCCGTCTAGGACATGTGACCTGAAATAAAAGACCATCCTGATGCATTTTACGTGCTACTTGTGCATTTATTTGCTTTGGATTCACATGTTGACCGGCTTGTTAATAAGGAGAGTAAATTGAGAAAATAGCAGTGTTTGGTTGACAACTTGTCTTGTAAAACCAATGCTCAAATAGCACCGAAATGTTGTCGGATTTTTCAAAAAAAACAAAACAAAAAAGAAAAAGAAAAAGGGGGGTTTTCAATAATATTTTGGTTTTGATAAATTAGTTTGCCTGAACAACGCTGGTTTGATTCTCGTCAGGTACGAGATACATAGGCAACTCCCATCAGGTCCAACCTCCCATTCGCAAAATAACAAAAACAAGGAAAAATAATTGGGCAATTTTAATTATTTTCTTAGATAAATAGGGTGACGCCGTTAGTGCCTGAAATAGCCAAATTTTATCGAAAGGGACGCCCGGAAGGCTGACTTCGCACAAATGGCCACCCTTGAGTCTTATTTTGGCCGGTGAACGACACATCCTTAAAATCTTCCTTTGGAAGTGCTAAAAGGACGTATTCGTAAAACTGAGCCTTGATTTCGTAAAATAAATTTCATAAAAGAAAGAGGTCAGTTTTAATGTTTTGTGGTGTTAGGTAGAACAAAATTTTGAGATACTAATTTGCCCTAATAAATGTGCAGAATGAGCACGAAGCATTATTTGCCGATAACATTCATGAACAAAATTCCCTTGGAGCTACACATATGGTGGAATGACTCGGGGGAAGCGGGGCAAAAAATGGTCAACATGCATTTGGAAGGACTTACTGGGCTGCTAATAATTAACCCAAGGGGAGATATCGTAAAAGCATTGATCACATTCTGGGACCCGGCTCACAATGTATTCCATTTCTTAGATTTTGAACTCATACCGACATTAGAGGAAATAACTGGATATATTAGGACCCCTACGATTCCCCTAAGGCACCAATACCTGATTGCGCCAAGAGCCCTCGCCGTGCACAAGTTCCTGGATTCCTTAAAAATCAGTAGGAAGGTTCAACACCCAGACCTGTCAGCTGGCCTCTGTCCCCCGCAGTTTATATATCAGAGGTACGTGCACATAAAGGGATTCAATAATCCGGAAAACCATATTTGTAGCAAAGGAAACCAACTCAAATGGGAGGAGCATCAATGTTTTTCATTCATGGTTTTCTTCTTGGTTTTGTGGTGTTTCTGCAGAAGGATGGAAATATTGATATATAGATAGCATGGGTCGTCAGCGCTTTACTAACTCAGGCCAAGAGCACCCTCGCTCCTATGATCTTATCTGAGATCTTCCGTGCTCTCATCGCCTGTAAAGCGGGAGGAGACTTCTTTGAAGGATGTAACCTATTGTTGCAAATATGGATGATCGAGCATTTATGCCACCGGCCTTGGTTCATGAATTATGGGTCACCAATAAAAGAGCTGCATAGAAGAATTCTACAACAAGGTCGATGGGTTTAGGCTACTTGAGGGTGTCACAGAATGGGAATCGCATCTCCGGGTTGTCACTACAAATCAGATAGAGTGCACATTCAGGTGGCTTCCCATGGGTGAAGTTATGTATATGACAGCAACCAGGCCTCATTTCCTTTTGATGGGTCTATGAAGTATCCAACCTTATGCACCATAAAGAGTACTAAGGTAATTAGGTAGATGCCAAATGATTCTCAGGGATGAGGATATTAGCCTCCATGCGGTTGAGATTAGCCCCAATGGTCAATTCCCTGAAGCCATCGTGCGTCAAATCAGGAGCGAATGTCGACACTGATAGTGGGTACCCGAGTACCCGACATATCTAAAGCCAAGGTTGCACCGGGATACATTTCTTGGTACAATAAAGAAATAGAGCCCGGAAGGCCAGCTAAAATATCGCATCTCCAAGAATTTGTTGAAATGTCACAAGAGTAGAGGGGATTGGCTAGCCAAGGAGAATGAATACAGGGCCATCATAGGAAGATTGGAAAAACAAGTCAAAGAGCTGCAATTTAAAAATGGTTTGCAAGCGTAAACAGATGAGGGAGAAAAGAAAAAATTAACCAAAAAAAAAGAGGCATTGCGAGCCCAAATCAAGAAAATGAAAGCAGCCGCAGAAAATCCTCCTAGGAGCGCGAAGGATGAAAAACTCATAGACAAATTAAGGCGAAAGGTAATCGAGTATGGGTTTGACTTGAATAAGGCAGAAGGCAAACTATCCAGGGTTAGGAAACATTTAGCTAAAAGTGTGAAGGAACGAGCCCGCATCATTGAGAAATTAAAAGAAGGGCACAACGATGAGGTTGTTGGGTTAAAATTGAGGGTCATCATGGTCGAGAACATAGCATCCAAGAAATTTGGGGACTTCAAAGCCGAGAGAGAACATTTTTATCCAGTGATAGCAAGGTTGGAGATGGATTTGCGGCAATTCCAGGAGCTATATCAGGTAGCAGAGCGAACTCTAGAGGCAAGGTCCAAGCAAATTGGTCGTTTGTTGCAAGAAAAGGGTGTTATTAGGGAAAGGGTACGACGATCTCAGACTAAATCACCAAAAAGTGCAACCATTGCGAGGATATGACAAGATCCATGTTCTTTGCCACCGCCATTACCTTTGTTCGGCAAGTGATGGACGACCTCCACCACCTGTAAGGGAGTTGGCACGCAAGCCTGTGGCAAGGCCAAATGATGCCCCGCGCGCTCCAGGAGCAGTTGAAATCTTAATGTATTCATGATTTCTGAAAATTGTATTTTTCCTTAAAAGAGTCTGTCAGTATGTATTTGCTTTTATGCATTATTACTCTTCGAGTCTGTAGTTATTATTATGTCCGAGTCTGTTAGTTGCCTTTTTAACTTTGCTAGTCTTTGTAACCAAAGTTTGTCTTTGTAAGAATTGAAAACTCCAAAAATATCTTGTTATTTATTTCCTTTTTTATGAACTACGCTCGGTCTGATTCATGCGGGGAATGATACATAAGCATGATACGTAGGAAATTTTCATAGGATTCGACCGTATTCTTAAAAAAAGGAAAAACCAAAGCAAGGAAACAAAGAGTATAAATCAAAAGGAAGTTTGGAATAAACACCGTAATGACACATGCGACCATTGCAAACATATAGACATCCATTAACTGTATAGGTGCATCACACCCAACGTGTGATTCCCTATCTGTTATCTGTCTCAACCTAACCGTTTGTTTGATGTCAAATTCCAGACTAAAATATTTTGAAACAGTGGTTGATTTGTGGTAAACTGACATCGCAACGATATTTTACCAGATCGAAAGGAAGCGCAAAAATGTCATCCGAAATAACTTTGCCGGCAGTTACCATCTTAGAGGATAGCCCAATTTCAGCCATCCCTGCCTCAAAATCTACGGCAGCTGAAGAAAATAGGTTCCTACGACTTAGAGTCATGAGATGTGGGATGCTTGGACGAATGGAAAAGAGCCCCCGAGTTCCATCCCTAGATTTCCTGAGCTGTTCCCAAGGTTAGGGGGTATTTCCACTGTCCCCATTAGCCACCCAAAGATCCTCTTGGGACAGCTTACCATACCAGCCAACTTTGTCGGAGCACCTTCTGAAGCCCACTCTTAGGTGTTCATCTCTGGATCAGTTCCTAATATCTTTACGGCGCCCCCATGTGCAGCCACCACACAGCCCGCAGTGTCAAGACCCATATTTGATCCCATGGCTTTCACATTTCAAACTCCCAATTACCAAATTGATCCTCCCTCATACCCCACATACACTTATCCTTAACTAGCGTACGAACTAACACCAGTGCAAGATAGAACTCCTAAAATACCTGAACAAGATGAGATAACAAGAAGGATAAAAAGCCTTGAGCAGAGCTTGAAGAATATGCAGGGCTTGAGTGGCAAAAGAGCGTTTCCTACATAGACCTGTGCATGTTCCCGCAGTTCATCTGCCTCTGGGATTTAAAATGCCCAAGTTTGAAAAATATGATGGTCATGGTGACCCTATTGCTCACCTGAAAAAGTACTGTAACCAATTGCGTGGGGCAGGCGGAAAAGAAGAACTGTTAATGGCATACTTTGGAGAGAGCTAGTAAGCATCGCCTATGAATGGTAGATGGACCAAGATGTCACACGATGGCATATATGGGATGATCTTGCTCGGGATTTTGTAAGGCAATTCCAGTATAACTTTGACATTGCACCAGACAGAAATTCTTTGGCTAACCTGAAAAAGAAGCCTTCAGAGAGTTTTAGAGAATACGCTGTGAAGTGGCGCGAACAAGCATCAAGAGTAAAGCCGCCCATGGACGAGATAGAGATGGTCACTATTTTTCTCCAGGTGCAAGAAGCGAATTATTTTCAAAATATGATGTAAGCAATGGGAAAACCATTCGCGGAAGCAATCAAGATCGGCGAGATGGTAAAAAATTGTTTGAGAATAGGAAGAATTCTGAGTCAGTCAGCCATAAAGGAAACCTCCCAGGCCATCCAAGGCGGGGCAGGAGGAGTCGCAAGAAACAAAAAGAAAGAAGAAGCTTCAATGGAAGCCTCCGGTATGAGAAGACACCATGCTCACAGACCCGTATTCTCAGAAAGGACCTATCAACACTACTATCCCCATCAAGACATGCATTATGCTCCCCAACCTTATGCAACTATGAATGCCCAGACATTCGCTCGACAACAACAACAACTCAACAGAAACGAAGCCCCGAGATCAGCCTCCCAAAACCACTATAAGCCCCGCCCTCCCCAAAACAATTTTCGTCCCAGGGAGCCGCCCAGAAGGCAAAACTTTACACCAATAGGGGAGTCTTATTCCATCTTATACCCAAAACTGGTTCAGATAGGTCTCTTGCAGCCCGTGCCCCCGAACAAACAAAACCCCGTGACACCCTCTTATCAACAGCGTGTATGCAGTGCTTATCATTCAGGAGCCAAAGGACATGATACCGAAAAATGTTAGACTCTAAAGTGAGCTGTGTAGGATCTAATAGAATAAAGGAAAATAGTGTTGAGAGACGAAGATGTCATGAATGTGACTAATAACCTGTTACCGGCTCACAAAAACGGGCTAGTCATCGGGATGATTTGCGAGGACAAAGAATTTGTCCTTGCTTTGAAATCCAATAGCCATTGCTGATGTAGATAGAAAGCCAAAGGTTACCCCCAAGAAGATAGAAGAAAAGTAAATGAGTGAAGCCAAGCACTCGGAAGCAGAGAAGAAGGTTGAAGCTAAAACTGAGACGACACCCATCAAGGAAACCGTCCTTTACATCCCACGGGGTCGCAAGAAAAATAGCCAACTCTGAATCCGCCAAAAAGATTTGAGTTGAACAAGATGATGTACGTACCCAAGGGAGCCTATGAGGTGCGTTGATCGACAAAACCGCCAAGGCTGAATGAGCCCGTGGTAATCGGTCATGCACCTCGGAAGCCAATGACTGACCCTTTTATAGTCCCGTTGAACTATCAAGAAACAATAGTAACATACAAAGGCAAAGAAATCACCGGGGAAACTCAAGAAGGCCACCCCGCAAAGAAATATTCAAACCCGGAAGAGGTGAATAGTGCCACCAAAAGGCGATTCCCACCCAAAAAGCCTGTAAATGCTGAAGAGGCGGAGGCCTTTTTCGAAAGATGAAAATGCCAGACTATGTGGCAGTGGACTAGCTCCGGAAGTCTCCCGAGCAAGTCTCTTCACTATCATTGCTGATGGATTCTCCGGAGCAGCAGAAGGTGTTAGCCAAAACCTTATATGAGGCTCACGTGCCGGTTCAAACCTCCGTAGAAAAACTGGAGAAAATGGCGGAAAGGTTCTTCGCTGTTAATTGGATTACATTTAGCAAGAATGATTTGCCTCCAGAGGGATCCGCCCACAACAAAGCCATGTATCTCACCGTCAAATGGCGGAAAGGCTATTACGTTAAAAAATTAATGATAGATGTAGGCTCCGGGGTGGACATATGCCCACTGTCAACATTGGAAACAATGGAAATCGGGACAAAGAGGATCCGTCCCAACAATGTGTTTGTCCGAGCTTTTGATGGAATTAAATGAGACACCATAGGAGAAATTGATTTGGTAGTGAGCATTGGTCCGGTTGATTTTGAGGTAACATTTCAAGTATTTGATATAGACACATCCTTCAACTGACTCCTAGGAAGATCATGGATTCATCCAGCAGGAGCTGTGCCTTCTACTCTGCACCAAATGCTGAAGTTTGAACATGAGAAACATGAAATCGTTGTCCATGGAGAAGATGAAGAGTCACTCTACCGCAATCCCTCCATCCTCTGCCTTGAAGCTAAAGAAGGAAGTGAGCATATAGTTTACCCGGCCTTTGAAATCGTGGTAGCTGATCAACACGAAGAAGGCAAATCATGTTCCCAGCCTTTCCTTTCCAATGCCTCAATTATGGTGGCAAGAGAAATGATACGTCAAGGATTTAAGCTAGGTAAGGGACTCGGAAGTTCTCTATAAGGGATAACTGAGTCAATCACTTTGCCTACCGTAGAGAAGCTTTTTAGGCTAGGCTTCCACCCAACACCAGAGGATAAAACCTATGCTAACCGTAGAAAGCTTCATGGATGGGCTCTACCTCAACCTCAACCCCACTTATACAAAAACGTTTGTGAAGCCAAAGTACAGTGAGGAAGAACAAGATGAGACCTTCACAACGGAGAAAATTGAAGAGATATGTGGAGCCATGAGGAAATTATTATATGAAGCCAACATGGTCCAGCTTGGAGAAGGCTCGAGCACCACTGAGGTGCTCTACATGGGACCAGATGCCAAATTGCAAAATTGGAAGTCCACGCCTTTCAAGCGGGAGGCCTGGTATTCTTGCCTTGCCATCTTTTCTTGCATCACGAGTTATTTCAGGGTGTAACTCGAGTGTTTTTCCTTTAGTATTTTGTCCTTTAAGTTTCAAATGTAAACCATGTTATCTTACAATTTCCAAGAAATGAAATCACTATTTCATCGTTTACACTCCTCTTATTTTCTGATTTTTGCTATTTTCCTTCCATTTTTATCTTTTCTTTCAGTTCCAGTAATGCGGCTTTAAATAATATGAAATGCTCGCGGACTTCATACCCCAATCCGAATATGCCACCTATTTGTGAAATAATGAACCAAGAACCAGAGTATGATGAAGAAGAGGCTTTTAGGGAAATCAACCAAGAGTTTGAACATTTGCAAAATAAACCTAAGCCGAATTTAAATGATACCAAACCGGTTAACTTGGGTGGTCCCAGCAAAACCAGGGAAACTGAAATAAGCATCCATGTGAATAAGGAAATCCGGGACTCACTGGTTCAACTTCTTTTTGAATTCAAAGATGTATTTGCTTGGTCTTACGATGATATGCCTGGGCTGAGTGTTGATTTGGTGGTTCATTTGTCGCCACACATACCCCGGATACCCTCTAGTCCAACAAAAACAGAGAAAGTTCAAACCTGATATCAACGATAAGATCAAAGAGGAGATCACAAAGCAGTTATAGGCGGGAGTAATCCGAGTGGTTCGATACACCACATGGTTGGCCAATGTGGTCCCACTACCAAAGAAAAATGGGAAAACCCGAGTATGTGTAGACTTCAGAGATTTGAAAAAGGCAAGTCCCAAAGACAACTTCCCTTTGCCAAACATCCACATCCTTGCTGACAAATGTGCCAAACATGAGATACAGTCCTTTGTAGATTGCTACTCAGGATACAACCAAGTGTTGATTGAATAGGAATATGCTGAGAAAACTGCCTTTACCACACCTTAGGGGACTTATTGCTACAGGGTTATGCCTTTTGGTTTAAAGAATGCGGGGGCATCATATATGAGGGCTATGACCACTATTTTCCATGACATGATGCATCAGGAGATAGAAGTATATTTGGACGACGTGATTATCAAGTCCAAAATTCAGGGAGATCATGTACGGGACCTAAGAAAGTTCTTTGAAAGGCTTCGCAAGTATGATTTGAAATTGAATTTAGCCAAGTATGCATTCAGGATCCCATCAAGCAAACTTCTAGGGTTCATTGTCAGCCAAAGAGGTATTGAGTTGGATCCAATCAAGATAAAATCCATTTGAGAGCTACCTCCTCCGAAAACTAAGAAGGATGTAATGAGCCTATTGGGAAGACTGAATTACATCAGCCTGTTGGGAAAGAAGGAGCAAGCCATCTATTACTTGAGCAAGAAGTTTACCAGTTACGAGGCCAAATACTTGCTGCTAGAAAGAACCTGTTATGCCTAAACCTGGGTGGCCCAGAAGCTGAGGCATTACTTGCAAGCCCACACCACCTACCTCATAACCAGGCGGGACCCATTGAAGTACATATTCCAAAAACCGATGCCCATAGGGAGGTTGGAGAAATGGTAAATCCCACTCACTAAGTTCGACATAGTCTATGTCACTCGTACCGCAATGAGGGCTCAAGCATTAGCGGACCATCTAGCCGAGAATCCAGTTGATGATGAATATCAACCTTTGAATACCTATTTCCCTGATGAAGAAGTGAATTCAGTGGAGGCAACATCTAAGGACATCCCTGCTTAGAAAATGTTTTTCGATAGAGCGGTAAATGCGAGATTTTCAGAACATTACAATTTTTCATTTGGAGTTTTGTACCAAAGGAAATGAAGATTATACTAGAGGCTGTCTGCGAAGAGTTTGGAAATGGCCTTTGAGAATTTTGTTCATCGCGAACGCGATTGGAGGCTCGTGAATGCAAAGAAGGGTCGCCTGGGCAGTGCATAAGTTTGCAAAAATGGGTTTGGTTATTTCATCTCATTTCCTCTATGGGAGCCGACCTAGGAGAAATAATCGAGATTTATCTTCATCATCTATGTCAAGGTAAATGATTCCCACATATTGCAAGTTAAATACTAGGATTATATATAGATTTTAGCATGTAAAATTCATGGAAAATTAGTGGAAATTTTGAATTTTTGGTAGAAAACCTAAAAATTGATATTGTTTGATTTTGGCTAAGAATATCGGAATGGAATTGAGAAAAAATATATATTTGAGTTTTTGATGTTATGGACGATGTTTATCTTCAAAAAAATTTGGAATTCGGACACGTGGGTCCGAGGGTTGATTTTATCAACTTTTTGAGTGGAGTTGGAAATTATTGTAAATTAGATTATAATAAGTAATGGAGTATATATTTATGGATTTGCACATTTACTGACTAGTTTTGGAGCATTGGGCATCGGTTTGAGTTGTTGGGAAGGCTGGGAGCCAGATATGGAACTTCCGAGCAAGTTAAGTTTCTTTTTTAACCTTATATGAGGAAATTCACCTCATAGGTGAATTGAGTTAATATGTGCTTGTATTCATGGGGGCTACGTATGCACGAGGTGATGAGAGTTTGTATGTAGCTACTAATTATGCCTATGTTCGGATAGTTTTAGGTTTACACCATGCCTTGTTGATACCGTTATTTGATTATGTTTATTATTTACCTTGAAAAGAATTGAGTTCGAGTATGCTTATTACATACCTTGAAAAGAGTTGAAATTAAGGATTTCGAGACTTGAAAGCTTTCATTTTAATTTCGTATTTTTGAAAAATATTTGAAGAATATTATGATAACTTACGAAATCTATATGCAACTGCATCGCAAATATATTCCGCGAGTGGGGTAAATTTTCACTACTCTCATGGGAACGGGCCGTTCGCCTCGAAAGGTTAATAAATGCATCTATTTTTCATGCCATTCGACCCTCGGCAATGCATAATTTCTATTTATATGTTGGTTCGTATCGTTCAACCCTCGACAATGCACCGTTTATATTTATATGTTGGATCGGGCCGTACTACCTCGCCATGAATTACACATGATAAATCTTTGGAACTAACTATAATTGACATTTCTTTATTTGCTTGGGATATAAATTGTTAAATTATGAAAAATAAATATGGTAATTTCTATTAGTAAAGAGAATTGTTAATTGTTCTCGATTAGTGAACTTTTCAGCTATGTTATGTATTCCATGCTTAAGCATAATATCGAAATTTCATTGTTAGCCCATAGTAAGTGTCAACGTCGATCCCTCATCACTACTTCTTTGAGGTTAGAATGGATAATTACTGGATACGTATTAATTTACGTACTCGTACTGCACTTGCTACACATTTTTGTGCAAGTTCATATATGTCTAGTAGCATTTTCGGAGTAGAGGCATGGTTGATGCGGGGAATTAGGTGACCTGCATGCTATGTTATGATCCATATCCAACAGAGTCTCATTCAGAGTCATGTATACATTTCCTATCTAATTTGTATTATGGACAGTTACTGTATTTTATTTCACTCTCTAATTGATGCTCATGCTCTTGTGACATCGGGTTTTTGGGGAATTTATGGGGTTTCCAATATTGTAGTTTTAAAAATTACTCTGTGAATTTTATCCCTTATCATTTAATTGAGGGAAGTTATGACTTCAAAAATGCTAAAATGAGAATCAAATTAATTATTTATTTTTGGCTTGCCTGACAGTGGTGTGAGACGCCATTGCAACGATTAATGGATTTTTGGGTCGTAACAGTGCAGTAGGTTCACTTAGGTCTCACGAGTCATGAGCGAGTCTAGAAGAGTCTTATGGATCGGTACAGAGATGTCTGTACTTATCAGTCACACCTCTTATTGGCACTACAACCACGCGAAAGGCGTAAATAAGGGAATTTTTTCAATTAATGTAACATTATTCGAAATGAGATTATTTATTTATTTTAGAGTCGGCACTTGGGATAATTTATTTGGTGTTCCAAGTCACCGGTTTGTTATAAATCCCTAATCAAGGAAAATTTGACTTTCCTTTTGAATTCTGCGAACCAGAAATTCTAGATAAGGAATTCTGTTAACCCGAAGGAAGGTATTAGGCATCCCCGAATTTCGTGGTTCTAGCATGGTCGCTTAAACTATTATAATTGGCTAAAATTTTGATTTTATACAAGTTCATCCTATAGGGCAATTTTAAATTATTTACCGTTTTATTCATTTTTTAGAGATGTTTGAACGTCATTAAAACACGTCTTGGACCACATCACATAAATGCACCCGGGTCCTCGATAATATTATAATATCGCTGAGACTTGGATTTGGGTCACATAAATGCGCACCCGAGATTAGGAAGATATTTTATTAATAAATCGCGCCTATAGCAACTACGCATTTGGAAATTTGTGGAAGGTCATGAAATTCACTAAACAACACTTCTAAATTTCTATGCATTTTATTAAGTTAAGGAGCCCGCATGGTGTGTGATTACGTTAGCGTGTCTCACTTTATTTTATAAAGGCAACCTAGAACATGCTATAATTTTCTTCTATTCTTGTCCCTAATATAAAGGGGAGGTTCTAATTAATTTATATGTCAACCCTATATTTAAAGGAAATGTCCGACATGTATTTCTACAACATTATTTAGGGCCGAATATTTGCAATTATGGGCTTCATTGTCGGAAATGGTAAGCCCAGGAAGTGTGCTTTTTTGGCACCTCACAATTGTGATAGTTTGGGCCTTCAATTTGAACGCATAAATTCAAAAGAAACACTAAAGTCCAGGGAGTGTATTTCCCTGCTCATGAACCAATAAACTATACCGATGGTAGTTTCCTACTATTGAGTTGGGTATGAGGATTGAACATATTAACGATTAACATATTTCATCCTACTGAGATTTACAATAGTTTGAAGTTAAACAATCTAAATAATTCGAAAACCAACCATCACAGTCCAGGTGTTTGTTTATTACAAAAAAAACTACTGAAGCATTGTTTAGGTATCAAACTAATAATATTCATAATTACGAGATTAATACAACAAGAGAATGTCATTGGTATCAAAATATGAGCATTTGTGCAGGTATCTGTGCATTCTAGGCCTCCCAAGTGAGAGTAATACCAAGAAAATGGAAATAAAGCAAAGAGAGGGCCAACAACAGCTTAGGACTTCAACAATCACACAACCATTAGCAGTAGCGACTCGACAATACCCAAGAACAACTAACAGCTAATTAGGAGGGAAATTTTAAGCAATTGACACCCAAAAATGAACTAATTTGAGCTTGTCTAGACTCTAATATCTTAATTTCAGAACATTTCATTCCATTTTTTTTTCTGGATGATCCTCATTGACGACTAAAATTGGTCGAGGAATTAGGAATTAGAAAGAGCAGTAGGACGGAAAATTTTAACTTTCAAAGACTCAAAAAACTTCAGGGAGCTCCAAAAAACTTCTTCATGCAGGCAAAATCATGTATTGGTAATTTACATCAATTGTACGCTTGAAGCATATAACATAGGTTGAGCCCAGATTTTTCACTTTGGGAGTTTTGGTTGGATATGAAGATTTTTGACTCGAAATTTGGAAAGAGAAGGTTGAGGAGGTTATGAGGTACAAAATAGGGAACAGTTTGAGTAGCCGCCGCCGCACGCGGCGGAGACGGCGTCTGTAAAATCTTTTATTCGAGAGGTTTGAATCATAGTTGAAGACTGACTCTCAGGGCATGGGGAAGGAGATATTGTGGGGATTCAGGGGTGTTGATTTTGAAATGTATTGGGACGGCGCCGCCGTAGGCGGTGGTGGTGGCCGCTGATTCAAAGATTTGAGGAGATGGTTGAGACTGTTGGAGACGAGGGATATAGATTCAAAGAGAAGAGAGGTAGGTGGTTTGTGTATTTTTTGAGAACGTTGGAGGATCACTGCCGGCGGAAGCGATTTCCGGCCGGCGGAAGACGTTGGCGTTAGGGTTGTCATATTAGGGGAGTATGGGAGACGAGGGGAAGGTGTGAGCGTTCGTACATTATTATATCAAAATATCATCAGTTCTCGACCGTCGATCTTGCAAACCTCGACGACCTAGATTTAACGAGACTAAACGTCGTCGTTTTGGAGAGGGGGGGGGGGGGAACTTGACCGGGTAATTGCGCGGGTTTGGGCTAATACAAATAGGTTTTGGGTGGGTTTCAGCCATCCCAGACCCTTTGACTCAAATATTTTCTTTCTCTCTTCTTTTTTTCTTCAATTCTTTTCTTTTTATCTGATTTAATTCACCTAAATTTAAAAACTTTTATTAAACTAAATTAGACTAGAATTAACAATTTCGAGACTACAATTTAAATTCCGCCAAGATAAACTCCTTATTTTCCTTGTGGTTTTTGTATTTTTGCAAAAGGAAACCCTAATTAGCTATTGATTCTGACAGAATTATTTAAAATTAAATCCTAAATTCATATGCAATTTTTTGTATATTTTTTATGATTTTGTGCATACATTAATGAAAACACACTCATACGCACAATTAATTCTTAAAAATAAGTATTGAAAAGAAAAAAAATCCTAAACTTGATAATCTCTAGGATTCATCTCAACGGAGTAAAAATCACATGCTCACAACTGCCCTTCTTTGCTCGAAAAACACAAAGGGTTTTCGTGCAAAGACAAGTGAGCAAACATGATCGATTTTCATCCAACTGAATACTTCGTGTGAAACACTTTGAAAAATTTCATACTAGACCTTGCTTCAAAGGTTGCCTACATATCCTTGGAGATAAAGGAATCAGGTTAGTGTAGTTCTGGAAGTTTTGGTAGCTGGGACTACCATGGAGCTGTGCTTTCACTGCTATGCTGCTGCTACCTCTTACCGACTCTTTATTACAAAAGAAAAACAAAAGCTAATCTAGCTATGTCTGCGGGGGCCACCGGAGCTATCTGCGTCGAGTGTTTCGATTGAAAGAGGAAGGGAGACAACTCAAATGCCAGCATAGAAATAGAAAGCATCTACGAGTTACAAAATTTTTATTCATGAATCTCTTGAAACTTGATCTGGAGTGCTAGCTCTCGTAGGAGACTTCGATCTGAATCTTGATGCTTGTTAGCTACAGCTGCTGGTTTATTCTTCAATTTTGAAACAAAGCAGGACAGGTGTGTCTCTTTTGTTCTTTTCTTTTTTTCATTATTTTCGATTGAAAATTCCTCATCCGGTTATCTCGAATTTTGTGCCTTAGGAGTACAACCTGCTCCGACACCAAAACCAACAAAAGAAATGGAATTTTCTTCCCCAGTTTCCACCGGGAAATTTCGTGAGTTATCTACAACACAAATCTAAACAATTTTTTACCGAAAACAATAAATTCAAGATAGCGTATTCTTTGGACTGATTGACAAGTTATTATGTGAAGGAAAAAGGGCCCCTACGAGGGATAGGAGGAGGATCTACGGGTTATGCCGGGATAAAAATGAAAAAGTCCCTGCTGGGATATGAAAAGATCTGCGGGTTATGCCGGGATGAGAAGGAAAAGTCCCTGCTGGGGGTGGAAGGAGAGCCACGGATTATGAAGAAATTCCTAGGCTGTGAAGAAATTCCTAGGTTATACCAGGGAATCCGCGGGTTATGCTGGGATTGAATGAAGAAATCCTGGGTTATGCTAGGGAGATCCATGGGTTATACCGGGATAAGATAGCAGAATCCCTGGGTTATGCCAGGGAATCCTTGGGTGATGCCGGGATTGAAAGAAAAATTCCTAGGTTATGCTAGGGAGATCTACGGGTTATGCCAAGAAAAAATAGAAGAATCCCTGGGTTATGCCAGGGGAATCCACGGGGTATGCCGGGATTGAAAGAAAAGTTCCTAGGATATGCTAGGGAGATCTACGGGTTATACCAGGATTAAAATAGAAGAATCCCTGGGTTATGCAAGGGGAATCCACGGGTTATGCCAGGATTGAAAGAAAAACTCCTAGGTTATGCTAGGGAGATCCGCGGGTTATGCCAGAATGAATAGAAAAATCCCTGGGTTATGCCAGGGGAATCCACGGGTTATGCCGGGATTGAATAGAAGAATACATGGGTTATTCCGGGATTGAAAGAAAAACTCCTAGGTTATGCTAGGGAGATCCCCGGGTTATGCCAGGATGAATAGAAAAATCACTGGGTTATGCCAGGGGAATCCACGGGTTATGCCGGGATTGAATAGAAGAATCCCTGGGTTATGCTAGGGGAATCCACGGGTTATGCTGGGATTGAAAGAAAAGCTACTAGGTTATGCTAGGGAGATCCACGGGTTATGCCGGTATAAAAATAGAAGAATCCCTGGGTTATGCCTGAGGAATCCAAGGGTTATGCCGGGATTGAACGCTCCTAGGTTATTCTAGGGAGATCCGCGGGTTATGCCGGGATGAATAGAAAAATCCTTGGGTTATGCCAGGGGAATCCACGTGTTATGTTGCGATTGAAAGAAAATTCCTAGGTTATGCTAGGGAGCTACCAGGAAATGAAGGACCATAGAGATCCATTTGACTATGATGGGGATAGAGAAGAGAAGGAAAACCCCTTAGGTTATGCTAAGGATAGAGGAGCATTAACTTTTAGGCTATGCTGGGGAGTAAAAAGTGGGAGAAAAAAGGGATCCTCCGGTTATGCTGGGGATATAAAGAGAAACTTCCCGGGTTATGCCGAGGAACGAAGGAAGGAAATTTCTTGGTCTATGCTGGACGGGTGGAATGCAATCCTTGGGTTATTCCTAGGAAATCCCCAAGCTTCACAAGGGAAAGCTGGGGATTGGAATCCCATGCTATCATGTTTATTTATGAGTTTGCAGGAAAAGAATGAAATGAAATACTTCCCTTTTGTTATTGATGCAGCTATTCTTGGTCCTTGCACCATTATTTTGGTCATGTTTACCCCATGTTCCTTTTGGTTTTCTAAGATTACACCTGCGTCTACTTTAATTCAAAAACAAAACAAACTGTTAGTTTGAACAGTGATTGGTTTTGCAGCCTTATTCTGCTTTATTTCTGTTGGAGGAAAACCTTTGACCTCCGATCTTTGCCTCGTAGGCTTGCCAGGGGGTCCTCATTTCAGGTTGGTTTTTGTTTTCCAGGCCTTTGGTTATGAGTTTTGTCCCGATTTTGATTTCAGGGCTTGCCTTTGGGATCTTTGATAAGGACCATTGTCCTGCTTGGCTTAAACCTTCCGAGTTTGCTTCACGTTCATGGGATTTTAACTTTGAATTTTCTTTCTTTCTATTTTCCTGCTTTTGAGACGTTAGCCGTCATGATCAGCCGGAGTTGGCTAAATGCGCTTGACGATGCCGGAAATTCCTTTAGTTCTTACCAGGAGAAAACCTGTGTGCCCGACCCTGCTGCCTTTCTTAAGAAATGGTCAGGACAACAAAGTTAAAGGGAAAAGGAATGAATCATGAATTTTAGAGAGGTATGTCTTTTTTTTGGAGGGAAAAGAGAGGACTTATCTGGGAGTATGTGCCGGCTTTAACCAAAAACGACATGCTTCTTGGACTGAATACCCGGCCCAAATCCATTGCTGCTTTCTGATTTCAAATCTTTCAAAATCTAAGAAACTTATTCAGACTTGAGCGGCAATATTTCCTCTTTTGGGCTGACTACGCCCTTTTTCGGTTTTTTGCCAATCAGCCTCTCTCATTTGTCTTCCCCCATCGCCTGATAGCGCTCTTTGCGAGTTTTCTCCAAACAGACTCTCTTATTTTGTTTTTCTCTGCTCGCCGTCGCCTTATGGTGCCCGGAGGTTTTCACCGATAAGACTCTCTCATTTTATTTCTCTAATAAATTTGAGTTGTGCCGAATCCCAAAAAGGTGTTTTTCACGTACCTGTTTTGTTCAACTGATCGGAAGGACTTGGATTGGGCTTCTTGAGTAAAGGAAGTCGGACCGGAATTTACAACTTTGGAACCATTCAGGTGGATTTGTAATCGAACCAATACATTTCTGCCCCTGTTTTGGTTTTCTTGGGGAAAATGGGGTTTTTATTTTGATATGACTGAACCGCAGGGAGAGGCTGCCTACGTATCCTTTAGGAATCAAGTTAGATGTAGTTCAGGAAATTTTCCTAAACTAATTTTTTTGTGTTTCTTCTTCTTCTTCTTCCTCTTTTTTTTTGCTTTCATCTTTTTCTTTTGTTTTTATTTTTCTTTTGTTTTTCTTCTTTTTGTGTGTTTTTTTTAAATAGCATTTCCGGGTTCCAAAGAGGGTGATCAAAGAAACGTCACCGGCTCAAAGGTTTTGCGAGGGATTAATAGTGTTTGTGGTTGCGGGAAAGAAAAGCCTTTGTCATTTCGATCAACCGGGTTCAGTCCTGCAGGTAGTTCAAACGTAATACCTTTTTACTGCATCTGCATATACTGCTGCCTCGGGCTCGTCTCCTTTAATGTCACCCAGGTACAATGCTCGTTTAGGCAGTATCTTTTTGATAATGTATGGACCTTTCCAGTTTTGAGCGAACTTTCCTTTGGCATCGAGATGGTGAGGAAGTATCCGCCTCAATACCAGCTGACCGATTTCGAAATTCCAAGGGCGCACTTTCTTTTTGTAAGCGCGGGCCATTCTTTGTACTGCCCATGGCACACCGCAGCCATTCGTTTTTCATCAATTAATGCCAGCTGATCCAAACGAGTTTTAACCCATTCACTATCTTCAATTTTTGCTTCGAAAATAACTCGGAGCGAAGGGGTTTCTACCTCGGCGGTTATAACAACTTCAGCCCCGTAGATCAGTAAATATGGAGTTGCTCCTACCGATGTGCGTACCGTGGTACGATATCCCATCATTGCAAAAGGCAACTTTTCATGCCATTGCCTCAAGCTTTGAATCATTTTCCTGAAGATCTTTTTGATGTTCTTGTTAGCTGCTTCGACGACACCATTAGCTTTGGGCCGGTAAGGGGTGGAGTTTATATGTGTTATCTTGAATTGTTCAAATATTTCTCCCATGACGACTGTTTAGATTAGATGCATTGTTAGTAATGATGGTAGCGGGAGTCCCAAAATGACAGATGATATTGGAATGAACAAAATCCACCATAGCCTTCTTGGTAATAGACTTAAGAGTGATGGACTCAACCCATTTTGTGAAGTAATCAATAGCGACAAATATGAATTTGTGTCCATTTGAAGCTTTTGGCTCAATCGAACCAATCACATCCATGACCCAGGCATCAAATGGCCAGGGCACTGACATAGGATGCAATTCATTTGGCGGTGCATGAATCAAATCACCGTGCACCTGCCATTGATGACATTTCCAGACGAAGCTGAAGCAATCTTTCTCCACGGTCATCCAGTAATACCTAGTTTGGAGTTTCTTCTTTGCCAGTACGTAGCCGTTCATATGGGGCCCACACACTCCCGCATGTACTTCGTGCATAATTCTCCCGGCTTCCTTGGTGTTAACACATCTCAACAAGTTAAGATCTGGAATCCTTTTATACAAAGTACTACCACTCAAGAAGAAATTGCTTGCATGCCGTCGGATGGTTTTCTTTTGCTCCCCGGTGGCCTGCTTGGGATAGTCCTGTGTTTTTAGGAATCTCTTGATGTCATAATACCTAGACTGTGTGCTAGACTCTACTTCAGCCACATTACAATACCCATTCCTTTCTTTGATATGTATTTGTAAAGGATCGACGTAGGCGTTTCCGAGGTAAAGCAACATGGAAGCCAAAGTGGAAAGTATGTCTGCTAGCTCATTGTGACAGCGAGGAATGTACCAAAATTGTACCGACTTGAACTGTTTGCTGAGGTCTTCCACATGCTGTCTGTATGGGATGAGCTTAATGTCTCTTGTTTCCCACTCTCCTTGAGCCTGTCAGATGATCAGATCAGAATCTCCCATGATTAAAAATTCCCCAACATCTTGATCAATGGCCATGTTCAAGCCCATGATGCAAGCCTCATATTCAGGTGTATTATTGGTGTAGAAGAGCCGGAGCCTAGCTGTAGCTGGATAATGCTGACCTGCGGACGAAATTAAAATTGCCCCAATCCCTATGCCTTTTGCGTTTACTGCTCCGTCGAAGAACATTTTCCAAGCAGAGATGCCTTCAGATGTTACTTCCACTGAATTCACTTCTTCATCAGGGAAATAGGTGTTTAAAGGCTGATATTCATCATCAACGGGTTTTTAGCCCAGATGATCTGCCAATGCTTGAACCTTTATTGCAGTACGAGAGACATAAACTATGTCGAACTAGGTGAGAAAGATTTGCCATTTCGCCAATCATCCTGTGGGCATCGATTTTTGGAATATATACCTCACCGGATCTAGCTTGGTTATGAGGTAGGTGGTATGAGCTTGCAGATAATGCCTTACCTTCTAGGCCACCCATGTCAAGGTGCAACAAGTTTTTTCTAGCTGCGTGTACTCGGCCTCGTAACTGGTAAATTTCTTGCTTAGATATTAGATGGCTTGCTCTTTCTTTCCCGTGGCGTCATGCTACCCGAGAATACAACCAAAAGAGTTTCCAGGACTGTTAGATAGAGAAATAGTGGCCTTCCCGGTTCGGCGGGACCTAAACATGTGGAATGGACAAGTATTGTTTGATTCTGTCAAAAGCTTATTGACACTCGACTGTCCATTCACTACCACATCCTTTTTCAATAGCTTGAATATGGGCTCGCATGTGGAAGTCAACTGGGCGATGAATCGGCTGATGTAATTCAATCTTCCCAATATACTCATTACATCTTTTTTTGTCCTTAGCGGAGGCAACTCTCGAATGGATTTTTTCTTGGTGGGATCCAACTTGATACCTCTTCGGCTGACAATGAACCTTAGAAGTGTTTCTGACGGGACCCCAAGTGCACACTTGGCAAATTTCAAATCATATTTGCGAAGCTTTTCAAAGAAATTCCTTAAGTCCTTTACATCGCCCTAAGTCTTGAACTTGATAATCACATCATCCACATATACTTCTATTTCTTGATGCATCATGTCGTGGAAAATAGTGGTCATGTCCCTCATGTATGTTGCCCCGGCATTTTTCAATCCAAAAGGCATAACTCTATAACAATACGTTCCCCAAGGTGTGGTGAGGGCGATTTTCTCAGCATCTTCCTTATCCATCAACACTTGGTGGTATCCTGCGTAGCAATCTACAAAAGACTGTATTTCGTGTTTGGCACAGTTATCGACAAGGATGTGGATGTTGCGTAGAAGGAAGTGGTCCTTGGGACTCGCCTTGTTTAAATCTCTGTAATCCACACACACTCGAGTTTTTCCGTCTTTCTTCGGTACCGGGACCACATTGGCCAACCATGTGATGTACCGAACCACTCGGATTACCTCCGCCTCTAGATGTTTTGTAATCTCCTCTTTGATTTTATCGTTAACATCAGGCTTGAACTTTCTTTGTTTTTGTTGGACCGAAGAGCATTTAGGGTACGTGGGCAACTTATGATCCACCAGATCCATACTCAAGCCAGGCATATCATCGTAAGACCAAGCAAATACATCTTTAAATTCCAAAAGGAGTTGAACCAATGAATCCTGTTTTTCTTTATTCACATGGATGTTGATTTTTGTTTCTTTTGTTTCACCGGGATCGCCCAAGTAACCGATCCAGTATCGTTTAAGTTCGGCTTAGGTTTGTTTTCAAAATGTTCAAACTCTCGGTTGATTTCCCTAAAAGCCTCTTATTTATCGTATTCTAGTTCTTGGTTCATTATTTCACAAATAGGCAACATGTTTGGGTAATGGCATGAAGTCCGTGAGCATGTCGTTTTATTTAACGTCGTATTGTTGGGACTGAAAGAAAAGATGAAAAATAAAAAGGAATACAAAATCAGAGAAAGACAAATAAGTGCAAGTGATGAAATATTGATTTCATTTCTTTGAACTTGTAAGATAACAGGGTTTACAACTGAAATTTAAAGGACAAAATGCTAAAGAAAAACAACCGAGCTACACCCTGAAATAGCTCGTGATTCAAGAAAAGGTAGCAAGGTAGGACTACCAGGCCTCCCGCCTCATTGGGAAAGGCGTGGCCTTTCAGTTTTGCAGCTTGGCATCCGGTCCCATATAGAGCACTTCAGCAGTGCTTGAGCCTTTTCCCAGATGGACCATGTTGGCTTCATACAATAATTCCCTCATGGCTCCGCATATATCATCAATTTCTTTTGCTGTGAAAGTCTCTTCTTCCTCTTGCTCACTGTACTTGGGTTTTACAAATGTTTTTTACAAGTGGGGTAGGGGTTGTGGCAAAGCCCATCCATGACGCTTTCTGCGATTGGCCCAGTTGATATCTTCTGATGTTGGATGAAAGCCCAGCCCTAAGAGCTTTTCTGCAGTAGGCAAAGCGACCGACTCAGTTATGCCTTGTAGGGAGCTTCCAAGTCCCTTGCCTGGCTTAAAACCTTGGCGTGTCATCTCCATTGCCACCATGATTGAAACATTTGGGAGGAAAGGCAGGGGGAGTGTCTTGCCTTCTTCGTGTTGATCGGCTACCACGATTTCAAAAGCTTGGTAGACTATGTACTCACTTCCCTATAAATTGACTGCTCATCTTCTCCGTGTACTACGATCTCCTAGTTTTCATGTTCGAACTTCAGTATTTGGTGCAGAGTAGAGGGCACCGCTCCTGCTGCGTGAATCCACGGTCTTCCTAAGAGGTAGTTATAGGATGTGTCCATGTCCAACACTTGAAATGTCACTTCAAAGTCGACCGGACCAATGGTCAGCACTAAGTCAATTTCCCCTATGGTGTCTCTCTTGATTCCATCAAAGGCTCGGACACACATATTATTAGGACGGATCCTCTCTGTCCCAATCTCCATTCTCTGCAACGTAGATAGTGGGCATATATCTACTCTAGAACCTCCGTCTATCATCACTCTTTTGACATTATAGCCCTCGCATTTGACGGTGAGATGCAAGGCTTTGTTGTGGGCAGCTCCCTCTAGAGGTAAGTCATTCTTGCTGAACGTAGCCTGATTAACGACAAAGAATCTTTCCGCCATTTTCTCTAGTTGCTCCACGGAGGTTCCAACCGGTACATAAGCTTCGTTCAAGGTTTTGGCCAACGCTTACTGGTGCTTGGGAAATTTCATCAAGAGTGAAAATAAAGAGACCTGCTCAGGAGAATTTTGGAGCCGGTCCACCACCTCGTATTCAGGCATTTTCATTTTTTGAAAGAAGGCTTCTGCCTCTTCAGTATTCACTGGCCTCTTAAGTGGAAATCACCATTTGGTAGCAGCGTTCACCTCTTCCATATCTGAGTATTTCTTTATAGGGTGGCCTTTGGAGTTTGCCCGATGATTTCTTTGACCTTGTATGTTACTATGGTTTCTTGGTAATTCCACGGGATTGCAGAAGGGTTTGTCATTGGCTTTTGAGCTGCGCGACCGATTACCACGGGCTCATTCAGCATCGGTGGTTTAATCAGTCCCCGTACCACATAAGCTTTCTTGGGTACATACATGGTTTTATTCAGTTCAAACCTTCCTGGAGGACTCAAAGTGGGCTGTTTATCTTGACGCCCTCATGGGATGTAAAGTATTGTTTCGTTGGTAGGGGTCGTCTCAGTTTTGATTTCAGACTTGTTCTCTGCTTCTGGGCACTTGGCTTCATTCATGTTCGTTTCTTCAGACTTCTTTGGGGAAATTTTCGATTTTCAGTCTGCCTTAGCAATGGCTATTATGGCTTTTAGGGCAGGGTCAAATTCTTTGTCCTCACAAATCATTCGGATGACTGGCCCGTTGTTGTGAGCCGGTAACATGTTATTAGTTATGTTTGGGACCTCTTCATCTCTCAGTGCTATTTTCTTTTGTTCTATCAAATCCTCCAACGCTCGTTTAGAGTCCAGCAGTTTTTGGTGTGATGTGCTTCTGCCCCAGAATGATAAGCACAACATACGCCCCACTAATAGGAAGGTGACTCGGGGTTTTACCTGTTCGGGGGCATGGGCTGCAGGAGACCCATGTGGACCAATTTTTGGAATAGGCTGGCATAAGATTCCCTTATTGGAGTAAAGTTCTGTCTCCTAGGTGGTTCTCTGTGATGGTAACTATTTTGTGGAGGGCGGGGATTATAGTGATTCTGGGGAGGCAGATTTCTTTGGGCTTGGTTTCTGTTTCCATGTTGTTGTGGTCGAGCAAAGGGCTGGGCATTCATGAGTGCATAAGGTTGAGGAACATAATGCATTTCTTTGTGGGGGTAGTAATGTTGAGAGGCCCTTTATGAGAATGCAGGTCTGTGAGCATTATGTCTTCTCATTCCGGATGCTGCCATTGACACTTCCTTTTTTTTCTTGTTTCTTGTGATCCCTCTCGCCCCGCCTTGTATGGCTTGGGAGGTTGCTCTTATGGAGGATTGACTCAGAATTCTCCCTGTCTTCAAGCAATTTTCTACCATCTCACTGATCTTAATTGCCTTTGCAGAAGGTTTGCACATTGCTGACATCATATTTTGAAAATAATCTACCTCTTACGCTTGTAGGAAAACGGTGACAATCTCCGTCTCGTCCATGTGTGGATTTACTCTCGACGCTTGCTCGTGCCATTAACAGCATATTTTCTGAACCTTTCTGAAGGTTTCTTTTTCAAGTTGGCGAATGAGTTCCTGTCCGGGGCAATGTCAATGTTATACTGGAATTGCCTTAAGAAATCCTAGGCGAGGTCATCCCAGATATTCCATCGAGTGATATCCTGGTCCATGTACCATTCAGAAGCAATACCCACCAGTCTCTCCCCGAAATATGCCATCAAGAGTTCTTCTTTTCTACCTGCTCCACGCAGTTGATTGCAATACATTTTCAAATGAGCAATGGGGTCGCCATGGCCATTGTACTTTTCAAACATCGGCGTTTTGAACCGCAGAGGAGGTGTACGTGTGGGAACATGCATAGGTCTGAGTAAGATACACTCTTGTGCCCACTTAATCCTTGTATGTTTTTCAGTCTTTGTTCGAGGCTTTTCATTCTTCTTGTTATTTCATCTTGTTCATGAATTTTAGGGGTTTTGTCTTGCACAGGTGTGAGTTCATATGCTGGTTGAGGGAAATTGTATGTGGGGTACGGGGGAAGCTCGGTTTGGTAATTGGGAGTTTGGAATGTGATTGTAGGGTCAAACATGGGCCTCGGCACCGTAGGCTGTGTGGTGGCTGCGCACGGAGGAGCCGTATAAATGTTGGGAACTGGACCAGATGTGAACATCGGAGAGCGGGTTTCAGAAGGCGCTCCGACAAAATTGGTTAATATGGTGGGCTGTCCTAGGAGGATATTTTGGTGACTGATACGGATGGTAGAGGCGCTCCCTAACATTGGGAAAAGCTCGGAAAGTTCGGGAATAGCACTTGGAGGTTCTTTTCCATTTGTCCAAGCGTCCCAGATCTCCATAACTGGAAGTCAAAGGATCCTATTCTCTTAAGTCGCCGCAGATTCGGAGGCTGGAATTACCGTAATTGGGTTGTCCTCTGGGATAGGGACTGGTGGTAGAGTCATTTCGGTCAACATCTCTGCACTTCCTTTTGATCTAGTAAA
Source organism: Nicotiana benthamiana (assembly GCA_034376525.1). NCBI lineage: Eukaryota > Viridiplantae > Streptophyta > Magnoliopsida > Solanales > Solanaceae > Nicotiana > Nicotiana benthamiana. Next base: position 8,655,079 of record CM067326.1, read on the forward strand.
GTATCCGTTCGAAGCCATCTTACCGCAGACCAATAACTATTCTTAATACACCTGGACGAGACACTGGAACTTCGAACGGTTAGGTTGAGGTATAACAAACAAGAAATCGCACATTGGATATGATGCACCTATGCAGTTAATGAGTTCTATAAGCTTGCAGTGGTTGCATGTGTTGTCCCGACATTTATTATGAATTTCCTTTTATTTCCTGCTTATTATTCCCTGTTAGCTTTCCTTTTTTTTTTATGAATAGGCTCGAATCCATTAGAAATTGCCTACGTATCGTGACATTGCATGAATCAGACCGAGCATAGTTCATGGAAAAATGTCACGCACACAACAAAATATTTCTTGGGGTTTTCAATTTTTATAAAGACATAAACTTTGATTACAAAAGCTAACAGAATGAAAGGCAACTACCAAACTGGGACTCAATAATCTTACGGACTCGAAAGGTGCGTAAAAGAACATACAAACAAACTCTTTTAAGAAAATACAAATTTATGAGTACATTAAAACTTCAAATGCTTTTGGAGCTTGCGGGGCATCGTTCGGCCTTGCCGCAGGCTTGCGTGCTAAACTTCCCTGGAGGTACTGGAGATATTCCATCACTTGACGGACAAATGTCATGGCAGCAGCAAAGAACATAGATTTTGTCATGTTCTCACAGTGGTTGCACTTTGTGGTAATATATTCGGTGATTGCCCGCACCCTTTCCCTGATAACCCCTTTTTCTTGTAATAGACGCCCAATTTGCTCGGCCCGTGCTTCTAGAGTTTGTTCGGCTACTTCATTCAGCTTTTGGAATTTCCGCAAATCCCTTTCTAATCTTGCTATTACCACATAGCAATGCTCTCTTTTGGCTTTGAAATCCCTGGCTTGTTTGGCCATTTTGTTTTCAGCTGTGACGACTCTCTATTTTAAATCGACAATCTCATTCTCACTTCCTGCTTTAAATTGCTCCAATATGTGGGATCGTTCCACTCTACTTTTAAATAGTTGCTTCCGAACCCTAGATAGTTCACCCTACGCCTTATTTAGGTTGAACCTATATTTGGTTAATTTCCGCCGCAAGTGTTCTATGAGTTTTTCATCTTTCGCACTCCTAGGAGGATTTTCTGTGGCTATCTTCATTTTCTGGATTTGGGTTCATAGGGCTTCGTTTTCTTTGGTCAACACCTTTTTTTCTCCCTCACTGGCTGCAGCTTGCAAACTGTTCTCGAATGGCAATTCTTGGATTTTCTTTTCCAGCCTTCCTATAGTAGCCCGGTATTCATTTTATTTTGCTAACCAATCCCACTGCTCTTGTGATGTCTCAGCAAATTCTTGGAGATGTGGTCTCTTTGCCGGCCTCCCAGGCTCTATGTCTCTCTTGTACCGAGCAACATACCCCGGTGCAACCTCTCCTTTGGACATGTCGCATACTCGAGTATCGACTATCAAGTATTGAAATTTACTCCAGATTTGGCGTACAACGGCTTCAGGGAATTAACCATTCAGAGTTATCTCAACCACATGATGGCTAATATCTTTGTCTATGGGGATCATTTGGAATCTACCCAATTGTCTTAGTACCCTATATGGTGCTTAGGGATGGATACTTCAGAGGCCCATCAGAAGGAAATGAGGTCCAGTGGTGGGCATATACACAACTTCGTACACAGAGAGCCAACCTAATGTCCATTCTATCTGATTTGCACTGATATCCCGGAGATGCGACACCCATTATACGACACCCTCAGGTAGTTTAAGCCCATCAACCCTACTGCCAAATTCTTCTATGCAGCTCTTTGTTGCTGACCCGTAATTCATGAACTGAGGTTGGTGACATATATGCTTGATCATCCATATTTGCAACAGCAAGTTACAACCCTTGAAAAAATCTCCTCCCGCTTTACAGATGGTAAGAGCACGGAAGATGTCAGACTAGATCATTGGAGCGAGAGTACTTTTAGCTTGGGCCATTAAGGTTCTAACGACTCCCGCTATCCGTATGTCGATGTTCCCGTCATTTCACGGGAATACTAAAATACCCAAGAAAGACACCATGAACGCAAAATATCGATGCTCCTCTCACTTGATCCATTTTACCTTGCTACAAATACGATTTTTGGGGTTGTTGAATCCTCAAATATGGCCATACCTCTGATATATAAATTGCGGTGTGCAAAAGCCACCCGATAACTCAGGATTATGAACTTTTCTGCTAAATTTAAGGGAATCCAGGAACTTGTGCACAGCGAGGGCTCTTGGTGCAATCAAGTATTAGTGTCTCGACGGGATTGCATAGGTCCCAATAAATCTGGTCATTTCCTCTAATGTCGGGGTAAGATCAAAGTTCGAGAAGTGGAGGACATTGTGGGCCGCGTCCCAGAAAGTGATTAAGGCCTTTATGATGTCTCCCCTGGGGTTAATTTTCAATAAACCGGTGAAGCCTCCCAGATGTGCATTGACCCTTTTCTGCCCTGCTTCACCGAGATTATTCCACCATAGTCGCAACTCCAAGGAAATTTTGTTGATTATCATGCTCATTCTGCACATTTATTAAAGCGAATTAGTATTCTCAAAATATTAAAACCAACAATTTATGAAATTTATTTTAAAAACAAGGACGGCTTTATGAATACGATCTTACAACACTTCGGAGAGAAAGTTTTTCAGGCTGTGCTTGCTTACCAGTCAGAATAAAATTCAAAGGGGGCCATTAGTGCAAGATCAGCCTTCCGGCGTCCTTTGTTGTAACATTCGTCTATTACCGGCAGTAATGACACCACCCAACTTATTTCAAAACAAGTGAATTAACTCGGACATTCATTTTTCTTGTTTTGTCATTTTTGCAAAAAGGGCTGGACTTGGCAAAATAATTTATCAAAACCCAAAAATATTATTGAAAAACTCCAAAATTCTTTCCCCCTTTTTTTTGTTTTTGTTTGAAACATCCGGAAATATTTCGGCGCTATTTTAAGCATTGGTTTTACAAGTGATCAACCTAGCATTGCTAATTTTCTCAATTTATTCTCCTTGTTTACAAGCCGGTCAACATGTGTATCCAAAGCAAATAAATGTACAAGTAGCACGTAAAATGCATCAGCATGGTCTTTTATTTCAGGTCACCTGTCCTAGACGGACACAACCCCTGTGTTGTGTCCCCTAAGTCAAATGCATGATGCAAATAAACGTTTCTACTAGGGATCCGGCATGAGGTTTTATTATACTAAGTTTAGAACCTCGGTATAGGGTTTAGACTGTGCACTCGAGCGGACAACTCGAGTCCAGGAGGGGGCTACATACAGGGAACCAAAAGACAATCCGGCTTAGTAACTTGTCCGACCACTTTCTTATTTCAAGGAAAGACACTGACAGAATAGGGAGTCTTAACTAGTACAACCCCGAAGGTGAGAAGTGAAGGATTTTTTAGCAATTTATGTGTACAGTTCAGATAATATCAAAGCGGTAAAAACATTTAGCACAGAAAATGGAAGCAACTCAGAAGAAGCCAAATATAGCAATTATTGTAAGCTGGAATTATTGAATCGTGAACCAATCTCTGGGTTCGGTCCCCAGCAGAGTCGCCAGAGCTGTCACACCTTCTTTTGGCACTACAACCCCGCGAAGGGCGTAGATAAGGGAGTTTTTCCAATTAATTTGAAATTATTCGAAATGAGATTATTTATTTATTTTAGAATCAACACTTGGGATAATTTATTTGTTGTCCCAAGTCTTTGGTTTGTTATTAATCCCAAATCGAGGAAAATTCGACTTTCCTTTTGAAGTCTGCAAACCAGCAATTCTAGACAAGGAATTCTGTCAACCCGAGGAAAGGTATTAGGCACCCCCGAATTTCGTGGTTCTAGCACGGTCGCTTAAACTATTATAATTGGCTAAACCTTTGATTTTATACAGGTTCATCCTATAGGGAAATTTTAAATTATTTACCGTTTTATTCATTTTTAGAGATGTTTGAATGTCATTAAAACACGTCTTGGACCACGTCACATAAATGCACCCGGGTCCTCGATAATATTTTAATATCGCTGAGATTTGGATTTGGGTCACATAAATGCGCACCCCAGTTTAGGAAGATATTTTATTAATAAATCTCGCCTATAGCAACTACGCGTTTGGAAATTTGTGGAAGGTCGTGAAATTCACTAAACAACGCTTCCAAATTTATATGCATTTTATTAAGTTAAGGAGCCCGCATGGTGTGTGATTACGTTAGCGTGTCTCACTTTATTTTATAAAGGCAACCTAGAACATGCTATAATATTCTATTATGCTTTTCACTAAAATAAAGGGGAGTTCTAATTAATTCATATGTCAACCCTATATTTAAAAGAAATGTCTGACATGTGTTTCTCCAGCATTATTTAGGGCTGATTTTTGCAATTATGGGCTTCATTGTCGGAAATGGTAAGCCCCCGAAGTGTGATTTTCTGGAACCTCACAATTGTGATAGTTTGGGCCTTCAATTTGAACCCAGAAATTCAAAAGAAACACTAATGTCCAGGGAGTGTAATTCCCTGCTCATGAACCAATAAACTATACACATGGTAGTTTCTTACTATTGAGTTGGGTATGAGGGTTGAACATATTAGCAATTAACATATTTCATCCTACTGAGATTTACAATAGTATAAAGTTAAACAATCCAAATAATTCGAAAACCAACCATCACAATCCAGGTGTTTGTTTATTACAAAACAAATTACTGAAACACTGTCTAGGTATCAAACTAATAATATTCATAATTATGAGATTAATACAACAAGCGAAAGTCATTGGTATCAAAATATGAGAATTTGTGCAGGTATCTGTGCATTACAAGCCTCCCAAGTGAGAGTAATACCTGGAAAATGGCAATAAAGCAAGGAAAGGGTCAGCAGTAGCTCAGGACTTCAGCAACCCGCACAACCTTTAGCAGTAACAACTCGACAATACCCAAGAAGAACTAACCACTAGTTTGAGTAGCCGCCGCCAGACGCGGCGGAGACGGCGTCCATAAAATCTTTTATTCGAGAGGTTGGAGTCATAGTTGAAGATTGACTCTCAGGGCATGGGGAATGAGAGATCGTGGGGAGTCAGGGGTGTTGATTTGGAAGGGTTTGGGGGCAGCGCCGCTGATTCAAAGATTCGAGGAGATGGGTGAGGCTTTTGGAGACAGGAGTTATAGATTCAAAGAGAGGAGAGAGAGGCGGTTTGGGGGTGTATTTTTTGAGAACGTTGGAGGATTGCCGCGGGCGTGAAGCGATTTTCGGCCGGCGGAAGACGGTGGCGTTAGGGTTGTCATATTAGGGGAGTATGGGAGACGAGAGGAAGGGGGAGCGTTCGGACATTCTTATATAAAAACATCATCAGTTCTCGACCGTCGATCTGGCAAACCTCGATGGCCTGGATTTAACGAGACTAAACGTCGTCATTTTGGAGAGGGGGGGGGGGGGAACTAGACCGGGTAATTGCGCGGGTTTGGGCTGATACAAATAGGTTATGGGTGGGTTTCAGCCAGCCCAAACCCTTTGGCTCAAATCTTTTCTTTATCTCTTCTTTTTTTCTTCAATTATTTTCTTTTTAACTTATTTAATTCACCTAAATTTAAAAAATTTTATTAAACTAAATTAGTCTAACAATCAGAAATACAAAAATATGAAAATTAACAATTTCGAGACTACAATTTAAATGCCGCCAAGATAAACTCCTTATTTTCCTTGTGATTTTTGTATTTTTTCAAAACAAAACCCTAACTAGAAATTGATTCTATCAGAATTATGTAAAATTAAATCCTAAATGCATATGCAATTTCTTCTATATTTTTTTTATGATTTTATGCATGCATTAATGAAAACACAATGATACGCACAATTAAATCTTAAAAATAAATATTTAAAAGAAAAAAAATCCTAAACTTGAGATCTGTAGGAGTCATCTCAACGGGGTAAACATCTCATGTTCACATTATCTTCGAGAGGCTATAGGATAGTTAGGAACACCTCCCTTCTTGATTCCTCATCAAGCGACTTGATCCCCTTGAGTCTTATGCCTTTGTTTCCTTCCTATTCAATCTTCTTTGACATGAAATGCTAGTTATGAATTGGGACTCGAGGAATTGTAATGGTACTACAGATGTGGTGCAGGATGTTTCTCCCACGTACTTGATTGGGCTATTGTCGCCGCCTTGCGAAAGGTCATTTTGCCGTTTCAGTTCAGTATCAGTATTACCTAAGGTTTTGATATTTTCCATTTATTGTTATGACAATTCGTGCATTGCTATCGCACAGTGAATGACCTGAAATAAGGTTTTACTCAGTGCATAATTGAGAGATTTCAATATTTTATTTCCGGCAAAGCAAATACAATCAAATTATGAATTCTCAAGTTTCTGTCGATGAGGTAACGAGACTTGGTATTTTCGAGTATGGTGGAATTTTTATTTATGTAGTTTCATCGTCATTGTTGAACGCGTGAAGTTCACCGGTGTTATGGTCTTCTTCTATTCACCTTTGGGGAAGAGTATCACGAAGTGGTATAGAGGAAGCAGTTTTTAGAGATCGCATTATGTGATGTTGCCCAAACTCACACCACAAATATGGGTTGTTAGGAGGTCGAAGAAATAATAAAAACCCAATGCAAGTCGGGGTCGAATCCACATGGAATTAGATGTTGGATTAGTTATAAACCTAGTGTGATTGTATGATGTGCCTCAAATTACACTTCTACATTTTCAATTTTTATTCCTACTTCTACTTCTAAGCTATTGATTGAAATTGTAGAGCTAAGAGACAATATTTTTCATTTTGGTTGTTTTTCAAGTTATGGAAAGTCTAGGGTTGCGACTTCTGCCTAGTTGATACCTAACAGATTTAGAGCGTTAGGGCTTGTTTGGTTTATCAGGATACCATATAGAAATCACACTCAATTACTCATTCTATACCTCTTGGTAGTTTGTGTGATTTTGCCGATTTGGCATTCTCAAGTTCAAACGGGTATTTCACAAAGCAAGTGATAAATGCTCTAGTTAGGTCTTACTATCTCTAGGTTCGACCCTTTAATTGGGGCGATCAATTTCTTGATTTCACCCCAATTCCTAATTAGCCAAGTTTTTCTAGACTTAGTCTCTCTTTCTCATGTAGAGACTACGTCAAATTGGCATGAATCAATATTTGCAACCATCAATTCTCAAATTCAAGAAAGAACTAGGCTAAATATCATAAACCCAATCATAAATAATCCCTAAATCAATTACCCTTTAAGTACCCATACTAGGGTTGGGTCACAACCCTAGTTAAGGGTTTAGCTACTCATGGATAATGAAACAAATTAAAGAAGAAAATAAGATAGTATTCATAATACCTGATTAAGAAAATAAAATCTAATGTTTAAAAGCTAATCTACTACAATGTCACCCAATACAGTAAGTAAAAACGGCTCAAATGTTCCCAACTTACAAAACTTGACATTAAAGTGACAAAAAATTCTAATTATACTAAGCTGAAAATATCTGACAATATTGCCCTTACGGAGTGTGACGACCTAGACGTTTGTCTTATGAATTAACACCCCGATCCCCTATTAATTGCCTCCCTAGAATTTATTTCTGCTATTTTTATTTTTTGGGATGTTCGATTTTAAGTTTCAAAGAGTTTTGGGACACTTTATCCCTACATAAGAGTTGTAGTGTTGGAAAGTTGACCATAGTCGGAATATAGTAAAGACGTCCCCAGAATGGAAATTTGATGGTTTCGTTAGCTTTTTTGGGTGATTTGGGACTTAGGGGCGTGTCCAGATTGTGTTTTGGAGGTTCGTAGCTAATTTAGGCTTGAAATGCCAAAGTTAAATTTTTGAAATTTTCGGTTCGATAGTGAGATTTTGACCCGAGGGTCGGACTAGAATTCTAAGAGTTGTAGTAGTTCTGTTGTGTCATTGGGATCTGAGTGCAAAATTTAGGTCATTCGGACGAGGTTTGATAGACTTTTTGATAAAACATGTGCCCTTAGAGTTTTTGACATTCTTAAGCTTGAATCTGATAAAAATATATGTTTTGATGTTCTTTTGAGAGTTCCAAAGTTTGGAATAAGTTTGAATGAGGTTTTAGGATTGGTTGGCAGGTTTTGGTGAGGTTCCTGGGGCCTCGGGTGTGTTTCGTATGTTCAACGGGTCATTTTGGAACTTGTTAGAATTTCAAAAAATCTAGTATCTGGTTTCCTTAATCGCGTTCGTGACCTTCCCTTAACGTTTGCGTAGTGTAATTTCGGAGGGTGTTTAAATTGTTCTTTGCGATCACATCATTTGGCTTGCGATCACGTAAGTCTACCCCGTCCTACTTTGCGTTCACATTCGTCTTCTCGCGTTCGCGTAGTAGAACAAGGGGTACAGTGCATTTTCCCTCACGTTCATATTGCCTTGTCCATGAATACGTAAGACTACCCTTTTCCTCTTCCGCATTCGCATGCTCCATCTCGCGTTCGATAGCCTAGTTAAGGATCCATCGATTTTCTTGTCTTTGCTATTATAAGTCATGTTAATCGCGATGAACAAAATAGTTGGGCAGAATACAAATATTTCAAAAGGCTTAGCCATTATTGGGAAAACGTAATCTAGGGAGCTCGAATTTGAATAAAATTTTGAGGGATTTTCAAAGATATTGATTGGGTAACCATCCTAAACTCCTTTTTTCTTATAACCCATTAATCTAAACAGAATTCATCAATTAATTTCGGGATTTGCATGAAAATTGGGGAAATGTTCTTAGACCAAGAAATTGAGTTGTGATTGGAGATTTGAAAACTTTTATATGGTTAGACTCGTGAGAGTGTGAGGATTCTGAAAATATGAATTTTACCCGATTATGAGACGTGGGCCCAAGGGACATTTCTGTCATTTTACCTAATTTTGCGTATTAGCTTAGAATTTAATTGGCGAATCGGTTACTTGAAGTGTTATTTTTAATGTGTAATTGAATTGAATAGATTTGGGCCATTTGGAGTCGAGTACTCATGGCAAGAGCGTGGTTTCGGGTTGATTTGAGCTTGTTCGCAGTAAACGGATTGCCTAACCTTGTGTGGGGGATTTTTCCCTTAGGATTTGGTATAATTGATTATTGAAATGCCTTGTGCGTAAGATGACAAGTGCGTACTTGTTATAACTATTGGAAATTCGGTTTTCATTTTGTTCTACTAGTATGTTTACTTTCCTATTTATTTCTTGAACTATTTAAGCATGTGTTAACTTAGGAAAGCATGTCAAAGTGATTAAATTGCCCTATTTGTTTAACTGCTTAACCTGAATTTTGCGCAGCATGCTAGGTTAGACTACTTGTGTTTCCTCAATATGAAGTTTGATATTTCTAAGCATTTTCCTATTGTTGCTGCGTATTAATATTAGAATTACGGATGTGGGATTCTGGCAGATCCCCCTACACAGTTATATGGAACTACGGGAATGCACCTAGTAGATTCCCCAAGTACTGGGTATTTATGTTTGAGACTAGGAATGGGATTCCGGTCGATCCCCATGTACTATGAGCTGGACTATAGGACAGTATCCCGAGAGACTTATTAGATATGTATATTTGGGACTTTAGGATGGTATCATAGAAGATCCACTTTTGATATTATTAGAGTTGAGCTGTATTTTCCTTCGATGTTTACGTTGTTTCTGTGTAGTTGTTTGTTGTTCTTTATATCCTGCATTACTTTTACTATTGTACATATTTATACTGTCCTGTTTTACATTTCCAAATTATATCTTTTATTTAACCTTAGTAGGGCCCTGACCTTCCTTGTCACTACTCAACCGAGGTTTGGATTGGCATTTACTGTGTGCCATTGTGGTGTACTTATGCCCTTTCTGCACATGTTTTTCATGTGTTGATCCAGGTACTTCTACACAGTCATATCACCTTTGAGGCGAGGCGACTGCTCAAGCAACTTTGAAGTATATCTGTCGTGTCTGCAGACCGAAGAGTCTCTTTCTATTCTTGCATCTAATATTTAGCCCTTCTGTACTTTTTGTTCTCGTTAGACATTTCGGAGTTAGAGCTATGTAGTATTTCATAGCTTGTGATTCATGGGTTTCCGGATTTTGGGAGTATGTATTGGTTATGAGAAGTTAAGTATTGTGTATGGCGAGTGACATTTTATATAGCGTTTATTTCGGTTATTTTTGGCTTTTGATTATTTCTTCCACATGTTTCTTTTATGTTCCACATTGTTTGGATTACCTAGTTGTATAGACTAGGTGCTGTCACGATAGTTCACGGAGGGCAAACTAGGGCCGTGACATGTGGTATCAGAGCTCTAGGTTTATATGAATGATGAATCAATAGTCGATTGATAAGAGTCTTGCTGATCTGTATGGAGACGTCTGTACTTATCTACTAGCGGCTATGTAACTGTTAGAAAAATTCAACTTCATTTTATTTCCTTGTCGTGCAAGATTTTGATATCGCAATTCTAAACTTATGTGTTCTATTTTGTCAGTGATAGTGAGGACACGTGCTACCCGAGATGATTTGGCACCCGCACCCCCTACTGCAGCCATTAGAGATTGTGGACACGGTAGAAGTTGAGGACGCATACGCGGTGTAGCTAGAGCCTCCAGGCGAGCTGCTACCGAGGAGCCACCAGCAATTTTAGCTAGAACCCAGGCACGTGATATGCCTACTGCTACTACCTTCCAGCTTCGAGGAGCCTCTTATGAGTGGTGGCGTACTTATGAGTTAGACAGTCTAGATGAGGTAGCTTCGCTGACTTGGACCCATTTTTCAGATCTATTTATAATAGAGTTTTTTCCTCATAGCCGTAGATATGCATGGTGCACCGAGTTTGAGAATTCGTGCCAGGGCGCTATGACAGTCTCAGAGCATGCTGTCTACTATACTAGCTTGGCTAGGCATGCACATGCCTTGGTTTCTACTGTTCGTGAGAGGGTTGGCCAGTTTATTGAGGGGCTTATTCCCGCCATCAAGTCTAGTATGGCTCGTGATTTAGAGATGGATATTCTTTATCACCATGTGGCAAGCATTGCTAGGAGGATTGAGGGTATACATGCCAGGGAGAGAGGCAGAGGGAGGCTAATAGTGCCCCACCCTAGCTGCAGGTCGTCATGGTAAGGGTTATACGAGTCGCCGTGTTCATTCAGCTCTTTCAGCAGCCAATAGTGCTCTAGGTCCTCCTAGGCCTCAGGACCCTTATAATGCACCTCCAGTTTCTAGCGCGCCTCCTGCGTGGGGTGATTTTAGAGGTCAGCCCAGTAGACCTGGCCTGAGTTAGTCACATCCACTATGTCCTCCCAGAGCTTTTTTTGAGTGTGGTGACACACGCCATATGGTGAGGGATTTCCCTAGACATGGGAGGGTTGCACCTCTATAGACTTCTCAGCCACAATGTGCCCTGCAGAGTTCTCAAGCTATGGTTACAGCTCTAACTCCTACCCCACCTGCTCAGCTAGCTAGATGTGGAGGTCTCCCTAGAGGGGGAGGCCAGGCTAGATACTATGCCTTTCCTTCCTGTACCAAGGCTGTTTCCTCCAATTTTGTCATCACAGGTATTGTGCTGGTTTGTCACGAAGATGAACTGGTTCTACTCGATCCATGCTCCATTTATTCTTATGTGTCCTCTTATTTTTCTTTGTATTTGGGTGTATCTCGGGATTCTTTGAGTTCCCATGTTTTTGTTTCTACTCATGTGGGAGATTCTCTTATTGTAGACCGTGTTTATCCGTCGTGTTTGGTTACTCTCTGTGGTTTTGAGACCGGAGCAATTTTATTGTTGCTCAGAATGGTAGACTTTGATATTATCTTGGGCATGGATTGGTTGTCACCCTATTATGCTCTTCTTGATTGTGACGCCAAGACCGTGACGCTGGCTATGCTTGGTGTGCCGCATGATGAGTGGAGGGGTGCTTTAGATCACGCTCCCTGTTGAGCTATTTCTTTCCTTAAAGCTCAGTGTATGGTTGAGAAGGGGTGTGACGCATATCTAGACTATGTGAGAGATGTCAGTAGTGATACCCCTTAAGTTGATTCAGTTCCAGTAGTACGGGACTTTTTCAATGTGTTTCCAACTGATATTCCAAGAATGTTTCCTGATAGAGATATTGATTTTAGCATTGATTTGTCGCCGACACTTAGCACATTTCCATTCGTCTGTATTGTATGGCTGCTCCTGAGTTGAAGGAGTTGAAGGATTAGCTGCAGGAATTGCTTGATAAGGATTTAATTCGATCCTGTGTATCACCTTTGGGTGATTTTGTCTTGGTTTTTTAGAAAAAGGATGGTTCTATGCATATGTGTATTGCTTATTGCCAGTTGAACAAGGTTACAGTGAAGAAGCATTATCATTTGCCTTATACTGATAATCTGTTTTACCAGCTTCTGGGCGCACATGTGTTTTCTAAGATTGACTTGCGCTCAAGTTACCATCAGTTGAAGATTCAGGAGTCACATATCCCAAAGACTGCTTTCAAGACATAGTATGGTAATTATGAGTTTCTTGTTATGTCATTTGGGCTGACCAATGCCCCAGAAGCCTTTATGCATTTGATGCACATTCTGTTCTATCTATATCTTGACTCGTTCGTTGTCTTTATTGACGATATTCTGGTGTATTTTCGGGTTTGAGAAGATCATGAGCAGTACACGAGGACTATACTTTAGACTTTGAGGGAAAAGAAGTTATATGCAAAGTTCTCTATATGTGAGTTTTGGTTGGATTCTGTGGTATTCCTGGGCCACGTGCTATCGATTGAGGGTATTTGGGTGGATCCGAAAAAGGTATAGGCAGTGCAGAGTTGGCCCAGATCATCCTCCACTACAGAGATCCGTAGTTTTGTTGGTTTCGCGGGTTAGTACCGTCATTATATGGAGGTATTTTCATCGATTGTAGCCTCTATCACTATACTGATGCAAAAGGGTGCTCCGTTCCGATAGACTGAAGAGTGTGAGGTGAGCTTTCAGATTATCAAGAGCGCTTTGACTATAGCCCCAGTTTTGATATTGCCTACAGGTTTTGGGTTTTATACAGCCTATTATGATGCCTCGAGGGTTGGCCTCAAAGCGGTGTTGATGCAGGACAGTAGGGTAATATCCTACGCGTCTAGACAGTATAAGATACATGAGAAGAATTATCCTATCCACGATTTTGAGTTAGATGCCATTGTTCACGCCATGATGATTTGACGCACTATCTATAGGGTGTACCTTGTGAGATTTATACTGATAATCAGAGTTTGTAGCACCTATTCAAGCAAAAGGATCTAAATTTGCGCCAGAGGAGGTGGTTAGGCTTGCTGAAGGACTGTAATATCACTATACGGTATCACCCAGGCAAGGCCAATATGGTGGCCGATGCTTTGAGTCACCGGGCGGAGAGCTTGGGGAGTTTGGCTTATCTACCAACATCAGAGAAGTCTATGGGGATGGATGTTCATGCCTTAGCCAACCTGTTTGTGAGATTGGACTTTCGGAGCTTAGCGGGGTTCTAGCTTGTGTGGTTTCTCAGTCCTCCTTATTTGATCGTATCTGGGAGTGGCAATATAATGACCCTCGTTTTCTTGTCCTTAATGACAAGGTTCAACACGGTGATGCCAGAGATGTGACTATTAGCAAGGATGGAGTATTGAGGATGCAGGGTCAGGTTTATGTACCCAATGTTGATAGGCTTTGAGAGCTGATTCTAGAGGAGACCCACAATTCGCGGTATTCCATTCATCCGGGTGCCACGATGATATACCAAGATTTGAGATAACACTATTGGTAGAGGAGGATGAAGAAAGGTGTTGGGTTTGTAGTTCGGTGCGCCAACTGTCAGCAGGTGAATAATAAGGACTAGAGACCGGGTGGTTTGCTTCAGCAGATAGAGATTCTGGAGTGGAAGTGGGAGCGGATCACCATTGACTTTTTAGTTTGGATCCCGCGGACTTTGAGAAAGTTCGACGCTGTTTGGGAGATTGTGGATCGGCTGACCAAGTCCTCTCATTTCATTCTTATGTGTACTACCTATCTTCGGAGTGGTTGGCAGATATTTATATCTGGGATATCGTTCGTCTGTATGGTATTCCAGTTTCTATCATTTCAAATAGAGATACTCAGTTCACATCACTGTTTTGGAGGGCCGTTCAACATGAGTTGGGTACTCGGGTAAAGTTGAGTATAACATTTCACCCTTAGACAGATGGGCAGTCCGAATGAACATTTCGGATTCTTGAGGATATGCTCTGTGCTTGTGTGATCGACTTAGGAGCGTATTGGTATTAGTTCTTTCCATTAGCGAAGTTTACATACAACAACCACTATCAGTCCAACATTCAAATGGCACCATGTGAGGCTTTGTATCGTAGATGGTGTAGATTGCCAGTTGGTTGTTTTGATCTGGGTGAGGCAAGATTATTAGGCACAGACTTAGTTCAAGATGCTTTGGAGAAGGTCAAGGGGATTCAGGATAGACTCCATGTAGCCCAGTCCATACAGAAAAGCTATGTAGGCCGGAAGGTTTATGATGTTTCCTATATGGTTGGAGATGGGGTTCTACTTTGGATTTTGCCTATGAAGAGCGTTATGAGATTTAGGAAGAAAGGGAAGTTAAGTCCAATGTTTATTGGCCCTTTTGAGATATTGAGGCGAGTTTGGGAGGTTTCTTATAAGCTTGCCGTACCTCCTAGCTTGGCAATAATTCATCCGGTTTTTCTTGTTTCGATGCTTCGGAGGTATCACAGTGATCTGTCGCATGTGTTGAATTTTAGTTCAATCCAGTTGAAGAAGGATCTATCCTATGCCGAGGAGCTAGTGGCAATATTGGACAGGCAGGTTAGAAAGTTGAGGTCAAAGAACATTGCATCACTGAAGGTTAAGTGGCAGCGTCAGCAGGTCGAGGAAGCGAACCTAGGAGACCGAGCAGAATATGTGCAGCCGTTACCCTCATCATGTCACTACTTTAATTATATCTCTATACTCATTCAAGGAGAACAAATGTTTATGTGTAGGAGGATATGATGACCGGACCCGTCGTCCAAATAATTAATGCCCCCATCCCCTATTAACTACCTCCTCCGATTTTATTTCTGCAATATTTAAGTTTTAGAGAGTTATGGGACACTTAGTCCCTAAATGAGAGCTTAAGTGTTTGAAAGTTGACCGTAGTCAGAACAGTGTGAAGACATCATCAAAATGGAAATCTGATGGTTCCATTAGCTCCGTCGGGCGATT
Source organism: Nicotiana benthamiana (assembly GCA_034376525.1). Taxonomy (NCBI): domain Eukaryota; kingdom Viridiplantae; phylum Streptophyta; class Magnoliopsida; order Solanales; family Solanaceae; genus Nicotiana; species Nicotiana benthamiana. The sequence continues at coordinate 8,670,278 of CM067326.1, forward strand.
TTGGGCTTGGAGGCGTGTTCAGATTGTGTATTGGGAGTTCATAGCTAATTTAGGCTTGAAATGCCGAAAGTTGAATTTTTGAAGTTTTTGGTTTGAAAGTGAGATTTCGATCAATGGGTTGGAATAAAATTTAGAGATTTGTAGCAGTTTTGTTGTGTCATTTGGGATGTGTGTGCAAAATTTCAGGTCATTCAAACGAGGTTTGACAGACGTTTTGATAAAAAATGTGCTTTTTGAGTTTTTAAAAATTTTAAGCTTGAATCCAATGAAAAATAGGTGTCTTGATGTTCTTTTGAGCATTTCAAAGGTTGGAACATGTCTGAGTGAGGTTTTAGGATTGGTTGGAAGGTTTGGTTGAGGTCCCAGGTGCCTTGGGTGTGTTTCGGATGCTCAACAAGTCATTTGGGAACTGTTAGAATTGCAGAAAATCTAGTATATGGTCTCCTTAATCGTGTTCGCGGCCTTCCCTTCGTGTTCGCATAGTGTAATTTTGGAGGGTGTTTAAAATTTTCTTCACAAACACATCATTTGGCTCGTGGTCGTGTAAGTCTGCCCCCTCCTGTTTTTCCTTCACATTCGTTTTCTCACGTTCGTGTAGTAGAACTAGGAGTTGGTGGTACTGTGACCATTTTCCCCTTCGCGTTCGCATTGCCTTGTCAATGAAAACACGTAAGCCTTCGCTTTTCCTCTTATGCGTTCGCGTGCTCCATCTCGTTTTCACATAGCCTAGCTCAGAAGCCATCAATTTCTCCTCTTTGTGATCGCATGTCATATTTCGCGATTGCGATAAACAAAATAGCTGGGCAGAATATAAAAATTGCAAAACGAGGGTTTAGCCATTTTTGAGAAAACTTATGCTTGGGGATCTCAGATTGGGTGGCGATTTTAAACTCCTTTTTTTCTAATAACCCATTAATTTAAACATGAATTCATCATTTCATTTCAGGATTTGTATGAAAATTGGGGAAAAGTTCTTAGACAAAGAAATTGAGTTTTGATTGGTGATTTGACATTGGATTTCGATAATTTTTAAATGTTAGACTCATGAGTGTGTGAGGATTCTTGAAATATGAATTTTACCCAATCCCGAGACGTGGGCTTGATGGGCATTTTGGTCATTTTACCTAACTTTGAGTATTAGCTAAGAATTTTATATTAGAATCAGTTACATAAAGTGTTATTTACAAAATACTATTAAATTGAATAGATTTGGACCATTTGGAGTTGAGTACTGATGGCATGAGCGTGGTTTCGGGTTGATTTGAGCTTGTTCGAGGTAAGTGCCTTGTCTAACCTTGTGTGGCAGACTTCTCCCTCAGGATTTGGTATAATTGATAATTGAAATGCCTTGTACGTAAGGTGACGAGTGTGTACTTGTGCTAACTGCTAGAAATCTGATTTTCATTAAGTACTACTAGTATATTTACTTTCCTGTTTATTGCTTGAATTATTTAAGCCTGTGTTAGCTTAGGAAAAGTATGTGCAAGTGCCCTATTTGTTAAGCTGCTTTACTTGAATTCTGTGCAGCATGCTAGGCTAGACTATTTGTGTTGCCTTAATATGAAGTTTGATATTTCTTAGCATTTCTCCTATTGTTGCGGCATATTTATATTGGGACTACGGATGTGGGATTCCGGTAGATCTCCCTACACAGTTATATGGAACTATGGGAATGCACCTGGTAGATTCCCCTAGTACTGGGTATTTATGTTTGGGAATACGAAAAAGGATTCCGCTAGATCCTCGTATACTATGAGCTGGACTACGGGACAGTATTCTAAGAGACTTATTGGATATTTATATTTGAGACTTCAAGACGGTATCCTGGAAGATCCCCGGTTGATATTATTGGAGTTGACCTGCATTTTCCTTCAGTGTTTACGTTGTTTCTATGTAGTTGTTTGCCATTATTTATATCCTGCGTTACTTTTACTGTGTACATGTTTTTACTGTTCTGTTCTGCACTGCCGAATTATATATTTTATTTAACCTCAGTAGGGCCTTGACCTTCCTCGTCACTACTCAACCGAGGTTAGGCTTGGCACTTAATGAGTACCGTTGTGGTGTACTCATGCCCTTTCTACGCATGTTTTTCATGTGCATATCCAGGTAATTCTACCCAGTCCTATCACCCTTGAGGCAAGGGGAGTGCTCTAGCCATTTCGAGGTATATCTGCCATGTCCGCAGATTGAGGAGTCTCTTTCTATTCCAGCACCTAGTATTTAGCCCTTCTTTCTATTCTTGTTAGACATTTCAGAGTTAGAGCTATGTAAGATTTCTTAGCTTATGATTCATGGGTTTCTGGGTTTTGGGAGTATGTATTGGTTTTTAGAAGTTAAGTATTGTGTATGCCAAGCGGCATTTTATATAGCATTTATTTCAATTATTTTTGGCTTTTTATTATTTCTTTCGCAAGTTTCGTTATTCCATTGTTAGGCTTACATAGTCGTAGAGACTAGGTGCCATTACGATCGTTCACTGAGGGCGAACTGGGGCAGTGACACAGAGATTATGTAGCCACACAGTTCTATGTGTGGTCCGCATATTGAGAATGACTGGTCAATTGGGCTTTCTGCGGTTGCATAAAATTAGATTGTGGCTGCACTTCATTTAATTGTGTATATTGCACATTTCTGAGTGCGGCCGCACACTTAAACTTGGACTGGAGCTGTCCTTTAGTATGTAGACTGCACATTTATGAGTGTGTCAGCATTTTGGCCTACTATAGCCGCACAATAATAGTGTGGTCCGCACATCTTAAATCTTCCCAAACCTTGGATATCTTTTCTCCTCTTCTCTGGATTGTATAATTATGAGTGCGGTCCGCACGTCTTCATGGTCTCAAAAATACAACTCTCTAAACTTCATCTTCTATAGCCGCACAAGAATTGTGTGGTCCACATTTTACATGTGAATTCTATTAGAGGATTCCATATGTTCTGCGGCCGCACTCAAAGTTGTGCAGTCTGCATTGTGCCTTTTTAGCCTTGTTTTGGTCCTTGTCCAAAATTACTCCTTCTTGAGTTGATTTTCATTTCTTTGGCTCATATTCCAAAACTCATGCAAGAAAGCACATTTCATTAGTTTTCGGTAATACCTTTATTCAATTTTGAGCTAAACTAAAGTAAAAGAGTGCAGATAAGTAGTCAAAATCCCTACTTATCAACTCTCCCAAACTTAAGCTTTTACTTGTGCTCAAGAAAATAAGGTAATTCCCACAACCACAAGAGGATAGATATTTCAGCTTGCCTAAAGTGAATAAATCACACATCAATTGGGACCGACAATTACCCTTAACACGTATGAATTATGAACAATGCAATGATTTGACTTTTCAAGTACAATATTTCTAATGTGAAACTAGAGCATCAAGAGTTGTCTTTATTCATCAAGGAATCTCACTCTTTCATATAGGTCATTGTGGATTCCAAACATCCACTCCTTTACTCTCAACAGGCAAATCTCACTTTAGAATGTAACACTCAATTCAATGATAGTGAAAAGTTCGCTCATATCTCTCAAAAGAATGTCACAAGTATGACTGTATGTACTATACGCTTGCCTCTCATGTAAATAACCACTATTGCCGGCTCACTCAGCTTGAAATCATGTAGCAATATTGTTGGGGATGTAATGTAGGCTTTTGGAATAAGGTAGGGCTTGCTGGAATAAAATGGATTTATCTTTCCCTAAGCACTTCAATTTCTTTTTGGCTCATACTGTCGGCTCTTTGAGTAAATTTCTTTTTCCTCGGAGGAACTAGAGGGACTTAGAGTTAGCTCTTTATTGGTCATGATACTCATTTTCTCCTTCTTTGACACTCCAGTCCTTTCATATTAATTTTTCTATGAATTCCTTCAACTCTTTACTTTATTCACTTTCTTTTTGGCATTTTTCTCTTTTCATTCATTCTTTCTTTTCTTTGACTTCCCTTTTCTTCATTTTATTCTCTTCTTTGTACCTTTATATCACTTTCAAACTCCTCGTCTCTGCACCAAACTTATTTTTTTACCAATTATTGCTCAAGAATGCTAAGGAAAGATCAGGTGCTAAGGAAGGGTCATTACAAAACAGATAATGGCTTGCAACGTGGTTATGGAAATAAAAAGGGCTTGCGCTCAAATAGGTTGATTGGGGATATTACATTGGCATGATATGATTGATTTTAAACAATAAATTTCAAATTGGATCAAGGAGAGCCTACAATCATTTCTCGAGCCAAGCTACACTTAGAATTTCGCCTAGAAAAACATTCAGGGCAAGTTCTAGACTATGAGCATGTGTACTTGGACTTGAATTAAATACCTCAACTCTCACGTTGCTGGATTTCCAAAAAGAGAATGGAGTCGAGGTCCCACAACAACCCTAGTTAATATTGAGAATCACAAATGGCTCGACTAAACCACTCGATGACTGCTTAAGTCAACACAAGATTCTAAAGGTCACCGCTAGAGCTATTTTCTGCCAACAACCTATTTTCAACCATAAGGTCTTAGGTAAATGTGTTGGTGCTGATATCAAAATTTTCCTCATATATTTTTAATACATATATATACTTTCAAAATAGCACATATAAAGTTATAAGCATGCATAAGCATTTTTATAATTTTTCTATAATTTTTAAAAGCTCCAAATTGATTTCTTTCTTCTCTTTTTATTTATAAAAATTGCGTTTATACATTTTTAGTGTATTTTTTGTAATTATATATATATTTTTAGGCTCAGCACATCTTTGCAATAATAGCTCTAATAATACATAATTGCCTTTAATACTCTTTCTGACCCAATACCCAGCCCAAGTTTTATTATTTCTTATAAATTATAGAGTATTAAAAATGGCTATTTAAAATCTAGCATTTTTTATTTCAACTTTTGGTCATAATTCTGACCCAATACCCAGCCCAAGTTTTAAACCTAAACCTACCGAGGCCCAATACCCATAAGCCTGACCGGATCTTCCCTTAAACCTCTTTCAATCTCAGCCATTGATCACATAGATCAACGGCCACAATCGACCCTTTTCTTTTTTAGTTCAAACGACCCTAAGCCCTAACCATTTCTCACACACTTCCGCCCTTGAATCCCCTCCTCTCTAGTTCTCTCTGAAACCAACCCCTCTAATCCTAATCATCGTCAACAAAAATTAACCACTAACACATAAATCCCTATCCGATCTATGGCATCCATGGCTGTCGAAGCCTCTACTTGTCTTCTATCCATGAGTTGTTTGATTATGTGGTTTTCACGGAAAGCACTAGAAGTGATCTGGTCTAGATTTCATTCAAAGCTCTTCAAGGGTACGTTTACGAATTTGCTTTAAATATATCTTGTTTTTTTTACTGTCAACCGATATTAGCACTATTTCTTGGTTTCTTTGCTATCTACTGTTTGAATCTCCGCACACCTGAAAATATTTTTGAGTTCCTGTGGTTTTTTCTTTAAGTTCCTCTTATTCTTCTACTATTGGCTAATTTTAAGCACTATAATATTTCAAGTTTTTTGACTTCTATGACTAGGGTTTTATGAAATTTTCTTTCTCAAAATGTTTAATGATATTTAAGTGTTTAATCTTTGTTGCTTGTGTTTTTGACCGATTTCATGAAGATTGCTTTAACCCTAACTTGTTTATGATAAAAGCCCTGATTTCTCAGCTTTATTGTTTGGATTCTGAGTTCGTCTAGGTTATTTGGGTAATGACATTGTCTTATGCTTTGTTTATGTGATTTTCCTTAGCCTAATCCGATGACTTTTGATCCTAATGTGCCTCTACTGATGTTCTTGGTTCAACTCTTCTGCTAATTCTATATCTATATGTTCATTTTTTACCTATTTATGGTAAACCTATATTTTTCTCCTTAAATCAGTGATTGATTTGCATTCTTGATTTATTAGTTTGTTTTGTTAAGACCTATTCCTAGCTATTTCCTTATTTACAATCTTGACTAGTTTTACCTTGTTCGATTAACCGAGATATTTACTGATTCTTTACCAATCATTGCCTTAGTTAAAATTCTGTCTATTTTTCTTAATTGTTCGTTTGATTTTCTTTCCTTCAATGTGTTCTACCTTGCCCGTTGGTTGATTACCCTTAATTAAGGGAAAACTATACTAACTAATATATAACTGATTATGAGGCTTCCTTAATTACAGAAAGGGTGATTTCATCTACCTTATTTTCCTTGATTCTTAACTGCTATATATGCACTCCTTTACTCCTCACTTCTGGACACCAACACTAGTTCATCTACACTCTCACACTCTCAAAAGCTCTATATTCTCTTCTATTCCTTGCTATTCTTATTATTCCAACTGACTGTAAGCCAAGGCTGGCTACATGCACCGTCTTTGCTCTATACTATGTGTTCTTTCCTTAACTGGTATATTCTGATTCAATTCACATTCCAAACTATATGTTTTTTCTTTGTTGCTTTCGTTTATCAGTTTGTGATTTGCAGTTCCATTTTCTATTCTATTTAATAAGCAATTGGCATTCCTAAATTGTTGTAGCACAAAGCATGTTTAAGCTTATTCTGTTAAAGGCTATAGCTATTATATTGTTTAGCTTGTCACTACTACTTTAAATAATTGGTACACTAGCATGTCCCAAGCTGCATTATGTGTTTATGATTTCACTTAGCATGACCAAATACTGCCTATTCTGCATATGATCAGTATTTCTAAAACCTTGAATGCTTCATGAAGTGTTTTTCTAGTTTGTTCATCTAAGTCCAACTTGTTCTAATTCCCTAATGAGATTGTACTTGTGCTTAAAGTTTGTGTGTTCTCAACTTAACTTTGCAACTACAACTGTGTATTTATTTGCCATCACTAAGATGTATTCTAGGTGTCCTTCTACCCGTTTCCCTTGTGTGAAGTCTGCTATGAAACTGTGTGTTCGATGACTTGCTCTCTCTCATTTTTAAAAATATTCATCATGTTTCTCAAACTATTTCTACCCTTTTCTACCCTAACTATGGTCTGGTTTTCAGAAAATTCTTTCCATCACTAAGACTTTCTTTCTACTTTCTATCGAACTCTTTCAAGTCATTATGCACTCTCACATTACTCGTAGATTAACTAAGTTCCGCCCTCTGGTATGCCTACTATTTTAAGATCCTTCAGATCTCTCTGAACTCTGGCATATCAAGGTTGCCACTTCCACACTGCAGATAATCAGTCTCTGTTTGATGAAAATCTGGGTATGAGCACTGCATGGGATCCTTGAGATCCTTAGGAAAATCTGACACACCTAGACATGAATTGGGCTATGGAACTTTGAGTGTTTGAGATATGTAAAGGATTGGTACACCATGAGTATTTTTGGCCTGCTTCAGGCTCCACATAGATTAATTTCTTTTCTAGTTTATTTATGTAATTTATGTTCGGTTCTAGATCTGTAATAACTACTGTAAACAACATTGGGGTGATTAGAGAAAAGGGGTGAGTAGGTATATATATGTTGGGTAAATTGGGTAGATACCATACATATATGGTTGTGTTAATACAAATATATTTGCTATGTTTGTTTTACTTCCACACAATGAGAGACCATATATGTAGGATCTAAATGGATTTAATAATAGAGATAATGTCTATAGGGTTAAAATAAAATTAATATTAAATATTAAGCCTATAGAGTGTAAAGTAATTAAATTTCAGTTTTCATTACACTATGTATTCAAATTTGTCTTTTTAGAAATCATACATATAAGTTCAAAAGTCAACTTTTAATAATTAGATACCATGCCAATATGGGTTAAAATCATCTCTAATAGAAATAATGCTAATAGAATTTAAAACCAGTTTAATTAGAAAATAGTTTAATTCACGGTTGTTATGAATTGCATTAGTTAATCATCTGTCACATCTTTAATAAGTTTTTAAAACGATGCCTTAAGTTAATACTGCTAGAAAGTATGCCTATAGGATCTCAAGTTTTTATTAAAACATCGTTTTACTATTCCACTTATCAACATATATATCATGCTCTTAGGACATCACCATTACGAGCTTAGGCAAGCCTGTAGGGAGTTAAAACCTAGCAACTATAAAATTGCGCCATGAGACTGCTCACTTTTAACAGGTCTAAAATCAGTAGGATTCAGTTCTTTAACACTCTGGCCTTAATTCATTATTGTATATTCCCTTCTCACATAGATATTACGTTCTAGGGTTTTCTTTCAGAATACCTAAAACAATTGTTTGAGACGTGTATGCATCTGTTCTGCTTGTGGAGGTAAATGTGAGCCTATATTTGTTCCTCCTAAGTGCAGTCATAATTGTTTTTGATTGACGCCTATAATTTTTCTTCTTTAAATACCTTAGGATGGTTTATAAAAACCTACAACTAGAGCTCCTAAACACCTCCAGGTTAGAAAAACCTAAAACTTGAGGTCCTAAACACCTACAGGGCCACGAGGAAGCGACGGGTAGTGCACGCGTAGGATATTTTTAAGGTTACTAGAACGCTTTACGCTATGACCAAGGGGAGGGAATTGGGTAGTAAAGATATGATGACTACATGCTATTGCCACGTGTAGCCCCTCATGTAGGAGTGATTACCGAGAATTGTATGGGGTGATCCTTTGGGCTAACTAACGTAAGACCCTTCTTTCCCAATTTCCGTTGTTTAAAAAAAATTTACTTTCTTTTCTATATGTGCACTTGTTCAAGTTTTTTCCCTTTGTTTCATTACTTAACACATTACATGTGCTTAAAAATGCCAAGACACGCCTTTATTTCCAAATATGTGTTAGAAAGGACTAATTCACATAAGTATAATTTCGGCCGGGACCCACCATTATGGACCGCGAGGAGTTCCTAAGACCTTCCCCTCAAGATTATTTCGAGCCCTTACCCTAAATCTATGGTAATGAAATCTAGTTTAAGAGTTAATTACTCTATGTGCCCTAATTCACCACAATTCATTAGGCGGCGACTCTTCAAAAAACTAAAATCCCAATAGTAAATGAGTTATTACCCCATGAACGTCGGAACCCGGTCTTCTCTCCACGGAAGGAAGAAAAAGAGGGCACGACATTATGGCGACTATGCTTTGGATATTTTAGGCTCTTACTGTAACGAACTTATCTTTTGTGAATTAGTACGAGCATGCCTTATCCCATGCCCTTTCCCTTATTTTCACTTAATTGTTTATTTTCAAGCATTTATGATTCGTTTTCTAGAATTTGATTTGTCTCTTTGTTTCTTTTTGTAAGTGTCTTTTAATTATTTAAATATTGCACTTATTATTTTCATACATACAGATACCTGACTATATGCTATTTAATACATCATAAATTATGCTCCACATCATATTCCACTTGTACGTACTAAATCTTATAGCAACTCTTGATGAGTTGTTGCACTTTTCCTATTTATTACCCTTAAATTCGAAAAGGCTTATTTGCAGTAAAACTAGTCGATCAATGGTGAAGTCGACGGTTTTGTGTCGTTCCTCCTCAAGTTGTCTGCTTGAGGATACCAGTCTAGACCCCTATAGTAACCTTACTTCGATTCAAATTATGCATGCATCATGGTCAAACTTAGTCGGATTAATATGCTGTCCACATAATAATCCTTTAAGACAAGCCTTATCTAAATGTCCACCGGGGTTTCCATGATTCCAACAGACACAACCACGTTCTATGCATTAATTTGGAGAATTAAATGCCAATATGCTAATCATGAATGTATAAATAGTCGAGTCACGTGGTGGAGAAGGGCCTAACTCTTTTGTTTTCCAGAAAATGAGTCATAACGTCCCCAGATTGGGTATGGTTAGCAATATCCCACCATTGCTACTATATTGGTGGGAGGACCTTTCCTCAAGTGATAAGAAACATGTAAGAAAGTACCTGGGCAATTTACCTTCTCTACTAGACATTGATCTACACAAACGGTTGGTCGTGTCTGCCAATTTATTATGGGATAGTGAAAGGTTGTGTTCTGTTTCAGTGGCATAGAAATGACACCACTTCTAGAAGAAATTGGAGGGCTTGCGGGATTGACTTGGGATAGCCCAGGGTTATTGGTGCTAGAGAACCCTACTGGTAAAGGGGTTTTAAAGATGCTGGGAATGAAGAAAAATGCATACCTGGTATACTTGAAGGAATCTTTCATACCCTTTGAATATCTATATTAGAGGTATGCCCATAGAACGTTCTACCATACCTACCATGATGAGCTCTCACTCACTTCTTTGGGCCACGTCCACCGTAGAGTGTTCGTGTTTATTGTATGCTTCTTAGCCTGATAGTATTCCCAATGAAAAGGGAAAGAATCCACACTAGGTTCGCCATGGTCGCCAAGACTTTGATGGAAGGTATCGATGGACATACATACACCATAGTCCCCATGATCATAACCAACATTTACAAGGCTCTGGAGTGTTGTCAAAGAGGGATCCAACACTTTGAGGGTTGTAATTTGCTGCTGCAGTTGTGGTTATTGGAACATCTTTAGAAGGGTCATTATCTCCAAGAATTTCTGCGAAGGGCTTGGAACGACCATATTGCCTTCCACCACCCCAAGCGGATGACTTACATTCCAGACAAGTTTGCTCAGCCGGAAAGTGCCGAAGAGTGGGTAAAGTTCTTCGAACATCTAACCAAGGAGCATGTACAATGGATGTTTGAATGGTTCCCAACAGACGAATCATCATCATATCCAGAGATGCTCCACACTTGGTGCTGATTGGGTTAAGAGGGATATACCCTTATGTCCCTATCAGAGTTGTGAGGCAAGCAGGCAGGAAACATGTTGTACCAAGGGTTGCCAAGATGAGTTATTTCAGAGTAGATTTTCAAGATGATGACGTCCCTTACAAGTGCCAAGATCAGCACATGTGGCACTGCAAGATCATTGTTGAAAAGAACACCATCGAGACCGAGAGGTATCATGCAGGGTGTGAACTTCTCTACCCGGTGTGGTTAGTAGACAATCTAAAAGTAATGGTTATGCAGGAGTCGGTCGAGGGAACAGAATCATAGACAAAGAAGCTGAAGCTCAAGTCAAATAAAAACAGCTGTACAAGAGGGTCCACGACTCTGAGAATGAGCACCGGGAAATATATGAGAGGAATGTGAGGTCGATCAAACAATTGAAAGATATGGCAGCCATTTCTAACCCGAAGTTGGAATATCTGGAGTGAGAATAGTGGAGCTGGAAGGTAAATTCATAAAGAAGATTACCAAAACGCTGAAGGAACTCAAGGAGGACATCTAGCCTGAGCCTACTTGCTTCTAGGTCTGCACGAGCTGGGGGACCTGTATGATGGAGTTAGGAAGATCGTATCTGGGGAAGGTCTTCTGGGACTAAATAGGCTACATTTATTTGATTTCCTGAAATGTAATAAGGCCAAGTGTCGATAGTGATTTACTTTTCTGTTGTCTTAGTGCCGTTTTGGGATTCGTCTATTTTACATTTGAAATAAAGTATTTAATGTCGTCTAAAGTTCTCTAAATCTATTTTTTACTAGACCTACCTCGAGTATAATGAGGCTCCCAAATTAGGACGCAAATTTACGTTCCTGCGATATATGTCTGAATACCGCAAACATTTCAAAATCCTCACTGACTAGTTTCCATTTTGTTTTTTTAATTATTATCTTGATTATTCCCATCCCCTTAGGTTGGTTCACACATACTGGTATCATCAGCATATCATACCAGATCTAGAGGCCCTACACATCCTGCTCCTCCAAGCAATGAAAAAAGCAAAGGAAAAAAAAATGAACGACTTAAGTGGTATCCGATGGAGAATGTTGAGAATTCATAAAATTCAGATGGATGGAGTATGCTACTCGTTGGAAGTCAGAAAAGGGCATGGTCAGGCCATCTTTGGACGAGGAATAGATGAACAAGTTCTACGTCAAAGCACATGATCCATAATATTATGAAAGTTTAATGGTCATCGAAAATCATAAATTCTCTGATATCATACAAACTTGGAGAATGAATCAAAGAAGGAATCAAGAGCGAGATGGTAATGAATTTTGAGGCACTACAAGCCACAAATAAGGCATTACAAGCAGGCGGCATATCAAAGAAGAGAGATGTTGGGGCAGTAATGGTGGCTCAGGGCCCAAAATCTTCACTTATATATCAAACACCTCGACCCACATATCAAAATCCTCCACCATTACACAAAGCACCACCGCCCATATACACAACACCACTGCCCACATATCAACCCTCATCTCCTAGATATTCCCAACCAGCTACTTTCTATCACACCTATAACTCCTAACCGTCTCATTTCCAGTCATCACCAAATCAACATAACTATCCAAGACCATGGCTCAACTTCGACTGCAGGCCACTGATAAGTAGGATTTTAACGTGTTTTATGCCCTTACTTGCCTATGCTTTGAGTATAAAATGCTACATAATAGTCCAAAAATGTTCACAGGTTATGCTTGATTGCAGGTTTGAGCAACAAAGTGATGAAATATCAAAGATCGACTCATAACAGAGTGACATCTGCTCAAGTATCAAAGACCAAGTGATGTAACGAAAATAGAGCACCTAGTACGGACCGCATAAAAGTGCACGCGACCACACTAGGAGGTTTAGATATTGGCATATTCAGAACATTGACAACGCGGCCGCCGTCAGATCCATACGGCACGCATTCGGCATACGTGGTCGCACTACTTATTCATGTGGACCGCGTCAAGAGATTCATAGAGATATCATTTTTGTCAAAAACAAGCCATGCGGCAGCGGTCTCATTCACACGGTCCGCGCCAGAGCCTTCTGCGGCCACACTGCCCTTTTACGCGGTCTGCGGTCCTCAACTTCAGAGAAGCTGAAGTCATCAGTCCAAAAGCCGACGCGGCCGCGGTCCTTTTTGTGCGGTCCGCTGACCCTGCAAAGGTATTTTTGTCCGATTTTTCTTGCCCGGTATAAATAGAACATTTTATCATTTTTAGAGTAGTTCTGTATTTCTGATTGTAGTTGTGCATGTGGGAATGAGACTGTAGCCATTTTTGTGGCAATTTTACTCTTTATTATTGTAGATTCTTCTTAGGTATTAATTAATATGTTTAGTTCCTCATCTATTTCTTCTGTTTCTTCTTTAATTATGTCCAGCTAAACCCATTAGCTAGGGGTATGGCTCAGCGCTAGTGTGGGTAATTGATGGGTGTTGCAATCTAGGGTTAGATTGATATTGGTATATGTTATTTGGGTTAATTTTATGTGTTAATTAAGGATTAGTGGTTGCAAACACTGATTCTAGCTTTGTGGGTTAAACTTTTCTTGAAAAAGAGAGTCCATGACCCCAAAATTGACCCGGCAAGGTATTGGGATGGACCCATGAGAAATGATAGTCCCAATTAACGGGTTAAACCTCGAAAGAGTGATCACCCTACTTGAACGTAGTTGCTTGGTCTAATTGGGCTACTCAATTAGTCTTGAGAGATCCAATTGGGAAAAATTATTTTTTCTACTGAGAGGTGTAAGAATGGGTACAACTGTGTAACGGTTATACCATAAGCCCCAAATATATCAATCTACCCTTAGCAACTTCTACCCACCGATTAGCCACCTAGGCAGTGTCAGACCCTAGTGCTTTTCTCCATATTAAATACAACTTAACAATATTCTCATAGCATAATTTAGTTTTCATCATTAGTTTCATAATAGTTGTTATGAGAACAAAGAAAACCAAAACATGTTTGAAGTGACACTAGAAGTACAAACGCATCTATAGACTAAACAGACAATACAACTTCATTACTAGCTCTCGGTGGAAGCTCGATCCCGAACCACTACTCAGGTAAAAGCTATTGTGACCCGCTTTTCCTACATTGGTGTAGCGTTAAGTCAGCAACGACCACTTTTTAGCGCCATGTCGGGGAGCTTACGATGTTGACTATCTATTTAGCTAGTTTTGTGTTTTGCTCCTCTTTTCCTCTTGTTTACTAATTTTGTTTGTGTCGATCAATCAGGTACCAATGGCTCTCAATGCAAATGACCCTCTTGGCAATGCCATGGAGGGGAAGGTGGTTGAAGATATTGATCAAGATGAACTTATACTTCAAGCTCCATGTAGAGGTAGAAATACCAATGCAAATGTGAATCTTAATTAGAATATTCCTGACCTTCCTCCGCCACCTCCAAGAGTGGCTCCAAGTGTACTCCCAACTCAAGGATATACGAGTGCCATCGTTCTTCCCCGAATTTGGGCGGGGAACTTTCAAATCACAAATGTCATGTTGACCTTGCTCGAGCAAAGAGTGTATTTTACGGGCGCCTCCGATCAAAATGCATACAAGCACTTGAAAGGGTTCGTTGATACATGTTGGGCTAACAAGAAAAAAAATGTGTCAGAGGATGCTTTGAGATTGAGGCCTTGCCCATTATATATTCGAGGTAAAACATTGGATTAGTTAGAAAGGGTCCTCAATCATTCTATCACAACTTGGGATGAGTTAGCAGATAAATTCATTGGCAAGTTTTTCTCACCAAGTCATATGGTGGCACTTCAGGATGAGATTTTAGCCTTCAATCAAGAGCCAACGGAACCTTTTCATGAAATCTGTGAGAGATATAGAATAATAGTGAAGGAATGCCCTAATAATTACATGACTGAGATGATGATTCAACAAACCTTTTATCAGGGCATCAACATCACGAATCAATGCATTGTGAACCAATTAGGCGGAGGGAACTTCATGAAAATTTCTTACCAAGAGGCATGTGGTGTACTTGATGAAATGGCTGAAACCTCTTCGACATGGAAAATTCGAGCAAATGTGCCCCAAGGTGACCCTACAGTCATCCATTTGCACAAGGAATTGCATGATCATGGCCAAGCTATTGCCGAGCTTACAACAACTAGGAATCAATTGGTGAAGGAGAAATTGCAACAAGTCCAAAACCCACACCAAGTCAATGCAATTTAAGGTGTTTCTATGTTGAAAAGGAGGAAAAGAGGGAAACAACAACCTCAAGATAATTGTGATCAATTTGACAACAACAATGATGGTGGTGGTTATTCGAAAAAGAGTGTTATGATGATCAAAGAGAAGAATGTCAATATGTCAATAATTATCAAGGAAATAAAGGAAATCAAGGGAATCAACAATGGCATCCCCAAGGAAATTGGGGCAATTAACAAGGAGGTGGAAATTGGAATAGTAACAACCAACAACAAGGTGGTGGCAATTGGAAAAACAACAATCAAAGCAACAATTGGGGAAATCAACAATGTGGTGATAATTGGAACAACAACAACCAAGGCGGGTAATTGGGGTAATCAAGGTAACAATCAAGGTAATTGGAATGGGAACAACAATAATTGGAGCGACTACAATAATAAATGAGGGTGGAATAATATCGAAAACGACGGCAACCGGAGGCAAGGTTTTCAAAGGGCCCCCATGTACCAACAACCGAACAATCCCCCCTTTTCCTTTTCAAGGTCCGAGTTCTTCCGGAGTGATATGGGGAAAATCGAAATTATGTTCGAGCAAATGATGAAAAGGAACCAAGATTCCGATGCAAAATTGGCATCGCATAATACATCTATTCGAACTAGGAAGTGCAACTGGGTCCAATTTCTCAAGCTTTGAATACCCCCAAGGGTGCCCTAGTAAGTGATATAGTAGTGAACCCAAAGGGCGGGAACACCAATCAAGTAATGGCGGTTACAACAAGAAGCGGTAGAGGCGGTGATGTGCACGCCTCAAGAAATAATCAAGTTGTGGATGATAATGTTGGGATCCAAGCGGATGTGGATCCGTTGATTGTTGAATATGTGGTTGAACGAAATGTGAACAAATGTGTGCGGATTGATACTGCTAATGAGGATGAGGTGGAAAAATAAGATGTCGTGAACCCATCTAGGGAACACATGATTGACATACCCGAGCCGGTGGTGCCCAAATCCAATGAACCTTTGACTAGACCTCCTCCACCTTATCCTCAACGGTTAGTGAAGCACAAGAGTGAATACCAGTTCAAAAAGCTTATTGACATGATGAAGAGCCTCACAATCAATGTCCCTTTGGTTGAGGCACTCGTACAAATGCCGGGCTATTCAAAGTTCATAAAGGAGTTGGTTACAAAGAAGATGTCGATGGAGTGCGAAACAATTAAGATGACTCATCAAGTGAGTGTTATCGTACATTCCATGGCCCCAATGTAAGAGGACCCCCAGAGCTTTTGCTATCACTTGCACTATTGGAAGTGCACATTTTGCCAAGGCCCTTTGTGACTTGGGGGCTAGTATCAATTTGATGCAGTACTCGATTTTCAAGAGTTTGGAAATTGGGAAACCCTGGCTAACTTCAATGAGACTTCAAATGGTGGATTGATTGATGAAAAAACCTTTGGGCATAGTTAATGATTTAGTTTTTTGGGTGGATAAGTTTATATTGCTGGCCGGCTTTGTCATCTTTGATTCTGTGGTAGATTATGAGGTGCCGATCATATTGGGTAGACCTTTCCTTGCTACAGGGAAGGCATTGGTTGATGATGAAGCTAGTGAGTTGAATTTGAGTTAGCCATGAGAAGGTGGTCTTCCCGGTATGCAAGTTCATAAGCAACTTTATAGTACCGAGATATGCTCCTTTGTTGACATTGTCAAAATAGTGATTATGGATGAGACAAGTTCTGTGATCAATATTGAAGATCCCCTTGATGCCGCACCTCTAGATCGTGATGTAAATGATGATGCAAGTAGAGTGATGTGCATATACGCTTTACATGTTATGGAACCTTGTGAGCCCAATAAATTGTATTTGGATCTTGAAACCCGACAAATTCCACTACCAAAGCCAACAATTGAAGAATCACTAGGGTTGGAATTGACACCACTTGCTCCACATTCAGTCCCACGCTCTCTATGTCTAAAACTATCTTGGAGGATGATGTGAAACCTTTCTTGGAGCATGAATGAAAATTGGATGAGATGATACAAGAAGTGGGGGTCCATCCTATTTATAACAAATCTTGGATTTCTCTGGTGTACTGCATATCGATGAAGGATGGCATGATAGTGACAAATGCTCAAAATGAAAGGATTCTTGCAAGAGTCGTCACGGCTTGGCAAGGTTGCAGGGACTATAAAAAACTAAACAACGAGCCTCGTAAGAATCATTATCCTGTGCCATTTATTGATCGGATGCTCAACCAATTTGTTGGACGTGAAATTTATTGCTTCTTGGAGAGTTTTATGAGAGCCACATGGTGGCGGTTCTTGATTTGAAGGGATGTAATGGTAACATGCATCATGTCACGATGTAAAATCAGGCGCTTCTTGTGCTAATTGTTTATGAGATGTTGCAGGGATTGTGCTGAAGCAGTACAAAAAAAAAAGGAAAGAAATTGCAGTCTCTGAAGTTTGCCAGCGCGGCCATGATGCATTTTTGCGCAGTCCTTATTAGCATGAGCCAGGTTTGGTGCTCTCTAAAGTTTTTCTACGCGGCCACGGTCATGTTTTTACAGTTCGCGTAGGCTACTTAGTGCAAGGCTGCAGTGAACACACCCAGCGCGGTCCGAGATACCTTTGCTCGGCCGCGCTGGTGGGTAAGTATGAGGCCCATGGGTTTTTCCCAAAATAGAGACCTAGGGTCTCTTTTTATACTTTTCTCAAATTGAAATACCTAAGCCTTATTGCTATTTTTCATACCTTCTTGAGATCATTTTTCTTGCTTGCTTGGATATATTGCATTCCTTCTTCATATACCTTGTAACATTTCATGCTTTGGTGATTAGTTATTTTCTGATTTTTATTTTATTTGTTTACCAGTAGCTTATAACTTCTTTTTTCGTGAAAATGGAAGAAATTCTGAAACCCTCACTTAGTCCGTAAAATTTTCCACAGCGCGGTACGTGTTGCCTCGACACGGTCCGCATTTCATTTTTGCATAGGTCCCGGTGCCTAAAATTTTTTGAAACATAAATGCTTCTAGCGTGGTCGCGACACTCATTGCGTGCTCTGCGCTGGCCCATAATGGACGCACCCGTATTTACGCGGACCGCGGTAGGATATTTAGAGACATGTATTTTCTGGACCTTGTTCGGCGCAGCCCACAGTCGCTACAGCACGGTCCGTGATGCCTCCAATGCGGCCGCACGCCTGATGGTACGGTCTACAAAGCCAAGTTCTGCAACTGTTTCTGCAATAGTTCCAATGTTGTATGCAATTCAATGTCTTTGCCTGTTTAACTGCATGTGCTTAAACTAACAATGTTAGAAATATATGCTTGCAGATAATGGTCAAAAAATTAGGAAAATGTGCTAAACACCCCGGAAAAGTCGAATTCTCCCGGGGAGGAAAGGGCAAGGGCAAAGCCTAGAACATGATACAACTAACTCCCCAAGTGAGAGAAAATATTAAAAAGATGTGGAAAGCCATTAAAGCAGCTGACAGAGCCTGTGACCAGTCGAGTAGTGAATATGAACCTTCCCAGGATGTCTCTTGTGATTCTGTACCGGAGTATATCCCTGGCTGGCCCGGGAGGCTGCGATTGACTGATGACTCTCCTCCACCCTCACCCCCTACCCAAGCTCTAGAGCTGCACATTTTG
This sequence comes from Nicotiana benthamiana, assembly GCA_034376525.1. Lineage (NCBI taxonomy): Eukaryota > Viridiplantae > Streptophyta > Magnoliopsida > Solanales > Solanaceae > Nicotiana > Nicotiana benthamiana. The sequence continues at coordinate 8,688,820 of CM067326.1, forward strand.
AGTAGTCTAAGGGCTCAGTGGCCGATAGTGGTGAGTACTCCACCTCCCCCACAACTTCACTATCTAGGAGAGTGCCGATGATGGGATGACAATGATAAAGAGGTATCGGATAGTGGTGTGCCCCAGGTTATGGGTGTTGAAAGAAAAAGAAAGCCGGAGGTTTTGGAGGATTGCTTTGTTATCCAAGTGGCTTTTCAAAAGTTCCGAGAGTGGTGGATAGTGTGAAAATTGCTTCCAGAGAGAAGTATCATTACAAATAACCTGCTACCCTTACTCCCTAATGTGCATGGACAATTCCATACTAGAGTGGGATAGGAGCACTTTCGAGATAACTTAGTACATGCAAATGAGCACATAGGGAAGGAGTTTTACTGCAATGTGGCCCACGTCAAAAGGGATCAATTGCAACCAAAGGGTGAAAAAAAGTGTTGTATTCTCTAGGAAAGCATTCAATGAGTACTTGGGGTTTTATGACGAGGATGAAACCCAGTACAATGAGAAATTGGCAAAGGGGGAAGAGGTTCACCCTTCGTTAGCTAGGCACTTGGCCTACCTGGGTGCTGCTCCAGATTGTTTGCAAGCAGGGAAGAAAATATTCCGGAAGGCCTTTAACTTTGAGGCTCAAGGGTGGTTGACATTTATGTGCAGTCAGCTTGACCCTTCTACCCATGATCAAACTATTTCTCTTCAGCGTGTTGTGTTGATTGCGTCTATTATGGCCGGGTACCCTCTCAATGTAGGCAATGTGATGTCCCGTGTGATTGTTGATGTGGGACGAGAGCATGACAGTAATTACCCTTTTCCCAACACTCTCACCATGTATTTCCAGGACTTCAAAGTAAAGAAAAGGTCCTATGATGTGAAAGTAAGACCGCTTGCCTCGTTCTCATGGTATAGAATTCAGAGGCCGGACAACCCAAATGACAAGAAGTTCAAGGCACCTACTTTTGCCCCAACTAGCCAGTCGAAAAGCCAGTTATGGTGGAGTCACCTGTTGAGCCTTCCACCAAGCTAGCCTCCATGCCTACTGCTATTGATTTGCCTCCAGGACACTGCTGGGCCCAGCACTTTACCTTGTCCGGGATTCCCATTTTTCCAAGCTCACCCTTTTATGGCCTATCAGTTGAGCCAAACCTTGGCTAGTTTAAACAACTGGATGTCAGCTTCAACATCCAAGTTGTCGACATTATCTGCCACAGTTGAGGCCCATTCAGCCCCTACCGCTGTTCAGGTTCCTCAGTCCATGAGGATACTTTCAAGACACTGCTAGACTACCGGGAGAAGATTATGAGGACTCAGGATGACTTAGCTAAGGCGGTGGAGTTACATGGCAAGACATTGATGGATCTTACCAGAGAGCAAAAGAAAATGAGGAAATCACGGGCTTCCAAAGAGTCTGTGAAAACATTGAGGATGGATGTGGACAAGCTATTGGAAGTCCAGATGCCTTTGGACTTTTTATTCGGGTATTTAGCCCCTCCAGCAGCAGCACCAATGCCACAACCACAGCTGGAGAAGGCACCCATGCTCCAAGGAAGAAGAGGAAGCTCCCCATCACAATTGATGCAGTCCTTGAGCTGGAAGACCCACATGAGGTCCACTCCGGTGAGGTACCTATCATTTAGCCGGTCCAGGATCAGGCCACAGTCCTAGCACCTGAGTAGCAGGAGTCCAGAAACCAGTATGAGGTTCCCACCCATACAGAGGACCAGGGGACCATTGAAGATCCAATGCAAACAGACCAGGCCTAGGGACTTTCCATATCCTTTAATTGAGTTTTCTACTTATTTTGTGTAGTTGGCATTGAAGACAATGCCAGCTCTTATTCGTGCGGGTGCGCCCCACTTTTGGACTATCCATGGATGACTGTATATAGATACATTGATAGTTTTTGCTTTACTTTGATTTGATTTTCTATTTTGGGCTGTATATAACTTTATATTTAGCTACATTCCTCGTTCTTTTATTCTCTCCTTTCGTTTGTATATAAAGTTACATTTCTTTATATTCAATCCCCGTTGTATATTCTACTCCCCTATTGTAAATATTCATTCGGTTTTCTATTTTTTGCAAACTTTTTTGTTTTAGCTTTATAGATAGGCTCGTAGCGTTATGTGTTGCTTTTGGCGTTTTCAATAAGCCCTTGGTTTTCTTAATGTCGTGGTTCTTTTCAAGGTTGGAGTATTGTGAAAACTGGGTGGCTCTTCCCAATGATAGATGGCGTGACAACCTACTTAAGGGTTTGAGTCCGTTTCTTTGATGTGTTTTCTTTTGTTTTTGATAGTTGTAGTTAGGGTTAGCACATTTGCCTTTGATCCTATAGTCAAAGACATAATGTTGTGCTTATGATGGTGAGGAACCAATTATGAGTCCAAGTCCAGAGCCAATGGTCTAGAACTTGCTCTGAATGTTTGTTGAGGTGATATCATAGGTGAAATTTGACTTGACAAGTGATTATAGGCTTTTCGTGATCCAAATGTTAAGTTGACCAATTCCATGGCCTACCGATGAAATGATCCCTAGTTAACCATTTAGAGAGTTGAACCTTTTTATTTCAAGAACTAATGCTACAAGCCTATTGCCGTTCTAAAAGATACCATCTCTGGGCACCCAAATCATCCCTTGAGTAATGGTCAAAATCTAAGTTTGGGGGAGAGACAAGAAAGGAAACAAAGTGGTAAAAGGTGCAAAATAAAAAAGAAAAGGAAAGCAATGAAAAAGAAAGAAAAGATAAAGAAAAAAGAAAATCCAATGCGAACAAGAATAAAAAGGGATTCAAGAAAAGCAAAAGTGAAAAGGTGTGAAAAAAAATAGAAAAAGGAGAAATGTTTTGAATTGCATAAGAAAGAGCGACAATGTGTCCCTCTAACCCCTTGAAGGGAAGTGAAATATTTAAATGAGTCAATAAATGTGCCAAAATGAATTAAAAGAAGATCTTAAAGGAAGATTGAACCCAGTTGAACAAAAACATGTCCTACCTTTACTCAAAAGCTTTCACAATGACTCCAAAAAAATCCTATATGATCTTGAGTTGAAGGAAGCCTACATTAGTGGATACTTACATAAGGGGAAAGCATAAGGCACCCAGAGCCGGACTTGTGACCTTCTTATTAAGAGATATGAGTGAAAGTCCATCAACCTCAGTTTGCGTGTCAATACTCTAAGAGGTGAAGTTGGCGTAGGGAGAGTTGAGGATGTGTGAGTTTGGGTTCCACAATGACCAAGGTAATTGAGAGAAGTTCTTTCATTAAATGTGTCAACTCTTGATGCTCTTGTGTCACAGTTGATCCATAGTTTTCAATGTATAAAATGTGTTAATAATGAATTTGTATTGAGGGCAATTGTTAGTCCCAATTGATGCTTGTTGAGGTTACTTTAGGATAACTGGAATTACTTGGATATTCCTTTAAGGGGTTGGTCTTATTTTATTTGTTTGAGGGAAAGAAAGGGTTTAAGTTTAGGAGAGTTGATAAGTACGATTTTAACGTATTTTATGCCCCCACTTGCCTATGTTTTGAGTATAAATTGCTATAAAACAGTTCCAAAATGCTCATAGATTATGCTTGATTGTAGGTTTGAGAAACAAAGTAACGAAATGTCAATGATCGACTCAAAACGGAGTGAAACCTACTCAAATATCAAAGACCAAGTGAAGTGAAGGAAATAGAGACCTGGTGCGGACCGCAAAAATGTGCACGTGGCCGCACTAGGAGATTCATAGAATGGCATATTCAAAACATTGACAGTGCAGCCGCGGTCAGATCCATGCAGCCCGTGTTCGGCTTACGCAGCCATGCTACTTATTCATGCACCTCGCTTCAAGAGATTCAGAGAGATATCATTTTGGTCAAAAGAAAGCACGCGACCGCTGTCTCACTCACGCAGTCCGCGGCTGTGCTGCCCTTCTACACGGTCTATGATCCTCAACTTCAGAGAAGCTGAAGTCATCATTCCAAGAGCCAACATGGCCACAGTCTTTTTTACTCGGTCTGCGCTAACCCCGCAGGGGTATTTTTCTCCAATTTTTTAGCCTAGTATTTTTTTTTGGTTGGTTTTATCTATTAATTTCATTGATATCAAAGGATTTACAGTATAAGTTCTTTAGTAGTAGCATTGACTAGCTACTACTCATTTACAAACATCACTAAGCTAATACAACCTTAAAACAAAGCTATCTTAGTATGAGACTGATAGACTATAGCTAAGGATAACATTTTAGTTGCGTCAAACCATCTTTCCATCTTCTACAGTTTCTGCCTCGTATATGAATTAGCAGTGCTACTTCTCTACAAAACTGGTCCTCTACAAATTCCTTATCATCAAAATGAATGCAGTTTCTTTCTCTCCAAATAAGTGCAACAGCAGTCACAAAGGCAGAAGCAGTGATTGCTTTGTGCCATATTTTGCTCCTAGCTTTGCTGCAGATCCATTGAAGTTCAGCTTTCCAATTGCCAACTGTTCTTTTGTACCCCAACCAACAGCATATTCTGGTCCATAATCGATTACTGATTGGGCAGTCAAAGAACAAATGCTCAAAGTTTTCAGCATGTTGATTACAGAACACACAGTTAGCAGGCACTTGAATTCCATACTTCTGCAATATTTCAATAGTAGGCAGCCTGTGTTGAGCAGCTAGCCATACAATAAATTTGTGTCTTGGTTGCACATTAGTAGTCAGCATCAAATTCTTCCACACTACCTTATAATAACTTGGCAGCATTGCAAGGTATAGTTTTTGGATTTGGAATTTTTCCAGCCTGCACATTGTTTGCAACCTGTTAAAGAGATCCCCTTGTAGCTGCTGGTTCTCCATAACAGCAGTCTTGCAGTCCAGAATCTTTCTAACAACCCAAGAAGCAGTCTTAGGCAGAGCCATAGAAACAATGTCACACTGTTTGATGTAGTAATAGTGCAGCAACTTGATCCAAAGGAAATCTTTTTTCCTGGCTAGGTCCCAAAGGAGTTTGGTGACAGCTGCCTTATTCCACACAGCCATATCAATAATATTAACTCCCCCAGCAGAAATTGGTTTACAGACCTTTTCCCATGCAACCAAAGCCCTTTTAGACACAGTAACACTGCCTGTCCGCAGGAAAGACCTGCATATTGCTTCAATGGTTTTCAATGCCTTCTTTGGCAATATGAACACTTGTGCCCAGTAAGTCTGAATGCCAAAGATAACAGCTTTAATCAATTGACATCTTCCTGCATAATAAAGCATTTTGGCTGACCAGCAAGTGACTTTAGCAGTGATCTTCTCAATCAGTGGTAAGTAATGATGGATAGCAAGTTTTTTAGAGTTAAGTGGAATCCCTAAATACTTGAAAGGAAGCTGACCCTCAATGAACCCCAGCTTTTCCATTATTTCTTCTCTGACAGACTGCTGTACACCAGCCAAATAAACAGCACTCTTGCTAATATTAGCTTGCAAACCAGAAGCTACAGAGAACTCAAGGAAAGCCTCTTGTATAATCTGGATAGAAATAACATCAGCTCAACAGAACATGAGAAGGTCATCAGCAAAACAAACATGAGCACAGTTTAGTTTCCTGCATTTGGGATGAAAGTTGAAATCTCCATTTCTGTGTAACTGACCCAATATCCTGTTCAGATACTCCATAGCAAGAACAAACAAATAAGGAGACATAGGGTCACCCTGCCTAATACCCCTTCTTGCAGTGAAAGGCTTAGTTAGGCCACCATTCAATACTAAGGAATAGGAAACAGAAGTAATACAAGCCATTATCCAGTTAAGAAACTTAGCAAGGAATCCTAGGTCAAGAAGGACATGTTTAAGAAAGCCCCATTCAAGAGTGTCATAGGCCTTTCTCAAATCCACCTTAAGGACACATATGGGGGATACTCCTTTTCTTGAATATCCCTTGAAAATTTCATGACTAAGCAGTAATTTTATCAATGATGCTTCTACCTTCAATAAATGCTGACTGAGCTTGTCCAACTAGACCACAATAACAGCTTTCATCCTCCTTGTAATAACTTTGGAAATGATTTTATAAACAGTGGTACAGCAAGCAAAAGGTCTATAGTCTTTAACAGTTGTAGGAGTTCTAACCTTAGGCACAAGTGCAATACCTGTAGTGTTGATCATATGGGTACATATTGAAAGTAGAAAAGAAGTCATTAGTAGTAGCAAGTATATCTTCCTTTACTATCTCCCATTTGCTATTAAAGAACTCCACAGGAAAGCCATCCACACCTGGTGCTTTATCCTTAGGCATCTCCTTTAAAGCTTCTGTAATTTCTTCCAATGTTACCTCTTGAATTAGAATTCTTTGCTATGATAAAGTTAGACATTGTCCTTCCTTCATAACAGCAGTATTGATACAAGGCAGTTCATCAGCACATTCTCCCATCAATGATTTGAACACCTTAATAAATTCCTGTTCCACAGCTAATAGATCTGTTAGTTTTATACCCGAGTCAGTATATATAGAAGTAATATTATTCTGGCTAGTTCTGATCTTCCATTGAGCATTAAAATACTTTGTATTAGCATCTCCACAGTCAATCCAGCAAGCCTTGGATTTCTGCCTCATAATCTGCTCCTCCATCTTGCTGCATTTCTCAATTTCATGTAATGCTGCTTTCTCATCATTGAACAAATTCTGTGAAAGTGGATTATGCTGCAACTGACTTTGTACAATATCCAGTGTCTCCCTAGCATGAATAAGCTTCTGTTTATAGGAAGCCATCTGGATATTAATGCCCTTTAAGTGATACTTCAAGTTCTTCAAATTTGTCCATACATGCTGCATAGGTGATCCTTCACAGTTCTGTGCCCAAGCTTGCTGCAGGATGGAATTAAACTGAGGATCCTCCATAATTGCAGTATAGAATCTGAAAGGTTTGGGGTGCAGAAGTTTTTGGCTGCCAAATTTGATGAGTATAGAGGGTTCATGAAATCAGCTGCAAGTTGCCCATACTTTTGAAACCACTGAAAATTAAGCAAAGCCCAATCAATCTTACTATAGACTCTAGTGGCACTACCCTGCTTATTTGTCCAAGTATAATGCCACCCTTTGGCTCAAAGGGGAGTAAGTTGAAGATCAGCAATAACCTTTTTGAACCCTCTGACTTCAGCATCAGTGACAGGAGAACCAATTCTATCTTCAGAACATAATACAGTATTGAAATCCCCACTCAGTACCCAAGAATCCTGACTGGGAATGTTGATTGCCCTTAAATCACTCCACAGCTGTTCTCTAATGCTTGCAATATTATGAGCATAAATGACACTCAAATGGGTTCTGATCTTACTTTGAGGGTCTTCTAAAAGACAATGAATAACCTGGTTAGTCACACAAGAAATAAGGACCTGAATGTGAGGCTTCCAGAGAAGCCATATCCTTCCATTGACAGCTTTAGCATAGTTGCATTGGACCTTCCATCCCTTAGCAACCTTATCTAATATCCTCTTAGCTTTATGCTCTTTCACTCTAGTTTCAAGAACACCCATGACATCTACTTTATTTACCGACAGAAAGCTTTTCAATTCTTTCTGTTTATGGGCTTGATTAAGCCCTCTTATGTTCCAAGTAACAATAATCATGAAGCATTAGAAAAAATGCTCCAAGAAGGTCCCGGATCCACCTGTTGACCCCTTCTGCCAGCATCCAGGATACCAATAGTAGTCTTCCCCTTATTAGATTTGTCAATCATAACCTCATTGATCCCAATGGGTTCACCTATATCTGCTGTATTTCTGTAAAAGCCAATCTGTGCATGCTGTTCCCCAGTACTATTCCCCAGCTGCATATCACTGGTATGCTGCTGAATAGTAATCCCAATAGTACTAGTCCACAGCTGCATTATCTCACTGGTATGTTCTGGTTGAACTGGCATGCTTACCATTACATCTGCACAAGTCTTAGGGACCCATTCTTGTTTAGTAACCTTGACCTGTTTTTGCATTCTAGTTCTTTGCCTTCTTTTCTTCTCCTGCTCACCAATAACCTGTTCTACATCATTGCCTGCATTATACCAGCAGTCAACAGATTCATGGCCAAATTTTAGGCAATGGTTGCAAAAACTAGGTTTCCAATCATATTCAATCTGTTGGATTTTCAGGCCAAAAGGAGTTTCAATTTCAATCTGATCAGGTAGAGGATGGGCAGCATCGACCTCTACTAAAACTCGCGCAAATGAGATCTTCTCATAATGAGCTGTGAATTTATCAGTGTATAGTGGCTTACCGACTGCACTAGCCAGTTTGCTCAGAACATCAATAGACCAGTAGCCTACCGGAAGACCAGGAAAACGAATCCATACAGGTACAGTGCTGAGGACATCATTTTGAAAAGAAAAATCAACCTCCCATGGTTTCAACACCATAGGTTTGTTTCTCTACGAGTATGTCCCAGACTGAATAACTAACTCTTTATCCTCTTTACTATTGAAACGAAATATGCAGTAACCTTCAGAATGCATCAGTATCTGAGGTTTGGACACAAAATTCCAGACATGCATGACAAAATTCTCCACCGTTTTAGCATTAGGATTGTCGCCAATTACATATCCAATTAATGCATTAGTCCAGTAATCCACCTGAGATTGTAGATCCTCTTCACTGATTTTAACAACCTTCTGACCATCTCTTTCAATCGGAGGTACAAATGAGATCGGCTTACCCATTTGAGCATTTCGATACCCTCGAACAACTTCAGCAGCAGTCGGAAGTGATTTTGCAGAACCACTTGTTTCAGAGAATTGAAGTCTTCGAGCAGTGACGCTAGCCGGCACTTCAGCTTTGTCCATCGGAGGTGGATCTACAGTCGCAACATCTTCTGCATGCACATTCTCTGGCGATTGGAATTTTTGTGGAAGGAAGTTTCCAAAGGTCAGAGGTTCCAATTCCTTGGTGATACCATGTGGAGGAGTGACAATTTGAGTGGTAGTGGGTGCCAAATTCCGCCGGCGACGAGCCATCGATCGGGCACGACGGTGGTCTTACTATCATGCACCAAGCTTTTGCTCGTTCTAATGCTTTGAACACTTTTAGAGAGAAGGCAGAGCTTCTCTCACTAGAGGCGTTCGAGTTCTACTCTTTTTTTAGCCTAGTATAAATAGAACATTTTATCATTTTTAGACTAGTTCTGGATTTCTGAACGCAGTTGTGCACCCGGGAACAAGATTGTAACCATTTTGGCACTTTTACTTTTTATTATTGTAGATTCTACTTATTTATTAATTAATATGTTTAGTTCCTCATCTATTTCTTTTGTTTCTTCTTTAATTATTCTATCTAAACCCAATAGCTAGGGTTGTGGCTCAACCCGAGTATGAGTAATTGATGGGTGTTGCTATCTAAGGTTAGATTGATATTGTGTCTTTGTTACTTGGGTTAATTTTATGTGTTAACTAAGGATTGGTGGTTGCAAACACTGATTCTAGCTTTGTGGGTTTAACTCTTCTTGAGAAAGAGAGTCCATGACCCCAAAATTGACCTAACAAGGAATTGGAATGGACCCATGAGAAATGGTAGTCCCAATTAATGGGTTAAAACTCGAAGGAGTAATCACCCTACTTGAACGTAGTTTCTTGGTAAAACCTTGACCGCGGCCGAGTAGGAAAACTTCAGAGAGAACCAAACGTGGCTCATGCTAATGAGGACCGCGCAAAAATGCATCACGGCCGTGCTGGTAAACTTCAGAGACTGAAATTTCTTTCCTTTTTTTGCACTACTTCAGCACAATCCCTGCAACATCTCATAACCCTGGTGATTCTTCAATTGTTGGCTTTGCTAGTAGAATTTGAGCTAATTGTTTATGAGATGTTGCAGGGATTGTGCTGAAGCAGTGCAAAAAAAAAGGGAAGAAATTGCAGTCTCTGAAGTTTGTCAGCGCGGCCGTGATGCATTTTTGCGCGGTCCTCATTAGCATGAGCCATGTTTGGTGCTCCCTAAAGTTTTCCTACGCGGCCACGGTCATGTTTTTAAAGTTCGCATAGGCTGCTTAGTGCAAGGCTGCAGTGATCACACCCAGCGCAGTCCGCGATACCTTTGCTCGGCCGCGCTGGTGGGTAAGTGTGAGGCCCACAGGTTTTTCGAAAATAGAGACCTAGGGTCTCACATTACACTGTTCTCAAATTGAAAGACCTAAGCCTTATTGTTGTTTTTCATCCCTTCTTGAGATTATTTTTCTTGATTGCTTGGATATATTGCATTCCTTCTTCATATACCTGGTAACATTTCATGCTTTGGTGATTAGTTATTTTCTTATTTTTATTTTATTTGTTTTTTTCTTCCTATTTTTCTTTAAATTAGTAATTTAACTTAGATTGCTTGTTATTTTTTGTGGGTAAACATGATTAATGGACTGGGCAACTGAATAGGGACACGTAGATGTTAAAAATTGAGTGAAAATGGAAGAAATTCTGAAACCCTCACATAGTCCGTAAAATTTTCCACAGCGCGGTACGTGTTGCTTCGACATGGTCCGCATTTCATTTTTGCATTGATCGTGGTGCCTAAAATGTCTGAAACATAAATGCTTCTAGCGTGGTCGCGACACTAATTGTGTGCTCCGCGCTGGCCCATCATGGACGCACCCCTATTTACGCGTACTGCGGTAGGATATTTAGAGACATGTATTTTCTGGACCTTGTTTGGGGCAGCCCACAGTCGCTATTGCACGGTCCGTGGTGCCTCCAATGCGGCCGCACGCCTGATGGTACGGTCTACACGGCCAAGTTCTGCAACTGTTTCTGCAATAGTTCCAATGGTGTATGCAATTCAATGTCTTTGTCCGTTTAACTACATGTGCTTAAACTAATAATGTTAGAAATGTATGCTTGCAGATAATGGTCAAACAATGAGGAAAATATGCTAAACATCCCGGGCAGGTCGAATCCTCTCGGGGAGGCAAAGGCAAGGGAAAAGGTTAGAACATGATACAACTAACTCCCCAAGTGAGAAAAAATATTAAAAAGATGTGGAAAACCATTAAAGCAGCTGACAGAGCCTTTGACCAGTCGAGAAGTGAATATGTACCTTACCAGGATGTCTCTTGTGATTCTGTACCGGAGTATGTCCCCGAGTAGCCCGGAAGGCTGCGATTTACTGATGACTCTCTTCCACCCTCACCCCTCTACCCAAGCTCTAAAGCGTGCACATTCTGAGTCGTCTAAGGGCTTAGTGGCTGGTAGTGGTGAGTACTCCACCTCCCCCACAACTTCACTATCTAGGAGAGTGCAGATGATGGGATGACAATGATAAAGAAGTGTTGGATAGTGGTGTGCCCCAGGTTATGAGTGTTACAAGAACAAGAAAATCGGAGGTTTTAGAGGATTGCTTAGTTATCCAAGTGGCTTTTCACAAGTTCCGAGAGTGGTGGCCAGTGTGAAAATTGCTTCCAGAGAGGAGTATCATTACAAATAACCTGCTACCCTTACTCCCTAATGTGCACAGACAGTTCCATACTAGAGTGGTATGGGAGCACTTTCGAGATAAGTTAGTACATGCAAATGAGCACATAGTGAAGGAGCTTTACTGCAACGTGGCCCACGTCAAAAAGGGATAAATTTCAACCAAAGGGTGAAAAGAAGTGTTGTATTCTCTGGAAAAGCGTTCAATGAGTACTTGGGGTTTGATGACGAGTATGAAACCCAGTACAATGAGAAATTGGCAAAAGGGGAAGAGGTTCACCCTTCGTTAGCTAGGTACTTGGCCTACTCGGGTGCTGCTCCAGATTGGTTGCAAGCAGGGAAGAAAATATTTCGGAAGGCCATTAACTTTGAGGCTCAAGGGTGGTTGACATTTATGTGCAGTCAGCTTGACCCTTCTACCCATGATCACACTATTTCTCTTCAGCGTGTTGTGTTGATTGCGTCTATTATGGACGGGTAACCTCTCAATGTAGGCAACGTGATGTCCCGTGTGATTGTTGATGTGGAACGAGAGCATGACAGTTATTACCCTTTTCCCAACACTCTAACCATGTATTTCTAGGACTTCAAAGTAAAGAAAAAGTCCTATGATGTGAAAGTAAGACCGGTCGCCTCGTTCTCATGGTATAGCATTCAGAGGCCAGACACCAAAGGACAAGAAGTACAAGGCACCTGCTTCTTCCCCAACTAGATAGTCTGAAAAGCCAGTTGTGGTGGAGTAACTTGTTGAGCCTTCCACCGAGCCAGCCTCCATGCCTACTGTTGTTGATTTGCTTCTAGGACCCTCCTTTACTGCTGGGCCCAGCACTTTACCTGGTCCGAGAGTCCCATTTTCCCGAGCTCACCCTTTTATGGCCTATCAATTGTGCCAAACCTTGGCTAGTGCAACATGCAAGTTGTCGACATTATCTGCCACAGTTGAGGCCCATTCAGCCCCTCCCACTGTTTAGGTTCCTCAGTCCATTGAGGATACTTTAAAGACACTGCTAGACTACCAAGAGAAGATTATGAGGACTCATGATGCCTTGGCTAAGGCGGTGGAGTTACAAGGAAAGACATTGGCGGATCTTACCAGAGAGCAAAAGAAAATGAGGAAATGACGGGCTTCGAAAGAGTCGCTGAAAGCACTAAGGATGGATGTGGACAAGCTATTCGAATTCTAGATGCCTTTGGACTTGTTGTTCGGGTATTTAGCCCCTCCAGCAGTAGCACCAGTGCCACAACCACAGCTAGAGCAGGCACTCATGCTCAAAGGAAGAAGAGGAAGCTCCCCATCACAATTGATGCAGTCATTGAGCTGAGAGACCCACATGAGGTCCACTCCGGTGAGGTACCTATCATTTAGCCGGTCCAGGATCAGGACACAGTCCCAGCACCTTAGCAGCAGGAGTCCTGAAACCAGTATGAGGTTCCCACCCATACAGAGGACTAGGGGACCATTGAAGATCCCATGCAAAATGACCAGGCCTAGGGACTTTCCATATCCTTTAATTGAGTTTTCTACTTATTTGTGTAGTTGGCATTGGGGACAATGCCAGCTCTTATTCGTGCGGGTGCGCCCCACTTTTGGACTATCCATGGATGACTGTATATAGTTACATTGATAGTTTTTGCTTTACTTTGATTTGATTTTCTATTTTGGGTTGTATATAACTTTACATATAGCTACATTCCTCGTTATTTTATTCTCTCCTTTAGTTTGTATATAAAGTTACATTTCTTTATATTCAATCCCCGTTGTATATTCTACTCCCCTATTGTTAATATTCATTCAGTTTTCTATTTTTTGCAAACTTTTTCTTTTTTAGCTTTATAGATAGGCTCGTAGCCATATGTGTTGTTTTTGGCGTTCTCAATAAGCCCTTGGTTTTTTTAATGATGCGGTTCTTTTCAAGAGTGGAGTATTGTGCAAACTGGGTGGCTCTTCCCAATGATAGATGACATGACAACTTTCTTAAGGGTTTGAGTCCGTTTCTTTGATTTTTTTTCTTTTGTTTTTGATAGTTGCTGTTAGGGTTAGTACATTTGCCTTTGATCCCATTGTCAAAGACATAATGTTGTGCTTATGATGGTGAAAGTTGGGGCTTTGAGACTCTTGAGTTGACCAAACAATCATCATGTGGTCTTTTCGGACCATTGCGTGCTTGAATCATAACTAATGTCATTATGATCCCTCAACTTGATGTCTTTAGCAATCGCCTAGCGTGTGCGGTGAGGAACCAAATTATGAGTCCAAGTCCAGAGCCAATGGTCTAGAACTTGCTCTGAGTGTTTGTTGATGTGAAATCATAGGTGAAATTTGACTTGACAAGTGATTATAGGCTTTCCGTGATCCAAATATAAGTTGACCAATTCCATGGCCTACCGATAAAATGATCCCTAGTTAACCCTTTCGAGCCTTGAACCTTTTTATTTCAAGAACCAATGCTACAAGCCTATAGCCATTCTAAAAGATACCTTCTCTTGGCACCCAAATCTTCCCCTGAGTAATGGTCAAAATCTAAGTTTGGGGGAGAGACAAGAAAGGAAACAAAGGGGTAAAAGGTACAAAATAAAAAGAAAAGGAAAGCAGTGAAAAAGAATGAAAAGAAAAAGAAAAAAAAAGTAAATCCAATGTAAACAAGAATAAAAAGGGATTCAAGAAAAGCAAAAGTGAAAAGGCGTTAAAAAAAAAAAGAAAAAGGAGAAATGTTTTGAATTGCATAAGAAAGATTGACAATGTGTCCCTATAACCCATTGAAGGGAAGTGAAATATTTGAATGAGTCAAGAAATGTGCTAAAATGAATCAAATGTAAGTTCTTAAGGGAAGATTGAACCCAGTTGAACAAAATCATGTCCTACCCTTACTCAAAAGCCTTCACAATGACTCCACAAAATCCTATATGATCTTGAGTTTAATGAAGCCTACACTAGGGGATACTTACATAAGGGGCAAGCATATGGCACCTAGAGCCGGACTTGTGCCCTTCTTCTTGAGAGAGATGAGTTAAAGTCCATCAACCTCAGCTTGCGTGTCAATACTCTAAGAGGTGAAGTTCGCGTAGGGAGAGTTGAGGATGTGTGAGTTTGTGTTCCACAATGACCAAGGTAATTGAGAGAAGTTCTTTCATAAAATGTGTCAACTCTTGATGCTCTTGTGTCACACTTGATCCATAGTTTTCAAAGTTTAAAATGTGTTAATGATGAATTCGTATTGAGGGCAATGGTTAGTCCCAATTGATGCTTGTTGAGGTTACTCTAGGATAGCTGGAATTACTTGGATATTCCTTTTAAGGGTTGGTCTTATTTTATTTGCTTGAGGGAAAGAAAGGGTTTAAGTTTATGGGAGTTGATAAGTAGGATTTTAACGTATTTTATGCTTCTACTTGCCTATGTTTTGAGTATAAATTGCTATAAAATAGTTCCAAAATGCTCACAGGTTATGCTTGATTGTAGGTTTGAGCAACAAAGTGACAAAATGTCAAAGATCGGCTCAAAACGGAGTAAAACCTACTCAAGTATCAAAGACCAAGTGAAGTGAAGGAAATAGAGACCTGGTGCGGACCGCACAAAAGTGCATGTGGCCGCGCTAGGAGGTTCATAGATGGGCATATTCAGAACATTGACAATGCGGCCGCGGTCAGATCCATTTAGCCCGCGTTCGGCTTACGCAGCCATGCTACTTATTCATGCACCTCGCGTCAAGAGATTCAGAGAGATATCATTTTGGCCAAAAGCAAGCACGCGACCGCTGTCTTATTCACGGAGTCCGCGGCTGTGCTGCCCTTTTACACGGTCCGTGATCCTCAATTTCAGAGAAGAGCCAACATGGCCACGGTCTTTTTGCGCGGTCCGCGCTAACCCCGCCGGGGTATTTTTGTCCGGTTTTTTCAGCCTAGTATAACTAGAATATTTTATCATTTTTAGAGTAGTTCTGGTTTTCTGAACGCAGTTGTGCACCTGGGAACAAGAATTGTAGCCATTTTTGGCACTTTTACTTTTTATTACTGTAGATTCTACTTATTTATTATTTAATATGTTTAGTTCCTCATATATTTCTTTTGTTTCTTCTTTAATTATGTCTATCTAAACCCATTAGATAGGGTTGTGGCTCAACCCTAGTGTGAGTAATTGATGGGCGTTACTATCTAGGTTTAGATTGATATTGGATCTTTGTTATTTGGGTTAATTTTATGAGTCAATAAAGGATTGGTGGTTGCAAACACTGATTCTAGCTTTGTGGGTTTAACTCTTCTTGAGAAAGAAAGTCCATGACTCCAAAATTGACCCAACAAGGAATTGGAATGGACCCATGAGAAATGGTAGTCCCAATTAATGGGTTAAACCTCGAAGGAGTAATCACCCTGCTTGAATGTAGTTGCTTGGTCTAATTGGGCTACCCAATTGGTTTTGAGAGATCCAATTAGGAAAAATTATTTTCTCTACTGAGAGGTGTGAGAATGGGTATAACTGTGCAACGGTTATACCATGAGCCCCAAATATATCAATCTACCCTTAGTAACTTCTACTCATCAATTAGCCACCTAGGCAGTGTCATGACCCTAGTGCCTTTCTCCATATTAAATACAACTTAACAATGTTCTCATAGCATAATTTACTTTTAATCATTAGTTTTATAATAGTAGTTATTAGAACAGAGAAAACCAAAAAATGTTTGAAGTGACATTATAAGCACAAAGATATCTCTAGACTATACAGATAATAAAATTCCACTACTAGATCCTTGCGGAAATTTGATCCCAAACAACTATTCGGGTAAAAGCTATTGCGACCCGCTCTTCCTTCATTTTGAGTCAGCAGCGAACAACCAACCAGACAATTCACCGCCACTGCTGAACTCATCGACCAATTGTATAAGAGGTTAAAAGACGCGGGTTACGTCACTCCTGTTTCCGCTGTGACATTAGGAAACCATCCCAATTGGTCAATCCAAACAAAATTTGTGCTTACCATTCTGGAATGAAGGGTTGCACCACTGATGAGTGCCGCACATTGACATATATAATGCAGATGCTAATTGATAATAAGGTCATACAGGCGAAGGAAGCTGCACCCAATGTCTGCAACAATCCCCTCCCAAATCATAAAGGTTGTAGGGCAGATGTGATAGCGACAAACAAAGAATGGGACGCTAATTGGTCGATCGGTTTTATTTGAGAAGGCAATGACTTTAAAGTTGTAGTCACACTTACTCCTATTGTGGTATAGTCTTATTCACCAATTGAGGTTGAGGTAGTTGCACCTGCTCTATTTGAAGTAGAGGTGGCTCCACCTCCAGACACCCTCCTCTATTAAAAGTAGAAGTTGTATCACCTTTCACAATGACAGTGTCAACCACACCTTTGTTCGACTCAAAAGCAATACCCTAGGATTACGTTATCGAAGCTCGGCAAAAGGGAAGGCAAAGGTAGAGGAATCTGATGCTACAGAAGGAATGACTAGGACTGGAAGAGTCTATACGCCTGAAAACTTGGGAGGATCAAGTAAGGATGCCACTACCAGGCAACCTGCCATTAAAATAGGGCCAGATGACCTGTGAAGGAAAGTACAAGCAAAGGAGTATTCCGTTGTTGACCATATGAACAAAACACCAGCTCAGATATCTATCCTGTCATTGTTAAAAAATTCAGATGCACATAAGAATGCTTTAATGAAGGTGTTGAGCGATACTTATGTACCCAATAATATCACCAGTGGAGAAATGGCCAATATATTAGGGAAAGTACTGGAAAGTCATAACATCGTATTCTACGAAGATGAGCTACCACCTGAGGGATTGAATCACAACCGAGCTTGGCATATTACAGTGCAATTTGAAGACAAATTCATTGCCCAGGTCTTGGTTGACATAGGTTCGAGCATCAATATTTGTTCGTTGGACACTCTAAAAAGGATAGACAAAGGACTTCATGAAATATGGGTAGGAAGAATAAACATAAAATCTTTTGACGGGTCTTAGATGGCCACGATCGGGGAAATTAACCTTTGCTTGCAGATGGAACCAACTTCGTTTGACGTTGACTTTCAGGTACTCGACATACCAGCCTCATATAATCTTCTGTTGGGCTGACCATGGATCCATGCCACTGGAGCCGTGTTCCATACTACATCAAGATGTGAAGTATGAATGGAATCGTCAGGAGGTGATCATTCACGGAGATGGAAGTAACCCTATTTACACCAGTCAAACCATCCCGATCATTGGACACAGCAGGAGGTTGGGAGGGTAAACCTATCATCACATTAAACGTGTCAATGCCTTCGAGAAGATAAATGGCGGAGCAGTAAAATATATAGCATATTAGAATGGTCAATATATGAACCGGATAAAAGGTTGGGGAAGAACCTTCAAGGTATCATTAAACCAATACGGCTGAAGGGTCCTGGTATCAACTTTGGGTTCAAATATCCGTACACATGGCAAGAGTACAATGATTGGTCGATGCCATGGCATGGACCATATTACCCTCTTGGGAAACCAGTGCCATGCTTAGATCAAGATTTTCACAGAGATGATACAATATGAGGGACCGTAGAGGAAGTGGCATTAGTTGGGTTGAAGCATTTGTTCTTGGAGGATGAAGATATGGACTACAGTGCCATAATTGAGCAGGAGGAGGAAGAAGACCTCACTACTCAGACTGTAAAGAAAGGAGCTATTCTCAGGAACTTGACTGCCAAACCATCCTGGGCCTGCCGAGTCCCTGGTTAGCTTGGCAGAATTTTATTTTACTATCCACTATAGGCGTTTAAGATTTTCAGTAATTTCGTTTTAAGATATACTTATTTCAAAATAAATTCTCGATCCATCAAGTGGAACTTTTCTGGATGTTTTTTTTAAGTTTTAATCATTTGCATTTTCTCTTTAATATTCATTACAATTTTTTACACTTATTCTTTCTGCATCATTATCATTACTTTTCCCGATCAACCGCTGACTGTGACATGTAATAAGGCAATGCCACCTAAGAATAGTGATTAAGATTAAGAAAATAAGATACGTAAGGAAGTTGAAAATTTTGAGAGCCTAAGTCCAATCTAGACAAAACCAAAGCAGTAAACTTGGGAGACGCAAAGAGCGTCAAGAAGACTCGTATAAACATTCACTTGTCACCAATAGAGAAGGAAAAATACATTCGTTTCCTAAAAGAGTATGAGGATATTTTTTCATGGTCATATGATGATATGATTGGTTTGAGCATGTCCATAGTGGCTCACAAGTGGCCACTAATCCCATGTGTCCTCCAGTAAAATAGACACTAAAAAATTTCAAACCAAACATGAGTCTAAAAATCAAGGAGGAAGTTACTAAGAAGATCAAAACCTAAGTTCTCAGAGTGGTTGAGTGCCCAACCTGGTTAGCTAACATTGTGCCAGTTCCGAGGAAGAATGGGAAAGTTAGGGTATGTGTTGACTACCGAGAATTAAACAGAGCAAGTCCCAAGGACAACTTTCCCTACCAAACATACATATTTTGATCGACAACTGTGCCAAGAATGAACTCAAATCCTTAGTAGATTGCTTCGCGGGTTATTACCAGATCTGGATGGATGAAGAAGATGGGGAGAAAACAACTTTTATCATACCTTGGGTGGTGTACTGTTAGAAGATGATGCCTTTAGGCCTGAAGAATGTTGGGGCTATTTACAGGAGAGCCATGGCAACAATCTTCCATGATATGATACACAAGGAAATAGACGTGTATGTGGACGACGTCATCATAAAATCAAAGAGGTCCTCAGATCACATAGAGGACTTGAGAAGGATCTTTGATAGGTTAAGGAGGTACAACTTGAAAGTGAACAGCGCAAAGTGTGCATTCGGGGTTCCCGCAGGAAAGTTACTGGGGTTCATTGTCATCCATCGAGGGATCAAGCTGGATCTGTCTAAAGTCAAGGCTATTCAATAGTTACCACCACCTAGGAGAAAAAAAGGACGTGACGATCTTCCTAGGATGTCTCAACTATATCATTCGCTTCATAGCACAATCCACAATCATATGTGAACCCATCTTTAAGATGTTGCGGAAAGATGGAGAAACAAGCTGGACAGAGGAATGTCAAAAAGCTTTTGACAAGATCATATAGTACCTATCCACAGCACTAGTTCTGGTCCTGACAGAACTAGGATGAGCTTTTCTACTTCTCTCTATTTGTGTTGGATGGATCCTTCAGATGCATTTTAGGACAACATGACGAGACAAAAAGAAAAGAGCAGGCCATATATTGCCGGAATAAGAAGTTCAGACCTTACGAAGCCTGGTACTCTCTGCTGGAATGAACATGTTGTGCTTTGACCTGGACAACTTAGAAATTGAGGCATTACTTCTGTGCCTACACTACATACCTCATATCCAGGATAGACCCTCTAAAGTGGATATTCTAGAAACCCCTGTCGACTAGGAAGTTAGCCAAGTGGCAGATATTGTTGAGTTAATTCGACATCGTCTATGTAACTCAAAAAATGGTCAAAGGACAAGCATTGGCAGATCATCTTGCTGGAAACCCGCTGGGGGGAGAATATGAAACCTTGAAAATGTATTTTCCTAATGAAAAAGTATCATTCATACATAAGACATTACCGAAGCATATGATGGTTGGAGGATGTTCTTTGATGGAGGTGCAAATTTCAAAGAAGTGGGCATTGGAGAAGTTTTGGTATCACAAACGTGTGAACACTATCCAATATCTACTAAAAACTCAGATTTCCTTGCACCAACAATATGGCGGATTATGAAGCCTTCATACTAGGGCTCAACATGAACATTCAAAAGCTACTGGTGATCGAGGATTCAAATTTGCTCGTGCACCAGGTACAAGAAGAGTGGGCCACCAAGAATTCCCAGATATTTCCATATATGCACTAAGAAAGAGGTTCACGAAAATAGAATTTCGACATGTGCCCAGAATTCAGAATGCGTTTGCCGATGCGTTGGCCACCAAGTCATCTATAATAAAACATCTAAAAAAAATTATATTGATCCCATTCCGGTGAAGATCCATAATCAACCGGCATATTGTGCTCACGTTTTGAAGAAAAAATAGATGGAAACCCTTGGTTTCATGACATACATGAGTACTTGTCAAATGGAAAATATCCAGAGCATGCAAATCCTCAAAAACGCACACTTCGGAGATTGTACAATCACTTCTTCCACAACAGTGGAAATCTGTATAGAAGAACTCCTGATTTGGGATTGCTAATGTGTCGTTACAAAAGAAGCTTCTAAACTGCTTGAGGATCTGCATGTCAGAACCTGTGGCCCTTACAGGAATGGTTTTGTCTTTGCCAAGAAGATACTTAGGGCCAATTATTTTTTGATGACCATGGAGATAGATTACATCCAGTATGTCCGCATATGCTTTCAGTGCTAGGTGCATGCTGATTTGATAAAAGTGTTGCCAAAATGCTCAATACAACAAGCTTAGCTTGGCCATTCGTTGCCTGGGGAATGGATGTCATAGATCCGATTAAGCCTACTGCGTTGAACAGACACAGGTATTTTCTGGTAGCCATAGATTACTTTACATAACAGGTAGCTGCATCTTACAAAGCTGTGATGAAGAAAGTCATAACATGCATTATCAAGGATCGTGTTGTTTGTTGATTCGGAGTTCCCGATCTATTATTACTGATATTACCGCCAATCTTAGTAGTAATTTGACGAAAACTATGTGTGAAACTTTAAATATCAAGCATAAGAACTCCACATCCTGCATACCTCAAATGAACAAAGCCGTAGAAGGCGCCAACAAAAATATCAAAAAGATACTACGGAAAATGGTAGAGAACCACAAACAATGGCACGAGAAGCTACCTTTTTCTTTATTGGGTTACCGCACTGTAGTTCACAGACCAACCAGAGCAATTCCCTACATGTTGGTTTATGGCACCGAGGCTGTCATCCCAGTCGAGGTAGAAATTCCTACTTTAAGAGTTATACATGAAGCCGAACTCAGTGATGCAGAGTGGATAAGGAGTTGCTACGAACAATTGGCCCTTATATGTGAAAAAGGGATGAACGCAGTGTGTCAAGGCCAACTCTACCGAATAGAATGTCCAGAGCTTTCAATAAAAGGGTCAAACCAAGACAACTTGCACAGGGATAGCTATTGCTGAAGAAGATCTTTGCACATCAAGATGAATCCAAAGGGAAATTATCTCCCAACTAGAAAGGTCCGTACATGGTTCACAGGGTACTAACAGAAGAAGCAATCATACTTGCAGAAATGGATGGAGAAATTTGGCTAAAACCAATCAATTCAGACCCAATCAAGAGAAACTATGCTTAGATTATATACATTTCTTCATCTGATGTAATTGAACTACAAGTGACCTGATTCTAGTTTAAGAAGGGACACGTAGGCAGGCTTATGGGTTTGGTCATATCATAATAATTCCATTTCCTCCCCAAGATAAAAATCTAGGTCGGAATTTTGAGGAGGACCCTTAAAATTCTGGAGCAAGTCTGGCCGACACCATCGCATGCCAGAAAGTCAGAAATTGGTTAAGTAACTGGGGCAAAATTTTGAGATAATTCTCAAAATTTTAAGATAGTTCAACAAGTCTCATTATCCACAAACGGGCAAAAGATCATTTACCAATCTGGGAAGAATAATGATGTGGACCCTTAAAATTCTTACATAAGAAAGCTACAATGTCTCTGAAATTTGTTAATGTCACTAGTTCATCAAAAATTACTTAATATATCAATATGTTTCTATAATGACTCTATTTTTATCAATAATTGCATATTTTTTGAAAGCTTTATTTTCGTAATAGTTAGGTGTTACCCGGGGGAACTCAAAAAGGCCTTCAGAACGGAGAAAAGAAAGGCCAGCGTACAGAAGCATGATCCAACCTCCCCTCATGAAACTTACAATTTTTGCATGAGGCTACCTCCATTTTTTCATGAGGCTAATCCCCGCCTCCATATCTCATGAGGCTAATCCTTGCCTCCGTACTTGCATGAGGCTAATCCCTGCTTCCACATCTACATGAGGATAATCCCTACCTCCATATCTGCATAAGGTTAATCCCTACCTCCATATTTGCATGAGGCTAATCCTTGCCTCCATATTTGCATGAGGCTAGTACCTGCCTCCATACCTGCATGAGGCTAATTCCTGCCTCCATATCTGCATGAGGCAAATCCTTGCCTCCATATCTGCATGAGGCTCATCCCTGCCTTCGTATTTGTATTAGGCTAATCCTTTCCTCTATATTTGTATGAGGCTATTCCTCGCCTTCATATTTGCATAAGTTTAATCCCTGCCTCCATATCTACATAAGGCTAAGCCCTACCTCCACATTTGCATGAGGCTAATCCCTTCCTCCCTATCTTGCATGAGGCTAATCCCTGCTTCCATATCTGCATGAGGCTAATCCTTACCCCTACGCTTGTATGAGACTATGAAATATACATCTTTACACAAATATTGCTATATTTCTAATACTATCTATTTTCTTTTCTATTGGTCTAAGCTCTGCCCTTCATTTCACAAAGTTAAGCCTTGTCTTGTTAACATCATATTATTTCATATCATGGACTGAAATATCAAAAATCTATCAAAAGGTGTCATAGTCTAAAAGGAATCATCCTCATAGCCAGAAGACACCATGCCATGGCCTGAGGATCTCTCAAATTTGCGTATCATTATTCAATTGCATCATGGTTCGGAGGCATCATCCGCATTGCTCAAGAATAACATTTCATTGCCTGCGAATCCCTCACTAAACAATTCATGGCCAATGATGTCATGGTCTAAGGACGTCATCTTTAACCCTCCTGAGATAACCTTCATTGTCCAAATGGAATCTGCATCATGTTTAAATTTTCGTACTAATACATGTCGGCATCATCTATTCATTTATAGGTGACCAGCAAGCAACCACTATTCTAGTAGGAGTGACCTTGCTTTAGTTACTTCAACTATCTCAAACCTTAACCATTCACCATAGTCGCTCTTGCATCCCATGTTCGTTCTTGCGAGGACTTCATCGGTATATTCTGCCAATGAATCCAGAACTACAGATGGCTTGATTCCTGTAAAATTAGGGATATGTAGGAAACTCAAGACTAGAGTCCGGATCTCCGTCTTTCCTTACATGGGACTTGCAGGAAGAGACTCACTATCAACACATGATAACCATAGATATGATCATAAATTAAAACATAGGGAGTCGAGTTCATCATCATGATTTGGGAAAGAACGAAACACACGAGAGGCGCATGGTGGTGACAGAATCTCTAAGAAGAAGATTGGTGGTTACAGTTTTAATGTAAGCACGTCCAAATTGGGCTATTTTACGGAGCATGGGCAACAAGGTACGCTGGTCAAAAGAAATGAGATCAAATCCAAATAGGCAAAATCCTAATTTTTGGTGCTTCACCATGATTACGGTCACAAAACGGCGGAATATAGACTACTGCGAGGTGAAGTTGAACATTTATTGAAACAAGGGTATCTAACTGAATTACTTAGTGAAAAAGGAAAGCAGACATATATGAAAAACAGACAGGAGCCTCCAAAACCTCATTCACCAAAAAGGATGGTTAATGTCATAAATGGAGGAGAAGAGATCAATGGCGTGACAACAAAAAGGAAGGTGTCAGAGATAACGATTAGACATCGGAAATGAGTTTGACAAATTATGGAAGAAGATAATATTACATTTGATGATACAAACGCGGATGAAATGATAACCCTACACAATGATGCACTAGTAATTTCTTTACTTGTACATGATACTAATGTAAAACAAACTTTGATTAATCCAGGCAGTTCCATGAATATCATTCTATTAAGAGTGGTAAATGAGATGCAAGCCGGTGATAAGTTAATCGCAAGGCTCAAACATTATCCGGTTTTGACAACTCGAGCATTGTAACAAAATGCGAGATAACACTCACCACGTTTGCTAAAGGAGTAATCAAAGACATCAAATTCCAAGTGATAGAAATGGATATGACTTATAATATGTTTCTCGGTAGATCGTGGATTCACAAAATGAATGTTGTTCTATGTACATTGCATCAACTTATTAAATTCCCTTCACAATGGGGAATACATCGAATCTTTAGTGACCAGCAACGTCTAGGAGAATTAATTCTATAGTAGATTTAAGCGCAAAAAATGAAGAAAAATAGCCATCACAGAATTCAGTTGAGGATAATGCAACATAAACCTCAACTGAGCACGAGCGAACAGATGTAGACTCAGGGCCCGATACCATTTAAGAGCCATAGAGAAATCAAAACATAAAAAAAATGATTGAGGAATTGGAAGCTATAGTATTATTTGCATCCTGTATTGAAAGGAAAGTCTACCTTTGGGCCAATCTCAGTTAGGAAATAAAAGGTAAGTTGACGAAATTTTTGAAAACTAACATGGATTGTTTTGCATGGTCTCATTCTTATATGATAGGGATACCTTCGCAAGTGATGACCCACAAGTTAAATGAAGATCCCCCATATCCACCTATCAAACAAAAGAAACAAAAGCAAGTATATTTTAAAAATTATGTGATTCAAGATGATGTACAAAAACTTCTAAAAATTGGGTCGATCTGTGAGGTAAAATAAATAGACTGGTTAGCTCATACTGTGGTAGTACTGAAAAAGAATGGCAAGTGGTGAGTTTGTGTAAATTATACTAACCTAAATAAAGCTTGTCCTAAGGATTCTTTTCCACTACCGCATATAGATAAGCTAATTGATACTACTGTAGGGCATGAATTTTTAAGTTTTTTAGATGCATATACAGGGTACAATCAGATAAAAATACATCCTATAGATGAGGAAAAACTTCATTTATAACAGACTGTGGGACTTACTATTATAAAGTAATGCTATTCGGTCTCGAGAATACTTGGGCCACATATCAAAGATTGTTGACCAAAATGTTTCAAGAACATCTAGGGAAAACCATGTAGGTCTATATAGATGGAATATATGTCAATTCACAACAAGCAGGGGATCATATCCAACACTTGTCTAATACATTTTAGATTCTTCGTAAATTTAACATGAATCTAAACCATGAGAAATGTGCATTTGGAGTTTCGTAATGTAAGCTTTTGGGTTTTCTTGTTTCTAACCATGGCATTGAAGTAAATCCCGCACATATTAAAGCTATTGAGGAAATTCCTGATACACTTACAAGTAAATAAGAAGTGTAGAGACTGACGGGAAGAATAGCAGCCTTGGGAAGATTTATTTCCCAGTCATCATAAAAATGCTTCAAGTTCTTTTCACCTTTAAAAGAGCAGGATCAGATCAAATGGTCTGAGTAATGACCAAAGTGCTTAAAATTTTGAAAGTATACTTGTCAAATCCACCGTTGCTTGCGAAACCAAAAGATTGGGAGAAACTACTCCTCTACCTTGCTGTTTCAGAAGTAGCGTTAGTGTTAGTTTCTAGTTCGTGAAGACCAAGGTAAACAGTCTCCAATTTATTATGTTAGCAAGTCATTATTAGATCTTGAGACTCGATATCCTCATCGAAAAAAACTTGCACTTGCATTAATTATGGCATCTAGGAAATTAAGACCTTATATTCAGTGCCATCTTATCTCTGTAGTAACTGCTTAACCCTACGTAATATATTACATAAACAAGAGTTATCTGGTAGAATAGCCAAGTGGGTCATAGAACCAAGTGAATATGACATTACGTATCAACTTAGAACTACAATAAAGTCATAGTTGTTAGCAGATTTTGTTGTAGATTTTAGCCAAGGGATGCAAATAGAAGCAGAAAAAGAACTACATATATTCAATGGGTCTAATCCAGAAACTTGGACTTTATTTACTGATGGTTCGTCAAATGAAAAAAGGGCAGGTCTAGGTACTTTTTTAGTACCACTTACGCGAGAAGCCACACGCTAAGCCATAAACTGTCACCTTATTACTAAAAATGAGCAGAATATGAAGTTGTGATTGTAGGTTTAGAGCTGGGACGAGGGCTTGGCATAGAACATGTTGTAATTAAAAGCGATTCACAGCTCGTGGTTAATCAAATGCTGTGGACTTATACAGCCAGAGAGACAAGAATGCAACAATACCCGGAAAAGGAATGTTATCTTGTTAGGCAATTCCAAATTTGGAAAGTCGTGCATATACCAAGAGAGAAAAATGCTGAGGCAGACGCCCTAGCTAATCTTGCATATGCTGTAGAAGTAACAAACAACAAAAATGCTTCTGTAATTCATTTATTTCATTCAATAATTGATCAAAACAAAAACATGGTAAATTTCAATAATTTAACGTGGGATTAGAGGAACTAGATTGTCATTTTCTAGAAGTATGGAATTTTACCTGAAGACAATAAAAAGGCTCATGCACTTTGCAAAGATTGCTCAATACTGCTTAGAGCAAGCCAATCCTTATCGTAAAATATTTAGTTGTCCCCAAGCAAGATGCCTCAGACCTTCTCAATATGTGATGAGAGAAATACATGAGGGACATTGTGGAAATCATACGGGAGGAAGATCTTTAGTAAAAACCATGATTAGAGCCAATTATTTTTGACCAAAAATGGAAGAAAATGGGAAACGTTTTGTGGCTAAATGTGGCAAGTGCCAAAGATACGGTAACAACATGCATAAATTTGTTAAATTTATTACATTCAGTCACTGCACCATGGCCTTTTATGAAATGGGGGATGGATATCGTGGGTCCACTACCACCAGCCAAAGGCAAGATAAGATTTTTACTAGTACTTACTGATTACTTTACTAAGTGGGAAGAAGAGGGAGCTTTTAAACATGTATGAGAAAAAGCGGTCAGAGATTTCCTTTGGCGAAACGTAATATGCCAATTTAGGGTACCAAAGGAAATCGTATGTGATAATAGCCTGCAATTTATAGATGCGTAAATCGCAGAATTTTTTCAAAGTTGGCCAATTAAAATGGTTACTTCAACGCCTTACCATCTGGTGGGTAATGGGCAAGCTGAATCAACAAAAAAAGTCATTAACAATAACTTGAAGAAAAGGTTAGAAGAATCAAAAGGCAAATGGCCAGAGGTGTTACCTGGGGTCTTGTGGGCTTATTGAAAAACCACAAAAATAAGTATGGGGGAAACAGCGTTCTCACTTGTATACGGAGCTGAAGCTTTAATTTCATTCAAGATAGGGGAACCAAGCACGAGATTTACACAAATTACTGAGGAATCAAATGAAGAAGAGATGCGAGTAAACCTGCTTAAAGAAAGGAGGGAAGCTGCATTAATAAGGATGCCAGCACAAAAACAAGCTATGGAATGATACTATAACCAGAAAGCTTATCTCGGATACTTAAAGATTGGGGACTTCATACATAAGAAACTTTTCCAGTCCACGAGGGCAGCTAATGCAGGAAAGTTAAGTTCAACTTTGGAAGGACCTTATAAGATTCATGGAATCGCAGGAAAAGAAGAATACGAGCTTGAAACATTGGATGACAAGATTCTACCTTCAAATTGGAGTAATGTTCATTTGAATAGATATTATTTCTAAGGAAAAGATATTCCCACATGCAGGTATCCCCATTAACTATTTTTATTTTTGAATTATTTAATTTTATTAACGATTTTAGAAGATAGGCAAAAAATCTAGCCTGCAGAAAATGATGAATTATGACCTGCAAGATACGCGGAAAGAACATAATTCCCGGTCCAGGGTTAAAACTATTCTAATGGAAATTTAAAAGGTTTAAGAATTAACATACCTCCAACTCCCGTTTGTTTTTCTTTTTTAGGAAAAGGACCACATGGGAGAAATACTCGAGATTCACTTGGGGAACAATATAATATACATATGATAAATGTATATACAATGAAAGTAAGACTGAAAATAATTGAAGTTCAAGTCAAGACAAAAAGCCTATTCATCAAATGAATCAAGTTCAAAACAAAGTCACGAGCCAATAACACAAGCCGGTCCAAAAACCTTCATATAGATTTCTATCCTATAATGACTAGGTTAAAGGCAATGTTTAGCCATGGGTTATAAATAAAACCTTGGATTTTATTTCCTTTTTTGCAAATCTTTTATGAAGAAAATAGTTACGAAAAAGTTATAGGAGTTATTTAAATACACGTAAGATGTTATTTAAACTTGAAAAAGTTCATGCGAAAAATATATCAAAGTTATTTTAAGATACATGTGTGTTCCTATTTCTTTTATCGTATATTTACACTGTTATGAAATTCAGACATCTTCTTCATAAAGTGTCGAATGTAAAAGGGTCCCTTTTAATAAATTCATGTTTGATTCAGATATCCGTGAAGTTAACAAAGCATTTTTTTAAAAAGAAAAAATGAAAAAAAAAATGTAAGATAAAAATCCATGAATTAACAAACAAGACCTTGAGTATAAAGGTAAAAAGGAGAAAAACAGAAGCTCATGACAATTAAATTAAAAAAAATTAATAATATTAAGTTTAGACTAAGTATGAACCTAGTCCTAAATTGTTTTTCATTTTTATAAAAATCCCTAAAAAGGTCTGGGGACTTATGATTTCTAAAAACTAAACCCCCAAATAGGACCAAGGGTAAAACCACATTCCACAAAGAAAAACAAATTGGGGAGTCACACTTCATATACTTTCACTAAGGTTAGAAGAAGGATTTAAAACAGTATCATTAGAAGTAGAAGGTTCGAGTTGACTTGAAGAAGCTGGGACATTCATTGTACCCATATATTCTTCAATATGCTCAGGAGTATTAACCATGGGAGAAGAAAAATCTTAGCCTTGCTGAGTGTTTTTAATGCCCTTCTTTATCTTGGCTAACTCAACATCCAAATTGAAACCCTCTTGGCTAGCCTCCACAAAGGTATCATGGCGAGTATTTAAAATGGACCAACTCACTTCAATAACAGTCTTGTCCGCAAGAATCTCATAATCTCTCTCCAATTGATCAATCTGGTTTTTAAGTTTTTCATTCTCGGCCAAAGCAACATCATAAGAAAATTGCAGATGGGCAAGTGAACTTTCTAAATTTCTTATTAGAAGACTCACAGAGATCTTCTTGGGTCTTGTAAGTGTTTCCACAAGTTCATCAACATAAACCTATTTCTTGCTCAGCAATGCCTTCAACCCTCTAATCTCTTTACTGGCTTTGGCGAGTTGCTCAGAAAATGATGTCTCGAGGATATTTTGGTCCTTGTCAGCTTGATTTGAGGAAGCCTTCTCAATTGCTAACTCTGAAGTCAAAACCTTCAAGTTCCGCTCTAAGGTGCACTTGCTTTCTTCTAACATGTCAAGTTGAAAACTTTCATATTGTTCTTTCCAGTTGTCTACTTCAATATGATAATCATGCATTAACTGCTCCGAATGAGAAACCCTCTTCATCATCTTTATGCAATAAGATTGATCTAAAAAAAGAAGAAAGAGGTAAGAACCTTAATAAAAGAAGGATGAATTTGAAAAAGAAGCAAATACCTTGAAAGATGATTGCACTATGTCATTCATCCAAGTCAAAGAGCTATGATTCTTGAGCTTGGATTTCTCAAGTGGACCGATCAGAGGTTTCAACCATACGTCAGCCCGACCTAACTTTTTCAAAAGATTACCATTGGCAGGGACCTCAATGGTAATTTGTCTCATCGCTTCACTTCCGCTCGAAGAACCAACCTCAGTACGAGGAACGACAGTAGAGGGAATCTTAGAGGAAGTCATAACAATCTGGGGCGGAGCAGCAACAGTAGCAATCACAATTGGCAAAGAACACGTCACAAGGATAGGCATGGTAAAAGAGGCAAATGTTACTTCATCAGAAACTAAATCCAAATTTTTATAATTAAACCCACGAGAAAAAGCTGATCATCAGAGTCACGAGATGTCGCGGGAGTATCATCATCAGAGCTCACGAAGGTGGCTTCAACAGGCTCGGTTATAGGAATAGAA
Source organism: Nicotiana benthamiana (assembly GCA_034376525.1). Lineage (NCBI taxonomy): Eukaryota > Viridiplantae > Streptophyta > Magnoliopsida > Solanales > Solanaceae > Nicotiana > Nicotiana benthamiana. Next base: position 8,719,113 of record CM067326.1, read on the forward strand.
CGACGAAGAGTCACTTTATCATCTAAAAAGATGTGTCTTCTGGCCCGCGGTCTTTTATTCAGGGAACCTCTATCCTGTTCCTCATGCTCTTCAGAATCCTAAGTTGTATCAGCCTTCCTTTCCAATGAAGAACTCAATATTATCTCTTGAGCTCTTTCTAAAGAAACTCTAGAAGCCACAATTGCATCAACATTTATGTTATGAATAAGAAATCCTGATAAAAAGAAGGGTCAAAACAAATTCTAAGGGAAAGGTGGATGAAAATATGAAAAGGAGATGAGTAATGCATTTGCCATGAGTTTTAACCTTCCAACCAAACCTATGAGAAAGATTTTTTCAATATCTAACTTCCATTGGAGCAACTTTCAATAACTTTTCTATCCAACCACAGAAATTTGAACCTCATCAACAGTTCCTATGGTTGCTGAAAAAAGAAAAAGTTAAACAGTAGCAGGAAAAATAAAGGGAAAAGATAGATAAATTTATAAAAGAAAAGTTTACGTGCAAAATTCCACTTTTCAGGAAATGGAACATTTTCTTTGCCCACTAAACAAACAGTAGGACAACAACAAAACTAGCATACCAGCCACGGTTTTTATCATCCTGTAGGCTAACTAAGACTCTCTTACTTCTCGCCACTGAAGTGAAAATCCCATGACGGAAAAGCTTAGGGGAGTAGAGATGAATCAAAGAGAAAAAGTAAAAGGCAAGTTAGCCAACCTTTTTAAATGCCTTAAACATGCAACAACCCTCCACACAATGGGGCAAATCTGTCCTAAACAAATGTCGAAGAAATGACAAAATTCAATGATAACATGATCAATGAGGGGTTTAAAATAGCATGAAGGGATATGTTGCACAAAAGAAAACCCAGTAAAGTAGGATGTAATTCTTTTGTTCGCATTGGGAATTATAATAGGTAAATCAGGTCTCCAAAGGCAATCCGTATTAACAATAGAGATCAGACATTCAGTAATTTGAGAAGGGTAAATATCAGCACGATCTAAAAACAAAATTGAAGAAACTTGGTTCATAATCGATTCTCTATCAATATAAAAATATAGTTCAGCATGAACAATTTCATCTACTAATGGCTCACGAACGGGTTCATTAGAATCTTTCTTGGTTCATAATCGATTCTCTATCAATATAAAAATATAGTTCAGCATGAACAATTTCATCTACTAATGGCTCATGAACGGGTTCATTAGAATCTTTACTTCTTGATGAAGGTCTATAGGAGAGAGAGCCCTTTGTTCTAATAGGAGGAGTAGAACTCACTAGAGGTAAAGAAATACCATGTATAGATGAAGACCCTAAACTACATAATCTTCCTCCTTTTCTGCTTCTAACAGGAGCAAGAGGAAGATCATCAAGAACGGGGACTCTTCGAGGATTAGGGTTTAAAGAAGACATAGCAGTACGAGGAAGAAGAAAACAAGAGTGAATATTATAAAATATGAAAATTTAATGAGAAAGAGACAAAAGCTATATTTATATTTAGAAGCAACTATCAAAGAAAAATGTGTAATGATGGAAATGTCATGATGAAAACTATCACTTCGTAATTGATGAAGCAGTAAAAAAGCCCTAAAAGACACTGAAAAGTTGCACAACCAATCAGAAGATGCTACGCGTCACCAACATTAAATGCATATGACATATGAAGTGTCAGTTCCAGAGAAGGTAAAATGGCGGCAAAAATTTTCCCGCATTAATGAGGTCCACTTCCTAAGTATTCTATTGATGAATAAATATAAAGTGGGGGACTATCTATATTGGAAAAAATCAAGTTAATGTATCGAATTAATTATGTGGTAACATACCATGCACGTGGATTAGTAAATAAATGACAGTTGGCGAAGAATAGTTGAAGAGGCACGAGCTTTAACAGACACGGGTAGAGATCCAAAAAAGCCCGAAGAGATAGGTGTTCAAACCTCTTGATATTTTGAAGAGGCACCGTAAGAATGAACTCGAATAGAAAAAGGGTTATTGATACGTATTATTGGTAATTAATAGGCATTAATTACGAAAAATATTATAGAATCTGTATTGAAACGATTATGATGCCAATTATAGCATTACATTAAATGCCATTAATTATCCATAATGACTCCATTATGAAAGGAGAAAACATATTACTTAAAAATTGCTATAAAAGGTGAGGAATGAATATGTGTAAGGATACGAAATATTATTGGAATATACATATTTACTTTCCTTTCTATTCAATTATAATTTATATCAATTATTCTTATTTCTACCTGATTATCAGTAGCCTAAGTTTTTCTAAAACAAGCTTTGACTGAAATCCCTAGTTTTGGTTAAACAAGTCAGTTTCAAAAAGATTAACATCTTTTAATATTTCCGCAATAAGAAGTATTTATAGCCAAATAAGTGATATGATGGGTTTTAAGCCACAAATTTTAAAAGTTTTACGGCCATAATATGTTATGGCTTATTTATTAAGACCACATATGCCGAAATCCTTCTTTTATTTAATTAAGGTAGTGCTAGGTCAAAGTAAGACAATCTTTTTAAAATGCAGAAAGTAACTAAGACAAATATAAACTAATCAAGGGTAAGTTTCAAACTACCTGTACAAGAGCACCAGAGAAAATGTCCTCGTAATTTGAACTTGTTCATGAACATTGCATTTTTTTTTATAATGGGAAGAGGCTCTCTACCCAACTATAAATGCTCAAAACTTACACTTTTCACAAAATTCCTGAATCACATATTTTTTCCAACTTTTTCTTGTGATGTCATAATATAAATAAGAGAATTTGTCGTACCTCACTGCAACAACCAATATTACAATCTCCTCACTATACCTCACTTGGGATGAAAAATGCACCCTAGGACATTCCATTTCTTTAGAAACAATCAGAAAGCCTACAATGATATGCCTCTCCCACCCTTCACTCTTCCCTAAAATCTATAAATTCATTTCTCCACTAATCATCGTATTTCAAGGATGGCTAATTCTCCGTTCACTTCTATCAAGTCATAAAATTAATGGTGGTTTTTTTAAAGCTCTCCATAACGTAATAGTCCGAAACTTTTGGCTTTTAAATCAAATGCAACTATTCTTTGCTTGTGTTGTACACCATTTAACAGATAACTAACTCCATTAATGTAAAATGTTCCTGCTCGAAAAATTCGGGAATACTTTCAATCTCCTTCCATGATTTTTCTATCCCTAAAGTGAAAACCTAATTTATTGCTATTTTTGAACTGCCTATCAAATATTCAATTCTCGTGAAAAGAAATTTATATATCCCTTCTTTTGGTTCAAAACCAAATGAATAGTGACACGAGAAAGGATTCCTTATGCATGGAAGAATCTATTTTCCCGTATACTGGATTTGCAAATTACAACAAGTTTTTGTGCAGCCGACTAGAGAAGCTCATCTTTTAACTCTTAAAGAGCTAAGAAGAAGGCAAGTCCCGCGCCATTATCGTCGTCGCTCGCTTGGATTCGGCTTCGACTTTTGTTGCACATGACACGATTAATTTGACTCAAGGTCCGGCACTAATAGAAGGTTCTTACTTTCCTAGTAGCAAAGGAAAGGGCAGGGCTTTCGGATTTGGATTTGGTCAAAGATTGATTGATTAATCTTTTTGGACAAAATTCTTTTTAAATATTAAATTAATTAACTAAATTATTCAACAAAAATTCAATCCGGAATAACCCATGACCTGTGACCCGATCCGGTCCGGTCTATTTTTTGTCCCGGATCATTTTAAGTCCGTATATTTTTCCCGCAATATTTCAAACAGTTATGGCTGTTCTGAAAGGCTGCAAACCTTTTTTAGAGACGGTACCAAATTAGCTATAAATATTCCTTCCAATCCCAGTATATTTACTTGAAATTTTAGATCTTCTTATTCTCCTTCTGTACGTAAAATTCTAGTGTGTTTTACATCCTTCGAATAGTTCGCTGTTCATCGCCGCTTTTAGTACCACCACTCTGGTTAGTTAAATCGTTCTATCCTGAGGGGATATAATCCAGAACCTCAAGTATTTGAGCGGAATAATTTTCTTAAAGACACACTATGTATTCAGTGGGCTCGACTTATTCCTAATCTATTTTTCAAAATTTATTTTAACATTCTAGATCTACTAACTTTCTACTTTTTGATTTTCAGAAAGTTTATAGTTTTATTAATTTTGCAGCAATAGAAATTTCAATAACAAGAATAACTTTGTGGAGTGTGTTAATGATGGTGTGGAGATTTTCTTTCCTTCTACCAATGAGGGATAAAGTGCATTAGTAAAGTGAACTAATTCAAAATTCAAATTCCCTATATTTTTTTCCCACCATTTTCTATTCACGCCTTTTTTGTTATTAACAATAAAATCCAACAACCCCCACATGAATGGGGAATGTCTATAAACTTAAAGGAATGCACGGACGTGTGTGTGTTTTACATGCAAGAATTAATTGCATCTGGATTTGTAGGTTTCCCTTTAAACTTTTAGTAGTGAACTTATATCAGATATACCCGATCAATCGATGGATTTGATATCTTTGAACTGTCGAGCTGTGTTGCGTACCTAGACAACATAAGTCACACAATCAATCCTTAACTATCTATGGTTCTCACGGTTGTGTTCGTTTCAGCCATGAACACCGCCTGGTGTCATGAGTGCTTAGAGAATGAGACTTTACTTTCATTCCCCTTAAAGCGGATTGCACTTCACACTTACATATGTGATTCCTAAACGTGTAATCCAAATGACACACTATATAGTCATTTAGCTTTATTGACTCATCAAAAAGCCTTAATGCTTTACCTCGTTTTTGAACGTTGTCTCCATCACGAGAATGGGTTGAGTTATTTTTCAATGGTTAACCGTCATTCATAACTTTATTTGACATCTTTGAACATAACTATTGGGATCTCCAGTCTTCTAGGTAGAGTTACCGCCATAATGACTTGTCCAAGGCCTTTAACCCAATTCACTTTGGTGATCTTTCAACTGCCACTCTAGATAGGCCTTTTTTAAGTGGATCCAACGCGTTATCTCTTGACTTTACGTAGTCAATTGTGATAACACCACTAGAGAGTAGTTATCTAACGGTATTGTGTCTCCGTCGAATATGACGAGATTTTTCGTCATACATAATGCTCCATGTCCTACCTATTGTCGCTTGGCTATCACAATGCATACAAATAGGCCCCACAGGTTCAGTCCAAAATGGAATATCTTCCAAAATATTCCAGAGCCATTCAGCTTCTTCACCAACCTTATCTAAAGCTATAAATTCATATTCTATTATAGAATGGGAAATTCACGTTTGTTTGGATGATTTCCAAGGCACTACTCCACCCCCAATTGTGGAAACATATCCACTCGTGGATTTAACTTCAAATGATCTGGTGATCCAATTTGCATCACTATATACCTCGATCACGGAAGGATATTTGTTATAATGCAAAGAATAATTTTGGGTATATTTCAGATATTCCAAAAATTTCCATCCAATGTATTTGATTGGGATTACTTGTAAACTGACTCAATTTGTTAATAGCACATTCTACATTTGATCGCATATAATTCATGAATATACATCAAACTTCCTAATACTCTTGCATAGTCCAGTTGTGAGTCACTTTCACCTTTATTCTTTTGAAGTACATAACTCACGTCAATTGGAGTCTTGGCAATTTTAAAATCCAAATACTTGAACTTGTCAAGTACCTTTTTAATGTAGTGAGACTGTGATAAATCGATACCTTATAGAGTCTTGTGAATTCTGATTCCTAAGATAATAGAAGCAACTCCTAGTTCTTTCATGTTGAGTTTGCTAGCCAACATGCGCTTTATAGCATTTATATCTGCCATACGTTTGCTCATTATCAACATGTCATCAACATATAAACAAACAATGACTTCATGACCTGGAGTGTTTTTAATATAGACGCATTTGTCATACTCGTTCATTTTAAATCCATTTTCAAATATTGTTTGGTCAAATTTTACATGTCTTTGTTTGGATGCTTGTTTAAGTCCATAAGAGACTTAACAAGTTTGCATGCCTTCTTTTCTTTACCAGGAACCACAAAACCCTCAGGTTGTTCCATGTAAATATCTTCCTCCAATTCTCCATGTAATAGCATTGTTTTAACATCCATTTGATAGATTTCAAGACCATAAACGACCATTAGTTGTTATCTTTGTTACTGGCTAGTAAGTGCCAAAGTAATCAAGGCCTTCCTTTTGTCCATAACTTTTGATAACAAGTCTTGCCTTATATTTGTAAATAGTGCCATAAGATTTAATTTACCATTTAAAGATCCATTTCTAACCTTAAGGCTTATTTTCCGGAGGAAGATCAACCAATTCCCATGTATGGTTATCCAAAAATTGATTGAATCTCACTATTGACTGCCTCTTTTCAAAACGCTGAATTAAAAGATGACATAGCTGCTTTAAAAGTTTAATCTCATTTACAAGAATAAATGTCACAAAATCTGGTCCAAAGGAAGTAGATGTTCTTTGACGTTTACTACTCCTTGGATCTTCTATACTTGGAGTATTTTGCTTTGGTTCTTCTTGAGGTCGTTTAGGTATTTCACTTAACGACTCACATTCTGTTTTATACAAATAGAGGCTTTCAAAGAATTCAACATTATCTGATTTCATTACCGTATTAACATGAATCTCGATATTATCATATCTAAGAACCAAAAACTGACATGCTTTACTAATTTTAGTATATCCAATGAAAACACAATCTACTATTTTTGGTCCGATTTTAACCCTTTTAGGTAAAAGAACTTGTATCTTTGCTAGACATCCACACACTCTGAGATATTTCAAGTTGGGTTTCCTTTCTTCCCATTTTTCAGATTGAATAGATTACGTTTTTCTATAGGGTACTTCGTTGAGTATTCAGTTAGCTGTAAGGATAGCTTCCCCCCAAAAACTCTGCGGTAATCTGGAATTTATTAATAAAGAATTCATTATTTCTTTTAATGTTTGATTTTTTCTTTTTGCAATTCCATTGTATTGAGGGGTATAAGGTCCAGTAGCTTGATAGATAATTTCATATTCTGAACATATTTCTGGAACGGAGATTCATATTCTCCACCTATTGTTGGAAACACGTTCTCAATGCAATATACTAAAACGTGTGTTCTTTGGTATAGGTTTTGATGAATGACAAACGAAGCGAAAATTGATATATGACGAAGTTCAAGAAACAAGCGCACAATTGATATACTACGAGATTCAAGCTCAAGACAAAGTCTTATAGTTTAATTGAGTCATTCTTAATTGTGATCTTGATCCTACAACTTGACTCGTAACATGGCTTCTCTCATAAAACTATTTTCCAAAGTCATGCATATTTAATTTAATGTCAAATGATTTTAAATCATGCATATTTACAGTAGTCAAAATAATTTTTAGACATGCCTTAAAAATCTGGACTAAGATAATCGATTATGTACTTATGATAATCGATTGTTTTAAGTCAAGACTGCATGACAATCGATTGTGAACTAATGACAATCGATCGTGAGTAAGACAGTGAGCATCAGGTTTTTCAAACATGCATGACAATCGATTGTGAACTAATGACAATCGATTGTAACTGAGGCAGTGTCCATCAAAGTTTTTCAAAACTCAGAATAATCGATTATGAACTAATGGTAATCGATTATGTTGAGACAGTGTCTTCCAGTGATTTTCAAATTTATTAAATAATCGATTGTTACATTGGACAATCGATTGTCAAAGAGACAGTGTCTAAAATGTTTTTCAAAAACTGATAAGTAATCGATTGTTGACTTTGTGCAATCGATTGTGAAGCTGACCGTTGTCGTAAAGTTTTCAAATACCGTCAGGTAATCGATTATTGATTCTGTATAATCGATTATTTTGATTAAAATCCGGAAAAGATTTTTTGAACGTTGTTGAGTAATCGATTGTTGATTCTGGACAGAAAGGATTTTTTGAACGTTGCCAGTAATCGATTATGAATTGTAATTAATCCATTATCAAGCGTAAAATCTGGGATTGAATTTTGATCTGACTAGCAGACAATCGATTGTTGAGGTTTGACAATCGATTGTCAGTGAGTAAAATCAGCAACTCTTAATTGGCAATTAGGCAACGGTAATGCCAAGTTTTTCAACTATAAATACAGCTTCATTTCAGTGTTTTAAACACAACACATACTACAACTGATCATTACATTGCGATAAGCTTGCATGCTTTTGTTTATCATTTTATATTCAATTTCATAAAGCTTTTGAGAGCCATATTCTTGTCCAAAGTTGTTGTGAGCTAGAGCTTATTTCTTTTACTCATTCCTACTCTTAAAGGAGTATATTGTTTGAGTGTTTTAGTGTTTTATACACTTGTAAGAGAATTGTAATTCCCCTTGTTGTAAGGAACTTGTGTTTCCTTGGTTGAAGTCTTGGAGTGTTGTATCTCCGAGCAAAGGTGTTAAGGCTTGTGTCCTTAAGTTGTAAAGGTTTGTTGAGAACCCGTAAGCTTAACAAGTTAGTGGAAAATCTCGAGAGAGTCTCTCGGGGACTGGACTAGCCACGTGTTGTGGTGAACCAGAATATATCGGTGCGTTCTTTCCTTTTTGTTTATTTAACGCACTTATTTATTTCCTGCAAAATTTAGTTTCCGCAAGTTTACGCTAAATTTTATTGTAACGCTATTCACCCCCCCTCTAGCGTTAAGCGTATTTTCTAACAATTGGTATCAGAGCCCAACTCTCTGAAAACTTAACAGTTTGAGAGAACCATCCATGGCTTCTACTCGTGATTCTTTTGCAGGAATTGATGAAGGACAGTGCTCCACACGACCACCTCTATTCAACGGTACAAATTACACGTACTGGAAGGAGAGGATGAAGATCTTCATTCAGTCCAACAACTTTCACCTTTGGAAGGTGATAATAAAGGGAAACCAAATTCCAACAAAGAAGGTGGAAAACGAATGGGTTCCCAAGTCCGAGGATGAGTATGACGCGGATGACATCCGAAAGGTTCAAAATAATGCTAAAGCAATTAATTTATTATATTGTGCTGTTAATGCTGACGATTACAGGAAAATATCGTGTTGCACAACGGCAAAGGAGATGTGGGACAAGCTAGAAGTTACGTACGAAGGTACGAACCAGGTAAGGGAAGCAAAAATTGATTTCCTAACCCATTCTTATGAATTATTTCACATGAAGGAAGGTGAAAAGGTGGACGAAATGTTTGAGCGATTTTCAATAATCGTAAATACATGCTCTCAAGAAAACATTCACGGATAGAGAGCTTGCGAAAAATTCTTAGAAGTCTCACACTGGCATGGAGATCAAAGGCCGATGCAATTCAAGAATCCATTGGCGTTTCAAACGTCACCATCGACGCACTAAGAGGTAACCTTAAGACCTATGAATCTACTATTCTTAACCCTTTTGTTGATGATCAAAGGAGGCAAAGAATAGCTCTAAAGGCGAGCACAAGCCAACCGCAAATTGATGAGGAAGGAGACAACGAGTTTGGACTCGTTATCAAAAGATTTCAAAAGTTCATGCGCAAGGAGTATGAACGCAAGGGCAAAAAGCAAGGCGAACAAATCAAGTGCTATGAATGTGGTGAAACCGGGCACATCAAATCAAATTGCCCAAACATCAAAAAGGAGAAGAAACCTTTTAAAAAGCAACGTGCATACATTTCTTGGGGAGGCGACTCCGGAGATGAGTCAAGCGAAGGAGAAGAAGACGAAGCAGCAAATCTTTGCCTTATGGCACATGAAGACAACAAAGATGAGGTATGTCAAATTTCGTCTAAAAACTTCTTTACTCTTGAAGAAATGCGAATTGCTTTTGATGAATTATATGTTGAGTTTATTAAGGCTTCAAAAACTGTTAAGGGCATAAAAGAAAATGCTTCATTAAAAGAAAAGGATTTTCAAAAACAGCTTTCTTTGAAAGAAAAGGATTTAGAAAAACTGGTTTTAGAAAATGAAAAGCTGAAAGAGGAAAACAAATTTTTTGGAAAAAGAAACGCCGATAAGCCCGAAAGTTCTACAAAAAAATTTTCTTCTTGCTTGCATCTCAAAAATGAGGTAGATAGACTCAAAGGTACCTTAGATAAGTTTAATTCTTCCTACAAGAATTTGAATGAGGTCCTTGTAAATTTGAAATCAACCAAGCATGGCATAGGATTCAAGAATGAGGTTAAAGAAAAGGTTGAAGCCAAACCCCAACCACCTAAGGCTCAACCTAGGACTAATAAAATAAATGCTTATCCTAGAAATAGCAATCCTAGAACCAATATGCATGCTAGACAAAATGTTGAACATTTTAGGAGACCTAGAAATGACTTACCACCTTGAAATAGTTACCCTAGAAATGATGCATATTTTAGGCCAAATGTTGAACCTTTGAGAAGACCTAGAAATGGCCTTCAACCGAGAAACAATCACTCTAGAAATGCTGCCCATCCTAGAGCTCATAGTAGGAGAAATAATTCTCATGAAATGCGAAATAGTCATAGTGTAAGAAATTTTCATCCGTCTAGTTACTATGAACCTAGAAGGATGCATAACCCAAATGTGACTTGTCATTATAGACGTATTAGTCATATTGCTCCTGCATGCTTTACACGTCATAGACATATTACTCAATCGCATCATTATAATATGCCTAACCCCCAAGGACCCAAGATGGCATGGGTACCTAAAGAACATTAATTTGTTTTGTAGGTGTGCTTGAAGGGATCAAGTGTACTATGGTACCTTGATAGTGGATGCTCCAAGCATATGACGGGAGATGAATCCAAATTCCTTCAATTAGAGCACAAAGAAGGAGGAAGTGTTATCTTCGGTGATAACAATAAAGGAAAGATCATCGGCATCGGCTCGGTCGGTAAGGATGAAAATTCCTCTATTAAGCATATATTACTTATTAAAGGATTAAAGCATAATCTCTTGAGCATAAGCCAATTGTGTGACAAGGGAAATCTTGCTTTATTTGATTCGGATGAATGCTTAGTGTTCAGACGTAGTGATTTCAAAATTATCCTCCGTGGTTTTAGAGTGGATAATATTTATATGGTTGATCTTGCTAATTCCTCACCCGATTATGTTGATTGTCTAATGAGTAAAGAGGATGATACTTGGCTATGGCATCGTAGAGTAGCACATATCAATATGCATCTTTTGAACAAATTGATTTCTCAAAACTTAGTTGTTGGTCTTCCCAATTTAAAATTTGAAAATGACTCTATTTGTGACTCGTGTCAAAAGGGGAAGCCAACAAAAGCATCTTTCAAATCTAAAAACATTGTTTCAACTTCTAGACCATTGCAATTGCTTCATATGGATTTATTTGGTCCCTCTCGCATTGAAAGTCTAGGAAGAAATAAATATGCTTTTGTGATTGTTGATGATTACTCGAGATTTACTTGGACTTTATTTCTTGCCAATAAAAGTGATGCTTTTCAAAATTTTAAGTATTTTCTTGAGCGTGTTCAAAATGAGAAAGAAACAACCGTCACTTCAATTAGAAGTGATCATGGGGGAGAGTTTGATCACAATCTCTTTGCGGACTTTTGTGACGAACTCGGAATCGAGCATACCTTTTCCGCTCCACGTACACCACAACAAAATGGGGTGGTGGAAAGGAAAAAAAGGTGTCTCGAAGAGATGGCTAGAACCATGCTCGACGAAGCTAAGATACCCAAACATTTTTGGGCGGACGCCGTGAGTACCGCTTGCTATGTTCTAAATAGAGTAGTAATTTGGCCGATACTCATGAAAACCCCCTATGAACTTTATAAGGGTAGAAAACCAAATATTTCCTATTTTAGAGTTTTTGGTTGCAAATGTTTTGTTCATAACAATGGCAAAGACCAATTGGGTAAATTTGATGCTAAGTCGGATGAAGGTATTTTCATTGGATATTCCTCACGTAGTAAAGCATATAGGGTCTTTAATAAAAGAACCCAAATTGTGGAGGAATCCCCTCATGTTGTATTTTCCGAAAATAATGCTCGCTTGGCGAGAAAGGATTCCGGTTTTAATCTTGCAGGTATCTTAGATAGCTTGAAAGACAAAATACCAGAGGAACCACCCAAGGAAAATAAAGATAAAACTGAGGAACAACCAACGGAAGAAGCGCCACAATTGGAAAAAGAAATGAATATGCCTAACGAGTGGAGGACAATCAAAGATCACCCTCTCGAACAGGTAATTGGCAACGTTGGAGGAAAGGTAAGTACTCGAAACTCTCTTAAGAACACTTTAGGACACACTTCTTAAGAGCTCACGTTCTCACTTGGCAACACTAGTTTAAGTTATTACTTCTTTACAAATTACTGACTTGAGCGTCGGAGACGTTTAATTCTGTTTTGCAGGTATCGCCCTAAAAGATAGGGGGAATTATAATGTTTTGGCACAGAACAATCGATTGTTCCAAGCAAATAATCGATTATTTTACCGTGCTGAACATCGATTAGCAGTATCACTAATCGATTGTTTATGGTTTATGCTCAATATGCAGCTTTGTTTAATAATTGATTCCTTAAAAATGCATAATCGATTTCTGTCTCAGCCATTCAGCAATACTTGTCCAAAACAATCGATTATTTCACATACATAATCGATTATTTCATGTCAGTAACTCAAAAGTTTGTTACCGTTTGGTCCCGTAATCGATTACCACATTTGACAATCGATTATTTCATGTCAGAAATTTAAACTCTTGTTACCATTTGGATCCTCAATCGATTTGTGTCAGTTCCAAGTCAGGTCATAACTCTTCAACAATCGATTATTGCATCTCAACAATCGATTGTCTAACGGTCAGCGAATTTATTTTACAGTTTCTGACTGATTTGGCTTTAAATTCTCAGCAGATTTCTTCCATAAATGTTAAGCCACTCTACCCTCTATAAATAGGCTTCATATATGTTCATATTCATTCACTCAAGCATCAATTTTAGCTTTCAAAATATCAAATTCCCTCTAATCCTTTGCAAAATCCAGCAGCTTTCATTAAAAATGTCGGGCCGTCACTCAAAACGTTCCCGTTCTGCTAGGCACGGCGCATCCGCCTCTGCTGCCCCTCCTCGTCCGAACTATCCCTATCAAGATGGTTCCGTTCTATATTTTAATTCCGACATCGAGCTTACTCGATTCTTAACCAAATTTGAAAAGCGCGACATTCTTCCACCCCGCTTTTCAACCCACAAGTATCTTGAATCATTTAGGCATGCTGCAAATATGCTCAAAAATTCTCAACTTCTTGACTTTTACTCCTTACCCATCCTTATATCAATACTACATTGGTTCAAGCATTTTATTCCAACCTCCATGAGGATGATGATGGTGAGCTTGTCACCAACATTAATGGTGTTCAAATTCTTCTTTCCGATGAAAATCTTCATACCATTGCCCGTCTTCCTCATAATGGTGAAGACATTTTTTCGGTACACCAGAGAGGCCGGAGCCCTTTTTGATGAAACAGCCCTCTTACACCAAATCGGTCTTACTTCTTATGATTCAAATCATTCTTCCCATCGTCCTACAATTATAGGAATGGATCCCAATTATCGGTTGATTTTCTATTTCATCACCCGAGTCCTCAAGCCTCGTAAGCATAACCATACTACCATTTCCCAAGAGAACACCAAGCTCATGCATGCCATAGTTACCGGAGCTAACATCAATTGGTATCGGCTTATCAAAATTCACATGCGTGACGCTATCGGAGATGATAGGCCTCTTCCTTATGCTCTCCTCATCATGAACTTTCTTGAAGCCACCGGATTCGTCACTGGAAATGGTCCTCTCAAAAAGAGTACCAAAAAGTGGGAAATTTCGGAATCATCCTTTCATCATGACGGTGATCATGTAGCGCCTGCTCCTCCTCCAACCCGTCGTGCTCCTCCGCCTCAAGAGCCTTCCCTCCAATTTATTTCTGACCAAATTGCTTCGTTGACCTCTTCTTTCGGTCAATTAACTCACGAGATCCATGGATATTTTGACCACGTTCATTATCCATATGCGGGTCTTGTTCCATATGAAGCAGCGCCGGATGATGAGGCGGAAGATGATGAATGAATAATTGTTTTTTTTAAGTTTGTCTTTATATGTTGTATTGTCTTCCCTGTTGCTGTAATTTCTTTCCAATAAATAAACAAGGTTTATTTCATCTTTGGCATCTTATTATTATGTTATTTTTGCTAATGGCAAAAGGGGGAAGATAACGGGTATGATGCACTCTCAAATTATAAGCTTAAATTGAGGGGGAATTCTCAAATTGAGGGGGAACAAATTTCATACTTGTTGCATGTATATACTTGTCTTGAATCGTCATTATAAATTGCTTGTCTTGCATATCCCGCTTAATGTTTGCCATTATCAAAAAGGGGGAAATTGTTGGAAACACGTTCTCAATGCAATATACTAAAACGTGTGTTCTTTTGTATAGGTTTTGATGAATGACAAACGAAGCGAAAATTGATATATGACGAAGTTCAAGAAATAAGCGCACAACTGATATACAACGAGATTCAAGCTCAAGACAAAGTCTTATAGTTTAATTGAGTCATTCTTAATTGTGATCTTGATCCTACAACTTGACTCATAACATGGCTTCTCTCATAAAACTATTTTCCAAAATCATGCATATTTAATTTAATGTCAAATGATTTTAAATCATGCATATTTACAGTAGTCAAAATACTTTTTAGACATGCCTTAAAAATCTGGACTAAGATCATCGATTATGTACTTATGATAATCGATTGTTTTAAGTCAAGACTGCATGACAATCGATTGTGAACTAATGACAATCGATTGTGAGTAAGACAGTGATCATTAGGTTTTTCAAACCTGCATGACAATCGATTGTGAACTAATGACAATCGATTGTAACTGAGGCAGTGTCCATCAAAGTTTTTCAAAACTCAGAATAATCGATTATGAACTAATGGTAATCGATTATGTTGAGACAGTGTCTTCCAGTGATTTTTAAATTTATTAAATAATCGATTGTTACATTGGACAATCGATTGTCAAAGAGACAGTGTCTAAAATGTTTTTCAAAAACTGATAAGTAATCGATTGTTGACTTTGTGCAATCGATTGTGAAGCTGACCGTTGTCGTAAAGTTTTCAAATACAGTCAGGTAATCGATTATTGATTCTGTATAATCGATTGTTTTGATTAAAATCCGGAAAAGATTTTTTGAACGTTGCTGAGTAATCGATTTTTGATTCTGGACAATCGATTGTTTGTGGTAAAATCTGGAAAGGATTTTTTGAACGTTGCCAGTAATCGATTATGGATTGTAAGTAATCGATTATCAAGCGTAACATCTTGGATTGAATTTTGATCTGACTGGCAGACAATCGATTGTTGAGGTTTGACAATCGATTGTTAGTGAGTAAAATCAGCAACTCTTAATTGGCAATTAGGCAACGGTAATGCCAAGTTTTTCAACTATAAATACAGCTTCATTTCAATGTTTTAAACACAACAACATACTACAACTGATCATTACATTGCTATAAGATTGCATACTTTTGTTTATAATTTTTATTCAATTTCATAAAGCTTTTGAGAGCCATATTCTTGTCCAAAGTTGTTGTGATATAGAGCTTATTTCTTTTACTCATACCTACTCATAAAGGAGTATATTGTTTGAGTGTTTTAATGTTTTATACACTTGTAAGAGAATTGTAATTCTCTTGTTGTAAGGAACTTGTTTTTCCTTGGTTGAAGTCTTGGAGTGTTGTATCTCCGAGCAAAGGTGTTAAGGCTTGTGTCCTTAAGTTGTAAAGGTTTGTTGAGCACTCGTAAGCTTAACAAGTTAGTGAAAAATCTAGAGAGAGTCTCTCGGGGACTGGACTAGCCACGTGTTGTGGTGAACCAGAATATATTGGTGCGTTCTTTCCTTTTTGTTTCTTTAACGCACTTATTTATTTCCTGCTAATTTTAATTTCCGCAAGTTTACGCTAAATTTTATTATAACACTATTCACCCCCCCTCTAGCGTTAAGCGTATTTTCTAACACCTCTATCACTTCTAATCATTTTGATCTTTTCATTCAATTAATTCTTACTTCATTCTTGTATTGCTTAAATGCTTCAATTTCTTCATCATTACTATTAAGCAAATAAACATAATAATATCAAGTGCAATCGTCAACAAAAGGAATAAAATACTTTTTCCCACCTCGAGATAGTGTCGGCTTCATATCGCAAATGTCAGTATAAATTAAATCTAAAGGATTTGAATTACTTTCTAGAGACTTATAAGGATGTTTTACAAACTTAGATTTAACACATATTTGAAA
Source organism: Nicotiana benthamiana (assembly GCA_034376525.1). NCBI lineage: Eukaryota > Viridiplantae > Streptophyta > Magnoliopsida > Solanales > Solanaceae > Nicotiana > Nicotiana benthamiana. The sequence goes on from CM067326.1 coordinate 8,735,444, forward strand.
TTTTAATTTATTATACTCGAATTTAGGCAATACTTCTAAATTAATTAACTCTCGCAGTGTTTTATAATTGAAACTAAATGAATACGCCATAAATTATTTGACTCCAAAAAATAAGAAGAAGTTGAAATTTTATTCATATTGTCAACAACCATTACATTGAGTTTGAAAAGACCCTTTGTGAGGTAGCCTAGAAGTTCAGTTTTTATATATCCATAAACTATTTCATAATTAACCAATTACTCCGAATACCACCTTAAGTTCCAGCAAATGCTTGATTTTGATGGCAATACCTTTGTTACTTCCCATCAAGAATGATTTAACATAACTCGATTGATTAAGTCAAGTAGGCAGAATTAACCTCATACATTAAAATTTACCAAATTTTAGCTACGAATAATAAATACAGTATAAATATTTGATGTCGTAATTTTCACTTGTTTGACCAAGTTAAGGTCCTAGGGTAGCTTAGCTATTTCTTTTTGTTTTTTCGATTCAAATATTTCTATTGCAATCTTACCTCTTCCACTTTTGTAAGCATATGATTAAAGTCGTCTCATTCATAAGTTGTCGCATTTAGATCCAGGAAAAAAAATAAGTAAACACTTCAAAGAGAACAAATGAAAATAAAAATTAGAGTACAAACCTATCAAAAATACCAACACTACTAAAAAATTGTGTAATTTCATCCACCAAAACCAATCAAAAACGGTCATAAATTGATAAAAATCGACCAATTTCCGATCATTTTCAATTGCTCGGGAAAATGGTGGTCGCCAACATGTACTAACCGAAATCGGTCAGAAATTGCATAGCGTTGATTGACTGTCAACCTTCAATTTCTAACCGAATGTTGTCGATAACCATTAAATATTTTTTTAAATACCGACCAACATCATTAAGAATTTTAAAATAATAATAATTTTATTAAAATAATAATAATTAGTTGTAAATTGTTAATTTATTTAAAAAATAAATATAAATCCATAATTTTAGAATTTTACATTTCCAATCGAATTCGGTAGGAAATTAAGAATTTCTAAGGAAACAATTATAATTTTCGATCAATTTTTGTCGGAAATCTGGGTAAAAACTAGGTAAATTCTTGTTTTTAAGTACACCACCTCCCAATTACAACCAATATCCATCCTATAATGGCAGCATTATATTGTTGTCATTCAACCATAATTAACTAACTAACAACAACAACAATTAACTAACAAAAATAATAAACTAACACCAACAACCATCATCTAACAACAATAAAAATTAATAACAACCACAATAACAATGCCATCCACAACAACAACAAGACAAATGTTCAATAACAAAATAATATCAACAATACAATCATCATTCAAAACTAGTCTCTACTAAAAGACAGTCAAGTTCAATACTTTGATTAGAGATACACACCATTCAATGAATGTTTTATATATCATCATCTCTATCTTCACACTTAGAACCTTCATCGTCAGCATGGTTTGAAGGATCACGACAAGAAGGATTAGCACATGGGGAAGGCTCACGAGATCGGAGAATGGAAAAAGCACCACTAGCAAGAAGATTGGCCAGCTGACCTTGAAGGAGATCAAATTGTTGACCCCTCCTTTCTAGTTGAACTAGAAGGGTACCAAATTGTTCATCTCTTTTTACTATCTAGACTTTTTCTCTTCAAGCTCTACTATCAGCTTTGCGATCCTCTCTTCTATATACGAGATAGTCGACCTATCAATTGCCTCGCCTTAGGTAGAAGTCCATGTACCTTGAAATCTAGTCCTGTATCACCAAAATAATTTCTCTGGAAGGCCGTATGCGATCCCCTTTTAAGAACCACCAACAACATCCAACCATATCATATGCGCTTCTTTGTCTGAAAGGTGTGGTCGCTCTCCTTGCTCATTCGATGGCAAGCTCTGAGTGTACTCCTCCATATATATCTTGTAGCGACCGGTTATTTAGAAGATGATATATAGTATTATAAACATTTATAGTTGTTACGAAACTTACATATATAGTCTCTGCACGGTCCTCGACCCATCTACTTGGATCAGTCGGTGCCTTCTTCTTCCGGGTGTGAGTCTCCACGAAGAACTCATCATGAGTCATCTTCCTCCCTAATGTTTTTAAAAAACATAATAAAATGTGTTAACTAAATTAATATATATAAATATAGTTTGATAAAAATATATGTAAATATTTTAATGAATTATTAGTTGATGTTTTATACGTCAATACCGCAAAAGAGGGAAGGTGATTTTCGTGGTACCTATGAAGGACCTCGTTCTTCTATGTGTTCCAACTATTACTGTTGTGGAATAATAAATACAAAAAATAAAGAACACGGATATGTTACGTGGAAAACACCCGGCTCAAAAGGTGACAAAAAACCATGACCTACTACTAAGTAGAATTTTTTTCAACACTTCACTAAATCATTGAGCCAAAACAATATTTATAAAACTCTTTGTAAACCAAAGGATTACCTCTAATCCCGTTATGGTAACCAACCTTTACCTGTTGCGACAACTTCAACTTAACTCTAATTTGAACACTCTAAGTACATAACACAATTGCTTTTACGAAAGCTAAAAGGTACAATATGAAAATACCAACTACAATTGAACTAGAAATAAACAAAGACACATAAAACTCTTTATGGAGTTGGTTCTTCAATCTGGTTCATATAGCTTCAGGTTTTCACACTTGAATCTCACGTGAACTGCTTGCAAAACGCCTTGCTATTTTGCTCTTAACTCACGTTTAAATTATGCGTTTTTGTGCTACACTATTAATATGAGAACATTCTGCAATTTATAGAGTTAGTAGATGAAGAAATTATTAGAGTTCTGATGCAACTCTTCCTTGGTGGAAGAGTTCTAGTTAATTTCAACTTCTAACTCCTTCCCTATCTTGGATAGTGTTCGCTTTGACTAAGGACTTCTTCTCCTTATCAAGTATGCAACATTTTCAATCATGAGATATTAAATACACCAAGTTAAGCTTATCTCCTTCACGTGCAACCCACATGCTGGAATCTGCCCGTTTTTGTGCACCTGAATGATGGACCTGGTTCATCCATAATTCCTTTGTCAATCTTCAAAACTAACCTTTACTTGGGCCAACAAATTCTCCCTTTTTGATGATGACAAACTCTGTGCTTCTCATAAGCTTAGGCCTTATTTCAATTTAGCTCAATATCAACACAATGTTAGAAATATTCTTTTTATCATTTATCATCAAGGACCAAGTACATTAGGCTATAAATATCACTGTTCAAAGTGTAAACTGCTTCGAAAAGCACAACTTTTTTTCCTCTTTTGGCATCATCGAGAAGTTGCATAAAAAATGAAAGATAATCAAATTTTAAAGTTTACTCATGGCCACTGGGGCTACTTCAAATGCAATCATGGATTAATCATCATAGATCAAGCTAAGAATTTTAGCCATCAAAGAAATATGAACAAATAGTTAAAGAAAAAAAAGTAAATTTCATTGATGATTGATAAGATTCTACCAAAGAACAAGAAGAAATAAAAATACAGAAAGCATGAGCAAAAGAAACAAAACGTCCCGAACTGGGTCACTGGTTGATCTACACTAGGATAGGAGGCTTAAGAATGGGAAGAACTAGGTGCTTTTTTTTTTTTACTTGGAGGAGTTTCAACATACCTTGAAGAATGCCATCATTCTTCTCTTTTTCTCTTGCCAGCTCAGTTCTGAGAGCATCTCTCTTAGTCTCCACCTCAACCAACCTCTTCTTCAGCCTTTCAATTGCAGCATCCTTAGACCCGTTTTCTTGCACCAAGGCTCTGAACTTGCTATTACTTGTACCTTTTGTATGAATTAGATTCTTTAGGAGTGACATTGACTTCATAATCGTAAGCAAGCAGAGTATTAACCCAAAAACGATTCATGCTTGTACTAGCCTCCCACCTTTTCATAATTACATTGAAATGTGCAAGCACAATTGTGAGAATGAAGCCATCGGGAATGGTATGAGTTTTTGTGCCATTAATAAGTCTACCAAAAAGCTAGATTATAGCTTTCAGTCACTTTCTTCTGCAGGTATGTGAGGCTTTTTTCTACAGATGAACCAAGTTCATCTCCCTGTGAGCACGTGATTTCTGTCCCAAATCCCTTCGTGTCTCCGAGAAAAGAGGGGAAGCTCTGAGTACGTGATTTTTGCCTCGCTTAAAATACTCCTATAGAATTACTTAAAATTTGGAATTTTCTTTTATTATTTGCATTTTTGAGGAATTAATTGCATAATTTTGTGTTTTCTTTGCATTTTAAATTGATATAATTCATAAAAATACAACAAAAAAAGTAGATTTGCATTTAGGACTCAATTTTACATTTTTTATTATATAAAATAACAAAAACGAAAAAGTACAATAATAACAAAAACTAGTCATTTTTCTACATTTGCTTAGTTTTATTCTAAAAAATAGGATTTAGGCTATTCTAAAATTAGTTAGCTTTAATTGAGTTTAAAATTGGTCTTGTCTTATTTTCATACTTCATAAAATCTGAAAAAATGAAACCAAAAAAATAAGATAAAGGGGGCGGGGCTAATTAACTGATTTAAGAGAGGAAAAGAAGAAAAATATTTAAAAGAAAATTAGAGGACCAAGTCTGGGCTAGTTTTGGATGCAAACTACCAGCCCAAACCCTCCAGACCAATTCAAATAACTACCAAGCCAAATCTCACACCCGGACCAGGACGCCCACATCCCCCACTCCCCCCCCCCCCCCCCCGCGCATTAAAACAACGTTGTTTCTTCATGATCAATCAGAGCCGTTGATGATGCTTGATCAAACGGACGAGAACTGACTAGGTTTTTAGCTGTATAAATATCGGATGCACCCCACCCCACCCCTCCACACCATCTCTCAAAAATCGCTGATATTGCCGATGTAACGCCACCATAAAATCACCGCTCCCCACCAGCCAGAAATCGCCTCTGCCAGCGGCTGGTCTCCAATCAACCCCAAATTAACACCAGTTGTTCCCCTTCTCCTCCTCTTTCCAATAACCCAATTCCCCGCCTTCGAATCCCAGCCGATGTCGTCAAATATTTATTTAAAGAGGTAGATGTTCCAATGTACACGGCGGCGCCAACTCAGACGGCCACCAAAAATACACCATAGGTTCCCCTTTGTCTCCTCTACCCAAATCTGAACCCCTTTTCCTTCGAATCTTCCTCAAACGTCTTGAATTTAAGATCGAACACTGAAATCAAACCCTAAATTTTCAAAGATGACCGGAGTTCATTCGATTTTTGACTGTAATAGTCCTTAATTTTTTGTTTCTCATGGGAACACACGATTTAGGACAGTTGCAGTCCGGATTTTGCAATGCATGGTCGAAATCCCTTTTATTCGATTATTGAGGTATTTCTATCATTTTTCTATTCTTATTGTTATTTGTTTTTTATATTTGTTCATCCAAATTAGTAGGTTTCTTAGTAATATTTTATTTTTTTTATATTTTCTTTTATTATGGTTTAGTTATTCGTTTTATTAATTATTTTTTAGGGGTTTTGATATTAGTTAGAATTGTTTGGATTCAGTGTTTATTTAGATAGGTTTTGAATTCTCCGGTTGCTAGTCAATTCTCATTTTTCTTGTTGTTATTAGCTCTGTTTCAGTCATTGATCCCCTACCTATTATTAGTTAGTTTTCACTTAGTTTAATTGGTTTTGGTTATAGCTGATAGTCCTCATTTATGGTAAAAGGGTTTGAGTTTTAGTTGATACTAAGGTTGTAATTTCAAAATAGATTCACGGAAAATTTAGGTACTTAGAACTGGATAAAATGTTGTAGGATAAACAAGAACAACCTAGACCCAACTAGAAATAGGTTAAAGTTACAATTCTAAGATTCTAATGCAAAGACTTGAGGCACAAGTCAATCTTTTAGGGACTAGTTGAATAAAATATGAAAATAAAAGGGGGGCTAATGGGTAAACAAAAATAAAAGGGTTGCCATAAGGCTTTGGCTATAAAAAAGCATCGTAATGCCACCATTCACAAGTTTTTGGCAGTCTGAAATCCCTGAAAATTTCCAAAAGTTTTGAAATTTGAAAAAATCCTAAAAAACTCCCTAATATTTTCCAAAAATTCTTAAAAAATTCCAGAGGTTTAGGGTTCTGAAAACTACACTATTTAATTCAAAATTTTCCTTAGATTAATTTCAATTTCCACCCATCAATTTGAATTGTTAAGATGAGAATGACTTGAAACAAATGTATTTGAGGTGCTAAAATTTCAAAAGTTTGGTTATATTCAATTTCGAGTGTGTTTGGAGTTCAAACACGCTTGTTTTGGTTTGGTTATTGGTATCAATTGCCTGAAACTATATCCTGGATTATTTGATATCAATCCTTGGGTTTTTAAAAGTGATTACTCCTGGATTTCAATTGCTGGTCATTGATACTTTGTTTCATTACAAATTCCATGTATTTCCCCTAACTCGGGAGGTCTAGAAGTACAAATCTATGTGTGTGCAGAGTTTCAGATTTCAATAATGAAGGAATATTCATTTTTTGTATTGAAATTGTAGATATAAATGGTGTTAGTTTCAGCAATAGTTGTAATACTTATTCAATGAATTTGGCTTGTAATAATGAATATATGGATTGATGGACTTCCATTTTGCTGATTATGACTTTGGTTCTAATAAGATTTATGTTAATAGAATTAGTCTGTCCTTCCACTTGATGAGCAATGTGTTTAGTAGTTGAATAGTATATCATGACAATTTTCAAGGTTAAACTTATGGTGTAATAAGAATTCGAAGTAGCCTTATAGAATCTGTATCATGCTACATTATATTTAAATTTAACACATGAGTGTCAGTTCAATTTCAGCATTTCGGGTCTTGGAATTGTGGAAATAATGTTTCAGCATGTTAATATGGGTTTTTTTAGTGTAATACCTCTGTATAATCTGTAGTTGTTCCAATTCGATCAATGATTTTTCCTAAAAATCTGTAGCAGTTTATTGGATGTGATTTGAACACAATTTTGAATTCAACAAAATGACAATGGTGATTTGAAATGAACCTTGGATTCCTTTGTGACCAAAATCATTGAATGCAAGTTTGAATAATTTTCAATGAGATTCAGCAGCCTTAAGGCCTAATTAAGGTCCATTTTTATCTTGGGTTTGAAACTTGCTAATGGGCTTGATTGAAATCCCTCCTCATTGGGCTAACCTTGAAGCCCAGTAATTTAATTTGAGTAATGCAAATACTGGCCTTCCAAGATAGGTGGCAGATTTGAATTAAATGAATCTTCCAAAATAAAGGTTCTTTTGTTCGGATTTATACTTGAACTTGAAGCTTGGACTTTATAATAATTAGATAAGCTCATAGAGATAAATCTTTTAGAGAATTCTAGTTTGATTTACTTTGACTTTAAAAGATAAAATGAGGTGCACCGTGCCAAATAAAACCCATGAATTACGTGGCCCTATTTAAATCCTTCTACTAAAATACTTAAAAATTCGGTACATGCCGTTTAACGAACTTCACGATTTTCCACAAAGATAATAATACGTTAGTCGCTCTAGGCTCATCTCTAATAATTTTACCTTCCTAAATATGGGTGTGCATTTTATGTGACCCAAATCCAAATGCTAAAACGCCGAATAAAATATGTTTTGGATTCGGGTGCATTTCATGTGACGCGATCCAAAGGCATGTTTTAAATGACGTTCGCATTCTTAAAAATTCAGTTAAAAGCGATAAATAGTTTAGAATCGCACTATAGGACGAACATGTATAAAAATCAGATTCCTGGTCAATTATAATAGTTTAAGAAACCGTGCTAGAACCACGGGATCTAGGGGTGCCTAACACCTTCCCTCCGGTACACAAAATTCTTTATTTAGAATTTCTGGTTCGCAAACTCCATATGGGCAGTCGAAAAATTTTCTCGATTTGGGATTATAAATAAACCGCTGACTTGGGACACAAAAAGCCAAGCCTATCAAAAGTGGCGACTCTAAATAAATAAGTAATCCCATTTCAAATAATGTCACTTTAATTGAAAAAACTCCCCTATACGTTTATCCTTCGGGGATCCGTGTAAAAAGGAGGTGTGACAGCTATGGCGACTCTGCCGGGGAAAGGACATAGAATCTCTGGTTCAGGGTTCAAGAATTCGAGCTTAGTATAACTGTTATATTTGGCTTTATCTGATTTCATTACATGTTCCACGCTATAGGTGCTAAATTCTTTACCACTTTGAAATTGGACGAATTGTATATATAAACTGTTACGAAACCCTTATATTATTATCTTCGGGATGTGCTCGCTGGTCGAGATTCCTTATTTTGTTAATTTCATACATTGAAATAAGAAAGAGGCTCGGACAAGTTACTAAGCCGGACTATCTTGCGGGTCCCCGGTACGTAGCCCCCTCCTCGACTTTAATTGTCCGCTCGGGTACACAGTATGGAACAAATACCCAGGTTCTGAACCTATTATAACAAATCCTCATGCCGGATCCCTACTAGGAAAGTTTGTCTGCATCACGTGCAATTGACTTAGGACACTCAACACAGGGGTTGGGTTCGTCTAGGACAGGTAACTCGAAATAAAAAGACCACCCTGATGCATATTACGTGCTACTTGCGCAATTATTTTCTTGGGATTTGCATGTTGACCGGCTTGTGAATAAGGAGAGAAAATTGAGAAAAAAAGCAGTATTAGGGCTAAATGAGAGTAACCAATTGTTTCACAAAACCAATGCTCAAATAGCGCCGAAATGCTGCCGGTGTTTTGAAAAAAAAAAACAAGCAAAAGAGACCTTTCTAAAAATTTTGTTTGGTTTTGACCAAATGTTTTGCCCGAACTACGCCGGTTTGATTCTCACCAGGTATGAGATACATAGGAAACCTCCATCAGTTCCAAGCTCCCTTTTTCAAAAATAGCCAAAACAAAAAAAACAAATGTCGAATTTTATTTATTGTCCTAAATAAATCAGGTGATGCCTTTGTTGTCAAGAATAGCCGAATGTTACCGAAAGGGATGCCGGAAGGCTGATTTTGCACAAACGGACACCTTTGGGTTTTCATTTTATTTTTGGCCAATTAGTGGGCACAACCTTAAAATCTTCCTCCGAATATGTTGAAAGGTCGTATTTGCAAAACTGAGTTTTTGGGTTTTAGAAATCAAATTTTGTAAAAGAAGAGGTCAAGTTTTCGTTTGAAGTCAAACAGAATAAATTCTTAAGATGCTAATTCACCTTAATGAACGTGCAGGATGAGTACAATCCAAAACGAACCTCTCTCATTCATAAGCAGAATCCCTTTGGAGTTGCGGCTGTGGTGGAATGATCTAGGTAGAGAAGGGAAAGACGAGGTCAAGAAATATTTGGGGGGCCTTCCCGGGCTATTGGAGATTTTACCCCGAGGAGACATCATATGAGCGTTGGTCACGTATTGGGACCCGGCGCACAATGTGTTCCACTCCTCAGATTCTGAACTTACACCGACCTTTAAAGAAATAGCCGGGTACATTGGGAATGCTGAGCTTCCATTGAGACACAAGTATGTGGTTGCCCCAAGAATGGTAGTTGTACATAAATTCCTAGATACCCTAAAAAATAAGTAGAGTGGTACACGACTCGAACTTGGATGTAGGGTTTTGCACCTTTACATTCATGTTTAGCAGATATGGTCATATATGGGGTTTCAACAAACCAGAGAACAAAATTTGCACAAAGGAAACTGCGTCAAATGGGAAAAACATAGACGTTTTTCTTTTATGGTGGTTTTCCTAGGGTTCTTGGTGTTTCCGAGGAAAGATGGGAACATCGATATAAAACTAGCAGGGGTTGTCAGCACTCTAAGCACCCAAGCTAAGTGCACACTCGTGCCTATGATAATAGCTGAGATTTTTCGTCCTCTCACAGCTTGTAGGGCCGGGAAAGATTTCTTTGAGGGTTGCAATCTGTTACTTCAAATGTGGATGACCGAACATCTATGCCATTGTCCCCAATTTATGAGCTATGGGTCAGCGGAGAAAAATTGTATAAAGTAATATTACACAAGAATTGAAGGGCTCAGTTTGCTCGAAGGAGTAACAGGATGGATATCTTACTTTCGGTCCCTCACTGCCAGTCAAATAGAGTTGATGTTGGGATGGTTGTCAGTGGACAAGATCATATACATGCCGGCAACGGAACCTCACTACCTTGTGATGGGTCATAGGAGCATCCAGCCTTATGCCCCAGATCAGGTTTTAAGGCAGCTGGGAAGGTGCCAGATGGTGCCAAAAGACGAAGATCTCAGCATCCGGGTAGTCGACATTGAACCTGATGGTCAGTTCCCCGAAGCAACAATCTGCAAAATTTGGAATGAATGTCAATACCTTACAGCAAACACTTGTGTACAGGATCGGTCCATAGGCGAAGTGTCTCAAGGATACCATGCTTGGTATAGGAGAGAAATCGAGTTTGAAAGGACAGCCAAAAGGCCCCATATCAAGGAATTCATCGAAGCATCACAAGAACAGTGGGACTGGTTTGCTAAAGAACACGAGTACAGGGCTATGATAGGCACACCGGAGAAGCAGTTCATGAATTTGCAATTCAAGAAAGATCTGCAGGCCGCCGTACATTAGGACAAAAAGAAGAAATTGGTCAAGGAAAATGAGGCCCTTCGGGCCCAAATTCAAAAAATGAAAGTAGCAGCAGAAAACCCCGTCTGGAGTGCCAAGGATACAAAACTTATTGATGATTTGAGACAAAAGGTGAATGATTACAGTTTTGATTTGAACAAAAAAAAAAAGGGAACTAGCTAGAGCTCAAAAACAGTTGGTTGAAAATGAGGCAGAACAAGCACATATGGTTAAGCAATTAAAAGAAGAGTTTGATGGTGAGGTGGCAGGATTAAAGAAGATAGTCATCATTGCAGAAAACAAAATGCTCAAACAGGCAAAAGAGATCAAAATTGAAAGGGAGCATTGTTACATGGCATTGGTGCAATTAGAATTGGATTTGCAACAGCTTCAAAAGTAAAATCAAGTAGCCGAACAAACTCTGGGAGCTACAACAGAGCAAATTGGGCAGTTATTGCAGGAAAAAGGTGGCATACGAGAGGGAATCAAAAGATTCGCCCACTACATCGTAAGGAAGTGTAACAGTTGTGAAGATATGCCTAGATCTATGTTCTTTGCCACCGCGATTCTTTTTGTTTTCCGTGTAATGGAATATCTCCATCACCTCTAGGGGGAATTAGCTAGTCGACCTGCAACAAGGCCGAATGATGCCTCGCAGGTCCGAGGATCAATTAAAGCCCTAATGTATTCGTGATTTCTTTAGATTGTATTTTTCCTTAAAGTTTTTCAGTTTGTCAGTTTGTCTTAGAGTCAGTATCTTCTTTTACGCATGGTTAGTTGTTCTTTGAATCTGTAGTTCGTCTTTCATTAGAGTCTGTTAGTTTTCGAGTCTTTGTATCCAAAGTTTGTTATTATAAATACTAAAAATTCCAAAAGTATTTTATTGTTTCTTCATTTTTATTTGCATAACTACATTCGGTATGATTCATGCAGGGCATGATACATAGGAAATCTTTGTAGGATTTGACCTTAATCTTAAAAATAACAAAAACAAAGCAACAAAAGAAGAAAAGGAGAGAAATAAAAATAAAGAGAGAAAATCCCTAAAAGATAAAACCCAAACAGAGAGAGAAGAAAACAAAAGAAGAACCAGAGAGGAAGAAAAGCAAAAGAGGGAAAAGCAAGAAAAAACAAAGAGTGGAAATAAGAAGAAAATAGGAAAAAATGCCGAGACGACACATGCAACCATTGCAAACATGTAGACATCTGTTAACTGTATAGGTGCATCACACCCCAATGTGTTATTCTCTATCTATTATCTATCTTAAACTAATTGTTGTTGCTGTCAAAATTCCAACTTAGGTTTTTAGAAACGGTGGTTGGTTTGTGGTAAGCTGGCATCATATAGGTATTTTACCAGATCAAAAGGAAGTACAAAAATGTCGTCTGAAATGACTTTGCCGGCAATTCCCATTTTCGAAGATAGCCCAACTACAAGTATCCTGACCTTAGAGTCTACAACAGCCGAAGAAAACAGGATCTTATGTCTTAGGGTCATGGAGATATGGAATGTATGGAAGAATGGAAAAGAGCCTCCGAGTTCCATCCCTTAATTCCCTGAACTCTTTCCAAGATCGGGGGGTGCTTCCATTATTCTAATTAGCCATCCAAACATCCTATTGGGATAGCCCACCATACCAACCAATTTTCTTGGAGCACCTTCTGAAGCCCGTCCTCCAGTGTTCACATTTGGCACAGTCCCCGATATCTTTACGGCTCCCCCATATGCAGCCAATACATAGCCCGCAAATCCAAGACCCATGTTTGATCCGACGGCTTTCACATTCCAAACTCCCAATTACCAAACTGAGCCTCCTCCATATTCCACCTACACTTATCATCAAACACCATATGAGCTCACGCCTATGGAAGATAAAACTCTTAAAGTGCCTGAACAAGATGAGATGGCAAAAACAATGAGTAGCCTTGAGCAGAGTTAAAAGAATATGCAGGGTTTGAGTGGGCAAAAGAGTGTTCCTTATACAGATCTGTGCATATTCCCGCATGTACATCTTCCCATGGGATTTAAAACGCCAAAGTTTGAGAAGTATGACGGTCATGGAGACCCCACTGCTCACCTAAAGAAGTATTGCAACCAATTGCGTGGGGCGGGCAGAAAAGAAGAGCTGTTGATGGCGTACTTCGGAGAAAGTTTGGTAGGCATCGCTTCAGAGTGGTACATGGACCAAGATGTCTCACGACCGTACATTTGGGATGATCTTGCCAGAGATATTGTAAGGAAATTTTAATACAACATCGACATTGCACCAGACAGGAATTCCTTGGCTAACTTGAAGAAGAAGCCTTCAGAAAGTTTCAGAGAACACGCTATTAAGTGGCACGAACAGGAATCAATGGTTAAGACGCCTATGGATGAAATAGAGATGGTCACTGTTTTTCTACAGTCTCAGGAAGCAGATTACTTTCAAAACATGATGTCGCTCATGGGAAAGCCTTTTGCAGAAGCAATCAAGATTAGAGAAATGGTAGAGAAAGGTTTGAAAACGGGAACGGTTTTGAGTCAATCGTCCATCAGAGAAACCTCCTAGGCTATCCAAGGTAGGGAGGGAGAAGTCGCAAGGAACAAAAAGAAAGAAGAAGCCTCGATGGCAGCGTCAGGTATGAGAAGGCATCACACTCCTAGGCCCATGTTGTCAGGAAGAACCACTCAACACTATTACCCTCACCAAGACATGCCTTATGCTCTCCAGCCTTATGCGGTTATGAACGTCCAACAATTTGCACGACCGCAGCAGCAGGTCAACAGGAACCAAGCTCCGAGAAACCAGCCTCCCCAAAACCACTATAATCCACGCCCTCCTCAAAATAATTTCCATCCCCGGGAACACTCAGAAGGCAAAACTTTACGCCAATCTGGGAATATTATTCCAGAATATTCCCAAAACTTGTCCAGTTGGTTCTATTAGAGCCCATACCCCGAACAGACAAAAGCCTAAATCGCCTTCATATTAACAAGGTATCCGCTGTGTTTACCTTTCGGGGGCTAAGGGCACGACACAGAAAATTTTTGGACTCTAAAGCGAGCTGTGGAAGATCTAGTAGAACAAAGGAAAATAGTGTTGAGGGATGAGGATGTCCTGAATGGGATAATAGCCCGTTGCCGGCTCACAATAACGGACCAGTGATCGGGATGATCTGCGAGGGCAAAGAATTCGACCCAGCTTTGAAAGCCATAATTACTATTGCTGACGTAGATAAAAATCCAAGAGTTGCCTCCAAGAGAGCTGAAGAGGAAAAGAAGAAAAAAATCACGCACCCAGAAGCTGAAAAGAAGGTTGAGGTTAAAACTGACGCGACATCTGTCAAAGAAACTGTCCTTTACGTCCCACGGGGTCGTCGGGAAAATCAATTGACTCTAAGTCCCTTGAAGAGATTTGAGTTGAACAAGACTATGTACGTACCCAAAGGAATCTCTGTGGTGTGGGGATCAACTAATCCGCCAAGTCTGAATGAGCCTGTGGTGGTTTGTCACGCACCTTAGAGGCCCATGACAAACTCTTCTGCAGTCCCTAGGAATTATCAGGAAGCGGTGGTAACATATATAGGTAAAAAAATCACTGGAGAAACTCAAGAATGATACCCTGCAATGAAATACTCTAGCTTGGAGGAAGTGAACAGTGCCACCAAAAAAATGATTCCTACCCAAGAAGCCAGTAAGTGCCGAGGAAGCGGAGGCTTTCTTTTGAAAGATGAAAATGCCTGACTATGAAATAGTGGACCGGCTTCGGAAGTCCCCTGAACAAGTCTCTTTATTATCCTTGTTGATGGATTCTCCTGAGCACCAGAAGGTGTTAGCCAAAACACTCAATGAGTCTTGCATGCCGGCTCAAACTCTATAGAACCATTGGAGAGGATGGCAGAAAGATTCTTCGCTGTCAATCAGATCACATTCAGTAAGAATGATTTGCCTCCAGAGGGAGCCGCCCACAACAAAGCCTTGCATCTGACCGTCAAATGCAAAGGCTACTATGTCAAAAGAGTAATGATAGATGGAGGCTTTGGGATGGACATATGCCCACTTTCAACATTACAGAGAATGGAAATACGGACGGATAGGATTCACCCCAATAATATATGTGTTCGAGCTTTCGATGGAATTAAAAGAGACACAATCGAAGAGATTGATCTGGTCTTGACTATTGGCCCAGTTGATTTTGAGGTAACCTTTAAAGTGTTAGATATGGGCACGTTCTACAATTACCTCCTGGGAAGACCATGGATTCACACAGAGGGAGTTGTGCCTTCTACTCTGCACTAGATGTTGAAATTTAAACCTGAGAAACAAGAAATCGTGGTCCATGTTGAAGATGAACAATCAATTTACCACGAACCCTCCGCCCCCTACCTCGAAGCTAAAGAAGGGAGTGAACATGGAGTCTATCAGGCTTTCAAAATTATGGTGGCTGATCAACATGAAGAGGGCAAACCCTATCCCCAACCTTTACTCTCCAATGCCTCAATCATGGTGGTAATAGAGATTATACGTCAAGGATTCAAACTAGGGAAGGGACTCGGAAGGTCTTTACAAGGGATAGTTTAGCCGATTGCTTTGCCCACTGCAGAGAAGTCTTTCGAGTTGGGATTCCACCCAACACCAGAGGATATAACATAGGCAAACCGCAGAAAGCGTAATAAATAGGCTTTGCCTCAACCCTTAACCCAATTATACGAAACATTTGTGAAGCCAAAGTACAATGAGGAGGAAGAAGATGAGACCTTCATAGTAGAAGAAATTGAAGAAATATGTAGGGCCATGAGAAATATATTGTATGAAACCAATATCGTTCAGCTTGGAGGTGGCTCGAGCACCACTGAGGTTCTATACATGGGACCAGACGCCAAATTGCAAAATTGGAAGGCTATGCCATTTCCAATCAGGCGGGAGGACCGGTAGTCCTGTCTTGCCATCTTTTCTGCATCACGAGTTATCTCAGGGTATAACTCGGGTGTTTTTAATTAGTGCTTTGTCCTTTTAATTTTCCAAATGTAAACCCTGTTATCTTACAATTCCAAAGAAATGTAATTATTATTTCATCGTCTATATTCCTTTATTCTTTCTAATTTTTTTGTTTCCTTTTTATTCGTTTTTTTAAGTTCCAACAATGAGGATTTAGATAATATGGCATGCTCGCAGACTTCGTGCCCTGATCCAAACATGCCACCCAATTGTGAAATAATAAACCAAGAATCGGAGTATGACAAAGAAGAGGCTTTTAGGGAAATCAATCGAGAAATGGGACATTTTGAAAATAAACCTTAGCCAAATCTAAATGATACCAAAACCAGTTAACTTGGGTGGTCTCGGCGAAACCAAGGAAACCAAAATAAGCATCCATGCAAATGAGGAAATCCGGGACTCACTGATTCAACTCCTTTTTTGAATTCAAAGACATGTTTGCTTGGTCATATGATGATATGCCAGGGTTGAGTGTTGATTTGGTGGTTCATACATTGCCTACATACCTCAAATGCCACCAGTCCAACAAAAACAGAGAAAGTTCAAGCCTGGTGTCAGTGATAAGATCAAAGAAATAATCACTAAACATCTGGGGGCGAGAGTAATCCAAGGGGTTCGATACACACCATGCTGGCCAATGTAGTCCTGGTGCCAAAGAAAGACGGAAAACCCGAGTATTACCGAAGACAATTTCCTTTTCCCCAATATCCACATCCTTGTTGATAATTGCGCCAAACACGAGATACAGTCTTTCGTGGACTGCTACGCAGCATATCACCAAGTGTTGATGGATAAGGAAGATGCTGAGAAAACTGCCTTCACTACACCTTGGGGTACTTATTGCTATAGGTTTATGCCTTTTGGTTCAAAGAATGTTGGGGCAACGTTTATGAGGGTCATGACCACTATCTTCCACGACATGATGCATCAGGAAATAGAAGTATATGTGGACGATGTGATTATGAAGTCCAATACTCAAGGTGATCATGTAGGGGACCTAAAAACGTTCTTCGAAATGCTTCGCAAGTGTGACTTGAAATTAAACCCAGCCAAGTGTGCATTCGGGGTCTCGTTAGGCAAGCTTCTGGGATTCATCGTCAACCGAAGAGGTATTGAGCTGGATTCAACAAAGATAAAATCCATTCGAGATTTACCTCCTCCAAACATCAAGAAGGATGTAAGGAGCCTGTTGGGAAGACTGAATTACATTAGCCGATTCATCGCCCAGTTGACTTCTACGTGCGAGCCCATATTCAGGTTGTTAAAAAAGGATGCAGCAATCAAGTTGGCGGATGAGTTTCAAGAGGCTTTTGAAAAGATTAAAGACTACTTGTCCAATCTACCAGTCTTAGTCCCACCGGAACTGGGAAGGCCATTGTTTCTATATCTGACGGTCCTGGAGAACTCTTTTGGTTGCATTCTCGGGCAGCATGATGTCACTGGAAAAAAGGAACAAGCCATTTATTACTTGAGCATGAAGTTTACCAGTTACGAGGCCAAATACAGATTGTTAGAAAGAAGCTGGTATGCCTTAACTTGGGTGGCTAAGAAACTAAGGCATTACCTGCAAGCCAACACCACCTATCTCATAGCTAGGCTAGATCCTTTGAAGTACATATTCCAAAAACCGATGCCTACAAGGAGATAGGCGAAATGGCGAATCCTGCTCACCGATTTCAGCATAGTCTATGTAACTCGCACAGCAAGAAGGCCCAAGATTTAGCAGATCATCTAGCCGAGAACCCAGTTGATGATGTCTATTAACCCCTGAATACCTATTTCCCGGATGAAAAGGTGAATAAACTGGAGTTAATCTCTGAGGACATCACTGTTTGGAAAATGTTCTGCAATGAAACGGTAAATGCAAAAGGTGTAGGAATTGGGGCAATCTTAATTTAACCCACCGGTCAACACTATCCAGCCATGGCTCGGCTCCGGTTCTTCTGCACAAACAACATAGCGGAAGATGAAGCCCGCATCATGGGCATGAAAATTGACTAAGATGTCGAGGAACTATTGATCATGGGAGATTCAGATCTAATTATCTGGCAAGCCCAAGGGGAGTGGGAAATGAGAGATTTCAAACTCATCCCTTATCGACAGCATGTCGAGGATCTCAGAAAACATTTCAAGTCGGTACAACTCAGGTACATTCCTCGCTGTCACAATGAGTTAGCAGACACACCGCTACTTTGGCTTTAATGTTGCCTTACCCCGAAAAGGCCTGCATCGATCCCTTGGAAATAAAAATTAGGGAAAGGAATGGATACTTTAATGTCACCGAGGCGGATCCCAGCAATCAACCATGGTATTATGATATTAAGAAATTTCTGAAAACACAAGAATATCCCGAGCAAGCCACTGGGGATCAAAAAAGAACTATCAGACAGCATGCAAGTGGTTTCTTCTTAAGCGGTGATATCTTGTATAACAGGACCCTGAATCTCAATTTGCTAAGACGTGTTGATATCGAGGAAGTCGCAAGGATTATGCATGAAGTACACGCAGGAGTGTGCGTGCCTCATATGAATGGGTATGTTTTGGTCAAGAAAATACTTCAGGCAGGGTACTACTGCATAACCATGGAGAAAGAATGTTGCAGCTTTGTTTGGGAATGTCATTAATGTCAGGTACATGGTGACTTGATTCATGCACCGCCAATTGAATTGCATCCTATGTCAGTACCTTGGCAATTCGATGCCTGGGGCATGGACATCATTGGGCCTCATTTTCCGTTTCGGTATTCCTGCAACCATCATCACAGACAATGCTGCCAACCTTAATAGTCATTTGATGGGAGAAATATGTGAACAATTCAAGATAACACATAGAAACTTTACTGCTTACCGGCGCAAAGCCAATAGTGCCGTAGAAGCAGCTAACAAGAACATCAAGAAGATTCTGAGAAAAATGATTCAAAACTCAAGACAATGGCATGAAAAGCTGCCTTTTGCATTGCTTGGATATCGCACCACGGTGCACACATCAGTAGGGGCAACCCCGTACTTATTGGTCTATGGAACTGAAGTTGTTATACCCTCAGAGGTGGAAATTCCTTCACTCCGAATAATCATCGAAGCAGAAATTGAGGATAGCAAGTGAGTTAAGACTCGGCTGGAGCAGTTGTCATTAATTGAAGAAAAACAAATGGCTGGGATATGTCACGGGCATTTTTACCAACAAAGAATGGCTCGAGCTTACAACAAGAAAGTGCGCCCCAGGAATTTCAAGGTTGGACATCTTGTATTGAGGCATATTCTCCCTCACCATCAGGAAGCTAAAGGGAAATTTTCTCCAAACTGGAAAGGCCCATACATTATCAGACAAATACTGCACAAATGAGCATTATACCTGGGCGACATTGAGGGAGTCGACCCCGAAGAAGCAATGAATGCAGATGCAGTAAAAAGGTACTACGTTTGAACTCCCTGCAGCAATGATTCAGTCTGGTTGAAATGAAGAAGGCTTTTCTTTCCCACTACCCCAAACACTATCAACTCATCGCAAAACATTTGGCTGGTTACATTTCTTTGATCACCCTATTTGGAACCCGGAAGTTCTATTCAAAAAAAAACAATCGAAAAAAACAATTAAGAAATAGAGAAGAAAAAGAAAGAAATGGAATGAAAATACAAAAAGCGAAAAAAAAAAACAAAACAAAGCAAAATTAGTTTAGGAAACACCTCCTGAACTACGTCTGACTTGATTCCGAAAGGATATGTAGGCAGCCTCTCCCTGAGGTTCAGTCACAGCAAAAAAATTCCAATTCCCCAAAGATCAAAAATTGGGGCAGATGATGTAACGGTTCGGCCATGAACCCGCCACAACGGTTCCAAAGTTGTAGTTCTATCCCAACTCCTTTTACCCAAAGCCTGGCCCAAGTTCTTCCGATCAATAGGCAAAGGCAGGGAAATAACAAACGCCATTGTTAGGATTCGATGGCATTCAATCTGAGAGAAACAAAATGAGAGAGTCTTATCGGTGAAAACCTTCGGGCACCATAAGGCGACGGTGAGTAGAGAAAATGAAAATGAGAGAGTCCGTTTAGTGAAAACTCGTAAAGAGCACTATCGGGTGACGGGAGAAGAGAAATGAGAGTGGTCGACTGGCGAAAACCCACAAGGGTGTTGTTGGACGAAAAGAAGATATATCACTATCAAAAGTCTGGGTAAGGTTCCCTGGTTTCGAAAGGTTGAAATACGATTCACGAGAAGCTAGAAATGTTGTACGGGTCGGGCATCCCGTCCGAGAAGCATGTCATGTCCATTTGAAGTCAGCATGCACCCCCAGTTAAGTCCTTCCCTTTTCTCCGAAAGAAATGCTTCTCTTTAAACCCATATGATTGCTTTTGTATACTGCTTCCTTGAGTCCTTTTTTATTTAACTTTGATTCCATGACTATTCCACAAGAAAATGTGGTAAGATCGGTTTCATAGGGCTCACCTGGCAAGGAATAAAAAATACCCAGTCTCGGCAAGCGCATCTAGCCGATCCCGGCTGGCCATGATGGCTGACCCTTCAGAAGCAGAAAAGGTTGGAAAGAAAGAAAATTGAAGTCAAATGCCCACGAAGGCAAAATGAAGATTTGAAAGGTTAAGCCTAGGTGGACTAACTATCTCAACAAAGTTTCAAAAGGCAAGATACCTAAAGGTTTTGAAAATTGAAATAGGGGCAAATAAATCGCAACCGAAAGGCCTATGAAGGCGAAATAAATCTGAAAGATGAGTTCTCCCTACCAACCAATAAGGCAAAGTCTAGAAAGCCAAAGGTCTTCTCAATAGAAGTGAGGCCGGGATCAAGCAATGAAGGCTACAAAACCGACCACCGTTTCGAACTAATAATCGTGTTTTGTTTGAAAATTTGAAACAAGTGTAATCAAAAGCAATTGGATAAATAGCATATGCAATCGAAGGAAATGCACAAGAGCAAAGATAGCCTTGCAGCAATGATCAACCAAAAGGGAAGTTCTCTTTAAATCCTTCCCCGCAGTTTTCATAAAAGAAAAGAAGAAAAGAAGAATCACACAAGTCATGGTAGCATAGGACCCACAATCCTTAACTCCATTCCTCCAAATCTAGGACCATATTCCCTAGCTTTCCCCAGCATAACCTGTGGACCTCCTCGGCATAACCCGAGGATCATTCTCCTTCCTCCCCAGCATAACCTGTGGCTCTCCCCGGCATAACCCAAGGTTCATTCTTATTTCATTCCCAGGCATAACCCGAGGGTTCTTTTCTGTCTACTCCCGGCATAACCCGAGGACCAGTTTTCCTTCTACCCCCAGCATAACCTGAGGGTCTTTTATTTCTTTCATTCCCTAGCATAACACGAGGATTCCTTTCTTTCATTCCCCGGTATAACCCGACTGTTCCTTTCTCTTTATCCCCAGCATAACCTATGGACATCCCCGGCATAACTCGAGGATCATTTTCTAGTCTCCCCGGCATAACCCGATGGCCATTTCCCTTTTATCCCTAGCATAACCTAAGGGTCTTTTTCTTTTCTCCCCCAGCAAGAGTCTCTTCTTTTGATCCCGGCATAACCCGTGGGTTCCCCTGGCATAACCTTGGAGTATTTTGTTCCCAAATCCCGGAATAACCCGCGGATTCCCTTGGCATAACCCAGGAGTCTTTTCTTTCCATTCCGGCATAACCCGCGGATTACCCTGGCATAACCCAGGAGTCTTTTCTTCCCAAATCCCGGCATAACTCGTGGATTCCCATGGCATAACCCAGGAGTCTGTTCTTCCCGAATCCCGGCATAACTCACGGATCCCCCTGGCATAACCCAGGATTCATTTCTCCTTATCTTGGCATAACCCGCGGATTCCCCTGGCATAATCCAGGAGTCGTTTCTTCTTATCCCGACATAACCCGCGATTTCTCTGGCATAACATAGGAGTGTTTTTCCCATCCCGGCATAACCTGCTGAATCCCATGGTATAACTGAAGAGCCTTTTTCTTCCTATTCCGCCATAACCCGCGGATCTCCCTGCAATAACCGAGGAATCTTTGTCATGTCATCCCGGCATAACCCGTGGATTTTTCTTCGTCATCCCCAGCAAAGACTCTTTATTCCTATCCCGGCATAACTCGTGGATCCACCTCTTATCCCCAGCAGGGACCGGTTTTCTTTCGTGGCATAACCTGGCTAACTTTCGAAAATATACATAATCTCGATTTTATTATTCTCAATAAAGAAATAGCTTGGATAGGTTTTGCAAATAACTTACGAAATTTTCCCAGTAAAAACTGGGGCAGAACATTTCGATCGATTGTTTCTTTTTGTGTCCGAACAGGTTTTACCTCAAGGCGCATGATTCGAGATGACCGACAGAGCGAATCTAAATCCACAATAAAGGAAAAGCACACATGCCCGTTTTACCTAAATGCTGAAGAAAGAACCGGGACCTACAACTTACGAGCATCAAGATTCAGGTCGGGGTCCACAGCAAAATCGCCAAGACTCAAGATCAAGAGTCAAGAGATTTATAGATAGGAATCTTATAAATCATAGTTGATAGGCATAGCTAGCTTAGCTTTGATTTTCCTTTTGGAGTAATAAGGAGGTCAGTAAGCAGTAGCAGCAACATTAGCAATTGAAATCACAGCTCATTGTAGTCCCAGCTACCAAAACACTCTAGAACTACACTAACTTGATCCCTTTATAGCCAAGGATATGTAGGCAACCTTTGAAAATGCTTTCTCACGGAATGCCAAGAAGGCAAAAATCTCTCAATTGCTCAATTATCTTTGCCCGAAAACCCTTCGTGTCTCCGAGCAAAGAGGGGCGGCTTCGAGCACGTGATTTTTGCATTCGCTTGAAATATTCCTGTAGAATTAATTAAAATTAGGAATTTTCTTTTGTTATTTGCATTTCTAGGAATTAATTACATAATTTTGTGTTTTTTTTCATTTTAAATTGATATAATTTATAAAAAATACAAAAAAGTAGATTTGCATTTAGGACTCAAATTTATATTTTTTATTATATAAAATAACAAAAACAAAAAAATATAATAATAACAAGATCTAGTCATTTTTCTACATTTGCTTAGTTTTCTTCTAAAAAATAGGATTTAGGCTATTCTAAAAATTAGTTAGTTTTAATTGAGTTTAAAATTGGTCTTGTTTTATTTTTATACTTAATAAAATCTGAAAAAATAAAACCAAAAAATAATTATAATAAATAAGATAAAAAAGGGGGGTTGGAGAATTAACTGATTTAAGAGAGGAAAAGAAGAAAAACATTTAAAAGAAAATTAAAGGACCAAGTCTGGCTATTTTTAGATGCAAATTACCAGGCCAAACCCTCCAAACCCATTCAAATAACTACTAGGACCCCACCCCACCCCCCACCCCCACCCCACACCCCATTCCAAAACAACGTTGTTTCTTTATGATCAATCAGAGCCGTTGATGATGCTTGATCGAACGGACGAGAACTGACTAGGTTTTTAGCTATATAATGTTGAATGCACCCCCACCCCTCCACACCATCTCTCAAACACCCCTGATATTGCCGAGCCACCACAAAACCACTGCTCCTCGCCGTACGCCGGAGGCTGGTCTCAAATCGATCCCAAATTAACACCAGTTGTTCCCCTTCTCCTCCTCTTTCCAATAACCCAAGTCCCCGCCTTTGAATCCTAGCCGATTAGTGTCGAATATTTATTTAAAGAGGTGGCTGTTTCACCGTCCACGGCGGCGACGGCTTAGACGGCTACCAAAAATACACCATAGGTTCTTCTTTGTCTCATCTACCCAAATCTAAAGCCCACTTCCTTAGAATCTTCCTCAAACGTCTCGAATTTCATACCAAACACTGACCCCAAACCCTAAATTTTCAAAGATGGCCGGAGTTCGTTCGATTTTGGACTGTAATAGTTCTTAATCTTGTGTTTCTCATAGAAACACACGATTAAGGACAGTTGCAGTCCGCATTTTGCAAAGCATGGTCGGAATCCCTTTTATTCGATTATTGAGGTATTTCTATCATTTTTTTATTCTTATTGTTATTTATTTTTAATATTTGGTCATCCAAATTAGCAGGTTTCTTAGTAATTTTCTATTTTTTATCTTTTCTTTTATTCTGGTTTAGTTATTCGTTTGATTAATCATGTTCTAGGGGTTTTGATATTAGTTCGAATTGTTTGGATTCTGTATTTATTTGGAAAGGTTTTGATTTCTTTGATTGCTATTCAATTCTCATATTTCTTGTTGTTATTATCTATGTTTCAGTCATGGACCCCTACCTGTTATTAGTTAGTTTTCACTTAGTTTAATTGGTTTTGGTTATAGTTGATAGTGCTCATTTACGGTAAAAGTGTTTGAGTTTTAATTGATACTAAGTTTGTAATTTCAAAATAGATTCAGGGGTAATTTAGGTACTTAGAACTGGATAAAATGTTGTAGGATAAACAAGAACACCTAGACCCGTCTAGAAAAGGGTTAAAGTTACAATTCTAAGATTCTAATTCAAAGACTTGAGGCACAAGTCAATATTTTAGGGACTAGTTGAATAAAATCTGAAAATAAAAGGGGGACTAATGGGTAAACACAAATAAAAGGTATGCCCTAAGGCTTTGGCTATAAAAAGGTATCCTAACGCCTTCATTCACAAGTTTTTGGCAGTCTGAAATCCCAGAAAATTCTCAAAGTTTTGAAGTTTGAAAATATCCTAAAAACTCCCTAAACATTTCCAGAAATTCTAAAAAAAATTCCAGAGGTTCAAGGTTCTAAAAACTACACTGTTTATTCAAATTTTTCCTCAGATTAATTTCAATTTTCCATCCATCAATTTGAATTGTTAAGATGAGAATGACCTGTAACACATGTATTTGCAGTGCTGAAATTTCACAAGTTTGGTTAGCTTCAATTTCGAGTGTGTTTTGAGTTCAAACAGGGTTATTTTGGTTTGGTTGTTGGTATTAATTTCCTGAAATTATATCCTGGGTTATTTGATATGAGTCCTTGGGTTTTTAAAAGTGATCACTGTTGGGTTTCAATTGTTCGTTGCTTCAATTGCTGGTGACATTTTTCATTCTCTTTGTTTCATTACAAATTCCTGGTATTTCCCCTAACTTAGGAGGTCTGGAAGTACAAATCTAGGTGTGTGCACAGTTTCAGATTTCGATAATAAAGGAATATTTATGTTTTGTAATGAAATTGTAGATATAAATGTTGTTAGTTTCAGCAATAGCTATAATACTTATTCAATGAATTTGACTTGTAATAATGAACATATGGACTGTATGGACTTTTATTTGTTCTAATTATGACTTTGGTTCTAATATGATTTATGTTTGTAGAATTAGTCTGTCTTGCCATTTGATGAGAAATGTGTCTAGTAGTATAATAGTATATCATTCCAATTTGCAAGGTTAAAATTATGGTGTAATAAGAATTTGAAGTTAGCCTTATAGAATCTGTATCATGCTACGTTATATTTAAATTTAACATCTGAGTGTCAGTTCAATTTCAGCATTTGGAGTCTTGGAATTGTGGAAACAATGTTCCAGCATGTTAATATGGGTTTTGTTTTGAGTGTAGTACCTTAGTATAATCAGTATTTGTGTTAATTTGATCAATGCTTTTTCCTAAAAATCTGTCGCAGTTTATTGGATGTGATTTGTACACGATTTTGAATTCAACAAAAACACAGTGGTGATTTTGAGCACGTGATTTTGCCCTACATGAGAATAACTCCTAAAATTAGACCAGAACAGTTTTTTATTGATTTTAGGAATTTTTTCTTTATTTTAGTTGCATTTCATGCATTTATAATATTTTCAAACCATGGAAAAACCATAAAAATGTCACATTTTAAATTTATGCCACCATAGGTTCAATTTGCATTTAGGAATTAATTACATTGAATTAATTGTATTTTAATAAAAAGAGAAGAAAAGAATCATAAAAATGGTTAATTTTGCACTTTTAATTTTAGTCTTTGAATTTCGATAGTTTTCCGTTTAATTTGGTTTTAATTAGTTGCAATAAGTATTAGTTGTAGTAATCACTTTAATTTGAAATAATTTAACTAGGAATTAATCTAGGTGTTAATTTTAGTTGTAATTTAAAAAGAAATTAGAAAATATGAAATCAAAAAGAGAAGAATCATATTTTTTGGGCCAAATCTTATTAAAATTCAATCCCAATACAATTTTTCTCTTAAACCCAACCCAAATTAGCCCCTACCCAACCCCAAATTGGGTCGACCCGACTCAACCAAATACCCAAATTCACTTCCTAACCTAAAAGACCTAATAACAATATAATATACACGGACAATAGAGGGATACGGCGAGAGGCCTGGAAATCGGGAGGGGTTGCGCAGCTGGGGTTGCTTCTTCGCAAAACACACGCATATACAATAGAGAGACGTCTAATCCCAAACATTTCCAGATCTTAAACATCCGGCTTCTATTGCCGATGAGCTTCACCTGGAACCGGCGGAAACTAACCCAAAAATTCCCCAAAAACCAGCTCGAAAACCATCCTTCTCTCATCTCAAAAAGGAACTGAAAATCAGTCGAACAACAGCCATCGACACCTCGATTTGTTTCTCCTTTGTACCAGCTGAAACTCACACGAAAAGTTCATTGTTTGTTTAGCTTTGAAATCTTGCATTGAATCTGTGCTCGAAGTCGAGCTTTGCCGGAAACCGGATAGCTCGTCATCTTTCATTCAAGATCGTCAATTCCAATTGAGGTTCTGGTTGATTTTGTTGCTGCTCGTAGAGGTTGGTTGAAAGTTCTGCTCGTCGACTTTGTTGTTCTTTCTCGTTGGATTTCGGAATCAAGGGTTGTGTATTTGCTGTTTCTTTCCATTGTTATACTGAATAAAATTCTCCTAACAGGTATGTTTTTTTATTCGAAACGCTGTAAATATCGTTGGATGGTCTATTGCACTGAAATGTGTAACACTTATTTCCTTCATCACGCTACAAGTTTCAGTAGTTTAATTTCCTTTTCCCTGTTTCAATTCGTCACTTATGTGGTAACTATATGCTCCATTTTCAGTTGTTGTCCAATTATATGGTGCTGTGTGATTCGTCGATCTATTCTTGTTATCCGATTTGCTGTCTTGTTGTTTGATGTGTTTGTATGGGAGAAATTAAAAACTGGAGCGCTCAGGTTATAGTTAAGTTTTTGGATTAGATCCGTCCATCTTTGTCTTATTGATATCGCAATCAATCTGTTCCTATTGGTTTGTGATGATGTTCCATGTCGAACTAAATTCGTGCCTGGTTTCTAAAGTTTGAGCATATAGTTTGTGATCTCGCCTAAGTTTCCATGTGTTTGAATGAAAGAAATGGACCAACTCGCATGTTGAATGCTTGAATTTTCTTGAAAGTAAGTATCATGTCTATTGATTATCACTAAGGTGGAAGTTCTAATAAAATTTTGATCTATTGTGTGTTCATTAAATCAGCTTGGTACATATGTTGAGTTCTTAGGATAATTGAATATAGCTAAGGCCGAATTTCTCCGTCAAGATGTGCATCGATTTTCTCTCCATGTTCTTGTTTCTTTGACGAATATAAATATCTTATGAGTATTTAGTTGTTTTGTGTTTTGTTAAAACGTTCTCTTAATTTGTTTTGAATATTATACATTAGATGGAATATAAATAAATTGGTTGGTCAGCTTTAGGATGATGAGCCCATGATATGTTTGGCTTAATAAATTTGGGTGAAATCCATCGAGAGCGCAAAGTAAATCGCGACAGTGAAAGAGATTAAGGGTAGTTGTATTTGAGCTAATCCTGTTTGGTGATAATTGAGTGAAAGAATATTATTTATACGTGTTCATATAGTTATTCGGATTGGATATAGCTTGACATGATGGTGTCACAATATAGATGTTGGTTTGCATTTGCATCAACTGAACTACGTGATTAGATTAAAAGAGTCAGTGGGTGCATTTCATGTTTCTCGGCTCCAATTCCTAATAAGGTTAAATAATGCAGGTTGTGAACCACAGACGTATTTCATGTGACGCGGCTTGCGATATGTTTTAAATAACCTTGATTATTCCTTAAATAAAATAAAAATAGTTTTATAGTTTATGGTCCTCCGAATGTAGTTCTCTTTTAAATTATAATTGGGGTGCTCCATGCCAAACAAAAATGAATAATGCATGGCCTCGTTTAATTAATCTTTTTTATACTTACAACTCCAGACGAGCCATTTAGAGAATTTTCACGGCCTCGCGCAAAGTTAATAATGCGTAGCTGCTCTAGGTGCGTGCTTAATAACATTACTTTCCTAAATTCGGGTACGCATTTATGTGACCCAAATCCAAATCCAAACAACGTTAGAATGTGTCAAAATCACTGGTGCATTTATGTGACATGGTTCGCGGCACGTTTTGACGGTGTTGCAATTTTTCTTAAAAAACAATAATAATGAAAGCGGTTTAAAGCCAAAAGGCACATAAGTTAAAACATGTTCTAAAATCAGATAATTTAAGCCAAATATAACAGTTGAGCGATCGTGCTAGAACCACGGAACCCAGGAATGCCTAACACTTATCCCGGGTTAACAGAATTCCTTACTCCGATTTCTGGTTCGCGGACTGTTAAACAAAGTCATTCTTTCCTCGATTCGAGATTCTAAACGATAACTTGGGACACAATAAATCTCCCAATTAGAGACTCTAAAATACTCTTTAATAATTGAATCCCACTTCGATTGTCCTTTAATTGGGAAAAACTCCCTTATCTATGCCCTTCGCTGGGTTGTATAGCCAAAAAGGAAGTGTGACAGTGATTAAAAAAGAACCTTGGATTCCTTTGTCACCAAAATCATTGAATGCAAGTTTGAACAATTTTCAATGAGATTCAACATCCTTAAGAACTAATTAAGGTCCATTTTTATATTGGGTTTGAAATTTGCTAACTGGCTTGATGAAATCCCTCCTCATTAGGTTGACCTTGAAGCCCAGTGATTTAATTTGAGTAATGCAAATACTGGCCTTCCAAGATAGGCAGCAGATTTGAATTAAAGGAATCTTCCAAAATTAAGGTTCTTTTGTTCGGATTTAGACTTGAACTTGAGGCTTGGACTTTACAACAACAACAACTACCCAGTATACTCCCACCAGGTGGGGTCTGGGGAGGGTAATATGTAGACAAGCCTTACCCCTACCCGAAAGGGCAGAGAGGCTGTTTCCAATCGACCCCCGGCTCATAGGATAAAAGGAAAAACAGCAGTAAAACAAAAATAAAGACAAAAACAAACACAAAAACAATAGAGCATTAGTAACTCCAGCAGAAAAAGCGTAAATAGCATAAATAATTATCTAAACATACGAAACATAAATACAATCGCATACAATAACATCATACAGTAACTACCATAACTAACAGCCATAAGAGGGGACATAAGCTAAAACACAAATCATCTATGGGCAACCCTGCTGACCCACACCCAACCCCAGATGAGGCGTACGAAAAACTCTAGGAGCCCCTATCCTACAACCCTGATTCTAGACCTCCACACTTTCCTATCAAGGGTCATGTCCTCGGAAACCTGCATTCTAGTCATGTCCTACCTAATCACCTCTCCCCAATACTTCTTAGGCCTCCCTCTGCCTCGACGACCGCCAACAATCTCCAGCCGCTCGCAGCTCCTCACTGGGGCATCGGGACTTCTCCTCCGCACATGCCCAAACCACCTCAGCCTCGCTTCTCACATCTTCTCATCCACCGGGGTCACCCACACCTTCTCTCGAATAACTTCATTCTTAATCTTAGCTAGCCTGCTATGACCGCACATCCACCTAAGCATCCTCATCTCTCCAACCTTCATTCCCTGAACATGAGAGTTCTTCACGGGCCAGCACTCCGCCCCATACAACATCGCAGGTCTAACCACGGCTCTATAGAATTTCCCCTTGAGTTTGTGTGGAACTTTCTTGTCACACAGGACTCCTGATGCAAGCCTCCACTTTGACCATCCCGCTCTTATACGATGAGTGACGTCCCCGTCAATCTCTCCGTCCCCTGAATCACAGACCCAAGATATCGGACACTGTCCCTCTTGGTGATGGCCTGAGAACCAATCATCACGTCCATGCCTACTTCGCTCGGCTCGGCGCTAAACTTGCACTCCAGGTACTCTGTCTTAGATCTGCTTATTTTGAAACCATTAGACTCGAGAGTCTATCTCCATACCTCTAACCTTTCAATAACACCGACCCTCGTCTCATTTATTAATACTATGTCATCAGCAAATAGCATACACCAAGGCACATCCCCTTGAATATGTCGGGTTAGAGGCTTGGACTTTATAATAATTAATTAAGCTCATAGAGACAAATCTTATAGAAAATCCTAGTTTGCTTTAGTTTGGCCTTTAAAAGATAAAATGAGGTGCACCGTGCCAAATAAAAACCCATGAATTGCATTGCCCTCTTTAAATCCTTCTATTAGAATACTTAAAAATTCGGGACATGCCGTTTAACAAACTTCACAATTTTCCACAAAGAATTTAATACGTTTGTCGCTCTAGGCGCGTATTTAATAATTTTACCTTCCTAAATACGGGTGTGCATTTTATGTGACCCAAATCCAAATCATAAAATGTCGAATAAAATGTGTTTCGGATCCGGGTGCATTTCATGTGACGCGATCCAAAGGCATGTTTTAAACGACGTTCACATTCTTAAAAATTCAGTTAAAAGCGATAAGTAATTTAAAGTCGCACTATAGGACGAACATGTATAAAAATTAGATTCCTGGCCAATTATAATAGTTTAAGCAACCGTGCTAGAACCACGAGATATAGGGGTGCCTAACACCTTCCTCAGGTCAACAAAATTCCTTACTTAGAATTTATGGTTCGCAGACTCCATTTGGGCAGTCAAAAAATTTCTTCGATTTGGGATTCTAAATAAACATGTGACTTGGGACACCAAAAGCCAAGTCTATCCCAAGTGGCGACTATAAATAAATAAATAATCTCATTTCTAATAATGTCACTTGAATTGGAAAAACTCCCTTATACATTTATTCTTCGGGATAGTCGTGTAAAAAGGAGGTGTGACACTCCCCAAACAACCATTGGACATGCATCTTTGCTTAACTCACAAGAGTCGGTGAAGAATCAGCCAATCTTGTCCCATTTCCCCTCATAGTACTCCTAGAACCCTTGCTCTACTTTTTTTCTTTTTCATTTTTACCACCAACTTCTCCAGATTCTTTAGTCTCAACACCTTCTATAGATCCTACAAATCTATTTTCCATATCTGCAGCAACTTTAGAAATTGTCTTAGGAGAAATTTTAGAATCAGAAGATACCTGTTCAATTTCGGAAGTACCACTTTCTTCCCCCTGGGTAGTAGACTTAAAAGAATCTAGGTAGTTTAATACGGTCAGGAGTCTTGAACGTAACGGGTTCACTTGTAAAGAATAATTTCACAGGAACTTTGATATTTGGTAGGACTCTGCTCATGATCCAAATATAGTTATTTCAAATGATGCAGAGTGTAGAAAACATATTGTGTTATCTTTGACGAACCAGGATCTTCACTGATAATTCTCTTGTATAAGTCTAAATTTTCCAAAATAGAGAAAATATTATTAGAGATTAATGAGTCATGTTAACACATGACACAAGGTATACTATGGAAAGTATGAGACTGGGCAAGATTTAATCTAATTATACACAATTTACAGACTTTCTAACCAATTTTTTTCAATTTGTTTCGTTTAACCTTGAACTCGTCCTTTTAGGTAATCTTAGTCATCCCTAATTCCAACCTGTTCTTCTCAAAATGATCTCTACTTAAGGATTTTTTGAAGATGTTAGCAATTTGCTTGTCAGAAGCATAACACTCGATAGTGATCAAGCCTTTCTCATAGTTGTCCATCAAAACATGGTGTCTAACATCTATGTGCTTGGTTTTCTTATGATGAACCGGATTCATATTCATACTAATAGCACTAGTGTCATCTCAAAAAATAGAAATGAAACCAACATCAATACCAAAAATCCATCAACTTTTGCTTGATCCACAACCATTGAGCACAATCTTGGGGCAGAAGCAACATACTTAGCTTCAGCAGTAGATAAGGTCACTGAATTTTACTTTTTAGTAGCTCATGACACAAGACATGAACCAAGGAAGTGTTCCATACCTAAGGTGCTCTTCTTATCCACTAGGAAACATGCATAATCAGCATCAGCATATCCCACTAGGTTAAAATTACTACCTTTTGGATATCAAAGGCAAAGGTCAATGGTGCCTTTCAAGTATCTCAATATTGTCTTTGCATAAATAAAGTGGGGCTCCTTTGGATTTGCCTAAAATCGAGCGCAAAGACCTACACTGCACATAATGTCAGGTCTGCTAGTAGTGAGATATAAAAGAGAATCAAGCACTCCCATATACAACTTTTAATCAACAGATAAACCAGGTTCATCTATATCCAATTTCGTGAATGTTGTAATAGGAGTGTCAATTTCTTTGGATGTTCCTTCCTGGTTTTTTTACTGAGGAATAGGTTCATGGATAGGTTCCTTGGAGGTTTGAGGATCATTTCCTCTCTAGTCAGTTTCCTCTGTCATGTTGCCCTGGGTAGAAGTACCTGTTCCATTATATGTTCCTTCATGTAATGCATATTCAAGATGAACTGTGGTTTCACTATTTGAATTTCTTATCAGCCCAATCTCTTCATTATCTTGTTCCTTCCTCTCAGAAAGAATATTAGTTTTTCTATTAAAATACATATAAACTTTTTTCTATACACATAGTTCTTTTATTGTATATCTTATAACTTTTACTATGTGAAAAATATCCCAAGAATACTCCTTCGTCACTTTTAGCATCATACTTACCTAGGGAGTCTTTGCCATGTTGTGCACAGAGCACTTGAATCTAAATGCCCTAAGATGGAATATATTTAGTTTTCTCCCTTTAAGTGACTCATACGGAATCTTCTTAATAAGAGGTCTAGTCATGCAACTATTTATGATGTAGCATGCAAAAATTCGGCAAACATAGTATATTCAAATTCAATTCCATGATCAAACCTAATTGATGCAAGTTGATAACCTAGTTGTTTGAGTTTTTCTAACATATCAAATGCTTCATCTTTAGATGTTAAAAATAATGTCCAAATAAACCTAGAGTAATCATCAACAAGCACCATCACATATTTTTGACCACCTCTAATTAATGTTCTCATTGGATTACAGAGATCCATATGGACCAGTTCTATCGTTCTGGTGGTGCTTACCATTTTCTTGTTTTTGAAAGAGGATCTTACCTGCTTCCCCCTTGCACAACCTTCACAAATTTTGTCTTCATTGAACTTAATGTTAGGCAGATCTATCACCAAGTCCTTGGAGACTAGTTTGTTGGGTTGACTTAGACTGGCATGTCCATGTCTCTTGTGCCAAAGAAGGGGATCATTATCTAACACACTTAAGTAAGTGAGGTCATTTTCAAAAAGTGTGGAAAAATCTACTATATATATATATATATATATATATATATATATATATATATATATATATATATATATATATATTGTCTACTTTTTTTTCATGCAAAACAATCATATTAGTGGTAAGATTAACCACAAAACATTTGGTAGAGGTGAATGTTATCAAGTTACCTCTATCACACAATTGTGATTGTCTTATTAGGCGGTATTTTAGGCCATCTATCAAGTAGACATTCTCAATAGTGTGAGAATCAGTCTTACGTACCTTTCCAACCCTAATGATCTCACCTTTCTTCCTATTTTCAAAGGAGACATCACCTCCTTTGAGGTTCTCAAGTGAAAGGAACTAGTTGTTGCTTTCTATCATATGCTTTGAGCAGCCACTATCCATGTACCATATTTGGCTGCTCCCCTTCACTTGAACCCGCAAAAGAAAATTAGGGTTTAGTCTTAGGAACCCAAACTAGTTTAGGTTTTTTTCTATAGGCAAAAGGGTGATTCAGATTCTTCTTAGCCTAACCTGGCAGCCTATTTTTCCCTTGAACAAATTCTTTATTCTTTTGACTAGCCTTTTCTTTTACAATACATTTAGATTTATAGTGCCCAGTTTTACCACAGTGTGTGCAAATTATGTTCTCAGGAAGTGTGAGGTACTTGCTTTTGGGATCACACTTAGGTGCTGGGGTCCCATATCCAAGTCCTCTCTTGTTGCTACGGTGGTACTCTTGTAGCCAAGATAGTGCATCAAAGGACTTATTCCATTTGCAAGTTCAATCCAGTTCATGCTTCATCTTGCCTAGATTTTCTTGGGACTATTATTTGCTCATCTCTTTGTACAACTCATCTTTCAATTTTTCTAGATTTTATTCTAAAGTGATTTGTGTGTGATCAAATTTCTTTTTACATGTTCCTAGTTTCAGTTTTAGATTTTCAGATCTAAGCTCTAGGATAGTAGTGTCAAGTTCAAGAACCTGGTTCTTAATCTTAGAATTTTTACTTTCGCTTTCACTAGCCCCAAGTTCCAAGTTTTTACACTTAGCTTTCAGAATCACACATTCCTTAGACAACTCTTCCTTTTCATTATTTATAACCTCAAGTTCATCAATGAAATCTAAAAGAAACTTAGATAACCTAACAAAAGATTAATCTTGTCTTTGAGATGAATTATACTTACCTCAAATTCCTCATCGGATTCTCCAATTGCCATAAGTGTTTGTCCATCTCCATCTTCACCCTTTGAGTCCTCATCTGAGCGTTCTCCCCAAGCAGCAACCATAGGCTTTGTTGATACTTTGTTTTTCTTGGGTTGAACTTATTCCTTCGTCTTGTTCCTTCATTCAACTCTTTCTTTTTTCCATTCAATTTCCCATTGAGGGAAGCTTTTTATATGGTGATAAGTCTTTCCACACTTGTAACAACCCTCATTGGTTTGTTTTTCAGGAACCCTTATTTGCTGTAGCTTCCACTTCTTGAAGTAGCATTTCTTCTCGTTAGGTAATTCTTGATGTCCTTTGTGATCATGGTCATTTCATCCTCATCTAGATCAGCACCTTCAATGATTCTAAATGCCAGACTCCTTTCCTCCTTGGATGCATACATCTTCATGGTTTGCCTTCTAAGTTCATAGGCAGTGAGATTTCCAATGAGCTCATCAAACTTAAGAGTGGCAATATTTTTTGATTCCTGAATAGCAGTGATTTTTCTTTCCCAAGAGACTGGCAGAACCCTGGTCAAAATCTTCTCAACTTTGTCTACTTCAAGAATAACCCTTTCAAGAGACTTAAGTTCATTTGTCAGCATGGTGAACCTTGTATACATCTCTTGAATGGTTTCTCCTTCCTTCATGGTGAAATTCTCATATTGAGAATATAGTTTTGTTTCTCTAGACCTATTTACTTGAGGTGTTCCTTCATGAGCTATCACGCCTCTTTTTGTCACACAACCCTTTTACAAGGTTGAGTTAGAAGAGTTTTTTCGATTAAAGTGACGTTTTGAAAAGGGATTATTTATTATTTAGCGTCGCCACTTGGAATTGTGTTTTGGTGTTCCAAGTCACTTTTTATTTGAATCCCCTTTCAAAAGGAAGGTTTGACTCTTAATTTATGATCTACAAAAATAGAAGACTGAGTAAGGAATTTTGTTGACCGAGGGGAAGGTGTAAGGCACCCCTCGAGTCTCGTGGTTCTAGCGCGGTCGCTTCTATTGATTAATGTAAGGCTTAAGTCAATTTTTTATCTATCTTGTATTTTATTAATTATGGCTTATTTATTACTGCTTCACTTACTTTATTATATTTTTTATTAATTATTTTGACCAAGATGCGATACGCACACAAGGTACTTCCTTGAAAGTAAATATTAAACCAAGGTACGGAATGTACACATGGTTATAACATAACTATTTTAAATTGAAAAGGTATCAAGACGCAGAATGCGCACATAATCCTTTTTATTATTTAAGCGTATCAATCCAAGGTTCGGGTATGAACATATGGGCTAGTATATTTAGAATACTTAATTATTTTTGTCTCTTTAATATTCAAGATATCTAATAATTGTATATTCTTATAATTTGGTCGATATTTTGGAATTAGTGTATAATATTTATTTTACAAAATAAAAATAAAAATCATCTTTATAGCTTATTAACTTTGAGTGTAGTTTTCTTTGACCCACTATTCAGTTTATTAATTTAAATCCATACAACCTAACTACTAATAACTTCTCGGTAGTGCAACATCATCAGCAATGTAAGAAAAATATTCGAACTAAAAAATATATTTTTAAAAGAAAAAGGTGAATTAAAGCTTTGAAAGAAGCCATGAAAAATTCCGTTAAATTAATTCTGCAGACTTACCTATTGTTAGAGAAAGCTGAAATCATACCTTTATACTATATTAACAAAAATTTCTAAAGATGGAGGCATGAGGAAGCAACATATTAGAGTTTCTTAAATGAAGTGAAAAGAAAAAATAAGGGATTCTTTTACTATTTTTCTTATTGTGAAATAAATAATATTTATGTCTCCAAAACGAATTAAAATGGATAACATCGCTCTAAAGAAATTCCGATAAATAATCTGACAAACTAATAAAATTATATTTACGAGAGAAAAGTCAATATATAAAGATAAGAAATAAGATTCTGATAGACCAAGTTTATGCAAATTATCTCAAGAGAAGAAAAATCAAAATCCCAAAAAAAATGTTACGCTAACTCGATCAACATGCCACGGGGATTGAACGTGAAATTATGGAAAAGAATAGATTAAAACTAAGACTAAAAGTGAAGAAAAACAATTTTCAGATTGGTCCGATTTTTTTTCCAAACATACGTATACATGGATAAATAACAAGAAGAAACTGACGCCATCTAAAATACAAAAGAAAGCAAAAGAATAACTGAATTTAAATAAACTAACATCATACATTCAATTATACATTATATTAAATTAACCAAAGAGGTTGAGTGTTACCT
Source organism: Nicotiana benthamiana (assembly GCA_034376525.1). Lineage (NCBI taxonomy): Eukaryota > Viridiplantae > Streptophyta > Magnoliopsida > Solanales > Solanaceae > Nicotiana > Nicotiana benthamiana. The sequence continues at coordinate 8,771,982 of CM067326.1, forward strand.
TTTATAAGATTTCACAACAAAAGAATATCTACAGATATCCAAAGTTGCAATACTAACCGTTTTAGAACCACAAACACGGAACCGCGAACGAAATCCTGAACTCCTGTTTCCTTTCTTTCTTTCACGTTTTTTTTTGTTTTTCAACGTTTCTTTTTCCTTCGGTTTTTTCAACGTTTCGTTCTCTTTTTTCAACCTTTAAACGTGCGCAGAAGGGGAGGCATCTGGCTCAGTGCTACCACCTTGAAGACGAAGTCTAGAAATGCTAGGAGACGAACTTCGTGTAGAGGGAGACGGGGTCCCTGATGAAGATGGATGCGATCCGCACACACGCATCGATCTAGACCCCTGCTGCAATCCAGACCATTGATGCAATCCAGTCGGCTGTAATCTAGAAGGACGCGATCCGGCCGATTGTAACTTTGAAGGACGAAATGGAGAAGATAAAGGGCACACCACATGGCTTTGTGACTGCAGACTCACTGGACCCATGTAACTCAAGGCCAGTTGAAGGGTAAGGCAGCCCAAGCAGTGATTTTAAGCCCCCAAAATTTTGGGGGCCTATTTTTCATTGATTGTAATTTCATGAATTAATATTTAGTAATAAAAATTATTTATTTTAAGGTTAAAAACTATAATTTTTTAATACAAAAAAATGAGAAAAAGTTTGTTTGTACTGATGTTGATTATTGAGATTTGAATAACTCGAAGCGTATAAAAATATCTTTACTTATTTATACTAGTCACTCTGACATGATAGCTTACACTTATTTTTTAAGTTATAAAATGTTAAATGAAGTATTACAATTAGAAGATAAGACTCTAATCGATATACTTAATAAGATAACAAGACTTTATTTTTTACCCAAATATCTGCATTCTTTATAGAATAATATCACTATAACAATTGCATCACAGGAAAAAAGTTTTTCCAAATTAAAATTGATAAAATCTTGTATATGATCAACAATGTTTTACGAGAAGCTAAATTGATCAGATTAGCGGTATTACTAGTTGAAAATGAATTATTAGAATGACTCAATTGTAAGAAAATTATTAACAATTTTGCATCTAAAAAAGTTGAAAAATAAACATCAATATATATATATATATATATATATATATATATATATATATATATATATGTGTGTGTGTGTGTATATATATATATATATAATGGCCTCTCATCAAGATTTTGCTTTAGGACACCAACAATGTTGAGCCGCCTCTGATGTAACTACATGTAAGATCATATGGAGAAAGCAGGGCATAGTCCTCTTGCGGAGAATGGTAATAATACTGGTGGAAGGGCGAATGGTAGGTAGTATGATGAGTAGATGAATGTGGTGGAATAAAAGTGTGCCTAGAAAATAGCTGCCAGCCATCAGTAACAGAGGGATACAAGTGTGGAGTGGAAGGAAGCGGAAGTATAGCACCATCATATACATATATATATATATGTGTATATAATTTTAAAAGTAATTTCAAAACACACAAATCCACTCACAAAAAAATATATGCATATATATCAAATAAGTACTAAATATTATTTATTTAAAAACTTCTTATTATACACGCAAAAAAATATTATTAAATCTATATTTTAATTTGTATAAAATTGTTTTTAAAATCGAATAAGCTATTTCAGTTTCTTAATTAAATATATATAATTTTTATCTTGGGCGGAAAACAAAAATTTCAAACTTTTCGACCGAAATCGATTGGAACTTTTACCTTTTTTCTTTTTTTGATGTGGGATCATTATTTTCGTTATCAGATAAAGTTTTGTTGACTTTTGCAACTAAATACACATATTTCCGACCGAATTATTAACAGTTTTGTAGTAGTTGCAAAAGACTGTACACAATTCAAAGTCCAAATTAGCTACAAATCCAGAGATAGTAACCAACTGTCTCCCAAACCCAAATTCCACAAACCCCTCAAATCTAAATAATAAGGAAAAGAAATAAAGAAATATTTTTCAAAATCATGTTCCAAAAAAGATGGGTTACAAAATAATAGCACTTATTAAGCTTTCAACTCCTCATGTGCCTGACCTTGTGCCAACCCTTCTTGCAAGATTCTCCAACAATCTTCACTCCTTTCTTGAAAAGGGTCTTCAATTCTTTTGCTCTTTCCTTCACTTGCTTCTCAAAGCCACCCATTTTCTTCTTTCTGTATAAACCTTGGAGAGAAAAAAAAGAGTACAGAATTTCTAAGAATGTAGTCTTGTATTGGTCTCAAGCAGAATGTGAGACTATGCTAAGAGATAACGTTTTTAAAGGCGCTGGGGGAGGGGGTGGGGTGGGGTGGGGTGGGGGCGGGGCTAATCCTCCTATATGCTTAGTGGGATCCAACGCGTAAGAATATACACTATCATTCTTGATTACGCAAATGGGAATCCGACGTGTGTGAGCTGTCAATGTTATTACTACAAACTACTACTTGGGATTTTTGAATACGTCCTAACGGAAACTGTGATCCTAATGATTATCCAGCGCTGTGTGAGCCTTTCAATCATCTCTTTGGGACCATTCTTTATACTAAATCAGATAGACGTAGTAATACAGGATAAGTCTTTGTATAATAGATCACTTTTATATATTGTTTAGTAGGATACATTAGATAAATAATGCATGTATTAATTTTATATATTAATAACATTTTATTTGGTATATATTTTTGAATATATATATTAGTTATACACCCTTTTTAATATTATTTTATGCATAACTAATGCATAGGTAATCAAGAAATTAATAATGCAATGGATTTTAATACATGCCTTAGCTTAGCTAAAGAAAAAAATGCCCTTCAAAATTTACTCTTTATTAAAATATTCTATTATATAATGCAAGTTTAAAATAATCTATGAAATGAGAAATAAAACTATATCCCTGATAAATAAATAAATACTTAGCTAATTTCCTTTTTTATAAATAAATATTCAGTTCTATACTACAATATAGGTAGATAAATTAAATAAATCTTTTTAAACCTTTTTCATATAATAACATTCCTAAACATCGTATTTTTTAAAAAGATAAAGTGATGGACTGGTTATAAGAGTACTTTGTGAACAAACAATTCTTTTAAAAATTGTGAAATACGTTAATATATCAAACCAAATAATGGATAAGAAATACGTCAACATAATTAGTACAAATATAACTAATACCAGCATTACTAATATACCATATTCAATATTATTCTTATGCACCCTACAATGACCTCTTATAGTTTGACTCTTTTCTAGACCATATCAACAACGGGAATTTAAAGTATCGGGTTGTCCTAATAGACGTATAACTAAATACACTTATATCTGTTAATTATGATTAATTATAGTTCATGTTTTTACCTAATAAAATCACTTAATTGCTTGCCAGCGTAAACCAGCAAGACATGTCGTTTACATATGTGCAGTTTGAACCAGCTAAACATGCTTGTCTGTCCCTTTATATTTCTTTTAAGTTGGCTCTTTTTTCCCTGAAAACAAATGATTTCTAGAGCCAACACGTGGCTGGGACCCAATCATACCATTTTTCTCTTTGCCAACCCCTTGTCCCTTCTGCTTCTAGTATATTCAATTGCCAATTTTCATGTATTTATAGTGACCCCAGTAGACAAATTCCTTAAAAGACTTCCAAAGAGCAATGGTTCCTTTTTAATCAAATCTCACCTGCCGACAACTCAATAACAACTTAAAAAGTGCAGCTCGGTTCATGTCCAATTGAACTATGAGTTAGAAGTCGTTTTACTTTTATTTGGGCCATGGCGGCCATACTCTTAAGATCATAGAAGTAATGCTGCAGAAAAATAAAATTTATTGTAATGTAGCTTCATAAGAATCATAAATAGAAACACGTGAAATGTTCACGATATATCTTGCTTTCATGAAGAATTTGAAGAAAGTTATACCTTAAAAAAATATGATATAAACAATCTATTTTAATGTAAGTATTAATGACTATTTTCATAATTTATAATAATAACTATGCTTTTTATCCTCTTCACAATTTGTCCCGTATTAATGATTATTTCTACGATTTATAATAATAACTATGCTTTTTATCCTCTTCACAATTTGTCCCATAGAAGCTCTCCTCTTGTCGTTAAAGTTTCTATAATGTTCTTTTTTTTTTTTGATTTCTTATCCGGTGTCTAGCATTCATATTGCGACCCGATTAAATTTGAATTCGCGCGAGTAAGTTTCACAGTGGGGTAAAATGCCCCTAACAAAAACAATCACATACCCAAAACTCGAACTCGAAACTTCTAGTTAAGGATAAAAGAATACTTACCACTCCACTAAAAATTGAATTCAACACATGACGTTTATTGAAAAATTCAATAAGCAATGTAGGCCAAACATAGTTTATCAAAATCTAATAGGCCAAATGCATTAGCTTCCTGAATACGAATTTTCAAATCAAAGCATTCGGTTCTTCGTAAAGAAGAAGGGAAACAGATATTAATGTGTATACCTTTGAATTCAAATAATAATTAAATTTATATCATGGTTTTAAGAATATATAATTTATTCTAATATCAGTTGATAAATAAGGAATTAAATATATAAATTGAAATATAAAATAGATCAAATTAGTATGCGTCTCAACCTTGAGCTATGACAGTCTCGAGGTGGGATAGTGAGAACAGCAAATTATAACATAATTCTGATGTACAGTAAATAAACAAGCAAGACGATAATGTGCATATATTTTCTTATCGGTCAACAGTGGGTTACAAGTGAATGGGATCTCTCTTTATATAATAGAGGAGTCCTAAATAAGATATTCTCCTAATTACAGTAGGAAATCATATTTGATAGTTGTCTAACTGTCCTGTCAAGATCAATTCATTCCGAAATTTATGCCGTGATCTTCGGGTGTTGGGTATCTCGCTCCTTCCGTTACTTGAGTCATAAAGGTATTATCTCGAAGCATGCCTTTTTCCAACCTTGGCAGATGATATCGAACTCGTTATTGGAAAGGAGCTTCGACCCCGAACTCAGCGCCTTGGCCTTCCTATATGGTATCACTTTCTCCATCGGAGAACGGAATCGGGGGATTTTCACCGTACATAACGATTGACTTTCAAACACTTAACGATCTATGTTAGATTCTGAAATACAGATTAATAAAAAGAAATTTTTAGAACAAGGAGATTCTAACAAGTTTTCTAGTTATAAGACTGAATAAAGTTGTCTTGCGGGCTGGTGGATTGGTGCAAACCTTTGACACTTATCACATTTTGAACAAACTCCTTAGAGTCTTTTTCCAAGCTATCCCAGTAGTCCCCTGCTCTAATGATTTCGTGAATCAAAGATTCGATGCCGGAGTGGTTCCCACAAGTGCCTTCAAGGACCTCTCGTAAGCTGTATAGTGTTCCATCTTCATCCAATCTGAATCGAGCTGCTTTGGTTCGTAGGGCCCTTGACTCTTTAGGGTCCGATGGGAGCTTTCCGTTCTTCAAATATTCAATATATTTATTCCTCCAATCCCATGTCAATCTTTAGAGTTTATCTCGGTATGACCTTCTTCAATCATAGATCTATATTGTTTGAGGATAGTCCCCGGGTTGATCTCGTCTTCCTTGACCGATGACCCCAAATTTGAAAATGCATCTGCCTCACTATTTTGTTCTTGTGGTACATAGTCCAAGGTCCACTTCTTGAAGCGATGCAAAGTTACTTGCATCTTGTCCAAATACCTTTGCATTCTATCCTCTCGAACTTCGAAGCTTTTTCTCACTTGGTTCACTGCCAATAAAGAGACATTTGGCTTCAATGACTTTTATCCCTAAGCTTTTAGCTAACTTGGGACCTGCAATCATGGCCTCGTACTCGGACTCATTGTTGGTCAACCTAAAAGTTTTGATGGACTGCCTAATAGTATTACCTGTGGGTGCTTTCAAGACGATGCCTAGCCTAGACCCCTTCACATTAGAAGCACCATCTGTAAAAAGGGTTCATACCCCAGCTAATATGCCGAATTTTAACAAGAGTTCCTTCTCAACTTCGGGTATGAGGGTTGGCATGAAATCGGCCACGAAGTCTGCTAAAATTTGATACTAGATAGCTGTTCAGGGTTGATACTCAATATCGTACCCACTGAGTTCGACGACCATTTGGCGAATCGACCCAAAAGTTCGGGCTTGTGCAAAATATTACAAAGTAGTTAATTGGTTAACATACAAATGGGATGACATTTAAAGTATGGTTTTAACTTTCTAGAAGCGCTTATCAGTGCAAGTGCCAATTTCTCCAAGTATGAATATCTAGTTTCTACTTCTCCTAGGATTCGACTTACATAATAAATGGTAAATTGTGTACCTTGCTCTTTTCGAACTAGGACACCGCTTACCGCGACTTCCGATACTACAAAGTACAAGTAAAGCTTCTCATCTGCCTTTGGAGAGTGAAGCAGTGGTGGGCTCGATAGGTATCGCTTTAATTCCTCCAATACTTGGTGGCACTCCGGGGTCCATGTGAAATCGTTCTTCTTTTTTTGGTAAAGAGAAAAATTTGTGGCTTCGATCTGATAACCTCAAGATAAATCGGCCTAAACCAGCTATCCGTCCTGTAAGCCTCTACACGACTTTTACACTTTCCACGGCGGTGATGTCTTCGATGGCATTGATTTTATCGGGTTTGATCTCGATCTCCCGATTCGACACCATGAAGCCTAGAAATTTGCCCAAAACGACCCAAAATGCACATTTCTCAGGGTTGAGTTTCATGTTATATTTCCTCAAATTCTCAAACATTTACTGCAAATGAATCAAACCTTAATCATCAAGAATTAACACCCAATATTGCTACTTTAACAAACAACTCGCTCTCAAATGATTAAATATTTCTGAATTTACTATTTGAATTGAAATCGAAAATCCCATCACAATGATACCACAACCAAACAACAAAATTAAGAAAAATAAATCTACTTGGTATTAAGATTTTGCCTTCAGCACAATATAGGATAGTTAGAACTCTAGGTTTATCCGAATGCATGCGTTTTATCAAAAAGGAAAATGGCCTCAATGTTTAGTTTTCGATTTTTAACAGAAGTATGTATTACTCCTATTTAAATTTACAAAGAAACAAAAGGTTAAAGCGAGGAAACAAAACTGACTCAAAGCATGCCTTGTACACAAATTGATCGAAACAATTAATTCGGAATCAAATAATTAGAACCTCGACAACTGCAGATTTTACCTTCATTTAGAAAGAGTGTAAACACATAAATATGCTTCATGAATTCCATTCTCTCATCCATTCTGGTTCAACCAATTAAAAGAAATCGAATGCCACTTTCAGCTAAATTGCAAGATATGTAATCCTCATTAAGAAGTAAAGCTACAGTGCAAGGAATTCCAATCAAACCTCTTTTTGTTATATTTAACCCACAATAACAGAAGACGTAAAACTTATTTGAACTACTGGAAATCAGACTCGAAGAAACAATCAACTAAAAATCAATTGAAAAATGTACCATAACAGTTTTCTCATCCCATAACACATGTAAAACAAAATCATATTAACACAGCTTTTGGATACTTAAATTCACGACAAGAAAATTGAAGAAGATGAAGTAGTACGGAGAAAAACCTGCTTAAACCAAAGATTTCTTAATATTGGTAGAAGAATTGTCGAGTACTAAACTTCGACTCTAAACCCGAGCAACGTCAGCAGCGAGAGACCAGCAGAAACCGCGAACCTTACGCACTGGATAGCATCAAACTCTCGATCTGACATTGAGCCTTGAACGAAAAACTCGAAACGACATCGAAACGAACCAATCAAACCCCATTGATTCCATGGTTTCTTTTGGAAAATCAGAAATTAAAAGAAAAACTAAAAAAACGCAGAGGAGAGTGTCTTATTAATTTTCATGGCATCTCCGGCCAAATGGCTTGGTGGTGCGCAGTCAAGAAGCAGCAGCGGTTGCTGTGTATGTGCGGTGGCGTAAGGGGTGGTCGCTGGGGTTCAGGGGGTGTGGGTCGAAGGAGATGAAGGTTGGGGGTAGGTCTTGTATCAGCGAAGCTCTGCAGCTCCTCTATATCTATTAGGCGTATCTTTTGTTATATGTATTAGGTACGGGGCTTTTTAGGTGGGGAAATGGTTTGGCTATTGGGTCGAGTCGGGTCAACCCGGTTTTGGGTAGGGGTTGATTTGGGTTGGATTTTAAAGAGAAACTGTATTGGGCTTAAAAATGGAAGTGAAGATCAGCCGCAAAATATGATTCACATCTTTTGTTTTCATATTTTTCTAATTTCTTTTATATTAAAACTAAAAATAATACCTAAATTAATTCTTAGTTAAATTATTTTTAAAATAAACTAATTACTACAACTAATACTTACTGCAACTAATTAAAACCAATTTAAACGGAAAACTACCAAAATTCAAAGATTAAAATTAAAAGTGCAAAATTAACTATTTTTGTGAGTTTTTTAAAACACAATTAACTCAATGTAATTAATTCCTAAATTCAAATTGAAACTAAGGTGGCATAAAATTAAAATGTGACACTTTTATGATTTTTTATGATTTTTAAAAATATTAAAAATGAATGAAATGTAACTAAATAAAGAAAATCACCTAAAAATCAATTAAAATTATTTTGGTCTATTTTAAGGAGTTATTTTCATGTAGGACAAAAATCACGTGCTCACAACCTCATCCTTTATGAATGTGTGCTTTACTTCGGACTGGGCTTTCTCTTTTGTTTCATCGGTTTGGAATTAGTCAAGGCTTAGCCGATGTGTTGTTATCTCCAGTGAGATCCATGTCATGTCTAAATGGGACCAAGAGAAATTTCATGTTATTAGTAAGAAATTGAATAAGCTTTTTCCTGAGTTCGGGATTAACCACTTTCCCAGGTATACCTTTCGCTCGGGCAGGTACTTGATCAATATAACATGTCGAGCTCCTCGTCGGAGTCTTCGGGAACAATAAAGGTTCGAGGGGTTAGAAATCCTCCTTTTCTTCTCTAATCTCCTGCTTTCCTGATTCGATATTGCTATTTGGCTTCTTGTTTACCTTTGATGCCCGAATTTTTTGATGATACTGGTATTACCTCGTAGACAGTAAACATTTCATTTGCAGCATGCAACTCCCCGTACACTATTTCTACACCATCTGACAACGAGAATTTCATCATTTGGCGGAGGGTCGAAGGGACTTCCCTTATATTGTTAATCCAGGGCCTTCCGAGAAGGGATTGTACATCATGTCGCCCTCGATCACGTGGAACTATGTATCTTGGATGGTTCCAGCCACGTTCACCTGCAGAGTAATCTCCCTTTTTCGTTTCACTTGCCATGTTGAAACCGTTCAAGACTCGAGCTGCTGGCACAATTTGATCTTGTAGTTCGAGTTGCTCCACACCCCTCTATCGGATGATATTTGCAGATCTACCTTGATCCATTAAAACACGCTTAACTTGAACTTTATTTAATAAGATAGAAATTACCAGTGTCGTTGTATGGTTGAGAAATTCCTTCTGCTTCTTCATCGTTAAATGATAAGGAGCCTTCGGGCACATAATCTTGAGTCTGTTATTCCCTAGTGATTAATACCTTAGTGCGTTTGAATACGGGCCATGTTAGAATGTCGACCCCGCCGACGGTCATATGAATGACATGTTGAGGTTCCTCCTATTTATTTTTCCTGTTGGCGTCATATCTCAGAAATGATTATTGGATCGATCACTAAGGAACTCTCGAAGGTGGCCCTCATTGAATAGACGGGTTACCTCTTCCCTTAATTTCCTGTAATCCTCAGTCTTGTGACCATACGTGCCATGATATTTGCACATCAAATTTGGGTTTCTTTGAGAAGGATCGGTGTGTATGGGTCTAGGCCATCTAGTATCTTTGATCCTTCCGGTGGCCGATGCAATGCATGTTGCATCGATGCTAAATTTATATTCCGATGATCGAGGTGCCTCTACGGGATCAGTGTGCTTATCAAAAACACTATTGCTCATACGTCGTCAAAAAGTTTGTCTTCGATCGTTTCTTCGATCATCCGGGAGGGATTGAGTCATGAACCATTGTTCCTTCGATCTACAATATATGGTTGATATTGTTCTCTGTTCAATCTTGGCACCCTGTCGATGTCCCGCGGGGTTTTAACTGCCAACCTGTTTGGATGTACTAAACCAGATGGAGCTCCTTATTGGTCGCCCTCGATCCCGATCTTCGATTGATATCAGTTGTGCACATCAGCCCAAGATACAACTGAATACTCTACCAAATTTTGTTTCAACCATCGTGATGCTATCGAACATCGCTCGGTCAACCCTTGGGTGAAAGCTTGAATGGTCCAATCATCTGAGACCGGTTGCAACTCCATGCGTTTCATATGAAATTGGGATACGAACCCCCTCAGCATTTTGTTATCCCTTTATATTATCTTGAAAACATCTGATTTTCTTATTGCGACCTTTATAGCCCTGACGTATGCCTTCATGAAAGAATCTACTAACATGGCAAATGAGTCAATGCAATTTGGCCGCGCTATAAGGAAAAGGCTTCTGCACGAATGTTTTTCAGTCCAAACCCTTTAGGATTAGGGGTGCCCCCAGTATCTGATCAATTCGTCATGTTTCCACTTTTTTATCATTATCTTCGATTTTCTTCTCTCCTGACTCAATTTTTTTGGTGAGCTTCTTGAGTATTTTCATAATTATAGGATCGGTGTCTGATTCATTTCCATTCGAACTCTTTAGCGCAGGCTCGGTACGGCGAGTGATTTTGGCCTTCACCACACTCAGAGTTCTATGTTGACTTTTAAGCTGAGCAATAATGGCTTGTTGAGCTTGTAGCATCTCGAATATTACCTGGAGACTAATTCTCCCATCTCCTACGCCATGTGTTCCTTGACCACCAGATCGGTCTTCCTTTCGCACACTCCCTTCGGGTCCATGCCTATGTCCTCATGCAATGCAATATGTGAACTGACGTCGACTAGGTCGGCAACCAGTACTCCCCCATGGTTAACTGGTGGCACACTAGCTCCTGGAGCAATTACATTGTTATTTTTTGCGTGAAACCCGAGACCATCGTCACTAAGTATAGGTGTATTTTACAAATTTGACATGTTTTAACCTGAAAGAAAGAAATTCTTGACAAGAACAAGCGTGAAATAATATGTGTTATCAGAATCAGCACTGAACAATCACTATTATCCTTAGCCACACGGTGGGCGCCAAACTATTTTTCCTCGAATTCGAGTAACAATTAAACTTATATTGTGGTTTTAAGGATATGTGATTTAGTCCAGTACCAATTGATAAATAAGGAATTAAATATATAAATTGAGTATGAAATATATCAAATCAATATGCAAGCTAAAGTTCGACGTCGAGCTATGACAATCTCAAGCTGGGATAGTGAGAACAACAAATTATAAGGCAATTTTGATAAACAGTAAGTAAACTAGCAAAAGAGTAATGTGCATATATTTTCTTATCAATAAACTGTGGGTTAAAAATGAATGGGATCCCTCCTTTATATAATAGGAGAGTCCTAAATAAGGTACACTTCTAATTATAGTAGGAAATCATATTTGACAGGTGTCTAACAACCAAGACCAATCCATTCCGAAATTTAAGTCGTGATCTTCGGACCGTTGCGGATATCTCGCTCTTTTCGTTACTTGAATCATAACGGTATTATCTTGAAGCATGTCTTCTTCTAACCTCGGTAGATGATATCGACCTCGTAATTGGAAAGGAGCTTCGACCCCCAGCTCGGCGTCCTGACCTTCCATCATGGTATCACTTTCTCCATTGAAAAACGAAATCAGAGGATTTCCACCCTATACATAATGGTTGACTTTCAAACACTTAACATTTATATTAGATTCTGAAATAAGATAAATTAAAAGAAATTTTTAGAACAAGGAGATTCGAAGAACTTTTCTAGTTACTTTTTTCCATATTTCTAGTTTTTCTAGCTATTTCGTTCTCTACGTCTAGTTGATAGAATTCCGTGGAAAAGAATTTTATTTCCTCCAGGCTAAAGCAATATGTTGAACAATTTCCTTCATTGAAGAACTTTCAGAAAGAGGATGTATAACACGATTTATGTATCTAGGCGTGTATTAGCACAGCTAATTTTGGTATCAACCTACAAAAAAAGTCTACAACTAATCATTGTATGCTGAAAACTTCTTATTTTTGTTCTTTTTCGTTTTTCTTCTACCACTCCTACTCGATTTGTTTTTATTCGTTTTAAGAGAATAATGTTTGAAGGATTTATATTAAATACCGCACTAATAAACTAAGTATAATTCTACAAATAGAGTCTAGGATTTATTCTTATATTTGTATACTGTCAAAATTGGGATGCCCCGTTTTGTTCGATTGAACAAGGTTGGAACGTAGTAGATCAAGTTTAGACCTCGATTTTTATCTATGGCGCGGGGCTAATTTATCAAGACCCTGAGACCAATTTAGCTCGAGGCCGATCAAGATCGAGATTAAATAAGATGGAGATTGAAGCTAAGTCGAGTAATAGAAAACTGAGATATCCGGGATCGTCCAAGGATCGTAGCGAGAATCTCGGGAGGGATCAAATCAAAGACGGCTAATTAACTAATCATGTAGTTTTCTTCTATAATTAGAGTTATACCGTAATTAGGATTCCTCTACTACATAAAGAGGAGTCAACATCATTTGTAGAAGGGACATTCAAGCAGATCAAAGCAATACAATAATCTCTCTTTAATTTACATTCTCTTGTTTACTAGTTTGTTGTTTTTTAACTGTTCTTGCTCTACTAGCTCGAGGGTATTCAAACTAGGGCCTCTGTTTAAACATTGGTTTGCGTTACATTATTGTCAATTTTCATTACTTATCGTTATGTCTATTAATTGATATTAGGTGAAATCATGTATTCTTAAAATCACATTATAAATTTAATTATTATCCAGTTTTCTGGGGTAAATAGTTTAATGCCTACCGAGGTGCTAAGAATAACAGTGATTGCCTGATATTAATTTTCATAATACACACTACTTTACCTTGTTCTTGTGAGTGTTTTTTATTTCAGGATCAACATGTCAAACTCGCAAATATTACCCACTCACGTCGACAACGGCCTCGGTTTCCATGGAGAAAACGACAATATAGCCGCCCCAGGGATCAAAGTTCCTCAGACTGGCCTCGAGGAGGTACCAATTGTAGATCCTGTCAATGTTAGTTCACATGTCTCCCTAAATACAAATCTGGCATTAATCTTGAAGGTAGTGTGCATAGGGAAGTTCGATTAGGTGGTCGAGGTACGCAAGGCGGAGAAGATAGTGGAGTCAACCTCCAGTTGATATATGAAATGCTACAGGCTCGGGAAGCCGCTATAGCGCAACTATAGAATCAACATCGAGCACTAAGTGGGATCGACTCAGAAGCTTTTCATAGGGCCGAACTTATACTAGAGAGATCGAACACCAATGTCTCGGGAACTGGCTCTGCAATTATTAAAATGCTTGAGGAGCTAACTAATGGATTGAATTAGGAGAAAAAAAATCGAGGCGAGTGATAAAAAGGTAAAAACATACAATTCATGGGTTGACTAAATTTCGGGGGCACCACCGATTCTAAAGGCTTTGGATTCGAAGAAGTTCTTTTAGAAGCCTTTCCCTCCAAGTGCAGCTACGAATCTCATCTCGAAGGAATTCTTCATGCCATAAATTCCCAAATACTATGGAACCACTGACCCTAATGAGCATGTTGCTTCTTATACATGCGCCATTAAGGGAAATTACTAGGAATATGATGAGATTGAATCTGTGTTGCTAAAGAAATTCGGAGAAACTCTATCAAAGGGTGCCATGGTATGGTACCATAAATTACCACCTAATTCTATTAAATTATTTGCTATGCTTGCAGATTCCTTTGTAAAGGCACAAGTTGGAGCCATTAAGGTTGCAACTAGCAAGTCGGACCTATTCAAGATAAAGCAAAAAGACAATGTTATGCTCAGGGAACTTGTATCTCAATTTCAAGTGGAACAGATGTATCTGCCACTGGTCACCGACGATTGGGCTTTTCAAGCCTTCACTCATGGTCTTAACGAACGGAGTTCCATAGCTTCATAGAAGTTTAAGCAAAGTCTAATCGAGTATCTGAATGTCACTTGGGTATTACACCTCTTTTTTACACGGCTACCCCGAAGGATAAAAATGCATAAGGGAGTTTTCCAATTAAACTGGCATTATTCGAAATGGGATTATTTATTTAGGGTCACCACTTGGGATAGGTTTGACTTTTGGTGAACCAAGTCACCGGTTTATTTAGAATCCCAAATCGAGGAAATGTTTCGACTGTCCAAATGGAGTCTGCGGACCATAAATTCTAGGTAAGGAATTCTGTTGACCCGAGGGAAGGTGTTAGGCACCCTCGGATCCCGTGGTTCTAACACGCTCGCTTAAACTATTATAGATGGATAAAACTATGATTTTACACATGTTCATCCTAAAAATCCAATTTTGATACTTATAACATTTTAAAGAAAATTTGCGATGACACTGAAACTCGTCGCGAACCATGTCACATAAATGCATACGTAGTTTTTGACATATTTTAACTTTATCGAGATTTGGATTTGGGTCACATAAATGCGCACCCTTACTTAGGAAGATAACATTATTAAAGACGCGCCTAAAAGTGACTAACGCATTATTATCTTTGCGGGAAGCCGTGAAGTTCGCTAAATGGCATCTACCGAATCTCTAAGAATTTTAATATAAAAATTTCACGAGGGGTGCGTAATTTATAGGTTCCATTTGGCACGGCACACCTCGTGTATCATTTTTAAAAGGTCAGTCCTAAGCAAACTAGGATTTTCTATCGAATACGTCTCTAGTCGTCCTAATAGATGACATCTAAGCCTTCGCTTCAACTTAAAACCAGAACAAAGGACAACCTCCCAATTAAATTTGCTACTTAATACCAAAGGCCCACTACGTTAGTAACAGGTTTGCATTAATAATCTAAAGTGGAAAATCATGAAATTAATCACAAATCTGATTTAAGGAGCTGAGATTTTCCAGTGGTCAACTCCATAACTGATTCTGATGATCAGTGTTAATTGTGAATATTTCAGGAACACTGAATTTATGAAGTGAGATTAAGAGCAAAATTGCCACAGGAAGTATCCACAGAATAAGTGCAGAAATGGTCACTTTTAGAGGCTATACCACCTGATCTTAATAAATTAACTCATACAGCTACTAAGTATATCTTCAGAAATCATTGCACGTTGAAAATTGATATTTTAAAATCCATATGAGATCATGTAGCATGTTAAAATATTATTGACTATGTCAATGCAAATTACCAATTTAAATATATACGTTTTACACCTGGCTCGACACTAAACAACATGTTTTACCTATTGAACTGAACAAACCCAGAGCTGCATGAACATCTATACTAGTACATGATATGACAACATCATAACTAATCATGCAGTCCAGGTACAGTCTACATTACACAGTCCCAAATTTATACAAACACAAATCAAGTTAAGCTATATTAGATATTACAAATCATTTAAGACTATTCGATTCTACACTATAAGAGGCCAACCAGGCTCAGTTCAAGGAGCGAATGCATGGAGTGTTTATCATTTCAATTTTAAACCGTGACTATATCAGATCAGGTTCATGTGTGTGTACATGGAATAATAGCAAAGAATAAGCACCTATGAGTAGGTAAGCAAGAGATAATAAAATCAGCAAAGCTACCAATAGATTAAACAATAAACCAAAGCTCGAAACCCAAGAACAAATAAAGAGTTTTTGCATAAAATAAGCCAAGGATCTACATACCTCTAACACAAAATCCAGGATGAATTCAATGTGGTTGATTTTAATGGAACAGAAATTTTTGCATTGTTTTGACTTTTGTATTTTTAAGTCTTCACTAGATATCCCAAAATCAGCTCTACTATTTTTTATTTTTACTTTCTTACTAGGAACTAATTCAGAAGGAGTTTTAGAAGTTTTTTTTTCTTTTAGTCAGAATATCTATGCCTATATAGGAAAGTAAGCTAGGGCCAAATTTCAGCTCTTATTGTAACCTTTATTCCTTTCTAATTTTTCAGTTTTTAACAGTCAGTCCTTTATTTATTTGCTTTTAGCCTAAGTTACCTTAGACTTCTGACTTGTTTACCAAGTTTTACCACATAATCAACTAAAATTTCACTAGAGACCCCTACTAGAAGCTTCTTAATTTGTTACAAAAGATTCCCTAGCCCTCAAATGCCTAAACTACCCTTCATCCAATCTGAATTTATCAAGAATGAGCAGTAAACTAACCCCAAACACTCTTTAACCCAAGTTAGATTTGACTATAGGTAAACTAAACACTCAAATGTATCCAACCAATCTTGAAATTCAATCAAAATTCTACAACTTGTGCTGAACCTGATTTAAGTCTGATCAATAAATGTTCTAAGGCTCAGTGTATCAATAATAGACAATTAATTAAAACAATTAGCAATAAAACGAAATGCAAGATGGAAATAGTTATATCCTAACAACTTAAATTGGTCCTTAAATATTCAATTTAAATCATTCAAACATGATGTTCATGGATAAACACAGAACGAATCAAATCATAACTCAGAAATCTAGACATCCAGTCACTTGAAATGAAATAAGGAATCATTCATAGCAGATCATCAGTAACAATTTAGAAATGACATAAACAAAGGAACAAAGATCTGAGGGAACCTAAACCAAAATTCTAAACAAAAACTAACAAAGAGTCATTGACAAAAATGCAAGAACAAACAACACAAAACAAAAATGGAGCACCAAGACGAAGGAATAAGAAATTGAATAAAGAAACTTAGCTTAGCGACTAGCCGTAGTCCAAAACCCATGAACCCTTAAACTCCTATGGTTTCCGGCCAACCTTCGATTTCAAATTTGGAAGATTTTTTGACATTCGAGGGAGACTAATTAGGGATTTAAGAGGAGGAGGGTGAGAACAATACATGGTGTGAGTTTGGTTGGGTTTTGGAAGGGTTGCGTTTTGGACCGGGTTCTTTGATTTGATATTTGAAAAAATCCGGTCATGTTTGAGGGTTATTGGTTACAGATTCATGGAGAGGAAGGCGAGGGGGTTGTCTGGTGTAATTTTTGTTTTGTTTGGTGGTGGCGCCGCCGTAGGCGGCGGAGGCGGCATCCATTTTTTGAAGATTCGAGGAGTTGGGCCAACATTTGAGGAATTATTTTTAGGGAATTGGAAAGAGAAGGAAGAGGTGGTTCAGTGGTGTACTTTTGGGTGAGATTGGAGCTTCGCCGCCGGTGGAGACGATTTCCGGCCGGCGGCAGTGAGGTGGAGGGTCGGCGGAGATGATGGGTACAAGGAAGAGAGAGTTGGTCTCTACGGTTTGTAATGGATTCGGACAGTTTTATTAAATATTCAATATTGAACCAGGGCCGTTGGATGATGATGGACGAACGGCTGAGATCATGTGCCTAAAAACAACGTTGTTTTGGGGCATCTCTAATGAGAGACCGGGTTAGGGACGAGTTTGGACCGGTTTATTGGTGGTTTAGACGGGTGGGAAGGGTTTTGATTTGGGCCACAACCAGCATTGACCCAATATCAGGCCAGCCTATATTATACCTCTTTTTCTTTAATTCTTTTTTTCATTTATCCATTTTTCTTTTGTTTATTCATTGATTTTAAAAATCAAACTAAAAATTAAATCTGAAAAATTTATTCAACCTACCTAATTAAATCACAATATCATTTTAAAGGAAATTAAAATCAAATCAAGCAAATCAAAGTTTCTTTGTGATTTTTTTATTTTGTAAAAAGTCTATTTACTAATAACTCCAAACAAAAACCATGTAAAAATCACATTCTAAATGCTCATGTAATTTTTTGTAGTTTTTATGACGTATCATGCATGCACAAATAAAAATACACACAAAAATACATAATTAAATCCTAAAAATCGAAAAATAGAAGGAAAAATCCTAATTATAAGAATTTTGTAAGAGTAATTTTAGCGGGGCAAAAATCACGTGCTCACAGCTGCCTCTCTTTCCCTTGAAACTCGAAGGGTTTTTGGTCAAAGATAAATGAGCGACATGAGGAGTTTTTTCCTGCTCAAAACTCCAGGAGACGCATTTTTAAAACTGTCTGACCGAACCTCACTTCAAAAGTTGCCCATATATCCTTGGCAATAAAAAAATCATATCAGTATAGTTGTGGAGTGTTCGGTAGCTGGGACTACCATGAGCCATCCCCAGCATAGACTAAGAAATTTCTTTCTTTCATTCCCCGGCATAACCGGAAGGGCTCGTCTCTCCATCCCCAGCAGAACCTGAGGAACCTTCTCTTCTCTCCGCCCCCAGCATAACTTGAGGACCCCTCTTCTTCCTTTATTCCCCAACATAATTTGAAGGCTAAATCCTTTCTATCCCTAGAATAACCTAAGGGTCTTTCCTTTCTCTCTCTATCCCCAGCATAGCCAGAAGAACTTCTGTGGCCTTTCATTCCCCACCGCTCCTCAGCATAACCTGAGGGCCTTTCTCTTTTCCTCCCCAACAGGAATCTTTCCTTTCAAATCCCGGCATAACCCGTGGATTTCCCTAGCATAACCTAGGAGTTTTTCCTTTTCAATCCCAACATAACCGCGGATTCCCCTGGCATAATCCAGGAGTCTTCTCTTTCTCAATCCCGGCATAACCCGCGGATCCCCTAGCATAACCTAGGAGTTTTCTCTATCCAATTCCGGTATAACTCGCGGATTCCCCTGGCATAACCCAGGAATCTTCCCTTTCTCAATCCTGGCATAACTCGTGGATTTCCCTAGCATAACCTAGGAGTTTTCTCTTTTTAATCCCGGAATAACCCGCGGATTCCCTAGCATAACCTAGGAATCTTCCCTTTCTCAATCCCGGCATAACTCGCGGATCCCCTGGCATAGCCTAGGAGTTTTCTCTTTCTAATCTTGGCATAACCCGCGGATTCCCCTGGCATAACCCAGGAATCTTTCCTTTCAATCCCAGTATAACCCGCGGATCCCCTAGAATAACCTAGGAGCCTTCTCTTTTTCATTCCTGGTACAACCCGTGGACTTTCTTCCCCTTCCCCGGCAAGGACCTTTCACTCCTATCCCCGCATAACTTGCGGATTCTCCTTTTACCCCAGCAGGAACATGTCTCTTTTCCGGAATAACCCGGCTATTCGCCAGCGTAACCTGGTAATCTCCTCAAAAACACATAATCCCGTTTTTATTGTTTTCAAATAGGAATAGTTTAGACCTATGCTGCAAATAACTCACAAAATTTTCCTCGTGAAAACTGGGGTAGAAAATTTTGTTCGTTTGTTGGTTTTTATGGCCGAACAGGTTTTACCACAGGGCACATGATTTGAGATGACCGGACGAGTGAATCTCAATTCAGGAAAAAGGAAAAGAAGAATAGAAAGAAAGGAAACAAATCCATAATGGTTGGAAAAGAAGACGTAGAATATCCAGACTTGATTCAAAATCACAAATCATGCATGTCCCAGCTGATTTTAATACTGAACAAAGGACCGAAACCTACAGCCTACGATCATCAAGTTTCAGATTGAAGTCCGTGGCAAGTCCAACAAGATTCAAGATCAAGCTTTCAAGTTAGATAGGAATCTTGTAACTCATAGTAGATGGATATGCTATTTTGGTTCCTAATTGCTACAAAGTCAAAAGATCATGCAGATAATTTGCATCAACAAAGAGTTATGCAATGTTAATCTGGCTTGAATGAATCATATGATAAAGATAGAAGGCAAATCCTTATGAAAACAAATGCTCCTAGTCTAAATCAAGCTTATGCCATGATTATTCAAGATGAAAGCCAACAGAAAATATGAGTGAATAATGTAGTTAGTTGTACTAATAAAGTAGAACCATCAGCTATGCAAGAAGGAAGAGGAAGAGAAAGGAGACAATACCTCAAGTGTGAATTATGTCATCTAAAAGGACATACTAAAGGAAAATTGTTACAAAATCATTAGCTACCCTACTGATTTTGTTCCTAAAGAAGATATGGTGAAGGAATAAGGACTCGAGGTGATTGGCAGTTGAGTCCTTACACTGCGAATAAGAATGGTTAGAACGGCACAAATGCTAGTAAACCAAGATTGAATAATCCTAATACTGGCAAGCATGGTGGCAATGGTGTTGGTAAACCAGGTGGATGGAGAAGAGCGCTTATGGCCATAATCAACAATGCAGATGAAACTACATCTTATAAGCAGGATATGAGATAGAGTTCATGTGGAGCTGCCGAGAACAAGGGATATCATCACATCACTAATGACCAATACAATCGAATTTTGAATCTCTCGAATAAGGAATCTGGGGAGCATCAATCAAATATGGCAGGTACAGATGAGGTTAAGTGTTTGATGAGCAGATTTACCCAAAAATAACATGAAAAGGAAAGGGTTGTAGATTCAAGGGCTACTCATCACATCAATTCTGAGTTAGAATCACTACAAGACATTAAATGTACAAGGAAAATTGATAGAGATAGGGTGCGTCTTCCTACTGGAGAACATGCTGATATTACTCATATTGGTAGTGCAACCTTATTAGACAAGAGAAAGTATAAAGATGTTCTTTATGTTCCCAGTTTCAAGTTTAATTCGCTCTCAGTAGCAAAATTAACAAAGGAGTTGAAATATAATACCAATTCCTTTCCTGATTTCTGTGTGTTTCAGGATCTTTGGAATGGCAATTTGATTGGGATTGGTAAAGAAAATGAGGCCTATATGTGGTTAGAGGACTGGCTAGCAGAATAAAGGCACTTAATACTATAAGCATGGCAAGAAAAGATTCATGTGAAGTATAGCACAACAAGCTAAGCCACCCTTATTCATCAATAATGAAGCATGTAGTAGGTTTACATAATAAGAGCAATGAAATGTCACAAATTGTTTGATATGTCTATTAGCAAAGCACACTAAATTAAATTTTTCATTGTGCAGTTCTAGAGCAAAGGTAGTATTTTGTCTTGTACATATGGACCTACGAGGACCCTATAAGATTGGCAGATATGATAAGAAACAATACTTCTTAACGATTTTTGATGATTACTTTATATATACATGGGTGTTTTGTTGCAGCTAAAATATGAAGCAATAGTAGCAATAAAATAATTTATTACTATGGTTCAAAACCAGTTTGTTGTTGTGATTAAAATGATAAGATTCTGCAGATAATAGATCTGAATTCTTTAATGCATAATGTATTGAGCTACTAACAGGTCTTGGCATAATTTACCAAAGTAGATTTCTTATACTCCACATCAAAATGGCATAGTGGAAAGAAGATACAGATATATACTTGACATTGCAAGAGCTTTGAAGTTTTGAGGAGCAATTCTAATCAGATATCGGGGAATGTGTGTTAAGACAACAGTATACCTGATCAATAGGTTACCATCAGGTATTTTAGGGGCAAAACTCCATATGAGTTTTAATATCTTATGAAGGAATATTGCACATTTGAGAGTAATGGGTTGTTTATGCTATGCAACAAATTTGGTCAAGACAGACAAGTTTGTAGAAAGGGCCAAAGACACATGGGATATTCAGATACACAAAAGGGCTACACGATGCTTGATTTAGCCATAAGTCAGTTCTTTACAAGTAGAGATATTATATTCAAAGAATCAGAGTTTCCATTTGTTAAGAAAGATGCAAAGAGTTCATTGAATGCATAGGAGTACATAGAGCAAGGAGCACTGCAGTTCTCACCTCTGCACATACAACCAGGTAGCAACATATATGATAGAAATTTATCCACCCCAACAATAGAAGATATGAGTGTGCAAGGCAATAGGAAAAATAATTTGCAAGAAAATCTACTATCCCTACAGAAGATAAATACTGATGGTATGTAGGAAGTTTCTCAAAATGTGGAGGATATAGCTATTGTTCATGCAAATACACAAAGGGATGGACATCAATAAGATGCCGAAGTTTCAATCAGCAGGCAGGAAGATGAAGGTGGAACTTAAGACCTAATAGAAAATCCACAAGAAAAGTTAAAAAGACAATATGGATGAAGGATTATATCACAACAAAGAAGACAACTGGTTGCACCTATCCTATCTCTAACTACCTGACCTGTGATCATACGAGTACATATTATCAATGTTACTTGGCTAAGTTCTTTCAGCTAACAAAACCATAGACATTCAAGGAAGTAGTGAGGGGCAACACGTGGATTGAAGATATGAATCAAAAAGTAAAGGCATTAGAAGAAAATAACATATAAGAAATAGTGAACTTACTAGAAGGCAAGAACATTGTTGGATCCAAATAGGTTTACAAGATCAAGTTCAAGGCAAATAGAGAAGTAGAAAGATTTAAGGCAAGGTTGGTTGCAAATGTACAGCTAAAGGGAAGGTTTAAATTATCATAATACATTCTCACCAGTGGTAAAGATTGTCACAATGAGATGTGTCATTTCATTAACTATATCAAGAGGTTGAAATCTATTTCAAATGGATGTTTATAATGCATTCTTACAAGGAAATCTGCATGTGGAAGTGTACATGGATCTGCCTTAGGGTTTCAAAAGACAAGGAGAGCAAAAGGTGTGAAAATAGATCAAACCTCTATATGGACTTAAATAGGAATCTCGACAGTGAAATATCAAATTGACTAAAGACTTACTAAGAGCAGGTTTTAAATAAAGTCATCATGACTACTCACTATTTATACTGAGAAGCCAAGAGTGAATAGTAATCATTTTGGTGTATATAGATGATCGCATCATCACAGGAAGTAGCTTAGTTCTAATCTAGAAAGCTAAAAACATATTGCATCAAAGTTTTAAGGTAAAGGATCTATGAGAGCTCAAATACTTTCTAGGTATTGAAGTTTTGAGATCTAAGAAGGGAGTGTTGCTGAAACAAATGAAATATATATTATAACTAATCTAAAAAATGGGGTTAAGTGGAGCTAAGCCTACAAGCACACCATTAGAAGTGAATTCAAAATTAACCTCAATAGAGTATGGTCAAGCAAATAGAGTCACAGGAGATCCACCTCTACATTGTGCTAGTGCCTATCAAAGATTAGTAGGAAGGCTTTTATATGTTACCATCACTAGGCCAGACATCAATTATGTAGCGTAGGCATTAAGTCGATTTATGAAAACACCAAAAGGTCTCACTGGGATGCTACCTTAAGGGTAAGACAATTGAAAGAATCTTTGGGACAAGGGTTTTGATGAGGTCTAATTATGTAGAGACACTCACTTGTTGGTGTGACTCTAACTGGGCTGCATGTCTGAACACTAAGAGATCAGTCACTGGATATGTCATCAAGTTTGGAGATTCAATGGTCTCTTGGTAGTCGAAGAAACAACAAACTGTGTTAAGGAGTTCAGCTCAGGCAGAGTACAGGAGTATGGAAGCAAGCATTGCTGAGATAACCTGGTTACTTAGCTTATTCAAAGAGCTTGGTATGAGCATAGCTCAAACAAATACAATCTTCAATGAGAGCAAATCAGCTATTCAACTTGTAGCAAATCTTGTACTTCATTAATGAACCAAAACTATACAGATCGATTGACATTTTATTCGAGACAAAATCAAGGAATGGACATTCAAAGCAGTGTATGTCAAAACTAAAGAGTAGCAAGCAGACTTACTAACTAAGGCTTTAGGAACAACTCAACATGTTCATCTGCTTGGCAAGCTTGGAGTGTTCAACATCTTGCACCCTCCAGCTTGAGGGGACATATTGTAATGTCATGTGCTATTTCATATGATCAGTTAGTTAGGTTGTTAAGAGACATTAGAGTTGTTAAGAGTAATTAGTTAGTTAGGTTGTTAAGGGTAGATTAGTCATTTATATTCATTAATTTTCTTCTCCTTTACTATCTTCTTTATAACGATGCTGAAGATCAATAGAACAGCGGCTTTGATCATTTTCTAATTCTCGACTCTCTGTCTCTCTCTTAATTCCTTCCAGAATCATCCTCTATTGAAGTCCTTAGACGATCCTTGCATTTTAGCAAAGCATCCTGGTGAAAAGAATTTCTCTAATAGATTGCAGGCTTCGGTTGTCGTAGTCTCCAAGAATGGGACGCTACAACTCAAGTACATGACATGTATTGCCTGTTTTGTGCCTACGATTGCATGGATTTATGTTTTGGGTTATGCCACCTCTAGCCTTAAAAGCACGCATTTGATATGAACTCGTGCTATGCCTTATAAAGCTCATCACTTAACCCTTGGATCGAGATCCACAACTATGGATTCCAATTATTCTTTTTTTATTTTTTACTTTCATCAAATATGATCTACTATTCTTATTTGTTACTTGACCATTAACTTCTTATTTAAAGAATGGTTCCCTCTTCCATTCCGATATGGGATTCACCTAAGGTAACATGTGCACCCCTTCTTCATAAGTACTTTGCCAACCTAGAAGCCTGACATTCATATTTGGCCCACCCTCATTGGTTTGCCCTTCATCATGGGCATCACACTAGATCTGGGAATTTTCTCTTCCCTTAAGCTAAGAACAAAAATCAAGATCCTCACGAATTATAGAGTATTTCATTACTCTCTTTCAGGTAATTTTATCCTAATGACTGAATCTCTTCCTTAATTTTACATTTATCCTATAGCAGTGTAGCAGAAAATATGAAATGTATGACAAGTTTGTCATTATCTCAGGTAGTTGTCCATTAATCTAAACTACTAGAAGACAGCCGCAAACAACTTCAAATTACTAGGGAAACCACCTCTGTTTGACCAAAAAGTGTTAAACTTTTTGATTAAACCAATTAATGATGAGAAGATGAGTAAATCTTAGTTAAGGATAATGAAATATAGACCAAATGATAGTTAAAGTAGGCAAGATGAAAGACAGTAATTAATATGTTGGAGTGATTATATATTCATAAATGCAGTGACGTTAATATGCAATGGATTTGAATAAATGCGGCTAACATAATCAAGAGAAGTTACTACCCAATTATTGTGATCTTTCGTAGAGCCTCATCCTTTGACAATAGTGCAGAAAGAGAAGAGGTATCAGATGATTGTGGACCCCTGGGATCTGTTAGTATATGTCACACCTCCTTTTCACACTTACACGTGGCTACCCCGAAGGATGACACATGTATAGGAGTTTTTCCAACTAAATTGACATTATTCGTAATGAGATTAATCATTTATTCAAGAGTTGCCACTTGGGATAGGTTAGGCTTTTGGTGTCCCAAGTCACCGGTTAATTTAAAATCCCAAATCAAGGAAATATTTTGACTGCCCAATTGGAGTCTGCGAACCAGAAATTCTTGAGTAAGGAATTCTATTTACTCGAGGGAAGGTGTTAGGCACCCTCGGATCCCGTGGTTCTAGCACGGTCGCTTAAACTATTATAAATGGATAATTTCCTGATGTTTATACATGTTCCTCCTATAATGCAATTTTAAAATTATTAATCGCTTTATTCACTTTTAGGAATATTTGCAACATCAATAAAATGTGTCTCGAACCATGTCACGTAAATGCACCCACGATCTTCGACATACTTTGACATCGTTGAGATTTCGATTAGGGTCACATAAATGCGCACCCGAATTTAGGAAGATACTTTATTAACAAATTTGCGCCTATAGCAACTACGTCTTTTGAAATTCACGGGAGGCTGTGAAATTTGCTAATCGGCACTTCCAATTTTACTAAGTGTTTTATCAAATTAAGGAGCTTCGTGGTGTTTGATTAGGTGAACGTGGCCCACTTTATTTTATAAGGACATCCTAAAGCACACTAAATGCTCTATTATTCTTGTATCTAGAGATGCTCTAATAATTTACAGATGAATAACACACTCGGAAACTCAGTATTCACATTTTAGCCTAATTCATGGCTAAATATACACATTGGGCTTCAGGTTTTGGCTAGCTCGGGAACATACATTGCTTATGCTATGACTTGAAGCTATTGGGCTTTCCGATTGGGCATAGAGATATTGAACTAACGAGTCCATTATAAGAAATTCACAACGGTCATTCCTTCAATTGTATTACAACCATTAAAACTATACACCTGGTTATTACAAAGTATATTACAGGTATTTAAATGAGAAAACTAATGCAAATGATTTTTCTCATTAATAAGTTGTAAATCAGATTTCAATCCTGAGATTTAAAGAAAACTACTCGAAGTTTACATTATTCCTAGTACACACATTTAAATGTCGAATTTCTAATATAACTCAGTTGGCAAAGGCTAAATAAACTTTGGATCAACTATTGCAAAAATCTACTGAAAACTTAGACAAATAATAGAAAACAGTCTTGATAAAGTCCAAGATTAATACATGCTTAGATTGAGTATCAACATCAGAAATATTCTAAGGAAACAAATATAATTGCATCATTGGATTAAAATCAAAGCACTATTTTTCTCATTATCACCCAGAATCTCGCATACATATGAACATTACTTCTCAGCCTTTTGAGTGAGGATGAATACCTGAAATTCAACAAGGAAAGGGAACCTATGATTAAATTGAAGCAATAACAGTCAATCGATCAATCAACACCCAGAATTTCAGAAGAATCAAACTCCACAAGAATAAGAACAACACTAACCATCTCTGAAGAATATAGAAGAAACTAGTATGTATATATATATATATATATATATATATATATATATATATATATATATATATATATATTAATTCACTCAAGCTTTAGAAGAAAAGTCTGCTCGAAAATATATTCCAAAAGGTCAGAAAAATATCCTTCAAATGTTTAGATTTCCCATTTTTATAGTTGAAGCCTTAGGGAAACACTTTTTCCTCTTTTTTCCTTTTAGTCCCTCATTCAAATTTCAGTTTTTCCTTAATGGTCCTTAGTTTTCTGACTTGTGCCTCAAGTTTGAGGCTGAAATTATGCCTAAGTCCCTAACTAGAATGTTATAGGGGTTGTTACAAGATTCTTTCAAGCTGAAATATCTTTTATACCCCTGTTTCCCTTCCTAATTAACTAACATGAAGTTTTAACCTTGGGTTTTTCATTTGGTTTGGTCCAATTGACCATGGTCAATTGTGTTTAAGTTTTGGGCCAAATTTGGTCTGGACTAACATGCTTATTAAAAGTTTAAAAATTAGCCAATACTATTCAAGTTTTAGACAAGTATCTTACTGTGGATTTTGTAGCAACCAAACATCAATCAGGATGAACGTTCAATGTCAAAAACCAATGAACTAAAATGACCAGAAAAGGGAAACTATCCACTGATGCTTAACTTACAGAAATAACCCAATTAAGGTACTCAGTAAAACTTGAGATTGAGAAATAAATAAGAGGAATTGAACACTCAGTTCATGAATAAAATCAGGAAACTAAAGGCCGATATCAGCAATTAAAGGTTCAGCAAAAATAGATTAGCCTAATACATGCTAATACTGAAGATTAAAGTTATTTATGAAATGAAAAGCAACTAAGCAGCACAAGTAAGGTCCGAAACTAATTAGGATCTCAGGATGAAACAAATGAAAAACAAGAAACAAGGATCAATATCCATAACAAATCAGTAGGCAAAAAGATCATGTAAAATTTCAGAGCCAAAAGGCAAAGATCAATTAGTCATATGCAACCCAACTTAGAGGATTATAGAAGGAATGAATCCACAAATGACATCCGGATAAGGCACAAAACATAACAAACATATTTAAACTGAGGCCATGGCGAACATGTAAAGGTTGACATGAAACAACAATTTAAAGAAAAGACTTAGGCAAACAAAAAAATGAAAACAAGGTACTTAGCTTGTACATGTAACCCTGACTTGAATCCATTCGTTGGTTTCTGACCTCTTTTGGGAGGTTGTTTAACTTCTAGGGCAACTGGCCTTGCGGGTAATGGGCTCAAGGGTTCAGGAGCGGGAACTTGTTATTATGAGACCAAGTGAGGTCTCAGATCTAAACTTTCTTGGTGGTTAGTGGTGTTTGAGGGCTGTGGGTGGCATGGTTGGGGAGGGGTATGAACGGGGATTGTCTGAGGTGAGTTTCACCAGAATACGATGGGGTTTGAGTTTTAGGGTTAGCCTTTAAATCTATATCAAGGCGATAGAGAGTTGTTTGAAAGGAACGGATTGCGGGACAGGGAAGGGGAGGTCTAGGTGGTCTTATGGTGTAAATTTGGGACGGTTGGAGTTGGGTCGCCGGAGACGGTGGTTCCGACGACCCTTCTTTTGAATATTCAAGACGGAGGAGGGTTGTTTGAAAGAAGCTGATTGCAGGACGAGGAAGAGGAGGTTTTGGTGGTCTGGTGGTGTAAAGTTGGGTGGTTTGGTGATCGGCTGCCGCCGTGAGGCGATTTCCGGTGGTGGCGTTAGGGTGGATGCTGGGTGGCCAAGGGTGGTCATAGGGAGGCCAAGGGTGGTCATAGGGCGGTTAAGAAATGGGGATACACCGGTGTATTTTGGTACGAGGAGGTTGATAATTTTGTCTCTGAGTTTGTAGAAACGTTTGGACATATTAATGGAGTTTCTTGGAAGGAATCTGGGCTATTGGATGGCCTAAAGATCAACGGCTAGGATGCCTTGTATCTGAAACGGCGTCGTTGGAGGCTTTTGTATGTGGACTGGGTCGAGGGTTTATGTTTGGGCTGGGCACAGGTGTATTTTAAAGAGCAAAAGAGTTTGGGCCACCCAGGTCTGGCCCAATTGTGGCCAGCCTGGGTGGTTGTATATATATGTATATATTTTTTGTTTTCTTTACTTTTTGTTTTATTCCTTAATTCCTAATTCTATTTTAACAATTCCTAATTAACACAAAGAAAAATGCAACAAATTAATGTTAAACAATAATGATTAAAATGCCAGATATACTACTTGCATATATTTTTTTTTTATTTGTAAAAATAACCCTAATTAATAATTATTTTAGCAAAAACATGAAATTAAATCCTAAATGCTTTTAAACATGCATTAATGCAAACACATTGGCACAAACAATTAAATTCACATTAAATCCTAAAAACAAATATAAAAAGGAAAATCCTAAACCTGGGAGTCCTGTGGGAGTCGTCTTAGCAGGGAAAAAATCACATGCTCACAACTGCCCCTATTTGCGCGGGAACACGAAGAGTTTTTGTGCAAAGACAAGTGAGCAACGTGAGCGATTTTCGTCCGACCGAGTACTCCGTGTGAAGCACTTTGAAATATTTCTTACCGAACCTTGCTTCAAGGGTTGCCTACATATCCTTGGCGACAAAGTAATCAGGTCAGTGTAGTTCTGGAAGTTTTGGTAGCTGGGACTACCCTGGGCTATGATTTCACTACTGTTGCTGCTGTTTCTGCTTGCTGAGCTCCTTATAACACCAAAGTGAAAATCAAAGCTAAGCTAGTTAGGCCTATCAACTACGAGTTACAAGATTCTTATCTATGAGAGTCTTATAACTTGATCTTGAGTCTTGGCTAGATTTTGTAACAGACTTCGATTTGAATCTTCGTGCTCGTTTTCTGCAACCGCTGGCTTATTCTTCAGTTTTGAAATAAAGCAGAACATGCGGAGCTTGTAACTTCAATATTTTGAGCAGTTCGTAACTCTGTCCGCTTCATCATTTTGAATTCACTTCTTTCGTCTTTTTCTTCTGTTCTGAGTTGAGACTCATGCTTTCGGTCATTCAGAATCTTATGCCTTAGGATGAAGCCTGCTCCGAATCTTGAGACTCATTCTCTTACCATCTTTTCTTTTCAACCACTATTCCTCATTCTACGTTTCACCAACATCCATTCATTATAAAGATTCCTAGAACGTACCGAACACATGAAGAAATTTTTGATGCCACTCCGTTATCCATGGCACCTTCTTCTAGTGGCGAAGATATAGCAGTTGAGGAAGGGGAAAGTTCTCCCACCGTAGAGAAGATACTCTCAAGAAACCCTACGTCCCATAATAAGTTTCATAAAGAACCGGCCATTTCCCCTATTCTGGTGGTCTCTAAGACTGAGCGGGCTCATATAAATGAACTCCGGTCGGCGTATAATATTCCTCCACATATTGAGATGGTCCCTGTTGGTAGGGACTTCGTGGAGGTCCATAGACCGTGATACTGTGCTTTCTACGTATATCCCTTTGTGATCGGTCACACCCTCCCTCTTCTTTTGCTGGAAGAAGAATTATGTTGGTTTTACAAGGTCTGCCTAGTGCAGATGTCTTCATATATCTATAAAACATTTCTAGTATTGACAAAGTATGCGGAGTTGGCAGGGTGTGAAGTACGTCTTCATCACCTTTTACACTTATTTTCCTCGATTTTTTATAAGGGCAACATGATACACTTGCAGCATCGTGAGACCAGGGGGTTAGAGGTCGGAACAAACGACTAGGCGAGTTGTAAATTTTGGCACAAGTACTTCTTCATTTGGATCGAGCACCTGGTGCCGTACCCCGTTGGATTCCCATAATAGTGGAATCATAACCGTAGGTGTTGGTACTCATTGCTTACTTCTTTCTAATTTGTACTTATTCATTGCTTTCTTGTATAGCTGTGAGACGTGCATCTCTTCCCATTATCGGTATCGAGGATTGGGTAGCTCGCATA
Source organism: Nicotiana benthamiana (assembly GCA_034376525.1). Lineage (NCBI taxonomy): Eukaryota > Viridiplantae > Streptophyta > Magnoliopsida > Solanales > Solanaceae > Nicotiana > Nicotiana benthamiana. Next base: position 8,802,594 of record CM067326.1, read on the forward strand.
TTCCTTTTGTGGTGGGGAATTGAGATTGGCCCGCTTTCCTCAAATGTTGTGGGCGGAAAGTTCCATATTGTAAGTGTTCCTCTTGCTTTCCTTAAATGAAGGCTCCAGTATCGTCATTTTGTTAGGCTGTCGCATCAGCAGGGATGAAGTTTTCCCTGGCTGAATCCTCATGCGGAGGCCGTGCTCAATCCATACCGTCTAGAGATTCTTCTTTTGATGTCATTGCACGGGAATAGATCTCCTCTCAACACGTCTATCACCACATGGATGAGCCCTCTACCAGGGATGAATCACTATCGAGGAAGAGGAGGGCGGTAAAGCTTGGGAGGCCATCGCCACCAATACCGGAAAGAGCAGAACTGATGCTTCAAGGGAAGCGTCTTTGCCTAGATCAGGCATAGGTTTCGTTTTTATGGTAGATGCCATTTTGGTAGGGAGTCTCCCAGGATCGAAGGAATACATAAAGGCGGGGGATCTGTGTGATCTGCCAAGGGTGGCGCATCATCTGTCATCGGAGGAGGCCAAGTTGAGCATGTCGAGGATGTCGATTTGGATTCGGATGTTGACCCAGAAGATGTACAACTTATTTATAGCATCATACTCACGTAGAAATGAGGACGGAAGGTCCTGATCGACACATAGTCATTCCTATGGACTATAACTTGTTGGCAAATTGCGAGCAAGGAGCATCAATGTTTGCCCTTTTGTCCCCTACTTTCGAGAGCACAGTACTTAGGTCGATAAGTGAAGCAGAGTTACTGCAGAGCATTTCTGGCATGGCCCTGCAGGTAGGTGCTTTTCTTTTTCCTTTTTGTTTTTGGGTTCATTTGGTATACTTAACCTCTTCCTTGTTTTGAATTTGCTTTGCATACCAGACCCTTCTCATGGAGATTGACGATCCGTAGGATAGGCGGAAGACGGCCCTTTTTGGGAAGGTGGCCTCTAAATATAAGAAGTACCATACCAAATCGTGCATTGACCGATCACTTCACTCAGGATAGCGATTTTCCGTTGTTCCATGTGGGATCAAGCAAAAGGAGAAATAGTTGGTGCAAAAAGTGGAAGAGCTAAAAGAGTTGGACGAAGGTCTGATGAGGGCCATTGCCCAATGCAGAAAACTTGAGGCAACTCTTATGGCGAAAGAAGATGAAATCGAGATAAGTAAGGGTTGATGGCTAAGAACGCTGACCTTCAAGCATGGATGGTCACCTTAATTGCCGAGATTGATAGAAGGTCGGCGGAGGACGTCGACCTTAAGGGCGAGCTGAGTGCTAGTGATGGATTGGCTCATGCTAAAAGGGATAGGGTGGCTTCCATCTGGAAGGTAGCAGCTTTAGAAGATGCCATTCGTGTTTGTAGATCAGCACATGACAAGGAGCTAAGGCGTCTGCTCTTAAGGTAGCAAGTCTGAGGGACGTATCCAAGATCTAATGGCGGAGTGGTCCATGTTAAATGAACAAGTTACTGCTTTGATAGCTGGGGGTGTGCTACGGTAGTCGCAACCCTCTAAATATCATGCTTCAGCCGACCCTGTCGTGCTACGAGATTTATATGAGATGCAAGTTAATGGAGAAGCTCAACTTGACATGTGTAAGTCTCTTCCTTGCTGATGGGAAGGTGTCTAAAATAGAACATGGGAAGATGTGTATTAAATCATGTGCCACTCATGAGCGTGTGGTTATGACCGCGGCACGCCTGGCAGGGACGACGTTGATTATGAAAATGGGGACAAGATTGCTTCCAATTCTTGGTACAATGAGGAGTATGCCATAGGGAATGATGTGCCATACAACTTGGTTGTTTTTTTGTTGTTGCTATTTTTGTGAGGGAGCCCTTGAGCCCATTATAAAAAAAAACTATTGTAATATATCGGTTGTAATGGAACAATTACTTTTTGATTATGTATTTCTTTTCTTTTGTTGCGAGGGGGGAGGGGGGCTCTAGGCTACCCAGCCTTGTGTGATATTTTTCTATAGGTGATCGCGGAATTATAAAAAAAGCAAACAAGTTTAGTGATTCGGGCGACGTTGATTGTAAAGTATTCCATGTAACGTCGATTGTTAAATGATTTTGAGCAAGGTCAAACTCTTTATTTGGCGATGGCCTTTTCCATAAGGGTGTTATTTCGAGTTAATGTCGAAATTTTAACCTGTTGCATTTCGAACGAGGTTGAACTATTATTTTTGGCGACGGCCTTTGCCTAGGGGTGTTATTTTGAGTAAATGTCAAAATGTAACCCGTCGTGGTTCGATCGAGGTCGAACTCCTTTTCTTGGTGATGGACCTTGGTCGTAAGGGTGTTATTTTGAGCTTGTTAAAAAGTTAACCCATCGTGGTTTAATCGAGGTTGAACTCTTTTTCTTGGCGATGGCCCTTTGGCGTAGGGGTGTTATTTTGAGCTTTGTCAAAATGTTAACCCATCGTGATTTAATCAAGGTCAAACTCTTTATCTTGGTGATGGCCCTTGGCCGTAGGGATGTTATTTCAAGCTTATTGGAATTATAACCCATCGTGGTTCAATCGAGGTCGAACTCTTTATCTTGGCGATGCCCCTTGGCTATAAAGGTGTTATTTGTAGCTTGTCAAAATGTTAACCCATCGTGGTTCGATCGAGGTCAAATTCTTTTTTTGGCGATGGCCCTTAGCCATAGGGGTGTTATTTCGAGCTTTATCAAAATGTTAACCCATCGTGGTTTCAGGGTCGAAGTGTTTATCTGAGCGATGGCCTTTGGCCGTAGGGGTTTTGTTTTGAGCTTATCATAATTTTAACTTGCCGTGGTTCAATCGAGATAGAACTTTTTATCTTGTGATGGTCCTTGGCCGTAGGGGGTGTTATTTCAAGCTTGTCAAAGTATTAATCTGTTGTGGTTCGATCGAGGTCAAACTCTTTATGTTAGTGATGGCCCTTGGACGTAAGGGTGTTATTTTGAGCTTGTCAAAATATTAACCCGTTGTGGTTCGATCGAGGATGAACTCTGTATCTTGAAGATGGTCCTTTGTCGTAGGGGTGTTATGTTGAGCTTGTCAAAATATTAATCCGTTGTGGTTCGATCAAGGTCAAACTCTTTATCTTGGCGATAGCCCTTGGCCGTAGGGGTGTTATTTCGATCTTGTCAAAATGTTAACCCGTTGTGGCTCGATCAAGGTCAAACTCTTTATGTTGGCGATGGCCCTTGGCCGTAGGGGTGTTATTTCGAGCTTGTCAAAATATTAACGCATTGTGGTTTGATCAATGTCCAACTCTTTATCTTGGCGATGCCCCTTGGATGTAGGTTGTTAGTTCGAGCTTGTCAAAATATTAACCGATTGTGGTTCGATCAAGGTCGAACTCTTAATTGTGAATGGAGATCGATTGAGAGAAACGTTGAGTAAAATGTTGCTTTATTTCAATTATTGAAGTATTGTACATGTCAGTTTCATACATATTGGAGAAGTTTACTTGTATCTAGTCCCTTCATCGTTCATCCTAGAGATATCACTAGAAGGTGGGGCGATGAACTATACTTTGAACTTTGAGACGTCCCCCTCATCGCTTCGTTAAAAACCTCCCCGAGAAAACCCAATTGGGACAAAACTCGGGTGAGGAAAGAAGAGTACGACTTGAGTGGTTTTGTTTCTCAAAAAGTGAAAGTATTTGAGATGGGCGACATTCCAGTTGTTTTGTAGTAGTTTTCACTCCATTGATTCTAGGTTAAATGCCCATTTGCTTGCTATTACTGAGATTTTATATGGCCCTTCCCAGTTGGTTCCCAATTTTTCTTCTTTTAGATCTTTGGTTGCTTGTGTTTTGTCCTTGAGAACGTAGTCCCCGACTTTGAGTTGTCTTATTTTGGCCTTCTTGTTATAGTACTTTTCTGCTTGTTTTTTGGTACAATCCTTACATGAGCCATATCTCTCCATTCTTCTACTTCGCCCAGGTCTTGTATTCTGTTCTCATTGTTGTTTGGTCCACTATAGTTGGAATATCTTAGGATGGGTTCTCCAACCTCAACATGTATGACGACATCAGTTCCATAGACTAATGAATATGGTGTTTTGTCTGTGCTAGTTTTTGGCATGGTGTGGTACACCCATAATACTTCTAGTAGCATATTCGGCCATAGCCCTTTTACGTCCTCAAGCTTTTGATTTAATATATTCAATATTGTTTTGATGGAGGATTATGCCTGACCATTGCTAGTAGGATGATATGCTCTAGAGAGTATTCGCTTGATGCACCATTTTTTGAAGAACTCGGTCATCTTTTCTCCGAGGAATTGAGGTCCATTTTCGCAGCTGATTTCTTTGGGGATACCAAAACGGCATATGATTCTTTATATATGAATGTGATGACTTCATGTTCGTGTATTTGGCCTAATGCACCTGCTTCCACCCATTTGGAGAAGTAGTCAGCTAAAACTAAAAGGAAGCATATCTTACCTCGACATGTTGGGAGGCGTCCGACGTTGTCCAATCCCCATTTGATGAACAACCATGGTGAAGTGACAGAGTGATGGAGTTCTCCCTCTTTGTGTATCAATGCTGCGTACTTTTGGCATTACCCACATTTCTTGACATAATCCGCTGCTTCCCTTTCATAGTGAGCCAATAGTATCCTGCCCGAATGAGGCATTTGACGAGGGCTCGGTTGCTTGTATGAGCACCACAGTGGCCTTTATGTACTTATTCGAGCACATTCCTTATTTGATTTGTACTACGCATTTAGCCAAAGGGTCACCGAACGTTCTTTTGTAAAGATCATGGTTTATGAGGTTGTACCTGGCCGCCTGTATTCGAAGCCTTTTGGCTTTCTTTTTGTCTTTCAAGAGTCTTCTTCCTTGCAAATATGTCATGATATGGTTGCGCCAATCCCAAGTTATATTTATGGAATGTACCTCTACTTGGTCTGTTGACGAGTAGAGGAGGGTGACCACATTCTCCTTGGTGATAGTTTTTGTCGTTGCTACTAGTTTGGCGAGGCCATCTACTTCGATGTATTGCGCCTAAGGTATCTGATCGAGTCAGCATTCATTGAATTTCGGCAGTAGCTTATGGATTTTTGCACTGTATTTTTGTAGCCTTTGTTAATTGATTGGGAAAGTCCCTGTAATTTTGTTTAGCACGAGTTGTGAGTTGCACCTGAGGACGACTCATCGTGCACCATATTTGAGAGTCAGTTTCAATGTAATTACGGCATCGTACTCGGCCTCATTCTTAGCCATATCGGGGCAGCGTATGTATTGACGAATTACTTCGCCTGTTGGTACTTCAAGTACGAGTCCTAGTCCAGATCCCGACGCATTTGAAGCGCCATCGGTGTAGAGGACCCAGAGGTTAGGTTGCCAAGGGAAGATGCAAAGTGTTTCCTGCTTAACCTCGAGCGATATTTCGGTACTGAAGTCGGCAAAAAAGTCAGTGAATACATGTGACTTTATTGTTGAGCGCGCTCATAGGTTATATCATGCTCGCTCAATTCTATGGCCCATTTGGCAAATCTTCCCGACAACTTGGGTTTGTGTAAGATGCTTAAGGGAGAAGGTCATCACCACACGGTCTAAGCTTTCGTGAAGCTATGACGAAAACCAAAGCCAACTTTTCGAGGTGGGGATTGTGAGCACATGATTTTTGCCCTATATGAATTGCTCCCATAAATTCAAAACAAAATAATGTTTTCATTATTTGAAAATTTTGTGAATTTTTGTGGCATTTTCTGTCAAGTGTTTGCATTTGTCTGTGCATGTCTATTTTATTAATTAATAAAAATACAAAACAAATATTGCATTTGCATGTAGGATTTTTTTAAGTTAGGTGGTAAATTAGTTATTTCATAAAAGTGGGAAAAGTCACAAAAATAGTTATTTTTAATTTTAATTTTTGAACATGGGTAGTGTCTCCTTTAATTCGGGTCTTAATTAATTACGTTAATTATTATGTAGAGTTGGGTAATTTTACTTAACTGGGGATTAACTTAGGCTTGTTTTTATTTTAATTAGGTCAAAAAGAATTATAAAGAAATTAAAAAAGAATTTATAATAAATAAAACAAGAGAAGGAATTCCGATTTGGCTGTATTTAATTTCCAAATCCCAAGCCCAAATGTCCCCCCACCCCCGAACCCATTAAACCAAGCCTAAACACACTGACCCGGTCCGACCCACCCACTAAATTAAACAACCCCGTTTAGATGGCTAGTTGATCTGGGCCGTCGAGGTTCTTTAATAGAACAGCTCAGAAGTGGAAGTTAATTATTATATAATTGTCCTAACAAGCTATCCCCCCGTGCCCCACCCCCCAAATAATCTTCCTCACTTTGTCTCTCAGAGACCACCCAACCATAACCCTACCCACTGACCCTCTTCTCCGCCACCATAAACCTAGCGGCACCACCTCCAAACTACCTTAAAATCATATCACAAAACCAACCTGACCCCTTCATCCCAAATCTCCACCTAGCTCCTTTTGAACACACCGAGATCTTCTCGAATCTTGAATCATTAGTTGAACCCTAAAATCCAAATCAATATTCTGCGGATGATTTAGGTCTAATGTGATTTTATTCATTTTTTCTCCATGAGAACATGCGATTAATATCAAATTTGACCGGAAATTCGAAGGTTTGAAGATTCGAGCCTTTTTCTTTATGGTCCAAACTGTAGTAGGCATCTCCTCTTTTGTCTCAGATTTAATCTTCTTTTTCCATTTTCTCTTCCTTCTCTTCTTCTTGTTTTATTTTTTTTCCTTTTTTTGTCTCGAAGTTCTTTTATTCATGCATGAGTAGGTGGAGTCTTTCTCTTAATAGGCTGTAATTTTATTGGCTTACAATTATTTGTTTAGTCAATGTTGGATTAGTAAATCACTTAGACTAATTTCTTAATTACTAAAACAAGTCATCGTGTGTTATTTTATGATGCAATTTGATAATGGGGAAAAAGCCGATTGACACTGTTTGGGCATCTGATCTTGTGGGTGGATTTGGGTTAAAATCCAACTCATTTTTGTTTTAGAAAATTTGGTCAAATTAGACCCATGACCCGTTGAGGTTTCAGATAATAATAAATAGGGATAAGAAGGGTAATCGTGAAAATTGTTATGGGGAATCTCTTATAACAGATTAGTGAAGCTTCCTAAGAAGCTGGGTTGGGGTGGTTTTGATAATCTAGTAACTTTATTAGGGATAGTTAAGCAAAAAGGAAAATTCTCTAGAGATTGATAAGCAAAAAAGAAAATCCAAAAAGGGTCTAAGTGCAAATCTGCTTACTACTTAGGTTGCCTTACTTCCTTGCCATTCAAGGCAAATTTTTAAGAGATCGAATTCTAGAAAAATACAAACGGCTAAAATCTGGATGAGAGCACTGTTTCATTGAGCTTTTCTACTTAAAATCCCGAGATCCTCCATTGCAGAAGCAATTTATGCTTTATTTGGGTGTAAAATGAGTTGAGATCGAAACTAGTTTGAGGATTTCTAGTTCACTATTTAACTGAAGTCGATTTCTGAACTATTGTACCTCATTTGCTGGGTTTAAAATTGGTTTTCTGGTCCATTGCTTATTGTTGGGTTCTACTATTGTTGTTGTTTATTGCTTTTACCTCTTTTCCTTTTTTGCAGTTCTCAAGGTATACCTTCAAAAACTTATCATCGAATTGAATACTGACTAGCATGTATGAATATCTGGAAACTCAAGTTAAAGTTTAAATGGCAACATTACATTTTGATATAATTACTACTTGTTACTACCGTTATGCATGATTAAATGATTCAGTTTGATAGTAATTCAGTTTCTGGGTGGCATTGGGTTGTTGGTTCATGCTAATAGCTTAGGGTGGTTTAGTTATTTATATTAGGTGTGTAATTTCAGAGTATTAGGTATTGTAATAGTGTTTGAATTCTATTTGTATGAATGAACTGTTAAACATTTTGTAAGTGAAAAGTGCTTGAAGGTGTCAGTCAGTATTCTTGGTTTGAAATTAAAGCATGTTGTATTGAGTGTTGTCCATGACTCTGCTTTGCACTCTGAAAAGCATCACAATATTGTCTTTAGTTAAAACAACTTTTTAATGGTTTAGGTTAGTTCCAATCCCGTATGTTTGTTTGCGAGAAGTTACCTTAAGAAAAATTAAATCGCAAGCATGAGTATTTCATTAATTATGGCATCAGTATGGTTTTAATAAGGAGGTAATAAGTTACAGGTACTTAGGCTTGTCTCATCATCCTAATAACTTGAGTTGTTATCGCAGGGCCTTTCACTTAGTAAATTTGATTCAAAAATGCTGGCTGGGATAAAATTGGAAGTTCGTGTTAGTTAACTTGTGCTTGAAATTGAAATTAAGAGGTGAAGTCGTTAATTCAATAGAATGTGTCAATTAGATTTGCATTCTAATGATGTTTATGCCATCGATTGTTTTCTTGTGTGTCTGAAACCTGGGGTTAAGTAAGCCAAGTAAGGGAACGTCCCTTTTACTTGTTTGGATGTCTTGCAATCCTGATATATGCTCATTTGGAAGTTGGGGGCTCCCTTGGGCCTAAACCAGAAGACATGGACTAGTGGAGTTATGTGATGTTGCATTCTCAGCTCTTTCTTTTGCAATTGATTGTTAGGCCTCAAGCTAGGCCCAAGCTATTAAAAATGAAGTATAGAGAGTCTTGTAATTAATAATTTGGATTTGAGCATTAATTTAAAAGTATTCCTAATTCCTTTAAACTTCATTTAGTTAGTCTAGTGGAGGTGTGCCATATTAAACAAGAATAGTTTATGGCCATCTTGTTTTAATTTAGAAGCCTTTTGGTTAGAATAAAGTGGGGCGTGCCGTGCCGTGCCAAACAATCTCAATTACATGGACCTCATTTAATTAATCTTGTTTATCCTTAGAAATCGAGGCATGCCATTTAGCGAATTTTCATGGTTCTCGTAAAGTTGCAAATCGTAGTTGCCTTAGGCGCGCTATTTTAATAATTTATCATAACTCGGGTGCGCATTTTTCTTATCCAAATTCAACTCTTAACAATGTTATATAGAATGTGTTGCGGACTGCGGATGCATTTATATGACGCAATTCAAGACATATTTTAAATGGCGTTGCAAATTTTACTTAAAATGTTTATAAGCGGTTTTAAAGTTAAAATGCACATTATCTCTGGTTCAGGGTTCAGATTTCAAGCTTAAATAATTTGTTATATTTAGTTTATTATCTGATTTATTACTTGTTTGTGCCTAATGTGGTAAATGTTGCTTATTACTGCTTTGATATTATCTTAACTGTATATATAAACTGCTACGAAAGCCCTCTCTTCTCTCTCCTGAAGAGTGCATGCTGGTCGTGACTTCTTTATGTTAGTGTCATATCTCGAATAGAACAAGGTTCAGAAAAGTTGCAAAGCCGGATGATCTTTTGGTTACTAGTATACAGCCTCCTTCGGCTCGAGTTATCTGCTCGGGTAAGCAGGTCTAGAACAATACACCAAGGTTTTCAAACCTAGTATAACATAGCCTCAAGCCGGATCACTAGAAGGAATGTTTATTTGCATCATGTGCATTTTGAATTTGGAGACTCAACACAAGGGTTGGGTGTGTCTAGGACAGGTGTACCAAAAATGAAAAGACCATCCTGATGCATCTTACTTGCTACTTGTGCATTATTTGCTTTGGATTTGCATACTGACCGACTTTTGAATTAAAAGAGAGAGTTTGGAAAAGAAAATAGCAGTGTGAGGGTTAATGGAGGTAATTACTTGTTTCGAAAACCAATGTCCCAAAATATACTAAAACTCTACGAGAATTTTGAAAAAACAAAAAGAGAATTTTTATTGTTTTCAAGGAAAAAGTGGGAAAAAATGTTGGTTTTTTGATTTGTAAAAATTTCCCAAACTACACCAGTTTGATTCTCACCGTATGTGGGATATGAAGGCAACCCTCATTGGGTCCAACGTCCTTTTTGCAAAATAGCTCAAGAAGAACAAAAAAATTATTATAAATAAGTAAGGTTATGCCATTCTTGTCAAAATAGTCGAATGTCCCTCAAAAGGGCGTCGGAAGGCTATTTTTGCAAGAAAAACCGCCTTTGGCCATTTTTCAAGGTTTTGGCTGGTTAGTCAATACAGCCTTAAAATCTTCATCCACGAAGTGCTGAAAGGCTGTATTCGCAAAACAGGATTTTTATTTTTGATTTAAGATAAAAAAAACAGTGTTAACGTTGTTTTTGAGTCAAATGAGTCTTGATTTTGCTTAATCACCCTAATAAATGTGCAGAATGAGCATGAGTCAAAGTTGTAGGAAATCATTCTATCCATGATATGTGTGCTTTGGTTGTATTAGCATGATTTCCAGGTATAGGTTTTGATGAATGACAAACAATGAAGTCAAGTGTCAAACAACGTTATTATATGACAAACAATCAAGATTGAATGCCGAGAAGCATATTGATGAAGGGATTGCATGGAAAAGCCAAAAACGAGCCCAAAAGTTCAAAGACCGAAGACCCAAGGCGTAGGTCGTTAGGTAGATCCAATGTAAGGGCAACGTTTAAGTTATCTCGTCTTTTGGCTCAACATAGGTCATCATAAATATGCATAAAATCATTTAATCAAATCATATTTATCATAAACATATTTCAAATACTTCAAACAAAATGATTTTAACGTTTTCATTTTAACCAAAATGGTTTTTGAAGTAAGTTTTCGATTCTGGACAGAACAGCCAGATAATCGATTATCCTTAAGCTGATAATGGATTATGCTGAGTTTCCAGCAAAACTGGAAATTCCAGCAAGGCTGCATAATCGATTATCACCTAGAGGATAATCGATTATCTGCCAATTTCCAGCTTAAACTGGAAATTCCGCAAGGGTCAATAATCGATTATCCCCTAGAGAATAATTGATTATTCACTGACCGTTGCCTTCCCAACGTTCCGTTTTATGAACGTTGAGAAGATAATCGATTATGTAAAGTGAATAATCGATTATCTTGGCATAAAATCAGCATGATTGATTGCCTATTAAGCAACGGACATACAACCTCTACCACCTATAAATAGAGGTCTTTTTGACTCATTTGCTATGAAACAATATCTCTCATTATTCTTGAACATATTGATAACATTTCTACATCATATTTGGAGCTTTTGTTGAGCCATTTGAGAGACATTTTGTGTTGTTCATAGAGCTTATATTGTATCTCTTTATCTACTCTTCTTAGAGAGTTCTTGTTGTAAAAGAGAAAGGTTCTTGAGAAGACCATACCTTCTCATTGAGCGTTGGGTTTTCTAAGTACCTTCAATCTTAGTGTGTGAAGTCTTGTGGTGCGGTATCCACGAGCAAGTTGAAGTCTTGAGGTGAGGTATCCTCGAGCAAGTTGAAGTCTTGTAGAGTGTACATCTACGAGCAAGTGTAACGGTTTGTTAGGCACCCGTAAGCTTAACGGAGTTAGTGTAAACTCGAGAGAGTCTCTCGGAGACTGGACTAACCACACGTTGTGGTGAACCAGTATAAATTTGGTGTGTCCTCTCCTTACTATTTTAATTACTGCACTTACTTTACTCCTGCAATATTAATTCCGCAAAATTTACCGACATTCTTGTGCCTCACTATTCACCCCCCTCTAGTGAAGGGCATAAATCCTAACATTTGGTATCAGAGCCTAACTCTCTGTAAGCCTTAACCGGTTGAGAGAATGATATATATTTTTTTGTTGAGAATGTTGAAAGCATGTATGATGAGCGAAGGACACTCTACCAATAGGCCTCCACTATTTGACGGTACAAATTACACATATTGGAAAGAGCGGATGAGAATCTTCATCCAATCAAATAATTTTCGCTTGTGGCAAATCGTCAAGAACGTGAGCAAATGCCGACAAAGAAAGTTGGGGAAACTATGGTTCCAAAGGAGGAAGATGAATATAATGCCGAGGACATCAAGAAGGTTGAAAATAATGCAAAGGCCGTTAATTTGTTATATTGTGCGGTGAATCCGGATGACAATCGGAAGATTTCTTGCTGCACAAACGCCAAGGAGATGTGGGATAAGCTTGAGATCACTTATGAAGGTACGCCTCAAGTCCGAGAATCAAGAGTTGATTTTCTAACACATGAATATGAACTCTTTAGAATGAAGGAGCCGGAAAGCATCGATAATATGTTTGAACGGTTTTCAATGATCATCAACGATCTCCATGCTCTCGGAAAAGTATACTCGAACAAAGATCTAGTTCGAAAAATCCTACGGAGTCTCACTCCCGAATGGCATTCCAAAGCCAATGCCATCCAAGAGTCGATAGGAATCACGGACGTCACAATTGATGGACTAAGAGGTAACCTCAAAACTTATGAAAGCAGAATTCTTAAACCTTAATTTGGAGATGAGAAAAGTCCAGGTATTGCCTTCAAAGCCTCATCGTCTAAAAGAGTAGAGGTAAGTGATTCGGAAAGCGATGATGATACTATTTCCAACGATTTAATTGAAAAGTTTTATAAGTATATGAAGAAGGAAATAAAGAAGGAAGAACCAAGTCCTTCATGCAATAATTGTGGAAAAATTGGCCACACCAAGTCACATTGTCCAAAGCCCAATCACAAGAAGAAGAAGAAACACCAAAGGCGCGTGACATGGGATTCGGACAGCTCGGGTGATGAAACTGCCGCCCTATGCCTTATGGCCAACGAGGAAGAAGAGGTAAGTACTTCTAACTCTTATTCTTTTGAAGAATTACAAGAAGCTTTTCAAGAATTTATGATGAATTGAAAAAGTCTTCAAAAAGCTCCAAAGAGGCCAAGGCTAAAATTAAAGTTTTACAAGCGGAAAATAAATTTTTGGAAAATGACAATGTTGATCTTAAAAATAGAATTAAGGAGATGCATGAAGATTCTTCAATTGATCAAAATTCCAATTGTTCATCGTGTGATTCTTTGAAATTAGAGAACATAGAACTTAGGAACACACTAGAAAAACGTAGTGTAAACAATCCTAAAATAGTTGAAGAAATTAAAAAGGAAAGGCCCAGGAAAAATAAAAGGCGTAAAAAGAATAAGAATCATGTTAGAAATTGCGATGCACAACCTAGAAATAATTCTAGGAATTTTGTAGATGAGTCTAGAATTAATCATTTTAGACCGCCTAGAAATGACTCTAGGAATTTCAACGCTTCTAGGAATAACGACTTTAGATCACCTAGAACGTTTTTGGCTCAACCAAGACATATGCACAACCCGAATGTTATATGTCATTATTGCAACCGGGTAGGACACATAGCACCGGTATGTTTTGCAAAACATAGGGATTTATCTTTTAGCTATGATTATTATTTGCCTAACCCCCAAGGACCCAAAAGTGGTTGGGTACCTAAAACCTATTTTTAGGTACGTTTGCAGGTGTGCTTGAAGACTGCAATATCGTAGTAGATGCACCAAGCACGAAATCTTATTGCATCGAGGGGGAATTTCGGTTAGTTATCATATTTTTGATAAAAACGTAATAGTTGATATGTGTTAACGATTGATATGTCTTTGTTAACAATTGGTATCAATTATTTTTGTTGATTCATGTTTTGATAACTTTTATTTTGAATAACAATTGGTATCAATTATTTTTGTTAAAAATAATGATTGATTCATGTTTTGATGAATATTATTTTTGGTTTGAATAACAGTTGGTATATTCTTGAAAAATAAGTGATTCATGTTTTTAATACAACTATTGGTTTGTTAAAAATTAACAGTTGATATGTTTTTAAGTAATATGATTTGCTAAAAATAACATTCAATATGGTTGTTATGTTTTTACTAACATTTGATATCATTTTATGTTGGTATGATTTTTTGTTAAATCGTCATCATGTATATTCCCATTGTATTTCCTATCTTATGTTTGACACTAACATTTGGTATTCCCAAAAGGGGGAAGTGTCAACAGGGGAAAGTAGCCTGTGTATACTCTCTTTTTGCTAATGCCAAAAGGGGGAAGAAATTAGGCGATATGCATCTAATAAGGGGGAATGTCTCCACCTTCTAGTATACTTTAATTGAGGGGGAATACTCAATTAAGGGGGAATGTTTTGCATAACTTGTATATTGAGATATAGCATGAACTTAGGGGGAATCCGATATGCATATCTCTTATTGTTTGTCATTATCAAAAAGGGGGAAATTGTAGGAAATCATTCTATCCATGATATGTGTGCTTTGGTTGTATTAGCATGATTTCCAGGTATTGGTTTTGATGAATGACAAACAATGAAGTCAAGTGTCAAACAACGTTATTATATGACAAACAATCAAGATTGAATGCCGAGAAGCATATTGATGAAGGGATTGCATGGAAAAGCCAAAAACGAGCCCAAAAGTTCAAAGACCGAAGACCAAGGCATAGGTCGTTAGGTAGAACCAATGTAAGGGCAACGTTTAAGTTATCTCGTCTTTTGGCATAAAATCATTTTATCAAATCATATTTATCATAAACATATTTCAAATACTTCAAACAAAATGATTTTAACGTTTTCATTTTAACCAAAATGGTTTTTGAACTAAGTTTTCGATTATGGACAGAACAGCCAGATAATCGATTATCCTTAAGCTGATAATCGATTATGCTGAGTTTCCAGCAAAACTGGAAATTCCAGCAAGGCTACATAATCGATTATCACCTAGAAGATAATCGATTATCTGCCAATTTCCAGCTTAAACTGGAAATTCTGCAAGGGTCAATAATCGATTATCCCCTAGAGAATAATCGATTATTCACTGACCGTTGCCTTCCCAACGTTCCGTTTTATGAACGTTGAGAAGATAATCGATTATGTAAAGTGAATAATCGATTATCTTGGCATAAATTCAGCATGATTGATTGCCTATTAAGCAACGGACATACAACCTCTACCACCTATAAATAGAGGTCTTTTTGACTCATTTGATATGAACATTATCTCTCATTATTCTTGAACATATTGATAACATTTCTACATCATATTTAGAGCTTTTGTTGAGCCATTTGAGAGACAATTTTGTGTTGTTCATAGAGCTTATATTGTATCTCTTTATCTACTCTTCTTAGAGAGTTCTTGTTGTAAAAGAGAAAGGTTCTTGAGAAGACAATACCTTCTCATTGAGCGTTGGGTTTGCTAAGTACCTTCAATCTTAGTGTGTGAAGTCTTGTGGTGCGGTATCCACGAGCAAGGTGAAGTCTTGAGGTGAGGTATCCTCGAGCAAGTTGAAGTCTTGTAGAGTGTACATCTACGAGCAAGTGTAACGGTTTGTTAGGCACCCGTAAGCTTAACGGAGTTAGTGTAAACTCAAGAGAGTCTCTCGGGGACTGGACTAACCACACGTTGTGGTGAACCAGTATAAATTCGGTGTGTCCTCTCATTACTATTTTAATTACTGCACTTACTTTACTCATGCAATTTTAATTCCGCAAAATTTACCGACATTCTCGTGCCTCACTATTCACCCCCCTCTAGTGAAGGGCATAAATCCTACCAAAAGTTTTCCAATAACAATCATGAACAAGATCCCTTTGGAGTTGCATATGTGGTGGGAGGGTTTGGATAAATTAGAGCAAGATAAGGTCAATCTACATTTGGGAGGTCCTCAACGGGTCTTTGAAGATAAGGCCTAGATGAGACATCATAAAGGCGTTAGTTACGTTTTGGGACCCGGCTCACAACATCTTGCATTTCTTGAATTTTGTACTCACACCCACCTTGGAGGAGATAGAAGGTTATATGGGAAGTACTGAAGGTCTGAGATATAAGTATCTGATCACTCCAAGAGTCGTTAACTCTCACAAATTCATGGATTTGATAAAAATAAGCAAGAGAGTCCCATACTCTGAGTTGGAGGACAGTTTTTCCACTCCACGTCTAATACACCATAGGTACGGGCATCTAGGAGGATTCAACAACCCGGAAAGCAGGGTTTGTTGCAAAGGGAACCGAGAAAAATGGGATGAGCATAGCGTTTTGCTTTCATGGTAGCTTTCTTGGGCATCGTGTTATTTCCCCGAAAAGTTGGGAATATCGATCTGTGAGTGGCTGGAGTCGTCAAAGTCTTGATTACAAACACCAAGAGTACCCTTTCCCTTATGATAGTATCTGAGATATACCAAGATCTCACAACTTGTAATGTTGGGGCAGATTTCTTTGAGGGATGCAATTTACTTTGAAGAGTTCAACACAAGGAATTTAGGGTTTAAGTTACCAGAGGATTTTGGAGATTGGGTATCTCGCCTTCGTTCCATCATTGCGGGGACAATAGAATGAATACTAGGTTGGCTTCCTGTTGAAGAAATTATGTATATACCTTTCATTGGTCCATACTTCCTCCTAATGGGTCTTCGAGGCATTCAGCCTTACGCTCCCTACCAGGTGATGAGACAGTTGGGAAGGTGTCAGGTGATGCATCCAGATGAAGATCTTAGTGTTCATGCGGTCGAGGTCAGCTTTGACGGCCAATTTCATGAAGAAATAGTTCATTCTATTTGGAACGAGTGCTAGTATTTGACAGCGAACACTCAAGTGTGTGACCTATCTAGAGGCAAGGTCTCACCCTCCTATCTTGCTTCGTCTAGAAATAAGAACACTGCAAGGGCCAAACCAAAAAGACCAGCCAAGAAGCCTCACATTCAGGAATTTGTTGAGGCGTCACAATAATAGTGCGCTTGGTTGGCCAAGGAAAATGAGTACATGGCCACAATAGGAAAGTTGAAAAATCAAGTCAAAGACCTTCAGTTCGAGAATGGTTTCCAAGCCGCGGCGGATGAGGGTGAAAAGAAAAGGCTAGCCAAAAAAATGAGGCCCTTCGAGCCCAGATTCAGAAAATGAAAATAGCGGAAGAAAATAGCGCCAAAAGTGTAAAAGATGAAAAACTTATAGATAACCATAGGTAGAAAGTAGGTGAATATAATTTTGATCTGAACAAAGCATAGGGTGAACTAGCCAGGGTTCAGAAGCAATTGGCTAAAAATGCATATGAACGAGTGCGCCTGGTTAAATAGTTAAAAGAAAAGTACAACAATTAGCTTGCGGTGTTAAAGAAAAGGATCATCACTATTGAGAACAAAATGATCAAGCAAGCGAAAGATTTATGGCTGAAAGAGAACACTGTTATACATCAATGGCACAGTTAGAAAGAGATTTGCAACAACTTCAAGAGAAGAATCAAGTAGCCGCACAAAGTTTGGAAGCCAAGGTGCAACAGATTGGACGTTTGTTGCAAGAAAAGGGTGTTATAAGAGAGATTCAGAAGGATCGCCGACTACATCATGATGAAATGCAGTAGTTGTGAGGATATGACTAGATCCATGTTCTTTGCCATTGCGATGACCTTTCTCCTCCAGATAATGAAGATCTCTACTACCTCCAAGGGGATTTAGTGCGTAGGCCCATGGCAAGACCTAATAATGTCCCGAGGGCCCAAGGAGAAGTTGAGGCATTGATGTATTCGTGGTTTTCATTGGAGTCTGTTAGTCTATTCTCGAGTCTGTATTTTCATCTTCTGTTGGAGTTTATCAGTTTGTTTTTAAGTCTGTATTTTCATCTTTTCATTAGAGTTTGTCAGTTGCTTTAGAGTTTATTAGCTTTTTGCTTCGTTATAATCAAAGCATTTCTTTTTATGAAAATTTGAAAATCCCAAAATATTTTACTATTTATTTTTACTCTTATCCCCCAGAACTATGCTCGGTCTAATTCATGCGGGGTCATGATACATAGGCAATCTCCATAGGATTCGGCCATAACCAAAAGAAAAATAAAGAGAAGAGAAAAAGAGAAGGGAAAAAGAGAGGAAAAATAGAGAAAAAAAAAGAAAAGAAAAGAGAGGGAAAACAAGAAATTGTGAGAAGGAAACAATGGCAAAATAAGAGAGAAAAATGAAAGAACAAAAAAAAGGAGAAATCAAACACAGAAAGGCATGAATGAGAAACGAAAAGAAAAGAGAGATAAAAAGAGAAGTTGTAAATGGAAATAAGGAAAAGTCGGGATGACGCAAGCAACCGATCAAATGCATAATATAAACCATCAACTTCTTAGTTGCATTTATTCCCCAAATATGCAGTTGCCTATCTGTTAAACCCTGGTCGCTAACAAGTTTGTTGTTGTCATCAAGTAACAGGCAGGTGGTTAGTTTGTGTGGCATTATGGCAACTCACCCATACAACACCTGTTCCAAGAACAATATGATCATGGACAATTACGAACTTGATGCGAGTGTCATCGATCCTTCAAGAGTGATAGAAGAGTTAGAGGTTAATTTGATGAAAGAGAATATGTATAAGTTGAAACAGTAGATGGCTGAAATGTACCAGGCATGGGCAAAAGGGCAACCACAACCAGATTACCCCCACTAACCCTGCCTTCATCCTACAAGTGGCTCAGTCTCAGGATCATCTTGCCACTGATTCATCACCGAGCTTTCCTATTTACCAACACTCCAGAGCACCACATCCAAACATCACCGACTCTACCACCCAAACCAATTCCATACCCTCATCCACGAGCCACTTCTGTACACTCCATAGATCTTCCAGCGAACCTCTGTTCCAAGCCCATGATAACTAGCATTACCCCTTAGAGACCACTTTCAAAGCTCCAGAACCCTATTCATACACCTCTCATTTTGATCTCCCTGTGAAAGCTGAGAAACCATCTAAAAGTCCCAAACTGGAGGAGATGTTTAGGAAAGTTAAAAGCTTGGAATAGTCGTTCAGAGACATGCGGGGGTTGGGAGGTCAAGTAATTGTGTCTTACAAAGACCTATATCTCTTTCTAGATATGCAGTTGTCGGCAAGGTTCAAGAAGCCCAAGTTCGATTTATATGATGGGCACGCTGATCCAGTGGCACACTTGAGAGGGTTTTGTAGCAAAATGAGGGGAGCTGGCTGGAAGGACGAGTTGTTAATGGGATACTTCAATCAGAGTTTGAGTGGTTCAGAGTTGGAGTGGTACACCAGGCAGGATCACGGAAGGTGGTATTCATGGAATGATCTAGCCTAGGCATTTACTTGCCACTTACAGTACAAGCTCGAGATTATTCCGGATCATCTGTATTTGACGAAACTTGAGAAAAATCACAATGAAAGTTTTAGAGAGTATGGATTTCATTGGAGAGATCAAGCAGCGGGGGTTGACGCTCTGATTAAAGAAAGTGAAATGGTGGATTATTTCCTGCAGGCCTTAAAGCCTACTTATTTCAGTCACCTGGTATCGGCTGTAGGCAAGTCGTTCAATGAAGTGGTGAAAATGGGGAGCGTGATAGAAGAAGGGATCAAGTCCAAAAAAATCATGAGTTATTTGGCGATCAAGGCAACCATCCAGGCCATTCAAAGTAGAAATGGGGGAGTAATTGAAAAGAAAAAGAAAGAGGATGTCGCAACAGTTGAGTTAGGAGCTTGATTCGGGCCCAAGGGTTCACCTCACCACTATCATCAGCCTCATCCCCACCCCCAAACCTACCCCCATACCGCATATAATCCACCCCTACACTACTTACCACTCTTAGATCCCCATTTTTCTGTTCACCATGCCTAAACATACATGCAACCTCCGGCCCACACATAATGGCATGCGCTAGTCCCACAGAGTACATAGCCAGGTCCACAAAATGCCTATCCACCCCTAAGAGCCCACCAAAACCCTCATGGATCAGGTTTCCGGCCCAACCAAGCATTTAAGAACAAGAGGTTGCAGAAGAAGAAAACCTTCACTCCATTAGGAGAATCCTATACTAGTTTGTTCCACAGGTTGAGACAATTGGGTATGCTAAGGCTGATCGAGCCAAAACTGCCAAATCCTCCCCGAGAAATCTTAACCATTCTGCAAGTTGTGAATATTGTTTTGGTGCTCCGGGGCACGATATGGAGAAATATTGTCAATTGAAAATAGTTATTCAAGAAATTATTGATACTAATCGTATTGAAGTCCAAGCTTTGAAGGCACCTAATATCAACCAGAACCCATTGTCGTCCCATCATGAGATGAATATGATCGAGATATACATAAGGGAGGGGAGCCTAAGAAGCCTTCGCAGACGGTTATGATGATTCGGTCTAGTGAAGCTAGGCCGGTCGAAAAGTCAACAAGTGAGAAGTTTGTGATCAAGTTGAACGGGGCAAATAGTGAACCATCTGTGGAGGTCTAGAAGGGATCCTCAAGTGACATTGCAGGGAAAAAAGAAAGAGCGAAAGTGGTTGTACAAGGAGTGGAGAACAAGCCTGTGGTAATTGTGGAGGGTGCTTGCACAGATCCTGACATTATCATACATGTAACCTAACTACCAATAGTCAACAGCAAGGTTGTCCCAAATTATAAATGGGTGACAGTGACTTACAAAGGCAAAGAAGTTAAAGAAGAAGTATATGAGACACATAGATTGACTCGCTCGGGGATATGATTTTCCCCCGAGGAGTTAAGAAAACCAACAACCTCCAAAGATAACCCAGTATTGGTGAAGAAAGCTGGGACTGAAAAAGAAGTAGAGGAGTTTTTGGGAAAGGTGAAAGTGCAAGACTATTCTATTCTGGAGCAGTTGACGAAGACACCTGCTCAAATTTCACTGTTGTCATTGTTAATCCATTCGGACGAGCACCGTTGGGCCTTGATGAAAATCCTGAACGAGGCCAACGTTCCTAGAAAAATCTCAGTAAGTCACTTGGAAAAGATAGCCAACAATATTTTTGAAGTAAACAGAGTCACTTTTTCTGATGATGAAATTCCTATGGTGGCTACTAAGCACAATAGAGCCCTTTATCTTACGGTGAAATGCGAAAATTTTGTGGTTACCTAGGTACTGGTCGACAATGGTTCTAGTGCAAAAATTTTCCCTCTCTCCACTCCAAAAAAGTAGAAAGTGGATGATAAAGAATTCACAAGAACAATATCTGCGTTCGAGGATTCATCGATGGAGGGAAAGATTCAGTCAGTGATATAGTACTCGAGCTGACAATTGGACTAGTTGAATTTACCATAGAATTCCAGGTGCTAGATGTGACTGTTTCTTACATTTTGTTGTTGGGTCAACCCTGGATTCATGCCGCTAAAGCAGCCCTATCTACTCTGCATCAGATGGTAATGTTTGAATGGGATAGGCAGGAAATTGTTGTGCATTGAGAGGATAATGTGTGTGCCCGCGGTGATTCCATTGTACCATTCATCGAGGTTGAGGATGACAAGGGTCCATGGGTTTTTGACACAGTGTCAGTAGAAAAAATTCTAGAAGGGAAGTGTGTTCTAATTCCAAATGTAGCTGCTGCATCGGTCATGCTAACCATTGAAATGTTAAAAAATGGTTTTGTACCGGGAAAGGGTTTGGGTACATCACTATAAGGTATCGTACAACCGGTGTCTCTCCCCAAAAACTTGGATACATTTGGGCTAGGATTCAAGCCCACAATTGCAGATGTGAAAAGAGCCAGAAAGTTGAAATAAAGGGCATGAGTCCTCCCAAAGCTTATCTCATGTCCCTCCAGATCATTTGCCAGGCCCGACACCAAGAAACACCTAATAACAACAGTTCCCAGTTTTGTGGTTGGTCCTGAGAAGAAGGTGCTTGAAAGGTTTGAGATGTTATTCGACGATGTGAACGTGGTGGAAGCTGGAGAGGGTTCTAGCAAGGCGGATATGCAATTTATTGAGCCCAGTGCAAAGATTAACAATTGGGAAGCTACTCCTCTCCCCATTATGAAGGAGCTTTAGTAGTTTGCATTGATTTTCTTTCAGCTTATCTAGATTATTCCAGGGTTGTAATTCAGATTCTATGTTCCGTCCATTTCGATGTGTAAACCTTGTTATCTTTCAATTTCAATGAAATGCAATTTCCTCTTTTCGTTATTTCTCATAGTTCTATTTTTGCTTTTCTTTTTCTTTCTTGTACAGTTCCTTTTATGCTGGTTTCAATGACATGACATGCATGAGGAATCTTCGGCCCAGTCTTAACAGCCAATCTAATTCTGAAATAATAATTCAATAAATAGAATGTGATGGTGAATCAAAATATGATGATGATGAGGCCTTTGAAGAGATTAGTAAAGAATTAAGCTATTTTGAAGAAAAACCCATGCCTAACCTGAGTGATACAGAAGCAATCAATTTAGGGGACCATGATAAAATTAGTGAAACTAAGATAAGTGTCCATCTTGAATCGCAACTCAGGGAAGAGATAATCCAAGCATTGTTTGAGTACAAAGATACTTTTGCATGGTCATATGACGATATGCCGGGTCTAAGCACTGAGTTGGTGGTTCACAAACTTCCCACTGACACGGCATGTCCTCTGTCAAATAGAACTTAAGGAAGTTTTAAACTGACATGAGCGTAAAGATTAAAGAAGAAGTCACAAAGCAGTTCGAGGCAAAGGTCATTCGATTCACGCGGTATCCCACTTGGTTAGCCAATGTTGTGCATGTACCAAAAAAGGATGGTAAGACGAGGGTGTGTGTTGATTATCGTGATCTTAATAAGGAAATCCCAAAGAATAACTTCGCACTTCCAACTATCCACATTTTGATTGATAATTGTGCCAAACATGAGGTTGGGTCTTTCATGGATTGCTATGCGAGTTGTCATCAGATTCTAATGGATGAGGAGGATGCAGAAAAGACGGCATTCATCACGCTGTGGGGAACATACTGCTATAAGGTCATGCCTTTCGGTTTGTATAATGCCGAGGTAACTTACATGAGGTAAATGGTAACCATATTCTATGACATGATACACAAGAAGATCAAGGTTTATGTGGATGATGTGATCATAAAGTCTAGAAAGCAGTTTGACCATGTCAGAGATTTGAGAAAATTCTTCCAAAGGCTTCACAAGTACAATCTTAAGTTCAATCCTGCAAAGTGTGCATTTGGTGTGCCGTCTGGAAAATTGTTGGGATGCATAGTCAGCCATCGAGGTATTGAGTTAGACCCATAAAAGATCAAGTCTATCCAAGAACCTCCAGCCCTAAGGAACAAGACTGAGGTGATGAGTCCATTAGGGAGGTTGAACTACATCAGCGGGTGTATTCATCAGCTTACGACAACTTGTGAGCCTATCTTCAAACTATTGAAGAAGATGTTGCAGTCAAGTAGACAGATGACTGTCAAGAATCATTTGATAAGATAAAAGGGTACTTGTAAAACCCGCCTGTGTTGGTGCCACCAGAACCAGGGAGACATTTGATTTTGTATTTGACAATTTTGGACAATTCATTTGGGTGTGTGATAGGTCAGCATGGGATCACCGACAAGAAGGAGAAGGCCATCTATTATCTCAGCAAGAATTTCATATCTTACAAGGTTAAGTACACTAACCTTGGGAGGACATGTTGCGCCCTAACTTGGGTGGCACAGAAGTGGAAGCATTATTTGCTATCTTACACCACAAACCTCATCTCTCCTTTGGATCCATTAAAGTATATCTTTCAGAAACCTATGCCCACAGGGAGGCTCGCAAAGTGGAAGATTTGTCGCGTAGAATTTTACATCATCTATCTGACCAAACTACAATGAAAGCCCAGGCATTGGCCGACCATTTGGCTGAGAACCCAGTAGATGAAGAATATAAGCCTTTGAAGACTTACTTCCTTGATGAAGAGGTAATGCATATTGATGAGCTGGAACCAGTTGGAAAGCCAGGTTGGAAACTTTTCTTTGATGGAGATGCTAACATGAAAGACGTCTGGATATGAGTTGTACTTATTTCTGAAACAGGACATCACTACCTTGTTACGGCTCACCTCCCTTTTTACTGTACTAACAACATGGCCGACTACTAGGCATGCATTTTGGGTTTGAGGTTTGCTGCAGACATGGGTGTCCAGGAACTGTTGGTCTTGGGAGACTCAGACCTTCAGGTGCACCAGATCCAAGGGGAATGGGAAACGCGGGATATAAAACTCAATACCGTATCAATAATGTTTGCATGATCTTTGTCAATGGCTTCAATTAGTAGAGTTCAGGAATATTCCAAGGATCCATAATGAGGTTGCTGATGTTTTGGCTACCTTGGCATCGATGTTACATCATCCAGATAAGGCTTATGTTGACTCGTTGCATATTTAGGTCCATGATCAGCATGCTTGAGGTAATATGGTAGAAGAAGAGCTTGATGGTGAGCCTTGGTTTCCGATATCAAGGAATATATCAGGATGGACGTGTATCCAGTACAAGCCACATGCGATCAAAAGAGAACAATTCGGCAGTAGGCAAGCGGATTTTTCTTCAGCAGAGGGGTTTTATACAAAAAGACACCGGATCTTGGATTGTTGAGATGCATAGATGCTAGAGAGGCCACAACTATCATGACCGAAGTACATTCTGGAATATGTGGACCGCATATGAGTGGGTACGTGCTGGCAAAAAAGATTCTCTGAGTAGGTTATTATTGGCTCACTATGGAGCGAGATTGTATCAGTTTTATGCGCAAGTTTCATCAATGCCAACTGCATGGAGATTTGATTCATTCTCCACCATATGAATTGCACACAATATTCGCACGATGGCCTGCTGTTGTGTGGGGCATGGATGTCATTGGGCCAATTGATCTAGCAGCATTAAATAGGCACAGGTTTATTTTGGTGGCCATCAACTATTTCAGCAAGTGGGCAGAGGCTAAAACGTTCAAGTCTGTGACCAAGAAAGCGATGGTCTATTTTGTGCATTCAAATATCATTTGTCAATTTGAGATACCAAAGGTGATCATTACAGATAATGGGGTTAATCTCAATAGCCATCAGATTAAATAGGTATGTCAGCAGTTGAAGATTACACATCGCAATTCCACCCCTTACCGCCCCAAGGCAAATAGAGCAGTTGAGGTGGCAAACAAGAACATATAGAAGATACTTTGAAAAATGGTGGAGGGTTCCAGGCAGTGGCATGAAATGTTTCCATTTGCATTGCTGGGTTATCGCACTATTTTTCATACATTAGTAGGGGCAACTCCTTATTTGCTAGTGTATGGCACTAAGGCAGTGATACCCGCAGAAGTGGAAATCCCATCGCTTCGAATTGTCGCGGAGGCTGAAATTGATGACGATGAGTGGGTCAAAACTCGCCTGGAACAATTGAGTTTGATCGATGAGAAAAGGTTGGCAGTTGTGCGTCATGGCTAGTTGTATCAACAAAGAATGGCAAGAGCATATAATAAGAAGGTATGTACGCGGAAGTTTGACGTGGGTCAGCAAGTGTTGAGAAGTATCCTTCCACATCAGGCTGAGGCCAAAGGCAAGTTCGCCCCAAATTGGCATGGGCCGTTCATTTTAGCTAGAGTGTTGTCAAATGGTGCTTTGTATTTAATAGATAATGGCCATTAATTTTGATGCGGTAAAGAGATATTATGTATGAATTTCTTTGGTTCAATGGTATTTTTTTTACCTGGCATGTTTTGAAGATTGAAATGACGAAGGCATTTTTGTTCTACTATCTAAACACTATATCCTTTGTTACCCCCTTTGAGCCTTATTTATTTACTTTCATACCCCTCTTTCGGAATCTGTAGCAAAGATAAAAAACACAAGTGTGAATTATAAGTAAAGGAAAAAGAGAAAAATGATGAAAAGAAAAGGAGAAAAAGAAAAGAGAAGAAAAAGAAAAAGGAAAGAAAAACCAACAGAAACAACAAAAAGAAAAGAAAGAAGAAAGAAAAGAAAAGAAGAGAAAGAGGAAGAAAAGAAAAGAAAAATCACAACAATAAAGTAATTTCTATGACACTAACTACGTTTCATCTGATTCCTTTTAAGGATACGTAGGCAACCTCATGGTTTGGTCTTATCAAAACAAGATCCAAAGTCCCCAAGCAAAGAAACGGGGGCAGAAGTTTCGGTTGTTGCAGAAAATCTGATTCTGAAAGTTGTAATTTTAAACCCATTTGAATTATTTGAGCCTTTTTGATACTTTTTCTTTCTAACCCAATCCAAAAGCCCACACCACGATTCAAACAAAGACCTTCTGATCAATCTTCGATAGATGCCAAGTCAGGCAAGTAGAGGTGATTCATACCAGGGCCAACACTCTAGTCCAAGTAGGAAAATTATAAAAATGAGAGTCTTATTGGTTAAAACCATCACGGGAACCTTGAGGCCAAAGTGAGTTGAGAGATGAACAAATGAGAGAGGTTTGTTGGTGAAAACCCTTTGGGGCACCGCAGCCCGAACAAGGACAAGGGTATGGTGAAGAAACTGGGTTTTGAAGATCTTGGGGCATAAAGTATGACAACTGAAAGTTGATTGGTGGGATAGACTGGACCGATTAATTCGAAATGCATGTCATGATCATTGGTGCCAGCTGCTCCACTCAGATAAGTCTCTTTCCTTTTTCCCCTTCAGATAGTCTTCCAGTTTGGGATTTTTCTTATCCTTAACTCTCTAAGTCATTGCATTTCATTTATTTTAGGTTTATTTCTCTAAGATGTTTCCAGTTTTAGTTTTGTTTAAGCAAATAAGAAGGGATTTAAAAGGTTACTACCAACTTCCAAAGTTGCACGGGTGTCACACCTCCTTTTTGCTACTACATCCCGGCGAAGGGCGTAGATAAGGGAGTTTTTCCAATTAAAGGACAATTGAAACGGGATTCAATTCTTTAAGAGATTTTAAAGTCGCCAGTTGGAAGATTTATGGTGTCCTAAGTCACCGTTTAGAATCCTGAATCAAGGAAAGAATGACTATGTTTAACAGTCCGCAAACCAGAAATTCGAGTAAGGAATTCTGTTAACCCCGGAGATGGTGTTAGGCATTTTCGGGGTCCATAGTTCTAGCACGGTCGCTCAACTGTTATATTTGGCTTAAATTATCTGATTTTATACAATTATGAACCTATGTGCATTTTTGAATCTTTTAATCCCTTTTATTATTATTTTTTAAAGAGAATTGCAACGTCGTTAAGACATGCCTCGAACCACGTCACATAAATGCACCCATAATTTTTTGACATATTTCAACATTATTGGGATTTGGATTTGGGTTGCATAAATGTTCACCCATATTTAGGAAATTGAGTTATTTCACTAATGCGCCTAAAGCAACTACACGTCATTATCTTTGCAGGAAAGTCGTGAAATTCGCTAAACGATGTCTCCCGAATCTCTAAGTATTTTAGTATAAGCATTTCGCGAGGGCCGAACAATTTTGGATTCCGTTTGGAAAAACACCTCATTTTTATTTAAAAGGTCCATCCTAAGCTAACTAAAAGGCGCCTCTAAAGGACTTAGCTAATTGATGAGGGAGTCCGAGCTTTCAGAACTCGGGACCAATATTTAAATAAAGCGTAAGTCCTGTTTGTTCCAATGTACTAACCAATTTGACTCTACTAATTTCTCTCATATAGGCTCTCAGC
Organism: Nicotiana benthamiana; assembly: GCA_034376525.1. Taxonomy (NCBI): domain Eukaryota; kingdom Viridiplantae; phylum Streptophyta; class Magnoliopsida; order Solanales; family Solanaceae; genus Nicotiana; species Nicotiana benthamiana. The sequence continues at coordinate 8,829,865 of CM067326.1, forward strand.
TGAAGAAGACCAATGTGGGTTATTGAATTTGGGCCCTAACGTGTGCACAACATCGATATAGGTATAGGACAGGGTATGTGGAAGTCGAAGCTGGGCTTGATGTTGTTATCTATCTAGCCCGAGATAGTTCAGTAATACACAAATAACATTATGTGGCCAGATTTATATCACATGTGTGAGTAAAGATTAAATCAAAGCAATGGTAAAATTAAAACCAACTTACATGCTCGTATTTGATTAACAATTCTAACAATGACTCATAGTGATAATCCCAAATAGACCAATTAACGATGTTTGACTACTCTGATACAATTATATTAACTAACGCACGCCAGTCACCATACGAAGTTAATAGTACCCTTGCACTTTAAATTCATTGCACTACTGCCTACTTTCATGCTAAAGGGAATCATGCTTCTATCAGTACTATACTCATGAGATCGAAATAAATTAATTGTTCAAAAGTTTAGGATAGTCTCATAATTATTTACAATGAATATTCACACAAATTGAAAGCTACTCGAAGTTGGAATAACAAATAGAAAATAATCTGTATAGCCATCTTCATTCTCTCTTCAAATTGGTTTTTACATGGCCAGACTTAGATGTGTACCTAGAACGAAGAAGAAGCCTATGAGCGAGCAGCTATAAGGCAAACCAGCAGTAGCAGTGGCAAATAAACCCCACAATTAACGAGAAAAACCAAGCGAATAAACACAAAATCAATGTAACAGTAAACTTTAGCACTTTCAGAGCCCAGGAAATGCAAGTCTCAATCAATATCAATTTAAAAATAGAAAAATCAAACTTGAATCTCAGCCGGAATAATAACCAACAATAAACATTCAATCCATGATAATAGCTAAGATTCAGATCTAGTTTTAGATCAGAATTTTTGAAGTTCAAGCTTAGAGACTCGCTTCAATTGGTATCTACTTGATTTTCAACCCTTTTCTATCTTTTAGCTCACTTCTCTATCCCTTTTTCTCGACCCCTTTTCAGCTTTTTGCACTAGTATATATAACCTCACTGATAGGTCTACCTTCAGATTTTGAATTGTCGTTTAGTCCCTATTTATTTACTACTTTAGTCCCCCAATCCCTAGCTTGCTGCCCAAGTCATCTCAATAAAATCTGAACTGCAATTACCCCCTATTCCAGAAGTTTCTACAATTAACTACAAAAGATTCTTTGTCACAAAAGCTGAATTGCCCTTGTGTTGCTCCTATAACTACTAACCTTAGCCATACTTACCCTAGTCGACTTAACTATGATCAAATGACCTAAAAACCTAAATCACAGAACCCTAATTACCTAAATATCTGAATTAGTTGGCCCAAATCAAAATTAACCAAAACTATGCAGCACCAATGTCTAACTAAAGCGGATAACAAGATTAAATTGATATAACCAAAACCAATCAAGGCATAAGTACATGTTACTTTTCACTTAGAATACCCAAATTAAATCAATCAACCACTAATGGAAACAATGAACCAAAATAATAGATTCAGGAGATGAACACATCGATGAACATGTATATTTATTCAAAGATTAAGAAATATGAACTCAGAGTCAAAGAACTAGTACTTATAACATGCTCAAATTAACAGAGTCAACCGCGATTGGACCAAGATAAAGTATGTTCAGAAGAAGAAATATCAGTAATTGTATGCATTTACCCCCAGGAACCCAAAGATAAGAAATCAGAGTCATAACACTTAATCAATTTTTATAAGCATGTTTAAATTAACAGTATCAGCTAAAAATTAAACCCATCATGAAGTATATTCAAGATTAAAACAAATCGACTGCTACGCTCCCTATATTACAATCTCATGTATTAAACCTAAATAGAAAAGAGAAATAAATGAACACTAAAATGTATTAAAAAATAGGGATGGACCTCACATACACTATACTATATTTAACAGGGTAAAATGGCTTAGCTTAATTTTGGGCTTCAACGAACGCATGCAGTATCACACTAGTTCTAGTTATTTTTGACGATCAACCACAATGGTGGTGATTCGAGAGCCCATGGGTCATAGATTTGGGTGGAGGGGTCTAGGAATTATTTGGAGAGGACTGGGTGTGTTTTTGGGTAGAGGAGGGCCAGAGGAGGTGGGTGGTGATGGTCTGGAAGCCATTGGAGGTTGGTCACTGCCGTGCATGGTGGAGCTGCCTCGTTCCAATGAATATTCCAGGAGTTGAGGCTATGTTCGAGGGTGTGTGATGATGGGGTTGGAAAGAGGGGAACGAGGGGAGTGCCGGGTTTAACTTTGGAAGCCGTTAGCCACCAGGCGCCGCCGCGGACGGCGGAGCTGCCAGGCTTTGAACGAATATTCGACAAGTTCCACAGGGATTCAATGGGTGATCTTAGGGGGGGTGGCAAGAGGAGAAGACAGGGATTCCGGGGTGTAACTTTAGAGGTTATTAGGAGTTATGTTGCCGCTATTTTTGGCCGGCGGTGGACGGTGGTGGTATGGGGGTTTGGCGGCAGCGTTACACCGGTGGGTAGTTAGTACAATGAAGAAAGGGATTGTCTCTAGGGTTGTGAATATATTCAGACACGCTTATTAGAGTGTGAGGCTCAATCAGAGCCGTTGGATCCGAGGGCATGGACGGTTGAGATCAACAGACATCAAACAATGTCGTTTTGGGCAACTAGGGTTTTGGACCGGGTGAGGGGTCGGGCTTGGGTCAGTTTGAGTGGGGTTTGGTTACTTGGGCTGGAAAATGTGGCCCAAATTATGGTTTTATAGAAGACCCAAGTTATACAATGATTTGTTCTCTCTTTTTATTATTTTTCATATATTTTCAGATTTAAAAATAAAAGTAGAAATAAACCAAAATAGATTTATCTTCCACAAAATAAACTAATTAACCTCTAAATAAACTAAATTCTAAAATTCAAAAAGAAAATTAAACAAATGTAGGTATAACCAATTTTGTTATTTTTCTCAATTTCAATATTAACTAAACATGCAAAAATTAAATCCTAAATGCAACCGTGGCATTTTATATTTTTTATGAATTATGAAAATTAAAACATGCCATATGCAAATAAACACAAAATTGTGCAGTTAATTCCTAACATTCAAACGAACACAAAATCACACAAATAAATCCTAAAAATTCAAATAACAAAATAAAGACGCAAATAAACACAAAATCACACAATTAATTTCAAAAAATTTAAATAGTAAAAGCAAAATGCAAACAAACACAAAATCACACAATTAATTCCTAAAATATAAATTATAAAAAATACAAATAAACACAAATCACACATTAATTCCTATAATTCAAATAATAAAAGAAAAATGCAAATAAACACAAAATCACACAATTAATTCCTAAAAATTCAAATAATAAAAGAAAATTCCTAATTTAATGAATTCTATAGGAATATGTCAAGCGAGAATCGCGTGCTCACAGATGCCCCTCTTTGCTCGGAGACACAAAGGGTTTCTGAGCAAAGATAAATGAGAAACTGAGAGATTTTTGCCTGCTTTGCATTCCATGAGAAACATTTTGAAAACTGTCTGACCAAACCCTGCTTCATAGGCTGCCTACGTATCCTTGGCTATAAAGGAATCAGGTTAGTGTAGTTCTGGAGTGTTTGGTAGCTGGGACTACCAGAAGCCGTGATTTCACTGCTGATGATGCCGCTACTGCATGCTGGCCTCTTTATTATACCTTGTGAAAAATAAAATTAAAAACTAGACTAAGCTATAGCCTGCAGATTGCAAAAGAACCTATATGTCTTCGATTTTGCTCATGATCCTTGTTGCTTTGTTGCCTAGTATTTCTTCCTGTGAACTCCTTGTTACCTCTTTGGCTAGCATTCCTTCCTGTATACTCATTGTCACCTTGTTGACTTCTTGTTTTCCTCTTCTTCTATTTTTGTTGCCGAATTGTTAGACCTGACATGTATTCCCTTGAAAAACATTCCCTCGTTCTGCAGGTGGATGCCTGGTTCCTGAAACTTGAATCTTGAAAAATATTCTCTTGTTCTACCGGAGGGCGCCTGCTTACCACGACTGAATTTTGAAAATATTCCCTTGTTCTGCAGGTGGGCGCCTGATTACCAAACTTGAAACTTGAAAATATTCCCTTGTTTTACAGGTGGGCGCCCAACTTGAAATTTTGAAAAATATTCCCTTGTTCTACAGGTGGGCGCCTGATTACCAAGACTGAATTTTGAAACATATTCCCTTGTATTGCATGTGGGCACCTGATTACCAAAACTTGAAATTTTGAAAAATATTCCCTTGTTCTACTGGTGGGCGCCTGATTACCAAGACTGAATTTTGGAACATATTCCCTTGTTCTACAGGTGGGCGCCTGATTACTAAAACTTGAAATTTTGAAAAATATTCTCTTGTTCTACATGTGGGTGCCTGATTACCAAAACCAAAACTTGAAATTTTGAAAAACATTCGCTTGTTCTACAGGTGGGCGCCTGATTACCAAGACTGAATTTTGAAACATATTCCCTTGTCTGCAAGTGGACGCCTGATTACCAAAACTTGAAATTTTTTAAACATATTCCCTTGTTCTACAGGTGGGTGCCTGATTTCCAAAACCAAAACTTGAAATTTTGAAAGATATTCTCTTGTTCTACAGGTGGGCGCCTGATTACCAAACTTAAAACTTGAAAATATTCCCTTGTTTTACAAGTGGCTACCTGATTACCAACTTGAAATTTTTAAAAAATATTCCCTGAGACTATTGTATGTGTATCTGATCACAACAAGATAAACAAAACATAAAAAAAATCTTCCTGCCCCAGTTTGGTGCTAGGCGGATCCGTGAGTGTTAATCAAATCCCCTTAACAAATATCTCTAAATCTAAGTTAAGTCTCATTATCTAGGAGGGTCCTGACAATTCTTAACTGATGGCAACTTTAAGACTATGTTATTTTTTGCAAAAGGTACTATTTTCCACTATCTTGTTATGAGTTATATCTGTTGGGGGTCTGCTGGTGCCTGGTGATTAAAATTGCTTCCCATTATCCAAGCGGGTCCTAACAACTCTTAATTAGATGAATCTTGCTGGAGAAATATCTAATCTAAGTCCAAACTTTTCAGGAGGGTCCTGACGACTTTTGTTGATTCTTGTTGGGGAAATACTTGAGTTTGACCATGCCACCCGGCTGTTTGTGTTCTAAGCCAAGTCCCATTTTCCAGGAGGGTCCTGACAACTCTAACTGAATCCTACTTTGACATGCAAGTCATTTTATGCCATTTGTTATCCATGATTACTCCTAACCTTAAAATGAGTCCCATTCTCCAGGAGGGTCCTGAAGGTTCCAACTTAATTGTCAGTTCTAACTTCTGGTTGTTTCTGCTAGTGATTATTGTCCAGGAGGGTTTCTGTGACTCTTACTAGGGGAATATGTTGGTTCTTTCCCATGTTACCCGCACCTATTTGAGTATTAAACTATGTTCCATCTCAACTTCCATGCCTCTTTTAACCTTTATTTGTCTCTATTGGGTTTGCTAGTTAAAGTTTGTCCCCTTGTGCTCTTTGTTGGCGAGGGTGTTTATGACGGACTATGTCCCTTTTGAGTTATAACTGAGCCCCACTTCTAGGTGCGCCCTGAGATTTTGATCGTACCTGCCTTCTCCTATGGACGGCCTCCCTTAGGCACTTCCGTAATTTTCTACCCTGTGTCAAATAAAGAAAACTTGTCAGTTTGAAAAGTGGTGGTTGGCTTGCGACATTTTTGTTGAAGGCGGCCTCCCTATTGTCGTGTTCTGTTGCGCTCCATAGCCCGTATTAAGGATGAATTACTTGAATTACTCAGCTAACCCCTCGAGACCTCTAGGCTTTGGTTTCCCCCCCCCCCCCCCCCGTCATTGTGTTACATTTCTAATCCTTTCCCGGCATTCTTTATGTCCTTCCCAGATGATTGATGAGTTGATATATCATACTTTGGTCAACACTCCGAACCTTGGAGCTTCACTTTGTTCTTTATCTCCGTGTTACCTTTCCACCCCTTTGCCAAAATCCTTGCACTCTTTCTTGAAATCCCCTAGTCTGTCTATGACGTTTGGTTGGCCCTTGCCTTTTATGCCTTTATGTTGCTCTGTACTTTGCGTTGCACTTCCGACCCTTTGCCCGAATTCATTTTTGCCTCTTCTCGACGATTAACGAGTTGATATATCATGGTGGGTCAACTCTCATGGCCATTTCCACCTTTGTGTTGCGCGTTTGCCTCTTTTGCCAGAAGCCTTATACCCTCTCTGATGATTGTTGAGTTAGGGTGTTATGCTTGGCTGATGCTCTGACTCTTGTAGCTTTGTTTTGTTTCTCATCTTGATGTTACATTTCCGAGCCTTTGCTAAAATCTTTACCCTTCCTTGGGATTACCTGGTCCATTTATGATGCTTGACTGACCCTTGATCTTTGTAGTTTTACTTTGCATCCCCATCTTGTGTGGTGTTCCTCTACTTTGCCCATTCTTGTCTCTTCCATCAACTACTGTTTTTGTGAATCCTTCCCCCTGCTGCTCCACACTTGTTATCTTTGTTACGCCTTTGGGCGTCATGCGCTTTGCCTCTTTGGGAATTGATAATCGGCTTTGAAATTCCTCTCGTTCTCTTAAAAAATATTATATAGGCTCGAAAGAAAAATAAAATGCTATGAATCTGAACGGTATTTAAGTTAAATAATTCCAGATTCACTGACTATTGAAAAGAAGAGAAAGAAAACTTATCTGAAGAAAGAACAGCTTGTTTTCATGATCAAGACATGCACTTCGGCCTAGTCGACCCAGTCTATTTCAATGACCGACCTTATGTTGCCGTGCTTTCGTTGTTGTGACCATTTCTAACCCGATTCCTTCAACCAAACCCTAGCGTTGCTTGCCTTATAGTGTTCATGAACAGATTTCCACCAACAACCCATTTCTGTTTGTTGCTTCTTGTCTTGCCTTAGCCTTATGGTGCTCGTGAGGGTTTTCACCAATTGAGGCTCTCCCGTTTATTCTTTTCCTCAATTCGCATCACTTTATGGTTCCTACAAGGGTTTTCACCAATAAGACTCTCTCATTTTATTATCTCTCCTGCTCGGCCCATGAGTGTTTCCCCTGACGTGAATTATCACTACTTGCTCAACTTGGCATCTTTTAAAGACTAATCAGAAGGTCTTTCTTTGGACCTTAATGTAGGCTTTTGGATAAGGTTAGAAAGACAGGCTTTCAAAGGCTCAAAACAATTTAAATGGTTCAGAATTACAACTTTTGAAATCAAATTCTTAAAACAACCACAACTTCTGTCCCAGTTTCTTGCTTTGGGACTTTCGGATTTTTATTTTGCTGAGATCGAACTGTGAGGCTGCCTACGTATCCTTGTAAAAGGAATCGGGTCAAACGTAGTTCATACCGATTCCTTATTTTTGACTATTTTCTCTTTTTCTTTTCTTTTCTTATTTTTCCTTTTATTCCTTTTTCTTTTCCTTTTCATTCTTTTCATTTTTTCCGTTCCTTTCCTTATATTGCCTTCTCACACTTGCGCTTCTGACTTTTGTTACTGATTTCGAAATAGGGGTATGACTAACACTCAAAGAGGTTAGCAACGGATAGAGTATTTAGATAGCAGAATAAAGTGCCTTCGTCATTCCAATTTTCAAAATATGCCAAGTACAAACAAGTGTCAAGTATGGACAATGACCTAAATGAAATCATTCATAATATCTTTTGACAGCATCCGAATTGATAGTCATTTCCACTCATTTGCCTTCCACATCTGTCAGATACAATGCTCTATTGGACAACACTCTTGATACGATGAATGGCCCTTGCTAGTTTGCAGCGAACTTGCCCTTTACCTCAGCCTTTGAGGGTGGATGCGCTTTAATACCAATTTACCTACTTTGAACTTTTTGGAGTGCACTTTCTTATTATATGCCCTGGCCATCCTTTGTTGATACAACTGGCCCTGACAGACCGCCGCCAATCTTTTCTCGTCAATCAGACTCAATTGTTCCAAACGAGCTTTGACCCATTCTTCATCGTTGATTCTTGCTTCGACCATGATTCGAAGAGAGGGATTTTAATTTAAGCCGGGATTACCGCCTCTGTGCCATACACCAACAAGCACGGAGTGGCAACCAGTGAAGTGCGGACCCGGGCCAATCAGACTTTGATTAACATTTTGGGTAAATGAACCCGGAGCCGTAATATGACGGTTTCGGAGGGTCCGTAATGAAATGTGGGACCTGGGCGTATTCCCGGAATCAAAATCTGATGTCCCAGGCCCGAGTTTGGAGCTTTTATGTGAAATTGTTTAATGAATATGCTTAAGGAAAAATGAAAATGGAAATTTGATCAAAACTAATGGTATCAGGCTCGTAATTTGGTTCCGACGCTCGGTACAAGTCTTAAATGGGCATTAAGCGATATCTGTGAAGTTTGGTTGAAATCGGACGTCGTTTGACGTGTTTCAGACTAAAAGTGGAAAGTTTGAAAGTTTTGAACTTAGAAAAGAAAATCATGAGTTTTGGGGGTTGATTTTGTGATTTTGATGTTATATTGGCGATTTGATCACTCGAGCAAGTTTGTAGGATGATATTGAGTTAGTGTGTGTGCTTGGTTGTGAGCCTCGAGGGCTCGAGAGTGTTTTCGAGGAAGGTTCGGGGTGTTTTTGGGATTTGAAACTTAGCAGATTTTGCTGCACTTTCTGCACGGACATTTTCTTCTATGAGCTCGCATAGGTTGGTCTGCGATCGCGTAGAGTTCCTTTGTAGCCATCCCATTTTTTTGCAATGCGGTCGCACTGTTTCATACGCGATCGCATAAGTCAGCCAAATTCTTCTACGCGATTGCATACCTTTGAACGCGATCGCATAGCGTTAGACCCCACCTCAGTTCTAAATCTCCTCTCTTCTACGCGATCGCGATAGTTATCTTGCAATCTCATAAGCCAATCTCACCACTGTTGGAAACACGTTCTCAATGCAATATACAAAGACGTGTGTTCTTTTGTGTAGGTTTTGATGAATGACAAACGAAGCGAAAATTGATATATGACGAAGTTCAAGAAACAAGCGCACAATTGATATACAACGAGATTCAACTCAAGACAAAGTTTTATAAGTTTATTTGAGTCATTCTTATTTGTGATCTTGATCCTACAACTTGACTCGTAACATGGATTCTCTCATAAAACTATTTTCCAAAATCATGCATATTTAATTTAACGTCAAATGATTTTAAATCATGCATATTTACCGTAGTCAAAATAATTTTTAGACATGCCTTAAAAATCTGGACTAAGATAATCGATTATGTACTTATGATAATCGATTGTTTATAAGCCAAGACTGCATGACAATCGATTGTGAACTAATGACAATCGATTGTGAGTAAGACAGTGAGCAGCAGGTTTTTCAAACCTGCATGACAATCGATTGTGAACAAATGACAATCGATTGTGATGAGGCAGTGTCCATCAAAGTTTTTCAAAACTCAGAATAATCGATTGTGAAGCTAATGACAATCGATTGTGAAGAGACAGTGTCCTTCAGATTTTTCAAAGTCACAAAATAATCGATTGTGAACTTATGACAATCGATTGTGTTGAGGCAGTGACTTCCAGACTTTTTCAAAACTATTAAATAATCGATTGTGAGTATATAACAATCGATTGTCAAGAGGCAGTGTCTAAAATGATTTTCAAAAACTGATAAGTAATCGATTGTTGACTTTGTGCAATCGATTGTGAAGCTGACCGTTGTCGTAAAGTTTTCAAATACCGTCAGGTAATCGATTATTGATTCTGTATAATCGATTGTTTTGATTAAAATCCGGAAAAGATTTTTTGAACGTTATTGGGTAATCGATTATTGATTTTGTATAATCGATTGTTTTGATTAAAATCCGGAAAAGATTTTTTGAACGTTGCTGAGTAATCGATTGTTGATACTGGACAATCGATTGTTTGTGGTAAAATCTGGAAAGGATTTTTTGAACGTTGCCAGTAATCGATTATGGATTGTAAGTAATCGATTATCAAGCGTAAAATCTGGGATTGAATTTTGATCTGACTGGCAGACAATCGATTGTTGGGGTTTGACAATCGATTGTCAGTGAGTAAAATCAGCAACTCTTAATTGGCAATTAGGCAACGGTAATGCCAAGTTTTTCAACTATAAATACAGCTTCATTTCAGTGTTTTAAACACAACAACATACTACAACTGATCATTACATTGCTATAAGCTTGCATACTTTTGTTTATCATTTTATATTCAATTTCATAAAGCTTTTGAGAGCCATATTCTTGTCCAAAGTTGTTGTGATCTAGAGCTTACTTCTTTTACTCATACCAACTCATAAAGGAGTATTTTGTTTGAGTGTTTAGTGTTTTATACACTTGTAAGAGAATTGTGATTCTCTTGTTGTAAGGAACTTGTGTTTCCTTGGTTGAAGTCTTGGAGTGTTGTATCTCCGAGCAAAGGGGTTAAGGCTTGTGTCCTTAAGTTGTAAATGTTTGTTGAGCACCCATAAGCTTAAAAAGTTAGTGAAAAATCTCGAGAGAGTCTCTCGGGGACTGGACTAGCCACGTGTTGTGGTGAACCAGAATATATCGGTGCGTTCTTTCCTTTTTGTTTAGTTAACGCACTTATTTATTTCCTGCAAATTTTAATTTTCGCAAGTTTACGCTAAATTTTTTTATAACGCTATTCACCCCCCCCCCCCTAGCGTTAAGCGTATTTTCTAACAATTGGTATCAGAGCCCAACTTTCTGAAAACTTAACAGTTTGAGAGAACCATCCATGGCTTCTACTCGTGATTCTTTTGCAGGAATTGATGAAGGACAGTGCTCCACACGACCACCTCTATTCAACGGTACAAATTACACGTACTGGAAGGAGAGGATGAAGATCTTCGTTCAGTCCAACAGCTTTCACCTTTGGAAGGTGATAATGAAGGGAAACCAAATTCCAACAAAGAAGGTGGAAAACGAATGGGTTCCCAAGTCCGAGGATGAGTATGACGCGGATGACATCCGAAAGGTTCAAAATAATGCTAAAGCAATTAATTTATTATATTGTGCTGTTAATACTGACGATTACAGGAAAATATCGTGTAGCACAACGGCAAAGGAGATGTGGGACAAGCTAGAAGTTACGTACGAAGGTACGAAGCAGGTAAGGGAAGCAAAAATTGATTTCCTAACCCATTCTTATGAATTATTTCACATGAAGGAAGGTGAAAAGGTGGACGAAATGTTTGAGCGATTTTCAATAATCGTAAATGACCTACATGCTCTCAAGAAAACATTCACGGATAGAGAGCTCGTGCGAAAAATTCTTAGAAGTCTCACACCGGCATGGAGATCAAAGGCCGATGCAATTCAAGAATCCATTGGCGTTTCAAATGTCACCATCGACGCACTAAGAGGTAACCTTAAGACCTATGAATCTACTATTCTTAACCCTTTTGTTGATGATCAAAGGAGGCAAAGAATAGCTCTAAAGGCGAGCACAAGCCAACCGCAAATTGATGAGGAAGGAGATAACGAGTTTGGACTCGTTATCAAAAGATTTCAAAAGTTCATGCGCAAGGAGTATGAACGCAAGGGCAAAAAGCAAAGCGAACAAATCAAGTGCTATGAATGTGGTGAAACCGGGCACATCAAATCAAATTGCCCAAACATCAAAAAGGAGAAGAAACCTTTTAAAAAGCAACGTGCATACATTTCTTGGGGAGGCGACTCCGGAGATGAGTCAAGCGAAGGAGAAGAAGACGAAGCAGCAAATCTTTGCCTTATGGCACAAGAAGACAACAAAGATGAGGTATGTCAAATTTCGTCTAAAAACTTCTTTACTCTTGAAGAAATGCGAATTGCTTTTGATGAATTATATGCTGAGTTTATTAAGGCTTCAAAAACTGTTAAGGGCATAAAAGAAAATGCTTCATTAAAAGAAAAGGATTTTAAAAAACAGCTTTCTATGAAAGAAAAGGATGTAGAAAAACTGGTTTTAGAAAATGAAAAGCTGAAAGAGGAAAACAAGTTTTTTGGAAAAAGAAGCGCCGATAAGCCCGAAAGTTCTACTAAAAGTTGTTCTTCTTGCTTGCATCTCAAAAATGAGGTAGATAGACTCAAAGGTACCTTAGATAAGTTTAATTCTTCCCACAAGAATTTGAATGAGGTCCTTGTTAATTTGAAATCAACCAAGCATGGCATAGGATTTAAGAATGAGGTTAAAGAAAAGGTTGAAGCCAAACCCCAACCACCTAAGGCTCAACCTAGGACTAATAAAACAAATGCTTATCCTAGAAATAGCAATCCTAGAACCAATATGCATGCTAGACAAAATGTTGAACATTTTAGGAGACCTAGAAATGACTTACCACCTAGAAATAGTTACCCTAGAAATGATGCATATTTTAGGCCAAATGTTGAACCTTTGAGAAGACCTAGAAATGGCCTTCAACCGAGAAACAATCACTCTAGAAATGCTGCCCATCCTAGAGCTCATAGTAGGAGAAATAATTCTCATGAAATGCGAAATAGTCATAGTGTTCAAAATAGAGTAAGAAATTTTCATCCGTCTAGTTACTACGAACCTAGAAGGATGCATAACCCAAATGTGACTTGTCATTATTGTAGACGCATTGGTCATATTGCTCCTGCATGCTTTACACGTCATAGACATATTACTCAATCGTATCATTATAATATGCCTAACCCCCAAGGACCCAAGATGGCATGGGTACCTAAAGAACATTAATTTGTTTTGTAGGTGTGCTTGAAGGGATCAAGTGTACTATGGTACCTTGATAGTGGATGCTAAAAGCATATGACGGGAGATGAATCCAAATTCCTTCAATTAGAGCACAAAGAAGGAGGAAGTGTTATCTTCGGTGATAACAATAAAGGAAAGATCATCGGCATCGGCTCGGTCGGTATGGATGAAAATTCCTCCATTAAGCATATATTACTTGTTAAAGGATAAAAGCATAACCTCTTGAGCATAAGCCAATTGTGTGACAAGGGAAATCTTGCTTTATTTGATTCGGATGAATGCTTAGTGTTCAGACGTAGTGATTTCAAAATTATCCTCCGTGGTTTTAGAGTGGATAATATTTATATGGTTGATCTTGCTAATTCCTCACCCGATTATGTTGATTGTCTAATGAGTAAAGAGGATGATACTTGGCTATGGCATCGTAGAGTAGCACATATCAATATGCATCTTTTGAACAAATTGATTTCTCAAAACTTAGTTGTTGGTCTTCCCGTTTTAAAATTTGAAAATGACTCTATTTGTGACTCGTGTCAAAAGGGAAGCAAACAAAAGCATCTTTGAAATCTAAAAACATTGTTTCAACTTCTAGACCATTGCAATTACTTCATATGGATTTATTTGGTCCCTCTCGCATTGAAAGTCTAGGAAGAAATAAATATGCTTTTTTGATTGTTGATGATTACTCGAGATTTACATGGACTTTATTTCTTGCCAATAAAAGTGATGCTTTTCAAAATTTTAAATATTTTCTTAAGCGTGCTCAAAATGAGAAAGAAACAACCGTCACTTCAATTAGAAGTGATCATGGGGGAGAGTTTGATCACAATCTCTTTGCGGACTTTTGTGACGAACTCGGAATCGAGCATACCTTTTCCGCTCCACGTACACCACAACAAAATGGGGTGGTGGAAAGGAAAAATAGGTGTCTCGAAGAGATGGCTAGAACCATGCTCGACGAAGCTAAGATACCCAAACATTTTTGGGCGGACGCCGTGAGTACCGCTTGCTATGTTCTAAATAGAGTAGTAATTCGGCCGATACTCATGAAAACCCCCTATGAACTTTATAAGGGAAGAAAACCAAATATTTCCCATTTTAGATTTTTTGGTTGCAAATGTTTTGTTCATAACAATGGCAAAGACCAATTGGGTAAATTTGATGCTAAGTCGCATGAAGGTATTTTCATTGGATATTCCTCACGTAGTAAAGCATATAGGGACTTTAATAAAAGAACCCAAATTGTGGAGGAATCCCCTCATGTTGTATTTTCCGAAAATGATGCTCGCTTGGCGAGAAAGGATTCCGGTTTTGATCTTGCAGGTATCTTAGATAGCTTGAAAGACAAAATACAAGAGGAACCACCCAAGGAAAATAAAGATGAAACTGAGGAACAACCAACAGAAGAAGCGCCACAATTGAAAAAAAGAACAAAAGTGCCAAATGAGTGGAGGACGATCAAAGATCACCCTCTTGAACAGGTAATTGGCAACGTCGGAGGAAAGGTAAGTACCCGAAACTCTCTTAAGAACACTTTAGGACACACTTCTTAAGAGCTCACGTTCTCACTTAGCAACACTAGTTTAAGTTATTACTTCTTTACAAATTACTGACTTGAGCGTCGGAGACGTTTAATTCTATTTTGCAGGTATCGCCCTAAAATATAGGGGGAATTATGAAGTTTTGGCACAGAACAATCGATTGTTCCAAGCAAATAATCGATTATTTTACTGTGCTGAAAATCGATTAGCAGTATCACTAATCGATTGTTTATGGTTCATGTGTATTATGCAGTTTTGTTAAATAATTGATTCCTTAAACTACAAAATCGATTTCCGTCTCAATCATTCATCATGGCTTTTCTAAAACAATCGATTGTTTCAAAATATAATCGATTATTTTCAAAATCAGAAAATTTTTGTGCTCACTGTAACATAACAATCGATTACCACATTTTGACAATCGATTATTTCATGTCAGAAATTTAAACTCTTGTTATCGTTTGGCTCCTCAATCGATTTGTGTCAGTTCCAAGTCAGGTCATAACTCTTCAACAATCGATTATTGCATCTCAACAATCGATTGTCTAACGGTCAGTGAATTTATTTTACCGTTTCTGACTGATTTGGCTTTAAATTCTCAGCAGATTTCTTCCATAAATGATAAGCCACTCTCCCCTCTATAAATAGGCTTCATATATGTTCATATGCATTCACTCAAGCATCAATTGTAGCTTTCAAAATATCATATTCTCTCTATGTTTTGCAAAATCCAGCAGCTTTCATCAAAAATGTCGGGCCGTCACTCAAAACGTTCCCGTTCTGCTAGGCACGGCGCATCCTCCTCTGTTGCCCCTCCTCGTCCGAACTATCCCTATCAAGATGGTTCCGTTCTATATTTTAATTCCGACATCGAGCTTACTCGATTCTTAACCAAATTTGAAAAGCGCGACATTCTTCCACCCCGCTTTTCAACCTACAAGTATCTTGAATCATTTGGGCCTGCTGCAAATATGCTTAAAAATTCTCAACTTCTTGACTTTTT
This sequence comes from Nicotiana benthamiana, assembly GCA_034376525.1. Lineage (NCBI taxonomy): Eukaryota > Viridiplantae > Streptophyta > Magnoliopsida > Solanales > Solanaceae > Nicotiana > Nicotiana benthamiana. Next base: position 8,845,173 of record CM067326.1, read on the forward strand.
ACTCCTTACCCATCCTTACATCAATACTACATTGGTTCAAGCATTTTATTCCAACCTCCATGAGGATGATGATGGTGAGCTTGTCACCAACATTAATGGTGTTCAAATTCTTCTTTCCGATGAAAATCTTCATACCATTGCCCGTCTTCCTCATAATGCTGAAGACATTTTTCGGTACACCGGAGAGGCCGGAGCCCTTTTTGATGAAACAGCCCTCTTACACCAAATCGGTCTTACTTCTTATGATCCAAATCTTTCTTCCCGTCGTCCTACAATTACGGGAATGGATCCCAATTATCGGTTGATTTTCTATTTCATCACCCGAGTCCTCAAGCCTCGTAAGCATAACCATACTACCATTTCTCAAGAGGACACTAAGCTCATGCATGCCATAATAACCGGAGCTAACATCAATTGGTGTCGGCTTATCAAAATTCACATGCGTGACGCTATCGGAGATGATAGGCCTCTTCCTTATGCTCTCCTCATCATGAACTTTCTTGAAGCCACCGGATTCGTCACTGGAAATGGTCCTCTCAAAAAGAGTACCAAAATGTGGGAAATTTCGGAATCCTCCTTTCATCATGACGGTGATCATGTAGCGCCTGCTCCTCCTTCATCCCGTCGAACTCGTCCGCCTCAAGAACCCACTCTCCAATCCATTTCCGACCAAATTGCTTCCCTGACCACCTCTGTCGGTCAATTGACTCACGAGATCCATGGATATTTTGACCACATTCATTATCCATATGCGGGTCTTGTTCCATATGAAGCAGCGCCGGATGATGAGGCGGAAAATGATGAATGAATAATTGTAGTTTTTAAGTTTGTTTTAATATGTTGTATTGTCTTCCCTGTTGCTGTAATTTTCTTTCCAATAAATAAACAAGGTTTATTTCATCTTTGGCATCTTAATATTATTTTTGCTAATGGCAAAAGGGGGAAGATAACGGGTATGCACTCTCAGTATTTATAAGCTTAAATTGAGGGGGAATTCTCAAATTGAGGGGGAACAAATTGCATACTTGTTACATGTATATACTTGTCTTGAATCATCAATATAAATTGCTTGTCTTGCATATCCCGCTTAATGTTTGCCATTATCAAAAAGGGGGAAATTGTTGGAAACACATTCTCAATGCAATATACTAAAACGTGTGTTCTTTTGTGTAGGTTTTGATGAATGACAAACGAAGCGAAAATTGATATATGACGAAGTTCAAGAAACATGCGCACAATTGATATACAACAAGATTCAAGCTCAGGACAAAGTTTTATAAGTTTATTTGAGTCATTCTTATTTGTGATCTTGATCCTACAACTTGACTCGTAACATGGCTTCTCTTATAAAACTATTTTCCAAAATCATGCATATTTAATTTAACGTCAAATGATTTTAAATCATGCATATTTACAATAGTCAAAATAATTTTTTGACATGCCTTAAAAATCTGGACTAAGATAATCGATTATGTACTTATGATAATTGATTGTTTTTAAGCCAAGACTGCATGACAATCGATTGTGAACTAATGACAATCGATTGTGAGTAAGACAGTGAGCATCAGGTTTTTCAAACCTGCATGACAATCGATTGTGAACAAATGACAATCGATTGTGATGAGGCAGTGTCCATCAAAGTTTTTCAAAACTCAGAATAATCGATTGTGAAGCTAATGACAATCGATTGTGAAGAGACAGCGTCCTTCACATTTTTCAAAGTCACAAAATAATCGATTGTGAACTTATGACAATCGATTGTGTTGAGGCAGTGACTTCCAGACTTTTTCAAAACTATTAAATAATCGATTGTGAGTATATAACAATCGATTGTCAAGAGGCAGTGTCTAAAATGATTTTCAAAAACATATAAGTAATCGATTGTTGACTTTGTGCAATCGATTGTGAAGCTGACCGTTGTCGTAAAGTTTTCAAATACCGTCAGGTAATCGATTATTGATTCTGTATAATCGATTGTTTTGATTAAAATCCGGAAAAGATTTTTTGAACGTTATTGGGTAATCGATTATTGATTTTGTATAATCGATTGTTTTGATTAAAATCCGGAAAAGATTTTTTGAACGTTGCTGAGTAATCGATTGTTGATACTGGACAATCGATTGTTTGTGGTAAAATCTGGAAAGGATTTTTTGAACGTTGCCAGTAATCGATTATGGATTGTAAGTAATCGATTATCAAGCGTAAAATCTGGGATTGAATTTTGATCTGACTGGCAGACAATCGATTGTTGGGGTTTGACAATCGATTGTCAGTGAGTAAAATCAGCAACTCTTAATTGGCAATTAGGCAATGGTAATGCCAAGTTTTTCAACTATAAATACAGCTTCATTTCAGTGTTTTAAACACAACAACATACTACAACTGATCATTACATTGCTATAAGCTTGCATACTTTTGTTTATCATTTTATATTCAATTTCATAAAGCTTTTGAGAGCCATATTCTTGTCCAAAGTTGTTGTGATCTAGAGCTTACTTCTTTTACTCATACCAACTCATAAAGGAGTATTTTGTTTGAGTGTTTAGTGTTTTATACACTTGTAAGAGAATTGTGATTCTCTTGTTGTAAGGAACTTGTGTTTCCTTGGTTGAAGTCTTGGAGTGTTGTATCTCCGAGCAAAGGGGTTAAGGCTTGTGTCCTTAAGTTGTAAATGTTTGTTGAGCACCCGTAAGCTTAACAAGTTAGTGGAAAATCTCGAGAGAGTCTCTCGGGGACTGGACTAGCCACGTGTTGTGGTGAACCAGAATATATCGGTGCGTTCTTTCCTTTTTGTTTAGTTAACGCACTTATTTATTTCCTACAAATTTTAATTTCCGCAAGTTTACGCTAAATTTTATTATAACGCTATTCACCCCCCGTCTAGCGTTAAGCGTATTTTCTAACAACCACTCTTTTACGCGATCACATCTGCCGCCCCGCGATTGCATAGGCTAATAGCCATCAGCGATTTTTAATTAAAAACAGACCAGTGGCAGCGAACTTCTCCCCATTTCTCACACAAGCTCTCTCTCAAAAACCTCCATTGACAATTCAAGCTCCCAATTCATCACCACTCTTTGGATAAGTGATTCCTACTTCATCTAATCACTATTCCTTCATTAAATCATTAAATTCCTAGCCCTAAAACATGAAACCAAGAAGAATTTAGGGGTTTTTGGGTTTAGTTAGGGTTTATGGGATTTTGGGTATTTCAACCTCAATTTGAGGTCGAATTTAAAGTCTAATCATATATTTGACTCGTGGGGTTATTGGGAATTGGGTTTTGGTCCGAGCCTCGAGTTTGGACCACGTGGGCCTGATGTCGGAATTTTGTATTTTTTGAAGTAAGCTAGAAAATGCATTTCTAGGCTATGGGATTGTATTTTTGGATTCTTATTGATAATATTGAATCGAATTATGTTAGATATCATTTGTTCAGAGTCAAATTGTAGAGGAAAGGCGATTGTTGAGCTTTGAGTTGCTATGTTCGGCTTCGAGGTAAGTGTTCGATCTAACTTTGGCTTGAGGGAATAGGATTAGGTTGTTATTTGTAATATGCTATGTGGGTAGGTGTATAGATATGGTGACGGTTACCTATGCGCCCGAGTCAAGCATGACCATGATGTCATATTTGCTATTAAATTGTGAAGCAAGTGAACAATTGTGATATATATTTATTTCAAGCACTATGAAGTGAAAGTTGAGAATTAAATGAACTAAGAAGGAATTTGAGGTACTTTTCCCTTGCCGGGACCATTTGGTGAGTTGTATTCCCTTGCCGGGGCATATTGTTGAGTTGTATTTCCCATCGGGATCACTTGTTGTACTGTTTTTCCTTGCCAGGACACTTTGCCTTGATATATATATATATATATATATATATATATATATATATATATATATATATATATATATATATATATATATATATATATATATATATTTCCTTGTTCCCGTTTGGATGTGACCATTGATTGGGAGAGAAAAAGAGAGTAAAAGCACGAAGGGTGATGTCGTGCACTGTTTATCGAGAGTAAAAGCACAAAGGGTGATGTCGTGCCTTGTGTTTGATATTATTGGTGAGAAATGAGTTTTAAAAGCACGATGGGTGATGCCGTGCATTATATTTGACAATTTTGGTAAGGAATGAGAGTAAAAGCATGAAGGGTGATGCCGTGCAGCAGTTGATTCATTGGCTTTCTTGCTTAATTATCATTCATTCAGTTTCATCTCTTGATTGTTGAAGTTATAATTGAACTGTTATTCCCCCATCATGTCCCGTTCCCCTCTTACTTGCTTAAATTCTTATTTTCGTCCTGTTATTACATATATCTGTACAGGTTGGTTGTGATAGGTCCGGTTTAGCCTCGTCACTACCTCGCCGAGGTTAGGCCGGGCACATACCAACACATAGGGTTGGTTGTGTTGACACTACACTTCTGTGCCTTTTTGTGAACATGTCAGGACCTAGGCTACGGACCGCAGCTTTAGACCGGGAGTGATCCTTCAGTCCAGAGGCTTGAGGTAGTTCGATGGCATTCGCGAGCCCCGAGTCTCTTTTATCTACTTCTTTCAGTTTGTTTAATTGTACCGAACAGACATGTTATGTAATTTCGTTCAGACTATTGTTTTTAGTACTCTATTAGTAGTCCGTAAGAAGTGACACCAGATATTGGGTAGAGATTGGTTGCTATATTTCTGCATATTGATTTTTGTTACTGATAAATAACATCTTCCGCATGTTAATTAATTATTTTGGCAATTAGCCCGTATCAGACTTAAATTTTCTGGAAATGGTTATAAGAGTTGGCTTCCCTAGCTTCGACAGTAGGCGCCATTACAACTCTCGATGGTGGGTAAATCCGGGTCATGACAAGTTGGTATCAGAGCACTAGGTTACTTGGGTCTCACAACTCATGGACAAGATCGGCAGAGTCTGAGGGATCAGTATGGAGACGTTTGTATTTATCCCCTAGAGGCTACAAAGTTAGGAAAAGTTTACTTTGTTCATTCTTGTGTTGCGATTCTGTTCCTCAAATATTGATTATCATTCTACTATGTTCTTTCACAGATGGCGAGAACATGTGCGCCTTCTTCTTCCGCTCAGCAGCCCGAGCCCCCAACAGTAGCACCCGCGAGAGGCAGGGGGGAGGCCATGCTAGAGGCCGTGGCAGGGGCAGCAGTTCATGAGGTAGAGCCTCATATAGTCTTTGATGAGGAGGTCCCAGCTCCCCCAGCTCTGGTGGGCCCAGCTCATGTCCCAGGAGGGGTGATGTTTTCTTCGAACCTTCAGGATGCCCTTGTCCGCATAGCAGACGTTATGGAAAGTGTGGCCAAAGCAGGATTGTTGTCAGTAGCACCATCCACTTCTTAGGCTGGAGGAGGGCTCCAGACTTCTGGTACACGTACTCCGGAGAAGGTAGCTCCCCAGAAAAAAGTTCCCTTGGTTCAGCCCACAGTGGAAACTCAGACAGGTATTATAGCTCAGGCTGGAGATGGGACGGCCATGTCTTCAGATGCTTTGTGGAGGCTTGATACGGTTCTCCAAGCTTTTCACTACTACCTTCAGCAGTGCTTCATCGGAGGACCCCCAGGATTTTCTATACAGTTCTCATGAGATCCTCAGGACTATGGGGATAGTGAAGACCAATGGGGTCGAGTTTTGCACTTTCAAGCTTGTGAGTTCCGCCAAGACTGGGTGGAGAGATTATTGTCTGTCTAGACCAGCAAGGTCCCCAGCTTTAACATGGGATCAGTTTGCAGAGCTGTTGTTGGAGAAGTTTCTCCCAGCCACTCAGCGGGAGGCACTTCGTAGACAGTTTGAGCATCTTCAGTACAAGACCAGATTTGTTTACTAGGCATGCCATGCAGTAGTAATACTCCCTACAGATCGGGAGAGGATCCGGAGGTTTTATAATAGATTGATTCAGCCCATTCGTCTACAGATGGCTATGGGAGTTGGCACTGACATTACTTTTCAGGAGGCGACCAATGTGGCCCGTCGAGTAGAGATGGCTTTGGATCGAGAAGGTGGTCAGGGTTAAGACAAGAGGCCTCAACATTCTGGATGATTTAGTGGCACCTCATCTGGAGGTAGGGATCTCCATGACAGAGGCCATCCCCCGAGACCATTCCAGTCGACACTTCAGGTTTCTCATGGTACGCCAGGTCGTGGTGGCCATCAGCAGTATTATTCAGATCATCAGTCTTTCAGCGCACCACCAGCCCCCATCAGTGCACCGCCACTTCAGAGCTTCAGGGGAGGACATACCGGTCGATAGGGTCAGCAGACTAAGCCGCCGAGGGCATCTTATGGTTGTGGTGACACAGGTCATGTTGCCAAATTTTGCCCTCGAGCCTCGAGTAGTTCTTAGCAGCAGGGTCCTCGTCATGCGATTTAGGCAGCAGGTGATCCACAGGCCGCCCAGCCAGCTAGTGGCGGGGGTAGGGATCATAGAGGTAGAGAGAGAGACCATAGAGGTGGAGCCCGGACAGCTAGAGGTAGGGGTCAGTCCGTAGCAGATCGTCCCAGAGATGCAGTTCAGGGAGGTGGGGGTCAGCCCCGTTGTTATGCATTTCCAGCCAGGACGGAGGCCAATTCATCTAATGCTGTGATTATAGGTACTATACTGGTCTGTGATAAGGGTGTTTTGGTATTATTTGATCGAGATCTACTTATTCATATGTGTCATCCTATTTTGCACCCTATTTGATTATGCCTAGTGAGGCTATGGGTATTCCTGTATATGTGTCCACACCGCTTGGTGATTCTATAGTGGTCGACCGAGTGCATCGTTCTTGTATAGTGGTATTTGAGGGTCTTGAGACCCGTGTCGATTTATTGCTCCTAGACATGGTGGACTTTGATGTCATATTGTGGATGGACTGGTTGTCCCCGTATCATGCTATCTTGAATTGTCACGCCAAGACCGTGACTTTGGCCTTGCCAGACTTGCCCCGACTTGAGTAGAGAGGGACCCAAGTCATGCCACCCGTAGTGTTACTTCGTATGTCAAGGATCGACGTATGGTCGAGAAGGGGTGTTTAGCATATTTAGCGTATGTTCGCGACTCCAACGCAGAGGTTCCATCTATCGACTCTGTCCCTATTGTTCGGGAGTTCCCCTAGGTTTTTTCTTCAGACCTGCCGGGTATACCGCCCGACAGGGATATTGACTTCTGTATTCATGTGGCTCTTGGCACACAACCTATTTCTATTTCTCCATATCGTATGGCCCCGCCAAAGTTTAAAAAGTTGAAAGAACAGCTTCAGGATTTGTATGATAAGGGTTTTATTAGACTTAGTGTATCACCTTGGGGTGCGCCAGTGTTGTTTGTGAAGAAAAAAGACGGGTCGATGAGGATGTGCATTGATTACCGGCAGTTGAACAAGGTGACGCTAAAGAACAAGTATCCACTACTGAGGATTGACGATTTGTTTGACCAGCTTCAGGCTCCTAAGGTATTCTCAAAGATAGATTTAAGGTCTCGTTATCATCAGTTGAGGATTAGGGCATCTAATGTCCCTAAGACAGCTTTTCGTACTCGGTATGGGCATTATGAGTTTTTGGTCATGTCGTTTGGGTGGACTAATGCCCCGACAACATTCATGGAGTTGATGAACCGAGTGTTCGAGCCTTACTTGGATCTATTTGTGATTGCATTCATTGATGATATCTTTGTATACTCCCGCAGTCAGGAGGAGCATGAGCAGCACCTCGGAGTGGTTCTTCAGACTCTGAAGGATATCCAGTTGTACGCCAAATTTTCGAAGTGCAAATTTTGGTTGAGTTTAGTAGAATTCCTGGGTCATGTCGTATCAGCAGGTGGACCCAAAGAAAATAGAAGCAGTCAAGAACTGGGCTGGACCAGCTTCAGCAATAGAGATTCAGAGCTTCTTGGGGTTAGCTGGTTACTACAGACGTTTTGTAGAGGGGTTTCCATCCATCACAACCCCGATGACTAGATTGACTCAGAAGGGTACCCAGTTCAGGTGGTCAGATGAGTGCGAGGCGAGCTTCCAGAAGCTCAAGACCGCCCTGACTACGGCACCGATATTGGTTTTGCCCATGGGATCTGGGCCTTATACTGTATATTATGATGATTCTCGCATCGGACTTGGTGTAGTGTTGATGCAGAACGGCAAGGTCATTGCATATGCTTTGAGGCAATTGATGATCCACGAGAATAATTACCCAGTTCATGACCTAGAGTTGGCAGCTATTGTTCATGCCTTGAAGATCTGGAGGCACTATTTGTATGGTGTGACGTGTAAGGTGTACACGGATCACAAGAGCCTTCAGTACTTGTTCAAGCAGAAAGAGTTGAATTTGAGACAGCGGAGGTGGTTGGAGTTGTTGAAAGATTATGATGTTTCTATTTTATACCACCCAGGGAAAGCCAATGTGGTGGCCGATGCATTGAGTAGAAAGTCCGCCAACATGCGTAGTCTTGCATACATTCCGTTCAGCCAGAGACCGCTTGCCTTGGATGTTCAGGTATTGGCTAATAGATTTGTGAGATTGGATATTTCTAAGATCAGCAGAGTGTTAGCTTGCACGGTTGCTCGTTCGTCATTGATGGAGCGTATCCGGGAGCGGCAGTTTGATGATCCCCATTTATGTGTCCTAAGAGACACGGTGCAGAGGGGAGGTGCCAAGGAGATGACTTTGGGAGATGATGGCATATTGAGAGTTCAGGGGCGAGTTTGAGTGCCCAATGTTGATGGTATTCAAGAGTCGATCTTAGCGGAGGCCCATAGCTCTCCGTATACTATTCATCCGAGCGCCCCGAAGATGTATCAGGATTTGAAACAGTAATATTGGTGGCGTAGAATGAAGAAAGACATTTTTGCATATATGGCTCGTTGTCTAAATTGTCAGCAGGTTAAGTGCGAACATCAGAGGCCTGGTTGGTTATTTCAGAGGATTGAGCTTCCCGGGTGGAAATGGGAGAGGATCACTATGGATTTTGTTATTGGCCTTCCGATGACTCAGAAGAAGTTTGATGCTATATGGGTTATTGTTGATAGGCTAACTAAGTTAGCTTATTTCATCCCAGTTGCCACCACCTATTCATCTGAAAGATATGCAGAGATTTATATCAGGGAGATCGTTCGCCTTCATGGGGTGCCCATATCTATTATTTCGGATCGGGGTCCGTAGTTTACCTCGCATTTCTGAGAGCGGTGCAGTATGAGTTGGGTACCCGGGTCCATTTTAGTAAAGCATTTCACCCATAGACGGAGGGTCAGTCCGAGAGGACCATTCAGATTCTTGAGGATATGCTCCGTGCCTGCGTTATTGATTTTAGAGGATCGTGGGACTAGTTCTTGTCGTTAGCAGAGTTTGCCTACAACAACAGCTACCAGTCTAGTATTCAAATGGCCCTGTATAAGGCGTTGTATGGTAGGCGGTGTCGGTTCCCAGTCGGATAGTCTGAGCCAGGAGAGGCTCGGTTATTCGGTACAGATTTGGTACATGAGGCCTTAGATAAGGTCAAGATCATTCAGGACAGACTTCGGTCAACTCACTCCAGGCAGAAGAGTGTTGCAGATCGTAAGGCCGGGGATGTTGCTTTCATGGTTGGTGAGCGAGTACTGCTCCGTGTATCGCCTATGAAGGGCATGATGAGGTTTGGGAAGAAGGGCAAGATTATCCCAAGGTATATTGACCAATTTGATATTCTGGACCATGTGGGGAATGTGTCTTATAGGCTTGCGTTGCCGCCTAGATTGTCAGCCGTGCATCCAGTTTTTCATGTATCCATGCTTCGGAAGTATCACGGTGATCCCACCCACGTGTTAGATTTCAGCACTGTCCAATTGTACAAAGATCTGTCATATGAGGAGGAGCCGGTTGCTATTTTAGACCGGCACGATCGACGGTTGAGGTCACGGTGTTTTCCTTCAGTGGAGAGGTCAGCCTCCTGAGGCATTGACCTGGGAGTACGATTCTGATATGCGGAGCCATTATCCCCATCTATTCCCCGACTCAGGTACTTTTTTCTTCTATCCGTTCGAGGACGAACGAGTGTTTTAGAGGTCGAGGATATGACGACCAAAAGGATTATCACTGTAATTCTCCCTTTCCTTGCACTTCTGAGGCCTTGGAAACCCCTTAATGGGTTGCCTCGATTTGCGTGCGTAGTCCAGCGCGAAGCCGGAACATTTGTATGTGAAATTATTTAATTCTATGTTGAAAACTATTAATTTTTGTACTAATATTGCTATAGTTGACTTTGGTCAACATTTTGGGTAAATGCACCTTTACCCGTGATGTGACGTCCCGAAGGGTCTGTAATGAAATTTGGGACACGAGCGTATTCCCGGAATCGAAATTCGAGGTCCTAGGACCGAGTTCAGAGCTTTTTTGTGAAATTGTTTTATGAATATGCTTAAGGAAAATGAAAACGGATATTTGATAAAAAAAATAATGGTATCGGGCTCGTATTTTGGTTCTTACTCCCTGTACAAGTCATAAATATGCGTTAAGCACTCTCTGTGAAGTTTGGTTGAAAACCGACGTCGTTTGACGTGTTTTGGACTAATAGTGTAAAGTTTGAAAGTTTTGAACTTAGAAAAGAAAATCATGAGTTTTGGGGGTTGATTTTGTGATTTTGATATTATTTTGGCGATTTGATCGCTCGGGCAAATTCGTAGGATGATAATAAGTTAGTGTGTGTGTTTAGTTGGGAGCCTCGAGGGCTCGGGAGTGTTTTCGAGGGTGGTTCGGGGTGTATTTGGGTTTTGAAACTTAGCAGATTTTGCTGCACTTTCTACACAGACCTTTTCTTCTATGCGATCGCAAAGGGGTTATCTGCGATCGCGTAGAGTTCCTTCGTAGCCATCTCATTTTTGCTCAATGCAGTTGCACTGTTTCATACGCGATCGCATAAGTCAGCCAAATTCTTTACGTGATCGCATACGTTTGAATGCGATAGCATTGCATTAGACCCCACCTAAGTTCTAAATCTCCTCTCTTCTATGCGATCACAATACTTATCATGCGATCGCATAAGCCAATCTCACTACTCCTCTATGCGATCGCATATGCCGCCCCGCGATCGCATAGGCTAAAATCCTTCATCAATTTTTAATTAAAATAAGACCAGTGGCAGCGGACTTCTCCCCATTTTTCACATGAGCTCTCTCTCTAAAAACCTCCATTGACGAAATTCAAGCTCCCAATTCATCACCTCTTTGGGTAAGTGATTCCTACTTCATCTAATCATTATTACTTCATTAAATAATTAAATTCCTAGCCCTAAGACATGAACTCAAGAAGAATTTAGGGGTTTTTGGGATTAGTTAGGGTTTATGGGATTTTGGGTATTTCCACCTCAATTTGAGTTCGAATTTAAAATCTAATCATATATTCGAACTCGTGGGGTTATGGGAGATTGGGTTTTGGTCCGAGCCTCGAGTTTGGACCACATGGTCCCGATGTCGGATTTTTGTATTTTTCGAAGTAAGCTAGAAAATGCATTTCTAGGATATGGGATTGTATTTTTGGATTCTTATTGATAATATTGAATCGAATTATGTTAGATATCGTTTGTTCAGAGTCAAATTCTAGAGGAAAGGCGATTGTTGAGCTTTGAGTTGCTATGTTCGGCTTCGAGGTAAGTGTTCGATCTAACTTTGTCTTGAGGGAATAGGATTAGGTTGTTATTTGTAATATGCTATGTGGGTAGGTGTATAGATATGGTGACGGTTACCTATGCGCCCGAGTCAAGCATGACCATGATGTCATATTTGCTATTAAATTGTGAAGCAAGTGAACAATTGTGATAAATATTTATTTCAAGCACCATGAAGTGAAAGTTGAGAATTAAATGAACTAAGAAGGAATTTTAGGTACTTTTCCCTTGCCGGGACCATTTGGTGAGTTGTATTCCCTTGCCGGGGCATATTGTTGAGTTGTATTTCCCATCGGGATCACTTGTTGTACTGTTTTTCCTTGCCAGAACACTTTGCCTTGATATATATATATATATATATATATATATATATATATATATATATATATATATATATATATATATATATATATATATATATATTTCCTTGTTCCCGTTTGGCTGTGACCATTGATTGGGAGAGAAAAAGAGAGTAAAAGCACGAAGGGTGATGTCGTGCACTGTTTATCGAGAGTAAAAGCACAAAGGGTGATGTCGTGCCTTGTGGTTGATATTATTGGTGAGAAATGAGAGTAAAAGCATGAAGGGTGATGCCGTGTATTATATTTGACTATTTTGGTAAGGAATGAGAGTAAAAGCACGAAGGGTGATGCCGTGCAGCCGTTGATTCATTCGCTTTCTTGCTTAATTATCATTCATTCAGTTTCATCTCTTGATTGTTAAAGTTATAATTGAACTGTTATTCCCCCAGCATGTCCCCTTCCCCTCTTACTTGCTTAAATTCTTGTTTTCTTCCTGTTATTACATATATCTGTACAGGTTGGTTGTGATAGGTCTGGTTTATCATCGTCACTACCTAGCCGAGGTTAGGCCGGGCTCTTACCTGCACATGGGGTCGGTTGTGCTGATACTACGCGTATGTTACTTTTTATGCACAGGTCAAGACCCACGCTACGGACCGCAGCTTTAGACCGGGAGTGATCCTTCAGTCCAGATAAGCATGTTGGTCATGGACCCAGATATGTATCGGGTCAACATAAGCCTTGTCCGGATTATATAACATTGACGTCAAAGTAGCCAGAGCATCAGCAACCTCATTGTGAATTCTGAGGATGTGCATGAACTCTATTGACCACAATCATTGGCTGAGATCATGCCAGTATTGCCGGCATGGTATGAGTTTTAAATCTCTTATCTCCCACTCCCCTTGAATCAGGTGTACCAGAAGGTCTGAATCTCCCAAGACTAATACTTCCGGGACACCCATGTCCGTTGTCTGCTGCTAATCTCAAACCCAAAATGCATGCCTCATATTCTGCCATGTTGTTGGTGCAATAGAAGCGGAGTTGAGCTTTGACTAGGTAATGATGACCTTCTTCAGAAATGAGCACCGCTCCTATCCCAACGCCTTTCATGTCGGCAGCCCCATCGAAGAACAATTTCCATCCTGACTTCTCATCCCATTCCAATTTATCGATATGTATTACTTCCTCATCCGGGAAATACGTGTTCAAGGGATCATATTCTTCATCTATCAGATTCTCAGCTAAATGATCTTCCAATGCCTGTGCTTTCATGACGGTCCTAGTCACGTAGATAATGTCAAACTCAGTGAGAAAGATTTGCCATTTTGCGAGCCTTCCTGTGGGCATGGGTTTCTAGAATGTATTTCAATGGGTCCAGACGTGAGATGAGATAAGTGGTATATGATGACAAGTAATGCTTTAACTTCTGGGCTACCCACGTCAAGGCGCAGCATGTCCTTTCAAGATGAGCATACTTAACCTCGTAACTGTAAATTTATTGCTGAGGTAGTATATGACCTACTCTTTTCTCCTGGTAACATCGTGTTGACCCAACACTCACCCAAATGAGTTCTCCAAGACTGTCAAATATAAGATCAAGGGCCTTCCTGGTTCCGGTGGGACCAATACCGCTGGGCTCGACAAATATTCCTTTATCTTATAAAAAGCCTCTTGACACTCTCTCGTCCATTTTACCGCAGTATCCTTTTTCAATGGCTTAAAGATGGGCTCGCAGATGGTTGTGAGCTAAGCAATGAACCGACTGATGTAATTCAATCTTTCTAATAGACTCATCACTTCTGCTTTTTCCTTGGTGGAGGCAACTCCTGTATAGCTTTGATTTTTGATGGGTCTAGTTCGATGCCTTGGCGGTTGACTATGAACCCTAACTACGTTCCCAAAGGGACCCCAAATGCATATTTTGCCGAGTTGAGTTTGAGGTTATACCTGCGGAGCCTTTGAAAGAATTTCCTCATGTCTTTGACATGATCGGATTGCTTTCTGGACTTCACTATCACATCATCCACAGAGACTTCAATTTCCTTATTATCATATCATAAAAAATGGTTTTCATGGCCCTCATGTATGTTGCCCCGACATTTTTCAAACCAAAAGGCATGACTCTATAATAATATGTCCCCTACGGTGTGATGAACGTTGTTTTCTCCGCATCTTCTTCATCCATTAAGATCTGGTGGTATCCTGCGTAATAATCCATGAATGACCCGATCTCATGCTTCGCACAATTTTCAATCAATATGCGGATGTTCGGCAGGGGAAGTTGTCTTTTCGACTTGCTTTCTTGAGCTCACGGTAATCAATACACACCCTGTATTTACCGTCCTTCTTTGGTACATGCACAACATTAGCTAACCAGGTGGGGTATCGTGTGACTAGGATGACTTTTGCCTCAAACTTCTAGGTCACTTCCTCATTAATTTTCACACTCACATCAGTTTTGAATTTTCTCAACTTTTGTTTGACAGGCGGGCAGGCTGGGTCAGTGGGTAAATTGTGGACCACCAAGTCAGTACTCAATCTGGGCATATCGTTGTAGGACCATGCAAAGACATCTTTGTACTCAAGCAACACTTCAATTATTTCTTCCCTAAATTGTGGCTCCAGATGGACACTTATTTTTATTTCTCTGACATTATCCAGACTTCCTAAATTAGCTGCCTCTATATCATTCAGGTTTGGTTTGGGTTTCTCTTTGAATTAGGTCAACTCTTTACTAATCTCATCCCATGCCCTTTCCTCATCATATCCTGGCTCATCCTCATATTCTATTTCCTGAATTATTATTTCTGAACTAGACATATTTTTAAGATTGGGCCGATGAGTCCTTATGTATGTCAGATCACTGGAACCAGCATAAAAATAACCGTACAAAAGAGAAAAGAAAGCAAAGTAAAGAGAAATGGAAACTACCAGCATTGCTGAAAGGGAAATTGCATTTCATTAGAATCAAAGATAACAAAGTTACACATCCAAACGGACAGAAATAGCAACTGAATTAACAACTCTGACGCTAATCCAAACTAGACTGAAAGGAAATCAAAGCCGAAGCCGACTACCGTGATTTTCTCCGAGTGGAAGAGGAGTGGCTTCCCAGTTATTGATTTTTGCGCATGCTCCCACAAACTGCACATTTTCCCTGCTTGATCCTTTTTCTACCTCGACCACATTCACCTCATTGAACAGTCATTTTAACCCCTTATCAAGATCTCCGTCCGTGTCGATCAGCGGGCCAAAAATCTTTGGTCTGGGGCCATTGCTAGTGCTGGGCTTGACGAATGATCTGGACAGCCTTGGGATGGGCTTTGGGAGAACCCAAGCCTTCTTCCTTAGCTTCCTAGCTCGCCTTATGTCTACGACTGTAGGCTTGAACCCTAGGCCAAATGTGTCCAGATTTTTGGGGAGGGACACTGGTTGCACAATGCCTTGTAGAGAAGCCCCCAACCCCTTGTCGGGCAACAAGGGTTTTGGACCGGGCGAGGGGTCGGACTTGGGTATGTTTGAGTGGGGTTTGGTTACTTGGGCTGGAAATTGTGGCCCAAATTATGGTCTTATAGAAACCCAAGTTATACAATTATTTGTTCTTTCTTTTTTGTTATTTTTTATATATTTTTCAGATTTAAAAATACGGTTAAGGGTCAAATATATCCTTGTACTATTCAAAATAGGTCATATATATCCTCTGTTTGAATTCATTAACAAACATGTCCCCACCGTTATACATTAGGGCCATATATATCCCTCAGCCGTTAATACACTCTCCCATATATTTAAATTACAGTTAAGGGTCAAATATATCTTGTACTATTAAAAATAGGCCATATTTATTCCCCGTTTGAATTTTTTATCAAATATGTCCCCGTTATACATTAGGACCATATATATCCCTCAGCCGTTAAAACACCCTCCCATATATTTTTAGTAGCACGTGGCATCTTATGATTGGACTAGACGACCCGCCCCACTCCTTTAATTAAACCCGTCCCGACCCAATGAAATTTAATCTTCTTCTCCGTTCAATCCCTTCAATATTTCAATAATGATAATTGTCAATAATGATAAACTTAAGTGTAAGCAAAGATAAAGCATTTAGCAATAAAAGGGAAGTTTGAGTATTATTTCAGGGTGTGAAACTCAAGAAGGTGCAATGAGGCTATTGTGACAGCTGGCACATCACAGCTAAAATACACCTGAACATGAGATAAGATTTGCCGTCAAACTTGTTTAACTTCCCATTCCAACATTTAAAGAGATTTTCCCTTTCAAAGTAAGTTTGAAGACAATTTTGACGGCAAATCTTATCTCAAGTTCAGGTGTATTTTAGCTGTGATGTGCCACCTGTCACAATCACCTTCTTGAGTTTCACACCCTGAAATAATACTCAAACTTCCCTTTTATTGCTAAATGCTTTATCTTTGCTTACACTTAAGTTTATCATTATTGACAATCATCATTATTGACATATTGAAGGGATTGAACGGAGAAGAAGACTAAATTTCATTGGGTCGGGGCGGGTTTAATTAAAGGAGTGGGGTGGGTCGTCTAGTCTAATCATAAGATGCCACGTGCTACTAAAAATATATGGGAGAGTGTTTTAACGGCTGAGGGATATATATGGTCCTAATGTATAACGGGGACATATTTGATAAAAAATTCAAACGGAGGATAAATATGGCCTATTTTTAATAGTACAAGGATATATTTGACGCTTAACCGTAATTTAAATATATGGAAGAGTGTTTAACGGCTGAAGGATATATATGGCCCTAATGTATAACGGTGGGGACATGTTTGTTAAAGAATTCAAACGGAGGATAAATATGACCTATTTTGAATAGTACAAGGATATATTTGACCCTTAACCGTTAAATCAAAAGTAGAAATAAACCAAAACAGATTTATCTTCCATAAAATAAACTAATTAACCTCTAAAATAACCTATATTCTAAAATTCAAAAAGAAAATTAAACAAATGTAGGTATAACCAATTTTATTATTTTTCTCATTTTCAATATTAACTAAACATGCAACAATTAAATCCTAAATGCAACCATGCCATTTTATATTTTTTATGAATTATTCAAATTAAAACATGCCAAATGCAAATAAGCACAAAATTGTGCAATTAATTCCTAACATTCAAACGAACACAAAATCATGCAAATAAATCCTAAAAATTCAAATAATAAAAGAAAGACGCAAATAAACACAATATCACACAATTAATTTCTAAAAATTCAAATAGTAAAAGAAAAATGCAAATAAACACAAAATCACACAATTAATTCCTAAAATCCAAATAATAAAAGAAAAATGCAAAAAACAAAAAATCACAAAATGAATTCCTAAAAATTTAAACAATAAAAGAAAAATCCTAATTTAATAAATTTTATAGGAATATGTCAAGGGAGGCAAAAATCATGTGCTCACACAGGGCACAGGGCGGCCAAGGAATTTCTAGAGATAGTATGGCGTGAAATGGGATATAAAAGATCATGAAAGTTCCATCAATTAAATGATTTTGTAATTTCGTGGGAAGTGCAGAGGTTCAAATAGATAGGTCAAAGATGTAACATAACGGTTTGGGCATAGAGCACTCGGGTCATCCAAGGTCATGGGGGTTGAAAGTTAGTCGGAAAGTTGAGGTTCTTGGCCAGTGTGAGAAAATCAGTTAAAACAAAGCACGATAGTGGGGAGGCCACTTTCAGCAAGAATGCCACAAACTAACCACCACATTTTAAAATAACAAGATTTTTCTTTGATCGAAACAGGGGCAGGAAATTTCATTTATTTCGGAGAAACCCTCTGTAGGGGAAAAGCGAGCATCAAACAGGTTTGACCGTAAATTTTCAGGACCCTCCTGGAAAATGGGACCTAGTTTAAAAAAATGAGTACCAAAATCTAGCATAAATGTACCCCAAAGTAATATAAGTTAGTTTCAAAGTTTGCACGTTTGAGATAGGATTCAATTAGGAGTTTTCAGGACCCTCTTGAATAATAGGACCTAGCTTTAAGATTTCCATTGGATAACAAGATGTAGTGTAAGTTCTGTTGTAGGGTAGTATAATCCAGCCGTAAAAATTGTCACTCTTAAGATAATACTTGACTTTTAATTTTTAGGACCTTCCTGGATAATGGAATGTAGTTTTAAAACCCTCTTAGATAACAAGATTTAGCAGAGATCACACCTTTAAAAGATATAATTTGGATTTAAAAACTGTCATTCAACTAGGAGTTGTCAGGACCCTCCTGGATAATGGGATCTAGATTTCAAATTCTAAGTGATATTTGGTAGTTTAGCAGTCACGCGCCCACCTGGAGAGCATGTGAATACAGTTCAAGTTCAGTAGTCAGGTGCCCGCTTGGAGAGCACGGGGAAAACAGTTCAAGTTCAGCAGTCAGGCGCCCACCTGGAGAGCACGGGAATACAAATCGAGTTCACCAGCTAGGCGCCCAACTGGAGAGCACGAGAATATAGTTCAAGTTCTGCAGTCAGGCGCCTGCTTGGAGAGCACGGGAATACAGTTCAAGTTCAGCAGTCAAGTGCCCACTTGAAGAGCACGGGAATACAGTTCTAGTTCAGCAATCAAGCGTCCACCTGGATAAAAGAAAAGCATTTTAGAGTAAAATTCGAGTTCAACAATCAGGCGGTTACACTTGGAAAAAAAAAAAGAAAACATCTCAGATTACAATTCAAGTCGGCAACAAATGGGCTTCACCTGGAAAATACAAACCAACAAGGAAACAAGAACCACAAGATCAAGTTTGAGGATATAGATAGGATTTTTACAATTCATGGATCATAGTTTAGTCTAGCTTCGTTTTGTCGTAGTATAATAAGGGATTCAGTAAGCAGTAGCAACAATAACAGTGAAATCATAGCCTCATGGTAGTCCTAGCTACCAAAACTTTTTGAACTACACTGACCTGGTTCCTTTATAGCCAAGGATATGTAGGCAACCTCAGAAGCAAGGTTGCGGTCAAATCCTTTAAAATGTTTCTCACGGAGTATTCAAGCAGGAAAAAATCGCTCATATTCGCTCACTTTATCTTTGCACGAAACTATTTCGTGTTAATGAGCAAAGAGGGGAGCTGTGAGCACATAACTTTTGCCCTTTATGAATTACTCTCATAAATCAAAACAAAATAATTTTTCGATTATTTGCAAATTTTGTGAATTTTTATGGCATTTCATGTCAAGTATTTGCATTTGTCTCTGCATGTTTATTTTATTTAATTAATAAAAAATACAAAATATATGTTGCATTTTTCATGTACAATTTAATTTTAACATTTTTTGAGTTAGGTGGTAAATTAGTTATTTCATATAAGTGGGAAAAGTCACAAAAATAGTTATTTTGCACTTTTAATTTTAATTTTTGAACTTGGGTAGTGTTTCCTTTAATTCGATCTTAATTAATTGTGTTAATTGTTATTTAGAGTTTGGTAATTTAATTTGATTAGGGATTAATTTCGTTTTGGTTTTATTGTATTAGTTCAAAATGAATTAAAAAGAAATTAGAAAAAGAATTGAAAAAGAAAAGAAAACAAGAGAAGGTATTCTAATTTGGGATGCATTTAATTTTCAAACCCTAGGCCCAAACTTCCCCCCCCCCCCCCCCTCCAAAACCCACTAAATTAAATGACCCCATTTAGATGGCTAGTTGATCTGGATCGTCGAGGTTCTTTAATCCAACGGTTCAGAAGTGGAAGTTAATTATTATATAATTGTCCTCACAAGCTACTACCCCCCCCCCCCCTCCCACAATCATTTTCCTCACTTTGTCTCTTAGAGACCACCCCAACCAGAACCATACCCGTTGCCCCTCTTCTCCGCCATCATAAACTCGGCAGCACCACAAAAATCACACCACAGAACCACCCTGACCCCTCATCTCAAATCTCCACTTAGCTCCCTTCGAACACCCCTGGAACTCCTCGAGTCTTAAATCATAAGTCGAACATTAAAATCCAAATCAAGATTCTGCGGATGATTTAAGTTAATGTGATTTTATTTGTTTGTTCTCCATGAGAACATGCAATTAGTAACAGATTTGACCGGAAATCCGAAGGTTTGAAGATTCGATCCCTTTTCGTCGTGGTCCGAAAGGTAGTAGGTATCTCTTGTTTTTGTCTCTGATCTAATCTTTCTTTTTCCATTCTTTGTTCATTCTCTTCTTCTTGTTTTGTTTATTTCATTTTTTGTCCATGAGGTTTTTATTCATGCATGAGTAGGTGGATTCTTTCTCTTAATAGGTTGTAATCTGATTGGCTAAAAGTTGTTAGTTTGGTTAATGTTGGATTGGTAAATCACTTAGGATAATTTCTTAATTGCTAAAACAAGTCAGCATGCGTTATTTTAGGTTACAATTTGATAATGGGGCAAGTGTCAGTTGTGGCTGTTTGGGCTTCTAATCTTGTGGGGTGGATTTGGGTTAAAATCTGACTTATTTTTTGTTTTAGAAAATCGGGTCAAATTAGACCCATGACCCAATGAGGGTTCGGATAGTAATAAATAGGGCTAAGAAAGGTAATTGGGGAAATTGGTATAGGGAATCTCTTGTAACAGATTGGGAAGCTTTCTAAGGAGCTGGGTTGGGGTTGTTTTGATAATATGGTAACTACATTAGGGACAGTGAAACAAAAAGGAAAATTGGCTAGGGATCTATAAACAAAAAGAAAATTAAAAAAGGGTCTAAGTGCAAATCTGTTTATTAATTAGGTTGCCTTACTTCCTTGCCTATAAAGGCATCTCTTCCTTGCCATTCAAGGTAGATTTTAAGAGACAGAATTCAAAAAAATACAAACAACTAAAAACTGGATGAGAGCACTATTTCGTTGAGCTTTTCTACTTAAAATATCGAGATCCTCAATTACAGAAGCAATTTATGCTTTATTTGGGTGTGAAATGGATTGAGATCGAGACTAGTTTGAGGATTTCTGGTTCATAGTTTGACTGAAGTTGTTTTCTTGACTATTATACCTCATTTGCTCGGTATAAAATTGGTTTTCTGGTTCATTGCTTGTTGTTGGGTCTACCATGTTGTTGTTTATTGCTTTCACTTCTTTTTCTTTTAGCAATTTCCAGGTATACCATCAAATCTTATCATGAATTGAATATTGACTAGCATATATGAAGATCTGGAAACTCAAGTTGAAGTTTAAATGGAAACATTAAATTTTTTATGTAATTACTACTAGTTACTACCATTATGTGTGAATAAATTCTTCAGTATTGTGATAGTTCAATTTTCGTTTCATGTTGGGTTGCTGGTTCATGCTAATAGCTTAAGATGGTTTAGTTATTTAGATTAGGTGTGTAATTTCAGAGTATTGGGTATAGTGTTTGAATTCTATTTATGAATGAACTGTTAAACATTTTGTAAGTGAAAACTGCTTGAAGGTGTTAGTCAGTATTCTTGGTTAGAAATCAAAGCTTGTCGTATTGAGCGTTGTCCATGACTCTGCTTTGCACACTGAAAAGCATCACAGTATTGCATTTAGTTAAAACAGCTTTTTAATGGTGTATGTTAGTTCCAATCCCATATGTTTGTTTGCGGGAAGTTAGCTTAAGAAAAATTAAAATGAAAGCATGTATATTTCATTAATTATGTCATCAGTGTGGTTTTAGCAAGGAGGGTAATAAGTTACAAGTTCTTGGGCTTGTCTCATGATCCAATAGTTTGAGTTGTTATTGTAGGGCCTTTCACTTAGTAAATTTGATTAAAAATACAGGCTGGGATAAAATTGGAAGTTCATGTGAGTTAACTTGTGCTTGAATATCGAAATTCAAAGGTGAAGTCGTTAATTCAATAGCATGTCTCAATTAGATTTGCATTCTGATGATGATTATGCCATCAATTGTTTTTTTTGTGTGTCTAGAATCTGGGATTAATTAAGCCCGGTAAGAGAATGCCCCTTTTACTTGTTTGGATGTCTTGCAATCTAATATATGCTCTTTTGGAAGTTGGGAGCTCCTTTGGGCCTAAACAAGAAGACATGGGCCAGTGGGGTTATATGCTCTTGAGTTCTGAGCTCTTTCTTTTACAATTAATTATTGGGCGTCACGCCAGACTCAAGCTTTCAAGAATGAAGTATAGAGAGCCTTGTGATTAATAATTTGGGTTTGATCATTAATTTAAAAGTATCCATAATTCTTTTAAACTTTATTAAGTTAGTCTAATTAGTGGAGGTGTGCCATATTAAACAAGAATAGTTTATGGCCCTCTTGTTTTAATTTAGAAGCCTTTTGGTTAGAATAAATTGGGGTGTGCCGTGCCAAAGAAAATCTCAATTGCATGGCCCTCGTTTAATTAATCTTGTTTATCCTTAGAAATCGAGGCATGCCATTTAGCGAATTTTCATGGCCCTCCCAAAGTTGCAAATGCATAGTTGCCTTAGGCGCGCTATTTTAATAGTTTAGCTTCCTAAACTCATGTGCACATTTATGTGACCCAAATATAAATCTTAATAACGTTATATAAAATGTGTTGCGGATTGTGGGTGCATTTATGTAACGCGGTTCAAGACATATTTTTAATGGCGTTGCAAATTTTTCTTAAAATGAATATAAGCGATTTTAAAGTTAAAATGCACATAGGATTAAAAGTGTTTCGAAATCAGATAATTAGGCTAATAATAACAATTGAGCGCCCGCGCTAGAACCTCGGAATTCGGGGATGCCTAACTCCTTCTCCCGGGTTAAAAGAATTCCTTACCAGATTTGTGTGTTCGCAGACTGTAAAACAAAGTCAATCTTTCCTTGATTCGGGATTTTAAACCAATGACTTTGGTCACAATAAATTATCCCAAATGGAAAGTATAAATTTTAATTAAAATACTCCCATTTCGATTGTCACTTTAAGTTGAAAAAAACTCCCTTATACTCCTTTCAGGGGTGTAGGAAAAAAAAGGTGTGACAGGGATACCTCATTGCTGGGTCAATCAAGGTTTTACTAATATAATAAATAGGGAATTTTGTACCTGTGTTCTTGCGGACCAGAATTGTGCTTACCGCGACTTTTGAGACGGCCAGGTAGATTAGGAGGCGTTAGTCGGGATATGCCTTAGCGAGTAGTAGAGGTGTGGATAAGTACGCTTTTAGTTTTCTTAAGGCCTTGATGCAATCTGAATTCAATTCTCGCTTGTTGTCTTTCTTCAGCACGTTAAAAATTTATAGCATCTGTCCAATGACCATGAGATGAACCTTGACAAGAGGACTACCCGACCCGTCAGTTTTTGTACCTGCATTTTGCTGGTTAGTATTTTGGGTATTCCTTTAATGGCTTTGATCTGGTCTGGATTGACATTGATGCCTCTTTGTGATACCAAGAAACCAAAGAATTTTCTAGAGTTTATGCTAGAGGTGAACTTTTCGGGGTTTAGCTTCATTCTATACCACCTCAATATGATGAAGGCCTTTGTAAGGTGGTCAATGTGGTCCTATTTCCTTTTTGATTTGACCAGCATGTCATCAATGTAAACCTCTATCACTTTGTCGAGTTGGTCTTTAAACATTTTGGTGACCAACCTTGGTATGTCACTCCCACGTTCTTTAATCTGAACACCAAGGCTCTGTAGCAATATGTTCCCTGATGGGTGATAAACGTGGTTTTCTCCTAGTCTTTTTCCTCAATGAGGATTTGGTTGTAACCTGAGTAGGCATCCAAAAAGCTTAGTAGTTCATGCCATGTCGTTTCATCGATGAGTTGGTCGATATAGGGCAGCGGAAAAGAGCTTTTCGGGCAGGTCTTGTTTAGGTCTATGAAATCGACAGATATCCGCCATATTCATTTTTCTTTTTTACCATGATCAGATTTGCGACCCATTGGGGATATTTTGATTATCAAATAGAACTATTAAGAGTAGCTTATCAGCTTCAACGTTGATGGCCTCATTTATTGCGGCACTGAACTTTCTCCATTTGTTGCTCCAAGAGATATAGCGGGTCAACGTGTAGCATATGTGTAGTTATATTTTGGAATGCTCGGCATATCTAAATGGGAGAAGGCAAACAGGTCGGCATTATTAGTTAGCAATTTATGAAATATACCTGGTTGTGGGAGATTGTGTCTGACATAGGCCTTTTTTATACTGTCGTTTTTGTCTAATTGGACAGGGTGGAAATCTTCTATGGTTGACTCAACGGCCTCTACGATATCAAGATCTTTGATAACATCTATTTATGCGTCAAGTTTGGTTCCCAGCATTGTTAATTTTTATGCCTTCGTGTTTGCTCCCTTTACTTATTGGGTGTCTGTGTGCAATCCTGAGCGATGTAGCAGCATTCTTGTGCAGTGCGTTGCTCGCCCCGGATGCTGAATATCCCTCATCGGGTAGGGAACTTGATTACTTGATAATGACTTGACAGGACGGCTCGCATGGCATGTATCTATGGGCGCCCTATGATGGCATTATAGGATGTGTCTTGGTCCATGACGTGAAACATTATTTCAAAGGTGACTCCTCTTGCTAGGACATGTAGCGCTATTTCTCCAGAAGTTCGCTCGGTTGTATTATTAAAACTTTTTACTGTTATGCAATGCGGTACTATATTATCTTTGAGCCTCATCTGCGCGAGGACTCGAGGATGGACAATACATGTGACGCTTCAGTCGTCCACCATTATTCTTTTCACAGCAGTATCTACAATACGTAAAGTAATAACAAGAGCATCATAGTATGGGAAAGACAAACCATCAGTATCTGACTTGTCCAAGATGTTACTATCTTCAAGGTCATTATACCTTTCATAAGTGAGCGACCGTTTGAGATTGTGTGTGGTGGAAAACTTTACATGGTTGATTCTTGTTCCATCACGTCCACTGATTATCTTTTATATGGTACGAGCGGGAGAGGGTGGTTTTGGAGGTCCATGAGGTTGTTCACATCCGCGGGCAAAGTTGGCTCGACTTTGGTCGCTCATCAGTTCTCTCATGTCTCCCTGATTTAACATTCTCACTACCTCCTGCCGCAGACCTATACTGCCCTTGGTTTTGTGACCTTGTTCTTTATGAAGTTCATAGAGAATGTTTGAATTTCGAATACTCGGATCAGACTTCATTTTCGTAGCCATTGTACCTTTATGCCGAGTTTCTCCAGCACGTACACAATTTTTGAGAGGGAAATACAAATATTGTGAGCAGATAAGGGCAGAGGCATACTTCATTCGTTTCATTGTGTCGCGGTATTTCGAGGAGGGCCGTATGTGTTCCGTAGGGGGGGTAGAATGGATATTCTGACGTAGGGCTGATGTCTATCTCGACCGAGACGGAGACCCAACAGGTCCCTTCGACTGTCATTACAAGGATCCTTCTTGTTTCTTCTTGAACTGATGTCAGCCGTTTGATCAAACCATTGAGATCGTCTCTGTCGACCCTTAACTCGGCATAACAGGCGTTGTGGATTTCCTCCCAAGTGTTAGGAGTGTATTTTATGAGCCTGCTTAATAGCTTCCTAGTTTCTCCCGACCCTTTCCTATTCAACCCGTTCTGGAAGGCCGCCACTGCCATCCCCTCTGATACATTTTACAGGCTCATTCTCACCCTATTAAACTAGGCTAGGAAGTCCCTGAGTCCGTCTCCTGTCATCTGCCTAATAGTGGATATGCTGTTTACCCTAGCTTCCACATTTTTGGCTCTTGCATGAGCGGTGACGAAATTGTCTGCGATTTCTTCAAACTTTGCTATTGACCACACATGCTAGTTTTGAATACCAGGTTAGGGATCTCCCTATTAGGGTTTCGCTGAATATTTTTAGTAGCACTGATGGTACTTGTTCTTTCGAAAGATCATTGCCTTTTACGACTGTGACGTAGTGGATGACATGATCTTCTAGGTCTGTAGTATCGTCATATATTTCCAGGTATGGTGGCATTTTGAAGGTTTTAGGTATAGCGTGGGGGGGCTGCTTCCTCATTGTACGGTTGCTCGATGAATAGACCAACGTCCCGTTTCAGTAACAACTTTGGGGCACCTGGTATTTTATCGACCCTTTCCCGATGCTCCTTTATCTGGTCACGGAGTGCCTTATTCTCATTCTCAATTTCCTCCATTTTCTTTAGAATGGATGCGAGTGCGTTATTACCTGCGTCAACAGTGGCGTGAGTGTTACCTGTTCGAGGGCATTTTGTTCGCCAGTGGTTGTCGTGATATCTACGTGTGCAATGTCTCTATTCTCCCTTTGTTCGGGTTGGTCAAGTATGTTATTCAGAATGTTTGTTATCCATTCTTCCAGTAGCCTTTTTACCGCCGTTTTTGCCTCTCATGTTGTAGACACAGAGGCTTTCTTTTCGCGCAAAGCAGTTACGCTTTCACATGAAAGAGGCGAAGCGTCTCTGCTAGGCATAGCGTTTGGTGTCACATTTTTATTATCTTCCCTGTCGTCTTCGTTGATGGTGTCCAGGATGTTGGTTGTGATACCCGCTATCGCTTTTAACCTTGCATCTCCTTTTTATACCATTGTTAGTTTATGCAAAGCTAGGAAAAGATGGCAATCTCTTTTTACAATCTAGATGCAATTAAAATTTCAACTAAAAAAATTCCTACAGACGGCGCCAAATTATTTAACCAAAAAGTGTTAAACCTTTTGACTAGACCAATTAGTGATGAGAAAAGAGGTAAATTTTAGTTAAGGATACTAAAATCCGGACCAAATTATAGTTGAAATAGACAAGATGAAAGATATTAATTAATAGGTTGGACTGATTATATATTCATAAATGCAGGAACGTTAATGTGCAATGGATTTGAATAAATGCGGCTAACGTAATCAAGAGAAGTTACTACACAATTATTTTGATCTTTCGATGAGCCTCTTCCCCTGACAATAGTGCAGAAAGAGAAGAGGTATCAGGCGATTGTGGACTCTTGGGATTTTGTCAGTATAGAACAACCATGTATGCTTATTGTTATGCAATCAATAAATAAGGACACTATAATATATTCTTTTAGTTGAATCTTTTACAAAGTGTTCTTTTGTTTTGTTTTTTCAGGATCCCATCTTCTTTACTAACTCCTCCTAATTAGGGAGCAATTTCCCAAAAAAACCCTAAAAAGTACAACATAAAGAATATTCAAAAAGCATATTCTTATTGTCTTCCTCTGAGTTTAAAGTATTATTAACGTCTTGTTTCTGCTAACCGCCCTTGGTCGTTGTTCTTTGCCACAACTACCATTAGACGTTGCGTTATAGTAACTTTGTTCCATGCCGTATTTAACAGCTATCGTTGTTGCCAAATTTAGGCCCATACAACCTCCAAGAGCTTTGCGAGACAGATCAAGGTGTTGAAGGGATTTAATTTTCCAAAAGAAATCAGGAATTGGACCATACAAAGCATTGCCAGAGAGATCAAGGTAAATCAGATTCCTGATGTTAAAAAGCAGAGTATAAAGGGACATCGAGGAATTACTGGAAGGAAGTACAGAAGGGACCACGGCAGGAAGCTTAGAACTAGGCAAGCTCAGGACTTGAAGGAATGGAAGTTTGAGCTCTGCTTCTAACCAGTTAGTTGCTTTACATGGATTAAAATAACCTGTGACAAGGTATCTCGATTGACCAAGACGAGAAATCCATTTGAGATTATTCACAGATAGGAAATCATTATGGCTTAGATTGACAAGGTTTTCATTATTAGTATTAGGGTGTGTTTGGTGCGCTGGAAAATGTTTTTCATAGAAAACAAGTGGTTTTAATACTTATTTGTTTTTGTTTGATTGATAAGTGAAAAAAATTTTCTGGAAAATATTTTCAAGTGTTTGATTAGAGAATATAAAATATATTTTTAAAATAGAGTTGGAAAGGTTAAAAAAAATTGATGGAAATATTTTACATTTTTCTCCTATTAAAATTATTTTTTAAAATATTTAAGCCAACTAAATATAAAAAAATTTTAAAAATATTCATGCCAAACACACCTTTATACTGGAAAGATTGTACGCAGATGGAACCTCGTTGTTTTCAATTTTCCTCAGGTCCCTGTTAGTTGAGAAATCTAGTGCAAGATACCTGCTGCTGTCAGTCAAAAATAGTCAAAATTAAAATTTACAAATAGTGAACAACTTAGAGAGTTCAAATCTGTATGGCTGCATTTGCCGATATTGCTGTTTTCCGTTCCCAACTAACCAAACATAGAGCAAGTGCAGTCAGTATACGGTAAAGAAGGACGAATAGAGGACCTCAAGAGCTTTTTATGAAATCTTTTGGTAATAATAAAACAAATAGAAAATCTGAAGAACTATATTGGGATTGTGTAATAGAAATCATGGAGAAGATAGAGTTGTGTTTTGCTAAGCTTATAAGTTGATTAAATTAGTTTATAAATACTTTTTGAGTTATCTACGTCTAGTGTTTATAAGCTAAAATCAGTTATATCATATATGTCATAAGTTAGAAACCGTTTGGCTTAGCTGATTTAGATTAATTGATAAATATTAGGTGTCGAAAAATAATTTTAAGTGCTGAACCTGATTTAAAAAATAAGCAGTTGCGTGTTTGAATAAAAGTACTGACATTAATAATAAGCAGCCGAAGAACTAGGTATACGAAAAGTTTTGTTTTAAAAAGAAATATTTTAGGGATAAAATAGTAAATATTTTGGTCAAACCTATAGTACTTATAAGCTGAAATTTGATAAGTTGGGGGAGACCAAGATGGTGTTTGGCTAAGCTTATAAGTTGGTCAAACTGGCTTATAAGCACTTTTTGGTTTATCTACACGTTTGGTAAAATTAGAAAATGCTTATAAATTAAGTACTTATAAGCCAAAAATAAGCCAAATGCCATAAGTTGGTCTTCACCAACTTATCCAATTTCAATTTATAAGCATTTTATTTTGACCAAAATATTTATTATTTTATCCTTAAAACACTTTTTTTTTAAACAAAACTCTTCGTATAATAATTCTTTAGTTGCTTATTATTAATTTCAACACTTTTTATCCAAACACGTAAATCGACTTCAGCACTTAAAAATATTTTGCAGCACCTAATGCTTATCAGCTACTCTAAATCAGTTAAGCCAAACGGACTCCAATTTATAATTTTTGACTTATTTTTAGCTTAGAACGAAAGAAATATATTTTATCTAAATATTATATAAACTAAAAAAATACAATACAATTGTTATGAAATAATATAAAAGACAAGAACAATAACTCAAGAACAAGAGCAAATAGAGAGAAGAGTAGAGAGAGTTCTTCTTATTGATACTTAGAGAATGTTAGGAGTGATTTACAATAGTAGAAGACCCCTTTATTTATAGGGAGGGGGATGATTTATCTACCAAGAATAGAACTCTAGAATCTCTCTAATTATAGACATTCACCTTAAATAGGAGATTTCATAACACTCCCCCTTGAATGCCTATTCAACAATGTGCCTCGTTAAAACCTTAAAACCAAAACCCAATGGGAAAAATTAAAGAAAGGAAAAAGAGTACACATGTTTGAATATGCGCCTATTGGTTGCCTCGTTAAAAACCTTGCAAGGAAAACCCAGTGGGACAAAACCTTGAAAGGGAGAAAGAGTGCAACGCGCATTAACTCCCCCTAATGAGTACATCAATTTATATCCTTGAGCATTTGCATTCCAATCTTGTGCATCATCTTCAAAACGATCTTTGATAGACGTTTGATAAATATTGAAATAAATATTCCGCACCTTGAAATCATCATTCTTGATAGATATGAACATCTTCATATAATGTCGTGGAATAACTCTTCAATATCTCCATAGATGCATTCTTAATGCCATCATGCTTATAGTTATAGCAAGATTCATATGTACACAAATTGTACTTGGGATGTGGTACTTCAAGACCAAGAATTGCATATGCTTCAAGCAACTTAAATCTTTCAAGTTAAGTCATATAAGCCATATAATAGACTTTAGATGCATATCAAGTTTTCCATGTCATGCTAGACAAATAAGATATCGAAAACTGACTATACATACCTTTGACTTTATACTTTCAAGCATTTGAACTATAGGTTCAAAACTACATGTCTTTCATATGGAATCAATTCTTCTTGAATTGTATCTCTTCCATTTAGTTACTTTCTTTGGGTCAGCAAATGCGTATAGCATGCTTTGCAATATGTTGCAATTGAATTATCCCTTTTATGAACTTCAGGTTCATATCATGATATTCGGGGATATACATATACAAATGATAATTCATCCCATGTAACCTTTTCTCAAGTGTTTATCATGTCTCCCCCTCATGTTAGTAAAGCTAACTTGTTTCCTCAACTTTGGGAAATCATCTTTGTGCATTATCATGTCAATATACACGGCACATTAATAATAAGATGAAATTATTTGGTTCCTGACCCTGAACCACTTGTGAGGGGAGAATATTATATACTCTCGTATACAACGTATATCAAACTGATATATATAACTTTGTTCTCATAAGAAACAGTTTAGCTATTAAGTGGAAGCACTCAATAATTATCTTGCTAAACCAACTTTGATATAAACCAACTTATCAAGATGAACTATCTTGAGTAGGAAATCTGGAAATTATGCTCGAAGTTAGCTACTGAGCAATTTACCTCGCAAGCACCGGCCAGGCTGCGGGTCAATAACAATTGCGCATGTAACCATATCATAGATGCATCATATGTGGTATACATGGCAGGTGAATGGGCCCATATTCACCTTTGATATTTCCAGAATTTATGGGCTTCAACCCGAACTCTTTAGTTGGTCAGTTCATTAATGAGAACAAGTGATACAAGAGAAATCGTAAAGAACTTTCTAGTTCTTTAATATTCACCTATGTGAATTTGCACATCACACTTAAAATGAGATGGCTAACACAAATGCCAACTGAATAAATTATCAATATTGGTAAACTTCAAATTTACACCATGACATGTGCACTTATCAATAAACTTCAGGTTTATTATGACATGGGTTTTATACCAATAGATATCCACTTTATTGTGGCATTATTTCGTTTGTGTAGTACAAACTGGAGAACAAAGCGGGTAGCTTTTCATATGCAAATTAACCCGCTACAAGTTGTAGTAATAGGAGATATCAAAGCCTTCCTTTATTTATAGTCTCAATATAATCAATCGCTTTCGCGTGTACTTTGGAAACTGAATAAGTTTCTTTGAGACTTACTACAGCACAATACTCAATTGTGTTTCTCCAACATAGTAATAATTGGCTCTTCTAGAGCTCTCAATTAATTTTGTACTACCACAGATTTATCAACATCCATGTGGTGAATATCTTTCTTAAAGAGAAAGTTATACCATTATGGTCATGTCAAACTTATATGCAAGATATGTTTCTTGCATTATCGTTGTCCTTTAATAGTCATATTTCCAAAATACTTTGGCGTACAATAGGTACGTGACCAACGATCATTCATGCCATATATCATCTCAAACCTCCTTCTAGGGGTGAGTGTGGTATCATCTCAAACCTCCATCTAGGGGTGAGTGTGGTATATTTAATACCAATTTCATCTTCATATTCTTCCAATAATGAATATGTATTCGTGAATCAAATGTTGTCACATTCACTTCGAGGATATGTGATTTTGTTATCCTTTTCAAATCTATAAATGCGTCAGGCATTTGATTTACTATTCTTTGCAAATGGATAATCTTTTGTGCCTCTTTCACAAATAGAGGTATGTGGATCAAGATGAGATAATGATGCAATTTTCCACAAAATTTCCCGTTTGGTTTCACCAACTTCTCCCCCTAATTTTGGGAAAAGTGTCTCATCAAATCGACAGTCTGCAAATCGTGCAGTAAACAAGTCGCTTGTCAATGTTTCGAGGTAGCGAATGATGGAGGGCGATTCAAACCCAACATATATTCCTAACCTTCTTTGCAGACCCATTTTGGTGCGGGATGGCGGTGCTAAAGGCACATATACTGCGCATCCAAAAATTCTTAAATGGGATGTATTGGGTCCATGACCCAAAACCAATTGCAACGGGGAATATTTGTGTCAATTCGTCAGTCAGAGACGAAGTAGCATTGCTGTATGCAAAATGGCGTGACCCCAAAACCGAAGTGGGCAGCCGACAAACTAAAATGCTGCATGCAAAATGGCATGAACCCAAACCAAAGTGGGCAGCCGACTAACTAGCATTGCTGCATGCAAAATGGCGTGAACCCAAACCGAAATGGGCAGCCTCGTTTTCATGAAGAATTCAAGATTATTCTCATCTATTGTCTCAATATGATATCCATTTTGAATGATATCTTTAAAACTCAACAAGTTCTTCTTAGACTTGGAGGAGAACATTGCGATTGATATCATTAAAACTCAACAAGTTCTTCTTAGACTTGGAGGAGAATATTGCATTCTCTAAGATAAACGTCATGCCTTTGGGCAGAGTTACAGTTGCTCTTCCGGAGCCTTCAATCAATTTACTTCCCATGGTTTGACATATAAAAGAAATATACGAACATAAGAATAAACAAGTTCAATTCTTTTGTGTCACATAATATTTTCAAAATCTGCTGCTAACAGTTGACTAACAAAATCAGATATGTTATCCATTACTTTGCAGTTTGAAAATTTCAGCGTTTTTCATAAGACAATCGATTATTAAACACACACAATCGATTGTTTGAACATAGACAATCGATTGTTAAACACACAATCGATTATTTGCTATTTTTGAAATTCAGATCAGTCTTAAGACAATCGATTGTTATGCATTGACAATCGATTGTTGGCTATTTTTGAAAAATTCCAGCCCTGTTTCAAGACAATCGATTGTTATGCATGGACAATCGATTGTTGGCTATTTTTGGAAAATTCCGGACCTCACTGTTTCAAGACAATCGATTGTTAGCCAAAGACAATCGATTGTGGATGATTTTTGAAAAATTCCAGATTACACTGTCTAACGACAATCGATTGTTAGACATAGACAATCGATTGTTGACTGTTTTTGTAAAATTCCAGATCACACTGTTTTAAAGACAATCGATTGTTGATCATTGACAATCGATTGTTTTGCAGTTTTTATGCGAAATATGAGATAGCCGACTAGTTTTTCAGGTTAGTCTATTACCTCTACTGGAAAGTAAAAATATTATTGATATTTGAGCATATTGATACCTTCTAAAGAACTAATACTAACATTATATCATGAACTAACTAATACGAGCTAATACTAATGGCTATTAGTTTATTCATTCACTAATACAAACAAGTAAAATAAAATCAAATAGCTCCATCTTCTTTCATCACGGATCCATCACCGATTAGGTGGTCTATCTACCCCTCGGGTTGCTCAAAGAAGTTTGCCACATCCAAGTGGGTGATGTCAAAGTTGTCGTCAGAGACAAAATTCGTTTCAGGGCGTTTACTCTTTCGAGATGCTTGATAAAGGTCAACCAAATGTCATGGTATACGGCAAGCCTTTGACCAGTGCCCGTTTTCACTGCAACGATAATATATAGTTTATAAACTATTTGCTTTTGGGTTCTTATCGTATCGTGCTTGTGGCAGAGTGACCAACTTCAGGTTGTCATATCTCTTCTTTAAGCCATTCCACAAGATAGGTGGATCCTTGACAGTGAGATATTCAATCTTCAAACCTTCATCAAGGTGATGGCGCAAGAAAATCAAGGCCTTCGCACATTCTTGGGTGGATGCTTTTTCTCTATCTTTGATGGTGTCTCCGAGACCCATAGCATCTAAGTGAATTTCAGCATCCAACACCCATGTCATATAGTTCTTGCCCGAAATTTCAAGGGCAACGAACTTTCTTTTCATAATGTCAGACATAAAACAGATTTACATCAAGAGCGTGTTCATACTTACGGGCTCTATTACAATTATCACATTCACTTCAGGGAATGGATCAAAATCATGTGCTTTACACAATCTCATGTCAAATATTACTTTCATAAAGTGAAAGATTATTTTGAGAATCCTTATTGTTCTCATTACCACAATAATGACGATTATAACTTCGTCTATTGCCATGTCCACGTCCATTGATACCTTTACGGTAATTAGTCTTCTTTCAGACTTATCACATACTGCTACCACATTCTCTAAAGGGAATGGAGCAAATTCAATTGGACGGAATTCTTTGCCACGTCCACATTCATTGATACCTTCATGGTAATATTTTAGTCTTCTTTCAGACTTATCATATACTGCTTCCATATTCTCTAAAGGGAATGGAGCAAATTCGATGGGACGAATTTTCAATTATTTGCCCACAATCATACATGAATTTAATCATGGCAGGACATAGAGATTTAATCACTTCATGTGGTTATAATTTCTTACAAACTCCATTAGAGTTATAATCAAACTTTGTTTGTATATTAAATCAAATCGTAGAATTTCAAGAATTTGAAAGGGAAAAGTAAGTTACTTACCTTTAAGGTATACCAATTATATTTTCAATGTTTTCTTCCTTTTCTCTTTGTTTTTCGTTTCTTTTCCTCCCTTTCTTTTCGTTTCTTTTCCTTCTTTGTTCATTCTTTCTTTGAAGCAAAACCTTGCACAAACAAAAGTTAAGACAATCGAAAATTAAATTAGGAAGAGGGAAATACCTCAGATTTCTCGAGAATGGTTCTTGAGACGGTAGAGTCTCGTGCTGATAACGTGTTATGAAATAATATAAAAGACAAGAACAATAACTCAAGAACAAGAGCAAATAGAGAGAAGAGTAGAGAGAGTTCTTCTTATTGATACTTAGAGAATGTTAGGAGTGATTTACAATGGTAGAAGACCCCTTTATTTATAGGGAGGGGATGATTTCTCTACCAAGAATAGAACTCTAGAATCTCTCTAATTATAGACATTCACCTTAAATAGGAGATTTCATAACAACAATATCATATAATACATTAAAATACTATGTTGAACAACCACCCAAACTGACTGTTAAAATGTAGTGTGTTCAACTCATTACTTTTGAGTTATTTTGACTTAAAAACAATTCAGAGTAAAGGAGTGACCCATACTTTTTGGCATTTCTACTGAGATGGCGAAACTTGTTCAGCAAAGTGTTGGGGTTCTGAAATCATGGTGGAAATTCAGCTCCACTAGGGTTTCCTCATACTCCACTGAACCTGAAACCCTAGCCTCCTCATTTATGCCTAAGAAAGATAAAGGGTCGGATACCACCCCAGCCTCGTCTCCAAAGGATACTCTGGACCACAAGCTACTGTATTCGACAAGCTCAAGTGCTTCGGTCATACCAGTGTTGGACCAGTGGGTTAGTGAAGAAAAGCCCCTTAAGCATGAAGATCTCCAGACTATCGCCAAACAGCTTAGAGCTTACCGCCGCTTCAATCATGCCCTTCAGGTCTTTTCTTATTTTTTGTTCTTATTTCTGCAATCTTAATATTTTCTTCACGGATTAATTTGCAAAATTCATACTCCCTTTGTTCCAATTTGTCTTTTGTAGTTTGATTACACTAAGTTTAAGAAAGAAATGAATGACTTATAAAATTTGTGCTCTTTCAGATATAGTAACATTTGTGTGGCTATAAAAGATGCAGGAAGTTTAAGAAAGGAATGAAGATTTGTTAAATTTGGGGTCCTGAACGAGCATGACATTGATATGGCTATAAAAGCTTCTAATTAGTGAAATATAGAAATGGGTCATTTGTATTGGAGTGGACGAACAAGGAAATAGTGGCAGGCAAAGTGTGGAATACTTGACATGAATTTCCCCCCGGGGGGGGGGGGGGGGTAGGTCTTTGAATTTGAAGGTATTTGTATTAAAAGCTGAGATTGAAATATGTACAAGTGAACAAAAAAACAAAAGGCAATGGTGTGGTTAACCTGCCTCGTTGTTGTACTGCATTTTCTATTGATTAGCTTCAATCCCAAGTATCCAAGAATTCATGATAGTCTGACTATCTTCATGTTGGTTGTCAAACTTTATCCTTTTTATACCAGGCTTAAGACTAATGCTATTTTCAGTGGATCTTACTTAGGTGGAGGTTTATTGGACTGCAATAATTGTCTTTGTTGTTAATTTATTGATGCAACTCTGTTTGGACATTAAATTGGATGTGATTGTTTGTAACTATGACAATAGGGGTTTAAAGACTTCTCTTTTGATTACCTTTACTTTAGGAGGATGCATAAAGTAGTGAGACTCCTGCTAATCCTTCTCTTTGGGGAAAGAAATTGATTACCTTTTCTTTAAGAGGATGCATAAATTGGATGGGTTGCTTTCATATGCCATTTGCTAGTGAATTTGTTGTAGTGATGATATTGAGACCAATGCCTAAGAGTAGAGTGTTCTATCTCTGGAAGCACTTTAGCCAAAGAACTATCTATCAATCTGCAAGCAACTATGTTAGCCAAAATCTATCATTCTTCAAGAAACTATGCATCACTCCAAAATCAGTTGGAACCGGCTACATAAATCCTCAATATTCATCCATTGTATTTTTGTTCATTAGTCAAATGTTTAAAATTTGCATTTTTGGTGAATTTAAGGTTATCTAGATTTCACATTTATTCCTATTTAGTTAACTAGTTTACTTCCAATATTCGTATCACCAAATGATTATTTGCTTATATTGTATTCTAAGCAATTCTATGCTAACATCTTCTTGATGTGAAAAAAAAAATGACTCCTCCGTCTTTGTAGTTATTTGTCTTAGAACTGGAACCAAGCAGGTCCACTAGTTTCAGGAATTTTATGGTGCTGACCCGTGAATACGAAAAACAGTTAACTTGTGCTAAGTGAAATGAAAAAGAAAACCTCTACTTTTATACTAGTTATCGCGGGTTTTCACGTGAATTGTCATGTTTTCTGCCCATATTATTGTATCTTTCTAGACATGTTGCGTTCAGTTGAAAAAGTCTTTTTATCCATGCATCTAAACATCTTGTAGGTTCTTAATTATAGTTGCAATTTTTTAACAACAAAATATAGAAATGTGTGTTATCCTGGGACCTGGATGCCACTTGAGAGTTCATGAGTAGACCTTAACCCAAGTAGTATACCTATACACACATACCAAATATGAAATAAGGTATCTTGGTTTTGTTAAATTCAAAATGGCACATTTGTGTTGAGACAAAATATTATTGCTTATGGACATACTACATGTGAAACCTCAGTAAGATTACCACGTACGGCATATCGACATGCCATATAAATAAAGTGGAAAATGTGTGTGCATATGTTTGTTAATAAAACGTGTTGCTACTCTAAAAAGTTTAACATTATATGTTTGATACTTCTCTTATGGGAAATAAAGAGGTGGGTCTTTGACATCAGTAGGTTCTCAACCTGTCAACATAAGCATATATAGCATTCGCTGCATGTAAGCAGATTTTGTTTTTAGAATGTATGGTATCTCTATTTCTTAGATATATTTGCCGATGGGTTAAGTTATATTTGCATGGGTTTTCTATCTGATACTCATATGAGGATCAACGGAGATTTTCCCAGCATTCAGAATGATACTTATTTACTTCTATATAAAAAATAAATAGTCTTTTTGATATCGAGATATACAAAGTCATGCATATCAATATACCAGTAGCATTAAAATACAAATATCTA
This sequence comes from Nicotiana benthamiana, assembly GCA_034376525.1. Lineage (NCBI taxonomy): Eukaryota > Viridiplantae > Streptophyta > Magnoliopsida > Solanales > Solanaceae > Nicotiana > Nicotiana benthamiana. Next base: position 8,882,670 of record CM067326.1, read on the forward strand.
TTCATTAATCCATATAGAACAATCTATGTTTTTTTTTCATAAATAGTGTGCATCGTAACAATTATTATTGTTATTAAAAAAATATATTGTGATTGTTTTCTTTGTTTGAACAAAATACAAACACATTTTAATCAATTTGAACTTTAAGCTAAGAAGAATGATGAGCTCTTGTCGAGTTGCTGTACTTATTTTGATATGATGATGATATGAGCTGAGCTTAAAAAAAAAAAGTGAAGATTCATATTGCTGCCTCCAACTTGTTTGGGACTGAGGCATAGTTGCTGTTGTGGTAAGAGTCAGTCCTAAAAGAGTCCTCTCTTTCGCTACTTTTTTTCTGTATTCTTCTTCGGAAAAAAATTACATTTGATTCAATTAGTCTACTAGGCCTGGAAGTGGATTTCAAAACTATACATGAATTAAACTATTATCCTCCATAAAACCTGACTTCTTTTTTTTTTCTGATAATGATTAACTCCTCTCTATGGACAAGAGGGGTTGCTCTGATGGTAAGCAACCCCCACTTCCAACCGAGAGGTTGTGAGTTCGAGTCTCCCCAAAAGCAAGGTGGGAAGTTCTTGGAGGGAAGGATGCTGGGGGTCTATTTGGAAACAGCCTCTCAACCACAGGGTGGGGGTAAGGTCTGCGTACACACTACCCTCCCTAGTCCCCACTAAGTGGGATTATACTGGGTTGTTGTTGTTGTTGTTGTTGATTAACTCCTCTTTACAACTTGACTTTGTAACAGATACCTCATAAGCTAGCATATTCAATCCTTATATAAATATTTCAACTGAATCAGTTTAGTGTTGATTTAACTAGAGAAATCCGTAAATTCACCCACATCAAGTTTGTATTAGTCAGCCCTATTTTTGTTTAAACCACTAGCCTTTGGGGAACCAAGGAAGACCAGATTGCATATTTTACTTTTTTTTTTCTTTGTAACTTGTGGATAGGTTCAATTTACCAAATAGCTCTAGTGGATGCTTGATTTCTGCTCTTATACTATCTCAGATTTATGAGTGGATTAACACGTCCAAGCATTTTGATACATTGTCTGGGGATGTTGCAGTCCAACTGGATTTGGTATCAAAAGCCCATGGTGTGAAAGCAGCTGAAAAGTATTTCGCTAGCATTCCAGATAATTTAAGAACCTACCAGGTATATGGCGCTCTCTTGAACGTTTATGCTGATGCAAAATGCTTAAAAAAAGCAGAAGATACCATGGAAAAGCTGAAGGAGTTGGGCTATGCTAACTCAGTGGCGTACAATGTCCTGATGACCCTTTATGCTAAAATGGGAGATCTTGATAAGCTCAACTCACTTATGCAAGAGATGGAAGACAAGGGAATTGTTGGTAACGTGATTACCTACAATATCCTCTTAAATGCATATGCATCTGTTCCAGATGTTGAGGAGATGGAGAAGCTTCTGATGAAAATGGAAGCTGATCCACTGCTGATTGATTGGAGTCCTTATACAGTTGCTGCCAAGGGATACCTGAAAGCTGGTGATATAAGAAAGGCTTCCGCGGTATTGAAGAATTGCGAGCACCTAATCAGGGGGAAAAGGGCAATGCTTGCTGTTGACATACTCCTTACTCTCTATGCTAGTATGGGAAAGAAAGATGATGTGTATCGTGTATGGGATAAATACAAGAGAAGAGCTAAGTTTAAGAATTCAAGCTATCATTGTATGATAAGTGGACTAGAAAAGTTGGGTGATCTTGATGGCGCAGAGAAGATATTTGCCGTGTGGGAAGCAAACAGGGTACATTTTGACATGAGAATTCCAAATTTGCTCATAACTGCTTACTGCAAAAAGGGTCATATGGAAAAGGCTATATCAGTCATAGATAAACTCTTGGAGAGTGGGAAGCAGCCTAATGGGAGCACATGGAATCGTCTAGCACTCGGTTATTGTGTACAGAATGAGATGGAGAAGGCAGTAGAGACTATGAAGAAAGCAATCTTGGCTAGCCAGCCAGGGTGGAAACCGCACTTCCATAGTTTCGCTTCCTGTGTGAAGTACTTGCAATCAAAAGGAGATACGCAAAGAGAAATAGAGCTTAAAGATTTACTTAGGGTGCGAGGTCTCTTCCCGGAGGAAGTTGAGAGGGGTCTGAAAAAGTATATTGAAATTGGAAATCGTATGTCTGAGGCACTTGATGAATGATGAAACAAACATTGAGGAGGCTTGTATTTGATGTATTTAAGTTATTATATTCATGAATACAATAACAAAAATAGATGCGAATCAGGAAAGTCCAGTTAATCAATTATTATATTCGAGTGTATTAGATTGTATTCATGTAGTGAAATATGGGATTACAGCTGGATAGATTATTGTATTCGACTGTACTCGATAGTATTCACGGTGTGAAATAGGAGATTTTACTGTTTTAAAAAGAAAGTGAATCAACTAACATAATAGACTCTTAATATAACTCGAAAACTCAAGAATAACACACAGATTTTGTATTTTTAGTTATAAAAAAGATTTTCAACCGAAAAATACACCAAAAATATAACAATCTTCAGAGAAATTATTATAATACATCTGAATACGTAAACTATATTAACTAAAGAAAACTTATGAATACATTCGTGGCATATAGCGAGACAATAAATACAATGAAATACATAGAATATAGCGGGATATATTGAAATACGGCGAGGAGAAAAGACAGCGAATATAATGAAATACATGGAATACAACGAGATATATTAAATTACAACAACAAAAAAAGACAACGAATACAATAAAACATGAAAATGCAGCGTGATACTTTGAAAATACATTGAAATATATTAACATAAAATCAAGTTGCTCAGCCCCAAACTACGTCGTCTTTGTTTAAAAACAAACCCTAATTTCCGGCGAATTCGCCGTCGAGCAAAAATCCTGAATCTCATTGTTTCCATGCATCAAAATTACAAATGGGGTCACCACTACTAGAAATACATGGATTTCTCACGGTGAACTCAGTGGGAAACCGATGGGAAAATCGAGTTCTCACACCGCATTTCCACCGAAACGAGTCATCGGAAAGCGCCTGATGAGAAATATCTTCCCAGAGAAGCGGTGGGAAAATTTTCCCAGAGAACCTTTATTAGGAAAAATAATGAAATTTCCCACCAACAATCGTGGGAACTATTATTAGTAATTTTTATTAATTTCAATACATTAGCAAGGGAAGTGATAGGAAAAATGCATGGGGAGCTGAAAAGAAAGTATGAATATTCCCACTGATAACCGTAGAAAATATGCAAGTTCTAAAAATAAAGTATGAACATTCCCGCCGATATCCATATGAATGTGTTAATTCTGAAAATAAAAGTATGAACTTTCCCATCGATATTAGTGGGATAAATGCAAATTCTGAAAAAAAAAGTATGAACTTTTCCACCGATATCAGTAGAAAATATGCAAGTCCTGCAACTAAAGTGACGAACCTTTCCACGGAATCAGTGGTGATTCCGTGAGAAATCTGGAAATTCTTTGCACAATGCTGTATATATATTGTATCACCTGCCAAACAAAAAATACAACCACTAACAACCTAAATACAATTAAACATTTACACACAAAAATCAGCATCTTCCAATCCATTTCGTTAATTAACAACCAACCAAAATACCATTGCAACGCTTATAATGAGTGGTTACGCCCTTCCAATATTATCACCCCCTAAATCTGGCAAAGGCATATTTGTGGTAAAACCAGTCGATCAACGGTGTAGTCGATAATTTCGTGCCTTTCCCTCTTGAGTTGTCCGCTCAAGGGTACTAGTCTAGTACTTCATAGAATCCTTACTCTGTGTAATTATGCATGCATCATGGTCAAAACTAGCCGAGTCAGTTATGTTGTCCGCATAATGACTCTTTAAGATAGCCTAGTCCAAAGTCCACTGGGTTTTCCCAAAATCCAAACGGACACAACCACGTTTGTGCATTTATTCGGAGAACTAAATTCTTCTATGCCAATTATTTATATTTAGTAGTCGAGTCTGGTGGGGGGAAGAGGCTAACCCTTTGTTTTGCAGAAACATGAGGCACTAGGTCCCCAAATTTGGTATGGTCACCAACGTCTACCCCAAACTACTAAGCTTGTGGACGGATTTTCACTCCAGTGATCAGACGATCGTCCGAAAATATTTGGGGAACCTACCCTTTCTCTTGGAAATTCAACCCAACAACAAAATCATAGAAGCTGCTACTCTATTTTGGGAGTGTGATAAGTCTGTGTTCTGCTTCAGAGACATTAAGATGACACCCTTGCTCGAGGAAATAGGAGGTTTGGTTGGTATACCAAGGGAAACCTCGAGTGTATTAATGCCGAAAACCCACAAGGGTAGAGGTTTTCTCAAAATGATGGGTCTAGAGAAGAATCCATACTTGACATGTTTGAAGGAGTCGTACATACCTTTTGACAACTTGTACGAGAGGTATGGTCACAGAAAATCTTTACTAATGATCTCACCCTTACGTCATTGGGGAATATTCATCGAAGGATATTTGTCTTCATGTTATGTTCTTGGGAATGATAGTAGTTCCAATGATGAAAGCAAGGATCCATACCATGCTAGCTATTGTCACCAAAAATCTAATGGAGGGAATTGATGGAAAACTGTTCAGTCTTGTACCATTGATCATTGCAAAAATATATAGAGCCTTGGAAAAGTGTCAACAAGGAGCCAGACACTTCGAGGGTTGTAATCTGCTACTTCAACTTTGGCTCGTGGAACATCTCCAAAAGGGTGTGTACCGACAAAAATCCATCGAAGGTACTGGGATGATTATATGGCTTTCCATCACCCAAAGAGAATTAATTACATGCCCAACATGTTCGCTCAACCAAAAAATGCTAGAGAATGGGTCGAACTCTTCGAAAACCTGACTGAGGACTGAGTACAATGGATGTTCGAGTAGTTCCCAACCGAGGAGTTCATCATCCGATCCATGGACACACCTTTCCTAATACTGATCGACTTAAGAGGAACATACCCATATACACCTCTTCGGTCATGAGACAAGCGGGTAAGAAGCATGTTATACCAAGGGTCGACAAGATGAGTCACTTTTGGGCTGATTTTCAGAATGACGATAGCCCTTACAGATGCTAGGCTAATCATATGCAGCATTGCAAATCATCATATAAATGGACTGCATTGAACCAAACATATACCATGCGGGTTGTGATCCCTATTATTCAAGTTGGTAGGAAGATAATCATAATGGTCTAGGTCAACCCGGGATTTTTTGAGGTAACCGGATCATAGATGAAAATATGGCCTTTGAGATACACCAAGCAAAAACTAATTGAAAAATGGAAGATATGTCCGTCAGCTCCAACAAATGTTTGGTCTATTTGGAGTGAGGTATAGTATAGTTGGAAAAGAAGTTTCTGAAGAGAGTCGAAGACTGTCGGACTGCTGAAGAAAATGAAGGCGGGCATTTGGCCAGAGCCTACTTGTTGTTGGGACTCCGTGAGATAGGAAAGCTATTCGATGAAGCCGATGATGTCGAGCATGGGGAAGGTCCTTCTGGGACCAAATACATAGGAATTTCCATTTCCGCTTTATAAAATGTAATAAGGTTAATGGCCATTAGTGATTTTTATTTCCCTGTTGTTTAGTGTCATTTTGGGATTCGGCTACTTTTCATCAATAAAATGAGGCATTTAGCATTCTAAGTTCTCCAAACCAACTTGTCGCTAGGCCTACCTCGGGCATAACAATGCCCTTAAAATTAGTACGTGTTTTATATTTCAGCACTGCATGTTTAAGTATTGCAACATTTTTCTAATGATCCTCACTGACTTGTTACCTTTTTATTTTTACTTTTTTGTTTATGCCCCTCCCCAAAGGTTAGTTCGTGAATTCTGACAACACCATCATATTTTATGAGATCTAAGGGACCTCCACCTACTCCTCCTCTCAGTCCTATCAGACACAAAAACAAAAGAAAGATGGAAGACTTGAGCAACTCAACTCAACGGGTAGAGGTCACTCATGCTCTCTAGTTCCCAAGGAAACTCCATCCCAATTGGAACAAAAGTTGTTGAAGTTTCAGGAAGAATTGGATCATGTCCGGAATTTGGAAAGTTTTTCATTTTCCCTCACCAATCCAGAGGTTACTTTCCCAACTACTCAGAATCCTGTACCTCCACAAAACATCCCAAAGAAGCAAAACCATCCCCCTCATGACCACCACTGCAATACTTGCCATACCTCCACTAACACCCCACTAATCATCCCAGAACTCCAGAACTCCAAAAATGACCATTTCCACACCCAAAACAATACCATGATCTACGTGGAGACTATGCCACACTCCACTCATCCTATCTCAAGCACACCCGAGTCCGATGACAAGGACATGCTCATCAAAAATCTTGTAGAAGAGCTTAATAGACTAACTAGCAGAATTCAAGGCGTTGAAGGTAGTAAGGAAATTGAAGGGCTAAACTATGAAGATCTGTGCATACAACCCGATGTTGAACTGCCAGACGGGTACAAATCTCCCAAGTTCGAAATGTTTAACAGTACAGGGGATCCTAGGGTCCACTTGAGAACATATTGTGACAAGCTGGTCGGAGTAGGAAAAGACGAGAAAATCCACATGAAGCTTTTCATGAGGAGCTTGAAAGGAGATGCTCTGTCTTGGTACATCAGCCAAGACCTGAAGAAATGGTCAAATTGGGTGAGTTCGACGTCAGATTTCATGGACAGATTCAAGTTCAATACAGAAAATGCACCTGATGTGTTCTACATTCAAAACCTAAAGAAGAAGCCCACGGAAACATTCCGGGAGTTTGCCACTCGCTAGAGGTTAGAAGCTGCTAAAGTCAGGCCTGCTCTATAGGAAGAACAAATGAACAAGTTTTTTGTCCGGGCTCAGGAACCCCCAATACTATGAAAGACTGATACTGATTGAAGGCCAGAAATTTTCCGACATCATCAAGCTAGGTGAGAGAATCAAGGAAGGCATTAAAAGTGGTATGGTAACAAACTTGGAAGCTTTGCAAGCCACCAGCAAGGCTTTACAGTCCGGTGGTACGTCCAAGAAAAGGGACATAAGAACTGTAATGGTTGCACAGAGGACCAAATCCCCTATCAAATACCAAACATACCCAATACCCCCATCATATATCAGCCTACCCCAGATTACCAAGTACCCCCCCCCCCTGTTATCATACTCCACCACCCACTTATCAGTCATCTCCAACCCCACATACCAACCTTCTTCAGCCAGATATTCCCAACCCGCAAATGTCTACCAAGCCTACAATACTCAACCACCTCACTATCAGTCACTTTCCCCTTGGCAAAAATTTCGTACACCTCGACCAAATTTCAACCGCAGACCTCCCAAACAATATACTTCCATTGCTGAACCAATTGACCAGCTGTACGAAAGGCTCAAAGCTACTGGTTATGTCAACCCTATCCCTGCTATAACTCCTGAAAACTTTCTCAATGGGTCAACCCAAATAAAACCTGTGCATACCACTCCGACATGAAATGGCATACCATTGATGAATTTCGCTCTCTGAAGGATAAGATCCAGACTTTGATTGATAACAAGATCATCGTGGCAAAGGAGCCTACTCCGAATGTCCACAATAACCCTCTGTCAGAGAATAATGGTGGAAGTGTACGCATTATTGAAATAGATGATGATTGGGATCCCAAAGGATTGATCGATTTAATCATAGAAGGTGACGAGCCAAAGAAACCAATAGTCACCCTTAATCCGATTGCAGTCCAGATTCAGCCTTATAGGGACGTCGAGGTAACCATGTCCATGCCACTCGAGTTTGAAGCACTATCCTCTGCAAATATGCTAGTGCCGATTGAGGTTGAGTATATGTCACCAGCAAATACACCTACACCCTTTGAAGTTGTCGTTTTACCACCTAAGGGGCTGCTCTGTTCGGAGAAAAGATAGCCACACCAATTCCAGTGGAAATTTTAGTAATTACACCATTTCACACAAATGCCATACCTTGGGACTACACAGCCGAGGGCAGAAGAAAGGGGAAAGTCAAGTTTAGAGAAGCCGTTGCGGCACAGGGTATTACAAGAACTGGCAGGGTTTATACCCAGAGATTTGGCTGAGTCGAGCAAGCAGGCCTCTAATCGGCCGACTGTCACTGAAACCAGGCCCAATGATTTCTGGAGAAAGATACAAGCCAAGGAATACTTAGTCATTGATAACCTAGAGAAAACACTAGTATAGATCTCCATCCTTGCTTTGCCACAAAGTTCCGATGCACATAAGAATGCTTTCTTAAAGGTGTTGAGTAAGGCTATTTTACCGAGCAACATCATCGGAGGAGAAATGGAAAACATGGTAGGTCAGGTATTGGATAGTCACTAGATCACTTTTCATGAAGATGAGCTGCCACCAGGAGGATTGAGTCACAATAAGGCATTGCATATCACTGTTCAATGCGAAGATTATTTTATCACTAGAATCCTGATTGACAGAGGATCCAGCCTCAACATTTGTCCGTTGGTAACACTTAGGACATTATGAAAGGAACTGCACGAGATCAAGGACATGCCATCAGTGTCAAAGCTTTTGACGGATCCCAAAGGTCTACTATAGGGAAATTAGTTTGTGTTTGCAAATGGGGCCTACTTGGTTTGATGTTTATTTTCAAGTGATAGTCGTACCGACATATTACAATCTGTTATTGGGATGACCGTGGATTCACGTCACTAGGGCTGTTGCATTAACACTACATCAGGTAGTGAAATTTGGGTGAAACTACCATGAGGTGATCAGTAACGGCGATGGTAGCAATCCCATATACAGTCGCCAGACTATCTCAGTAATAGGAGGCAAAAGAGGGTAGGCGGGGAAACTTACCACCACAACAAGCGAGTCAATGCCATTGATAAAGACAAATGGTGGGATAACAAGATTGAAAGTATATTGAACTGGAGCAGATATGAACCTAGAAAGGGACTTGGCAAGAAACTCCAAGGAATCGCTAAGCCCATCAAGCTCAAGAAAGATGACACCACTTTCGGATTGTGATATGAGTACAGTTGGGAGGAGTTCAACCATTGGTAGCCACCATGGAGCGGTCCTTACTATCCTTTAGAGAAGCCAATACCTCGTTTGGAGAAGACTTTCAGCCAGCCGAGGTTGTCTACAGGTTAGAAGTAGAGGAAGCACTAGCAGCAATGAAGAGTTTGTTCCTAGAAGACGATAACATGGATTGTTGTGTCATTTTCGAGAAAGAAGGACCTTCCATACAGGCTATGAGCAGAGAGGCATGCCTCAATAACTAGACTATTAGAACCACCAGAGCTCGACGAGCCTCGGGGTAGCAAGGGTGAACAAGCATCATGTACTATTTTTATTTTTACTAGTTGACTTTCCTTTTGCATTTTTAATTTTTGCAAGAAAGAGCTCCAATGTTCAAAAACAATTATGGAATTTATCAAAAGCATTTGGGTTTCTTATAAATCTTACTCTTATTATTTCTTTCATCATTTTACTAATAAAACATTATTATTAATTATCTTGATGAACCAATGACTATGACATGCAACGAGACAACGCAACAAACATACATAAATTCAGAGGAAGATGATATACCGGAGGAGATTGTTAAAGAAAGTTGAGAATTTCGAGAACAGACCTAAGTCGAACTTGGACGAGACTGATATTGTTAACCTGGAAGATGTAGAAAGCATCAAAGAAACACGAATCAACGTTCATTTATCACTGTCAGAAAAGGAAGAGTACACAGAATCTTTAAGAGAGTATGAAGACATATTCGCCTGGTCGTATAATAATATGACTGGTCTGAGTACGTCTATTATGGCACATAAACTTCCAAATGACCCGACATGTCCACCATTAAAACAGAAGCTCAGAAAGTTCACGCCTAACATGAGTTTGAAAATCAAGGAAAGTCACAAAGCAAGTCAAAGCTAAGGTTCTCAGGGTGGTAGAATATACGACATGGTTGGCCAACATTGTGCCGGTGCCAAAGAAGGATGGGAAGGTCAGAGTCTGCGTCGATTACCGAGACCTCAACTGGGCCAGTCCAAAAGATGACTTCCCCTTGTCAAACATACACATCGTGATTGACAGCTACGGCAAGCATGAGTTGCAATCATTCGTAGATTATTTCGCTGGATATCATCAGATTTGGATGGATGACGAGGATGCTGAGAAAAAGGATTTTATTATGCCATGGGGGATGTACTGCTACAAGATGAGGCCATTCGGATTAAAAAATGTAGGGCCAACTACATGAGAGCCATGACTACTATTTTCCATAAGATGGTATACAAGGAGATTGAGGTATATGTAGATGATGTCATCATAAAATCCAAAAAAAGTTGTTGATCACATGGAAGATTTGAGAAAGTTCTTCAATAGACTGAGAAGGTACAAACTGAAATCGAATCCCGCGAAATGTGCATTTGGGTTTCCTACCGAAAAATTACTTCCGTTCATCGTAAGTCACCGAGGAATAGAACTGGATCCATTAAAAGGTCAAAGCTATTCAAGAATTGCCACCACCAAAGAACAAGAAAGACGTAGTGAGTTTCTTGGAGAGACTTAGGCATCATTTGTTTGCACTTAATGGAGGTCTGAATCTTAACCATTCAGATCTTAGACATTAAGTGCGTTTGTTTTTAATGTCTGAATCTTAATTATTCAGATACTAATAATTAAGTGTGTTTGTTTTTTTAATTAAAAACCACTTGATGGGTCTGAATAGGTCTGTATGATTCAGATCAACAACAGAGACTTAATTTCATTAAGATGCTATCACATATTCATTATTAACTACCGCCACCGCCTACCATTATCAACTACCACCATACCACCACTAGCACCACTATACTCAACCACCAGCACCACTACCACTACCACCGCCACCTCTACCACCACCACACCATCATCATCCTTACTCATAGCCGCCACCATTATCGACCATCACCACCCACTATCTCCACCACTTCGACCACCATCATAACCTACAATCAACACTCGTCCACTTCAACTACCACAACTAACCACCCCATTACCATCAACAACCACAGACGACACTTTCCATCATTATAACCTACCACCGCCCGTCCACCCCCTTTCTCAGTCATAATTATTACCACCGCCCGCCATTATTAACTATCACCACCCAACACTACAACCACTACCATCATCATCCTCAAATCATAATCGCCACCACTATAAATCACCACTAGCTACTATCATGAACCAGCATCATCAATCAACACCACCAACCACCACCTCTAGTTGGTATTCACGTGTTAACCGCCGCCAACAACTATCATATTTTTAAAAACTAGCATTTTACTGATAAAATATTAGATATGTTTGTATTTCATTTGAATTTTATGTTTATTAATTTTCAAATAAAGATATATTGGTACATTAAGATGTTAAAAATAAAAAAAGTCTTAATTATTTTATATTCAGATCTTAATATACATCTTAATATATTCAGATGTGTATTCAGATTCAGATGTCTTAATCTTAATATACATTTTGATATTCAGTTGTGTATGTGAACACGTGATTTTTTCCCTAATACGAATTACTCCCATAAATTCAAAACAAAATAATTTCATTTGTTTATTAGCAATTTTGATTTTTCATGGCATTATTGTGTTAATATTTGGCATTCTGTGCATTTTAAATAACAAAAGTACAAAAATACACGAGGCATGTACATTTAGGAGTAATCTTGTATTTTTAGACATTAATTAGTAATTGGAAAATGAAATTCAAACAAAAAAATGGAAAAATAATCAGTGATTAATTAAGTGTTATGGATAATTTGGATTTTTATTTTAGGAAATCATTTAATAAATAAAAGATTAAAAGACCACCTGAAAATGCAAGCCTAGATGCATATACTCTTTGGGCTAGTGTGACAAGAGACACAGGCCCAAATGTCCATTCCAATCGTCCTCCTACCCGGTCCAATCCTAGAGGTGCCAAACGACGTCGTTTGGTCCCCGTTCATCTTGGCCGTCCATTGCAAATCATCCAACAGCCCTAACACTTCCCCCCAAAATAAATAAAAATGTCCAAACGTATGTAATAATATTAGATACCAAACCCCCTCCTCCTCGTACAGTTCACATCAGAGTAACACCACCATCAGGCCGTACCACTGTCTCCCACCCTAAAACCGCCGCTGGAATTTTGCCTCACGACGGCGGCCGGCCACCAAACGACCCCAGAATTACACCATGAAAACCCCTCGTCTCCCTCGCCCCAAATTGGTGACCCACAACCTTCGAATCTTACCCCAACATCTCGAATATTCACTTTTGTGGACGCCGTCTTCCACTACAAAAAAGGCATAAATTGCGGCGGTTTAATTGCAGGGGTCATTCCCCTCAAATTTTATTAAATACTGGAGGTTTAGTTTACCGACACAATATAAGTAAATAGCGGCGGCTCAAAACCTACGGCATCTGAAACAAATTAGCTTTAACATTTCCCACACTTTTTTTGTTCTCTCATTTTTTTGGCTGAAACAAAATACTAATATAACAAAACCTCAAAATCTCCGTCACTTCTCACTAAAAGTTTTCGTCTACTCAAGGTAATGGTCTCGATTTTGAGAGATTAACTAAAATTTCATGCTTTTTTGTACTTTAGTTTTCTTAAAATCAAATGTTTTTTTTATTAATTTCTCAGTTTGTTTGTAAGATTTAAACACAATCTTCGTTTTCCCCTTTTTTTTCATCGACTTCCCTCACTTTTTTTCTCTATAGCAGTGGTATAGGCATCTCTATAACTCAGTCTGGCATAGCAACCGACAAGCATCTTTAATTATAGTAAGTTCTTCTACCCTATTTTAGCTTTGTTTAATGTTATTTCTACAGATGTTTCATCTTCCCTATTTTGGGGTTTGTATAATATGTAATTTTTGTGTGTATTTGGGCTTTAATTTTGTTTTTGTTTATGCTTTGGGTACTTTCTGTTAGATTTGGGTTTTCTCTGTTTATTTGAGATTTTTTTTGTTGAATTAGTTGGAAATATAAATGTTCCACACCATGTTGTATGAGGATTTATATAGGGGGTATGGTGATTCTAAGGTTTGGTGTTTGAGCATAAATTTGGTACTAATACCATTTTTGGGTTTGATTCTAAGGTTTGATGTTTGATTCGACAGGCTTTTTTAGTACAATCAAATTCAAGTAACTAATAGCATTCCTATCTTTTCTGAACCATGAAGCCAAAAACTTCAAAAAATCTTCACAAAACCATATATTTGAGAAAGCTCCCATTGTACTCTTCTGAGACTTAGAAAGTAGAAGTATGACATAAAACAAGAAACCAAGAAAAATAGCATTGCATTCAAAAAAGAGTTTTCTTCATGATCCAAGACAATTCAACAATTGCTGCAATGCTAGAGGATCACACACTAGTTTTATACCAGTATATAGTAAAAAGGGTAAGAAAGCAAAGTTCTTAGATTATGCAAATTTTGGCGGAGTTTTCAAATGATGTTGTGGCCAAAATTAGAATTAAAGATAGCTAGCATAGGGTAGATATACAACAGACAAGTATCTCAGTGCTCAGGCCTTCATTGTAGTACCTCTTATAAAAAAATTGCCTTCATTGTAGTACCTATTGTATTTAGTTTTATATTGTCACCTCTCTCCCCCTCACTTTGAAATTTACTCTACTTCTTAACCTGAAATCCTCTAAAGCAAATTAGAAGAATAAAGAGAGATTAAAATAATTAGAAGAATTGCAAGTTTATTTACTTTGTTTCTCTATCTCAAATCTATCGGTACTTGATGAAAATCACAATAAGCTTTTCTTAAGATATTTGGTTATGTATGTTCTTTGTTAGAATTAATTAATTTTTTTTCTATTTTCTGTTCTGTTAACTTATGCTAATAGACTACTAACTTTCTTCCTCATGAAATCTTATAGGTAGTATTATTGCATAATAATATAATTTTCAATGGATAAATCTTGGATTGGAATGCCAAGGAACACACCACAGTATTTGCTTGGTTTGAATTAATTTTTAGACTTTGCATTTAACAATGGAGCCATCTCGGTCAGTTCACTCGGCTCCAACATATCAGGCCTCATCACAGGAAGGTCCAACAGTTCAGGCCTCATCTAGAAAGCGTTCCAGGAGCCATTGGACTGTAGAAGAAATAGGTAAATAATTTTGACTATTAGTACATATTCAACAGTCCCTTCTAAGTCCCTTCAGACATTAATGAAGATATTATCTTATTTTTAGTCCAAGCACAGATGCATAGTTTGCTTTGTTTAACATATTTCTTCATCCTGTTATGGTTTGCTCAAATCATATTTCGAATTTTTCTTCATCATTACGTGAATTATTTTCATTGCATAACACGTTTCTCCATTAATTAAAAGAAGAACAGAAAAGATAATTACAAAAATTCTCTACCACATAATTATTTGTGTGTTAGTCAATTTTGTCTATTTTTGAGAAGTTTATTATTTACTAGCTAGTTCTGTTGAAGTTTCTACCTGGTCAATATTATATGATTTTGTATGTAGTCAACAACAACAACAACAACAACAACTACCCAGTATACTCCCACCAGGTGGGGTCTGGGGAGGGTAATATGTAGGCAGTCTTACCCCTACCCAAAAGGGCAGAGAGGCTGCTTCCATGCGACCCTCGGCGCATAGGACAGAATGAAAAGCTGCATTGGAAAACAACGACAAAATTAGTAACCAAGGCAAGACAAAACAAAGCATAAGTAATCCTGCAGAAATAACGTAAATGGTTATGTAAACATAAGGAACATAAATACCGTCGCAACCAAGAGGGGACCTAGGCTAAAACACTAGACATCGATGGGTAACCCTACTATCCCACACCCAACCCCGGGTGAGGCGAACGAAGGACTCTAAGAGCCCCTATCCTGCAACCCTGATTCTAGACCTCCAGACTCCCCTATCGAGGGTCATGTCCTCGGTAACCTGCATTTTAGTCATGTCCTGCCTAATCACCTCTCCCCAATGCTTCTTAGGCCTCCCTCTACCCCGCCGACCACCAGCAATCTCCAGCCGCTCGCAGCTCCTCACCGGGGCATCGGGACCCCTCCTCCGTACATGCCCGAACCACCTCAGCCTCGCTTCCCGCATCTTCTCGTCCACTGGGGCCACCTCTACCTTCTGACGAATAACTTCATTCCTAATCTTATCCAGCCTGGTGTGCCCACACATCCACCTAAGCATCCTCATCTCAGCAACCTTCATTCTCTGGACATGGGAGTTCTTCACGGGCCAGCACTCTGCCCCGTACAACATCGCTGGTCTAACCACGGCTCTGTAGAATTTCCCTTTGAGTTTGTGTGGGATTTTCTTGTCACACAGGACCCCAGAAGCAAGCCTCCACTTCGACCACCCTGCTCCTATCCGATGGGTGACGTCCCCGTCAATCTCTCCGTCCCCCTGAATCACAGACCCAAGATATCGGACACTGTCCCTCTTGGCGATGGCCTGAGAACCAAGCATCACATCCCTGCCCACCCCACTCGGCTCGTCACTGAACTTGCACTCCAGATATTCTGTCTTAGATCTGCTTATCTTGAAACCTTTAGACTCGAGGGTTTGTCTCCATACCTCTAACTTCTCACTAACACCGGCCCTCGTCTCGTCTATCAATATTATATCATCAGCAAAGAGCATACACCAGGGCACATCCCCCTGGATATGACGGGTTAGAGCATCTATCACTAAGGCGAACAACATGGGACTCAGCGCCGATCCTTGATGGAGCCCCATTACCACAGGAAAATGGTCTGAATCGCCACCCACCGTCCTCACCCTAGTCTTAGCCCCATCGTACATGTCCTTGATAACTCTGATATAGTCATTTATGCATAAAATACTGCGAAGTGATTCTTTTCCTTGACTTTCTTGATTATTTCATCTTCTTACCTTTGCTTTTAAATTTTATTCAAGAAGCTTTGCAGTTTTGCAAAAGGCAGTTGAAAAATGAAAGTGGAATCAGCAGCGATTGACTTCGTGAATTAAATTGTTCATCTTGTTTAGGGTCAAAGAATAAACATGAAAAGGTCTTTTCATGCTTTTATGTCTTCCTTTAGTTCCTTTTCACATTGTCGTGGGGGTGGGGGGAAGGGGTAACTTATTATTTTGAATTTGATTCTCCAATGTAGAAGTTTCTTGCTTTAGTTGGTTCATCTCTCTTATGGATTCCACTGAACTCTTTTGTTATACAGATTCAAAAGATAATATCAAGAAACTCAAAGTGAAAGTTAACGAAGTGCTATATTTAACCTGTGAAGAACGTATTGTGGTTGATTTTGATTAAATGGATGAACCATTTGGAGATGCACGCGGCCTTCTTTCAGGCTTTTGTGGAATTTTGGCATGTGATTGCGCTTTATTTCCTATCCATTGTGAGAAATGGTCGAGTTTACCTATCTCATTCTTCAACCGCGTCTTCGATCAAATTATAAAGGTATAAGCTCTACATTCTTAAAACTATATCACTGTTTTATTTTGGAAAAAGACAACTATATCTCTATTTTGTCTTTGAACTTTGTACTTGCATTTAATAGACATGTTAACCAATATTTTATTCTTTAAGCCCAAGTTCTTCTTTAAAACAACAGAGTCAGTTGCACGACAACATGTTTATAAATCTATTGGAAAGAAATGGGGGCAAATAGCCTTAGCATGTGGAGTGCATCTGAAGATCCACTTAAAAGTAGAGCTGAGATTATTGATAATGTGCCAGATGGAATTCCGCGGGATCAATGGATTTTATTTGTTGATTACCAATATAAAGATTCAACAAGGGTACTTATGCAACTGCTTCTACTAGTCTTTATAATTATATTTTTGTTTGTTCTTCTAATTGAGGTTCAAGTATATTTTTTATAAGGAAATGCGTAAAAGAAATGCCGAAAATAAAAAAATAGAAGATTCCACACAGGTGGTTCCAAAGACAACGCTCGAGAAGGGCTGAAATAGTGAGTAAATTAACGTACTATGTATTTATTTCTAAGTAGTAACTAATTTTGATTATTTCTAAGTAGTAACTAATTTTGATTTCATTTTTTATTTATAGATGGCTCAGACTGGACAATGCCTGGACGAGCACAAATATACATTGCTACTCATAAGAATGAAGATGGAGTATATGTTAATGAAGAAGCAAAAGAAATATGCGTAAGTTTTTGTGAATTTATAGCTTATCTTAATAAACAAAACACAAGGACTAATGAGTATGCTAGATAATTGAAGTTTACTCAGCATTTAAGTTCTATTTAATGTGTGTTGTAGTTAAAGTTGGCCATTGTCTTGGGTTGCTCAAGAGTGTCTCATCTCATGTTACTATATGGTTTTAAATGATTGACATCCTTGTCCTGTCCTGCCTACTTCTTCTGCTTGCTATCTGTTCATAGTTTCTTGAAATCTAAATACCATATGGGTGGCATGCATTCACTTATTGAATTTTTTTTTTTGGGAAGTGAATATCATCTGTAAGTGATTTTAACTATCTAATTAGGGTAAATTTTAAAAAGGGGATGAAAATTTTAGAAAATCTTCTAAATAGGTTGGACAACTAAGCCTAGGTTGGAAACAGGTGGGCATGTCAAGGTATATATGATTTTGTGGATTAAGACATGTATATTTTGACACTAGAGAAATACATTCCTATTAGTTTAGTTGTGACAATGAGTTTTGTATGTATAGGAAAAAATTGAGTTAGCTTTGAGCCAAAGCACCATAGACGAGTCTCAAATTTCGCCAAATGATGTCGTTGGTAAGGTGCTAGGAAAAGAGCACTCTGGAAGGGTGCGGTGTTTGGGATTAGGCCCCGTCCCTAGTAGAGTTTTTTAACAGCAAGACCTCGTTTTGGTGGTACAAGTTCTTTGAGTACTGAAGGTTCATGTTCGTCCCAATGTCTACATAACAATAATCAAATGATGAATGCTCACAATCAAATGATTAACGCTTTCAAGGCATATATGATAACGAAAGAAGGGACTATACCTGAACATTTTGCGGGGTTCTTTGCTTCTCCTTCGACAATTTCTCCTACAACGGTAAGTAAAGTTCTTCAATTTTTTTTTCACTTCTAATTTGTCTATTTGCAAAGATAGAGTGGCTTAGATTAATACAATATAAGTATTGGAGGTCAAGATAAGACAAGAGGGGTTGCTCTGATGGTAAGCAACCCTCACTTCCAACCGAGAGGTCGTGAGCTCGAGTCTCCCCAAGAGCAAGGTGGGAAGTTCTTGGAGGGAAGGATGCCGGGGGTCTATTTGGAAACAGCCTCTCTATCCCAGGGTAAGGGTGTCTGGTGGGCCGGTTCAGACACGGGACCGGACCGGGACCGCGGTCCTGGCGATCCTGCTGGGCCGGTCCTGGCGGTCCGGTCCTACCGGTCCAAAAAACCCGTGACGGGCCGGTCTTGTTGTTCGAACCGTTAGGCCCGAGACCGCCATGCCCGGGATCGGCTGGCGGGCCCAGGCGGCCCAACGGCTATTTTTTTTAATTTTTTTTTTTAAAAATCAGAAACGGCTATTTTCAAAAATAGCTGTTTGGAACTTTGTAATATAGCTATTTGGCCCGCAAACTTTATATAATTACACTTTTCCCATTTCTCAACTATAAATACCCCCTCATTCTTTCATTTTTATTCATCAATATCTCTCAATCTCTCTCAAGCTCTCTTTCAATCTTTCTACTGTAAGTGCTTAATTTATTGTTGAAAATTCGTGAAAAATTGTGAAGTTGTTGAATTGAAGTTTTCAAGTGTTCAACGATTTTCAATTTTCAAGAAGTTGTTCGGCAATCCAGTAAACTCGTTTCAACTCTTACGTGTTAATAATATATTTTTGGGTTGATTAGTTTGCATAATTCTAATTAGTATGGCATTTTCATTGAAAAAAATGTTCGGTACAGGAAAAGGTAAAACCGGTGAAAGTAGTGGCCATAATACTACCATTCCCCCGGCTCCTCGACCTACAAAAGATAAGCAAGTTGAAAGTAGTCGTCAACCTAGACGTCCTAATCCGCCTCCCGTAATGCTTGATAGTGATCACCCTTGTTTTCAATTTACCGATAGTGAATTTCTACATGATGTTGCAGTAGGTGATAGATTAGATGATGAATTTATGAATGATCTTTATCCTAGTGAACCTATTTTATAGGAAAATGAGGATGATAATGATGATGATGAAACCCAAGCACCAGATTTAGATGATACACCTACTAGTCCTGTTCATAACTCAAGTAATGAACCGGCACACCCACCTGTAGAAACTCCAACTTTTAGTAGACAACCTGCTAAACGTCAAGAAACATCATTAGTTTGGCATTTTTTACTCAAGTAAGAGAACACAACAAGGCTAAGTGTAAAACTTGTGGGATATTACTTGTTCATAAATATACTGGAGACTGTAGCGGCACAGGTAGTTTGGTTAGACACATAAAATTACACCCTAGAGATAGGGCAAGATTTTTTCAAATGCAAGCGCAGCAAGAGGGGACACGTGTAGACTCTCAAGTTAACCCAAGTACAGGTTCAAATCTAGTTCAACCAGGAATTAACACTGTCACTGAAGGTATTTTATATTACGATCCAAATAGGGATCGTGAAGAATTAGCAAAAATAATTCTGTGATGTGCTTGCCTTATAATTTTGCTTCTAATCTTAATTGGGTTCATTATATTAGAAGAGTTTTTAATCCTACTTATAAAGGTTGGCCTCGCGCAACAGTTAAGGCCGATATTTATAAATTCAAGCATGAATATGAACAATATTTGCGCTATTTATTTACTCATATACCTAATTGTATTTCTATTACAACTGATATTGGTAGAAGTAATAATGACTGTGATTATTTAACTGTTACAAGTCATTGGATAGATGAAGACTGGACAATGTAAAAATGCATAATTGCATATAGAATAATTAATTCACGTCACACGGGTAGGTTAATAGCTAGCACTGTTTCAGATATATGTAGATATAGGGGTGTACATAGACCGGGTTGGTTCGGATTTTACAATTACCAAACCAAACCAATTGTGTCGGGTTATTAAATCTAAAGACCAAATCAAACCAATAAATTCGGGTTTTTCAATACCGGTTTTTTTCGGGTTTTCCGGTTATTCGGGTTTTTTGGAACTTTTCCGGTAAAATCTTCGTAGAACAAAACATATAACGTATGCTCAAAATATTTCTTTAATCCTAGTAAGATACAACTATATGAAGTATTTTCCAAGAAAATAATACAAAATATGAGAAATGTCATGACTCATGACATTATCCTAAAATATTCAACAATAAAGACAATAAAATTATGTAATATAAATATTGCTAATTAAAAAGCCATAATAAAAATAAACATAATCTAAAAGCACTAATTCAAGCTAAACTAGATAGACTAATAGGGGAGTATTAATTATATGCCTAAAAGCTAAAGCAAAATAAAATTATGTTATGTATTTTTATCTAAATTATTGCAAAACAAAAATTAGACATTCAATTCATTCCTGTTCGTAATATTGAATTGAATATATTTTGTTAGCATTAGTATTGATTGCTAGCATTATTTAATTTACTAATATTAATGGCTATAAAACTTATTGGAGCATTCAAAAGTTCTAAATGCGACCTTGAAATAATACCTTAAAAGATAAAATTATGAAATTTTTTAAGAAATATTTATAAATTACATTACAATAAGTATATTTATATATTAATATATCTAAAATTTTTGTATATGTGATGTCGGGTTGGTTTGGTTTCGGTTTGACTTTCTTTAGTTAAAACCAAACCAAACCAATTATGGTCGGATTTTTTTTTTCAACACCAAACCAAGTCAAACCAAACCGTAGTCGGGTTTTTTTTCTCGGCTTGACTCGGATTATCGGGTTGGTGCGGTTTGTCGGTTTTCTTTATACACCCCTATGTAGATATTTTTGCTTTAGCGATAAAATAATGGCAATTTCTATGAATAATGCTTCTAGTAGTACTAGTGCAATACGCCTGCTAACAAAAACTCTTAATCATGCATTTAGTAATATTTTCCATGTTAGATGTATTTGTCATACTTATCATTTAATTGTTGGTGATGGTATGCGAATATTAAACATAGAAATTGAAAAGGTGAGAATGTCTCTTAATTGGTTATTTTATTCAAACCGTAGAACTAGACTTAGAGAGTATTTTAAAAAATGTGACGAATATGGCCTTAGAGAAAGAAAGGTTCCTAAACCTTGCCCGACTAGGTGGAATTGCATGTACGAAAGTTTAGTAGTTGCGTATGAATATAGAAACCCAATTAATGCTACGTTTAATTCTCGGGTAGGTGGTGAGGATGATGATGAAATGCTAACTACCCAAGATTAGACTAATGTTAGTATTCTTTTAGATTTATTAGAACATTTTCAAGTTGCTACAAATGCATTTTCTGGGCAATATTATCCTACTATTTCAAACTGTTTAGTTTATATTCCTGCACTAGCTAATTTGTTTGTTGAATTTAGCGAGGTTGGTGATATTTATGAACTTGCTATAAATGAAATGAAACAATAGTTTAAAAAATATTTTTCCCTATCCCTCATATTTTTGGTGTAGCTGCAATGTTAAATCCAACAATGAAATTAGGAGGTCCTCATTTTTGGTATTCTAATATTTATAAAGCTTTAGATCTTTCAGAAGAGGAAATTGCTACACTTGCTGATGCAAAAGCATCAAATAAAATTAATGCTCAAACTGTTTATAATGCTTATAAACAGGTCTTAGAGCATGCTAGGCCAAATATTCCAACCCCTACTTCGTCTAGCTCACTATCGTCTAAAATAGATGTTGGCTTAACAATTCGGGGTTCTCAAGGTGATAATTTTGATGAAATTTCCCATCTAATGAGCTTCAAGTTTACTTGTCACAGGGACTAGAAAAGGAGAATCCAGACGGCTCTTTCAATCTTTTGGAATGGTGGAAGTCAAGAGAAAAACATTTTCCCGTTCTTGCAAGGATGGCTCAGGATGTTTTATCAATTCAAGCTTCAACTGTTGCATCGGAGAGCGCTTTTAGTCAAGCAAAACTACAAATCGGTGATCATAGAGCGGCGATGAGGGAGAGCTTGAAAAAATCGGTGCTTTTTAGAGATTGGATCCGCGCGGAAAGAAGAAACTTTGACATTGCAGAATCACAACCGGCGATAGATGAAGCATATGAAGAAATGATAGCAGAACTTTCTGAGGAATCGGCTTCGCCCGGAAGTGGCGATGAACAAGCTTCATTTCCACACCACCAACACAACCTCCTCCCAACCTTGACGAATTTATGAGATTTGTTAGAGATACAATGTAAATTATGATGTAACTTGTACATTGGCACATCTTCTTTTAGTTTTTTTTCCTTTTAATTGTGGTATTAGTACCTTCTTGTGCTCATTCCATTGGGGAAAGGAAGACTAAGAAAGATATGCCATTTTGGTCAATAAAAATGCTTTTTATCATATCCTTGAATATCTTTTTTCTCAATATTTCTTTGTCTTTACTTCGATATCTATCCTTGAATATATATATAACATAGAATATATACTACAATAAAATATATACGAGAATATATATACATAACGCACAACCTAAACTACAAGAAAATATATAAGTAATAACATATATACATAAGATACAATATATATAATAGAATATATATACATTATACATATGAGATATAATATATATACAATATATACTAATTAGTACAATACAATATACTAATTACTACAACACAATATATACATTATATACAATATATACTAATTATTACAACACAATATATACATAATATATATCATCTATACATAATATACAATATATACTAATTACTACAACACAATATATACATAATATACAATATATACTAATTACTACAACACAATATATACATAATATACAATATATACTAATTACTACAACACAATATATACTATACTAATAACTTAGTACACCATATAAAATATATTCTACACTATACTAATAACTACTATACAAGACATTGCCTTAAAATAAAAAGAAATACTCGTCAGGCCCGCCAGGCCCAGGACCACTGTGGGCTTAGGCCCGTCACGGTCCGGTATCAACCACCAGGACCGCCAGGCCCGGCACACGAAGCCCGGGACTGCGAAGCCTGGCCCGTCAGGCCCGTTTAGGCCCGGGCCAAAAGACAGCCTTATCCCAGGTTAGAGGTAAGGTCTGCGTACACAATACCCTCCCCAGACCCCACTATGTGAGATTATAATGGGTTGTTATTGTTGTTGTTGTTGTTGTTGTTGGAGGTCAAGATAAGTATTGCAATAAAAGCTTTGAAGATTTCGGATTGTGATAATGACGTGTTTATCATTTTTGAGCTATTTGGCTTCTATAAAACAAACTTGCTTTTTTACTTTATTCTGATTTTGCTAGCTAGCTGCTTAAAAAAATAATACTTGCTGAAAGTTTTGTTATTGAAGAAATGAAGTACCAACTCATAACATACCAATTAAAAAAATAGAGTTCCGTACATGGGAAACAATCATTAATAGTCGTAATTTGGATCAATAACCATAAGAAAATGCCATGCCTTCACTGATCAATGGAGGAAAACTTCTAACGTACACAATTTTCAGGTGAGAATTATTGTACCATAAATTCTAATAATATTGGGAAAAAAATTAAAGTCACGAGAGCTCCAAAATTAGATAGTGGCAGCCAAAAAGTTTCTCCTTTTCATCTCGCAACTGTCACTATCTGTAGCTTTTCACTTTTCCATGCACTTTCTTTTTTCATACTACTATTGGTTGCTTCTTCTCCTTACACTAGTATCATGATGGAGAAAAGTAAACATAAAAAATATAAAGGAGGAAAGTTCTGCTCTAAATTCATAAAAAAGAGGCGATTCCATTCACACAAGTGGAATAAAGAATGAAAATAAATGCTCTAGACACCATAAGCAGTAAACCCATATGTAGGTTTCGTGAGTACTTAGATTTTGATAAACAAATGTTGAATGATTGAGAATTTGGGAGAAAAAAAGGAATGATAATAATAGCTACGGAAATGGAAACATGAAGACAGAAAACTTACAGAACTGTAAATGATGAAATATCCTATAAAGAGGAATATTGTACAAACTGAGGGGATTTCAAGGATATTTATAGGATATCTTGCACTCACTTTTTACTCACTAGTCACAAACAGACGCCTTATAAATGTACAAATCTAATCTTGTAATGTGTAAACCAATAGATGTATGTATCTTGAATGAAATGTCAATACAGAAATATATTGGAAGAGTGGTTTGAGTTTGTAGACCTTAGTCTTGGTAAGTCTTCAGGTCGTTGTCAATTGGTGCAACATGTTATAAATTAATTGTTACCCCTCTAGCTCCATTGAAAATACCAGTTTGTGTTGTTTTTTGTGGAGAATTTGAGCTATTCCAACCATGTCTTGTGGGATCATATTTCTCGCCATCACCCCAAAGGGCATAGGCTTCTTCTCCATTCTGGGTGGTGAAGGATGAAACAGAATAAAGATTGATAGAGGAGCAAGTTAGAGCAGTCTGATTCTTTTTTGATGAGTTGGCAAGATCTTAAGCAACTACTGAAAATTACTGGAGCTAAAGTGACTGGAGCAGATCCCTACCCCTTGAAGAGTTGCACTTATTTGCTTACATTATTTAGTAGAACCTAGAGTTACTGCAATTTCTGATTTTGGCTTGATTTTTATATTTTATTTTTTATGCAGCCAAGTAATGCGGACAGTGGACCCCTTTCACCAATGGACGCAAGAAGATCGTGTAGTGATAGCAACTCCAGCGGCAACCGTTGATATCATTATAATTGTCTTAGATAATTAATTGTGACGATGTAATTGTGTGGATGAAGCTTATGTTAGAATGTCGGAGTGAATGTTTTGTGTTTAAAATAGTTTTTGAGTGATGCTACGTAATGTTGTCAATTTAGTTTTATAGACTAATGATATTTTCTTGATAACGTTTTGTGATTTTATGACATGTTATAGATATCTTTTTAACTTTTAAATATTTTTTTTTGCTTTGATTATGATTTATAGGTTAATTAGTAATTTTGTTAATAATATATGAATTATAAATTCTTGAGGTTATGGCTGGCAGGAGCTTTAAATATAAGCTAATAAAAAGAATTAAAAATTATATTGCGAAGGTTTACAACCGCCGCAATTCGTAACTGAAAAGTATTTTAAAAATTTAAGTTTTAAATCTGCAGGGGTTAACCGACACGAAGTAACCCTCGCTACTTAGTTCTGGCGGTCATCAAATAACTGCCGCAAATAGATTGCAACAACTCTTACTGTGGGGGTTTTAATGACATGCCACAAAAACAAATTGCGGGGGTTTTAAACCGCTGCAAACCTTAAAAATAATCCCCGCAATTAGGCCCTTTTTTTGTAGTGTCCGCCGCCCACGGCGGCGTCACCTCCAAATAGTCTCAGGTTCACACCCCTGCACCCCGTTGACCTCCCCTTCTCATTCCTACAATCAACCAAGCTCAAATCATTTCCCTGCTCTTCGAATCCCAATTCGAATTGGCCGGCCAAAATACCACCTTGCCCAAATTCACCAACAACGGGTATCATGCACTTTCCTCAACTCCCTCCTTCTAAAACTTTAATGATCTTTCCTCGAATCTCGTTCAAGTCGCTTGAATCTTGGACCAAAAGGAGCACAACCACTGGACCCATGCATGCGGGTCTTCTGTCCCCTTTCTGCCAAAGTTCCAGACTGATTTTAGCCCTTTGATAACATTGCTCGTTTGCTCTTGTAAAGAACAAACGGATAATGTTATTTGAGGGTGAAATCAGAGGTTCAAGTCATTGAGATTTCAAGCTCCTTTGTTGGTGAGTCTTTTCCTTCCGTTTGATCCGTTCCTTATATTTTTCTTCTTTCTTTTTTCTTTTATTCCTGATAAGTCAATGGAAAGTCGACCAATTTCTGACCAAGGAAAATTTGGATTCCATCTGTTCTTCTAGATTTCTCCTTTTGCGTTTGTAAGATTCTGTGGTCACTATCTTTGGCCTGATTATTCATTAGCCAGTATTTCATTAATTTTCTTAAGTTTGTTTTGATTTAATAATCAATTAGTCCCCCGTTTGTTCGTGCTTAGTAATTGGTCCTTTAGTATAAGTAAGTTTTCTGAATTTGTGCCTCCCTGCATGTTTCAATTTGTTTGATTTTACATTTTGCTATTTGGATAAACACCTCATTCTGAAGGCATCCCATTGGTTGAATTTGAGCCCATGTTTACTGAAACATGGAGTCTGTTTTGGGATTCGTAGCCCATATCCGTTTGACCCAGACCGTCCTTTGAGGTAAGGACAGGGTTATTGAGGGCAACTTAGGTAATATTGGAATAGAAACATCCAGAAGATTCTAGTGGGAGAGTTAATATGAGGTTTTCAGACTTTTGGGTAGTAAACTTGGTCCACAAGTTAAAAACAAAAGGACTAAATTGAAAAATAGGCTTAAGGATTGCCCTACTTACTTCAATTATAAAAAGGGACCTATTCTTCCCTTGGAAGGCAAGGCTGAATAGCCATAAATAAGCATATATACTATTAATAAAATTGCTACTGTTTCATGGGTTTTTACTGACTACTGGTGATTGCAAGCTATAAAATAATTTCTGTTTCATTTGAGAAGTTAGTGTGCATTGATATTGGTTGTTTTTCCGGAGGTTTTTGGGCTGCAAGTTGGTTTGTATGTTACAATTTTTGCGTTCTTTTTGCTGAGTCCTTTGTTTTCATCTGCTGAATCTGGGTTAACCTTGGCTATTATCTACTGGTTTCTGCTACGTTGGTTGATTGCCGACCACTCTGCATCTTAACATGTACCAGGTACTTTCCTAACTATGGTTGAGAACTGATTGTTGAGCATGTAATAGAGGTGAAGGCCCACTGAAATGAAAGCTGCATTTTAAGCTGATGTCATTTTATCTATATTATATCCATGTTTTGTAATTAAGCTTAGATGTAGATGCTAAATGGTGGTGTTTTATTTTATTATTCATGTTCGAATTTGTATAAGTGACTTGCAAGTAGTATTTAGCATTGGATCGTCATTATTTGGGATTGTCATGGGTTCAAATGACATATATCAATATATATCTCTCCAATATGAATTTTCTTTTAGCATTAATATAGGCACATTGCCCGTATGAGATCCTGATATCGAACGATCAATCTTAATGGCCATACGGTCTGGTACGTTTAGAAGTGTTATAATATCGTTAATCGCAAGTTAGTTAAGGCAAGCACGTGTTCATAATAGTCATGTGTGGTTTGTTTTATCAATTTTGATTTTGTTTATATACGAGTGAGTATTGTGAATTGCTCTTTGTGTAAATGTTCATATTCAGGGATGAAAATTTGTTGAATCGCAACTCAACATGGTTGTTAAGCTAAACTCATATAGGATCAGCTGCCAACACTCCCTTCCCCCGTTAGATCTGGGTTTTATTTGAGCTCTAACATTGAAATCACTAAAATGCAGCCCAAATTAATAAGTGCTATAAGGTCTGTTGTATGGCGAAATGGTTAGACTATAAAACTGGGTTCTATAACTTTGGCCCAATGTTATTTGGATGTGCTTGCCATAGGCATTTTTCAGGTCTGGACGGTATTTGGATTTTAGGAAAATCGGGTGGTGCACATGCCAATTGAACCTTTAAATTAGTTGGGCTTCCCGCGTTGCCTATTCGTTTATTTCATGGGTTATGATTAATTTTCAAGATTGGTTTAGTCAAGCTAATTCCTTCAAGACAGAATTAGATGTGTTGAGCAGAAATAAGTGATCACATGGCCCTTGTGTAGTAAACTTTGTTTAATTAGAATCAAGTTGTGTCATCTAGTGAATTTTCATGACCTCCCGCAAAATTAATAACACGTTAGTCGCTTTGGGCACGTTCTTAAATAATTAATTTTCCTAAATACGGGTGCACATTTATGTGACCCAAATCCAAATCTCAACGAAGTTGGAATGTGTCAAATCCACGGGTGCATTTATGTGATGTGGTTCGAGGCATACTTTAATGACGTTGCAATTACCTTTAAAAATAATAATAAAAGTAGTTTAAAGTCAAAAGGAACATAAGTTAAAACATGTTCTAAAATTAGATAGTTTAAAGCCAAATATGACAGTTGAGCGACTGTGGTAGAACCATGGAACCCGGAAATGCATAACACCTTCTCCCAGGTTAATAGAATACCTTACCCGGATTTCTGGTTCACAGACTGTTAAACAGAGTCATTCTTTCCTCGATTCGGGATTCTAATCGGTGACTTGGGACACCATATATCTCCCAAGTGGCGACTCTGAAATTCTCTTAAATAATTGAATCCCGTTTCGATTGTCCTTTAATTGGAAAAGTTCCCTTATATACTCCATTTGCGGGGTTGTTATAGCCAAAAAGGAGGTGTGGCAGCTCTGGCGACTTTGCTGGGGAACTAACCCAGAATCTTTGGTTCAGGGTTCAAGAATTCGAGCTTAGAATAATTGTTGCATTTTTCTTTGTTTATTATCTGCTTTTACATGTTGACTTAATGCGCAAAGTGATGCTTTTACCGCTTTGCGCTTTGATATTAGATGAACTGTACATATAAACTGCTACGAAGCTCTTCTCTTCTCACCCCCGGGGATGTGCTTACTGGTTAAGCCTCCCTATTATATTAGTGTCATACCCTGAAATAAGAAAGAGGCCGGACAAGTTACTAAGCCGGATGGCCGTTTGGTTCCCGGTAAGTAGCCCCCTCCTCGACTCGAGTTTTCTGCTCGGGTACACAGTCTAGACCCTATACCAAGGATTTTAACTTAGAAGAACTTAACCTCATGCCGGATCCCTAATAGGAACGCTTATTTGCCTTATGCATTTGACTTAGGGGAGTTAACACAGGCGTTGGGTCCGTCTAGGACGGATAACCCGAAAAGACCATTCTGATGCATGATTATGTGTGCATTAACCTGCCTGGGATTTGTATGTTGACTGGCTTGCGAATAAGTAAATAAATTGAGAAAATAGTAGCAATTAGGGTTGCTTAAGATTAGTCATCTTCTGGTGAAAACCAATGCTCGAATATCGCCGAAATGCTGCCAGATTTTTGAAAAAAAAAGAGACAAAAATAAGGCTAGCTAAAGTTTTGATTTTGATAAATTATTTTGCCCAAACTAAGAGGGTTTGATTCTGGCTAGGAGCGAAATACGTAGACAACCCCCATCGGGTCCAACCTCACATTTGCAAAAAAGCCAAAACAAGAAAACAAGTGTTCGATTTTATTCATTTCTTTTTTTTCTTCTGGAATAAACCCGGTGATGCCAGATGATATCTTATGGAATCAGGTAAACAAATTTTGAGATGCTAACTCACCTTAATAGATGTGCAGAATGAGAACGATAACATTCTTGACAAAATTCCGTTGGAGCTGCACCTGTGATGGAATGACCTGGGGGAAGCAATGAACAAGGTTAACATGCATTTAGGAGGACTTACTAGGCTGCTAAAAATCAACCCGAGGGGAGACATCTTGAAGGCATTGACCACATTCTGGGACCCGGCTCATAAGGTCTTCCATTTCTCGGATTTTGAACTCACACCGACGTTGGAAGAAATGACTGGATACATTGGGACCCCTACAACTCCTTTGAGACACCACCATGAGCCCTCTCTATGCAAAAGTTCCTGGACTCCTTAAAAATCAGTAGGAAGGTTCATAATCCAGACTTATCAGCTGGCTTCTGCACTCCGCAGTTCATATATCAGAGGTACGAGCATATATGGGGATTTAATAATCCGAACAATTATATTTGTAGAAAAGGGAATCAAGTCAAATGGGAAGAGCACCGATGTATTGCATTCATGGTATTTTTCTTTGGGTCTTTTGGTGTTTCCGCGGAAGGACGGAAATATAGACATACGGATAGCAGGGGTCATCAGCACTTTAATGATTCAGGCCAAGAGCGCCCTGGCCCCTATGATCTTGTCCGAAATCTTTCGGGCTCTCACCACATGTAAAGCAGGAGGGGATTTCTTTTAGGGGTGTAACCTATTGTTACAGATATAGTGATCGAGTACCTATGCCACCGGCCTCGCTTCATCAATTATGGGACACCAACGAAGAGTTGAATAAAAGAGTTCTACAACAAGATTGATGGATTTGGGTTACCTGAGGGTGTCACGGAATGGGTGTCGTGTCTCGGGTTGTCACTGCAAATCAAATAAAATGAACATTCGGGTGGCTCCTAGTGGATGAAATTGTGTATATGCCAGCCACCGGGCCTCATTTTCTTCTGATGGGCCTCCGGAGTATTCAAACCTATGTGCCATACCGAGTGTTAAGACAATTGAGTCGAGGCCAAATAATTCCCCGGGATGAGGATATTAGCCGCCATGCTGTTTAAATTAGCCCCAATGGCAAATTCCCTGAAGCCATCGTGTGCCAAATCTAGAGCGAATATCAATACTTGACAGCGGATACCCTGGTACATGACATATCTAAAGGTGAGGTTGCACCGGGATACACTGTCTGGTATAGAAAAGAGACAGAGCCCGGGAGACTAGATAAAAGACCACATCTCTGAGAATTTGTTGAAACATCACATGAACAATGGGATTGGCTAGGCAAGGAAAATGAGCATAGGGCTACCATAGGAAGATTTTAAAAAAAGTCCAAGAACTACAATTTGAAAACGATTTGCAAGCTGCAGCAAATGAGGGAGAAAAGAAAATATTAACAAAAGAAAATTAGGCGTTACGAGCCCAAATCCAAAAGATGAAAGCAGCCGCAGAAAGTCCCGCCAGGAGCGCAAAGGATGAAAAGCTCATAGACAATTTGAGGCAAACAGTAATCGAATATGGGTTCGACCTGAATAAGGCCGAAGGTGAGCTGTCTAGGGTTCAAAGACAATTAGCTAAAAATGCGGAGGGACGGGCCCGCGTCATTGAGCAACTAAAGTAAAAGCATGACGATGAGGTTGCTGGGATAAAACGGAGAGTTATCAACCAAGTTGGGGACCTCAAAGCCGAAAGAGAACATTGTTATGCGACAATAGAAAGGTTGGAGATGGATTTGAAGTGATTCCAAGAACTGAACCAGGCAGCCAAGCGAACTCTAGAGGTGAGGGCTGAACAAATTGGGTGCATGTTGCAAGAAAAGGGTGTCATCAGGGAAAGAGTACGGGCAATTGCGCACTACATCACCACAAGGTGCAGCCATTGCGAGGATATGATGAAACCCATGTTCTTTGTCACCGCCATGACTTTTATCCAGAAAGTGATGGAAGCCTCCACCACCTCCAAGAAAGTTTAGCACGTAAGCCAGCGGCAAGGCCGAACGATGCCCCGCGAGGCTCAGGAGCATTCGAGGCATTAGTGTACTCCTAAAGGTGGCATTATTAGTTTACTAGTTTTTAAAGTCTATTAGTTTAACCAGGAGTCTTTATTTTCTTTATACATAGTTAGTAATTGTTCGAGTCTGTTTTATCAGCATTTGTTTAACCTGTCACCTTACGAGTCTTTGCAATTAAAGTCTGCTATTATGAGAATATAAAATTTCCCAAATATGTTACGCTTCACTTTTTATTTGCAAGAACTACGCTCAGTCTGATTTATGTGGGGACATGATACGTAGGCAATCTACATAGGATTCGACCATAGTTGAACAAAATCGGGTATCGAATAAATATGGGAAAATGAAGAAAATAGGGCTGAAACAAAGAAAGTTTCACAAATAAAAGCGGAGATGACGCAAGCAACCAATGCATGTAGGAACCAATTGCCATTTATGTGCATGCATAGCCAAATGTGGCCACTTGTGTGTCAAGAACCTAACCACTAAAGAGTCTTTGGTGTTGTGATTTCAGTTACCATATTAGATAGGTGACTAATACTCGTGGCATTCTGGCAACTCACTCCTACAACACGCGGTCAAAAAGCAAACAAGTCAGGCCAACCAAGAAGCTGATGTTAGTATTATTGACCCCTCGAAAGAGGCAGAGGAACTGGACGTTAATGCTATGAAGGAGGAAATGTATAAGCTTAAACACCAAATGGCCGAGCTGTACCAGGCATGGGCAAGAGGATAGCCGCCCCCGACCTATCCTACCAACCAACCTTTATCTTGCCACTGGCCCAAGCACCCGATCAGTCCGTCACTGATCCACCTCCGAGCTTTCCTATATACCCACAACATCAGGGTGCTGCCTCTCAGCCACTGGCCCCACCACCCAAAGTCACTCTTCACCTTCCCCTACCAATCGCTCCTATCTATGTGGCACCTCTGCCTCCTGCGTTGCATAGGTCGTCCAGTGAACCACTACTTCAAGCTTATGACCCTCAATACTATCCCCCAGAACCTGCCTACAGAGCCCAGTAGCCTTACTCTTATGCTCCTCGTCATGACATCCCAATAAGAGTTGAAAAGCCGACCAAAGATTCCGAACAAGAAGAGATGCTCAGAAAGGTTCGGAGTCTGGAACAATCATTCAAGGACATGCGGGGATTAGGAGGCCAGGTCAGTGTGCCCTTCAAGGATCTTTGCTTATTCCCAGATGTACAGTTGCCTCCAGGTTTCAAAATGGCGAAATTTGACTTATATGATGGTTACGACGATCCAGTCGCATATTTGAGAGGGTTTTGCAGTAAAATGAGGGGAGCAGGGGGAAAAGATGAATTGCTAATGGCGTACTTTAGCCAGAGTTTGAGTGGATCGACATTGGAGTGGTACACTCGACAAGATCCCAATCGGTGGTATACTTGGGATGACTTAGCGCAAGCATTTTCATGCTAAAGCTGGAGAAGAAACACAATGAGAGTTTCAGGGAGTACGGTTTTCGGTGGAGGGAACAAGCAGCCAGAGTTGATCCTCCCATGAAGGAGAGTGAGATGGTTGACTATTTTCTGCAAGCTCTGGAACCTACCTACTTTGGGCATTTGGTATCAGTGATAGGGAAATATTTCAACAAAGTGGTCAAGATGGGAAGTATGGTTTAGGAAGGCCTCAAATCCAATAAAACCATGAGCTACTCGGAAATTAAGGCAACTACTCAAGCCATCCTGGGTGGAGCTGGGGGAGCTTTCTGGAAAAAGAAGAAGGAGGAAGTAGCGATAGTGGAGTCAGGAACTTGGTTCGGGCCTCGAGCACCATCTCATTACGCCCAACCCCGTCCTCACCGCCAGACCTATCCACACACTCCATATGGCCCAAAACAACATTATTATCCACCACCAGAACCTCATTTCTCAGTCCATCATGCACAGGAAAATACCCAAACTCCCATTCACGCATAATGGCATGTGCCACCCCCTGAAAACACTCACCCAAATCCCCAAAATCAACACCCGCCTCTTAGAGCTTACCAATAAACCCCGAGGCATAACTTCCGAGGCAATCTGGCCCTGAGAAATGAGAGGGTGCAGAAAAAGAAGACTTTCACTCCGCTGGAAGAATCTTACACTAGCCTGTTCCACAGGCTACAACAAAGTGGACATGTTGAGACCAATTGAGCCGAAACTGCCAAACCCTCATCCAAAGAATTTAGATTATTCAGTCATCTGTGAATACTGTTCTGGTGCACCTGGGCATGACACCAAAAAATGTTGGCATTTAAAGAACGCCATCCAAGAGGTTATTGACTCCCAAAGGATTGAGGTGCAGATTCCGAAGGCGCCCAATATTAACAAAAATCCACTGCCATCCCACCAGGAAACTAACATGATTGAAATTGAGGAGAGAAGGGGAGAGTCTGGAAGACCTTCACAAACAGTAATGATGATAAAAGCCAGTGAGCCCATGTGATCCCATCAAGGTTACCATCAGCAAGAACGTGGTAACTAGGGCAAAAGGGGGCAGCAAAACTATCATAGTTCAGGGGAGCTCAGCATGCACGGTTGCGCCGAAGCGAGAAGGCAAAGGTAACAGTAATCCAACCACCAATCATCAACAACAGAGTCGTTCCTTGGAGATATGAACAAGCAATAGTGATGTACAAAGGGAAAGAAGTTAGGGAGGAAGTATATGAGGCACGAGGATTAACTCGATCAGGAAGGTACTTTTCCCCAGAAGGGTTGAGAAAGGGCAGAATCTCTAATGACAACCCGGAACCAGTGAAGAAAGCTATATCAGAAAAAGAGGCAGAAGAATTATTGAAGAAAATGATAATGCAGGATTACTCCATCATAGAACAGTTGAGGAAAACACCAGCCCATATCATTTTGTTATCCCTACTGGTCCACTCAGACGAGCACTGCTGGGCGTTGATGAAGATTTTGAATGAAGATCATGTCCCAGATAAGATAACTGCGAACTATTTGGAAAAGATTGCAAACAAGATATTCGAGGTAAACCGGGTCAGATTCTCTGATGATGAATTGCCTATGGAGGGTACGGAGCACAACCAGGCTCTTTATCTGACTGTGAAGTTTAAAGATGCCATGGTCACGCGAGTTTTGGTCGACAACGGGTCAAGTGCAAACATTTGCCCATTATCCACATTGACCAAGCTGAAGGTGGAAAATGAAAGGGTCCGCAAGAATAATATGTGTGTTCAAGGTTTCGACGACGGAGGTAAAGACACTGTAGGGGATATAGTGCTGGAAGTAACTTTAGGGCCCGTTGAGTTCATTTTGGAATTCCAAGTGTTGGATGTATCAGTCTCATATAATCTGTTATTGGGAAGACCCTGGATTCATGCATCCAAAGCAGTACCATCTCCACTGCACCAGATGTCCAAATTTGAATGGGACAGGTAATAGATTGTCGTGCATGGAGAAGATAATCAGTGTACCCCAAGTGACGCGATCGTGCATCTCATTGAATCTAAGGACAACGAAGGGCCATGGGTTTACCGGGTGTTTGATACGGTGTTAGTTAAAAAGATCCCAAAAGGTGAGATTGTTGTAACCCCAAAGATAACAACTGCATCCGTCATGGTAGCTTCAGAAATGTTGAGAAATGGCTTTATACCTGGCAAAAGGTTGGGAGTTTCTCTGCAAGGCATTGCGCAACCAGTTTCCCTTCCCAAGAATCTAGACACTTTATGTCTAGGGTTCAAACCCACAACCGCAGACATAAAGCAAGCGAGGAAGCTGAAACAGAAAGCCTGGGTTCTCCCGAAGCCTATCCCAAGTTTGTCAAAATCATTTGTCAAACCCAGTAATGGCCCCAGACCCAAGATTTTCAGCCCGCTGATTGATGCGGACGAAGATCTTAGTTAGGGGTTAGAAAGGCTGTTCAATGAGGTAAATATGGTGGAGGCGGGAAAAGGATCGAGCAGGGCAGATGTGCAGTTTGTGGGAGCACGCGCAAAAATCAATAACTGGGAAGCCACTCCTCTTCCCACTTGGAGGGAGTCGTGGTAGTCGGCTTTGATTTTCCTTTCAGTCTAGTTTGTATTAGCGTCATTCAGTTGTTATTTCCATCCATTTGCATGTGCAAACTCTGTTATCTTTGATTCTAATGAAATGCAATTTCCCTTTTAGCAATGCTGACAGTTTCTATTTTCTCTTTACTTTTCTTTCTTTTCTCTATTGTACAATTATTTTTATGTTGGTTCCAATGGTTTGACATGCATACGGACTCCTCGGCCCAAGCTTTGCAGCAAACCTAGTCCAGAAATAATAATTCAGGAAATAGAACACGAGGATGAACCAGGGTACGATGAGGAGGGGGAATTGGATGAGATTAGTAAAGATATGACCCAATTTAAAAAGAAACTCAAACCAAACCTGAATGATACAGAGGCAATTAATCTAGGGATCCTGAATAATATCAAAGAAAAAAATAAGTGTCCATCTGGAGCCACAGCTTAGGGAAGAAATAATCAAAGTATTGCTTGAGTACAAGGATGCTTTGCATGGTCCTATGGCGACGTGCCCGGATTGAGCACTGATTTGGTAGTCCACAAATTACCTACTGACCCGGTTTGCCCGCCTGTTAAGCAAAAGTTAAGGAAATTCAAAATTGATGTGAGCATGAAAATCATAGAAGAGGTGACGAAGCAGTTTTAGGCAAAAGTCATTCGCGTCACACGATATCCCACTTGGTTAGCTAATGTTGTGCCTATGCCGAAAAAGGACGGAAAAACCAGGGTAAATGTTTATTATCGCGACCTCAACAAGGCAAGTCTAAAGGAAAACTTTCTCTTGCCGAACATCCATATATTGATTGACAATTGCGCAAAGCATGAGATCGGGTCATTCGTGGATTGTTACGCCGGGTACCACCAGATTTTAATGGACGAGGAAGATGCGGAGAAAAGGACATTCATCACACTATGGGGGACGTAATGTTATAGAGTCATGCATTTTGGATTGAAAAATGCTGGGGCCACATACATGAGGGCTATGACAACCATTTTCCATGTGATACATAAAGAAATTGAGGTCTATGTGGATGAAGTAATAAACAAGTCTAGGAGGCAGTCTAATCATGCCAGAGACCTGAGGAAATTCTTCCAAAGGCTCTGCAGATATGACCTCAAACTCAACCCGGCAAAATGCGCATTTGAGGTTCCCTCGGGAAAGTTTTTAGGGTTAATAGTTAGCCGCCGAGGCATCGAGCTAGACCCATCATAAATCAAATCTATTGAGGAATTTCCTCCACCCAGAAAAAAAACAGAATTAATGAGTCTACTAGGAAGGCTGAATTACATCAGTTGATTCATCGCCCATCTCACCACCATTTGCGATTCCATCTTTAAACTATTAAAGAAGGATGCTCCGACGAAATAGACAGGAGAGTGCCAGGAAGCTTTTGAAAGATAAAGGGATATTACTAAAACCCACCAGTACAGGTCCCGCCAGAACCAGGAAGGCCTATGATCTTATATTTGACAGTCCTGGAAAATTCATTTGGGTGCATGTTGGGTCAGCACAATGTTA
Organism: Nicotiana benthamiana; assembly: GCA_034376525.1. Lineage (NCBI taxonomy): Eukaryota > Viridiplantae > Streptophyta > Magnoliopsida > Solanales > Solanaceae > Nicotiana > Nicotiana benthamiana. Next base: position 8,919,625 of record CM067326.1, read on the forward strand.
CTGGGAGAAAAACGAAAGCCATATACTACCTCAGCAAGAAAATTAAGGCCTATCAGGTTAAGTACACTCATCTTGAAAAGACATGATGCGCCTTGACATGGGAAGCCCAAAAGTTGAAGCATTATTTGTCATTATACACCACTTATCTCATCTCACGACTGGACCCATTGAAATATATTTTCCAGAAGCCCATGCCCACAGGGAGGCTCGCAAAGTGGCAAATCTTGCTCACTGAATTTGACATCATCTACATAACTAGGACTGCTATAATGGCACATGCATTGGTAGACCATTTAGTAGAGAATCCCATAGATGGAAAATATGAATCCTTGAACACATATTTTTTGGACGAGGAAGTGATGCACGTCAATGAAATGGAAAGGGATGAGAAGTCAGGATGGAAATTGTTCTTCGAGGGGGCTGCCAACATAAAAGGCATCGGGATAGGAGCGGTACTCATTTCTGAAGAAGGGCATCATTACTCGGTCACAGCTCAAGTCTGTTTCTATTGCACCAACAACAAGGCTGAAAATGAGGCATGCATTTTGGATTTGAGATTAGCAGCGGACATGGGTGTCCAGGAAGTCTTGGTCTTGCGGGACTCGGACCTTCTGGTACATCATATCCAAAAGGAGTGGGACACAAGAGATTTAAAACTCATGCCTTACCGATAATGCTTGCATGATCCTTGTCAACGATTCCGGTCAGTAGAGTTCAGGCACATTCCTAGAATCCACAATGAGGTTGCAGATGCCCTGGCTACTTTGGCGTCAATATTACATCACCCGGACAAGGTGTATGTTGACCCAATACATATCCGGGTCCATAACCAACATGCTTATTGCAACATGGTGGAGGAAGATCTTGACGGCGTGCCTTGGTTCCATGAAGTCGAGGAATATATCAGGAAAAGTGTGTACCCAACACAAGCCACGAGTGACCAGAAGAGAAAAATCCGTCGTTTGTCAAGTGGGTTCTTACTCAGTGGAGGGGTATTATACAAGAGAACGCCAGATCTGGGCTTGCTAAGATGTCTAGATGCTCGGCATGCGACAGTCATCATGAATGAGGTGTTTGCTGGCGTCTGCGGGCCGCACATAAGCGGATATGTTTCGGCAAAGAAGATTCTCCGGGCAGGATATTACTGGCTTACCATGGAACGGGATTGTATCAGCTTTGTGCACAAATGTCACCAGTGTCAGGTACACGGAGACCTAATTCACTCTCCTTCGTCTGAAATACATACGATGTCGACACCATGTCCCTTCGCCGCTTGGGGCATAGATGTCATTGGGCCCATCGAGCCAGCAGCTTCTAATGGACAAAGATTTATTCTGGTTGCTATTGACTATTTCACCAAATGGGTTGAAGCCAAAACCTTCAAGGCAGTGACCAAGAAGGCCGTGGTCGATTTAGTGCACACAAACATTATTTGTCAGTTCGGGATCCCTAATACACTCATCACTAATAATGGGGAAATTCTTAACAGTCACCTAATGATAGAGGTATGTCAGCAGTTCAACATCGCACATTGAAACTCTACCCCGTACTGCCCCAAGGCGAATGGAGCGTTTGAGGTAGCAAATAAGAACATAAAGAAGATACTTCATAAAATGGTGGAAGGATCCAGGCAGTGGCATGAGAAGCTGCCTTTTGCATTGTTAGGCTATCGCACCACTGTCCGCACTTCAGTGGGGGCTACTCCATACTTATTGGTATATGGCACACCTAGGCGAAAAGCAAGTTAACTGGCAAGGGCCATTCATCGTATCGAGGGTGTTGTCCAATGGAGCATTGTATCTGATGGACGTGGAAGGGAAATGTGCGGAAATGGCTATCAACGCGGATGCTGTCAAAAGATACTATGTATGATTTTCTTTAGAATATTGTTTATACTTGACATCTGTTTGTACTTGGCACATTTGGAAGATTGAAATGACAAAGGCATTTTGTTCTGCTACCTAAACACTTTATCATTTGCTAACCCCTTTTGAGCTTTATTTATTTTCTTTCATACCCCTCTTTCAGAATCAGTAACAAAATTCAGAAACACAAGTGTAAGAAGGCATTGAAAGGAAAAGAAAGGAAAGAATGAAAGAAATGAAAAAAAAGAAGCAAAGAAAAACAAGGAAAGAAAAGAGAAAAGAGAAATGAGAAAAGGAAAAGAAATAAAGGAAAGAAAACGAAACAAAACCAAAAAAAGGAAAAAAAACAAAAAGAAAAAGGGAGAAGAAAAATAAAACCAAAAACAAGGAATCGTCATGAACTACGTCTGACCTGATTCCTTTTAAAAGGATGCGTAGACAGCCTCATAGTTTGGTCTAATCGAAATAAAGATCCAAAAGTCCCCAAGCAAGAAACTGGGGAGAAGTTGTGGTTGCTGTAAGAAAATCTGATTCCGAAAGATGTAACTTTTAACCCATGCGAATTACGTTGAGCTTTTGATACCCATCTTTTCCAACCCTATCCAAAAGCCCACGTTATGGTCCAAAGAAAGACCTTCTGATCAGTCTTCAAAATATGCCGAGTCGAGCGGGTAGAAGGTATTCATGTCAGGAACAACACTCTGGGCCAGATAATAGAGATAATAAAATGAGAGAGCCTTATCGGTGAAAACCCTCACGGGCACCATAAGGCAACGAGAGTTTGAGAGAAAATAAAATGAGAGAGTCTTATCGGTGAAAACCACTTCACAAGCACCGTGAGGAGAATTTAAGGCAAAATCAAAACTCAGAAAAAGGCTATTGATGAATGAACACTGTAGAGCATTTTAAGCTAGGGTTTGGTCGAAAGAAGTAGGTTAGAAGGTTCATGACAACAAAAGCATGGCAATGGAAGGTTGGTCACCGAAACGGATTGGGTCGACCAAGCCGTGTGTATGTCATGATCATGAAAACCAGTTGTTCCTCTTCAGATAAGTCTTCTTTTCTTTTCAACAATCAGCGAGTCTGGAATTCTTTACCCTGAATACCATTTGGAGTCTTTGCATTTCATCTTCCTCTCGAATCAATAGAGTTTTATATAAGCAAGCGGGAGGAATTTCAAAGCCGATTGTCAACTCCCAAAGGGACAAAGCGCATGGCGCCCAAAGGCGTAACAAAGATAAAAAGTGTGGAACAGCAAAGGGAGGATTCATAAAAATTGTAATTGATGGAAGAGACAAGAATCGGCAAAGTGAAGGAATACCACACAGAAAAAGGTATGCAAACGAAACCACGAAGATTTGGATGGAACGTAAAGTTGGCACAACACGAAAATGGGATAGGTCACAAGGTTGCAGGGTTTTACCAAGCATAATATGTCAACCGTCAGGGAAAGACATAAAGAATTCCGGTGAAGGATAGAGAGTGTGACATAGGGTTAAAACATAACACTCTAACGCAACAATCGTAAGAGAAGGGTATAAGGCTTCTAGCAAAGAGGCAAAAGCGCAACACAAAGGTGGAAATGGCCATGAGAGTTGACCCAGCATGATATATCAACTGTTCAATCGTCGGGAAGAGGCAATAGAGAATTCTGGAAGAGGGTCGGAAATGCAACACAAAGATGAGAAGCAAAGTGAAGGCGCAGGGGTCAGAGGTTCAGCCAAGTATAATACATTGACTTGGCAATCTCGAGAAAGATGCAAGGATTCTAGCAAAAGGGCTAGAAATGTAATACAATTATGGGGAGCAAATAAAGCCGTAAAGGTTCGAGGGGTCAACCAACCAACTCAGGCAACTCATCGTCAACATGGAAATTTAAACACAACAGAACATGACAACAAGGAGGCCGCTTCCAGCAAGAATACTGCGAGGCAACTACCACTTTTCAAACTGACAAATTTTCCTTGATTGACATAGGGGCAGAAAATTCTGGAAGAGCCTAAGAAAGGCCGTCCACAGGAGAAGGCAGGCACACGATAGGTATGATCGAAATCTCAGGGCCCACCTGGAAGTGGGACTAAGTTAAAACTCAAAAGGGACATAGTCCGTCAAAAACACCTTCCCCAACAAAAAGCACAAGGTGACAAAATTTAACTAGCAAAACATAATAGAAACAACCGAGGGTTAAAAGAGGCATGAAAGTTGAGATAGAATGCAGTTTAAAACTCAAACAGATGTGGGTAACATGGGCAAGCACCAAAACCTCCCCAATAAGAGTCGCAGAAACCCCCTGGACAATAATCATTATCAGAAACAACCAGAAGTCAAAATTGGCATTTAAGTGGGAACCTGCAGAACTTTCTTGAAAAATGGGACTTAGAGCCAAAATCGCCCCAGCCAGAGTCAATAAGAGTCAAAAAAAGTCACCAGGACCCTCTAGAAAAATGGGAGGTAGAGGGAAAATTTCAAATTTCCCCAGCTGAGTCAGCAAGAGTCATCAGGACCTTCCTAATAAATGGGATTTAGAGGGAAAATTTCAAATATACCCAGCTAGAGTCAATAAGAGCCAAGAAGAGTCATCAGGACCCTACTGGAAAATGATACCTTTTCAGAAACGCAACATATTCTTGAAATTGTCAGGACCAGTTTCAGCAATCAGGCGCCCACCTGGAGAACGATCAGGCACCCTCCTAGAGAACAAGGGAATATTTTTCAAAAGTCAAATTTTGGCAATCATGTGCCCACCTTAGAACAAGGGAATATTTTTCAAAATTTCAAAATTTTGGCAATCAATGCCCACCTTTACAATAAGGGAATACTTTTCAAAATTCAAGTCTTCGGCAATCAGGCGCCCACCTATAGAATAAGAGATATTTTTAAAAAATTCAAGTTTTTGTAATACGGCGCCCACCTGTAGAACGAAGGAATATTTTTCAAAATTTTAAGTTTTTTTGCAATCAGGCGCCCACCTGTACAATAAGAATATTTTTCAAAAATTAAAGTTTTTATAATCAAGCGCCCACATGTAGAATGAGGGAATATCTTTCAAAATTTTAAGTTTTTGCAATCAGGCGCCACCTGTAGAACGAGGGAATATCCTTCAACAGTCAAGTTTTGTAGATAGGTGCCCACCTGTAGAACAAGGGAATATTTTTTCAAATTTCAAGTTTTGGTAATCAGGCACCCACCTGTTGAACCAGGGAATAGTTTTCAAAAGTCAAGTTTGTATGATCAGGCGCCCACCTGTAGAACAAGGGAATGCTTTTCTAAAGTTCAAGTTCTAGTAATCAGGCGCCCACCTGTAGAACGAGGGAATATTCTTCAAAATTCAAGTCTTGGTAATCAGATGCCCACCTGGAAAACAATGGAATATTTTTCAAAATTTTAAGTTATAGTAATTAGGCGCCCACCTGTAGAACAAGTAAATATTTTTCAAAACTTTAAGTCTTTGCGATCAGGCATCCACCTGTTGAACGAGGGAATACATTGCTGTTTCATTCAAGTTTGGCAATCAGGCGCCCACCTCGAGAACAAGGGAACACAATTCGAGTTCAGTAATCAGGCACCCACCTGGAGAACTAGGGAATATTTCTCGGAAGACAAGTTTTGATGATCAGGTGCCCACCTATAGATCGAGGGAATATCTTTCAAATTGCGAGTTCAAGCGGCCAGACGCCCACATGTTGAACGAGGGAATGCCTTCAACAGAGTACATCTTAAGACCAGCAATTCGTCATCAAACATAGAGGAAGAGAAATATAAGACAACAAGGCAACAAGAAGCTCCACAGGAGGGATTACCAAACAATAGGGCAACAAGAAGCTCCGGTTAATAAAGCAACAAGAAGTTCCACAGCAAGAAATGCAAGACAACAAGGCAACAAAGATTCAGAGCAAGTCGAAAGTTATAGATAGGTTTCTTGTAATCCATAGTTCACAGTTTAGTCTAGCTTCTTTATTATTCACAATAGTGTAATAAGGGGGTCTAGCAACAGTAACAGCATCAGCATCAGCATCAGTAAACTCACAGCCTCGGTAGTCCCAGCTACCAAACGCTTCTAAACTACACTGACCTGATTCTTCTTCAACCGAGGATATGTAGGCAATCTCTGAAGCAGGGTGCGGTCAAACTTTTCAAAATGCTTCTCACGGAGGATTCAAACGGGAAAAAATCGCTCATGTTCGCTCACTTATCTTTGCACGAAAGCTCTTTGTGCTTCTGTTCAAAGAGGGGCAGCTGTGAGCACGTGATTTTTGCCCTATACGAGTTACTCCCAAAAATTAAAAACAAAACAATTTCGTTGGTTTATATGCAATTTTGATTTTTCATGGACTTGTTGTGTTAATTATTGGCGTTTCTGTGCATTTTAAATAACAAAAATACAAAAATACATGAGGAATGTGCATTTAGGAGTAATCTTGCATTTTTATACATTAATTAGTAATTGAAAAATGAAATTAAAAAAAAATGGAAAAATAATCAGTGATTAATTAAGTGTTATAGATTAATTAGGATTTTTGTTTTAGGAATTCATTTAATAAGTAAAAGATTAAAAGACCACCTGAAAATGCAAGCCCAGATATACTCTTTGGGCCAATGTGACAAGAGACCCATGTAGAAAATCACTCTATCTATGATATGTGCGCTTTGGTTGTATGAGCATGATTTTCAGGTATAGGTTTTGATGAATGACAAACAATGAAGTCAAGTGTCAAACAACGATATTATATGACAAACAATCAAGAGTGAATGCCAAGAAGCATATTGATGACGGAATTGCATAGACAAGCCAAAGACGAGTTCAAAAGTTCAAGACCAAAGACCCAAGGTGTAGGTCGTTAGGTAGAACAAATGTAAGAGCAACGTTTAAAGTTATCTCGTCTTTTGGCTCAACATAGGTCATCATAAATATGCATAAAATCATTTTATCAAATCATATTTATCATAAACATATTTTAAATACTTCAAACAAAATGATTTTAACGTTTTCATTTTAACCAAAATGGTTTTTGAAGTAAGTTTTCAATTCTGGTATATTCTGGTATATTACATAGGTCATCATTAATATGCATAAAATCATTTTATTAAATCATATATATCATAAAAATTTTTAATATACTTCAAACAAAATGATTTTAATGTTTTCATTTTAACCAAAATGGTTTTTGAAGTAAGTTTTCGATTCTGGTATACTCTGGTATATTTTGGTATACTCCAGCTTTGATTCTGGTATACTCTGGTATATTCCAGCTTTGTTGGAAATTTCGCAAGGGTAAATAATCGATTATTTAACCCACAAAATCGATTATTTACTGTCAGTAGCCTTCCCAACGTTCCGATTTATGAACGTTGAGAAGATAATCGATTATGCAGATCATATAATCGATTATGTAAGCATAAAATCAGCATAATTGATTGTCAATTAAGCAACGGACATACACCTTTTAACCCCTATAAATAAAGGTCTTTTGAGCTGATTTTCAACACACAACACCTCCCAATATTGATATACATATTGACATTATTTGAGCATCATTTTAGAACTTTTGTTGAGCCATTTGAGAGACAACTTTGAGTTGTTCATAGAGCTAAATTTGTATCTCTTTATCTACTCTTTTGAGAGAGTTCTTGTTGTAAAAGAGAAAGGTGTTTGAGAAGAACATATCTTCTCATTCATTGTCGGCTTCGCTAAGTACCCTAAGTCTTAGTGTGTGAAGTCTTGTGGTGCGGTATCCACGAGCAAGGTTGAAGTCTTGAGGTGCGGTATCCTCGAGCAAGTTGAAGTCTTGTAGAGTGTACATCTACGAGCAAGTGTAATGGTTTGTTAGGCACCCGAAAGCTTAACGGAGTTAGTGGAATCTCGAGAGAGTCTCTCGGGGACTGGACTAACCACAAGTTGTGGTGAACAGGGATAAATTCGGTGTGTTCTTTCCTTGCTATTTTTATTACCGAATTTATTTTATTCCTGCATTTTTTAATTCCGCAATATTTATCAATATTCTCGTGCCGCACTATTCACCCCCCCTCTAGTGACGGGCATAAATCCTAACAATTGGTATCAGAGCCTAACTCTCTGAAAGCCTTAATCGGTTGAGAGCACGATATATATTTTTGTTGTTGAGAATATTGAACGCAGGAATGATGAGCGAAGGACACTCCACCTATAGCCCTCCACTATTTGACGGAACAAACTATACATATTGGAAAGAGCGGATGAGAATATTCATCCAATCAAATAACTTTCGATTATGGCAAATCATCAAGAAAGGTGAACAAATGCCAACAAAGAAAGTTGGGGAAATCATGGTTCCAAAGGAGGAAAATGAATATGATGCCGAAGACATCAAGAAGGTTGAAAGAAACGCAAAGGCCGTCAACTTACTATTTTGTGCGGTGAATCCGGACGACTATCGGAAAATTTCTTGTTGCACAACCGCAAAGGAAATGTGGGATAAACTCGTAATCACTTATGAAGGTACGTCTCAAGTCCGAGAATCTAAAATTGATTTTCTAACACATGAATATGAACTTTTTAGAATGAGGGAAGATGAAAACATCGATAGTATGTTCGAACGATTCTCAATGATCGTCAACGATCTTCATGCTCTCGGAAAAGTATACTCGAACAAAGATCTAGTTCGAAAAATCCTACGGAGTCTCACTCCCGAATGGCGTTCCAAAGCAAATGCTATCCAAGAGTCGATAGGAATCACGGACGTCACAATTGATGGACTACGAGGTAACCTTAAAGCTTATGAAAGCACAATTCTTAATCCTTATCTTAGAAGTAATTCGAATATTGCCTTCAAAGCCTCATCCTCTAAAAGAGAAGAGGTAAGTGATTCGGAAAACGATGATGATGTTACTTCCAATGATATAATTGAAAAGTTTTATAAGTTTATGAAGAAGGAAATAAAGAAGGAAGAACCAAGTCCTTCATGTCAAAATTGTGGAAAACTTGGCCACACCAAATCACATTGTCCAAAATCAAAGGACAAGAAAAAGAAGAAACACCATAGGTGCGTAACATGGGATTCGGACAGCTCGGGCGATGAAACTGCCGCATTATGCCTCATGGCAAACGAAGAAGAAAAGGTAAGTATTTCTAACTCTTACTTGTTTGAAGAAATACAAAATGCCTATGATGAATTATATGGTGAATTTGTTAAAGCTTCCAAAACCATAAAAGAATTGAAGAAAACACTTTCTTTGCAAGAAAAAGATTTTGAGAAAACACTTTCTTTGCAAGAAAAAGATTTTGAAAAATTGACTTGTGACAATGAAAAACTAAAAGAAGAAAATGATCTTTTAGAAAATGACAATACTGTTCTTAAAAATAAAATCAAAATTTTAGAAGAAGAAAATATATTTTTGGAAAATGACAATGTCGATCTCAAAAATAAAATCAAGGAGATGAATGAAGCCTCTTTAATTGTTCAAAGTTCAAATTGTTCTTCTTGTAGTTCTTTGAAAATAGAGAACATAGAACTTAGAAATACACTAGAAAAATGTAGTGTAAATGATTCTAAAACAAGTGAAGTAATTAAAAAGGATGATAGAAATGAGGTTAAACCACCTAGAAACAATTCTAGGAATTTTATTAATAAGTCTAGAATGAATAATTTTAGACCACCTAGAAATGACTCTAGGAATTTCAACGCTTCTAGGAATAACAACTTTAGATCACCTAGAAGGCATTTGGCTCAACCTAGACATATGCACAACCCTAATGTTATATGTCATTATTGCAACCGGGTAGGACACATAGCACCCGTATGTTTTGCTAAACATAGAGATTTATCTTTTGACTATAATTATTATTTGCCTAACCCCCAAGGACCCAAAAGAAGTTGGGTACCGAAAACCTTTTTTTAGGTACGTTTGCAGGTGTGCTTGAAGACTACAATATCGTAGTATATGCACCAAGCACGAAACCTTACTGCATCGAGGGGGAACGTCGGTTAGTTATCGTAGTTTTGATAAAAACGTAATAGTTGATATGTGCTAACAATTGATATTAATTATTTTTTTTGATGATTCATGTTTTTGATAACTTTTATCTTGAATAACAATTGGTATCAATTATTTTTGTTAAAAAAAATAATTGATTCATGTTTTGATGAATAATTTTAGTTTGGATAACAATTGGTATACTTGCGAAAAATAACCGTTATTATGATTGTTATGTATTTACTAACATTTGGTAGCATTTCATGTTGGTATAATTATTTTTAAAACGTATATTCCTCATTGTACTTTCTATCTTATTCTTGACATTAACAATTTATATACCAAAAAGGGGGAAGTGTCGAAAGGGGAAAAGTAGCCTTTGTATACTCCTTTTTGCTAATGCCAAAAGGGGGAAGAAATCAGGCGATATGCATCAAATAAGGGGGAATAAATCGATGTTATAGCATGCCTTATTTGAGGGGGAATTATCATTGAGGGAAATTGTTTGCATGAATTGTATGTTGAGATATAGCATGAATTTAGGGAGAATCCGATATGCATATCTCCTGTTGTTTGTCATTATCAAAAAGGGAGAAATTGTAGAAAATCATTCTATCTATGATATGTGCGCTTTGGTTGTATGAGCATGATTTTCAGGTATAGGTTTTGATGAATGACAAATAATAAAGTCAAGTGTCAAACAACGATATTATAAGACAAACAATCAAGAGTGAATGCCAAGAAGCATATTGATGAAGGAATTGCATAGACAAGCCAAAGACGAGTTCAAAAGTTCAAGACCAAAGACCCAAGGCGTAGGTCGTTAGATAGAACAAATGTAAGAGCAACGTTTAAGGTTATCTCGTCTTTTGGCTCAACATAGGTCATCATAAATATGCATAAAATCATTTTATCAAATCATATTTATCATAAACATATTTTAAATACTTCAAACAAAATGATTTTAACGTTTTCATTTTAACCAAAGTGATTTTTGAAGTAAGTTTTTAATTCTGGTATATTCTGGTATATTACATAGGTCATCATTAATATGCATAAAATTATTTTATTAAATTATATATATCATAAACATTTTTAATATACTTCAAACACAATAATTTTAACGTTTTCATTTTAACCAAAATGGTTTTTGAAGTAAGTTTTCGATTCTGGTATACTCTGGTATATTTTGGTATACTCCAGCTTTGATTCTGGTATACTCTGGTATATTCCAGCTTTGTTGGAAATTTCGCAAGGGTAAATAATCGATTATTTAACCCACAAAATCGATTATTTACTGTCAGTATCCTTCCCAACGTTACGATTTATGAACGTTGAGAAGATAATCGATTATGCAGATCATATAATCGATTATGTAAGCATAAAATCAGCATAATTGATTGTCAATTAAGCAACGGACATACACCTTTTAACACCTATAAATAAAGGTCTTTTGAGCTGATTTTCAACACACAACACCTCCCAATATTGATATACATATTGACATTATTTGAGCATCATTTTAGAACTTTTGTTGAGCCATTTGAGAGACAACTTTGAGTTGTTCATAGAGCTAAATTTGTATCTCTTTATCTACTCTTTTGAGAGAGTTCTTGTTGTAAAAGAGAAAGGTGTTTGAGAAGAACATATCTTCTCATTGATTGTCGGCTTCGCTAAGTACCCTAAGTCTTAGTGTGTGAAGTCTTGTGGTGCGGTATCCACGAGCAAGGTTGAAGTCTTGAGGTGCGGTATCCTCGAGCAAGTTGAAGTCTTGTAGAGTGTACATCTACGAGCAAGTGTAACGGTTTGTTAGGCACCCGAAAGCTTAACGGAGTTAGTGGAATCTCGAGAGAGTCTCTCGGGGACTGGACTAACCACAAGTTGTGGTGAACAGGGATAAATTCGGTGTGTTCTTTCCTTGCTATTTTTATTACCGAATTTATTTTATTCCTGCATTTTTTAATTCCGCAATATTTATCAATATTCTCGTGCCGCACTATTCACCCCCCCTCTAGTGGGCATAAATCCTAACAACCCAGGCCCAAATTTCCATTCCAATCGCCCCCCTTCCCGGTCCAATCTCAGGGGTGCCTAACGACGTCGTTTGGTCCCCGTTCATCTTGGCCGTCCATTGCAAATCATCCAATGGCCCTAACACTTCCCCCCAAAACAAATAAAAATGTCCAAATGTATGCAATAATATTAGAGACCAAACCCCCTCCTCCTCGTACAGTTCACATCAGAGTAACACCACCATCAGGCCACCTTAATACCATCATCTCCCACCCTAAAACTGCCGCAGGAAATTACCTCACGGCGGCGAATGACCACCAAACGACCCCAGAATTACACCATGAAAACCCCTCGTCTCCCTCATCCCAAATCGGTTACTCACAACCTTCGAATCTTACACCAGCATCTAAAATATTCAATATTATGGACGATGCCTCAGCCGCCCACGGCGGCGCCACCTCCAAATAGACTCAGGTTGACACCCCTGCACCCCCTTGGCCTCCCATTCTCATTCCTACAATCAACCAAGCTCGAATCATTCCCCTGCTCTTCGAATCCCACTTTGAATTAGCCGGCCAAAATACCAACTTGCCCAAATTGACCAAAAACGGGTATCATACAGTCTCCTCAACTCCCTCATTCTAAAACTTTAGTGATCTTTCCTCGAATCCCGTTCATGTCGCTTGAATCTTGGACATAAAGGAGCACAACCACTGGAACCATGCATGCGAGTCTTGTGTCTCCTTTCTGCCAATGTTCCAGACTTATTTTAGCCCATTGATAACATTGCTCGTTTGCTCTTGTAAAGAACAACCGGATAATGTTATTTGAGGGTGAAATCGGAGGTTCAAGTCGTCGAGATTTCAAGCTCCTTAGTCGGTGAGACCTTTCCTTCCCTTTGATCCGTTCCTTATATTTTTATTATATTGTTTTTCTTTTATTCCCGATAAGTCAATGGAAAGTCAACCAATTTCTAGCCAAGGCAAATTTGGATTCCGTCTGTTCTTCTAGATTTCCCCTTTTGCGTTTGTTAGATTCTATGGTCACCATATTTGGCCTGATTGTTCATCAGCAAGTATTTTATTAGTTTTGTTATGTTTGTTTTGATTTAATAATCAATTAGTCCCCCGTTTGTTCGTGCTTAGTAATTGGTCCTTTAGTATAAGTAAGTTTTCTGAATTTTGCTATTTGGATCAACACCTCATTCTGAAGGCTTCCCATTGGCTTGAATTTGAGACCATGTTTACTGAAACATGGAGTTTGTTTAGGGATTCGTAACCCATACCCGTTTGACCCAGGCCGGCCTTTGGGGGTAAGGACAGGGTTATTAAGGGCAACTTAGGTACTAATGGAATAGAAACATCCTGAATCTTCTAATGGAAGGGCTAAATAAGGTTTTCATACTATTGGGTAGTAAACTTGGTCCACAAGTTAAAAGCAAAAGGACGAAATTGCAAAATAAGCTTAAGGGTTGCCCTACTTACTTCAATTATAAAAAGGGACCTATTCTTGCCTTGGAAGGCAAGGCTGAATAGCCAGAATTATGCATATATACTATTAATAAAATTTCTACTATTTCATGGGTTTTTACTGACTACTGGTGCTTGCAAGCTATAAAATAATTTCCGGTTCACTTGAGAACTTAGTGTGCATTGATATTGGTTGTTTTTCCGGAGGTTTTTAGGGTGCAAGCTGATTGCATGTTACAATTTTTGGGTTCTTTTTGCTGAGTCCTTTGTTTTCATTTGCTGAATCTGGGTTCATCTTGGCTATTTCTACTGGTTTCTACTGCGTTGGTTGATTGCTGACCCCTTTCCATCTTTACATTTACCAGGTACTTTCCTAACTATGGTTGAGAACTGATTGTTGAGCATGTAATATAGGTGAAGGCCCACTGAAATGAAAGCTGCATTTTAAGCTGATGTCCTTTTATCTATATTATATCCATGTTTTGTAATTAAGCTTAGATGTAGATGCTAAATGGTGGTGTTTTATTTTATTATTCATATTCAAAATTGTTCAAGTGACTTGCAAGTAGTATTTATCATTGGATCTTCATAATTTGGGACTGTCATGTGTTCAAATGACATATCACGATATATATCTCTCCAATATGAATTTTCTTTTAGCTTTAAGATAGGCTCCTTGCCCGTATGATATCCTGATATCGAACAATCATTCTTAATGGCCATACGTCTGGTATGTTTAGAAGTGTTATAATATCGTTAATTGCAAGTTAGTTTAGGCAAACATGTGTTCATAATAGTCATGTGTGGTTTGTTTTGTCAACTTTGTTTTAGTTTATATATGAGTGAGTTTTGTGAATTGCTCTTTGTGTAAATGTTCATATTCAGGGATGAAAATTTGTTGAATCGCAACTCAACATGGTTGTTAAGCTAAAATCATATAGGATCAGCTGCCAACACTCCCTTCCCCCGTCAGATCTGGGTTTTATTTGAGCCCAAACATTGAAATCACTAAAATGTAGCCCAAATTAATATGTGTCATAAGGTCTATTGTATGGCGAAATGGTTAGATTATAAAACTGGGTTCTATAACTTTGTCCCAATGTTATTTGGATGTTCTTGCTATAGGCATTTTTCAGGCCTGGAAGGTATTTGGATTTTAGGCAAATCGGGTGGTGCACATGCCAATTGAACCTTTAAATTAGTTGGGCTTCCTTCGTAGCCCATTTGTTTATTTCAAGGGTTGTGATTAATTTTCAAGATTAGTTTAGTCAAGCTAATTCCGTCAAGTCAGAATTAGATGTGTTGAGCCGAATTAAGTGATCACATGGCCATTGTGTAGTAAACTTTGTTTAATTAGAATTGAGGTGTGCCATCTAGTGAATTTCCATGGCCTCCCGCAAAATTAATAAGACGTTAGTCGCTTTGGGTGCGTTCTTAAATAATTCACTTTCCTAATTACGGGTGCACATTTATGTGACCCAAATCCAATTCTCAACGAAGTTGGAATGTGTCAAAATCCACGGGTGCATTTATGTGACGTGGTTCGAGGCATATTTTAACGACGTTGCAATTATTTTTAAAAATAATGATAAAAGCGGTTTAAAGTTAAAAGGCACATAAGTTAAAACATGTTCTAAAATCAGATAGTTTAAAGCCAAATATGACAGTTGAGCGACCGTGCTAGAACAACGGAATCCGCGAATGCCTAACACCTTCTCCCAGAATAATAGAATTCCGTACCCGGATTTCTGGTTTGCGGACTGTTAAACAGAATCATTCTTTCCTCGATTCGGGATTCTAAACGGTGACTTGGGACACCATAAATCTCCCAAGTGGCGACTCAAAAATTCTCTTAAATAATTGAATCCCGTTTCGATTGTCCTTTAATTGGAAAAACTCCATTATCTACTCCCTTTGCGGGGTTGTAGTAGCCAAAAAGGAGGTGTGACAGTGTATTCAGATTCAGGCGTTTTAATCTTAAAAAAACAAATGAGGCCTTAACTACATCAGCCGGTTCATAGCATTATCTATTGTCATTTGTGAATCGATATTTAAGATGTTGAAGAAGGACGCCACTACCAAATGGACCGATGACTGCCAAAAGGGTTTCGATAGAATCAAGGAGTACCTGACAACACCACCAGTTTTGGTTCCACCCGAGCCAGGTAGACCCTATTACTCTACCTTGTAGTATTGAATGGAGCGTTCGCTTGTGTTCTGGGTCAACATGATGAAACAGGGAGGAAGGAGTAGGCTATCTTTAATCTCAACAAGAAGTTCACCCCGTACGAGGCCCGGTATTCTCTGTTAGAGCGCACCCGTTGTGCTTTGACTTGGATAATGTAGAAGCTGATGCTTTACTTTTGTGCTTATACCATGTATCTCATATCAAGGATGGATCTGCTGAAGTACATGTTTCAGAAGCCCATGCCCATGGGCAAGTTGGCCAAGTGGAAAATCCTGTTGAGTGAATTTGACATTGTCTATGTGACTCAGAAAGCAATCAAAAGACAGGCACTAGCAGATCACCTTGTCAAGAATCTCGTGGATGGAGAATACGAACCCCAAAAGATGTATTTTCCTGACGAATAGGTATCATTCATATGAGAAGATATTACAAAATTCTATGATGAGTGGAGAATGCTTTTCGATGGAGCGAAAAATTTCAAAGGAGTCGGCATAAGAGCGGTCCTAGTATAAGAAACTGGCCAGCATTATCCAGTGTCTGCTAAACTCAGGTTTCTTTGCACCAACAACATGGCCGAGTATGAAGCCTATATCTTAGGGATCAAGATGGCCATTGACATGAACATCCAAGAAAGATAGTAACTAGGGATTCAGACATGCTTATACATCAGGATCGAGAAGAATGGGCAACCAAGAATTCCAAGATACTCCCTTATCTGCATCATATGTATGAGTTGAGGAAAAGGTTTACAAAGACAGAGTTCCAGCATGTTCCCAGAGTCCAGAATGAATTCGTTGATGCATTGACTACCATATCATCCATGATATAACATCTAGATAAAACTTCATTGATCCTATTCTGGTGAAAATCCATAATCATCCAGCTTACTGTGCTCATGTCAAAGAAGAAGCAGGCGGGAAGCCTTGGTTTCATGATATCAAGGAATATTTGGCCAAAAGGAGAATATTCAGAACTTACAATCCCTACTCAAAAGCGTACACTGGCGGTTATCCAACAATTTCTTTCACAACGGAGGAATCCTACATAGGAGGACTCCGGATTTGGGATTACTAAGGTGTGCCGACACAAAAGTAGCATCCAGGCTACTAGAAGCAATCCATGTTGGGACCTGCAATCCACATAAGAATGGTTTTGTATTAGCCTGGAAAATACTCCGGGATGGTTATTTTTGTATGACTATGGAAACATATTGCGTCCAATATAATCGGAAATGTCATCGTTGTCAGGTACATGCAGACATGATCAAGGTACTCCCAAACGAGCTTAATACAACAAGCTCACAATGGCCATTCCCTGCATGGGGAATAGATGTTATTGGAAAGGTCGAACCTAGCGCTTCTAATCGACACAGGTTCATCCTAGTAGCAATTTATTATTTCACCAAATAGGTCGAAGCGACATCTTACAGGGCAGTGACTAAGAAAGTTATGGCAGGCATCATCCGCGACCGTATTGTTTGTCGGTTCGGAATTTTTGAGTCAATCATTACTGATAGATTCTCCTGGAACGCCAGCTAAGCTTATCGTCTTAGTTCCCTTCAATTAAATCAATAAGCTTTTTGATTTATTTAGGGCGCCGTCCCCTTTCTTAGAATTAGAACTCATTGAGGGGGGCCTCATCCCGGGAAGAGGAGAGTGGCCGAGAATGGTTCCGATCTCAATAGTGACTTCATGAGAACCATGTGTGAAACCTTCAAGATCAAACATAAGAATTCTACAGTCTACAGATCATGGATGAATGGAGCCCTAGAGTCTACCAACAAGAATATCAAGAAAATACAAAGAAAAATGATAGAGAAGCATAAGCACTGGCATGAGAAGTTATCATTTGCTTTATTGGGGTAACACACCATGGTCCGCACATCAACCGGGCAACCCCTTATATGTTGGTTTATGGTACAGAAGCAGTTATTCCTGCTAAAGCAGAGATTCCTTCCTTGAGGATCATACAAGAAGCCAAGCTCGACGACACAGAGGTAAAGAGTCACTATGAGCAGCTAGCTCTTATAGATGGAAAGAGATTGGACGCAATTTGCCTTTGTTAGCTTTATTAGAACAAAATGTCTAGAGCCTTCAACAAAAAAGCCAAGCCAAGAAGGTTCACATTGAGGCAGGTGGTTTTAAAGAAAATTTTCCCGCATCAAAATGAAAGCAAAGGAAATATCTCTCCCAATTGGCAGGGTACATACATGGTTCATCGGGTTCTAACAGAAGGAGCCCTCATACTTGCAGAAATGGATGGGAAGTTTGGCCAAAACCAATCAACTCAGATGCAGTCAAGTGTTACTATGTGTAATCTTTATGCTTTCATACATGATGTAATTTGAACTACGTCTGACCTGATTCCCGTTTAAGAGGGGATACGTAGGCAGCCCTATGCGTTCGGTCACAATTCAATGAAATTCTCATTTCCCCCCGCTATTGGAAACTGGGCAAAATTTTGAGGAGACCCTCAAAATTCTGAAGTAATTCCTGCCGATCATCGCAAGCAACCGTCAGGAGTGGCAAACCAATAAACTGGGGCAATATTTTGAGGAGGACCCTCAAAATTCTAAAGCAAGAGAGGTTGTGATGTCCTGAACCACGTCACAGTCATCGGTTCATCCAAAACTATATCTTAAATATATACTCATATCATGTTTCTTTACAAACTCATGCATGTCTACTCTGTTTAGCAATGCTACCCCAATGATACATACCGTATCATCAGAATAGGTCCAATCTAGTCAAGCGAGGTCCGCGGGGACACGAACTAATCTTTCCCCTTTACAGAACTCACGATTTCTCTTTGGATGCAGGCACTCAAGTTGTAAAATCCTATTATACGTACTGTTCAGGAATGTAACTTTCATAGTCGTCACAATTATTTGCAGTTGCTCTCCGTACATAGTATCCCTAGCAGCCGCAATATCACAATCTACTATCAACTATCAGCTAAGAATTTTATTACTATTCGCCTTTTATCTTTTGTATAAGGCTACCATGCTGCCATCCGAAACTAAACACTGCCTCCATCTGCATTTCTTACATTATATAAGGCTACTATTCTTCCTTCTGAGACTAAGCTCTATTTCCATCTACATTTCTTCCATTGCATAAGGTTACCATTCTGCCTTTTGATTTTAAACTCTACCTCCATCTGCATTTCCTGCATTACATAAGGCTACTATTATGCTTTGAGGTTAAGCTCTACCTCCATCTGTATTTCCTGCATTGCATAAGGCTACAGTTCAACCTTCTAAGACTAAGCTCTGTTTCCATCTACATTTATTCCATTGCGTAAGGCTACTATTCTACCTTCCGAGGTTAAGCTCTACCTCCATCAGCATTTCTTGCATTGTATAAGGCTACTATTCTGCCTTCTGAGGTTAAGCTCTACCTCCATATGCATTTCCTGCATTGCCTAAGGCTACCATTATGCCTTCCAGGGGTTAAGCTCTACCTCCATCTGCATTTCCTGTATTGCATAAGGCTACCATTCTGCCTTTCGAGGTTAAGCTCTACCTCCATTGGTATTTCCTGCATTGCATAAGGCTACCATTCTGCCTTCCGAGGTTAAGCTCTACCTGCAGCTGCATTTCTCTGCATTATGTAAAGCTACCATTCTGCCTTCCGAGGTTAAGCTCTATCTCCATCTGCATGGCTGAAATATCGCCACCTTTATTCACTTCTTGCATGGCTGAACTATCGCCACTTCATTTAAATAATATATGACTAAAATATCGCCACTTTATTTTACTCCATGCACAGCTAAAATATCGCCACCTCATTTATATCTTGCATATACTGAAATATCGCCGCTTTCATTTACATCTTGCATCAGCTGAAAGATCACCGCCTTATTTACATCTTGCATAGCTGAAATATCGCAGCTTTATTTTTCACTTGCATGACTAAAATATTGCCACATTATTTTGCACTTGTTTGGCTGAAATATCGCCACTTTATTTTACTCCTTGCATGGCTGAAAGATCGCCACTTCATTTACATCTTGCATCGGCTAAAATACCGCCACCTTTATTTCATCTTACATGGTTGAAATATCGTCGCTTTAGTTTGCACTTGTATGACTGAAAGATCTCCACCTCATTTACATTTTGCATTGGCTGAAAGATCGCCTCCTCATTTACATTTTGCCTTGGCTGAAAGATTGCCACCTTCAACATCTCATGGGCTGAAATATCGCCAAACTTTCCAAAGGCGTCATTGTTCGGAGGTGCCATCTTCCTAGCCCGAGAACGACATGTCATGGTCTGAGGACCCCTTTTATCTCTTAAATATCATTATTCAAAGGCATCATAGCTCGGAGGAATCGTTCTGATAGACCGAGAGCATCATTCATGGCCTGTGAATCCTTTATTATACGCTTCATGGCCCAGGACATCATGGTCTAAGGACATCATCCTAACCGTTCAAAGACAGCATTTATGGTCCAAGAGGAACTTGCATCATGTTTAATTTTTTCACACAATATACGCTTGTATTATTTATTTGTAGGTAAATCGGCTAGCAACGACCGTCTCAATAGGAGCAATCCCGCTCCAGTTCCCGCAACCCTATTAGACTTTAACCATCCATCCCAACCTAAATGTTGTGTCCGTTCTTGGAAAACCTCCAATAGCATACTCCGCCGACGGATCCTGAATTCCATCTAAGTACACAAATACTTACAAACAAATGAATAGACTTAGAACGATTTATTTGTTTCAAGTTAGTTTACAATAATGTTGATAGTATACCTTAAAGAACTCACTTAATTCAAAATTAATTATGAGTAGTATACCTTAAAGAACTACATTTTATTCTTGTTTTTATAACTCAAGAAAAGACTATGGTTCTAGATCAAGTTACTATGAATGAAAAGTACTTTTTCATAGGAATGCTCCTATTGAGTTCTGGAATCAGTTTAAAAAGTCAAACCAAGATTCTAACACATTGGTTATCATCCATAAATAAATTTAAACTTGGAGGATAGATATAATATTCACAAGAAAGGATTTTTTATCAGGGTAAAGCAATATAAATTCATGTAGTTGTTCTAACATTTAACAACTTAACTTACATTTAACAACTGAAAACAACTTAACTTACATTTAACAACTGAAAACAACTTAACTTACATTTAACAACTGAAAACAACTTAGAGATTAGCAAATGAAGTTACCTCCAGACTTATAACCCGATTTTGTCTTTTTCACACTTTTGTATCTTCACTTCGTGGTCACTTAAAAAGGCCTGAAACTTGTAAGCATATATTCCATGAAAACTGTTTGGAGAAATGACTGTCAATGCACAAGGATAGAAAAGCAACTTTTTCACGTAAAAACTTAATATTACCAGAATTAAATTCCTTAATATGACCATCAGAATAAAAGAAATGACTACATCCAGGGAACCAATTAATGCCTTGATATAATTACTAGTTCCAACACATGAACGATGGATATGATAGTACGATAACTGCGCAGAGAAACAAACACCCAATTTAAGATGAGATCCATCTATATTTGATATGGATAACGGGTAAACACAGTAAAATGAGGGAAAAATAAGTGGTATACCTAATGTATAATAGAAAATTATTTCCCACTGATTCACTGGGTAAGGTTGTGGAAATTCTCTTATAAAAATTTAATTTTTTGGTGAAATAATTTTTAGTTCGCGGTTTTTTTTGTGCCAGCAGTAAAAATTCAAAAAATTTTAGCTTTCCACTGCATCGGTAGGAATACTAAAATAATTTTTTATCTTAGATTCCCACTATTTCACTGGGTTGATTTTAATAATTTTATTTTTGATGATATTCCCATCGATTCGGTGGAAAATAAATTACCCATTTTTTTGCGCCAACTAGTTTCCACCTATAGTCTAAGCGAACGTTTTAAAAAAAAGGTAAAAGAAATTTTTTTCATTTCTCACTGGATTTTTTACATTTTAGTGAGAACTGCCACTGATAATATATATGTGGGGAATTCCCTGGAAAATTTGCATTTTTCTAGTGGTGCACGAATGTTGTCGGCCATTCCATGGGCGATATGAAAACCAAAATCTCTAACTCTGGTGTAAGTCATTTTCATGAGTATAAGAAGTTGTAGGAGAAGTGGGAAGAAGTCCAAAGTTTGAATTGCATCAGCCAATTCCGTCCTTCTAATCTCGCGAGTGCAACTATATTCTAACAATTCTCCTACTACAATGGAGGATATCGACGGAGGAGAAATTGCAAGCGAACTTGACAGAAAAGAGGAAGAGAAATGGAAATTTAAATGGGATGGGGGAAGAGAATGGGATGTAGCAAACTAGAGAGAGAAAGAAAATATTGTAACTGATTAGCGTATTTAATGATTTAGGGATAGGAGGTAACCAATATTAAATATTTTTTTTCTATAAACCTTAAAAGGTATCTATAGAATATAATTTTTTTAAATGATATTTATTTAATATAAATAAGGTATTAACCTGTGCAATAGGTGGTAAGAACTCCTAAAAAAATAGTCATCATTTGTAGAGTTATTGAAAAATAACCACTATTTTATACGGAGATAAAAATTAGACAAAAATACCTTAACTGAAACATCAGAAAGCTCCAGCCTAATATGCTGGATTATGGAGCTCCTGTGTATAAGCTTCCAATACATTTTGTTGGAACTCTAACACATTACGAAATTTCAACACATTAAGCTGGAATCTCATATGTAAAAGATTCGAACTCCAGCATATTACGTTGAAAATTTTCGGAGTTCTAAGGATGTTTTTTTTAAAATTTTGTACTTATATAAAAAAGTGACTAAATTTCGGTTACTTTTGAACTATGGCTATTTTTCAATTACCAATGGTAAATCAGTCTATTCTGACAGCTTCCTTTCATTTCTTTTACAAGTTGTATCTTTTTTCTGGTAATACAAGTTGTAGCTTTTATATTAAATGAGAAATGATACAAAAAAGGTTGAAAAAACTGAATGCTAATTGTTATTAATTTTAAAGAAATTTAAATTAAGATTCTGCTGAGATACTATTCTTTATATTTGTATGGGGAAAAATCGGAAGGGCCGATTTTATGGTCTTCATGGTGCTTCGTAGGCACGCTTCCTAGGGCTCGAGGTAGACCTCGAGGTACAATATTGTTGATTTTCCAAATGCCCGGCTCAGGGGCAATGTAGATCGACAACTATGATGAAGGAATGGAAGTTCCCTAAGTACTTGATTGAGGCTGACAGGCTCGTATGCGCCATACCATAGCATTAAATGATTGTACCAACTATTTATCTTTGTAATAATTTAACTTTGTATTATGTCAAAAAGTCCCCTTATATATAAAGAGGATCATGGTCATTTTGTAGAGAAGAGACAATATTACTCATAACATTTGAGACAAAAACACTCTCTACTCTCCAACTTAAAGATACTCTCTCTGTTTCATTGCTTACATTTGTTGTCTTACTTATATTTCCTACATTTCATTAGATGTTCTTCAAATATTTCTTATTATTCTTCATAAAGATAGATTAAGGCCATGTTCTTGGGTGGAAGAAGAGTGTGGAGCAGAGTGTGGGATCGGGGTCAGGGTGTGGGACAGGAGGCAGGAGAGGTAGAAGGGCCAAATGAGCATATAGGTTGAGTATTGGGTCATGGAACATAGGTTTTATAACGAGTAAGTCAATAGAGTTGGCGAAGATCTTTCAGAAGAGGAAGATTAATATAACATGTGTCCAAGAGACTAGGTAGGTCGGATCAAGGGAGAGAAATACGGATGAGTATAAATTATGGTACTCTGGAGTCATAAGGGGTAAGAATGGAGTGGGTATCCTGGTAGATAGCCATCTTAGAGAGTCGGCGGTAGAGGTTAGGCGGGGGAATGATAGACTAATGACTATAATGGTGGGTGAGTGTACTTTAAATGTTGTTAGCGCGTGCACGCCACAAGTGGGATTGGATGAGGAGATTAAAAGGCACTTTTGGGAGGGGTTGGATGACATCATTGGTAGTATTCCACCTTCCGAGAGGTTATTCATAGGAGGAGATTTCAACGGTCATATTGGGTCGTCTGCAGGTGGTTATACTGAGGTGCATGACATCTTTGGTTTCGGGGAGCAGAACGGAGGGGGAACGTCGCTATCGGACTTTACCAAGGCATTCGATCTATTGATTGCGAACTCAAGTTTTTTGAAGAGGGAGAAGAATTTGGTTACTTACCAAAGCTCAGTGGCGAAGACTGTGTGAGGATTGCAAAGTTATCCCAGGCGAGACCTTTGCAACAGAATACAGGCTTTTGGTGATGGACATTAGCATTATGATAAAGAGGAAGAAGAGGCCAATACGAGGCCGTCAAAGGATTAGGTGGGGCACCTTAACTAAAGATAAATCTCAAGAGTTAGAATGAAGGTTATCGATAATGGGAAAATATAAATCTCAAGAGTTAGAAGGAGGGTTATCGGCAATGGGAGCTTGGAGAATTAGTAGGGACGCAAACACTATGTGAGCGACGATGGCAGACTGTATAAGGAAGGTGGCGAGAGAGGAGCTAGGGATATCTTTAAGCTGCACTAGTGACCACAAAAGAGACTGTTAGTGGAATGCAGTTGTCCAAGGTAAAAAGGAAGTGATGAAGGCATCTTACTTTTGGTTAGTAGGGAGCACTGGCGAGGAGGAGAAGAAAGAGAACGGGGAAATACATAAGGTAGCTATTACGGAGGTAAAGATGGAAGTAACGGGGACTAAGCCGGCAGCTTTTACTCGTCTGTATGAGGAACTCGGGAACAAAAGCGGGCAGAAGAAATTATTCCGTCTCTCTAAGGTTAGAGACAGGACGGAACGGGATCTTCACCAAGTGAGGTGCATAAAAGATGAAGACGACAAAGTTTTGATGGGGGATGAATAGGTTAAGAGGAGATGGCAGACCAAAAACTTCTAATTGAAGAAGGGAACCATGATATTATACTAGGTGAATTGAGGAATGCCGATAACCCCCATGAATTAAGTTATTGTTAGGATATTGAGGTCGATGAGTCTTGGAGGCAATGCATAATTGGAGGAAGGGCAGAGCTACCGGGCCAGACGAAATTTTGATTGAACTTTGGAGGTGTGTGGGTAGAGCAGGCTTGGAATGGTTTATTGAGTTTTTAATGTTATATGCAAGACTAATAGGATGCCTGAAGAGTGGAGGTAAAGTACAATGGTTTCGTTGTATAAGAACAAAGACGATATTTAGAGCTATAAAAACCATATGGGTATCAAATTACTAATTCATACCATAAAAGTCTGGGAGAGAGCGGTACAGATGAGAGTGAGAAGGACGGTTTCTATTTCAGACAACTAATTCGAGTTCATGCTGGGGCGATCTACCACAGAAGCTATCCACCTTATTAGGAGGATGGTGGAATAATATAGGGATAAGAAGAAGGATATCCACATGGTGTTTATCGATCTAGAGAAAGCGTACGACAGGGTTCCTAGGGAGGTCTTATGGAGCTGTTTAGTTAAAGGGGTCCCGGTAGCCTACATTAGGGTGATTAAAGACATGTATGATGGGGCTACACTCGGGTTAGGACAGTAGGAGGTGACTCAGAGCATTATTCGGTTGTTACGGGGTTGCACCAAGGGTATGCTTTTATCCCTTTCCTATTTACCCCGGTGATGGATGCCATAACTCATCATATTCAAGGGAAGGTGCCATGGTGCATGCTATTTGTTGATGACATAGTCCTAATTGACAAGACATGATGCGGCGTCAAGAGAGGCTATATGTTTGGAGACAAGCCCTTGAGTCTAAAGTTTTCAGGTTGAGCAGGACGTAGATGAATTCCTTAAGGGAAAATTTAGGGTCGAGATGACAAAAGCAGGAGTGAAAGTGAGGCTTGACTTTCAAGTCATCCCTAAGAGGGGTAGTTTCAAGTACCTTGGGTTATTTATTCAGGGGATCCGGGATGTCGACAAGGATGTCACACACCGTATAGGGGTGGAGTGGATGAAGTGGAGGTTAGCGACGGGAGTCCTATGTGACAAGAAAGTGCCACCATTACGAAAAGGTAAGTTTTATAGAGTAGTGGTTCGGTCTGCCATGTTGTATATGAATGAGTGTTGGCTGGTTAAAAACTTACACATCCAGAAGATGAAAGTAGCAAAGATGAGGATGTTGAGGTGCATGTGTGGGCATACAAGGATGGATAATATTAGGAATGAAGATATTCGGGAGAAGGTAGGCGTGGCCCCCATGGAGAAGAAGATACGGGAAGAACTCAGATGGTTCGGGCACATTCAGAGTAGGAGCACTGATGCACCGGTAAGAAGGTGTGAGCAACTGGCTGTGGTGGGCATGAGGAGACGTAGAAGGAGACCTAAGAAGTATTGGGGAAAGGTGATCGGGTAGGACATGGTGTGTCTTAGGATTACTGAGGACATGGCCCTTGACATGGAATTGTAAAGGTCGAGCATAAAAGTTGTAGGTTAGGGAGAAGTTGTGGTTATTTCTACCGTGCACTAGAGTGAGACTATCCAGATAGGAGTTAATCTTAGGAGGCTACTGATTAACTACTGATGCAGGGATTTATCTATTGGATATTAGTATACTTTCCATCTTTTTCATATTTCCTATATTTCTTATATTGTTGTTATACTGTTATTTTATGTTATGTTATGTGGTTTATGTTATTTAATTATTTTAGTGTAAGTGTATTGATAATACTAACATATCATGTGTTATTGCTATGTTGAGCCGAGGGTCTCTTGGAAACAACCTCCATGTCCCTCGGGGTAGGGGTAAGGTCTGCGCACATATTGCCCTCCCCATACCCCACTTGTGGGATTATACTAGGTTGTTGTTATTTTTTTGGTCATAAAGAGTCGCCATCAAATTTACCATAACTGTTAATCCTCCATTGATTGTCCTTAGCCGAGCATCCGACTCGACCTCAAGGCCCCGTAAACGCAGGCTCGAGGCCCCGTTTCCAGCCATTGGGTTTGACTATTACACTATCTACAAGCTCATCTTATGTTCTAATCCTTCACTTCGCATATATTGTCTAACAGCTAGCACAAAAATAGATTACGTATTTTTAGAACAACAAAATCAAATCTAATTGTTAATACCATTTTCAAGGTAAATAGTTTGGTGCCTACCGTAACATTAAAACTAATAGTGATTATTTTCTTGCTAATTTAATACATAACGCAAGCTATCTTTCACACTTTTTCTTGTCCAAGATCTTTGATTTTAGGTAATAATGTCTAACTCAGTAAACACACATGAAAATAACAATCTTGAGGACCATGGAGAAAATGGTGTAGTTGTTACAGGTATTGGTGTGCCACCACGAAACCCTAAGGATGCACCAGAACCAATTCCCATAGATATGGTCTCGCACAACACTCAACATATCGAAATAAGATCCCACACAAAGAGGAGCATACACCAAGGAGATCAACAAGAAGATTAAAAATCCTTGGCTTAGGAAGAAAAAAGGGGTCCTTCACATCATCTTCAAGATGTTACAAGCACGACAGCTAGCGATGGCTCAGCTGTAAAGCCACCAGAAAACTCCTAGCACGGTAGCACCAGAAACGGCTCCCCGAGCCGAGTAGGTACCAGAAAGATCAAGCAAAAATTGGTCAGTAGCCGACCCCGCCATTATAAAGATGCTTGAGGACCTTACAAAAAGGATCTAGTCTGGCGATAAGAAGATAGAAGCCAACGACAAGAAACTAGAGACCTACAATTCTATGGTCGATCAAATTCCGGGTGCACCCCCAATCCTAAAGGGCGTAGGTCTCAAAAACCATAAGATGAGGCCTCAAAACCCATTCAAATGAAGTTCATAATGCCCGACCTTCCGAAACCCATTCAAATGAAGTTCATAATGCCCGACCTTCCGAAGTACAACAGAACCTCATACCCTAACGAGCACGTCACTGCATACAGTTGTGCAGTGAAGGGCAACGACCAAAAGGACGACGAGATCAAATCCGTCCTACAAAAAAGGTTCAGAAGAGACTTTCAAAAGGAGGGATGATATGGTATCACAACCTAGCCCCAAACTCGATAGGCTCATTTGCCATGCTGGCTGATTCCTTCATAAAGGCACACACTGGTGCCATCAAGGTAGCTATAAGGAAATCAAACGTCTTCAAAATCAAGCAAAGGGAGAATGAGATTTTACGAGAGTTCGTGTCTCGCTTTCAAAGGGAATGAATGGAACTACCACCAGTCTCCGACGACTGGGCAATGCAGGCCTTCACTCAAGGTTTGAACATGCAAAGCTCGATAGCTTTGAAATACCTTAAGCAGAACCTAGTTGAATATCCCGCCATTGACTTGGTCGAACATTCACAACCAATACAAATAAAAGATCAGGAAGACGACCAAATAGGAGTCCCCTCGGGCTCGGTATACCCTTGAAGGCTTTCGAAAAAAAGAGCTAAATCCAAACAAAGAAAGATACCAACCATACACTGGAAATAGAAAAAACGCCTCGAAGTGCAACATACCCTGCAGTGACCAAAGAATGGATCGAGGCAAGTATCCTCGGGGAATTTTTATCAGAGATGGATTCAGTAGGCACACAGGGCCGACGGAGGCACCCCACTTGTGGAAATACAATTTCAGCATTGACATTTCAAACATCGTATTCGCCATCGGTCAAGTCAAAGACACTAGGTAGCCAAGGCCTATACAATCAGATTTCGCAAAGGAACCATAACTCAGTGTGTGAATTTCACAATACACATGGTAACTGGAACGAGGATTTCCGACAACTTCGGGAAGAAGTACCCCAACTACTCACCAAAGGTCACCTTCGAGAATTCCTCAGCAACTGAGGTAAAAATCAGTTTCGGGAAAAAGAGGCGACCAAGAAGAGTGAAACAGACGAGCCATAACATGTCATCCACATGATCTTTGGAGGTATGGATGCTCGACATGAACCCATGGTCAGGAGAAAAAATATCCATCACCAGGGAAAAGGGCACTCGGGGTTACATACCCGTAGATGCCCTCAGATTCAGCAAGAAGGCATCGAGGCTCTATCTCGGACCCATAACAATGCACTGGTAATTTTTTCTTATAAAAACATTTCAAATTAAGCGTGTGCTTGTGGATCCAGGTAGCTCGACCAACATCATTTGGTCGAGGGTGGTGGAGCAGCTCATACTTCTATACCAGATTGTGCTCGCCTCTCGAGTCATCAACGAATTCAACATGGCAAGAAAAATAACGAAAGGAGGAATCACCCTCCCAGTAAACGTGGCCGGCACAACCCAAAATGTCAAGTTTCATGTCATCGAAGGAGACATGAAATACAACGCCTTTCTCAAAAGGCCATGGATACACTACATGAGAGAAGTACCATCCACCCTCTACCAAATGATTAACTTTCTAACAAAGGATGGGATAAAAACCATCTACGAGGAACAACATGAAGCAAAAGATATATTTGTGGTGCACGATGTGGAATGTACGCCAATACCTCCACCATCGAAGGAGCCAAAGGATAAGCAAATAGTAAATTAGCAATAACAAGCTATATTCTCGGCTACAGCCGACTAAACAAGCAAAGGACCGTGCCATGTCCTAAAAGCAAAAGTTCGAGGCACATTATGGCTCAAGGCTCCATCAGCACTAAGGTATAATCATCTACCTTTTTAGTTACATTTCACACTAACATGTGTACATGTATCTGATCGAAACAGCCGATGTGCTTTCCAACTTGCAGGCCTTGGGTTCTAGAAGCATACGATATACTATTTTTCTTTGATCGAGTTTTTATCCCAAGAAGGGTTTTACCGGCAAGGTTTTTAACGATGCAACATCTATATGCAACCTAAGGAAGACTCAACAACTATTCAAAGCTTCTTTTCAATTAACCTCGAATACTGAGGGGCATCCCCCGGAAGGTCACCTCCTCGGAG
Source organism: Nicotiana benthamiana (assembly GCA_034376525.1). NCBI lineage: Eukaryota > Viridiplantae > Streptophyta > Magnoliopsida > Solanales > Solanaceae > Nicotiana > Nicotiana benthamiana. Next base: position 8,949,023 of record CM067326.1, read on the forward strand.
AAGCCAAGATGTGCTAGAAGGGGTCTTGATAGGAAAATGATGTACTGGGCCAAACGGTCGAACAAACTGTGACTGTATTGAATAACCGATCCCTTGACAACGAAAACATGTATACTTGTGCCTAGTAATAAAAGAATACTTTCCCCTTCATCAAAGAATTCCGCGTTTCAAAGAAGTTTGCTATTTTTTTTACAAAAACGGCTCAAGAGCCAAAATTTTCCCAATTACTCGAGGACTAGCGTCGAAAAATTGAAGCTGTATGACCTACACTTGGGGACTGGTGTCAAGAACCTTCAATGTCTCAGGGACTGGCATCCCGAACACTCGGGGACTATCGACAATCTCCACCTCATCGGCTTATCAAACACCCGAGGCTATAAATCCCTATGTGGGAAACCATGGTCTCGTAAGACATATATAAGGCAACAACAATATCTGTAAGACCTCAAGCAAGGCATGAACTATACTTGTACCAAGTAACAATATCTGTATGACCTCAAGTAAGGCATGAACTATACTTGTACTAAGTAACAATATCTGTAAGACCTCAAGCAAGGGGTGAACGTTACTTGTACCATGTAACAATATCTGTAAGGCCTCAAGCAAGGCATGAACTATACTTGTACAAAGTAACCAAAAAGTAAGACCTTACAAAAGGCATTACCCCGACCATAAAGTTAAGTCTATACTCGAACTATTAAAACCCCTAAAAAGACATACCCTCGGTATAGACACCAAAACTACTTCATTCGTGAATTAAAACTGACCACGGTCATAAAGCTCCGGCCAAAATAACACGACTCGAGGATGCCCGACCGTCGTTATTAAATCACAGGCCTTCAATTACTTCAAAAGCACTTCGAAAAGCACCGATTAAACAGGCTAATCTCGACACATGCAAAAGAGCTCCAATCATGTCAGCTCCAAACTATAGTCGTCGAGACACTTAGCTACTGAGCAAAACCTGGCAAGGTGCTCATTCATCGTCATATAACAACAAATAATCGAGGTCTTTATCAAACCGTCGAAGAGTCAGGAAAACACAATTTCAGAAAGTCCTTAACAATGGAAAAATAAAGCCTATATTAGAGGTCGTATCAACCAATGAGTAAGAGCCACTGCCGTCTGCCCATATAAAAAGTCGTACCAACCTAATGCGTAAGAGCAACTGTCCCCAGCCTATATAAAAGGTCATACCGACCTAATGCATAAGAGCCATTATCGCCGGCCCATATGAGAGGTCGCACCGACCTAACGTGTAAGAGCCTAAGGGCCAGCTTTAAATTAATAAACTTAAGGGTTAATGAGCTCGCTTCGCGGAGACTGAGCCCGAAAAAATTAACTGAATATGCCTTAGTGCAAAAACATAAGAGCATAAACACCGGCGTATACTAAAAGATCATACCGATCAAATGCGTAAAAGCCTATTGGCCAGCCCAACGAGCCCTAGAGCCATACTATCAACCTAGGGGTTCTTTTTATTTGAAGGCCAATTCATCGGGCTAATGACTGACAAAAATCGAAGCAAAGGAAAGTGCATGAAAAATGAAGCTGCAAGGCTTCCTATATATATATATATATGTGTGTGTGTGTGTGTGTGTGTGTGTGAAAAAATACAAGCTCCATTTATAATGTTATTTGAAAGCACTATACACAAATCAGAAAAGCAAGGCCTAATCTACGTGCCCCTTGGGGACTATGGCCCGTCGGCCTCTTTCGCGCTATCTTCAGCATCAGATAGAAGGAACTTAGCATCATATTTATCCGCCCTTGCCTACTCTATCTCTTTCGAGTGATCGAAGCCCCTGGCATGGATCTCCTCGAGGGTTTCCTCCAGGGATTTACACCTAACATACTCTTTGCTCTTACTCTCCCGGTCGAGATCCCCTATTAGCTCAGCTCGAGCGTCGGCGGCATCTTGCAAATAGATGACCACTTTCTTATCAGCCTAGGTTCATATCTCCTCGACTTCATCCCGAGCATCTACAATATCGGCCTTCATCTTTAGAAGTTTAGACTCGAGTGTCACAATCATGCTCATTCAAACCGAGCTATTTGCTTGAGCATTTTGGAGTTGCACTTCGAAGATGAAAGCCTTGGCCAAAGAATCCCTCTTTGTCGTACCTTGGGCATTTACCTGAGCCTTTTACTCATCACGCTCATACTTAATCTGTCCAACTTTGCCCTAAAGTCGTTCCAGGTCCTCTATTTTACTTTGCAGCTAAAATATCGGAATATTAATCTCTGAAAGCATAAGGAGGAGAACATATCGACTCAAAATAAAGGTTACCTGTCTTTAGAGATAGCTTTCATAGTTCTGACTTCTATCCACCTCATACCACAGGTAGTCCAACATATCTCCCCTCTTCTTACGAAGAAGCCTAAGGGATTCCTCCACATTCAAAGCTTTCCACAACTTGGCTTCACCATGAAGCAGCTCGGACTTGAACTTGTCAAAGGCTTGTGAAAAGGGAGCCCAATAATAAAAGGGAATGCACGAAACTAAAAAAAGCCCGTACCGACTACCAAAACTCACCATGGAACTAAGTCGCTGAGCTTCGTCAAAATTTAAGTACACATATACTAGCTTGGCCTCACCGGCCCCAGTAAAACTACTCCCGATGGGAGTGCAGTCACTCGATGTTCCACTCAATTCATTCATCCCCTGGCCTCGAACTTCCCTCGAAGTACCTTCGGTAGGGGAAAAGGGAGAGGGCAAAAACCTTTGTCCCTCGAAGTACCTTCGACGGGATTCAGAGACAGCAACAAGAAAGGAACCATCGACACGTCTCTTTTGAACCTCCGAACAAGGCTCGCCCCACTGCAAGCATCCTCACCCTTCAAAGACTTCTTCCTTTTGATCTCAATCCTCAACCCCGAGGTTGGAAATCTTTTCTCCTATGCAAGGGGACATGACCTCATCTCGAAAAATTCTCCAACACCTGTGGTGCAGAGTTAGTGCAGTAAAATTAAAGTACCTTTCTAAGAAAACAAACCACTAAGCACCTACCCATGATGGTTTGCCTCCTATCTCCCCATAGACAAGTCTCGCCATTTGCGCTTATCATAAGTCGAGCAAGCTACCAGCTTACGAGACTATTCAGCCAGGTCAAGGACCTCGTTCGGTAGCCAAGGGATCGCTAATAAAAAAAAAGGAAAACATATTTATGGGGACCACCTCCACTATGGATAAAAAAGATAAAAACACAAGTGTACCACTTACGTGTGAAATTTCATTTCTCGGGAAATGGTAAAAATTCTCTAGGGATAATATCAATTGTCTGTTCTCGAACAAATTGGCTCATACACCCTTTATCCTCGTCCTCATCCTCCTTGTCGCTAATAGAAAGGTGCCGGGGTAGATCAATGTTGCAGAGTAATCAAGCCCGCTAATGCAAATGTCGGTATAAACTAATGAGATTACTAAAGGTAAATTTGATCCTGACCTTATCCACAAAGTACCTTATCATCCGCACTATCTTCCAAAAGGATGGGTGAGTCTACGCCAAGGTAACCTAATACCTTCTACAAAACTCAAGCACGACCCTATCGAGAGGACCCAATGTAAAGGGGTATGTATATACGTTCAAAAACCCCTCGACATGGGCCATAATGCTCTCTTCCGGAGAAGACACCTGCAACACGACCTCTTCTCCCCATTTGTAATCTTTTCTGAATTCCTCGAGATTCTCCTCCACTATTGAGGAGATAAATCTCGATGCATGTTCCCGGTGGCTCAGAACATTAAGAGGTTTCTCTAACGTAAAGTACCTTTTCGAGAAAAAGTACCTCAATCATAGATCGTCGGCCATTGGTCGTCAACCACCGATCGAGTGCAAAACTAGGGAAGAACCCTCCTCTCCTTGGAAAGCAGATGTGGGCATATTAGCCATGGCTATGGTAAAATAAAGAAAAGGGAAATTGGCGTATGAAAGAAGAACCCTATGAAGAAGATAATCGCTCAATATGGAAGCATTTTCAAATAAAGGGAAAACAAATCGAAATATAGAGCAGGTGGCGATTATTCGCCTAACTTGGGGACCAACGGACTCTAGCCAAGTTAGTATCAATTTTAGGGAAGCGCAGCGGAGGGGCCACCTTGGTCACTTTGCAACCATGCCATATAAATGACACTGTCATGCAAGCGCCCAGAAGTCATTAGTCCCCGAGAATTTCTGCTATAGCAGGAATCAACCCTATAGAAACTATTGGACCATTTTTGAGATGGTGCCCGATCTCAAAGGCATTTACTGATCCAAGTATATGCCTCGAAGAGCAACATCAGAATTATAAGACAAAAGCATTAAAACATGAAACTCAAAATACTTGAAGCAGAGAAATTATCATATTTCCAACAACGCATTTACACTATGGGAGAATTTACAAAGCTTTTACCCTAATAAACTCTTGCACAAAAAGGAAACAATATGACCTAAGTCTAATCCTCAAACCCACTAACCTCGAAACCATTGTTGAAACCCTAATCTAAAGTATCCGAAAATACAGACTCTTTCTCCGATGTTCGGGTTTCCTCGATCTCAGCTGAGAGATAGACGCCCTTATCACCAGCTTCCTCAAGAGCCTACCTCCTTGCTTGCGCACGAGCATAAGTAACATCCCGAGTTAGCTTTTTCTCAGTCTTCACTAATATCTCTCGAACCCGTTCATTTGCAATGCTGGCATCTTTCTTATACGAAGATGCCTTTTCTTCTACCACAGACTTAGCCAATGATAGTGTCGCAACCTCCTCCTTGGCACTCTACAGAAGGTCATGGGTCGACGACAGCTCCATCTACAGAAGGTCCCTCTCCAAGACCACGACCCCATTTTTTCCCCTCAAATAGAGGGTCTCCGCATCCTTGGCAACTGTATCCTCTCGGAGCTGCTCCATGAGGGCATTCTTTTTCCTGACCTGCAAAGGAAAAAGAAAGTTGATAAAACACCAAGTTATATGAACAAAGATCATGTTCGAAAATACATTATTACCTACTAGGAAAGGTTATCTTTTCTCGGCACATTCCATCTAGCCTCGCCAGAGCCCACTCAGCTCCTCCTTCTTTCGGATAGAAGAGGTGTCAAACTCCTTCAACCTCCAGGTGAGATTCTCTACCTTCTTCCCACGGCATATAAGCTTATCTCGTGGCTTAGAGATAGCATGATCATATATCTTCTAAGCCTACAACAAAAATGAAGAGTCAGAAAAATAAAAATATACCTAAAACACGAAGAGTATACATAAAAAGGTATCACCTGCAGCTGGAGCCTCTATGCCTTCTCGATAGCATCGGGAGCATCAAGATCAATGTCCTTACCGACACCATGGAGGAAGTTTCCAATCACACCTCCCCCTCGTGAGGGAAATTGGTGATATTTGTGTCTGCGGATCCCTGAATTCCCTGGGTGAGAATCGAGGACCCAACTTAAGGCCATCCATGACTTTGATGTCTCTGATAGGAATATTCTATACCCGAAAAGCTGTGGGCCCAAGCCCTTTGGAGTCATCAGAAATGGTTTCTTTAACAGGTATTGTACCACGTCCGGCTAGGAATTCAGGTACCGTATCTACACCGTCCTCGAGAGCCTCCATAACACGGGCTCGAGCCAATCGACCGTTCCCAATATAGCGGCCCTCGACCCAGCCATCTACGGGGCATCCGTGCTCGATCTCATCCTTTATATCAAAGGGTTCTCATAATCATCATCAACTTCATCCTCAGTACCAGGACTTGCCCGGGTAGTTGAAGTCAAGACCTTGACATCAGCTTGAGGCCTGTGTTATTTGGGTTTCTTTGACATAAGAGATTCGACAGCTGCCTCTTTCTTCCATTTCTTACCCTTTTTGGGCTTCGAGGTATCTTTTTCTCCATCAGAAAGCGTTCTCATCAGCACTCCATCACTAACCCTGCACAAGCATAATACTCAAAGCTTGTTAACGCGAAGGGTATGCGAAAGAGATATTGAAACATGGTAGAAGCAGCAACAAAAGGCTTACTGTTATTCTTCGCCGGCCATCGCGTTTTAGCCAAGTCGAGCCAAGAACGCCCGAGATAAGGGAAAAAAGTATTCAATTGCCTAATCCACCCCGACATGTCCAGGACCGCTTCGGGATACCAAACAACATAAACAAAGGGAAGATCATTTTTGAGAAAAACTAAGAAGACAATAAAGCATGTTCGAGGGAGAATCACTTACACTCCATATTCCACTTCTCTGGGAATGGCATCCTTTCGGCATAGATGATGTCCGAGGTCCTCACTCGGTCAAACCTACTCATCCATCCTCGATCCTTGTTCTCATAAATGCTCAAGAAAAATGGCTTCGCGGATCGAGGGTGAAGCTTAATCAAACCTCAAAAAAGACGAGGGCTATGTAGTCTAATCAAGTGGTCAAGGGTGAAAGTTACCTTCAACCGTGTTGGAGAAATAACGGAGCATATAGACTATCCTTCAAAAAGATGGATAAATTTGGCCAAGCGTCATTTAATACTTATGACAAAAGTCGAGAATAACCGGATCTATCATCGAGGAAAAAAGATCTGAAGAATCGACAGGGCCCAAAGTGAATGGGTATGTATGTACATAAAGAAAAACAGCCTTGTGGTCTGTCATGCTCACAGTAGAACGGGGAATCTCAACCAGCACTATCCTCTCCCATTGACAGTCTTCCTTCACTTTTTGTATATTAGTCACGATGCTAATATATCGGGACACGTGTTCGCATCAGCCCCGCATAGATGAGGGTCTCTCGATAGAAAAATCGTTCACAGTATCAAATTGGTAGGGGTGCATTTTTCAACAGTGGGGGCCACTTCGGATTTACCCTTGGATGTTCAAGACAAAAAGGCAGCACCCTCTTTTTGAGGCACTATTTTAGAGGTTCTAGCCATGATGGTAAAAAGGTTTTTCTGAGAAAGGAAGTGAGGAACCAAATACGGAAGAAAGAAGAGTATGAAAAGGGATGACCTTGGCTGTGAAAGTCTGACGAGGTTGTAAAAGTGTGAATCACTAAACGATATTAATAGAAGCCATATGGGCAACGGAAAGACGAACAAATAACGGTTCGTGCGCTTCTTGATTGTCATGTTGACATCGAGCCTTGAGCGGCTTTTTGAGTTATGACATCTAATGCTCCGATAGGCTGACGACATGATGGTATTTCCTAAGAAGTAGGAGTTCAAATCGTTTCCTATCATTTAATTTTAGGAAACGCGGGGAGTATTTGTATATGGTAAAATCGGATGGGTCGATTTTATGGTCATCATGGTGCTTCGTAGGCACACTTCCTAGGGCTTGAGGTAGAGCTCGAGGTACAATCTCGTAGGTTTTCCAAATGCCCAACTTTGGGGCAATGTGGATCGACAACTATGATGAAGAAATGGGAAATTCCCTAGGTACTTGATTGAGGCTGACAAACTAGTATGCACCCGTACTGTAGCATTAAATGGATGTACCAGCTATTTATCTTTGTAATAAATGCACTTTGTACTAAGTTGGGCTTCCTCTGATACATAAAGGGGATCATGGTCATTTTATAGAGAAGAGACAACATTGCTCATAACATTCAATACAAGAACATTCTCTGCTCTCTAACTTAAACATACTCTCTTGATTTCATTGCTTACATTTGTTGTGGTACTTATATTTCTTAACATTTCATTAATTGTTATTCATTTATTTCTCATTATTGGTCATAAAGAGCTGCCATTAAATTTAAAATAACTGTTAATCCTCCATTGACTGCTCTTAGCCAAGCATCCGACTTGACCTCGAGGCCCCGTATACGCAGGCTCGAGGCCCCGATTTTTAGCCATTCAATTTGATTATTACACTATCTACAAACTCTTATTTTATTTTCTAATCATTTACTTAACATCTATTATCTAATAACTAGCACAAAAATAAATCACATATTTTTAAAATTACAAAATTAGGGGTCAATCCACAAAGCTATATAGAAGGAATGTATAGTAAGAGCAATCATTGGCCGCTACCTCAACGATATAACAACTACTACCTTTTTTCCCCTTTTGAATTGGTATTAGAAAATGAAATAATAGATAAGAGAATGTGATATTTGTCGACATTATAAGGCACAATACATATATATATTTCAGAAAATGATTATTTTATTTTGCTGGGAATAATATATATCTTCAACTTGTGCAAGCAGATTTGACTCCAAATTGTACATGACATAATGCAATATAGGTTCTAAATAATAAGAATATCCTATTATAACTAATGTGTCTTGAATTCAGCACCCTTTATCTAGCTGTATTTTGTGATTAAATTTGGCGATCTGGAAAATCCAATAAAAAAATTCGAGTGACCTCCTACCAATCAAATATCAAGAAAGCAAAAAAGAAAAAATACTGTCCACATAAGACGAGTTTATTAGAAATTTTTTTAAAATTCTTTTGTTCTTTTCTTGAAATTGGATAATGCCATGATGATGCATCTATATACTGTCTAGCTAACTTATTTCAACACCAGCGCAATGAAATTCATAACAAAATTCCAGATTTTCTTATACTATTTTGTACAAAAATATCACAGATATTTTCTCAAACATTATTTCTATTTGTTTTCCAATTTTGAAGAAGAATTAACCCGAGAAACTGTATATTTAATCTCTTCAGCAAAAATAGTCAATGAATATATAATATTTATATAACTCATAAATAATATATGTGTAATTGTGTATGATCAGTACTATCTAGCTAACTTATTTCAACACCAGCGCAATGAAATTCAAAACAAAATTCCAGATTTTCTTATACTATTTTGTACAAAAATATCACAGATATTTTGTCAAACATTATTTCTATCTGTTTCCCAATTTTGAAGAAGGATTAACCCGTTAAATCGCATATTTAATCTCTTAAGCAAAAAATAGTCGATGAATATATAATATTTATATAATTCATATATAATATATGTGTAATTGTGTATGATCAGTACTATCTAGCTAACTTATTTCAACACCAGCGCAATGAAATTCAAAACAAAATTCCAGATTTTCTTATACTATTTTGTACAAAAATATCACAGATATTTTGTCAAACATTATTTCTATCTGTTTCCCAATTTTGAAGAAGGATTAACCCGTTAAGTCGCATATTTAATCTCTTAAGCAAAAAATAGTCGATGAATATATAATATTTATATAATTCATATATAATATATGTGTAATTGTGTATGATCACTGTAATCTATATATATTAATTTGGAAAAGTAAATATTATATTTGGCCGGTTATTTGTGTAACAATCTCCTGAAAGCATGTGAAGTTTGTTCGTTTTCTCTAATGGTCTCAAGCTTTAAATGGCTTTGTTTTACTTCTCAAGCCTGTAATGGTTAGTTGAACAAGTGTGTGTTAACATCCATGGAAGCTTCGGATTGAAGAGAGAAAAGATGAAGAAGATGAACAGTTGAAGAGAAAGAGAGAGAATCTGAAGAGCTTCCCGTATATTGTTATATCTCGAATGTTCTATTCTAGTATCTATATACAATGCCAAAGAAAAGGAAAATATCTGTGTGTGTGTGTATACCTTGTGTACAACAATTAAATACAGTATTTACAGTGGCTATTTCTGCAATGTGGCTACTGCTGTAAAGGCTGCTTCAGTGGACCGCTGCGTCAGTGGACCGCTGCTTCAGTGGGCTGAGCCCAATAGTGGTGTATTCTCAACACCCCCTTCAAGCTGGAGGGTGGATAAACACCCAGCTTGGGCAAGAATGAGTGATGCAAAATACCAGTCAAGGGCTTAGTAAAAATGTCAACAAGCTGAGAACCAGACATAACATGATGTAAAGTAATGAGGCCATCCTGAAGTTTGGCTCGAATGAAATGGCAATCAATCTTAATGTGTTTAGTCCGTTCATGAAAAACAGGATTTTTTGCAACGTGGATGGCTGCCTGATTATCACAGAAAACAGGTACAACAGAGGAGAGAGGAACCCCAAAATCAGAGAACAGTCGAGTGAGCCAAGTAATCTCACCAACAACTTTGCTCATTGCTCTGTATTCAGCCTCAGCTGAAGACAAGGACACCACAGGCTGCTTCTTGGCTTTCCAGCCAATCAGAGAACCCCCTAAAAATATGCAAAAACCAGTAACAGACCTCCTAGTGTCTGGGCAAGAGGCCCAGTCACTGTCACAGTAGGCTATTAAGGCTAAGTCAGGGGTGTTATTAAGGAAAACCCCAAGATCAGAAGTGCCTTTAAGATATCTAAGAGTATGCAGTGCAGCACTCATGTGAGAAGAGGAAGGTTTTTGAAGATACTGACTAAAGATGCTGCACAGCAAAGGCCAAATCAGGCCTGGTGTGGGTGAGAAAAATAAGCTTGCCAACAAGGCTTCTGTAAGGTTCAGGTGAAGGAAGAGGAGCATCCATGTCCCGTTTAAGTTTGACAGAGAGATCAAGGGGACAAGTCACAGAAGTAGCATCAAGACAGTTGTAGGAGGTGAGAAGATCAGTAATGAATTTCTTTTGGTGAAGTAAAAGACCAGCAGCACAATAACTGACTTCAATACCTAGAAAATAATTGAGAACTCCTAAATCTTTGATCTTAAATGTTGTATCCAGAAATGCCTTTAAGACAGTAATTTCTTCCATGTCATTACCAATGAGGATAATATCATCAACATACACAGCCAATAGCACAATGGAGGAACCAGATTTCATATGAAAAAGAGAGTAATCATTGAGGGAGGAAGAATACCCTTTAGAGCTTAAAGCCTGAGACAACATGGCATACCACTGTCGAGAGGCCTGTCTTAACCCATACAAGGATTTCTGGAGAAGGCATACTAAAGGGGAAGAAGAAGAAGAGGAAGAGGTAGAAGAGACTGTCAGACCAGGGGGTAGTTTCATATATCTTCTTCATCTAAATCACCATGGAGAAAAGCATTATTGACATCCAGTTGAAAAAGAGTCCAAGACTGTTTTACAACAACAGCAATCAAGGACTTGATAGTAGAAAATTTGACAACAGGAGAAAATGTATCAGTGAAGTCCACACCCTCAACCTGAGTGTCACCCCTGACAACCAGCCTAGCTTTATATCTCTCCACACACCCATCAGCCCTATATTTAACTTTGTAAACCCACTTGCATCCAATAGGCCTCTTACCAGGAGGAAGGGGAACTATGGACCAAGTATTATTGGCTGCCAAAGCTTCAAACTCTTTGGTAATGGCATCCTGCCAGGCAGGATCAGAAGCAGCCTGGCTGTAAGAAGTAGGCTCAACATGTGCAGCGTGAACTGAGCTGTTACAGCAAGTGGAAAAAGAACTAGTGCCAGAGATGGAAGGAGGAAGGTTACAGCTGTATTGCTGAAGATGTGCAGGAGGGACATGAGGCCTGGTTGACCTTCAAAGAGCAGGTAACACAGGTTCTGGTGGCAGAAAAGAAAGGGAATTGGTGGTAGTGGTATGTAATGGGTCATCAACAGTAGGACAGGGATTAGAAACAGGAGGAGAAGTTTAGAAACAGGAGGAGAAGGGGAAGGAGAAGTATTAGATGTTGAGGAAGGACTGAGTAATGATTCATCACTAGCAGGTGAACAGACAGGGAATGAAGGAAGAATGGAAGGTGGAACAGAGGAGGTACTTCTTGAAGAAGCAAAGGGAAAGACATCCTCATGGAAAGTAACATCCCTGGATATGATTGTGAGTTTGGTTTTCAAGTTATACAGCTTGTATCCCTTCCTACCCAGTGGATATCCCAGGAAAACACAAGGGTCAGCTCTTGGATGAAATTTTTCTCTATGCTGTTTGGGTACAAAAGCAAAGCAAAGACAGCCAAAAGTCTTAAGATGGTTATAAGAAGGACTCTGTCCAAAAAGTAACTCATAAGGAGAGGCATTGTTAAGTAGTTTGGAAGGAAATCTATTGATGAGGTTGGTGGCAGTAAGGACACAATCACCCCAGAATTTAAGAGGAAGATGGGACTGAAAAAGTAATGCTATGGATGTTTCCAGAAGATGTCTATGTTTTCTCTCAACTACACCATTTTGTTGTGGTGTATGAGAGCAAGAAGTTTGGTGAAGGATACCATTCTCAGCAAAGAAATTGATTCCAGCATTACTAGTTCCAAGTTCAAGAGCATTATCACTCCTGATGGTTTGGATAACAGTCTGAAACTGAGTTTTGATCATGGCAATGAATGCCTTGATAATGGGAAAGGCATTGCTTTTGGACCCCATAAGGTGAGTCCAAGTAGCTCTAGTAAAATCATCAACTATTGTTAAAAAATGTTTGCACCCAGTATGGGTGGCATAAGGGCCCCAGGTATCTAGATGGATAAGCTGAAAAAGATGTGTTGTTTTTATAGAACTTTCAGGAAAGGACAATCTAGACTGTCTTGCTAATGGTCAGATAGTGCATATAAAAGGCTGTTTATTTGCAAATTTACATGGAATAGAAGAAATGTCTTTCATTCTGACAAAAGGAACGTGCCCTAGTCTGTTATGCCATAATATCTCCATTTTATTCAATTCAGAATGGTATATACAATGAGAAGAAGAAACAGAAGCAACAGCTAATGGAGAATGGTAATTATAAGGAGTATAGGATTGAGAGGGAGTAGAAAGAGAAGATTGAACAAGCCTGTAAAGACCATCGTCCAGTTTACCAATTTCTAGTGACCTCTTCAGAGAAGGGGCCTGTATCAAGCAAGAAAATTTAGTAAATAGGACAATAGAATTCAGCTGTTAAACAAGTTTGGAGACAGAAATGAGATTGTAATGAAAGCTGGGAATATAGAGGACATGATGTAAGGTAAAACAAAGAAATTTAATGGATCCAGTACATGTTGCCTTAACTTTGTAACCATTAGGTAAGGTAACTAAGTATGGTACAACTAATGGTTTGATATCAAACAGAAGAGTTTTATTGGAAGTCATGTGGTCAGTGGAACCAGAATCTATAATCCAAATGCATGCACTAACTCTAGTTAACATGCAAGCTCCATAAGACACATTTTGTAGAGGACTGAGAGAAGAAGAGAGTATACCAGCAAAGTTTGCAGATGCCATAAGACTTGATTGATGTTGAGATTCTGAGACTTGTGTCTGTTGGAGGAGCACCATGAGCTGTGAGTATTGTTCCTTTCTTAATCCAGGAATAATAGAATCTGAATCAGAATACCCCTGATTACCCTCATCCATGCTTGAGGAATCAGCAGAATTTACACACCCTTGCACCTCAACATTTGCAGCTGTTCTCTTGTTTTTGGTAAACTTGAAATCTGGTGGAAACACATGCAGCTTGTACCATTTATCAATTAAATGACCTGGTTTCTTGCAATATCTACATACTGAATTTGTTTTGGTGGTGTCAAAACTGAGCTTCTGAGTGAACTGTTTGGGATGTGAATGTGCTCCAGAGGGTTTATTTATGAAATGAGTGCTAAAAGCACTGGAATCACTACGAAAATGTGATGGTGCACGAGTGACTTGTCTTTGCCTTTCATCCTGAAGTAGTATATTATATGCACTGTCTAAGGAAGGTGGAGGCTGTAGCATAAGGATATTACCCTTAACACCAACATATGTGTCATTAAGCCCCATGAGGAATTGGTGCAATTTATTCTCATCATCCTCCTTTTGAAATTCAACCCTGGCAGCACATGTACATGTACTACCTCTTGAGCCTCGCATAAAGCCCAGCTCATCCCATAACCTTTTCAATTTGTTGAAATAAGATGCTATGTCTAAGGATCCCTGAGTAGTAGAAGCTAACTCTTGTTTTATTTCAAAAATATTTGTACCATTGACTGTTCCATACCTATTGTTAAGTTGATTCCAAATACTCTGAGCAGTGTCAGAATATTGAACACTCTCGACTATCTCCGGCGTGAGAGAATTTGTGAGCCAAGAGATGACCATGTTATTGCACCTATCCCACTGCCTAGAATGAAGAGAATTTGCAGCAGGCTTAGGGACAGAACCATCAACAAAGCCTAATTTGTTCCTAGCAGATAGAGAAACGATTATGTTTCTCCTCCATCCCCAAAATCCAATCCCTGAAAACGGATTGGTAACCAAAGAAACTCCGGGTACATCAGACGACATAAGAAACAAAGGGTTTGACGGGTCAGGAACAAAATTAGTAGGAGCAGGAGAAGAATCATCACCGATGTCAGCCATTTTAAGCACTAATGATGCCGAAACCTAATGAAACCCCCAAAAAAATCTGACGGACAAAAAACATACAAACTAACTAATCCAAAACAATACTCCGTGAACATGCAACATATGATGTCGACGAAGTAATGAACAAACTCAAAAATGGACGAGTTGAGCAAAAATTAACCGATTAAGAAAACCCTAGGTTCTGAAAGAGAGTGAAAACTCGGATGAAACTCGACGAGGGTAACACCGCACGAAAGCTCTTGACAAAGAGAGTCGGAAAACCCGCTCCGATACCATGTTAACATCCATGGAAGCTTCAGATTGAAGAGAGAAAAGATGAAGAAGATGAACAGTTGAAGAGAAAGAGAGAGAATCTGAAGAGCTTCTCGTATATTGTTATATCTCGAATGTTCTATTCTAGTATCTATATACAATGCCAAAGAAAAGGAAAATATATGTGTGTGTGTGTATACATTGTGTACAACAATTAAATACAGTATTTACAGTGGCTATTTCTGCAATATGGCTACTGTTGTTTCTTCAACAATTACTGATACCTAGTGGACCTCTCAGTAGGATTCGAACCCAGATGAAGTTCTGACCATCTATCAGAGAAAAAAGAACGAACTGATCTTGTAGGATTCCCAAGAAATTCTTCGATTTCTTCCGCAAACAGATGATTAATCATCTGCTTCTCACGTTCCGTGAATAGCCGGGACATTGAGGAATATCCAGAAAGGCATTTCGGGAATCGACTTTATTCTATCTCTTTTCGTTCTGCTTCAGTGGACCGCTGCGTCAGTGGACCGCTGCTTTAGTGACCTGAGCCCAATAGTGGTGTATTCTCAACAGTGTGAACAGTTTCTTTTTCTTCTTCTTTTCTTGAATAGAAATTACTTCATGCACGCCTATTTCATGTTCACCATAAACTTGTTTGTTTTTAATTGTTTCGGTCATCGATACCAAAAGCTCATTGGTTTGATTAATTCGAATTTTGTGTCAAACAACCCACCAAGCATAAAACGCACTCTATCAAGAAGTTTCCAATTTTCAGGACTCGAGCAATGAGAAAACTTGCATTCCCATGAAATATATACCAAATTGGAGGCAAATAAGAAATATTTTAAGTAGGACCATTTTCTTTGTTCAAACTATACATGGTTATTATTTGTCCATTATATGTCGTGCGCACGTAGTCTCACTTGTTTAATTGTTTTATCTTTTCTATCCTAGGGCTGTGTGTACAAAATGGATAAAACAGAAAGGATCATTATATATATAGGAAATTATGTTACATATGGCCAGAAATGAGTATCATTGCTTGCTTACAAGACTTACCAAAGTTATCCTTTTGGAATATTGCATGAATACAGGAAAAACCCAGCTGGGACAAAGAAACAAAAAGGGGTAGCAAACAAGTAAATCAAGATTCTAAATAGGGATGGAACCCTTTTGGCTAGGGCTAGGCATATATAATGTAAAAGCTATAATGTTTATCGTTTATTATTTATTGAATTATCAGTATTAAAAATTATAATTTTGAAGGTAACAATGTTGAAATCAATTGTTTGTTTAGTGTTTCTTTATAACTTTTCTTATGTGGTTTGACGAATTCAGTGTTTTAAAAATCTTTTAGGATAAATTAGCAAATAAAGTAAATTCAAGAACTTAACGTGCTTATGGAGTTTGATTAAGTTCAGTAAATTTTTTGTTAGGGATAGGTTTGACTTCTAAGAAAAATAAATTCTAAGAGCTCATCCTTTTCTTTCTTTTTGAGATCTGAAATTGTTTTGATTCTGTTGTAAGTTTCAGTTCTTCTTTTTTTTACTTAATTCCAACGAATTGTCTTTTTTTTTTTTGCTTAACTCTAGATTGAGTCATTTTATCGGATAAACCGATAATCGAACTGATAATAATCGATAACCAATTAACCGTACCTGATAACTAATATTTTATCGGTTTTGGTTATCGATTTATCAAATTTATAAATCGATAACCTATATGCTAAAGCGATAATATTCATAATCGAAACGAACTGACCGATGTCCATTCCTACTTTTAGCTACTTACCCTAGTCTGAGCTGGAATCAGTCAAAGTTGGTGAACTAAACAAGAGTTCAGAACCCAATTGTTATTTTTTTGGATTCAAAGTACATTAATAAATGTAAAAAAAGTTTTTTTATATATAATGTCCAAATACAAGACGATATATTTTAACGATCACTTTTAAAATTAAATTATAACATCTTGTATTTAAAGAGTATATAACTTAGACGATTTCGCTGACATATATAGCATTCTAAATTTATACGCGTACACACAGAAAAAGGCTATACCAAGAAAGTTGACAAGACAACTCACTTTTCCCCTCAAACAGATAAAGCAACCTTTTGGATAATGAAGTGCATCAGCAGGAGAGGCAACACATCTCCGTAGAATTCTAGAAATTTATTGTGTTTGTTTGTTCTGCCTAGAAAGGAGAAGAATTAGAACTTTAAAAAAAAAAGATACATGAACTAATAATGTGAAACAAAGCAGTCGATTTAAAACCCTCTCAACACGATTAATGATTGTAATAATTTTTGCATAATTCAAACAGACCGTTTATAAATTTATATATTTCTCTAATTTCTGTATATGCTTTTTCTTAAATTTTTTGCAATAATATTGGATTTCAGGAGCAAAGCTCTTTATGAATAAGATTTACTTTTTTAGTATGGATAAAAATATCTTTCACAACAAAATAAATGATCCCTCTCTGTACTGCCTGTTAGGATTATGATTCCAACTAAATATAACAACCTTCATATTGAATAATTCGGAATTAAACTACATGAGCGGAAGCTAACCTGAATCCATATGTGAAAATTGTTGAACATCCTTTGATGAATGTCGTTATGTCCTTGTGAACTCCTTGATCCTTTTTTCAAGATTTCTTGAAGTTGTATATCACCACAAGTATGCTTCACAAGACTTTGAACAATATGTGAATGGTTCACAATAATAATGTTATGACAATAATCAAATGGTATATGGTTTTCCACAATATTTGCAAGACAACAATGGAGTTTTTGGCTCTTGATTCAATGGGAGGAAGAAGAGTCTTGTCTTGCACTAATGTGGGAACCATAACCCCCACTTAATAACAAATGAGTTACATAACCCAAGAGTCACAAGAGTTACATAACTCAAGAGTCACAAGCATGTAACCATGGTTACATATATGTAACCTTAGTTAGCCCATCATCAACTAAGGTTACCCTTTTGGGTATCTACACATTAGTCCTACACTTTATATGACAATATATTGGCACCCTTAACCTTATGTCCATAAGACCACTTATTTAGGCCAAACCAAAAGATAGCACATAACATATAATTTATCCATATATTGTTCATATGTGTGTAGATATAAGTCCATATATCTAGATATAAATCCATATATCTTACAATCTCCTACTTGGACGAGATATACAAACATATGTACAAACCTCAGTATTATATGTTACAAAATAACCTTAGGAGCTCAAAATTGCTATCACAATAAAATTGTCATGAATAATCCGATCCATCAATCATACCAACATAGGAACTAAGTGCTCGTCGTTACTCATTCGTAACTAGAACCAATCATAGCTCACGTATATCAATATAACCAACGACATGGATCAAGTGAAGGTATGTAGCATGGAAATAACATAAAGTGTGGTCAATAGAATGTCTATTTTCAACTGGTTCTCTTTATTGAGATGAATCATAAACTGTAAGAGTACAAAAACTTTAAAACTGAATATCTGCGCAGATATAACTGAATTACTGAATTTCTGAATATAATGAACAATACATAAATGTGCAATACAAACTCCCACTAAAATACATAATCCTTATCTGATTTGACAGCCATACAAGCAATATGCTCATGAAATACTTTTGGTGTCAATCCCTTAGTGAGCGGATCCGCAAGCATGGAGTTTGTACTTATGTACTCAATGCACAATTGTCCATTTTGTACTCTTTCTTTAACAACTCGAAATTTGACGTCCTTATGTTTTGCTTTCGTCAAATTACTGTTGTTGTTATTAGACTAAGTGGCAAAACCGGAGTCGGTATACCCGATGATCTCAAGCTGGTCCGAACTCCGATATGTAAGCATGTTATCCTTTGTTCTCTATAAATACCTTATGACCCTTTTGGCTGCCAACCAATGGTCCATTTTCGGATTGCTTAGATATCTGCCTAACATCCCAACAATGTATGCTATATGAGGTCGTGTACATACCTGAGCATACATCAGACTACCTACCGCCGAAGCATAAGGCGTCTTCTGTATTTCTGAAATTTCATAATTATTATTTGGGCACTGTTTGAGACTAAATTTGTCTCCCTTAGCAACAGGGGTGTTGCCTGGTTTACAATCCTGCATGCCAAATCTTTTCAGAACCTTATCGATATAGCCCTTTTGTGACAGACCGAGAACGCCTTTGGAGCGATCTCGTTGTATCTGAATTCCTAATACAAAAGAAGCTTCACCAAGATCTTTCATCTCAAATTTCTTTGAAAGAAATTCCTTAGTTCCAAGTAATAATGCTATATCGTTACAGGCAAGCAGTATGTCATCGACATATAAAACCAGAAAAATATACTTACTCCCACTGAACTTATGGTATATACAGTCATCAGCAATATTCGGTTCAAAACCAAAAGATGTAATGACTGCATGAAACTTATAATACCATTGACGGGAAGCCTGCTTGAGCCCATAGATGGATTTCTTTAATTTGCAAACCCTTTTCTCTGATTCATCCGAAACAAAGTTTTCAGGTTGCACCATATAAATTGTTTCCTCAATGTCACCATTGAGAAACGCTGTCTTAACATCCATCTGATGAAGCTCAAGATCAAAATGTGCTACTAATGACATTATAGTCCTGAAAGAGTCTTTCGATGAAACTGGAGAGAAAGTCTCTTTATAATCAATGCCTTCCTTTTGAGTGTAGCCTTTTGCGACAAGACGAGCTTTATACTTAATAACATTGACCCTGAATTCCTTTTGGTTTTAAAAATCCATTTACAACCAATAGGTTTAATACCTTCGGCAATGTAACAAGCTCTCAAACGTCATTATCGCTCATAGACTTCATCTCATCATTCATGGCATCAATCCACTTTTGAGAGTTAGAACACTTAATTACTTGACGGAAGTTGATTGGATCATCTTCCTCAAGTCCAATATCACTTTCTTGTTCTTGGAGAAATACTACATAATCATCCGAAATTGCATTTCTCCTCTCTCTAGTGGATCTCCTTAATGGCATTTCAGTTTCTTGAGGTTGTTGAGTTTGATTTTCATTAGTTATATCAGGGTCCTGATGGGGGAGATTTTCGAGAATGTCTTGAACCGGAGTTGTGTCAACAACTTGAGGGAAAGACACATGTTCTTCCTCAAAGACAAAATCTCTAACAACTTTATCTCCCCACCCCCCAAACTCAATATCCTCAAAGAACCTAGCATTACCCGTCTCAAAAATAGTTCTAGAAGTGGGATCATAAAACTTAAAACCCATGGATTTTTTAGAGTATCCAACAAAATAGCTACTAACCGTCTTAGCATCCAGTTTCTTTTCATTCGGCCTATAAGGCCTTGCCTCAGCTGGACAACCCCAAATGTCTAAATGCCGAATACTGGGTTTATGCCCAGTCCAAAGTTCATATGGGGTTTTGATTGTAGCTTTAGTTGGAACTCTATTAAGAATATAAGCTACGGTTTTTAATGCTTCACCCCAGAGTGAGTCTGGCAAAGTAGTACGAGAAATCATACTTCTTACCATATCCTTAAGGGTCCTATTTCGCCTCTCAGCTACACCATTCATCGTAGGACTTCCTGGCATAGTATACTGAGTGACGATCCCACACTCATCTAGGAATTTAGCAAAAGGCCCTGGACGTTGTTCACCTAAACCATCATATCGACCATAGTATTCACCACCACGGTCTAACGGATTTAATTCTTTTGCTTAGTTGATTTTCAACTTCAGCCTTAAATGATTTGAACACGTCTATGGATTGGGACTTTTCATGAACTAGATATAGGTACCCATAACGAGAGTAATCGTCTATGAATGTGATAAAGTATTGTTGACCATTCCGACAAGGAGTAGGAAATGGCCCACAAATATCCGTATGTATCAATTCTAAGACGTCCAAAGCTCTCTTAGCACCTAATCTAGTCTTGTTTGTTTGTTTTCCCTTGATACACTCAATACAAATTTCCGAATTTGAGGAATCAAGAGAATCAAGAATTCCATATGACACGAGTTTCTGAATTCTTTGAATGGATATGTGACCCAAACGTTTATGCCAGAGTGATATAGAATTCTCATTAGTTAATTTTCTTTTGGTACCACTTAAACTTGTATGCAAAGTTTCTTTATTTGAAGTTATTGTATCAACCAAATATAAGCTATCAAATGTTGATAAAACACCAGTACCAATAAGATTTGAATTCTGAAAGAGACTAACTTTATTGTCACCAAAAGAACATGAATAACCGGATATGTCCAATTGGGGAACAGAAATTAAATTCCATCTAAAAGACGGTACAACAAAAGTCTCATCCAAATCTAAATGAAAACTGGTTTTAAACAACAGCCTAAATTTGCCAATAGCCTCAACTGGCACCTTCTTGCCGTCACCCACATAGATGTATCTTTCACCATCATTTGGTTTTCGGCAGTTCAGGCAACCATGCATTGATATACTTATGTGAGTAGTAGCAGCAGAATCTATCCACCAAGTATCCTTAGGTACCGAAATTAAATTAACTTCCGAACAAACAAGAGAAAGAAATGTACCCTTTTTTCGCACGCCAGGCATGGTACTTGGTACAATCTTTCTTCACATGATCAGTCCCCTTACAGAGAAAGCAACCTAATTCAGTAATTTCAACCTTGGGTTCCTTATGTTGCTTAATCTTGGGCCTTGCAACCGCAACTTCCTTGCCTTTCCTCTTCTTAGTTTCCTTAGAAGAGGATGCCAAATGAGCACTTTCAGTCTTATCTAGCTTTATCCTTTCCTCTTCTTGCATACAGTGTGAAATGAACTCGTTAAGAGTCCATTTCTCCTTCAGGCAGTTGTAACTGACCTTAAACTGATTAAAGTGTGCAGGAAGAGATATCAAAACAAAGTACACAAGCAGTTCCTCAGGTAAATCCAGCTTGAGTGACTTTAGTTTCGAAGCAAGATGAGACATTTCCATAATGTACTCCTTAATGTTTCCCTTGCCCTTATACCTCATGGAAACAAGTTTACTCAATAGTGTACTTGTTTCCGCCTTTTCGTTTTGCATAAAACGCTTTTCAAGGTTTTCAAGGAAAACTTTGGCATTAGCTTCATCATTCATAGTGCCCCTGAATGATTCTGGAATTGCACGTTTCATAATCATTAGACTCATGCGATTCGAGCGTTCCCACTTCTCCATCACCCTCCTTTCATCAGGAGATGATGTATCCTCAAGAGGTGTAGGTTGCTCGGTCCGAAGTGCAAGGTCAAGATCCATGCAACCGAGAACGATCATTACATTCTCTTTCCATTCCTCAAAGTTAGTGCCGTTAAGCACAGGGATGCTATTGATGTTGGCAGATATCGTAGAAGCAGAAGAATTAACTGAAAATAGAACAAAAGGATTACTGAATACATGCTTACAATTACTTGAACTTTAACTTTACTTTATAGATTCAAAATAGGCATTTCCCATTACAAGATACCTAGCACAACATTGATTTTAGTCTTTGGACAGAAAAACAACTTGTAAGTGGTACTCTTGGTGTAGTGATCAAACATAGACAATAAACTCCTGTCAAATATTAAACCTTCCTTTGGGCCGATTTAATATTCACATGAAAAACCAAATAATTGTCTCATATTTATCACCACAAGCATGTTCGAATTCCTGCCAAATAACAACCTTCCTTTGGGCCGGTGTTAAACGCATGGAAGACTAACATCCACAGTCATATTATATTTTAAGATTAATCAATCTACACAATAGAGGTTACTTTGGCAACATAACGCTTCAATTGACTAATTAAAATATTAGATGCTATAAACTTTAGTTCCTTAAGCCATATCATGAATCTTTAACTTAATAAGTTACATGTTTTGACATGCAACTTTTGAATAATAATTGTTGTATACTTGAGAGGACAATTCCAAAAATAATGAGAATTGATGGACTTTAAAACAATTAATATTCAAAACTCAAATATTTTAATGTATAATACATTAAAAAAAACTTTATATTAATTGATATGTCAATTAAAAAACTGAAACTTAAAAATTTGAAACGTTTTTAACCTTACTGGACCGAGATAATCGATTATCTAAAATAGATAATCGATTATTTTGGCATAAAAAAAAATTTCAGATTTACTGGACCAGGTTAGTCGACTAACTTTAAGTTAGTCGATTAACCTGAAAAAACGTTTCAGTTTTCTGGACCAGGTTAGTCGACTAACTTTAAGTTAGTCGACTAACCAGGCTTGCGGAAATATTAAAAAATATTAAGTTAATCAACTAACTAAAAGTTAGTCGACTAACTTACAACACTGTTTTGGACAGAATTTACAGAATTAAAACATGATTTTCAACAAGCATCTTAAACAAGAAAACATGTTGTTTACCAACTAAAATCATGCTTAATACAATGTTTTAATACAAGTAAAGATAACATGGTATTAAAACATCAAATTCCAACAAAACACAACATTCACAACATCATGCTATTTCATGGTACTAGAATTTCATAAATAAAATTCTATCATAAGTTGAACATGAATCCTAACATAACATGAATATTATGAACATCCAAATTATCACTCTGATACCAATTGTTAGGATTATGATTCCAACTACATATAACAACCTTCATATTGAATAATTCGGAATTAAACTACATGAGCGGAAGCTAACCTGAATCCATATGTGGAAATTGTTGAACCTCCTTTGATGATTGTCCTTATGTCCTTGTGAACTCCTTGATCCTTTCTTCAAGATTTCTTGAAGTTGTATATCACCACAAGTATGCTTCACAAGACTTTGAACAATATGTGAATGGTTCACAATAATAATGTTATGACAATAATCAAATGGTATATGGTTTTCCACAATATTTGCAAGACACAATGGAGTTTTTGGCTCTTGATTCAATGGGAGGAAGAAGAGTCTTGTTTTGCACTAATGTGGGAACCATAACCCCCACTTAATAACAAATGAGTTACATAACCCAAGAGTCACAAGAGTTACATAACTCAAGAGTCACAAGCATGTAACCATGGTTACATATATGTAACCTTAGTTAGCCCATCATCAACTAAGGTTACCCTTTTGGGTATCTACACATTAGTCCTACACTTTATATGACAATATATTGGCCCCCTTAACCTTATGTCCATAAGACCACTTATTTAGGCCAAACCAAAAGATAGCACATAACATAATTTATCCATATATTGTTCATATGTGTGTAGATATAAATTCATATATCTAGATATAAATCCATATATCTTACACTGCCCATTAAACTCTCATGATCTTACGTCCCAAAATGGTAGTACATAATTGCGGAGAAAAGCTAACTTTGTTTAACTTTTCCATTCGTTATTTACCTTCACTTTTCCCTGAAAATAATGCTATGATATTAGTAATGGAAAAAGTTTAAAAATATCACTCAACTATTGGATTAGGATAAATAAAGAATGGAAAAGTTAAACAAAGTTAGCTTTTCTCCGCAATTATGTACTACCATTTTGGGACGTAAGATCATGAGAGTTCAGTGGGCAGTACAGAGAGGGTTTATTTATCTTTCAATTTTTTTTTTTGTGAAACATATTTTTATCCATACTAAAAAAGTAAATCTTATTCGCAAAGAGCTTTGCTCGTGAAATCCAACATTATTGCAAAAAAATTAAGAAAAAGCATATACAGAAATTAGAAAAATATATAAATTTATAAATGCTCTATTTGAATCATGCAAAAATTATTACAATCATTAATTGTGTAGAGAAGGTTTTAAATCGGCTGCTCTGCTCTTCACATTATTAGTTCATGTATCTTTTTCTCTTTTTAAAAAAAAATCTAATTCTTTCTCCTTTCTAGACGGAAACAAACAAAACAATAAATTTCTAGAATTCCACGGAGGTGTGTTTGCCTCTTTTGTTAATGCACTTCATTATCTAAGGCTGTATTCGGTTCCGGTTCTGGATCTATTTGGGTCTGCGGTTTCGGTTCTGGCGGTTCCGGTTCTGGCGGTTCAGGCGGTTCAGGCGGTTCCAGTTCTTGCGGTTCCGGAGCCGGAACCGCTACCATACGGTTCCGGGTACCATCCGGTTCCGGTTCCGGCGGTTCTGGCTGTTCCGGCGGTTCCCGACAGTTCTGAATTTTTTTTTTTAAATCAATATCTTGTATAGTAGTCATTAGTATATTGTAGAATATATTTTATATGGTGTACTATGTTATTAGTATAGTATATATTGTGTTTGGTAATTAGTATATATTGTGTATAAGTAGTGTATATTTTGTATATAAGTAGTATATTTTATATTTAAGTAGTATATATTATATATAAGTAGTGTATATTGTGTTGTAGTTAGTAATTAATATAAATTGTATATAAGTATATTGATAAAAGAATATTGTCATTAGTATATTGTGTTGTATGTTATATATTGTATGTTATATAAATATTCAAGGATTGATATAGAAGTAAAGACAAAGAAATATTGAGACAAAAGATATTCAAGGATATGATAAAGAGCATATTTATTGACCAAAATGGCATATCTTTCTTAGTCTTCCTTCCCCCAATGGAAAAAAAACTAAAAGAAGACATGCCAATGTACAAGTTACATCATAATTTATGCATTATTCGCTGAACATGACTTAACTCAGTTATCTCCTGTTGTGAACGCTTCTTCTTGTTCCTTGGGGTTAATTCTATTGACAGTTGCACCCACATCATTGGCCACTTCAGTTTTTTCGACATCTTTTGGAGTTCCTGGAGCCGAGCCATATGCTTCTTCCCTGTCCGAGCAATATGCTTCTTCCCTGTCCTGTGTGCCTCCATTGATTTCTCAGACAAAGCCCCTACAATAATAATGCAATAAAATCCAGATAACAAAAAAGGTCTTTTAACTTTTCAGTCATGTTATATCACTCACAATAATAGACAAATACATATACTGAGCCATGTCGAATACAATGTCAAGGTCCATCAAAAGATAAGTTACTAAGGATTCAAATTGTTCAGGTATTAGAGAATTGAATTACAGCAGATGTCAGATCCTGTAGATAATGTACTGGACTTACCTTAAAAGTTGATGCCATAAGTAGATCTTGAAGCTTAGGGACTATGTCGTACGATACAATATTGAACACACCATCAAGGTGAACGGACTTCCTAGTGTTTGAAGGCACTACTTTAAATCCTGCCTTATTTGAACCACCCCATTGAGATAAAACCACCTGTTCCATTGCACCTTTTTCCAAGCCATCAGCATGGTGTTGCAAAGATGGTGTGACGTTGTCCTTTGTACCTTCTTTCTCCAAAATCTCTAGAGATGTTCCCTCCACCAATTTATTACCAGGCAAGAATTCAACTTTCGGATTTATGTTGAGATTGTCATCAACCGGGGGAGGGGTAGTATTTTGGCCACTACATTCACCGGTTTTAGCTTTTTCGTTACCGAACATATTTTTCAACAAAAATGCCATAATAATTAGCACGTAAGAGTTGAAACGAGTTTACCGGATTGACGAACAACTTCATGAAAATTGAAAATCGTTGAAATTGAACACTTGAAAACTTCAATTCAACAACTTCACAATGTTTCACGAATTTGCAACAATAAATTAAGCACTTGCACTAGAAAGATTCAAAGAGAGCTTGAGAGAGATTGAGAGATATTGATGAATTGGTAAATAAAAATGAAAGAATGAGAGGGTATTTATAGTTGAGAAATGGGAAATAGTGTAATTATATAAAGTTTGGGGTTAAATTAAAGTTTGGAGGCCAAATGGCTATTTTTTAAACTTCCAAACGGCTATTTTTGAAAAAGAGCCGTTTGGAAATTATTTTTTAAAAAAAAAATTTTAAAATTACCGTTACGGAACCGTTTGGAACCGCCAGAACCGGTCCGGTTCCGGTTCCGGTTCTGGCGGTCCCAATGGGTAGAACCGCCCCGCCACGGTTCTCGGGAACCGCCGGAACCGGAACCGCCGAAACCAGACCGCGATTTCGGTCCGATTCCGATTCGAAACCGCCAGATTTGCAGCCTTATCATTATCCAAAAGGTTGCTTCATCTATTTGGGGGGGGGGGGGGGGGGAGGGAGTTGCCTTCATGCCTTGTCAACTTCCTTGGTATAGCATTTTATTTAGTACGTTATATTATAGCGTATAAACTTAAAACATTATATATATCAGTTAAATCGTCAAGTTATATAGCGTTTAAATATAAAACGATGTACTTTAACAATAAAAAAATACCTTAAAAAATAATAATTAAATTCCGGATTCAACTAAACAATATGATTTCCATCATGTGCTCACACTTCACGGAAGACATCGCAAGCATGTATGTCTGCTACCAACATTGCCGCCACCACCTACCAGCACTTAATTATGGTGTTACCCTAAATAAGGATAAAGACAAGCAAATGAGATAAGAGGAGAGTAATTTCTCTTTGTGAGGTTGATACCTTGATTGTGAAAGGTTCTCTAATCAAATGCCCATTTTGATGATGTGGCCGAGCAATTCATAAAGTGGATAAATATTAAAAATTTAAGTGAATAGAGATAAAATATACTTTGTTTTCATCTGCCAAATTTATCAAAACTCTGATGAACAGATTACCTAAATAATTGTGTTGGCCGGTGATAATAAATGGACTAAATAAAATAGTTGAGGTTAACATATGCTGGCCCGTATAAAGTTATCAAAAAGGGATTTTTACATATACATCCCATATAGCAAACTTTATAACCACTCATGTTTAAGGTTAGTGTTTATTACATTTAAGTATACCGTGTTTCAATTTATGTATCAAAATTTACTTTTAAAGTTTAAGGATCAATTATTTATTAGAGGCTTGATTTGTGGAACAAAATCTTTTCATATTTTTTTCCCCGCTTTTTCCTCTTTCTTCCAACCACATTTTACCCTTTTTTTAATTACCCCCCACGTTTATTTACCAAATATTTTTCTCTTTCTTCCAAAACCCATGAGTTTTTCCCTTTTTAATTACACCCCCCCCCCCCCCCCCCCCACATTTATTTACCTTTACCGTTTTCGCTGATTTCTCTGGTTCAACTTCTTCTCTCCATTGTGTCATCCTCCATTGTCATACTCCATTGTCGAAGGTTACCATTTTTTTTCAGTCCTACGCTTGCATCTAAGTCCCAAACCCTCTACAAAACCATTTTTAATCTCTATCAGTGCTTCAATTTCATCCGCCATTTCCAAACCCTCTTCAAAGTTTTCTCAAGAAAACAAATATTTAGTCACTAAAATCTTATCCATAGTCAAAAATGGTGAAAAAATATAGTACTCCCAGACGACAAAAAGTAGCCGATATTCCATCTTTTGATTTGGGTGTTTTAACACCTAAATCTCCAGTAAAAAGACAACAATATGTCCATGCAAGTGGAAAAGATATGGTTCCTGCATCGCCAAGACAAATCAGAGCTGAAATTCGAACCAAGCACTTGCACGATGTTGACGCTACCGGTGTAGAAACAGAAGTCGATAAACAACGAGCGAAAGGGAAAAAGCTTGAGGGCCGATGATGATGATTTTGTGGACGATTCACCCAAAGTTCAAAAAACAAAAATTCAAAAGGTGTCTCATTCGCCCTCAAAACAAAAAAAGATGAAACACTCTAAAAATCCTACAAAATTGGTTCCACAACAAATTTCATTGAAGGTAAACAATTTTTTTTTCTCCTCAATATTTTGTAGTTTAATATTTGTTTGCCCAAAAATAGAATTCAACTGTTTTTGTGGTGTGTAAGTGTTTTTTGTAATAATATACTGTATTATTGCATATTAGGGTTGTTTCTACAAATTGTAGTTAATTGTTGTTTTTTGGAGTTAATTTGCAGTTGATTGGCAAAATATACTGTTGGATCGAATTTGTAGTTTATTGTAGTTTAATGTAGTTTAATGTTGTCATTATTTGCAACTGTGACTGTTGACTCAAATTTGTAGTTAATTATAGTTTTTGTAGTTTAATGTAGTTTACTATACTTTTTATTTGGAGCTGTGATAAAAATACAGTGTATAAAATATAGTTACATTGTACATGCACAATAAATTTATAGTTACAGTATAGTTCCTTGTAGTTATAATGTAGTTTAATGTTGTCTGTCACAATGTAGTTGAGATGTGGTCTGCAATTTTATAGTGTTGTTTGGAACTGTGATTAGAACACATGATATACATGTAGTTACACTCTATTTGGTTTGGGGATATGTGGTCTGCAATTTTCTAGTTATGCTTTTAAAACTATAATTTGTAGTTAAAATGTAGTTTCATATAGTCTGTCACAATGTAGCAGATCTGTGTTCTGCAATTTTATAGGTAAAATGTAGTTTGTAGGTCAAAATTGTAGTTATGCCTTTTGTAAAATAACTTCTACTGAGAATGTAGGTAAAATGTAGTTTGTAGTTTAAAAATGTAGTTTTATGATATGTTACATTATATATTGTAATGCTGAAATCTAGCTTCATTCTAACATATATTAATATACTTTTTTTGCAGAATGGACCTTACTATGCTCAACATAATGTTGATTATAGTGTGATACGATTCCATAGCTTGTGCGATCAACGATACCTAGCCAGATAAAGTCTTTATTATCCCCAATCCAATTACGTGGTTTCAAGAAAACATGTTTTGGTTAATTACTAGATATGCCCCCAATCTGCATGCAGAACCAATCAATTCATCTTCTAATGAAGTATGAGTTATCAAAGTCTACTCACAACTACTTTTTCGTTCTTTTAAATGGGCACAAATTGATTTTTTCCTTGAGAGATTTTTGTTTGATAACTAGTTGTTGTAGCTGTTATTTGTATTTTGTAGATGTTATTTGTATTTTGTAGCTGTTATTTGTATGCACTAGAACTTATTATCTTTGGTAGCTGGCTCAGTGTTATTGTCTTTGTGGTGTAGAACTGACTACATTTAAACTACAGATTGCATTAATATACAAACTTGAACTACAGATAACTAAAATTACATATAACTACATTTGGATATAAACAAATTGAAATACAGTTTAACTACAAATGTAGTTTATCTGTAGTTATTTTGTAGCTGTTATTTGTACACACTACAACTTATTATATCTGGTAGCTGGCTCAGTGTTATTGACTTTGTGTTGTACAACTAACAACATTTAAACTACAGATTTCCTTTATATACAGACTTGAACTACAGATAACTAAAATTACATATAACTATATTTGGATATAAGCTAATTGAAATATAGTTAACTACAAATGTAGTTAACTGTTACAGATAACTAAAATTACTGTTTTTATCTGTAGTTATTTTATAGATGTTATTTGTCTACTACAACTTATTATCTCTGGTAGCTGGCTCAGTGTTATTGTGTTTGTGGTGTAGAACTGACTACATTTAAACTACAGATGGCATTAATATACTTACTTGAACTACGGATAACTAAAATTACATATAACTACATTTGGATATAAGCTAATTAAAATACAGTTTAACTACAAATGTAGTTTATCTATAGTTAGTTTGTAGATGTTATTTGTACACACTACAACTTATTATCTCTGGTAGATGGCTCAGTGTTATTGTCTTTTTGATGTACAACTGACTACATTTAAATTACAGATTGCATTAATATACAGACTTGAACTACAGAAACTAAAATTACATATAACTACATTTGGTTATAAGCTAATTCAAATACAGTTAACTACAAATGTAGTTTTTCTGTAGTTATTTTGTAGTTGTTATTTGTCTACACTACAACTTATTATAAATTGCACTTTTACTTTTTTCATCACTTGATGTTATAATGTACTATTTGAAAAAAAAGGGGAAATATGGCCCCAACATCAAATGTAGATTTACAACAACCGATTGCTTGTTCAAGACAAAAATTGAAAGTATCTACGAGAAGTTCACTACTGCTCCAATGGATCAAAGGAATTCTGTTGTTAAAGCCGAGGATGATATTGGAGAATACATTATGGGCTATAGAATTCTTGCTAATGTAGCATGGGATCTTGTGGACTATGTACTAATGCCTGTTAACCTTGTAGAGAACTTTCATTGGTTGTTGTTAGTGTTTGACATAAAGGACCGGCAACTGTATGTTTATGATTCATTGGTGAGGGCAAAACGTAACAAAACTGTTCAAACCTTGGTTGAGAAATTTTTAGTCATTATTCCTCTTTATTTGTCATGCACTGGTTTCTACGGTAAACGCAAAGACATTGACTTCAAGACTACAAATTCATACGTAGAGAAGCCAGTTACGGACCCTCTAGACATACAATGGATAGTTGCTGAGATTCCACAACAAAAGGAAGGCTCACTGTAAAAAACTAATCTCCCTTTCTATATGTTTAATTAAATATTTTTTAAGGTTTGGTATTTAATGAAAATTACTCATATTCTGCAGGGATTGTGGTGTATTTGTGGCTGCCTTTGCGGAGTATATTAGCAATGGTAATTTGTCTATACCAAAGGAAGATCTTACTGATATTGACAAACACCGTAGATGCTATGGAGCTCTGTTGTAGGACTACGCCACAAAGAAGCTAAATGATGGTTCAATCAGTGAGAGTGAGGTTACCGGCAGACTGGCAAGGAGGAAGGGTCCACCGCCAAAGAATGAGAGAACTAAAGTTGAACGAAAGAAGTAGAGTATACTGTTGTATTCAATTTTGGTTGTACTGAACAATTTTTCATGAATACTGAACAATTTTTCACGAAGTAGAGAATTAGGTCACTTTGGTTGTACTGAACACTTTTTCATGAATACATTAGACATGATTATTCGAGCATATATAATAGCTTCAGTTGCCATTCTATATAACTGTCAGTTCTTATATAATTGTGGGAATAAATTACTTATGTACAATGACTAAATTTACCTACAATTGCATAAAACTACACAACTATACTACATATAACTACAATTGCATAACTACAACTGGCTGGAAGTCCAATGCTACAAACTACTGTTGCAGTACATTTGCGCTGTTATGTTTTCGGATAAAACTTCTTGTCTTGAACAATAAAGAATCATGAATTGACGTTGCATAGAAATGCCATTTGTATGAGTTTTCAGCAACTGATACCATCCAGTAGATACAAAAAAATGCATTATTCAGACATATTTATCAACTGACTTCGATTAACTACAACTAACTACAATTATTATTGCAAAGTTCATATAACTAAAAAAATTGTAATTAATTGCTTAGGCTTCATGAATATGAACTACACGGTTTTGTGATCATATACAAACTTTTGTCTTTATCTATTATGTTTAGAACACATTTAGAAATCACTTACAGTACAATATAACTTCAATCTGCAAATAGTTTACCGACATTTGACTACATTTCAAAAACACACTGGAAACACTGCATATAACCTTAACTACATTTACCCACATTTGACTACATTTTAAAACACACTGGAAACACTGCATATAAACGTTAACTACATTTACCGACATTTGACTACATTTCAAAAACACACTGGAAATACTGCATATAACCTTAACTACATTTACCCACATTTGACTACATTTTAAAAACACACTGGCAACACTACATATAAACGTTAACTACATTTACCCGCAATTGACTACGTTTTAAAAACACACTGGAAACGCTGCATATAACCTTAACTACATTTACCCACATTTGACTACATTTTAAAAACACACTGGAAACAACTAATAACTCAAGTATATTAGTAAACTTCTTTATTATCGTCAAAACGTATAACAGTTACACAATAAATTCCAATAATCTGGGATCACTAACATTTATTTTGAATAACTATTGTAGCTACATTATATTCATGTCTTTTTCGGCGCATTCTTGCAACTTCTTTTGTTATGCCCTTCACCTCCACAATTTCCACATGACACCTTGTACTTCTTTGAGTTTATTTCATCAATTTTTTATATCTTTCCTTGTGAGGTCTACCTAGCTGCCTTTTATCTCCAGCCGGTGGCTTTACTACATCATCCAAAATATGTTATGGAACATCTCATTTGGCTTCATCGGGAAGAGGATTAACTGGCAATTCATATGTAAGAAGAAGGCTCTTCGTTGTGTAATACGGTGAGCAATAGTTGTCCGGCCTTTCATTCCTATGCCTTAATGCAGCCAAAGCATGTGCACATGGAAGTTCATCAAGTTGGAGTTGTCCACAGCTACATTTCTTGTTTTCTAAACATATAATGTATCGCTTCACACCATCTAACACAGTGTGTATATGATCTGTTGAAGCCCTCACCTACAATTCAAGACCAAAAAAGAAAATAAAGGTGTCAATAAGTTAACTATGTTAGCAACAATCAGTTAACTACAAATCAGCTACAAACAAACTGCATATAAACGTTAACTACATTTACCGACATTTGACTACATTTCAAAAACACACTGGAAACACTGCATATAACCTTAAATACATTTACCCACATTTGACTATATTTTAAAAACACACTGGAAACACTGCATATAAACGTTAACTACATTTACCCACAATTGACTACATTTTAAAAACACACTGGATTCACTGCATATAACCTTAACTACATTTACCACATTTGACTACATTTTAAAAACACACTGGAAACAACTTCAACAACTACTACTTTTTTTGTTTTTTTTTTCCTGCACCAAACAAGAATATATTACCTTTAGTTTCTGGGATAATGTATTGTTATCTTCCAATTCTTTGTTGAATTTGTGCCCAAGTAATGTGAAAGTACCCTTTGCCTTCAATAACTTATATTTTGTCCAACGTTCTAGAATAGTCCTCATATACTCCAATAGATCAAATATTGGCAGCTCTCTTGCCTCCTTTGTTACAGCGTTCAACGACTCTGCAATGTTTGACATCATAGTAAAAGTTTTATTCGCCGTTGCATGTACTCTTGACTATCTATGATAGCCAATATCATATAGGTAAGACGATACATGTGGGTCTACCTCCTGAATCTTCATCATCCTTTCATTGAATTCATCCAGAGTATATGACCGTGCTGTAGCAAAGTACAATTCATGTAATTGTAGATGTGCCTTCTTGAATTTTGACCTTATATTTGTTCATATATGCCACATGCAAAAGTAGTGTGCCATTCCCGGATAGACAACTGATGTTGCCTTCGATATTCTCTCATGCCTATCTGAGACAACACACATAGAAGGTCTTTCACCATATGCCTCCTTGAATTGTTCAAAGAACCACCTCCAAGACGCGTCGTTTTCAGAATCAACAACAGCATATGCCAAGGGCAAAATAGAACCTACAATTTATAGACATAACTTGAGACTAACTATTAAATACAAATATATATGGAGAATTTAGGCAATTTAACTACATTGATTTATATAAATACAAACTAACTACATTATAACTACAACATTATTACATCTATTACCTCCTGCATCCATGGTGCTTGCTGTCAGCATAATACCCCTATATGCTGATTTTAAGAATGTCCCATCAACCACTACTACCGGCCTACAATATTGCCATCCATTTATTGATGTACAAAGAGCAACAAATGCATACAAGAAGCAATCATATGCTGCCTTCTTCAATTTAACAACAGAACCGGGATAATTCTTCTCAACAATATAAAAATATTTTGGTAATCTGTTGTACGAGTCACACAGATTCCCTCGTAGAAACTGTAATGCTTTTTCCTTTGCTCTCCATGCTTGCATGCAGCTTAGGTTGACTCCATGTTCGGATAACATGTCAGTTTGTATATCCTTTGGCGTGTAAACAGTCTTAGAATCACAAAACTTTGGAACGATAATGCTACCAACTACTGTTGCAGTACACTTGCGCTTTATGAATGTTTCGTCCATTCGGCAACATGTGTGATGTCGGCTAAAACTTCTTATCTTGAACAATGATGAATCATGAATAGACGTTGCCTTGAAATGCCATTTGCAGTTCTCAGCAACACATACAAGCCAGTAGCTACAAAAAAATCCAATTTTCAAACATATTTATTAAAGACTACAATTAACTACAAACTGACTACAGTGAACTACAATTGACTATATTTAACTACAACTGACTACAATTACCTACAAACTGGCTTTCACGTCACTACAATTGACTACAATGAACTACAATTGACTACAATTAACTACAACTAACTACAATTAACTACAACTAACTATAATTAACTACAATTGGCTACAATTAACTACAACTGCCTATATAGAAATAATACAGTACTTTGTAGAAATCAATAACTAACCACATACCTTCTACAACTTGATCTTTTAACTCTGAACTGGAACTTCTGCATAACTGCATAATTCTTCATTGCAGCAACTATCGTCTTCTTGTCCTGGTACACTTGTCCTTCTTCAATACATGTTTGAGAAGATTCAATTATTATTTCACTTTGATATTCCTCAATAGCTGGTGAAGATGGAATTTCTATTAACCTTAATGATCCTGAAGAACCTGCAGACAATACAGTATTGTATTTTCATTATAGATAAATGGCGTCAAATTGTAGTTGATTAGAGAACACAAAAATCTCAGATTTCGGTTTCGAAGCAAACTTACCTATACTGATGGGGCATTCATTGGTGATTGTCAATTCCATATTGAAATCTCTTACGCTAATACATAAGGGATACAAACCTAAGTTTTTATTCTCTTTTTTCATTTCCATATATACACGAACACCCATATCGTTCCTAATCTGCAACGGAGGACAATTATCATTCACAATGTATTTTATTTCTACAATTTTATCCGATGTATCAATCGATTATTGTTCTGCAATTGTAGACTGGAGAATTTCGTAGCTTGCATTATCATCAACCAAAATGGCATCAACTTCAAAATCTCGGAATCTGCCATAGTTATCCCCATAACCATTACATTTAAGCATTATCGGAATTTTTGACATTGTAGAATCTCCGCACTGATTGACTATCACGGTGTCAATTATGATTTTCAGTATTTGATGTAGAAAAATAAAAGTTTTTCGAAACTGGCAATCACGGAAGAACTACAATATATGAGATTTTCGAACCTGGCTATCACGGAATAACTACAAAATCTGATTTTCAATGGAAGAATGACTGATTTCGGTTAAGAAAAGAGGAGTGATTCGAAACAGAAAAGAGGAGAGATTCACGTTGTATATGAGATTTTACCGTTTTTTGATTGAGCATTTAATTAGTACAAAATCAAAGATTAATTGGGAGCCTTAAATACAGGCGCTATTTTAGCCTACAATATATTTAACATACTGTTGAGCCTTAATAAATGGCGTTATTGTAGGGTGCAAGATCAGCAAATTTACGTTTGGTACATTTTTGATAACTAAAACATGGAATATAAGTATAATAACAAAACAAGGCACAATAATAATAATAAGATTTGCTATAGTAAAAATCCCTATCAAAAAAGAAGAAAAGATGCCCATTTGGTTCGAGCTTGAAAATTCAGTATCCTCTTAGAAAGCTAATAAATTAGTTTTGTGGACTACCTTAATACTCCACTCTTATTTTATTTATTAGAAAGATAAAGAAAGCCATCTTTGTTTGATGGCAGCGAATAAAGAAAAGGACCACTCAACTGGTAGTAACAAGAGTTAAAAACGGTCCCACCAGCAGATGGGTCGACAAAGAAAAGACCAATTCAATTTTGGTTGCCCGCTTTCTTGGAATTGATCATATTAAATTTTATTATTTTTTAATTTATTTATTGAAAATATAACAGATACTCTAATATTCTTTATCTCAAAAGCAACTTTGTAAAAAATATTAATTCCTTATTAATATCTTGAAAAATTAAGTATTATAAACCATAAAAAATAACATAAAATTAATTAAAATACACCGGAGAAAGTAATCATTTAACGTCATAATTAACCTTTTTGGCCGTTGCTTCTATTTGAGTGGTAATTCTGAAAACGAGAATCTCCCATTTGGAAAAGGAGGTATGCGCCATAATCACTGGCCGGGGGGGGGGGGTTTAAAATTATAATAATAATAATAATAATAATAATAATAATAATAATAATAATAATAATAATAATAATAATAATAATAATAATAACAAACACGAAGAAGCTGTTGAATAAACTTTGCTACACGGGGAGAGAGAGTTAAACCTTGAATCTCCTTCCGCCCCCTAGCACACCCATGACCATAGTGGATGAGAATTTTCAACCTCTTTTCTTATTATACAAAAAAGGTTAAAACCTTCAGGCTTCTTGTACGCTTACACACTCTACTCCAAGTGTATTAATAACAATCAAGATGCAAATTTCTATGATTTTTGGCCGAGGCAGTACCCTTTCTTATCTACTACAGACTACAGCACCAAATCTTTTTATACAAGTACAAGCAAAATAGGAGGACAAATCGTTCAGAACAAGATTAAACATGTGACAAAGCAACAAAAGAGGAAAAAACATATTCTGCCAAGTGATCTATCATCCTGTAATAGTTGCCTTCTCAATCTTGGACTACTGCTCACGGCTACATTATAAGAGTTTGGATATGTATACAAAGTTGTAGTTGAGTTCCCAAAAATCCTAGCATAAGCCACTTCTCCAATAATAGGGTGCAACATATTAACTGTGGTGCCACCAGGGCTAAGAATAGGTGAGGCCATGTAACTTCCTTGATAAGGTTGACGCGCTTGAGACTGTTGTCGTCGTTGGAATAGCTGGGATTGATTTGAATCAGTGGTCGATATCAGCGTGTGATCGCCACATCTAGGAGTAGGAGGCCTTTGTGGAATGACAATACCAAGATTTGGAGCCTTTCCTTCAGATGGTTTTGTGGATTGGCCGCGCCCATAGAGTGGAATCAAAGTTTTTTGTGAAACTTCAGATTTGCAAACGGGACATTGTGGCTGTTGCTGATCTGAATTTTCTGAAGAATCAGTCTGGAAATGAATCCATTTGTAAATACAAGGCCAGCAGTAGAGGTGACCACATAAAGTTACCACAGGATCGTGCACGAGATCCAGGCATATGTTACACTCAAAACCACCGGAAACATTGTCTTCAACTTCATCGTTCATCGCCTTCCACTTTCCTAATGGAGTATCATGTTTGCCAAAGGCAGTGTCGAGCTGTTCTAAGGCCATATCCTGCTCCTTGATGTTACAAAGTTGGCTTCTAATGCCTGTAAAAACAAATTCAAGGATCTCAGTACAAAAATAAGAGTTGAAATTCATGAACACTAAGAACTAGTACCAAAAACAAATGCATATTAAATCTCAAGATTGGTCCCAAACAATGTAATGTTGCAAGGACAAAATAAAAGGCCTTGCTCAATACTAAACGTACTAGACACATAATAAATTTCAAGACTATAGGCCCCATTATTTGTTCTAGTCTAGATTAAGATAAAGTTCATTGTCAATAAGATGTAGGACAAGCAGCGTACAATGATAAACTACCTATTGGTATATCCAAAAGCCATATCCATCACCTATCATAAGATTCCAAATATTATACGAGGAAAAAATCAGTTTCTAACAATTTCATAAAAATATTTAGGCTAACAGTTTCTAACAACAACAACAAAAACAACCTTGCTCTTGGGGAGACTCGAACTCACAACCTCTCGGTTGGAAGTGGGGGTTGCTTACCATCAGACCAATCCCTCTTGTCCTAACAGTTTCTAACAATTTCATAAATAAATTTTGGATGTTAAAGTTGAGTTTTAACATGCATTTTATTTGAAAAAGGAGATAAAGTTTCGTAAGTGGAAGGCAAATTTTCACCAAAAACTAACCTAAACCAGTTTTTGGGAACTTCAAATTTTTTTTCAAAAACTGATCATATTCCATGAACATTTTTTTCAAATGTTCTTCAAAACAAGCAACCAAAATCAATGGGGCCCTAAATTTGTTCTTGGGGGAAAAAAAAGAGAAGTCAAATATCAAGAAATCTGCTAGCTGGATAGAAGGTTAAAGAAAATAAAAGTCTGCACCAACAGCATTTAATATAAATCTAACTAGAGCTTTAAGAATATGTGTATCTAATCAACCATCCAACTAACAGGCCAATCCAAATTTAATAGGTAAAACAACTTTTTGGGATAAGGCTTTATCAAAAACTGTACAAATCAAAGTACTGTATTATTATGAAAACCATAAAAGGAGTTACAAAATCTAATATTATTGTCCATAGATTCTCCAAATATGGGTAAGCTAAGGAACAGCTCATGGCATG
Organism: Nicotiana benthamiana; assembly: GCA_034376525.1. Lineage (NCBI taxonomy): Eukaryota > Viridiplantae > Streptophyta > Magnoliopsida > Solanales > Solanaceae > Nicotiana > Nicotiana benthamiana. The sequence goes on from CM067326.1 coordinate 8,987,674, forward strand.
GCATACTTTGTTTCTAACAGGAAAAAGTTCGTAATTCAACCTGATCTATGCAATGAGAAATGAAAACTATAAAAGCCAAAAAGAAAAAAGGAAAATAAAAACTATAAGCATCCTCTGATGTTTGAGTATTTTATCTCAGATGATTAGTTATCTGAATTTCTAGCATTCATCAGCATGCCAAAAGAAGGCCTACTCGGATTTTCCAATTTCTCGTTCAAAATCTCAATACTAAGTACCTCTTTGTTTATTAGTCCTACTAAGCCAAATTTACAGTTTCACCTTATATTTCTATACAGGACTTTTATTGTCTTTGAAGAAAGTTGACTTCACGTTCATCCAAATTCACAGTCAATGCCCATAAATCCCACCACCCACACCAACAGAAAGGAGAAAAAAACCTATAAAGCCCATTAACGAGAACAGCTAAAAACATGATGTTTAAGGTAATAAATACTTTAAAACATAATAATCTAATCCTTTCTCTATAAGAAAAATCCAAACTTTGCCACAAAATCTTTTATGGGAGCTTCCCTTTCTTAGCCTAAGATCAATAAAACCTTCAAGAAACAAATAGAGAGAATCAAAAAATGAAAAAAGATACACACCCAAATAGTATTTTTGTATCAAGCACGTTTCTGAACTAATAAGATAGAGTCTTCTTGTGTCAACTGAGATAAAGGAAAAGGATTGAGTGTTTAGAAGGAGAAAGCTAAGAATCCTTCGTGTTTAGAAGCAAAGGTGAAACAGAGTTAAAAAAAGGAGGGGATTAAAGATGAAGAGTAGATAGATATGAATATAATGAAGTGGTTGAAGGTGGGCGCAATATATATACTGAAGACACGCCTATACATATAAAAAGGTCTATGTATAGAAAGAATAAATCAAAATGTATAAACGTCCAAATAAATGTACTTATTATTATTTATGTGAACCTATTTGACTGTGTATACGTAGTTTATGAAAAAATAAATAATTTTGAAATTTGTGATACTAAATGGTAGAGAGAACTTTATTTATAGTCCATCTGGCAAAATAAATATCATCTAGTAGCCCACAAATTGATCCATACAAATTATAGCCTAAAAATAATAACAAGTGCTAGAAGGAAACCTCATTGATTGAATTTTCCCGTAGGAAAATGAAACATAGCAGTTTAAGAGGATGATCAAATTTACATGCTTTTATTCGAAAGAATTAGAGAGAGAATTCATTCTCTCACAAGAATGAAAATGAATCCGTTGAACTATCTAGAATGAAGACCCACTATTGATATATTGGGCTTCAGTTACTCCAGACCGCCAAAAATATAAAAATGGACTTTTTGTGTTACTGGCCCAAGTGAAAATTATAGCCAATACAAGCTAATTAAATAAAACTTTACAAGATGGGATCAGTATTTGTGCTTAGGTTTAGATGCTAAATAATCCATTAGCTCAACCCCCCCCCCTCAAGTTGGAGGGGGAAACCATCTTCAACTTGCCCAAAAGATCATGATGAACAGTTCCAGGAAAAATTTTTGTGAGGATATCTGCTAACTGTTGAGAAGTGGGAACATGAGAGAGAGAAATCATCCCATCAGAAAGCTTAGTCCGAATAAAATGACAATTAACCTCAATGTGCTTGGTCCGCTTATGAAAAACTGGATTCTTGGCTATATGTAGAGCAGCATGGTTATCATAAAATACAGAAAAAGGAAGTGACACAGAAATACCAAGGTCAGTGAGCAGTCTAGAAAACCAAGACAATTCAGCAATCACCTTACTAATAGCCATGTACTCTGCTTCAGCAGAAGATATGGACACCACTGGTTGTTTTTTGGACTTCCAACTTACCAAGCTACCCCCTAAAATCGCACAGAAACCAGTAACAGACCTGCGAGTATCAGGACAAGCTGCCCAATCATTGTCTGAAAAGGCATGTATAGAAAAGTCAGGAGAGTTAGAATAGAAAAGCCCCAAATCCACAGTTCCCTTAAGGTACCTAAGAACATGCAGGGCAGCAGACATGTGAGGAATTTTAGGAGAGTTCAAGAACTGACTCAAATGTTGTACAACAAAGCAAATCTCAGGTCTGGTATGTGTAAAAAAATAGGAGCTTGCCAATCAGGCTTCTATACTTGTCAGGAGACGAGAACAAATCACCAGAATCAGCATATAGTTTGGTATTAAGGTCTAATGGACAAACTACAGGAGAAACAGCAGCACAATAAAATTGTTGCAACAAGTCAGATACAAATTTCTTTTGATTAAGAAGTACTCCACCAGGAACTACAGACACCTCAATTCCCAGAAAGTAATGTAAAGATCCCAAGTCTTTAATCCTAAACTGATTATCCAAGAAATGTTTTAGTGTAGAAATTTCTGTTGCATCATCTGTAGTGATAATAATATCATCCACATATACTGCTAAAAGCACAAGATACCCAGGTTGACCCATTAAAAACAAAGAGTAATCATTCAGAGAGTGTATATAACCTCTTGAATACAGAGCTTGAGACAATTTGGCATACCATTGCCTTGAAGCCTGTCTTAACCCATAAGAGATTTTTTCAATTTGCACACAATGGGAGTGGAAACAGATGGAACAGTAGGATCACAAATACTCAAACCTGGAGGTAGTTTCATATACACTTCCTCATCTAGGTCACCATGCAAGAATGCATTGTTGACATCAAGTTGAAGAAGATCCCAATGTTTCTTAACAGCCACAACAATTAAGCATTTGACAGTTGACATTTTAATCACAGGGGAAAATGTTTCTGTGAAATGAACCCCCTCAATTTGGGTGTCTCCTCTAATAAGAAACCTAGCTTTATATCTTTCAACACTTCGATCATCCCTATATTTGATCTTATAGACCCACTTGCAACCTATGGGCTTCTTACCAGGAGGAAGGGGAACAACATCCCAAGTGTGGTTGGCATCCAATGCATCAAACTCCTTTCTCATGGCATCCTGCCAAGCTGGAATTGAAGCAGCTTGAAAATAATAAAGAGGTTCAGATTCCAAAGTAGAAGTAGAGGAAGAAGATCCAGAAAAGGAAAGGAGTTGACACACATAATATTTGAGATAAGAAGGAGTGGTGTGTTTCCTTCCAGATCTTCTGTTGACATTAGGGTGTGTAGGGGAAAGAATAGCAGGAGGTGGAATATCAGGATTAAAGGATGGACTGGAAGTAGAAGGAACAGGTTCAGAAAATGGTGAGTCGGGAACAAAAGAATGAGCAAGACTAGAAGTAGAAGGAAAAGATTCAGGAGGAGAAGGAACATGAGAACAAGTTGGGACAGAAATGTGTGTCCCAGAATTCTGCTGATCAGAAGAAGGGACAATAGGAGGTGGAAAAGAGAAAATAGAAGGACTACAGGTAATATTAGAATTAGTTACAAAAGGAAAAAATGTTTCATTAAACACAACATCCCTGGACACAAAACACTTTTTGGAAGCTAGATCATACAACTTGTAACCCTTTTTGGCAAAAGGATATCCTAGAAAAACACATGAAAGTGCTCTAGGTTTTAGCTTATCTCTTTGTGGAATGGGGACAATAACATAGGCAAGACAACCAAATGCTCTCAAATGTGAGTAATTATGAGTCTTACCATATAACACTTTACAAGGGGATTTGTTTTGAAGAGTCCTGGATGGTATCATATTAAGTAAGTATGTAGCCGTTAATAAACAGTCCCCCCAAAAGGATATATGCAGCTTGGACTAAAAAAGTAAAGCTCTACAAGCTTCAAGAATTGTTCTATGTTTTCTTTCAACAACACCATTTTGTTGAGAAGTGTGGACAGGTAGTTTGATGGTTAATGCCCTCTTGGTTGAAGAAAGAAGTACCATCAAGACTAGACCCTAACTCCAAGGCATTATTACTTCTTATAGTTTGGACAGTAGTACTAAACTGAGTTTTAACCATAGACAAGAAGAGCTTAATCATGCAAAAAGAATTGCTCTTAGACCCCACTAGATGTGTGCAGGTGGCCCTGGAAAAATTATCAACTATTGTAAGAAAATATCTTAAACCAGAGGAAGTTGGTGTGTGGTAAGGACCCCAAGTATCTACATGAATTAATTGGAAAGGTCTGCTTGTACTGATGGAACTATCAGGGAAAGGAAGCCTAATTTGCCTAGCCACAGGACAAATAGAACAAGGAAATGGTTGTTTAGAAGCAAGGGAAAATGACAAAGCAGAAATGTGTTTCATATTTGCAAAAGAGATGTTAGCAAGTCTTACATGCCAAATGAAATTCATGTCATTTACATCAGGAGTATTACAAATGGAGCTATTTACATTTGAAGGTAAAGCAACAGTCTTAGAGCTGGAAGAACAAACATGATTACAAGAATTAGAGAAAGAACACACAGAAACAGACTTGCAACAATTAGAAGAAGAATGTGAAGGTGGAACCGAAGCAAGCTTGTACAGACCAGCCTCCTCTTTACCAGGATCCAGAGGCATCCTCAGAGAAGGGGCATGTAACATGTGAAGAAAACAAGAAGTTGCAGTAAACAAGACTATACAGTGCAACTGTTTTACTAGTTTGTGGACAGAGATTAAGTTGCGTTGGAAAGAAGGAACAAACAACACATTATGAAGAGTGGTGAATGGAGTTAAAGCAAAAGATCCTGTGGAAGTCACTTTCACTTTGTATCTATTGGGAAGAGTTACAAGATAAGGTATAGCTAAGGGTGTGATATTAAAGAGTAAACTTTTACTAGATGTCATATGGTCAAAAACCCCTGAATCTATTATACATGTGATAGAATTAATTTGAGTAAGCATACAGAGTTTGGAATCAGAAACAAGACTCTCAGTTAGCATAGTACCAGCAAAGTTGGTAGTACACATGGGAGTAAGAGCCTGAGCATTGGAGTCTCCCAACTGAGTCTGTTGTAGCAAAGACATCAGTTGATCATATTGTTGTCTTCTCAAACCTGGAATCACAGACCCTTGAATTACCAGTAAGATCAGATGTGTGCCCTTCAGAAGGGTTGAAGTGAGCACCAGTAGTTACATGAGCAGCATCAGTTTTCTTTCCTTTGTTAAACTTGGGGCTTTGTGGATACCCATGAAGCTTGTAACACTTATCAATTAAGTGCCCAGACTTCTTGCAGTATTTACAGAACAAAGAGCCCTTGGTTTGGTCAAAATTAACTCTTTGTGTAAACTGTCTGAGAGAAGAAGAGTTGGATACTGCAACTTGATTCATTCCAAAAGAAGATGCAGGATTTTTGTTTGTATTAACATTGAAAGACATAGAATCAGGATTGAATAGGGAGATGGATTGGACTTGTCTTTGTTTCTCATCATTGAGGAGTATTTTATAGGCACTGTCAAGAGTAGGGGAAGGTTGCATCATCAACAAGTTGATCCTTACCCCCATATATGTCTCATTAAGACCCATGAGAAATTGGAACACCTTATTCTCTTCATCCTCCTGTATGATCCCATTTTTGGCAGCACAAGTGCACCTTTGGCCATGATTTGTACACACTATTCCCAATTCATCCCATAACCCTTTGAGTTTGTTAAAATATGATGATATATCTAAAGGACCTTGAGAAGTATGAGTAAGTTCTCTTTTGAGTTCAAACTTTTAAGTCCTATTAGCTGTACCATATCTAGCTTGCAGTTGTTACCATATTCTTTGTACAGTCTCAAAATACTGCACACTCTTAGCTATCTGCGGAGATAAGGAGGCAGTCAACCAGGAAATCACCATATTGTTGCATCTGTCCCACAAATTTTGTTCAACCACATTAGTATCTGGTCGGGGACAGGTACCATCAACAAAAGCAATTTTATTCTTAGCGGATAAGGCCACTATCATCTTCCTCTTCCAACCCCTAAAACCACTACCCAAAAAAGGAACAGGAACAAGGGAAACACCAGGGACATCGGAAGAGTGGACATAGAGAGGACTCGTATGATCAATAGAGGAAGCACTAGTAACATTCATATCTACTATCATGAATAACAGTGAAGTAGAAATCGATTCAATTTCTGCCAAAAATTCGACACACTAGATTTTCACCAGAAAACACACGCAAAATCCCTAATTAGGAGTGAGAATAGATTTACCCAACTTCTTCGTTGCCGGAGAAGAACAACCTTCAGTATACAATCAAAACCCTATCTCCGAGTGATAGAAACCCAAAACTTGTGACTCCGCCAGAATCAAGCTCAAAAAGCGTTGAAAATCTACCCAAAACGTCGAGTTCAAGAGAATGTCAACAGATGAAACCAGAAGAGGCTTCGATTCACCAGCAACCAAAAAACACACAGAAATTCGATTCACCAGTAAAACCTCAACAAAATTGAACCGAGTTGACGAAGAATGAAGGCGAAACGTCCTAAAATCAACGCTCTGATACCATGAAAACATAGCAGATTGAGAGGAGGATCAAATTTACATGCGTTTATGTGAAAGAATCAGAGAGAGAATTCATTCTCTCACAAGAATGAAATGAATTCGTTGAACTATCTAGAATGAAGACCAATTATTGATATATTGGGCTTCAGTTACACGAGACCACCAAAAATATAAATATGGGCTTTTTCTGTTACTGGCCCAAGTGAAAATTATAGTCCTAAAAAACTACAAGCTAACGAAATAAAACTTTACAAGATTGGATCAGTGTTTGTGCTTAGGTTTAGAGGCTAAGTAATCCATTAGCTCAACAGAAAATCCTAAATCTAAGAAGATCTGGACTTTTACCCGTTAAAACAACAGCAAAATGCCGAAAAATTCTAGAACCGACCAGATCTAAGAAGATTTGGACTTTTACCTGTTAAATCAACATCAAAGAAAAAGAAAAAGGGTATATGCAAACATTTATTATCAGCAACATAGAAAAAACAAAAAGCAAAACAATTATAAAAATAGAAAAGAAAAGGTATCCTCGGAGTTGAATATGTTCAAAATCAAGGTCTTAATCGTGATTTTCACGAAGGACATGGGTATGGAGAGCAATCAAGAGGTGGTGCAAATGATAGGAATAGATCCTCGATTTAGTGCTCTTCTTTTGCAATAAATCGATGAGTGCGTAGATCTCAAGGTGTATATGCAACATCAAGCATTGGAGTTCTTCAAGAGTGATAAAATGCTGAAAATGTCTTCATATTCTGCTTGTCCAGTTGAGAAGGGAGCCCGAGCTTTAAGTATTCTTTGTGACATATTTCTTGCAAATTTTCCTGTACATCAACATTTTAGCAGCAACAACCTATAGGGAAGTAGAGGAAATCGAGAGCAGCAGTGTGTAGCATAAGGCAACGAGATAGACACTCTTGTCTTATTTCTCTGATTTTGAAGATAATATTTTGAAGATCTTTGGCTAAAAATTTAAAACTCCGACGATTTTGTTACCATTTTCGGCAGCTGTGAAGCCATGGACGTCAGTGGCTGGTTTCTCAATAAGAGGAAGAACAGAGGAGATGACTATGGAAAAAGTTGAAATATCCACAAAATAAACTGTTATTCTATAAATATTATACAAAATAGACTGTCACTATTTAATTTATATACAAATATACTATCACTATACAATTTATATACAAAATAGAGTGTCATTATACAAAATACATACAAAATACAAAATGTATGAGAAACTAAGTAGACTGTCATTATACAAAATATGTATAAAATAGACTATCACTATATAAAAATATACTAAATAGACTGCTACTATACAATTTATATATAATTAGTTGTCACTATATAAAATAGACTGTCACTATACAAAATAGATAGTTACTATACAAAAAATATACAAAATAGACTGTCACTATTCTTCATCTTGCCCGCTTTCAATTGATGACTGGCTATTATATAAGCGTTGACTGAAGCCCCTATGCAGGGGCTCGGCTCCCGAACCGTACGTGAGCTGTCTCGTACGGCTCTTCCTAAGAACTTGAAGCCCCCTCTCTCTAAATAGAAAAAAATGCCTTTCGCGTTCGCCCTCCTATTCAACGGGGCTATTAGAGAAGCAGATACAAATAGACTGTTATTATACAAAAAATATACAAAATAGACTGTCACTCTGCAAAAAAATATATAAAAATAGATTGTTATTATACAAAATATCCAAAAAGAGACTGTTATTATACAAAAAATATACAAAATTGACATTTCATATATGACCTACTTTACATGTTTCATTCGATTTTTAGCTAATACTTATTAGATCCAGAAGTACAAAATACAATTTAAAAAGGTTGCTCTATTGCACTAGATAGGGCTCGAACTTACAACCTTCAGCTTAGGAAATAGGTAATCTATCCACTAAGCTACAAGCTCTTTTGTTGTTATACTCATTCTTTTCAGCTACTATATTCAATAGGTTTGGGCCGAATGCCCATTTTTGTAAGTGAGATAAAATATGGGCTATTAAAATTTTGAGAAGCTATAAAGGGTAGTTTTCTCTATTAAATAAGTCAAAAAGGGCTCAGAATATTTGTTTAGTTATAAAAATTTCTCATTAAGGATAAAATTATAAGTTTAAACTAAATTGTTACCAAATTTAAAAAGAAATTATTCTTTTTAGAAAAAATCAAAAAAAGAGAAAAATAGATTAATTTGTCACTTGTTCTTATGGATGGTAAGTACACAGCGGAAACTCAAAGTAGGGCCCTCGTCTTTGTCCCCTCTCCGACGTGGCACTTAGGGGGGTTGCGTACGCCGTTTGTGCGACTCCGTTTTCTTCCTTTGGATTTTTCCTATTTCTGTTTGCGTAGGTGGCGTTTAGATTTTTGATTTAAGCTTTTGGAAAATCGGTTTCTTGAAAACAAATTTTAAAGAAAGTTATATGCGTTGGAATAATTCTTGATAAAAATATTTTATGGAGTAGACGTAAAAAATAAAAAACACATGGAGACTTAAATCTATGATATATATGCGTTTACGGTCGAATGTGATCTATATGCTTAAGAGGTCGTCTAAAATTCGGGTCCAGATAAGATCAAGTTCGAGCTCGAGGGTCTAGACCCGAGTTCGAGGGCGGAGCATAATGCATACCGAGGTCGAGTGTGCTGGACCTCGAAATAGTACCCTATGGATTTGTACCCAAACAAATTAGATTCCTTCCACGTACCCAAAGTCATGGAACAGATCCCGGAATATGATTGTACGATTTCGTGCTAAACGGTTAAACAGCTGTGCCAAGAATATTCCTTACTATAAATAGAAATATTCCTTATTTAGGACTCCTCTATTATATAAAGCGAACCTCAAACTTTTCTAGAATATCTTATCGTCACGGAGAAATAAGATACCTTTTACCTTTTTGCCTACTGTTTATGACTATTGTCCTTTAGCTCCATTGTTCTTACTTTATTTTCATTACTTAACTGTCTTTATTGTCCTAAGCCACCTCGAGGCCAAAGCTCGATGTTATTGTTGTTAAGTAATATTGGTTTGGTTCACTTCTATCTTTCATTTTTACTTTATGTTTCTTGATTATTAATTAATATTGAACTAAATCACGTATCTTTAAAATCATTAATCAAATTTAATTGTCACTCGTATTTTCGAGGTAAACAATATATCAATTTAATACCATAGTAAATTATGTATTCATTTTATTTAAAGCTTAAATATTAGAGAGCACATATTTTTCATTCCTTAATCATATCTTAAACTTGTTTGTTGGTCTTTATGAATGACTATCTTTGAATGTTTCAACTTTGTAATTAATATTTTGGTTGATTTTCAAAAATAAAAATATATTTTTCGATTCAATTGATAAACATTTTTCTTTATGGTTTTAAGAACTTTTATAAAATCGTCTAAAACCTAAAGTGCTATTTTCTTTCTTTAATTTTTTTGGTTGCTTTAGCACAGTAATATTTGATAAGAGCAAGCTAAGATTACATTAAAATTTTATCATATGCCTCACATAATTGACATTAATTATGTGATAATTTGTTTCGTTTCACCACAAAGTGAATCTAATTCTTACACATTTAGGTTCATTGAACCTTTGGTCCATTTTGTTGTGACACAAAATAAAGACTTACACAACTAGTGTCAGATATGCGAGGCACAAAATAAAAATTTCGGGATTATAAGTGCATAGGGTAAAATTTGTTTATATTAAGTGATCAAATGGTAGTGTGACGCGTGGATGTGAAGACAGGCAGAAGATAAATCGTGTAACAACCAGTACCGGGAACACCAACTGCCATCGGTATCGGATGGATGCCGAAAGGAGCACAACCAACATGAGCAGATCGAATGTGTTCCATCGGAAAGCATTTAATGAAGAATATTTCTTGGCATAAAATGGGCAGCCATTTCAGAGAATATTTGCATTCATAGCATATCGTTACGTATTCATCAATGGCCCACTTTATTGTCATTTATGAGAGGCTGGATCCTAGGATTTTGTTTCCCTAGGTCTAACTATAGATAGCAGGCTCAACAAACATTGTAACCACACATAAATCTTTGGTAAATCTTATGCTACATTTTATTCTCAAGCTAAATAAAATATGTTTATTTTCTGTTTTACATTGTCCTTATTTCTATCCTTGGAGGCATTGCTCCCGGAGCCAGGCTTGTCATTTCTTTCGATTCTAATCACTAAGTCTTACTTTTAATTAAATTTATTTATTATTTTGGATCAAATCAATTCGTTTGTATAAACTACGTAACAAATTAGGCTGTACCGTTTTATGGGTACACAACAAGTCTTGCTTTCTTTTAGTTGTCCGTAATGTCATGAGTTCAAAGGGCGAAAACTTAATCTCTTTGTAGAAATGCAAAAGAAAATTAATCAAATGCATGCCTTTTTTCTCGATTGTTTGAGCCTTAGAAAGTGCAAATTGGGTAAAAATTTACCCACACTAGGTGTTTGCACCCATCAAATAAACAAATAATGCATGTCATATTATTTAACTACAAATATTAGTCTTTAATCATAGTTAATTACCATTTTTTGACCAAAAGATATCAAAATCCTTCTGATTAAAACAATTAATAATAATAATGAGGTCAATCTTAGTCAAGCACAATAAAATCTAGATCAAATGATGGAATGAGTAAGCAAACGAAAGATATAACAAGTTTATTTAAAGAGATCAAATGCTCATAAATGCGAAGACTTAAATGCGCAAGTAGAACTATTACGGGTGTCACGATAATCAACACACACCCTAGTTTTACCATCCTTATTTGGTACGGGCACAACATTAGCTAACCAGGTGAGGTATCGTGTGACCCGAATGACTTTTGCCTCAAACTGCTTGGTTACGTCCTCATTAATTTTAGCACTCACATCAGTTTTGAATTTCCTCAACTTTTGCTTAACAGGCGGGCAAGCTGGGTCAGTAGGTAACTTATGGACTACCAAATCAGTGCTCATCCGGGCATGTCATCATAGGACCTTGCAAAGATAGCTTTACATTCAAGCAACACTTCAATTATTTCTTCCCTAAGTTGTGGCTCCAGATGGACACTTATTTTTGTTTCTCTGACATTATCCAGGCTTCCTAAGTTGATTGCCTCTATGTCATTAAGGTTTTGTTTGGGTTTCTCTTCGAATTGGGTTACCTCTTTACTGATCTCATCCCATGCCCCTTCCTCATCACACCCTGGTTCATCTTCATGTTCTATTTCCTGAATTATTATTTCTGAGCTAGACCTGTTTTGAAGGCTGGGTCGAGGAGTCCTTATGCATGTCAGATCACTGGATCCATCATAAAAATAACTCTACAAAAAAAGAAAAGAAGGAAGAGTAAAGAGAAATGGAAACTATCAACATTGCTGCAAGGGAAATTGCATTTCATTAGGATTAAAGGTAACAAAGTTTACACATTAAAACGGATGAAAATGACAACTGAATTAACAACTTTGACACTAATCCAAACTAGACTTAAAGGAAAATCAAAGCCGACTACCACGACTCCCTCTGAGTGGGAAGAGGAGTGGCTTCCCAGTTGTTGATTTTGAGCAAACACCTGGTAGACCCATGGCCCTTTGCTGTCCTTAGATTCAATGAAAGGAACGATCACGTCACCTGGAGTACACTGATTATCTTCAACATGCATGACAATCTCTTGCCTGTCCCATTCAAATTTGACCATCTGATGCAGTGTAGATGGCACTACTTTGGCTGCATGAATCTAGGGCCTGCCCAACAACAGATTATAGAAGATTGATACATCCAGCACTTGGAATACCATGGTGAACTCAACGAGCCCTATATCTACTTCTAGCATTATATCCCTACGGTGTCTTTGCCTCTGCTTTCGAATCCTCGAACACAAATGTTATTCTTGCAGACACTTTCATTTTCCACCTTCAGCTTGGTCAATGTGGCTAGTGGAAAAATATTTGCACTGGACCAGTTGTCAACTAGAACTTGGGTGACCACAACATCTTCACATTTCAATATCAGATAAAGATCCCGGTTGTGCTCAGTATCCTCCATAGGCAATTCATCGCTAGAGAATGTGACTCGGTTTACCTCGAATATCTTGTTTGCAATTTTTTCCAAATGGTTCACTGTTATCTTATTTGGGACATGAGCCTTATTCAAAATCTTCATCAACGCCTAGCGTGTTCGTATGAGTGGATTAGTAAAGACAACTAAGAAATCTGGGCCGGTTTCTTCCTCAACTGTTCTATGATAAAGTAGTCTTGCATTTTCATTTTCTTCAAAAATTCTTCTGCCTCTTCTTCCGACACAACCTTCTTCACTGGTTCTGGGCTATCTCTAGCAAGCCTTCCCTTTCTCAATTCTTCTGGGGCAAAGTACCTTCCTGATCGGGTAAAACCTCGTGCCTCACACACTTCATCTCTCACTTTTTCCCATTATACATCACTACTGCCTATTCAGATCTCCAAGGAGTGGCTTTTCTGTTGATGATGTGTGGTTGGATCACTAGTCTCACGATAACTGGCTCGATGCGGACACCTTCCACAAATATGATTCTTTCTCTAACTGCCCCATGTACTGTTACTGTTGCCTGTTCTTGCTTTGTCGTAACTGCGCATGCTGAGTTCCCTTGAACTATGACACCTTTTCTACCTCCTTTTGCCCCGACTACTAGCTTTTCACTACCAGCGACCTCGGTTGGCTTACACTCACGGGCTTTGATCATAATTACCATTTGTGAAGGCCTTTTGGACCCTCCCTTTCTCTCCACAATTTCAATCATGTTGGTTTCCTGATGGGCCGGCAGCCGATTTTGGTTAATATTAGGCGCCTCTAGAGTATGCACCTCAATCCTGTGGGAGTCAATAAGTTCTTGGATAGCGTTCTTTAAATACCAACATTTTTCGGTGTCATGCCCAGGTGCACCAGAACAGTATTCACAACTGACTGAATAATCTAAATTCCTTGGGGGAGGATTTGCCAGTTTCGCTTCAATTGGTCTCTACATGTCCAGTTGTCGCAGCCTGTGGAATAGGCTAGTGTAAGATTCTCCTAGCGGAGTGAAAGTATTCTTTTTCTGTACCATCTTATTTATCAGGGCCGGATTGCCGCGGAAGACGGTCCTTTGGGGTTGTTGGTAAGCTGTTGGAGGCGTTTAATGATTTTGTTGATTTGGGTAAGTGTTTTGAGGGGGTGGCGCACGCCATTGTGCATGAGCGGGAGGTTGGGTATATGCTTGCGCGTGATGGACTGAGAAGCAAGGTTCTGGTGGTGGATAGTAATGTTGTGGCGGGCTATATGGAGCATGTGGGTATGTGTGGTTGTGAGTACGTGGCTGGGCGTAATGAGATGGTGCCCGAGGTCTAAACCAAGTCCCACCCTCTACTGTCGCTACTTCCTCTTTCTTCTTTTTCCCAAAGGTTCCCCCAGCTCCACCCTGGATGGCTTGAGTAGTTGCCGTAATTGCAGAGTATCTCATGATTTTATTGGATTTAAGGCTCTCCTCAACCATACTTCCCATTTTGACCACTTCGTTGAAAGACTTCCCACTGCTGATACCAAATTCCCAAAGTAGGTAGGTTCCAAAGCCTGTAGGAAATAGTCGACCATCTCACTCTCCTTCATGGGAGGATCAACTCTGGTTTCTTGTTCCCTCCACCGGAAACCGTACTCCCTGAAACTCTCGTTATGTTTCTTCTCCAGCTTTGTCAAGGATAGACGATCTGGGACAATCTCGAGATTATATTGAAAGTGGCAGGCAAGCACTTGCGCCAAGTCATCCCAGGTATACCACCGATTGGGATCCTGTTGAGTATACCAATTCAGTGCCGACCCACTTAAACTCTGGCTAAAGTACGCCATTAACAATTCCTCTTTTTCCCCTGCTCTCCTAATTTTGCTACAAAACCCTCTCAGATGCGCGACTGGATCGCCGTGACCATCATATAAATCAAATTTAGGCATTTTGAAACCTGGAGGCAACTGCACGTCCGGGAATAGACAAAGATCATTGAATGCCACGCTCACCTGGCCATCTAATCCCCGCATGTCTCTGAAGGATTGTTCCAGACTCCGGACCTTTCTAAGCACCTCTTCCTGCTTAGGAATTTTGATCGGTGTTTCTGCTCCCGTTGGGACATCATGACGGGGGGCATAGGAGTAAGGTTCCTGGGTCTTGTAAGCAGGTTCCGGTGGATAGTATTGAGGTTCATAAGCTTGAATCAGTGGTTCACTTGATGACCTATGTAGTGTAGGAGGCGGAGGTGCCACATAGATAGGAGCGATTGGCGGGGGAGGGTGAGGAGTGACATTGGGTAACGGGGCTGGTGGCTGAGAGGTAGTACCTTGATGCTGCAATATATAGGAAAACTTGGAGGTGGATCAGTGGCAGACTAGTCAAGTTTTTGGGCCAGTGGCGGGATGAAGGTTGGATTGGCAGGATAGGTCGGGGGAGGCTGTCCTCTTGCCCACGCTTGGTACATCTCGGCCATTTCGTGCTTAAGCTTATACATTTACTCCTTCATAACATTAGCATCCAATTCCTCTGCCTCCTTCGAGGGGTCAATAATGCTGACATCAGCTTCTTGATTGGCCATGACTTTTTTGCTTTTCGACCGCATGTTGTAGGAGTGGGTTGCCAGAGTGCCCCGAGTACTAATCACCTTTCTGATTTGGAACAGGAATCACAAAACCAAAAACTCATTAATGGTTAGGTTCTAGCACATATCGGCCACATATGGGATATGCATGCACATAACCGACAGTCGATCTCTACGTGCATTGGTTGCTTGCGTCATCTCGACTTTTATTTGCGAAGCCTTCTTTTGTTTTAGCCTTATTCTCTCCCTCTCCCATATTTATTCACTTTCTCTTTTTCTTATTCATTCATGGTCGAATCCTATATAGATTGCCTAAGTATCATGTCCCCGCACGAATCAGACCGAGCGTAGTTCTTGTAAATAAAAAGCGAAGCATAACATATTCTGAAAAGTTTCCTTTTTTATAACAACAAACTTCGATTACAAGGGCTCGAAAGGTGGCAGACTAAACAAGAAACTATCAAGCTTTGATAAAACGAACTACAGACTTGAAAAACAACTAACTATGTATATAAAGAAAATAAAGACTCCTGGCCAGACTTTAAAACATATTTTGACGAAAGGCAGTGTAATACTTATGTATACATCAATGCTTCAAGCGCTTCTGGGCCTCGCGGGGCATCATTCGGCCTTGCCACTGGCTTGCGTGCTAAACTCCCTTAGAGGTGGTGGAGGTCTTCCATCACTTGCCGGACAAAGGTCATGGCAGTGGCAAAGAACATGGATCTTGTCATATCCTTGCAATGGTTGCACTTTGTGGTTATGTAGTCTGCGATTGCCCATACTCTTTCCCTAATAACACCCTTTTCTTGCAACAAACGCCCAATTTCTTCATTCCTAGAGTTCCTGATTCAGAGTTCGCTCGGCTACCTGATTCAGTTCCTGGAATTTCCTCAAATCCATCTCCAACCTTGCTATCGCTGCATAACAATGTTCTCTCTCGATTTTTAGGTCCCCGACTTGCTTGGCTACTCTGCTCTCAACCATGATGACTCTCCGTTTTAACCCACCAACCTCATCATTATGCTTTTCCTTTAATTTCTCAATGACATGACCTCGTTCCTCCGCACTTTTGGCTAATTATATCCGAATCCTGGATAGCTCGCCCTCCGCCTTGTTCAAGTCAAAACCATATTCGGTCACTTTTCGCCTCAAATGATCTATGAGTTTTTCATCCTTTTTGCTCATGGGAGGATTTTCTGCGGCTTATTTTATCTTCTAGATTTGGGCTTGCAGCGTCTCATTTTCTTTGGTTAATCTTTTCTTTTCTCCCTCATCTGCTGCGAATTGCAAACCATTTTCAAATTGAAAATCTTTGACATGTTTTTCTAATTTTCCTATGGTGGCCTTGTACTCTTTTCCTTGGCTAGCCAGTCCTATTGTTCCTGTGATGTTTCAATGAACTCCTGGAGGTGAGGCCTTTTGGGTGGTCTCTCAAACTCAATTTCTCTCCTATGCTAAGCAAGGTATACTGGTGACACTTTGCCTCTGGCCCGATCCTGTATGCAAGTGTTGGCGGTTAGGTATTGCCATTCGATCCCCATCTTGCGAACCATTGCTTCGGGGAACTGACCATCAAGCCCAATCTTAACTACCCGGATGCTAAGATATTTGTCTTTTGGCACTATCTGGCATCTTCCGAGTTGTATCAAGACCCGATGCGGGGCATAAGGCTGGATACTCCTAAGACCCATCAAGAGAAAATGAGCTTTTGTTGCCGGTATGTACACGATATTATCCATGGACAACCACCCTTGTGTCTATTCTATTTGACTGGCAGTGAGGGACTGGAAGTAAGAAGTCCATCTTGCTACACCTTTAGGTAAGCTGAGCCTTTCCATTATTGTGTGAAACTCCTCTATGTAAGTTTTTCCGGTGGACCCATAACTCATGAATTAAGAACGGTGGCATAGATGCTCAATCATCCACATTTGCAATAATAGATTACACCCCTAAAATACATCGTTTCCGGCTTTGCAAGCTGTGAGAGCGCGAAAGATCACGGCTACTATCATGGGCGCGAGTGTGCACTTGGGCTGCGTGCGTAGAGTGCTAGCAACCCCTGCTATCTTTATGTCAATATTCCCATCCTTTCTTGGAAATACCAGAAGCCCCAGAAAAGCTACCATAAAAGCGAAGCGTCTGTGTTCTTCCCATTTGACACGATTTCCCTTTCTGTAGATTTTGTTTTCTAGATTGTTGAATCTCTCTATGTGACCATATCTTGTATACAGGAATGAAAAAGTGCGAAACCCTGCTGCCAAGTTCGAATCATGTTCCACTCTGCTTATCTTCAAGGTATCTAAGAATTTATCCACCGTTATCACTCTTGGAGCAACCAAATACCTCTAAGGAAGCTCCCCATTTCCAATATATCCCGCTATTTCTTCCAACGTTGTAATGAGTTCAAAGTATGACAAGTGAAACACATTGTTTGCCGTGTCCCAGAACGTAACTAATGCTCTTATGATGTCTCCTCGGGGTACAATCTCCAATAACCCGGGGAGGCCCCCTAAATATTTCTTTATCTCATCTTTCCCTTCCCTGCCTAAATCATTCCACCACAACAACAGCTCCAAAGGGATTCGGCTTACAAATGAAGAAGGTCCGGTTTGGACTGTGTTCATCCTGCACATTTATTAAGGTGAATTAGCAACTTCTAATTGTATTCTGTTTGACTTCAAAATCAAAAAGAATTTTCTTTTGAAACTTATTTTCCAAAACCATAAGTCCAGCTTCGCGAATACGACCTTTTAGAACTTCCAGAGGAAGCGTTCAAGGCTGTGTCCGATAGCTTGCCAAAAATACTATAAAGACTCAAAGGTGGCCGTTTGTGCAAAATAAGCCTTCCGGTGTCCCCTTTGGGCATATTTGGCTATTTTTGACAATAGCAACGTCGCCCTATTTATTTATGACGGCAAATGTAAATTTGAAAATTATTTTGGCTATTTTTGCACAAGGGAGGTTGGACCCGGTGGGGGTTGCCTACGTATCCCACACTGGGTGAGAATCAAAACGGCGTAGCTTGGGCAAAATAGTTTGTCAAAACCAAAACTTTGTTGAAAAGCCCTATTTTCTTTTTGTTTTTCCTTTTCCTCTTTTACAAAAAACCAGCAACATTTTGGCGCTATTTGAGCTTATAAGACAAATGATAATCACAGTCAACCCTAGTACCACTTATGTTCTTAATTTTCTTTCCTTATTCACAAGTCGGTCAACAAGAAAATCCAAAACAACTAAATGCACAAGTAGCACGTAAGATGCATCAGGATGGCCTTTGCATTTTAGGCCACCTGTCCTAGATAGATCTAACCCCTGTGTTGAGTCTCCTAAGTCAAATGCACGTGATGCAAACAAACGTTCCTACTAGGGATCTGTCATGAGGTTTTGTTATGCTAAGTTCATTACCTGGGTATTTGTTCTAGACTGTGTACATGAGTGGACAACTTGAATCGAGGAGGGGGCTACGTACCGGGGACCCGCAAGATCGTCCGGCTTTGTAACTTGTCCGAGTCTCTTTCTTATTTCAAGGTGTGGCACTAACAGAATAGGGAGTCTCGACCAGCGAGCACATCCCCGAAGATAAAGAGAGAAGGGTTTCATAACAGTTTATATACAGTCCAAATAAAATCAAAGAGGTAAAACAATCATTTTGCACATTAAGTCAACATGTAAAATCAAATAATAAACAAAGCCAAATACAACAATTATTCTAAGCTTGAATTCTTGAACCCTGAACCAGATATTCTAGGTTCCCTCCCCAGCACAGTCGCCAGAGCTTTCACACCTCCTTTTTGGCTACTACAACTCGGTGAAGGGCGTAGATAAGAGAGTTTTTCCAATTAATGGACAATTTAAATGGGATTCAATTATTTATGAGAATTTTAGAGTCGCCACTTCGGAGATTTATGATGTCTCAAGTCACCGGTTGGAATCCTGATTCGAGGAAATAATGACTCTGTTTAACAGTCCGCGAACCAGAAATCCGAGTAAGGAATTCTGCTAACCCGGGAGAAGGTGTTAGGCATTATCGAGTTCCGTGGTTCTAGTAAGGTCACTCAACTATTATATTTGGCTTAAATTATCTTATTTTCGAAAATGTTTTAACTTATGTGCTTTTTAACCTTAAACTGCATTTATTATTATTTTTAAAGAAAATTGCAACGTAAATATTTGCTAAACGACTCGTCTCAAATTCTATACATTTTAAGATCAGTATTTCAAAGGGGATAATGAAAAGTCTATTTGTCATTTGTCATGATTCCATCAGCTAACTATGAGGGCTCATTGTGATTACTACATCTAAACGGATTCAACTCATGTAACAACTAGGCCTCAGGCAAAGCCCAACCTGGCGTCCAGTCCTTGGTGCTCAAGAGCAAACCTTTTATTTAAGCTTTCCGTTGAAGTGGGCCAGTGCCTATTATTACATTTGGGCCCTAACATGGATCCAAGTTAAAGACGCAGGGAACTAGACGTATAATAGTTGGAGTTGGTTTGACATATTATCTAATTAACCCCAGCGATCTTGGTATTGCACAAATAGCCATTGCTGCTGGCATTTTCGCAAGTTGAATATAAACAAAAATCATCTATCAACTCATATCTAACTAACACTTAAGAATGAGCGACATACCTAAACTACAGGCGCATTGCATTATTAAATTGCCCCACTTTGAACGAAACTACATCACTAATAGTAACACTTTAATGAATTTAACAGTTGAAACAGTCCCATAATGTTTTTACAATGAGTATTAAAATGAATCAAAAACTAGTTAAAAATTAAACGACAGATTTTGGAAAATAGTGAAGTGCAACAACTTCATTTTATCTCATAATGGCTTGTACATGGATGAGCTTTAAGTAATGTACCTGGAAATCACAATGCAATAGGAAAAGAGGGACGCCAGCAGATTCAGCCACAACAATCAACAACAGAGATAGCTTATGACCCAGACGTATACCCCAAAGACCAATAAAAACCCTAGCAACTTCAGGTTTTCAACTTTCAAACCCAAGAAAGAAATGCAACAGTGAAAACAATGAGATTCCAAACAGGCTAGGACTACAGCAACTTCAGGACCAAATTTCTAAAAACCAAACTCGATTATTTCCATACTAATTGAGGCAAAAATGGTCTCAAAACATGATATGACCTAAGGTTACCAAAAATGAGCAATGGGATAGTAAAATTGCTAATGTTTCAAGAATTTTAGCTTCAGAATTCTGAGAGAGTTAAAGAGATACTTTTCCAGATTTTTCCAACCCCTTTTTTGAGTGACTTTAACCCCTTTATATAGACAAAGACTAGTTTATTGTGCTTTACCCTTAAGTCCCTATTTAATTTTCAGATATTACTTATTTGAACCCTTATTTCATGACTTGTTTCCCAAGTTACTGCAATAATACTATTGATTTTATATTAAAGACCCCTTCTAGAAGGGTCTAAGGACTTCTACCATTTTCTATCCTTTATATGTTACATATATTACCCTTGTTTGTTCCCAATATTACCACAAACAACCTGAAAGGTCCATATTGCCCTTAATGGTCTTAAATTTTTCAGAAATGACAATACAATTCCTGTGTTCCCCTTCAATTATCTATTTGGTGTCAATACTAATTTTCTAATCCTAACAGCTATGAACAATACAAATAACACTACTCAAAGACAAACAATCCAAATTCAGAAATCAAATTAGAAACTCAAACCTAATACAAGGGAAATTATTATTCAAAACTCAGCAATTGGTACTTCAAAACATGTAAGTCATTAATTGACATTGTAAACTTAAAATAATCAGGGGATCACTAATACTAATGAAAAATTATCAGAATAGTCCAGACCATTTTCTACTTTCACGAATTTAAAACAACATTCAGTTTCAGAGGTAAAGCGTGGTATTGCTGGAATCAAGAGAACTATAGAGGTTAAACAAAACCTATCACTCAATTTCACAAACAAAATTAACACCCATTCATCAATCAAACCAGTAATGACAAGTTTGAGATTTGTTAAGACCAATTAATTTTGCATTGACATGGAACAAACTTAAACTAATTACTAACACGAGAAGAAAAATAAAATAATAAAAAGACAAAAGAGGGAAAAATGGACTCACTAATTCCGGTCTTTGATTGGATTGCCTTCGAACTTGATTTTCAATTGCAGTTGTATGTTTATCTTGTCCAATATAGACATACCACATCAATTTGAAATCGAGTTCGAATATTTGAAGTTGTCCAAACAGGTCGGAATGCTGAACTATATCTCTGAGATTTGAGGGGTTTTTACTGGGATTTGGAGGACTTAGGCTTGGAATTTGGTGAGAGGAGTGTGGGTGTGGTTCTTGAGGGACATTGGACGGCAGCCACCGCCGTGCATGATGGAGCTGCCATCTTCAGGCACATATTTGACGAGTTTCAGACGTGTTCGAGAGTAACCAATGGCCAGGTTAGTGCAAGGAGGGTGAGGAGGTCCACTGGGGTTGATTTGGAGGTTGTTTGCCACCAGCTGCCGCCATAGACGGTGGAGCTGCCATGTTTAAAACGGATATTCGAGAAGTCCGGCGGTGATTTGAGGGGCGATCTCTATGGGATTGGGAAGAGGTAAGTGAGGGGGTTCTAGGGTGCAAATCTGTGAGGCATTGGCGTTACGCCAGCAGCGGCGGCGATTTCCGGCCAGCAGCGGACAGTGGTGTTAGGGCGGTTCAAAGGTTGTTGGTAGATTTGTACGAGGAAGACCTATTATGTCTCTAAGGCTATTACTCCGTGTTTGGAAAGGTTTATGTCAAAGGAAAGGCTCCACGTGAGCCGTTGGATGATGGATGATGGACGGTTCAGATCAATTCGAGTGAGGGGAACTTGATACTAAGTCGTTTAGGAGCTGGTGGGTTAATGATGGTCTGGGCCATGGTTTAATGGGTTTGGGACAGGAATTTTGGTCCTGAGCACTTGAGTTTAAGAGAACAGCCCTCAAACTTGATCTCTAATTTTTTTCTTTTATTTCAAACCAAATTGTCCTAATATTCTTCTTTTTTTTTTTCAAAATTAGAATAATTCCTAAATTAATTCATAGAA
The DNA here is from genome assembly GCA_034376525.1 of Nicotiana benthamiana. NCBI lineage: Eukaryota > Viridiplantae > Streptophyta > Magnoliopsida > Solanales > Solanaceae > Nicotiana > Nicotiana benthamiana. Next base: position 9,009,731 of record CM067326.1, read on the forward strand.
ACTAATTAACTAAAACAAAATCACAAATTAAACAAAAATGATAGTTAACACAGTTAATTAAAACCAAATTAAAAGAGGAGCTAAATTTGGAGGTGCAAATTACGCTATTTTTTGATTTTCTTTTTATTAAATACCTTGGTTACTAATTAATGCAAAACTAACTCCTAAATGCAAATGCAATACCTTTTTGGTATTAAATAAAAATGCACATACAAAATGCAAATAATTCACAGAAAATGCCACAAAAATCTACAAAATTGCAAACATTGAAAGAAATTATTTTTTTAAAAATTTATGGAGTAATTCATATAGGGAAAAAATCATATGCTCACACCATCAACGGAGACAGCATGGAAGATAATGAAAACGAGACCCCAAACCCCACACCTATGGGAGACGCTTCACCCCCCCTCTGCAGGAAAGCTTAACTGCTTCGTGCGAGAAGGAAGCATCCACATCTACAATAGGAGAGGCACCACCGTCAGTGAGAAGACTGTTGGAAGAATGGCTAACAAGTAATTTGAACAACATACATGATAAACCCACCCAAAGGGATAACATAAATATTGCACCTGTAGATTTCACGACAATTGCCGATGCGCAAGATATCCCCCGTACAGGTAGCACTCATATTGTTGATGATGCAGGTAATGACACGCTCGCAACCGTTTTAAAGAAAATGGAGGAGATAGCAAATGATAATAGGGCACTCCGTGACCAGATGAAAGAGCAGAAAGAGAGGGTTGACAAAATATAGAGAGCCCCAAAGTTATTGCCAAAATGAGACATTGGTCAATTCATCGAGCAACCATACAATGAAAAAGCAACCCCTACGCCATTCCAAAGACCTTCAAAATGCCACCATACCCTGAAGATATATGATGGTACACCGATCCAAAAGATCATATCATCCACTATGTTACAGCCGTAAAAGGTAACGATCTTTCGAAAGAACAGTTACCATCGGTGCTACTAAAAACGTTCGGTAAAACCCTAATAGGGGGAGACCTGACTTGGTACTTCTAACTAACGGCACGATATTACATCATCATTTGAAGAAATGGCAAACAAGTTTGTCTTCACCCATGCATGAGTAAAAAAGGCAGAAGCCAAAGTAAATGACATATATACCATTAGGCAGATGCATGGCGAGGGACTCAAGGATTTCTTAGCTCGGTTCAACAATGCAAGAATGAGCTTGCCAAATATGTCAGAAGGAATGGCGGTATCATCCTTCTAGAACGACTAAGCAGGAATGGTCGAGAGCGACTAGAAAATTAATAAGCAGGCTCATGATATACCATCCAACCACTTGGGAAGAAATCCATAACACCGATTGCCTGAGGTACGAGCCAAAGAGGATGACCTCAATGGTCTGATCCAGCGGTTGATGTTAGTTCAAGTTGATGCAAGAATAGATCATCGCAACAACGGTCGAAAATATTAGTCGGGATCCCGTCTAGGCCGAAAAAAGAATCAACCCTACATCGGACATTTATCCCACCTTCTCTGCGGCATACAAATGCTCTTTCTCGACATGCAGTGCCACATCAACACGAGAAAGATTATGCCTCTGCTCCTATCTAATCACAATTTTTGTGTCTCTCTTTTAGAAATAGTGTACGCACTAGAGAAACTTTGAACAAAGGTAATATGGATGCAAAATATGAAGATCGACCCAAGCACTCGAAAGTCGAACGCTTTCTGTGAATTCCACCAGGAAAGGAGTCACAAATGCGAAGATTGCATTAGGCTGCGACAGGAAGTAGTGATAATGTTAAACCAAGGACGCCTGAAATAATTGTTGAGCGATCGATGACAGGCTAATTTTGTCCGTGGACGTGAATAACCCTTGGGACCTCTGAAATTGCCTTATCCCGCTCGCACTATACAGATGATCATTGGTGGGGGTGATGACACAGAAATCAATCATGTAAAGTTCACCACCAGGGTGATGACACAGAAATCAATCATGTAAAGTTCACCACCACACATTGTTCCTGAAATGACATCTACCAAACTCTTGTGTTTCACCGGATCTCCAAAGTATATTTACCAACCACATTATATATGATGTTCTTTCCTGACCCAAATCACTGGCTCTGACCGTTAGGTCTACCGCTCCATCGCTAGCCATGATAACTTTGATTTATTCTTAGAACACTTTTGCTCCGTTCACCCTAGCCCTCGTTTTGTTACATTGTCCATGATTTGATATGTACCGAACCTTTGTATTTCAAACGAATCCCAAAGCATATTGATTGTTACTAGCTCACTGTGTCTGTTGTTCTTTCCTGACTTATGCTGCTTTGATGTGACAAACATGTCTCGTTTTGTGCGATTGGAAAGCTGGTGGAAGGTTTTGAAGTCCTTTCTCCCTTGTTTTGACCAGATAGACTCAGAAGAGGGAACAAACAAGACAAAAGGAACAGAGTAGAGGACAAGGAAAGGAGATGATTCCTAACAAAAACCAAAAGGTAGAAGCCTGTAAAATGCAGGTACCAACTCTAATGTCCATGACATGTACCCGCCGCCCATTATATTAAACAAAGTTGATATTCAACTCTTGTTATACTCCCCCAGACCGTGAAACTGGACTTCAATGCTCCGATTATCCAACCTGATTACAATCCTTATTCGACTTGTAGCGCTCAAAAGGTTTTTACCATCAAGTCTCTCTCATTTTGTTCTTTTCTATCAACTTACAGTCTCCTCAAGGTGCCCGTGAGGGTTTTCACCAATAAGAATCTCTCATTTTTTTATTTTTTTATTTCTCTCATCTCCCGTCGCCTTATAGTGCCCGTGAGGATTTTCACCAATAAGACTCTTTCATTTTATTATCTTTCCTGCTTGGACCAGAGTGTTGCCCCTGACACGACTCCCCTCTACCTGCTCAACTCGACATCTTTTGAAGACTGATTAGAAGGTATTTCTTTGGACCGTAACATGGCCTTTTAGACAGGGTTAGAAAGAATGGATATCAAAGGCTCAAAGATATTCACATGGGATCAAAATTACATCTTTCGGAATCAGATTTCTTACAACAACCACAACTTCTGCTACCGATGGAAGGTATTGGGTTCGAATGAGAAGAGGTGTTTTCTGGGTTAAGGTTTACAAATGAAGCGGTTGGTCAAAGGGCAAATAAGGTCTTCAAATGAAAATCAATCATCATGACAAGTGTAGGAGCAACAGACCTCAAGGTCATGGCAAGTTGTTTAAGTCAATTGAAACAACATACACAAATGAGTGGAGGCAATGGACATGCTTTGGGATTCATACAAGACACAAAGGTGGGGTAGATGTCAGTTCATGAGCAATGCGACAAATAGAGGATATGGGACCCGAATGGAGAAGGGGTATTTTCTGCGATAAGGGTAACAGAGAAATTGGTTAGCCAATAAGCAAGAAATGTCTTTCAAGGTGAAATCAAAGTTATTGTGGCAAGTGAAGGAGCGCAACACAAAGATGGGAAAGACCACAAAGGTTAGCCAAGCATAGTAAATTGACTCAGCAATCTTAGGAAAGATGTAAGATTTCTGGCAAAGGGTCGAAAATGCAACACAAAGAGGGGAAGCATAGCACACAAAGATGGGAAAGGTCACAAGGGTTCACCCAACATGATATATCGACTCGTCAATCGTCAGAAAGGGGCACAATGAGTTCTAGCGAGAGGGTCGAAAGTGAAACACAAGGATGGGAGAATAGAGTAAAGCTACAAGCGTAAAAGGGTCAGCCAAGCGTAATACATTGACTTGTTAATCTCGGGAAAGGTGCAAGGATTCTGGCAAAAAGGCTAAAAATGTAACACAATAATGGGGAGCAAAGTAAAGCCATAAAGGTTTGGGGATTAGCCAACCAACTCAAGCAAATCGTCATCAACATGGACAATAGAACATAATGGAACACGATAGTGGGGAGGCCATTTCAAAGAATGCCGCAAGCTAACAACCATTTTCAAACTGACAAGTTTTCTTTGATTGACACAGGGGCAGAAAATTCTAGAAGAGCCTAAGAGAGGCCGCCCACAAGAGAGGGCAAGCACATGACAGGTATGATCAAAACCCTAAGGCCCATTTGAAAATGGGACCCAGTTCAAATTCAAAAGGGACATAGTCCGTCGTAAACATCCTCCCCAGCAAAGAGCACATGGGGAAAAACATTAACTAGCAAACCCCAACGGAAACAGCTGAATGATTAAAAGAGGCATGGAAGATGAGATGGAACACAGTTTAAAACTCAAATAGGTGCGGGTAACATGGGCAAGCACCAATACCTTCCCCAGAAAGAGTCACGGAAACCCTCCTAGACAACAATCACTAGCATAAACAACAAGAAATTAGTATTGGCATTTAAGTTGAAACCCTCAGGACCCTCCTGAAAAATGGTACTTATTTAAAGGTTAGAGATAATAATGGATAGAAAAGGGCATAAAATGACTTGCATTCAGTTAAGAGTTGTCAGGAGCCTCCTGAAAAATGGGACTTGGCCTAGAACACAAATAGTCGGATGGCATGGTCAAACTCAAGTATTTCCCCAACAAGGGTCAACAAGAGTCATCAGGACCCTCCTGAAAAATGGGACTCAGATTAGATATTTCCCCAACAAGAGTCAACAATAGTCATCAGGACCCTCCTGAAAAATGGGACTTAGATTAGATATTTCCCCAACGAGAGTCAACAAGAGTCATCAAGACCCTCCTGAAAAATGGGACTTAGATTAGATATTTCCCCAACCAGAATTGGCAAGAGTCAATAAGAGTCATCAGGACCCTCATGTAAAATGGGACTTAGATTAGATACCTCCACAGCATGAGTCAACAAAGTCGTCAGGACCCTCCTGAAAAATGGGACTTAGATTAGATATTTCCCTAACCAGAGTCGGCAAGAGTCAACAAGAGTCATCAGAACCCTCCTGAAAAATGGGACTTAGCTTAGATACTTCCCCAGCAAGAGTTAGCAAGAATCGTCAGGACCCTCCTAAAAAATATGTTTTGTTTGTTTTGTTGTGATCAGGTACACAGGCAGAAGTCTCAGGGAATATTTTTTAGGTTGCGAGATTTGGCATGGTAATCAGGTGCCCACCTGTAGAACAAGGGAATATATTTCAAAATTCAAGTCATGCTAATCAGGCGCCCACCTGTAGAACAAGGGAATAAATTTCAAAATTTCAAGTTTTAGTAATCAAGCGCCCACCTGTAGAACAAGGGAATATTTTTTAAAATTTCAAGTTTTAGTAATCAGGCGCCCACCTATAGATCAAGGGAATGTTTTTCAAAATTTTAAGTTTTTGACAACGAGGCGCCCACCTGTAGACAAGGGAATATTTTTCAAAAGTTCAAGTTTTTGTAATCAGGCGACCACCTGTAGAACAAGGTAATATTTTTCAAAAGTCATGTTTTTTTAATCAGGCGCCCACCTGTAGAAGAAGGGAATATTTTTCAAAAGTCAAGTTTTAGCAATCAGGCGCCCACCTGTAGAACAAGAGAATATTTTTCAAAATTTCAAGTTTTAGTAATCAGGAGCCCACCTGTAGACAAGGGAATATTTTTCAAAATTCAAGTTTTTGTAATCAGGCGACCACCTGTAGAACAAGGGAATATGTTTCAAAAGTCATGTTTTTTTAATCAGGTGCCCACTTGTAGAACAAGGGTATATTTTTCAAATTTTAAGTTTTTGTAATCAGGCAGCCACCTGTAGAACAAGGGAATATTTTTCAAAAGTCAAGTTTTAGCAATCAGGCGCCCACATGTAGAACAAGGGAATATTTTTTAAAATTTCATGTTTTGGAAATCAGGCGCCCACCTATAAAACAAGGGAATATTTTTCAAAATTTCAAAGTTTTGGTTATCATGCGTCCACTTGTAGAATAAGGAAATATTTTTCAAATTTTATGTTTTTGACAATCAGGCGCCCACCTGTAGAACAAGGGAATATTTTCAAAAACTGCATGTTTTTGGTAATCAGGCGCCCACCTGTAGAACAAGGGTATATTTTTCAAATTTTAAGTTTTTCTAATCAGGCGTCCACCTGTAGAACAAGGGAATATTTTTTAAAAATCAAGTTTTTGCAGTCAGGCACCACCTGGAAAACAAGGGAATATTTTTCAAAATTCAAGTTTTTGTAATCAGGCGCCCCACCTGTAGAACAATGGAATATTTTTCAAAATTTCAAGTCTTTGTAATCAGGCGCCCACCTGTGGAACAAGGGAATATTTTTCTAAATTCGTGTTTTTTGCAGTGAGGCGCCCACCTAGAGAACAAGGGAATATTTTTCAAAATATAAGTTTTAGCAATCAGGCGCCCACCTGGAGAACAATGGGATATTTTTTAAAATTACAAATTTTTGTAATCAGGCGCCCACCTGCAGAACAAGGGAATAGTTTCCAAAATTTTAAGTTTTGGCAATCAGGTGCCCACCTGTAGAACAAGGGAATATTTTTCAAATTTCAAGTTTTGGCAATCAGGCGCCCACCTGTAGAACAAGGGAGTATTTTTCAAAATTTCAAGTTTGTGTAATCAGGCGCCCACCTGTAGAAAAAGGGAATATTTTTCAAAATTTCAAGTTTTTTGGCAACCAGGCGTCCACCTGTAGAACAAGGGAATATTTTTCAAGATTTTAAGTTTCGAGAATCAGGCGCCCACCTGTAGAAGAAGGGGGTATTTTTCAAATTTTAAGTTTTGGTAACCAGGCGCTCACCCGTAGAATAAAGGAATAATTTTTAAAATTTCAAGTTTTTTTAATCAGGAGCCCACATGTAGAACAAGGGAATATTTTTTCAAGTTTTGATAATCAGGCACCCACCTAGAGAACGAGGGAATATTTTTCAAAATTCCAAGTTTTTGACAATCATGCGCCCACCTATAGATAAAGGGAATATTTTTCAAATTTCAATAATCAGGCGCCCACCTGGAGAGCAAAGGAATATTTTTCAAAATTTCAAGGTTTTGCAATCAGGGGCCCACCTGGAGAACAAGGGAATCTTTTTCAAAATTTCAAGGTTTTGCAATCAGGTGCCCACCTGTAGAACAACGGAATATTTTTCAAAATTCATGTTTTTGTAATCAGGCACCCACCTGTAAAACAAGGGAATATTTTTCAACATTACAAGTTTCGGCAATCAGGCGCCCACCTGTAGAATAAGGGAATATTTTTGAAATTTCAAGTTTTGGCAATCAGGCGCCCACCTGTAGAACAAGGGAATATTTTTCAAAATTTCAAGTTTGTGTAATCAAGCGCCCACCTGTAGAACAAGGGAATATTTTTTCAAGTTTTTGTAATTAGGCACCCACTTGTAGAACAAGGGAACATTTTTCAAAATTTCAAGTTTTGGCAATCAGGCGCCCATCTGTAGAACAAAGGAATATTTTTTCAAATTTTAAGTCTTGATAATCAAGCGCCCACCTGTAGAACAAGGGAATACTTTTCAAAATTCAAGTTTTAAAATCAAGCACCCACATGGAGAACAATGGCATATTCTTCAGAAGTCAAGTCTTAATGATCAGGCGCCCACCTGTAGAACTAGGGAATATCTTTCAAATTGCAAGTTCTAGTAGTCAGACGCCCACCTGTAGAACGAGGGAATGCTTTCAACGGAATACATCTCAAGTACAGTAATTCGGCATCAAACATAAAAGAAGAGAAAATAAGAAGTCAAAAAGGCAACAAGGAGTTTACAAGAAGAAATACCAGTCAACAAGGCAATAAGAAGTTCTATAGGATGAAATACCCGTCACTGAGGAAACAAGGAGTCCACAGCAAGAAATACAAGACAACAAATTAATAAGGAGTCCACAGAAAGAAATACAAGGCAACAAAGCAACAAGGATCAAGATTGAAGACATAGATAGGCTTTTCTTTGTAATCCATAGTTCATAGCTTAGTCTAGCTTCTTTGTTTTTGACAAGGTGTAATAAGGGGGTCTAGAAGCAGCAGCGGCAACAACAGTAAAATCAAAGCCTCAGTAGTTCCAGCTACCAAACACTCCTGAACTACATTGACTTGATTCCTCTTCAACCGAGGAAATGTAAGAAACCTCTGAAGGAGGGTGCGGTCAAACCTTTCAAAAATGCTTTAAACGAATATTCAAACGGGCAAAAATCGCTCGTGTCCGCTCACTTATCTTTGCACAAAAGCTCTTCGTATTTTCGTGCAAAGAGGGGAAACTGTGAGCATGTAATTTTTGCCCTGTATGAATTACTCCCAAAAATTAAAAAATAAAATATTTTCTTCCAGTATTTGCAATTTTATATATTTTTGGCATTTTCTGTGAATTATTTTAATTTTTTCTGTGCATTTTTAATTAATACAAAAAGGGTGTTGGATGTGCATTTAGGAGTTAGTTTTCATTAATTAGCAACCAAGTTATTTAATAAAAAGAAAATAAAAAAATAGCGTAATTTGCACTTCTAAATTTATCTCCTCTTTTAATTTGTTTGTAATTAATTGTGTTAACTATCATTTAGATCTAATTAGTGATTTTGTTTTAGTTAATTAGTTTCTAAGAATTAATTTAGGAATTATTCTAATTTTGAAAAAATAAAGAAATGAAAAGAAGGATTTTAGGACAATTTGGTTTGAAAAAAAAGAAGAAAAATTAGAGATCAAGTGTGAGGGCTGTTATTTTAAAATCAAGTGCTCAGGCCAAAAATTTCCATCCCAAACCCATTAAACCATGGCCCAGACAACCATTACCCCACCAGCCCCTAAACGACATAGTATCGAGTTCCCCTCACTCGAATTGATCTGAATCGTCCATCATCCATCATCCAACGGCTCACGTGGAGCCTTGCCTTTGACATAATACTGTCCAAACATGGTGTAATAGCTTTAGAGATATAACAGGTCTTCCTCGTATAAATCTACCAATAACCTTCGAACTGCCCTAACACCACCGTCCACCAGCAGCCGGAAATCACGGCCGCCGTCGGCGTAACACCAATGCCTCCCAGATTTACACCCTAGAACCCCCTCACTCTCCTCTTCCAAATCCCATAGAGATCACCCCTCGAATCACTGACGAACTTCTCGAATCTCCGTTTTAAACATGGCAGTTGCGCTGTCTACGGTGGCTATTGGTGGCAAACAACCTCCAAATTAACACCAGTGGACCTCCTCACCCTCCTTGCCCTAACCTGGCCATTGGTTAGTCTCGAACATGTATGAAACTTGTCAAATATGTTCCTGAAGATGGCAGCTCCGCCATGCACAGCGGTGGCTGCCGTCCAACGTCCCTCAAGTACCACACCCACCCTCCCCTCGCCAAATTCCAGTAAAAACCCCTCAAATATGAGAGATAGGGTTCAGCATTCCAACATGTTTGGGAAGCTTCAAAGATTCGAACTCGATTTCAAATTGATGTGGTATGTCTATATTGGACAAGATAAACATACAACTTCAATTGAAAATCAAGTTCGAAGGCAATCCAGTCAAAAACTGGAACTAGTGAGTCCATCTTTCTCTCTTTCGTCTTTTTATTATTTTGTTTTTCTGCTCGTGTTAGTAATCAGTTTAAATTTATTCCATGTCAATGTAAAATTAATTGGTCGTAACAAATCCCAAACTTGTCATCTCTGGTTTGATTGCTTAATGGTTGTTAATTTTGTTTGTGAAATTGAGTGCTAGACTTTGTTTAACCTCTATAGTTTCCTTGATTCCAGCAACACCATGCTTGACCTCTGAAATTGAATGTTGTTTTAAATTCGTGCAAGTAGGAAAGGGTCTGGACTGTTATGATAATTGTTCATTAGTATTAGTGATCCCCTGATTATTTTAAGTTTACAATGTCAACTTATGACTTACATGTTTTGAAGTACCAATTGCCAAGTTTTGAATAACAGTTTCCCCTGTATTAGGTTTGAGTTTCTAATTTGATTGCTGAATTTGGATTGTTTGTCTTTGAGTAGTGTTATTTGTATTGGTTATAGCTGGTAGGATTAGGAAATTAGTATTGATACCAAATATATAATTGAAGGGTAACACAGAAATTGTACAGTCATTTCTGATAAATTTAAGACCATTAAGGGCAATATGGACCTTTTAAGTTGTTTGTGGTAATATTGGGAACAAATAAGGGTAATATAGGTAGCATATAAAGGATAGAAAAGGGTAGAAGTCATTAGACCCTTCTAGAAGGGGTCTTTAATAAGAAATCAATAGTAATACTGCAGTAACTTGGGAAAACAGTCATTAAATGAGGGTTCAAATAAGTGATATCTGAAAATTAAAAAGGGACTTAAGGGTAAAGCACAATAAAAATGATGCCCTAGTCTTTGGCTATATAAAGGGGTTAAAATCACTCAAAAAAGGGGTTGGAAAAATTTGGAAAAGTATCCCTATAACTCTCTCAGAATTCTGAAGCTAAAATTCCTGAAACATCAGCAATTTTACAGTGCCATTGCTCATTTTTAGTAGCCTTTGGTCATATCATGTTTTGAGACCATTTTTGCCTCAATTAGTATGGAAATAATCAAGTTTGGCTTTGAGAAATTTTGTCCTGAAGTTGCTGCAGTCCTAGCCTGTTTGGAATCACATTGTTTCCACTACAGCATTGCCTTTCCTGGCGTTTGAAAGTTGAAAATCTAAAGTTGCTGGGGTTTCTATTGGTCTTTGGGGGTATACGTCTGGTTATAAGTTGTCTCTATTGTTGATTGCTGTGGCTGAATCTACTGACGTCCCTCTTTTCCTATTGCATTGTGATTTGCAGGTACATTACTTAAAGCTCATCCATGTACAAGCCATTATGAGATGAAATGAAGCTTTTGCACTCCACTATTTTCCAAAATTTGTCGTTTAATTTTTTAGTAGTTTTTTATTCATTTTAGTACTCATTGTAAAAAACTATGGGACTGTTTAAACTGTTAAATTCATTAAAGTGTTACTATTAGTGATGTAGTTTCGTTCACAGTGGGGCAATTTAATAATGTAATGCGCCTGTAGTTTAGGTATGTCATTTATTGTTAAGTGTTAGTTAGATATGAGTTGATAGATGATTTTTGTTTATATTCAACTCGTGAAAATGCTAGCAGTAACGGCTATTTGTGCAAACCAAGCTCGCTGGGGCTAATCAGATAATATGGCAAACCAGCTCCAACTATTATATGTCTAGTTCCCTGCGTCTTTATTTTGGGTCCATGTTAGGGCCCAAATGTAATGATAGGCACTGGCCCACTTCAACGGAAAGCTTAAATAAAAGGTTTTCTCATGAGCACCAAGGACTGGACGCCTGTTGGGCTTCGCCTGAGGCCCAGTTGTTGCATGAGCTGAATTTGTTTAGATGTAGTGATCACAATGAGCCCTCATAGTTAGCTGATGGAATCATGACAAATGAAAAATAGACTTTTAATTATCCCCATTAAAATACTTATCTTAAAATGTATAGAATTTGAGACGATTCATTTATAAAATATTTACGGCTTGTCGCAAAGATAACAAAGTGCTAGTCGCCTTAGGACACGTCTTTAATAATTTACCTTTCCGAAATTTGGGTGCACATTTGTGTGACCCAAATATAAATCTAAACGAAGTTGGAATGTGTCAAAAACCGCGGATGCATTTATGTGACGTGGATTGAGACCTGTTTTAATGATGTTGCAATTTTCTTTAAAATAATAATAAAAGCGGTTTAAGGTTAAAAAGCACATAAGTTAAAACATGTTCTAAAATCAGTTTATTTAAGCCAAATATAACAATTGAGCCACCGTGCTAGAACCATGGAACTCGGGAATACCTAACACCTTCTCCCGGGTAAACATAATTCCTTTCTCGGATTTCTGGTTCGCGGACTGTTAAACAGAGTCATTCTTTCCTCGAATGGGGATTCTAACCGGTGACTTGGGACACTATAAATCTCCCAAGTGGCGACTCTGAAATTCTCTTAAATAATTGAATCTCATTTCAGTTGTCCTTTAATTGGAAAAACTCCCTTATCTATGCCCTTCACCGGGTTGTAATAGCCAAAAAAGAGGTGTGACAGATGGTGTTCAGGACGTTTGTTGTGACACCTACTATTGCTTTTTGCCTTGCATCTCCTTTCCCTACCATTGTTAGTTTGTGCAAAGCTAGGGAACAGTCACTACCCCTTTCTCTGATCTAGATGAAACTAAAATCTAAATTGAAGAAACCCCACAGATTGCGCCAAGTTATCTGACCAAAAGATGTCAAAGCCCTTCTAATTAAAACAACTAATAACAATGGGGAGGTCAATCTTAGTCATGCACAATAAAATCTAGATAAATGATGGATTGAGTAAGTAAGATGAACGATATAACAAGTTTATTCAAAACGAATAAATGCTCATAAATGCGAAGACTTAAATGGGCAAGTAGAATCATTTCAGGCGTAATCGGTGAATAAGTGTGGAATTATTGGGGAATCTTAGGATTTTCTCTTATGAACAAGACTGCTTTTGCATTCAATATCAGATGATTCTTTTACAAAGTGTTCTCCCCCTTTTCTTTACTTATCCTTCCTAATTATAAGGGACAATCTCCAAAAAAACCCTAAAAAGGTACAACATATAGAATATGCGAAAAACATACTCTTATTGTTTCCCACTAAATTTATACTGTCGTGGTCGTATGTATTGACTGACCACATCCTTACCTTTCACAATGACGACCTTCAGAAGGTGCATAATGATACACTCGATCCTCATCCTACTCGCTAATGGTTATGGTGGCCAAATTTGGATCCATACAGTTAGTCCCTCCACTTGTTGAGGTCACAGCCTTGTGGTCCTTGATAAGCAGACGTCGCACATAGCCACAGAGAAATTTGGCGGTTAGATTGTAATGGTTTGATCAAAAATGAAAGAGTGGTAGAATCTATGGTATTCCGGATAGCGTAGCATATCGGGGAATGACGTCACTCTCACATGTGTCATCATTGCACGTCTTTCCTAGGTAGAGACCAATTGGCTTGTCGCTTTGATTTTGGTGCCACTGGCAGCATTTCACTTTGATTCTTGCGCCATCCAAACCATGTAAATAGATGAAGGTTTGGTTCTTTCAAGAATTTTTAGTCATTTCCATTCTAGTGTATGTGTTATCTTCTTTGGCCATCTCTTCTTGTATCTGCAGCTCTACTTTCGTGATTTTTCTGTTCTCCTTTTTCCGTTCATCGTTCCTTGTTTTATCGATATACCCCCTCCATCGGGATTCCTAGAACACTTCCCTCGAATAGATTTCTGATGCCACTCCACTTTCTATAGCACTTCCCCTAGTGGCGAGGATGTGGCGGTAAATGAAGGGGACAACCTCCCCACCATCGAGGAAATACTACCAAGACACCCCGTGTCTTGGAATGATTTGCATAAAAAGCCCGTTCCTTCTCCTACTCTAGTGATTTCTAAGACCGAGGGGGCTCACATAGATGACCTTCGATCTGCTATAATATTCCCTTCCATGTGGAGATATTTCTGGCTGGGAGAGACCTCGTGGAAGTCCATAGGAAGCAATATTGTGCTCTTTACAAATATCCCCTCATGAAAGGCCATTCATTCCTTCTTCCGTTAGCGGAGGAATTCTGCCGGTTCTATGAGGTCTACCTGGAACATCTCCCTCTGTATATATACATGATATTTTTAGTATTGACGAAGTAAGCGGAGTTAGTGGGATGAGAAGTTGACCTTCGCCACCTCTTGCATTTGTTTTCCCCTAGTTTTCACAAGGGCACTATAATTCACTTGAGGCATTATGGGACCAAGGGGATGGTGGTGGGAATAGAAAATCGTGCGAGTCACAAATTTTTACATGAATACTTGTTTGTCAAAACTGAGCATCTCATATAGGATGCCGCTGGATTCCCTGAGCGGTGGAATAACAATCATAGGTAGTGGTACTTGTTATCTACTTTTATCCATTCCGACTTGGTGTTTATTTGTAAATTTCTTTTGTAGCTGCGAGGCATACACCCCGTCCCTTCATAGGTATAGAGGACAGGGTGGCTCCTTTGTTTCCTTACGTAGTGGAGACTCGAGATTGGCATTATTTCGTTAATCGCTTTGGGCCGAAGGCTTCATCCGATAAAGGTTATATTCTATTGTGACCTTTGGCTATTCATCCCCTCGTGGCGACAGGTCGTACTCCTTTTACGAGGAGGTCCCTAGTATCTTCATTTCTCCAGGCCATCGCATCAGCGGGGATGCAATTTATCGTGGAGGATTCTGTTTGAGGGGGTCGTGCTCAGCCGGTATAGGTGAGAGACTCATCTCAGGATATTGTTGTAAGGGATGAGATCTCTTCTTGACTGGCCTATCATCTCATAGTGAGTTCTCTAATAGGGACTAATCTCCGTCAAGAAAAAAGAGGGGGGTAGAACTCAGGAAAGACGTTGCCATTGATGTTGGTAAGTAGGGAACTGGTGTGTCGGAGACGGAACCTATGCCCTTTCTATAGCGGACGCCATTTTGGCGGGGAGACCCCCCTCCAGACAGATGGAGTATACCAAGGATGGGGGTCTGTGCGTTCTTCCGAGGGTGGTGCATCATCCACTATTGGAGGAGGGGTACACGCTGGGGTCGATGGCTCGGGTTCGGACGTCAACCCTTATTCTTTTTAATTTATGTTAGCATGACTTAATTATATTTTTTATTTATTTAAAACAAGACTTCTAATAGACCTTATATTGAGTTTTATGGTACCCTTTACCACATTAGTTTCTTTAAACTGGAGGTCTTTAGAGTTTAAGACATAACCGCACATACATAGAATCTACTATCAGAACAAGGCATTGATGGAACGGGTAATCTCACCTTCAGCGAAGAAATAAGGTGACCAACTGGGAGAATCTATCATCAGAACAAGTAAAAACATATGAACAAAAAGTTGATCTATTGTAAGTATAATTAGAACGTGACCAATTTTATTTTATGTCTCATACAATTGATACTAGTTGTATGAGGTATTTTTTTGTCTCATAGTTTTGTGGACCTAGATTTTTGTGGATCCAAAAGTATGAGATTGGGGTCCACAAATTTGTGAGACAAAAAGAAACCTCACACTAATGTAAGTTATGTCAGACACAAAATAAAACTTCTCCTAGAATGCTATCAAGAAGTTTTATTTTGTGTCTCATACAACTGACACTAGTTGTATGAGGCTCTTTTTTGTCTCACAAATTTGTTAACCCCAATCTTACACTTCTGGTCCAAAAAAATTTGGGTCCACAAAACTCTGAGACAAAAAGGAGCCTCATACAAGTAATATCAGCTGTATGAGATGCAAAATAAAATTTTTCGAACGTTATCAAGTCTAAGAGTTCAGAGTGATCAAGGACTAAAATTTTTGAAAAAGAAAAAAAATTATAATTTTCCTTTCAACTACTTCCTCTGTTGCTGACTCAAGATGATTTAACATATGGGCCTTCTATGAACTACTCAGAATGGCCTCTCAAGTCATTTTCTCTCAGAATTGTTGGGATATTATACAGCAAGAAGTGTACAAGGAAATTATATTTTAATTTTGTATTAATGTAGCCTGCAACTTGTCACACCTCTTTTTTACACACCTACCCCGAATGATAGTGTACAAGGGAGTTTTTCCAATTTAAGTGACATTATTCAAAATAGAATTATTTATTTATCAGAGTCCCCACTTGGGATAGATTTGGATTTTTGTGTCCCAAGTCACTAGTTTATCTTGAATCCCAAATTGAGGAAAATTTTGAATTTCCAAATGAAGTCTCCGAACAAGAAGTTTGACATAGGAATTCTGTGGACCCGAGGGAAGGTGTTAGGCACCCCCGGATCCCGTGGTTCTAGGACGATCGCTTCAACTATCATTATTGGCCTAATATCTTATTTTAAAAAATGTTCATCCTATAGTGCAATTTTAAAATTATTCACTAGTTTTAATTAAATTTTAAGGAATGATAAACGTCATTAAAATAGTGCTTTTGGATCGCGTCACATGAAATGCACCTGGATCTGTAACACATTTATTCAATATTTTGGGATTTGTATTTAGGTCACATGAAATGCACACCCGAGATTAGGAAGGTAAATTTATTAAATAACGCACCTAAAACAACTAACGCGTTGTTAACTTTGCGGGAGGCCATGAAAATTTGCTAAATGACACGTTTCATGTTCTAAGGATTTAAAAAAATATAATTACAGAAAGCCACACGGTTTGTGGAGTTTGTTTGGCGCGGCGCACCTTAATTTGTTTTTTTAAAGGACATCCTAAAGGTGAACTATTATTATCTATTAAGGATTGTCTCTGGTAAAATTTAATTAATTAGAACTATGAATTAATTGCTATTAAAAGCATTCAAGAAAACTTGGCCTCAAGATCAAGTCCAAACTCAAACAAGAGAATCTTCATTATTGAAGGCCGCTTAATTCAAGTTTACTACTTAACTTGAAATGCCCAAAACATGTATTACAAATTTAAACTCCTAGCCTTAACTAAGGCTTTTAGCACATTGGGCTTCGAAATTGGCCTGAAAAGAAGGAGAATCCATTCAGCCTTACAAAAGGCTGTCCAACGTTGGCCCTCAGCTGTAAAGCTGTTCAAAATTATAGGCTTTTAGGAACCAACCCGTTTCACTTCACCTGGCAGCCATTTATTTACTCTTCTTTGGTCAAAAGACGAACCCAAACCCAAACGCTGGATTTCAAATGATCTCAAAACATTAAATATTTTTCAAAACTAGGCTTAACAATTTTTGTAATAAATGAACCATTTATTCACATCGAAGGCGTGCTGACCTTTAAATCCAAACCTCGGGCACAGTTTTAACTTGTTTGTATATTGATAACTAATATACTCAATCTGGAATCTTTATAGCCAATTAATTTCAATTAGTACACTTAAAAGACCAGACCATGGAAACAACCACTGAAGCTATCATATTTTTACATGCTTCTTTCTAAGCCATTACTATTAAAAGCATCTGATGAGACCCCCATACTGGCATGAAATACAATGTAAATGTAAAGTATTCTGCTGTTTCGAATTGTAGATGATCTCTTTTGGATTTCACCTTTTAAACATGCACATGACGAGCAAACTAGAGTAACCGGCACATTTAAGCTACATGATATGCTTGACCTTACATTAGTATGAGTATATATGCTATTTCCGGACTCGATTTCGAACCAACATTCTATACTAGAATCAACTATACTACAACTAACATTATTAACCAGATACTCACATAATTCTGAAAACGGTCCCAAAAAGTCCAGTTATTACAAATGATACAATGTTTCAACAATACTAGGAATTTAAACTGCAGTGGAATAATGGGAAATTCATAGGAGAAAACAAGCTGCATTTCATCATTCCTTCAAAAAACTCAGTCTCACATCTACTGATTCAGTTCTTTATACATCATTAGAGGCTAAAAAAAGTACCTGGAATTAGAACAAAAATGCGGGGAATTGGAGGTCCGCTAGGCAACAACAAATATCAGCAATAAGATCAATATTAAAACCCAAGAAGTGATATCACGACCCATAAATTAATAGCAAATGAGCAGCACCAGTAAACAACCGAAACCAAGCTCGAATGAACCCAATTAAACTCGAAAATAACCCTAGGAACATCTGAAACCTCAACTACTGAAACACAAGGAACATTCATGCAATTTTCAACCTTAGACAAGCTGGAGATTTAATTTATAACTTGGAACTCAAGATCAATCTCAGAAAATTTGATGAAATAGTGATTTTCTAAAGTTTTTGGTCGCCTCCAGTTTTTTAGAGCTTTTCAGTGTTTTTTAATACTCTGAACTCTCTTTTGAACCCCAAGTAACAATGCCTTCATAGGCAACTTACTAGGGAAAACATTAGACCTAAGTTTTTTGCCTTTAGTCCTTTTAGTTTTCTATTTTTAGCTAATTAGTCCCTCAATTCATGACTTGTTGGTCAAGTTAAATACCTATCAATCTGAAATTCAAATTGACACCTTTACCTAGAAGCTTCTTATTTCGGTTTTGAGAGATTTCCTAAACTCAAATACCTAAACTACCCCTGACCATCCTTGTTATTTACCCTGAAATTGCTGACCCAGGTTAGACCAAACCTGTGGCCATGGTTAATTATAAGGTCATGAGCTTTTGAACACCCTCTGATTTTAACCAAACCCTCTAAAAACTAAGCTATCTAATTTAACTACACCTATTTTAAACTAAAACATCAGAGCTACAAATATTAACACCAATTATTAATCAACAGAAATTCAAGAAATGAAATGCATCAACATGCAGGCTCATGTTATCAAGGGGGAATCTAAGCAAGAGAAACTAAAACTCAAATGAACTTGGTAAACCATAAACTAGGCATCGATTGATCGAACAAGGACAAAGATCTGAATCAATTCAAGGAAATATGACAAGTATACTTTGAACATGCTGTTTTAAACAGAAAATTTACTTTCCTATTATTTTAGATGAATCCTAACTGACTAGCTCAGGAATCAAGCGTGAAGAACAAACTATCAGAAAAGGCTAGTGCAATTTAATTAAATCGAACTAAAACCTAATTTAAATAAACAAATATGCAGAAACTGAAACAAAAAGGTGAAAACTTAGCTTATAAAAAAATGTGTTGAACCTTGGAAATCTTCATGCATCACTCCGGGAACCCTAGAATCAACTTTTGAGGAGTTTAGCCAAAATTCGAGGGAAGTCAGTCAGGGATTCGAGATGAAGATGTAAAGGGAATGGTATGATGTAAATTTTTTTGGTTATTGGATGAGTTAGGGTTTCGGTCAAGATTCTGATTTAAAATTGGAGTGATTTTATTGGGATTCAAGGGAAGACGGTTGTGGATTTGGGCTGAGGGAGGTCAGGTGGCCATGGGGTGTTAATTTGGGGCCGTTTGGCGTCAGCGCCGCCGTACAACCTTTCAAATGGAGATTCGAGGCTGTTGGAAAATGTTTTCGGGCTGATAACGGTGGATTTTGAGAGAGGAAGATGATGAGAGTAAGTTTTGTCATTTTGAAGGTGCTTGGACAGTCGCCGCCGACAGAGGCGATTTTCGGCCAGCGGTTTGCGGTGGACGGTGGCGACAGTCTCTAATGTGTTAGAGATAGTGAGATGGAAGGGGGGGGGGGCAGGGCATGTTTAGACAGTTATATACCCAAAACCTCATCAGTTCCGGACCGTTGGATTGATGAGATCCAACGGTCATGATCAGAAGAACGCGAAACGGGGTTGTTTTGGTCTTAGGTGGGGAGACCAGTTTGGACATGGGTTTGGGCTGGATTTGGAGTATTTTTATATGGGTTTTGGGTCTTTTGGGCTGGGTTTATATTTAAAGGTGGCCCAAATTTGGGTCCTCAAAATTTTCAGATTTATCTTTTTCATTTCCTTTCATTTTTCTTTCATTTTTTCATTTTCAAAAATTATTAAAAATCCTAAATCAATAATATAATTCCAATTCTACCTATACAATGTAAACCAATCCTATGGAATTATTAGCAAAACAAAATTAAAGGAAAAGTTACCTAAAAA
This sequence comes from Nicotiana benthamiana, assembly GCA_034376525.1. NCBI lineage: Eukaryota > Viridiplantae > Streptophyta > Magnoliopsida > Solanales > Solanaceae > Nicotiana > Nicotiana benthamiana. Next base: position 9,029,191 of record CM067326.1, read on the forward strand.
TTCAAAAATTAAAATTAAAAGAGCGAATTGAACCTATTTTTGGTTTTTCATTGTATAAAATGCTTAATTGCTAATTAATGTTTCAAAAATTGTCAAATCAACTTTAAAATGTGCGTACAACATATTTTGTATTTTATAAGAATTATCCAAATCAAAAAAAGGCAAATAAAAATGCCAAACCAAAAGGTAAAAAGCTTAACTAAGGGATTGGAGCCCTAATGTTGGCTAAAGGCGACTAAGGAATGGAGGCCCTATGTCTAAAAGGCGCAACTCAAGGATTGGAGACCTAATGTTGGCTAAAGGGTAAAAAGCTCAACTCAGGGATTGGAGCTAATGTTGGCAACATGCAACTAGGGAATGGAGGCCTTATGTCTAAAAAGGCACAATACAATGATTGGAGCCCTAATATTGGCTAAATGGTAAAAAGCTCAACTCCGGGATTGGAGCCCTAATGTTGGCTGACAAGGTACCAAGTTGGTATTGGGTATTCTAATCTATCCTCTTTTGGGATTTTATTCTTTTGTTATCTCTTTTCCTTTTTTTTTTCATTTTGATAAGATGCAGGAAAGAACTTGGAGAAAACTTCCCTTTTGCGTTGATTATTTGCTGCAAAGCTGTTTCAGCACTTGCGTATTTTTCTTTTGGCTGCACCTTCTTTTTGCATAATTGCTTGGATCGCACCTGTTTCAATTTTCAAACAAAGAACAATTGTTAGTTTGAAACAATGGTTGGTTTTGTGGCATTTATTGCTTGATCCAGACCCAACTTCTGTCAAAAACCTCTGCTGCTTGTGGTTTTGAAGATTATTCTCTCTTTCTAACCGAGGGCCTCAACCTTCAGGATTTCACGACTACTCGCCTGCTTGGGGCTTTGTCCTTTCATTTTATTCTGCTCTTAGGACCATTATCTTTGGACATTCTTTCCTTTTCAATATATTTGGTTTGAAAGCATCAACAACCATGGCCATTCGGGATTGGCTTAATGCACCCGCTGAGGCTGGGCACCTTTCTTTAGGTCTTGCTAGGCAGAGCCATATAAAACCAGTCATGCTACCTTTTCTTTGTAATAGTTTCAGAATTAGAGTTGGACCGAAAGGTATTCAAGGAAAAAGTAAACAGAGAGCAAGAGGATGAAAATAGAAGCGTCTCTTTCAGGGGAAAAAAGGACTTATCTGGGGATGCATGCACGCTTCAAATGGACATGACATGCTTCTTGCACTGGATTCCCGACCCACATAAACTTTCCCAACCTCTCATAAGCTCCTTGACCCGTATTTCAAAACCAGGGAACCTTGCCAGGACTCTTTCAGTTGTGGGAGGTGCCTTCTTTTCGGTCGACGGCGCCCTTTACGGGTTTTCGCCAATCGACCTCTCTCATTTCTCTTCTCACCGTCGTCCGATAGGGCTCTTTACGAGTTTTCACTAAATGGACTCTCTCATTTTAAATTTATTTGCTCACTGTCGTCTTATGGCGCCCGTGGGTTTCACCGATAAACTCTCTCATTTATTTCTCTCAATTTGGACTATATCATATTCCAACAATGATGTTTTGCAACTCCCACGCCTTTGCCAATTGATCAGAAGGACTTGGACAAGGTTTTTTGGGAAAAAAAATTCTGGACGGAATTACAACTTTGGAACCATTTTGGTGGGCTCATGGCTGAGCCATTATATTATATGCCCTAGTTTCACTTTTTGGGGGAATTGGGATTTTTATTTTGGTGTGACTGAACCTTAGAAAGAGGCTGCCTACGTATCCTTTCGGAATCAAGTTAGACGTAGTTCAGGAGTTTGTTTTTGTTATTTTTGTTTTTTTATTCAATAACATTTCCAACTTCCAAAGAGGGTAATCAAGGAAGAGTAACCGGCTCAAATGGGTTTGCAATAGGGTTGATAGTTTTTGGATAGCGGGAATGAAAGCCTTCGTCTACAGTACAAAGGAACAGAGGAAGAGACTCCAAGAAATCAAACTAAACTATAGATACGAAAGTTTCCCTACAAATGGGGGCTAACTTCAACAACCAATAAGGGATGGCTTGCCAAGCTACACAAACAGTTAATTTTTTTATAGACGCAAACGTTTTCCTACAAAAAGGGGCTGGCTCAACAACCCATAAGGGATGGCTTGCCAAGGTACACAACTCAGAAAAGTTTCGTACTATGAACAACGTTAGCTGTTTATAACTTAGAAAAACTTTCGTACTACAATATGATAACTTTCTCAGAGTATTCTTACTCTATTTTTCATACATGGACCGACCTTTCCATCCATTCGAAAGTAAGAACAAGAGAGAAATTTAGAAAGCACTCGTATGTAGTATATCACGAAAAGATTTAGAAAGGTGACCAGATGAAGATGATCCTACAACTACTACAAGGCCTCCTTTATATAGGGCTAGGAGGTCATTACAAGACAAACTTACATGATAAAGTAAATCTTTCTTACATGGAAAACTTATCTCACAAGTGGGTCCTTCTAAGCATGAGAACGACTTTAGGAAAACATCTAAATAACACTTGAAAACATGTGAAAAAGGGTAAAATATACATGTAGCATGTGAAAGCATTTGACGCCTTGTGAAAGTAGGGTGTTGCATGTGACGAAGCATGTGGAAGCATGTGACAACAAGTTGAAGTGGGGCCTGAATAGTATTGAAAGATGTGAAAATTTTGTCTTGGCATCGGTAAGATATGTTTGAGGGTTTTTTTGTGGCTAATCTAGGATTACGGTGTATTTAGCAAGGATTTAGGTAATTATCCTTCACTGATTCTAGGGTTGTCTTCTAGGTATATTTTCAATGACTTTGTGTATGAAACGCCTGGAATTTAACAGCCCTTCTTTGTTGTGTTCTTTCTCCTTTGGATTGAGAGCTTTAATCCGCAACCTTAATCTTGAAATGTCTTTGGTGATCTTTTCTCAGATGACTTCGTATGGGGTTTGATATCTTTTACTGCTTCCCAGACTCTTTCCCAATGAGGATGATTGTTTGTGTAATTCCATCTTGCCTAATCTTTGGCCATATCTCTCTCAGGATGCACCTATTTTGTTGAAAAATGATTCTTTGTGCCTCGCTATATTCTTCTTCCATTAATAAAATTGACCCGCGAAATTTCCACCAGAATGATGCCTCTTCTTGCGCCTGGACTTTTCCATTAATAATCTTTATTGGCCTATGAAATATGAATACCTTTGTTGTGCAAGAATCATTGAAGCATTTAACCAATATCTTCTAGGTTTGAACCATAGCAAAAATACTTTAGAGCTGGTGCAATGTTATCAAAATGGACATGGGTAAAACCATGATCTCTCCATCGTCTGGGAAAATCATCTGGTATTTGAAGGGTGATAAATTGTTCCTCTCGACTTGCAAGAATAAGATGTTGGTCAAGTTTTGAGGCAGCAACATATTATTTGGCTCCTTTTGGTCTGTGTTGGACTAAGGAACGAATTTGGGTCCATGGTGCAAAAGATTTTTTGGCAAAAGCAGAGTAAGGGTTTATGAGGGTAGTTCAGTGGAGGATACTTTTTGTTCATCAGGGGTAGTATATCTATTTCATAGAGGTAATCATATTTTTTGGACAAGGTTTTATATAGAGTAGGGGATATATTCATTTTTTCAAGGGAAGAGGATAATGGAAATGAATCAGACATATTTAGTAAAACTATTCCTCCCTCCGAAAGGATGGGCTGGCTCTGATACTCGTACAAAGGAACAGAAGAAGAGACTCCAAGAAAGCAAACTAAGCAATAGATACGAAAGAACCTTTTTATTGCGTCTGTGTTTACGGCTGCTTCGGGATCATCTCCTTCGATGTCGCCTAGATATAATGCTCCGTTCGACAATATCTTTCTGATGATGTACGAGCCTTTCCAATTAGGAGCAAATTTTCCTTTTGCTTCCTAGTGGTGAGAAAGAATGCGCCTTAACACAAGTTGTCCCATCTTAAAATTTCTGGGCCGTACTTTCTTGTTATAAGCACGGGCCATTCTTTGTTGGTACAACTGCCTATGGTAGACCTCAGCCATTCATTTTTCATCAATTAAGGTTAGCTGTACCAAATGAGTGTTGACCCATTTAGTGTCATCAATCTGCTTTAACGATTATCCGAAGAGAAGGCATTTCTACCTTTGCAGGTATCACAACCTCAGTTTCATAGACTAAGAGATATGGGGTCGCTCCTACTGACGTGCGCACTAGTGTGATATCCCAGTAGTATGAAAGCAAACTTTTCATGCCATTGCCTGGAGATCTGAATCCTTTTTCTCAAGATCTTCTTGATGTTCTATTTGCTGCTTCGACGACACCATTAGCCTTGGGCCGATGAGGAGTAGAGTTCCTATGCGTTATCTTGAATCGTTCACATATCTCTACCATAAATTGACTATTTATATTTGCTGCATTATCTGTGATGATAGTTGCGGGAATGCCAAAAGTCAAATAAGATCGGAATGCACAAAATCGACCACTAATTTTTAGTGATCGATTTAAGAGTGATGGCTTCGACCCTCTTTGTGAAGTAATCAATGGAAACCAGTATAAATCTCTGCCCAATTGAGGTTTTCGGCTCGATTGGTCCAATGACATCCATACCCCAAGCTACGAATAGCAAGGGTGCCGACATGGGATGCAATTCCATGGGAGGTGCATGAATCAAATCAACATGCACCTAACACTGCTGGAATTTTTGGACAAAGCTAAAACAACCCTTTTCCATGGTTATCCAATAATAGCCTGCTTGGATGATTTTCTTTACTAGCACATGCCGATTCATGTGCGGTATGCACACTTCGGCGTGTACTTCATGCATGATCCTTCCAGCCTCTTCGGCGTCAACACATCTTAACAAATTAAGGTCCGGGGTCCTTTTTTTTACAAAACCTCATCGCTTAAAAAGAAACCACTTGCTTGCCGTCTGAGGGATATCTTTTGGTCCCCAGTGGCTTGCTCGGGATATTCTTGGTTTTTCATAAACATATTGATATCATGGCACCATGGTGGGATGTTTGGTTCTACCTTAGCCGTATTGCAGTACCCATGCCTTTCCCTGATTTGGATTTCCAAGGGATCAATGTAGGCATTTCCTGGGTAGGGCAACATCGAGGCCAAAGTGACGAGTTGTGACTGCGAGGGATGTACCTGAAATCTATCGGTAAGGGATAAGTTTGACATCTTGAGTTTCCCATTCTCCTCGGGCTTGCCGGATGATTAGATCTGAGTCCCCCATAATCGACAACTCTTTGACATTTTCGTCGACTACCATGTTCATACCCATGATGCAAGCTTCGTACTCAGCTGTATTGTCCGTGCAGAAGATCTGAAGCTGAGCTGTGGCTGGATAGTGCTGACCGGTGGGTGAAATTAAGACTACCCTAATTCCTAGACCTTTTTGCATTTACCACTCAATCAAAGAACATCTTCCAAGCAGTATTATCTTTGGATATTGGCTCCACCAAGTTCACCTCTTCATCTAGGAAATAAGTGCTCAGAGGTTGGTACTCATCACCAACAGGGTTTTCGACTAAATGATCCGCTAATGCCTGGGCTTTTATTGTTGTATGAGTGACATAAACTATGTCAAACTCGGTGAGCAAGATTTTCCATTTTGCTAGTCTCCCAGTGGGTATTGGTTTTTAAAATATGTACTTCAATGGATCCAAACTGGTTATAAGGTAAGTGGTGTAGGCCTGAAGATAATGCCTCAGTTTCTGAGCAACCCAAGTTAAAGCACATCAGGTTCTTTCCAACAAAGTGTACTTGGCCTCATCTGGTAAACTTTTTGCTCAAGTAGTATAGTGCATGCTCTTCTTTCCAATAATATCGTGTTGCCCGAGGATGCAACAAAAGGAACTTTCCAAGACTGTCATGTACAGAAATAGTGGCCTCCTTAGCGCAGGTGGAACCAAAACCGGTGGGCTGGACAAGTAATCTTTGATCTTATCTAAAGCCTCTTCACATTTATCCGTCCATTTGACCGATGCATCTTTCTTTAGCAATTTGAATATGGGCTCACATGTGGAAGTGAGCTGAGCGATGAACCGACCGATGTAATTCAATCTTCCCAACAAGCTCAATACATCTTTCTTGGTCCTCGGAGGAGGTAAATCTTGAATAGACTTTATCTTAGTCGCATCTAACTCAATATCTCTCCAGCTAACTATAAATCCTAGAAGTTTTCCCGACGGGACTCCGAATGCGCATTTGGCTCGGTTCAGTTTCAAATTATATCTGCTCAGCCGTTCAAAGAACCTCGTCAAATCCCGCACATGGTCATCCTGAGTTTTAGACTTGACGATTACATTGTCAACATACACTTTTATTTCTTGATGCATCATTTCATAGAAGATTGTAGTCATGGCTCTCATATAGGTTGCCCCGAGATTCTTCAATCCGAAAGGCATGACCCTGTAGTAATAGGTTCCCCAAGGTGTGGTGAAGGATATTTTTTCTGCGTCCTCTTCATCCATCAGCACTTAGTGATATCCTGCGTAATAGTCCACGAAAGACTGTATCTCATGTTTGGCGCAATTATCAACAAGGATGTGGATATTGGGCAAGGGGAAGTTGTCTTTGGGGCTTTCTTTGAACAAATCTCTATAGTCCATGCTTACTCAGGTTTTTTATCTTTCTTTGGCACTGGAACTACGTTGGCTAGCCATGTGGTGTACCGGACCACTCGGATCACTCCTGCTCCCAACTACTTCGAGATCTCTTCCTTGATTTAATCATTGACATCAGTTTTAATTTTTATCTATTTTTGCTGGATTGGGGGCACTCAGGATAATTTGGCAATTTATGCACTACGAGATCAACACTTTGTTCTGGCATGATATCATACAACCAGGAGAACACATCTTTAAACTCACATAAGAGTTGAATTATGGCATCCCGAGTTTTCTCGTATGTGTGGATGCTTATCTTGGTTTCTCGAATTTCTTCAGAGGTTCCCAAGTTAACCAGCTCAGTGTCATTCAAGTTTGGCTTTGGTTTATTCTCAAATTGTTCTAATTCTCAATTTATTTCCCTAAAAGCCTCTTCTTCATCATATTCCGGTTCTTGGTTCATTATTTCACAGTTAGACATCATGGTTGGATATGGGCATGAAGTCCGCAAGCATGTCATGTTATTTAAAGCCGCATTATTAGAATTGAAACGAAGAAACTAAAGAGAAAAATAGCAAAATAAGAAAGAATAAAGAAAAATGAGCGATGAAATATTATTTCATTTCTTGGAATTTGAATATAAAAGGGTATACATTTGGAAATATAAAGACAAGAAACTAAATAAAACATCTAAGTTACACCCTAAATAACTTCAGATGCAGAAAAAGTAGCAAGACAGGTCTACTGGGACTCCTCCCTGATAAGAAACGGTATAGCCTTCCAATTTTGGAGCATAGCGCTTGGTCCAATGTACAGCACCTCAGAGGTGATTTTGCCCTCTCCCGGCTGAACCATGTGGGTTTCGTAAAGTATTTTCTCATCGCCTCACATATTTCTTCAATTTCTTCGGCCGTGAAGGCCTCATCCTCCTCCTCCTCACTGTACTTCGGCTTGACTACTGTTTCATTCACATGTGGCAGTGGTTGAGGCAGAACTTTTCAGTAGTGGGTAGAGTTACTGGCTCAGATATTTCTTGCAAAGCTTTTTTGAGTCCCTTTCTGGGATTGAAACCATGTCTGATCATTTACGTGGCTATCATAATCGGTGCATTGGATAAGAAGGGTTGGGTTTCCTTCTTCATACTGGTACAACTTCAAGGGCTTGGTAAATTATGTGCTCGCTGCCTTCCTTTGCTTCAAGACATGGGACATACGGGTCCCGATAGATTGATTGTTCATCCTCCCCGTGGACCACTATCTCTTAATCTTCATGCTCAAATTTCATCATTGGATGGAGAGTAGAGGGTACAACTTCTACTACATGGATCCAAGTCCTTCCCAAAAGAAAATTATAGGACGTGTTCATGCCTAGCATTTGGAAAGTTACCTCAAAGTCCACCGGGCCAATGGGCAGAATCAGATAGATTTTTCCAATTGTGTCCCTTTTGATACCATCAAAAGTTTGCACACAGACATTGTTGGGACGAATCCCTCCAGTCCCGATTTCCATATGCTGAATGTAGAGAGTGGGCAAATGTCTACTCCAAAACCTCTGTCTACCATGACCCTCTTCACATAATATCCCTCATATTTGACTGTTAAGTGCAAATCCTTGTTGTGAGGAGCCCCTTCCGGAGGCAAGTCGTTTTTGCTGAGTGAAATTTGATTGATAGCAAAGAATCTTTCCGCCATTCTTTCTAACTGCTCCACTGAACTTGCTGCTGGCACATAGGCTTCATTCAAGGTCTTCATTAAAACCTTTTGGTGTTCGGGAGACTTAATAAGCAATGACAGCAAGGATACTTCTTCAGGATACTTTCGTAGTTGATCAACCACTTCATAGTCTGCCATCTGTATTTTCTGAAAGAAAGCTTCTGCCTCTTCGAGACTTACAGGTTTCTTAGATGGGAAACGCTTTCTAGTGGCATTGTTTACTTCTTCCACGTTGGAGTACTTCTCAGCAGGACGATTTTCTTGAAGCTTCCCCGAGATCTCTTTACCCTTGTAAGCAACCATTTTTTATGAGAATTCCACGGTACTATAGTAAGGTACGTCATGGGCCTCTGTGGCGTGCGGCCAATAAACATGGGCTCAGTCATCCTTGGTGGATTAGTTGGCCCTCGCACCACATAATCTCCCTAGGGCACCTACATTTGGGTTGCCTTCTTCATTTAAAGCCTCTTTGGAGGGCTAAAAGTCAATTTCTTTTCTTTACGGCCTTGTGGGACATATAGAATTCCATCTTTTGGAGGCATTACCGCTGTTCCTGTTTTGACTTCCTTTTCTGGTTCTGTATTGGTGAGTTTGTTCTTCTTTTCCTCTTTATCTTGCTTCGGGGCACTTTTTCGCTTTCTCTTTGCATCCGCAATGGCAATTATGGCCTTTAGCGCCGGATCAAATTCTTTATCTTCACAAATCATCCCAATCAATGGCCCGTTGTTATGGGCTGGCAATGGATTATTAGTCACGTTGGGGACATCCGCATCCCTTAGCACTATTTTTCCTTGCTCTATCAAGTTCTCCACCACTCTTTTCAGGGTCCAACAATAATCTGTATCGGGCCCTTCTACTCCTGAATAATAGGCACATCTGACACCGGCTCTATAAGTGGGCGATGCTGGGTTTTGCCTCGTTTGCGGAACCGGTTGCAGCAGACCCATTTGGACAAGTTTTGGAAATAGATTGGAGTAAGACTCACCAATTGGATTAAAAGTTTGCCTCCTGGGTAGTTCACGAGAAGGAAAATTATTATGTGGAGAACGGGGATTATAGGGGTTTTGTGGATGAGGCTGATTTCTTGGAAATGGAGTTTGGTTTCTATTGGCATATTGATGTGGTCGTACAATGGGTTGAGCATTCATGACCGAAAATGGTTGAGGAGAATAGGCCATGTCTTGATGAGGGTAATAATGTTGAGGGGATCTTTTATAGAACATGGGTCTAGGAGCGCGACGTCTCCTTGCACCTGAGGCCACCATGGCTGTTTCTTATTTCTTATTACCTTTGGCCACTCCTTCAAACCCGCCTTGGATGGTGTGGGAGGTTGCTCTAATAGCTTATTGGCTCAAAGTTCTACCTGTTTTCAGTCCATTCTCCACCATTTCACCAATTGTATTAGCCTCTGCGAATGGTTTGCCCATAGATAACATCATATTCTGGAAATAATCAGCCTCCTGAGCATGAAGAAATACCGTGACCATTTCCACTTCGTCCATTGGAGGTTTTCCCCTTGACGCATGTTCACGCCATTTGATCGCATACTCCCGAAAATTTTATGAGGGCTTCTTCTTCAGATTTTCCAGCGACTTCCAGTCTGGAGCAATGTTTATATTGTACTGGAACTGTCGAACAAAGTCTCTTTCAAGATCATCCCAGATGTGCAATCGAGAAATAACCTAATCCATGTACCACTCGGGGGCGATACCCACCAAAATTTCCCCAAAGTAAGCCATGCAATTCTTCTTTTCCTCAGCTTCGCGCAATTGATTGCAATATTTCTTAAGGTGAGAAATAGGATCACCGCGCGCATCGTATTATTCAAATTTCGGAGTTTTGAATCCCATAGGCAAATGCACGTGAGGGAACATGCACAAATCAATATATGACACACTTTTCTGCCCACTCATCCCCTGCATGTTTTGAGGCTTTTCTCAAGGCTTCTCATCCTCTTCGCCATTTATTCATGTTCCCGAGTTTTGGGAGTCTTTTTCTATTCCGTCATGAACTCAATGGAGGTGGCTGCGAATAAGTATAGGTGGGTTACTGAAGAGGCTCCATTTTGGGGGGTGAGTATTTGTAATGTAGAGGTTGAAGGATGAAAAGTGGGCCTAGGTAATGCAAGCTGTGTTGCAGCTGAGCATGAGTGGGGGGGGGCAATAAAGGTGTTTGGGACTGCATTGGATATGACCATCTGCGGGTGATGCTCTGAAGGTGTTCCTACAAAATGAGCTAAGATGGTTGGGTGTCATAGTGGGATACTGGGATGACTGATTGGGACAGTGAAAGTTCTACCCATTCTAGGGAAAAGCTCGGGAAGTCTGGAATTGCACTAGGAGGCTCCTTTTCATTTGACCAAGCGTCCTACATCTCCATCATGCAGAGACACAATAGCCTGTTTTCCTCGACGATAGTTTATTCTGGTGCCGGGATATCCGAGATTGGGCTCTAGTCCGTGATGGAAAGAGGGATTTCTGAAGACGTTATGATACTTCATTTCGATCTAGTGAAGTATGGATATGAAGGCAGTTTACTACAAAAATCAACCACCATTTCTAAAAACGCTGGCCTGGATGTTACAAGCAGCAAACAGTTAGTTTGAGACAGATAACAGACAGGTGATCGCACGTTGGGGTGTGATGCACCTATGCAGTTAAACGAGTATCTACATGTCGTGCAACAGTTGCATGCTTCATCCCGGATTCTTTCTGGTGCCTTCCTATTTTCTTCTTTTATTTTCACTCTATTTTCTTTTTCTTACCTTTGGTTTTGCCATGTATGTCTCTTGGTTTTGTTTTTTTCCCTCCCTTTGATCCTATTCCTTTTTTTTACTTTTTACTTTTCTTTCTTTTATTTTAAGGATACGATTGAATATTATGGAGATTGTCTACGTATGATGATCCCGCATGAATTAGACCAAGCGTAGTTCTTTAAAAAACAAGTGCCAAAACACAGGAAATAATTTTTGAGGATTTTCAAATTTTATTAATAGAACTTCTATTACAAAGATGCTAAATTAATTAGTTTCTTGGAAATAAACTACAGACTCGAAATGAAACAAATTACAGACTCAATGCTTGAAAAGTCAAGAATACATTAAAGCTTCTATTACTAGAGCCCGCAGGCATCATTCGGCCTTGCCGCGGGGCTTATATGTGAGACCCCCTTGTAGTTGCTCCAATTCAGTCATTACTTGACAGAAAAAGTCATCACGGTAGCAAAGAAGGTGGTTTGAGTCATATCCCCGCATTCTTGGCATTTCATGGTGATGTAATCAGCGATGGTTCTGATCCTCTCTCTGATCCTACCTTTTTCCTGACTTAATCTCCCTATATGCTGGTTTCGGGCCTCTAACACTTGGGAGTCATGAAAGTGCTGATTTTGCAATTGCTGCATGTCTGTCTCCATTTGGGCCATCATCTTATAACAATGTTCCCTATCAGACTTAAATTCTTTAGCCCTTTTGGCTGCTTCATCCTCAAGATTAATCACTTTTCTTCTTAGATTGGTGATAGCCCCTTCATAGTTTCTTTTCATTTGTTGCACAAACCAGGCCCGCTCTTCCGCTTTCTTTGTCCACTGTTCCTGTAGCTTTACCTTATTGGATTTGGACTTCTCCAAGTCTTCTTGGTATTTGAGGACTTTCTTTCTTAGCCCACTTATAAGCCTTTCATCGGCCCGACTTCTTTCTGGGTTGTCGACGACTCTTTTCATCTTTCTGATCTGAGTTTGAGTGCCTCATTTCCTGGTCTAGTTTCTTCTTTACTCCTTCTTCTACGGCGGCTTGAACACCATTTTCAAATTGAAGCTACATGACTTGCCTTTCCAATTTAATTATTTTGGCCTTGTATTGATTTTCTTTAGTTAGCTAGTCCCATTGTGGTTGGGCCTTAACAGTTAATTGTTGGATATGTGGTCTTTTCGCGGGTTTTTCAGGAACTTGATGGGTCTTGCTGAACCATTCAATATATTTGGGGTCCACTTCACCTATGGCTCGGTCTCGCACTATGGTCTTGGGTTCTAGAAATCTACATTCATTCCACATTTGGCGAATTTTCCTTCTGGAAATGCAGCTTTTGGACCCAACTCAATGGCATGCTTACTTAAATCTTCATCATTGTGGGCAGTTTTGAATCTTCCTTGTTGACGCAGCATCCTGTAGGAAGCATACAGTTGGATGCTCGGAACACCCATTAAGAGGATATAAGATGCTTCAGCTGTTGTGTATATTGCTTCAGTGGAAGGGAGCCATCCAAATGCCCATTCAATTTTATTAGAAGTCAGGGTCCTTAGATGTGCAAGCCAAGCTTCCGTACCTGTAGGGAATTCAATTCCTGCTACCCTGTTTCCAAATTCTTCAATATAGTTTAGACCGGTCAAACCATTATTCATGTATCCAACTTGGTTACAGAGGTGTTCTTGTATCCATAACTAGAGTAACAAATTGCAACCTTGAAAATATTTTTCTCTTTCTCGACAAATGGTCAAGGCTCGGTAGTTTCCAACACGATTAAAGGAACCATATTGCTATTAGCCTTTTTGATTTCCACGTTGATCATTCCCACAAGACCCATATCTATATTGACGTCCTTCCATGGGCAAACCACAACACCCATAAAGGCTACCAAGAAAGCTAGACTCTGTTTTGCCTCCTACTTATATTTGTTTCCAGCAGCGGTTAGACCGGTGTTTGGTTCTTCAAAACCTCGAGGGTTACCATATCGAAGATGCAGAAACTGAAGTGTGCAGTACCCTTCGACTAGATTTGTATCTTGGACATACGGACTAATGCTTAGCAAATTTAGGAATCTGTGAGGCGACACCGCTCTCGGTGATAAAGGATATCGACTTCTGCGATTTCCATTTAGACCAACATAACTCGTTTTTTCTTCCAATATCGGTGTGAGCTCGAACTTAGAGAAATGGAACACATCGCAAGTTGGGTCCCAAAATGGTATTAAGGCTTCAATTTTGTCCGACCTTGGCTTGATGTTTAATAATCGGACGGGGCCTCCCAAAACTCTTGTCATAGTTTCCCCACATATGGAGCTTCAAGGGGATCTTATTAAGGACTGCGAAGGGATCAATTTCATTTGTGCTCATCCTGCACATTTATTTAGGTGATTTAATGATTTATTTTGTTATTAAAGAGAAACAACAATGCTTCTTTGTTTTCTTTTTTGAAAATGTTTCAGTTGAAAAGACAAAAATCATGGCTTTACAGATACGACCTTTTAGCCCTTCAGGAGAGAAGATTTTGAGGCTATGCTTGCTAACCATTGGAAATAAACAAAGGTGGCTATTCTTGCAAAAACAGCTTTCCGGCGCCCTTTTGGGGACATTCGACTTATTTTAGATAAGAATGGTATCACTTGTCTTATTTTTGAAAAAAATTAAAATTTTGTTATTTCTGGGCTATTTTGCAAAAGGGAAGTTAGACCCAATGGGGTTTGCCTACGTATCTCACATCCGGTGAGAAGCAAACTGGTGTAGCTTGGGCAAATTTGTCAAAACCAAAATGTGTAAAATAAAATTTTCCTTTCTTTTATATTTTTCATAAATCCTGCATAGTTTCAGCACTATTTTGAGTATTGATTTTTCAAAACAGGTGATCATACTTGTCCATTGCTATTTCCTTTCAACTCTCTCCCATTATTTACAAGCTGGTCAACATGAAGATCCGAAGCAAATAAGTGCACAAGTAGCAAATAAGATGCATCAGGATGGTCTTTTCATTTCAGGTCACATGTCCTAGACGAACCCAACCCCTATGTTGAGTCCCCTAAGTCAAATGCACGTAATGCAAACAAAAGTTTCTACTAGGGATCCGACATGAGGTTTTGTTATACTAGGTTTAAAAATCTGGGTTTATTGTTATGGACCTGGCTTACCCGAGCAGACAACTCGAGTTGGGGGGAGGGGGCCAGCGTACCAGAGATATAGAAGCTCCGTCGCCTTAGTATCTTGTCCGAACCTCGTTCTAAATTTGGACAAGACTCTAAATAGAAGAGAAGTCACACGAAGTGTACCCTTCTCCATGATTTAGAAGTCTCTTAGAGCGGAAGGATCTCGCAGCAACTTATATATACATTCTACAAAATATTAACGCGGTAAAGCATTTAGCACATTAGGCATGAAACATGTAGGAAAATCAGATAAAGCCAAATATAATAGCTATTCTAAGCTCGAATTCTTAAACCCTGACGAAGTTCTAGGTTCTTGTCTCCCCAACAGAGTCGCCAGAGCTATCACACTTCCTTTTTACACACCTACCCCAAAGGATAGTGTGTAAGGGATTTTTTCCAATTTAAGTGACATTATTTGAAGTGAGATTATTTATTTATCAATGTCCCAAGTCACCGGTTTATCTTGAATCCCAAATCAAAAAACTTTTTGACTTTCCAAATGAAGTCTGCGAACCACAAATTCTGACTAAGGAATTATGTTGACCCAAAGGAAGGTGTTAGGAACCTCCGGATCCCGTGGTTCTGGCACGGTCGCTTCAACAATCATAATTGGCCTAATATTTAAAACATGTTCATCCTATAGTGCAATTTTAAAATTATTCATCACTTTTAATTAATTTTTATGGAATGTTGAACGTCGCTTAAATCGTGCCTTTGGATCGCGTCACATAAAATGCTCCCGGATCTGTAGCACATTTATTCAACATTTTGGAATTTGGATTTAGGTCACATGAAATGCATACCCGAGTTTAGGAAGGTAAATTTATTAAATAACGCACATATAGAAACAAACGCGTTGTCAACTTTACGGGAGACCATGAAAATTCTCTAAATGGAACGTCCCATGTTCTAAGTATTTTAAAAGATATAATTAAAGAGGGCCACACGGTTTGTGAATTTTGTTTGGCGCGGCGCACCTCAATTTGATTTTTTAAAGGGCATCCTAAAGGTGAGCTATTATTATCTATTAAGGATTGTCTCTAGGAAAACTTAATTAATTAGGACTATGAATTAATTACTATTAAAAGCATTCAAGAAAACTTGGGCCTCAAGATCAAGTCCAAATTCAAACAAGAGGATCTTCATTATTGAAGACCCCTTAATTCAAGTTTACTACATAACTTGAAAGACCCAAAACCTGTATTACAAATTTAAACACCTAGCCTTAATTAAGGCTTTCAGCACATTGGGCTTCGAAATGGCCTGTATAGAAGAGAATTCATTCAGCCTTACAAAAGGCTATCCAACGTTAGGCCTCAGTTGTAAAGCTGTTCAAAATTTTAGGCCTTTAGGAACCAGGCTGTTTCACTTCACCTGGCAGTCTATTATTTACCCTTCTTTGGTCCAAAGAAGAACCCAAACCCAAACGCTAGATTTCAATTGGATTTCATAACATTGAATATATTTCAAAACTAGGCTTAACAATTTTTGTAACAAATGAACCATTTATTCACATCAAAGGCATGCTGACCTTTAAATCCAAACCTCACGCACAGTTTCAACTTGTTTGTATATTGATAACTAACATACTCAATATGGAATCTTGACAACCAATTAATTTCAATTAATACACTTAAAAGACTAGACCCTGGAAACAACCACTGAAGCTCTCGATTTTTTACATGCTCCTTTCTAAGACATTACTTTTAAAAGTAACTCATGAAACCCCCCCCCCCCCCCCCATACTAACATGAAATACAATGTAAATGTAAAGTATTCTACTGTTTTGAATTGTAGATGAGCTCTTTCGGATTTCACCTTTTCAACATGCACATAACGAGCAAACTAGAGTAACCAGCGCATTTAAGCTACTGGATATGCTTGATCTTACATTAGTATGAGTATACATGCTATTTCCGGACTCGATTTCGAACCAACATCCTATTCTAAATTTAGTTCTCAAATTAACATGATAGGACAACTAGAATCAACTATACTACAACTAACATTACTTACGAGATACTCACATAATTCTGAAAACAGTCCCAAACAGTCCAGTTATTACAAATGATATAATGTTTCAACCATAGTAGGCATTTAAACTACAGTAGAATAATGGGAAATTAATAGGACAAAACAAGCTACATCACCATTCCTTCGAAAAAACTCAGTCTTACATCTGTTAATTCAGTTCTTCATACATCATTAGAGGCAAAAAAGTACCTAGAATTAGAACAAGGCGCAAGGAATTGAAGGTCAGTTAGGCAGCAACAAACAACGGTAATAAGATCAATTTTGAAACCCAAGAAGTGATATCAAACGACCCAGGAATTAATTGAAAATGAGCAGCACCAGTAAACAACCAAAACCAAGCTTGAATGAACCCAATTAAACTCGAAAAAAACCCTAGGAACCTCTGAAACCTCAACTATTGAAACACAAGGAAAATTCAAGCCATTTTTCAACCTTAGACAAGCTGGAGATTTAACTCAGAACTTGGAACTCAAGATCACTCCCAAAAAATTCGATGAAATAGTGGTTTTCTAATGTTTTTGGTCGCCTCTAGTTTTTCAGAGCTTTTTTAGTGTTTTTTAAAACTTGGACCTCTCTCTTGAACCCCAAGTAACAATGCCTTTATAGGCAAGTTACTAGGGCAAACTTCAGACCTAAGTTTTTAGCCTTTAGTCCTTTTAATTTTCTATTTTTAGCTAATTAGTCCCTCAATTTCACGACTTTTTGGTCAAGTTAAATACCTATCAATTTGAAATTCAAATTAACACTCTTACCTAGAAGCTTCTTATTTCAGTTATGAGAGATTTCCTAAATTCAAATACCTAAAATACCCCTGACCACACATGTTATTTACCCTGAATTGCTGACCTGGGTTAGACCAAACCTGTGACCATGGTTAATTACCAGGCCATAAGCTTTTGAACACCCTCTGATTTTAACCAAACCCCCTAAAAGTTATGCTACTTAATTCAACTACACCTATTTTAAACTAAAAAGTCATAGCTAAAACTATTACCACTAATTATTAATCAATAGAAATTCAAGAAATGAAATGCATCAACATGCAGGCTCATGCTATCAAGGGGGAATCTAAGATAAAGAAATTAAAACTCAAATAAACTTGGTAAACCATAAATTAAGCATTGATTGATCAAACAAGGACATTGATCTAAATCAATTCAAGAAAATTTGAAAAGTATACTTGAACATGTTGTTTTAAACAGAAAATTTACTTTCCTATTATTGTAGACACATCATAACTGACCTAGCTCAGGAATCAAGTGTGAAGAACAAACTACCAGAAAAGGCTAGTGCTATTTAATCAAATCGAACTAAAACCTAATTTAAATAAACAAATATGCAGAAACTGAAACTAAAAGGTAAATGGAAAACTTAGCTTATAAAAAAATGTGTTGAACCCTTGAAATCTTCATGCGTTACTCGAGGAACCCTACATTCAAGTTTTGAGGAGTTTAGCAAAAATTCGAAGTAAGCCAGTTAGGGACTCGAGATGAGGAGATAAAGGGGAGGCGGTGATGTACATTTGGTTGGTGATTGGATGAGTTAGGGTTCCGGTCGGGATTTTGATTTAAAATTCGAGAGATTTGATTGGGATTCAAGGGAAGAGGGTTGTGGATTTGGGTTGAGGGAGGTCCGGTGGCCATAGGGTGTTAATTTTGGGCCTTTTGGCGTCAGCGCCGCCGTGCATGCCGGTGAAGCCAGCCTTTCAAATGGAGATTCGAGTCTTTTGGCTAATGTTTGAGGGATGGTAACAGTGGATTTGGAGAGAGGAAGACGGGGAGAGTAAGTGATGTTATTTTGAAGGTGTTTGGACTGTCGTCGCCGGCGGAGGCGATTTCTGGCCGACGATTTGCAGTGGAGGGTGGCGGCATTAGGGTTTTGGTTTTGATATGTTAGAGATGTTGATATGGGGGGAGGGGGTAAACTTCGTCAGTTCCGGGCCGTTGGATTGATGAGATCCAACGGTCATGATTAGAAGAACGTGAAACGGGGTCGTTTTGGTCTTTTGGTATGAGACCGGTTTGGACATGGTTTGGGCCGGGTTTGGGGTGTTTTTAAATGGGTTTGAGGTATTTTTTTATGGGATTTTATTTAAAGGTAGCCCAAATTTGGGTCCTCAAATTTTCAGCTTTATCCTTTTCATTTCCTTTCATTTTTCTTTCATTTTTTCATTTTCACTAATTATTAAAAATTATAAATCAATCACAAAATTCTAATTTTACCTATAAAATTTAAACCAATCCTATGTAATTATTAACAAAATAAAATTAAAGGAAAAGCTACTGAAAAATTCAAAAATTAAAATTAAAAGAGCGAATTGAACCTAGTTTTTGTTTTTTCCTTTTATAAAATGCTAAATTATTAATTAATACTTGAAAAATGATCAAATCAACTTAAAAATGTGCATGCAACATATTTTTTATTTTTTAATAATTATCTAAATAAAAAATGCAAAAAAATGTCAAACCAACACGAAAATTATACAATTAATCCTTAAAATTAAATAATCAAAAGAAAAAAAATTCTAAATCTAAAAATTTTATAAAAATAATTCATGCAGGGCAAAAATTACATGCGCATACATATATACCAATGTTCTAATTTATAAGGTCGAGAACGCTGCTCCTTTACTAGGAAAATCCTGCCAAATTATATTATTGGCGGTTAAGAGGTGATTTACCAATTAAACTTTATCATCTCTTACAGTGAGTTTAGATTTTGTGAAATGCCATTGGTCCATATTGAAAATGCGATATTGGTACAAGGAATAATGGGTTGGTGCGTGAAAAGTAAGTTTCGAGTAGGAGATACTATTTTAAGTTTGAATACGATTAAGACATATGGTAAAATGTTTTGAGACTTTATAAAAAGCGTTGTTTTGTAAAGAGAAAAAATAAACGTGTCGTATTCTCTTTACATTTCAGTTTCTGGCCCCTTAAAATGTGTAATTATTAGGTTCTTCATATATGGTAGTCGAAGTTCATTGCACACAAAATATATTATAGACACATCAAATTAACTCCCGTTTTATTATGTAAAAAAAGACATACATTCATATATGGAGTCTAAGCTTACTAAATTTTCTGTTTTTGTTAATAGATTATTTATATCATCTTAATTTCTTTGGTCACTATATGTGACTTTTGTTTTAACGAAAACTGCACAACCCCCGCTCCCCACCCACCCAAAAAAAAAATCAACTTGCATTCATATGTTAAAGGTGGTTGAATCTGCAATTTTACAATTTCTTGGGCACCTTAACTGGTCTATTTCTTTCTTAATTTTATTGTACTCGACATCAACATGCCCAAAAATACCTTGTCACTATAAAATAAGAAGGAAAAAACAAACAAAAGGACACCATGCTTGATGGTACACTGTAATTAAGAGGCAGTCCATTGATAGAATTGTTACATTACAATTTAAAATTTATAAAATTCGATTCTCATTAAAAAAAAAACTACAGGAATCAGATAAAAAGGAGATTATCAAATTTCACCTAATTAAAGAAGGTAGTTTTACAAAAACCACCAGTTCACAGTTTCCACAACCATTCTGCATAAATTGGTATTGACAGTTTTAATTCATAAATTAGTTAGGAACCCGCGTCTGTTTGTAATAATTTGCATTTTTTTAGTTGTTACATCACATGTTTAAATAAACTAAGCAACCCGACTTTGACGAAAACGAAAATTGCTTATATTTAAAAAGAAGTTGACGACTTGACGTGACATTCAACATGTCCTCTACTTTTAGTAAAACAAAAGAATGTCATATATGAACTAGCTAAGATCTAACATAATTTTCAGTAAGCTACCATGTGATATATTCCACGTCAGAGATTATAATCTCTACCCGATTAATTAAAAAAGGAAAAAGAAATTCCTATTTTATTAGATTGCCTCCTTTCATAGAAAGCTTGATTAACTGACACAGCTCGAGTTGAGACTTGAATTTATAGATAATTTGACTACTTCTATACTATAGTGCAAACACAATCCAATATTGATGGGTAAAAATATTGTGAGCCTACGTATATAAGTGATAGAGATCTCTTAATGGCGTGCTGTATTTTAGGAAAAATGGTGCGCGTTTGGCGCAAATCGGACAATATCACACTATATTAATAGTACTATTAGGTAGTTTTAGCCCAACAACTGGTATCAGAATTCATGTTCAGCGAGACGAGTATAACGATAGTAGAATGATGGTATGAGGCTCGATTTGTTTACCCTTACGAGCTTGGAACCACGTAACCAAAAGAACCTAGCTAGTTGCCGGTTTTGGTCGCCATGAATACTTTAACGATGTAGGAGGCACAAAATAAATCTCAAATATTGACCCGTGGATCATGGTAATGGGCCACGTGGAACTGGTTCAACAAGGAGACTTGAATCACGATGAACTTAGTTCAAAGGATTGACTGTGCGAACAAAAGTCCACACTGGTAGGTGAAAATATTGGTGTTTAACGAAACAGTAGAATTTCAACCAAAAGTTATTTTAGCAGAACTCGGGTTACTGATACTCAAATTGAAAGGAGAATAATGGATGTAAATAAAATTTGAGTAAAAAGCTAAATAAATCAGTATATTCGAATAGTGTTTTCTTTCCTTACATAAGATCATTCTTCTTTTTTTATAGCTATTTCTAAGAGATACGTTTTGCCTTTGTCATAATGAGGTTACTATAGACAATTAAATACATTTAATGCTACGTTATAAGTGGTAATCATTGTAATTCAATACAGATTCTATAACGTTTTTGGTATTTAATGTACCCTCTTTTGTTATCAGGTCATTCCCTTATCTTGATTTTTGACCATAAAGACGTACGAGCATTAAGTATGTAAATAGGTACGAGCATTGAGTTTGTAAAGTGGTGCGAGTATCGAGTCTCTTGAATCTTTGCTCGTGTCTGTCGTAATTCGTTGCTCTTTATTCCTGGCTGGTCCTCATTCTTTGAGAAATCTACGTGTCATGATATGTCATCTTAAAATTAAATCCAATATATATGAACTTATTTTTTTCCAATACAGATAGTCCCCGCATTTGCCATTTATTCATCTATGAAATATTTGGGAAGTGGATTTTATTAATGCATGAATATTTACCGCCATTAATTCCCTTGACGCATCATTTATCACTTTCACTTAATGTCCATTACACATGGAATCTTCTGATTGGTTCTGTGATTTCTCAGCGCCTTTTAAGGCTTTTTTTCACCAACTATAAGATGACAGTTCTCATCATGACGTTTCCATTATTGTTCTTTTTTGTTTAACGGTTGCTTCTAAGTATAAATGTAGTTTTCATCTTTGTCTTTCTCACATAAAGTTCACCGTTTTCAGAATATTCAATTCTTAATCCCGTCTTCCTCGTACTATCATGTCTTCATCAAATCCTAACCCTAGAAAAGTCCTCATTGTTGATAACCTTCGTCTTGCTTTTGCTAGAAGCAGGAGAGTAGATATACTTCGTAATCTAGGGTCTCCATCCGCACGAGGTTCTTCTCTACCTTCGTCTAGTTCTTCTCCTCTGTCTAGAATTAGAGGTTCTCTTTCTCAAAGGTCTTCTTCTAGAGGTAAAGAACCCTATGAACCTCTTCGTGAACATTTAGTGGAGGAAACAGTTCCTGCAGAACTATCTTTATACAGTGATGGAGAATTCCTTAAAAACCAATTGTCCTCTTTAGATCGTGCTGATATCTGCCCAACTCAGATTACTGAAGGTCTGATTTCTTAAGTTCGTAAAGATTATCATTGGAGCCATGACTTCCCTATTATAATTCCCAATGCGAACCAAAAACTCACCTCTTATTTAATTGTAATTTCTTTTGTTTATAAATACCCTTTCACATTATATTTCAAACCTGTTATTGACCCCGTTATCCTCAAATTTTGTCATTTTTTCGACATCTGTTTAGGTCAAATTAGCACTATAGAGTGGAGGGTTGTTGCCTGTTTGAGGTACTTAACCAACATGGCTGGTTTGCCTTTTACTTTATCCCATTTCACCTTTACTCTTCCAGACTCTTTTTCCAAGGAGTTTTTACTTTAGTGGCAAGAAGCAAAAGAGTTTTGGTCAATCTAAAAGATAACAAAGACCGTGGCTGGTATGCCAGGGTTGTTGCTGCCACCACTATTGGTTTAGTGGGTGATAAATATGTTCTCTTCCCTGAGAAGTGAAATTTTGCATGCGAGTTTTCTTTTTAATAACTTTCTCGTACCTTTATTCCTCAATTTGGATGAACATTATTTTAATTTTCCCTTTCTTTTCTATCAACCATGGGAGTTGATGAAATTTTCAATTTATGTGGTTGGATAGGAAAGTTGTTAAATACTGTCCAATGGAGGGTAGATCTTGAAAAATTCTCTCTCAACGATTTGGTTGGAAAATGAAGACTCATAGTAAGAGTCTTTTTTATAACTTTTCTTATTGCTTCTTGCAGAATTTATTTTAATCCTTCTTTTTATCAGAATTTGCAATTCGAGGTATTAGTGTTGAGGCTGTTGTAGCTTCCCTAATTTCTTTGGAAAGGGCCCAAGAAAAATTTGGGCACTTCATCGATGTGAGCATACGATTTTTGCCCTGTCGAAACAAGCTCCTACAGGACTCTGAAAGTTTAGGATTTTTATTTTTAAATATTAAGATTTTATTTTTAGGATTTAATTGCATGCGCATGTTCATTACTGCATGTTTAGGACTAAATAGGATTTAATTGATAAATAAACTTGATTTATAAATTAAAATACAAAAAAAATATAATATATATGTCCGGCATTTGAAATTATTTTTGTTAATTTTGACTTGGTTTCGTTTATTTGTGATAATTAGGAATTTGTTGGTTTTTCTTTTAATAAAGTTAGAAATTATTTTTTTGAAATTAAAAGAAAAAGGCAAAAAAAAAATATAAGTATATATATATATATATATATATATATATATATATATATATATATATATATATATATATATATATATATATATATATATATATATATATATATATATATATATATATATATATATATATATATATATATATATATATATATATATATTTATATATGGAGCCACTCGGGGTGGCCACAATTGGGCCAGACCTGAGTGGCCCAACCTGCTCCCCCCTTCCTTTCAAACAACATTACCCACCCCCCTTAACCATTGCCTAGGTCCAAACCACACCTAACTAACCAAACGACACCGTTTCAAATAGAAGGGCTCATCACATCCGTCCATCCCCATCCCATCCAACGTCCGCGGAAGCCCCCCACATTTTGTATGCATATGTCCAAACGTCTCTAATACACATTAGAGACAAAACATCACCTTCATCGTATCGTTCCTTTCCGACCTAACAACACCCTGTGACCACCGCTGACCTTCCTTTGACTACCAGGCTACCACCCTACTTCCGCCGCCGGAAATCGCCCCACGGCGGCGGCCGAAAACCAAACCTTCCCAAATTAACACCACTCAACCGTCATGACCTCCCCTACCCCGTCCTGTAATTATTTCCCATCGAATAAGCCCCATCCTTCTCGAATCTTCAAAAACAAGGTTTCCGGAAACCCTATCTCCGGCGACCGTATTCCAAACCCTTCCACCATTACACTTAGAACCACTAGGACACCCTCTTCCCCATCCTGCAACCTACTCTCCTCGAATCCCTCTCATCATCTCAAATATTCGCCGAAAGGTCGTCAGAAACCCTATCTCCGGCGATCCTGTTCCAAAGCCCTCCAAATTTACACCCCTAATGAACCTCAACCTCCTAGTTCCAACCGTATAGGCCACCCTCTCCAATCTTCCTGAAACTCCTCGAATTTCAACTCAAAGCCTAACCCTAAAACACAAAACACGCCGAAAATGGTTCGAGCTCCTCCAACGCAGTCCCGGTTCCTTCCTGAACCCAACTGTACCACCCATGAGTCCTAAAACAACCCCAACCACTGAAAAATCTAAATCTGAGACCTTACTGAGGTCTCAGAACCTTGAAAACCCTCCCCTGTGCTCTTAAATTGATTATCATCATCCTAGGAGTGTTCGAAACCCTGTGGAAAGGGTCAAGAACTAGTTTGAAATAGTTTAAATGGGAACAAGAATAAGAAGCTAAGTTTCTTGTTAAATGCCTGATTTCTTTCAATAATTGATTAGGTTCAGTAGTTTCATGCCTAGTAGTTTGAGCTTCTTTTATTTGATTTTCTTTAGTTGTTTGTCTGTTTGTCCACAAGTTCATCTAAAATAGGTTTCAATATTCATATGCTTTGTTTGACACTGGTTTGGAAAACCTTTAATCTTTTGAATAATTGTATATCTTGTTAATATCAGCTCCTTGATCTTGAAAGCTTAGTTAATTCTTCAGTATTGTTATTTTTGTGGTTCAATTGACATTCATCTTCTGATTCTTCAATCGTTTCATTCTATGATTTCTGGTTTGCCCCTAGGTATCTGATTGCCATAATAATTTTGATTTTTGGTATTCATACTGCTTTAAGTTGATCCGTTGGTTTGGGACCTTTAATTGTTCAATGGTAGCTTTTACCTGCTTCCTAAGATGATTCCTGAACTAAATATTCACCCATTGTTGTGTGTTTCTCGTTGTTAAGTATTTCTGAAGAATTTTTGATTGAGGCATCTCTGAAAATTGAGTGTTGATAAATGTATTCTTTCTTATGGTCATTTGTTTTGATAATCCTGTATAATGTTTGGATGTGGAAGTCCATATTAAGGCATCTGTGTTGAACTTTGATAATCTTGGCTAAGTCTGAACTCTCAAGTCTACTAGTCTAAGGCCAAACCTTCACCCATAACCCAAAAACAATTGACCAGGGTTAAATAATAGCTAAGGTTAAAAACTTCAGTTAGGTAATTTAGGAAAGGAAGTGAGGGTATAAGAGGGATTTAAACTCTCAAAAATATGATAGAACCTTCTAGCAAGGACTAAAGCTTAATTCTTGCCTAAAACTTAAGGCAAAAGTCAGGAATTGAAGGATCATTTAGAAAAAACGCAATTTGAGTTAAGGACTAAAAAGAAAACAAGGCAAAATCTGATGCCCAAAAAGCTTTTCTATAAAATGAACCATCTGGGCATTGTAAATAGAATCCGGAAACCTTCTCTTTGAGTTCTAGAGATAAATACATACTAGTTTCTCCTATATCTGCAAAATATACCATTAGTGCTGTTGGATTCAATTTTTTTTTTTCTGAAAGTTTGGTTCTCTAAGAACTTTGCTGAAGTCTGGATACACTGTTTGATTGGTTGTTGATTGTTTAGATGGTCTCTTATATTTACTCATAGGCTCCTGTTTTGCTTGAATCACAGGTATATTTCCTTGTTCATCTGATACATTGAAGTTCAAGTATAAAATATTCATGAATGTGCAGATTTGAGTTCCTTATGTCATTATAAACCCTCTCCCTGTTTTCACCTATCCAGTTTTTGTTATAGATGTATTGATAAGATAGTCCTTATGTTGTAATTAACGTTAGACTGATTCATTTTTGTAATAATTAGACTCTAAAGATTGATAGATTTGTAATAATTGGACATTCGATTTTTCTAAAAGTATGAATCATTAGTAGTGCTGGTAGTGAATGTGTAATTGTCCTAGATGATTATTTCATGTTGTTTAGAACTAAGGAAATCATGAAATATTGGCTCAAAAATTATCAAAATCCAGTCATTATGTATGATAAAGTGCACTAAAATTTCAATGTGTTAATAGTGTTGTGTTTTAGATCTATGAGCTGTAAATCAAAGTCATAATTGAATTTTGAAGAACTAGATTCATATACTCTAACTGACGAGTATATGAATAATTGAGTTCAGATCCAATGTTAAAGTTTGATATACAATGAATGTTAGTATTTTCTTTGGGAATGTGCATATGTTCAACTTCGTATATAGTTTTGAACCGAAATGGTTACTGAGGACTGGACCCCTTTGTCCAAACCAACACTGGGCTCATCCGCGAGGCCCAATAAGTACCCAAATATTGTAAGTCAACATGTTTGACGGGCTAAGTGATTAAAGGCCCATATCTGACTTGGGACACCAAAAATCCAAATCTATCCCAAGTGGCGACACTTGAAACAAATAATTAATCCCATATCGAATAATGTCACTTTAATTGGAAAAACTCCTATACACGTGTCGCCTTTCTAGGTAACTACGTGCAAGCGGTAAAAAGGAGGTGTGACAGCTCTGGCGACTCTGCTGGGGATAGAGAAAGTACCCAGAATCACTGGTTCAGGGTTAAAGAATTCGAGCTTACAATAAATGTTATATTTGGCTTCTTATGAATTGGTTACCTGTTCTGTGCTATATGCCACATGTTTTACCACTTTGATATTGTCTGAATTGTATACATAGACTGTTACGAAACCCTTCACTTCTCACCTTTGGGATGTGCTTAGTGGTTGAGACTCCCTATTCTGTTAGTGTCTTACCCTGAAATAAGAAAGAGGCCGGACAAGTTACAAAGTCGGATGATCTCGCGGGTCCCCGGTACGTAGCCCCCTCCTCGACTCGAGTTGCCCGCTTGGGTACACCGTCTAGACCCTATACCGAGGTTCTCAACCTAGTATAACAAAATTTCATGCCGGATCCCTAGTAGGAACATTTATTTGCATCATGCATTTTGAATTAGGGGACTCAACACAGGGGTTAGGTCCGTCTAGGACAGGTGCCCTGAAATAAAAGACCACCCTAATGCATTTTTACATGCTACTTGCGCATTTACTTGCCTTGGATTCGCATGTTGACTGGCCTGTAAACAAAGGGGATCGATTTAGAGAAATAAGCACTGCTAGGGTAGTCACTTATAAAAACCAAATAGCGCCGAAATGTTGCCGGATTTTTCAAAACAAAAAAGAGAAAACAAAGCACAAAGGCATAAAAACAAAACAAAGGCACCAAATTTTGGAGTTTTCAATAACGTCTGCAGGTTTTGATAAATTATTTTGGCCGGGTCCAACCCCTTTTTATAAAATATCAAGAAATGCCCGAGTTTATTTTTCTTATTTCAAAATGAGTCGGATGGTGCCATTATTGCGATAATAGCTGAATGAAGCTATAATGGACGACGAAAGGCTGAACTTACACAAATGGCTGCCTCTGGACTTTATTAGGGTCGGTAAGCAAGCACAGCCTAAAAAACCTTCTAGCCAAAATTTTGAGAGGCCGTATTTCCAAAGCCAGCCCTTCTATTGAAATAAATTTCATAAATGTAAGTTTTAAATGTTTTGAAAATACTAATTCTCCCTAATAAATGTGCAGAATGAGCACGATAATCAACAAAGTTCCTTTGGAGCTGCGGCTGTGGTGGGATGACCTCGGAGAAGCAGGACAAAAATAGGTCAACGCACATCTGGGGGGCGTCACTAGTTTGCTGAAAATCAACCCTAGGGGAGATATTACAAAGGCTCTAATCACCTTCTGGGACCCGGCACACAATGTTTTGCACTTCTCAAATTTTGAGTTAACCCTGACTTTGGAGGAAATGAGCAGATACATCGGGACCCACGCAATCCCGCTAAGACATCAATACTTGATAGCACCTAGGGCCCTCACTGTGCATAAATTTCTGGATGTTTTGAAAATTAGCAGAACAATTCACCACCCCGATTTGTCGGCTGGGTTTTGCACCCTCCACTTTATATACCAAATATATGGCCACATCGGAGGATTCAACAACCCTGAAAACCTGATCTATAGCAAGGGCAATCGGATTAAATGGGATTAGCATCGATATTTCGTGTTTATGGTGTCTTTCTTGGGTCTTTTAGTATTCCCATGAAAATACGGACACATCGATATATGGATTGCAGGGGTCGTTAGTACTTTGATGACCCAGGCAAAGAGCACTCTTGCCCCGATGATCCTATCTGATATCTTCCGAGCCCTTACCATTTGTAAAGCAGGAGGGGAGTTCTTTGTAGGCTCTAACTTTTTGTTGCGAATCTGGATGATTGAGCATTTATATCACAAACCTCGGTGCATGAATTTGTTAGATAATACGCTTAACGTTAGAGGGGGGGGGGGGTGAATAGCGTTATAATAAAAATTAGCGTAAACTTGCGGAATTTAAAAATTGCAGGAAATAAATAAGTGCGATAAGTAAATAAATTAGAACAAACGCACCGATGTATCCTGGTTCACCACAACCCGTGGCTAGTCCAGTCCCCGAGAGACTCTCTCGAGATTTCCACTAACTTGTTAAGCTTACGGGTGCTCAACAAACTGTTACAACTTGAGGACACAAGCCTCAACAACCTTTGCTCGGAGATACAACACTCCAAGACTTCAACCAAGGAAACACAAGTTCCTTCTTACAACACAAGGGACTAACACTTCCCTTCAAGTGTACAAAAACACTTAGCACTCAAACAAGACACTCCTTTAAGAGTAGATATGAGTAAAAAGAATACGCTCAAGATCGCATCAACTTTTGACAAGAACTTGGCTCTCAAAAGCTTATGTAATGAATATAAAATGATAAGCAATAAAGTATGCAAGCTTTAGCAATTGTATGATCAGTTGTTGTCTTTAGAAGACTGAATTGAAGCTGTATTTATAGTTGAAAAACCTTGTATTACCGTTGCCTAATTGCCAATTAAGAATTGCTGATTTTACTCTGTGACAATCTATTGTGAAATTACCACAATCGATTGTTTGCCAGATCTTCCAAAAATCAATCCCAGATTTTACGCATAACAATCGATTATCTAAGATCAATAATCGATTACTGGCAACGTTCAAAAAATCATTTCCAGATTTTACTTAAAACAATCGAGTGTCAGAAATCTACAATCGATTACTCAGCAACGTTCAAAAAATCCTTTCCAGATTTTAATTAAAACAATCGATTATAAGGAATCAATAATCGATTACCTGACGGTATTTGAAAACATTTTGGCAACGGTCAGTTATACAATCGATTATACTAAGTTAACAATCGATTATATATCAGTCTTGAAAAATCAATTTAAACACTGCCTCTTGACAATCGATTGTTATAGGTTCACAATCGATTATTTAATAACTTTGAAAAAGTCTGGAAGACACTGCCTCAACACAATCGATTGTCATAAGTTCACAATCGATTATTTTGTGACTTTGAAAAATCTAATGGACACTGTCTCTTCACAATCGATTGTCATTAGCTTCATAATCGATTATTTTGAGCTTTGAAAATATTTGATAGACACTGCCTCATCACAATCGATTGTCATATGGTTCACAATCGATTGTCATGCAGATTTGAAAAATCTGATGCTCACTGCCTTAACACAATCAATTGTCATAAGTTCACAATCGATAGTCAAGCAGCTGACTTAAACATAATCGATTATCATAAGTACATAATCGATTATCTTAGTCCAGATTTTAGAGGCATGTTTAAAAATCATTTTGACTAAAGTAAATATGCATTATTTAAAATCATTTTGCTCTAAATTAAATATGCATGATTTGTTAAAAATATTTTTACGAGAGAAGCCAAGTCTTGAGTTTAAGTTGTCAGATCAAGATCACAATTAAATACCGACTCATATAAAACTTAATCTCGATCTTTGTCTTGTGCTTGAATCTCGTTATATATCAATTTTGCGCTTGTGCTTGGACCTCGCCATGTGTCAATTTGCGCATAGTTTGTCATTCATCAAAACCTACAAATATGAATATACGTTTAGTATAATGCCTTGAGAACGTGTTTCCAACAATTTCCCCCTTTTTGATAATGGCAAACTTTAAGCGGGATATGCATATTAGGCAATTCATAATGATGATTCAAGACAAGTAAAGATATGCAACAAGTATATAGATATGCAATTTGTTCCCCCTCAATATATGAATTCCCCTCAATTTATCCCAATAAGTATTGAGAGTGCATACCCGTTATCTTTCCCCTTTTGCCATTAGCAAAAAAAAAATAGAATAATTAAAAAAAATTGTTTATTTATTAATAAAAAATGGTTACATAACGGGAACAATAAAAACATAGAACAATAAAATAGAAAAACAAATAAAGAAATTATTCATCATCATTTCCCGCCTCATCATCCGGCACTGCTTCAAAGGGAACAAGACCGGCATATGGATAATGAACATGGTCAAAATATCCATGGATCTCATGTGTCAATTGACCGACAAAGGTGGTCAATGAAGCAATTTGGTCGGGAATGGATTGAAGAGTAGGTTCTTGAGGCTGACACAATTGACGGGTTGGAGGAGGAGCAGGAGCTGCATGATCACCGTCATGGGGAAAGGAGGATTCTGAAATTTCCCACTTCTTGGTGCTCTTTTTGAGAGGACCGATGGAAGTGTTGAACCCGGAAGCTTCAAGAATATTCATAATAAGGAGGGCATAGGGAAGAGGTCTATCATCTCCGATGGCATCAAGCATGTGAATCTTGACGAACTTACAACAATTGATGTGAGCTCCGCTTATAATGGCATGCATGAGCTTAGCGTCCTCTTGGGAAAGAGTGGTATGATTGTGCTTCCGAGGCTTGAGGACTTGGGTGATGAAATAGAAAATCAAAGGATACTCGGGGAGCATTCCCGTGATAGTAGGGCGCCGAGTAGATAGATTAGGATCATATGATGTAAGACCTATTTGGTTTAGGAGAATTTTCTCATCAAATAAGGCACCGGCCTCTCTAATGTAGCGAGTAATGTTTTCACCACTTCGAGGAAGATGGGCAATGGAATGCAAGTTTTCATTGGACAAAAGAATTTGAACACCATTAATATTTGACACAAGTTCACCATCGTCATCCTCATGAAGGTTTGAGTAAAACGCTTGAATCAATGGAGGATTAATATAAGGATAGGTAAGATATAAAAAGTCAAGAAGTTGACATTCCTTAACAATGTTTACAGCGGGGGCATATGATTTAAGATACTTTCTTGTTGAAAAGCGAGGAGGAAGAATGTCACGCTTTTCGAATTTTGTCAAAAATCTAGTAAGATCGGTTTCAGTATTGAATTGTAAAATAGACCCATCTTGATAAGGGAAATTTGGAGGTGGAGGAGCAGAAGAAGATGCACCTTGTCTACCTGAACGGGAACGTTTAGAGTGTCTGCCCGACATTTTCAAAAAGTAGCAATGAACTTTGTAAGAAAGATTTTTGAAGGTTTGGGAGCAAACATTTGAAGACTTGTGATGCCTATTTATAATGGGAAGAATGGCATTTCAATTATGATGAAATCTGCAGAAATTTATGAGCCAAAACAGTCAGAAACGGTAAAAATAAATTGCACTGACCGTTAGACAATCGATTGTTGAAACGAAATAATCGATTGTTGAGCAGATTTGGACTTGAACTCGGAACTGACACAAAATCGATTGCAGGACCCAAACGGTAACAAATATTTGAATTACTGACAAAAAATAATCGATTGTTGAATTATGATAATCGATTGGTGTGATAAAGTGAGCATGGTGATTTTCTGACTCGGAAAATAATCGATTATATTTATGAAACAATCGATTGTTTTAGGAAGGCAGTACTGAATGGCTGAGACGGTAATCGATTATATAGTTAAAAAATCAATTATTAAACACAAGTGCATAATACGCATCAAACATGAATAGTCGATTAGTGATACTTGCTAATCGATTGTCCCCACAGTAAAATAATTGATTATTTTCTATATCAATCGATTGTTCTATGCCATTTCTTTATAATTCCCCATGTCTTTAGGGCGATACCTGCAAAAGAGAATTAGACGTCTCCGACGCTCAAGTGTAATTTGTAACGAAATGATGCAATGAGAACGTGTTTCTTAAGAAGTGTGTCCTAAGGTGTTCCTAAGAGAGTTTCGGGTACTTACCTTTTCTCCGACGTCGCCAATTACCTGTTCGAGAGGGTGATCTTTGATTGTCCTCCACTTGTTAGGCATTTTCGTTTCTTTCTCCAATTGTGGCGCTTCCTCCGTTGATTGTTCCAAGATTTCATCTTGAATTTCCTTAAGAGTTTCCTCTTGTACTTTGTTTTGAGGACTTAATGAGTTCAAAATACCTGCAAGATCAGAACAAGAATCCTTTCTCGCCAAGCGAGCATTATTTTCGGAAAACACAATGTGGGGGGATTCCTCCACAGTTTGGGTTCTATTATTAAATACCCTATATGCTTTGCTACGTGAAGAATACCCAATAAAAATTCCTTCATCGGATTTGGCATCAAATTTTCCCAATTGATCTTTTCCGTTGTTATGAATAAAAACTTTACAACCGAATACTCTAAAATGGGAGATATTTGGTTTCCTTCCCTTGTAGAGTTCATAAGGGGTTTTCATGAGTATTGGCCTTATGACTACTCTATTTAAAACGTAGCATGCGGTACTCACGGCATCCGCCCAAAAATGTTTGGGAATCTTAGCCTCTTCGAGCATGGTTCTAGCCATCTCTTCGAGACACCTATTTTTCCTTTCCACCACCCCATTTTGTTGTGGTGTTCGTGGAGCGGAAAAGGTATGCTCGATACCGAGTTCGTCACAAAAGTCCGCAAAGAGATTGTGATCAAACTCTCCCCCAT
Organism: Nicotiana benthamiana; assembly: GCA_034376525.1. Classification (NCBI taxonomy): domain Eukaryota; kingdom Viridiplantae; phylum Streptophyta; class Magnoliopsida; order Solanales; family Solanaceae; genus Nicotiana; species Nicotiana benthamiana. Next base: position 9,061,992 of record CM067326.1, read on the forward strand.
GATCACTTCTGATTGAAGTGACGGTTGTTTCCTTTTCATTTTGAACACGTTTAAGAAAATATTTAAAATTCTGAAAAGTATCACTTTTATGGGCAAGAAATAAAGTCCAAGTAAATCTGGAATTATCATCAATAATAACAAAAGCATAACGATTTCTACCAAGACTTTCAATGCGAGATGGTCCAAACAAATCCATGTGAAGCAATTGCAATGGTCTAGTAGTTGAAACAATATTTTTCAATTTAAAGGATGCTTTTGTTTGCTTTCCTTTTTGACAAGAATCACAAATAGAGTCATTTTCAAATTTCAAATTTGGAAGACCAACAACTAAATGTTGTGAAACCAATTTGTTCAAAAGATGCATGTTGATGTGAGCTACTCTACGATGCCATAACCAAGAATCATCCTCTTTGCTCATTAAACAATTCACATATTCGGGTGAAGAATTTGCAAGATCAACCATATAAATGTTATCCATTCTAAAACCACGAAGGATAATTTTAAAATCGCTATGTCTAAAAACTAAGCATTCATCCGAATCAAATAAAACAAGATTTCCCTTGTCACATAATTGACTTATGCTCAAGAGATTATGTTTTAAACCTTTCACAAGTAATATATGCTTAATGGAAGAAATTTCATCCTTACCGACCGATCCGATGCCGATAATCTTTCCTTTTTTTGTTATCACCAAAAATAACACTTCCCCCTTCCTTGTGTTCTAGTTGAAGGAATTTGGATTCGTCTCCCGTCATGTGCTTGGAGCATCCACTATCAAGGTACCATAGTACACTTGATCCCTTCAAACATACCTACACAACAGATTAATGAGTTTTAGGTACCCATGCCATTTTGGGTCCTTGGGGGTTAGGCAAATCATAGTGATGTGATTGAGTGTTATGTCTATGTCGTGTAAAACAAGCAGGAGCAATATGTCCAATTCGTCTACAATAATGACAAGTCACGTTAGGATTATGCATCCTTCTAGGTTGATAGTAATTGGACGGACGAAATTCATTTACTCTATTCTTGACAATATGACTGTTGCGCAAATCATGAAAATCATTTCTCCTACCATTTGTTCTAGGATATGCATCATTTCTAGAATAGTTGTTTCTAGGTTGGAAGTCATTTCTAGGTGTTCTAAAAGGTTCAAAATTCCTTCTAGTGTTTGGCCTAGAATGTGCATTATTCCTAGCATGATTATTTCTAGGTTGCGATTGATGAAAACCATTTCTACGTTTGTTGTATCTAGGATGAACATTTGTTTTATTTATCCTAGGTTGAGCCTTAGGTGGTTGGGGGTTGGCTTCAACTTTCTCTTTAGACTCGTTTCCAAAACCTATGTCATGCTTGGTCGACTTCAAATTAACAAGCACTTCATTCAAATTTTTATGAGAAGAGTTAAACTTATCTAAGGTGCCCATAAGCCTTTCTACTTCATTTTTGAGATGCATGCAAGAAGTACAATTTCTAGAACTCTCGGGCTTGTCGGCGCTTCTCTTGCCAAAAAATTTGTTTTCCTCTTTCAACTTCTCATTTTCTAAAATCAGTTTTTCCAATTCCTTTTCTTTGAAAGAAAGTGTTTTCTGAAAATCTATTTCTTGCAAAGAAAGTGTTTTCTGCAAATCTTTAATAGTTTTGGAAACATTAACAAACTTACCGTATAATTCATTATAAGCATTTTGCATTTCTTCAAATGAGTGAGAGTTGGAAGTACTTACCTCTTCTTCTTTGTTGGCCATGAGGCATCGGGCAGTCGATTCATCACATGAGCTGTCCGCTTCCTCAAGTTTATCCCACATCTCTTTGGCAGTTTTGCAGTGGGAAATTTTCCGATAGTCTTCCTGATTCAAAGCTCTATACAACATATTATTTGCCTTGGTATTGTATTCACTTACCATGGCTTCCCCAACTTCAGTCGTCATTTGCTCACCATAACTTGATGATTTGCCATATACGAAAGTTGTTTGATTTGACGAAGATTATCATTCGCTCCTTCCAATATGAGTAATTCGTTCCATCGAAAAATGGAGGGCAAGTGGTGGATTGTCTTTCATTCATTGCTCCTGCGTTCAATAATCTCAACAGAAAATATATATTGCTCTCAACCGGTTAAGGCTTTCAGAGCGATAGGCTCTGATACCAATTGTTAGATAATACGCTTAACGCTAGAGGGGGGGGGGGGGTGAATAGCGTTATAATAAAAATTAGCGTAAACTTGCGGAATTTAAAAATTGCAAGAAATAAATAAGTGCGATAAGTAAATAAATTAGAACAAACGCACCGATGTATCCTGGTTCACCACAACCCGTGGCTAGTCCAGTCCCCGAGAGACTCTCTCGAGATTTCCACTAACTTGTTAAGCTTACGGGTGCTCAACAAACCGTTACAACTTGAGGACACAAGCCTCAACAGCCTTTGCTCGGAGATACAACACTCCAAGACTTCAACCAAGGAAACACAAGTTCCTTTTTACAACACAAGGGACTAACACTTCCCTTCAAGTGTACAAAAACACTTAGCACTCAAACAAGACACTTCTTTAAGAGTAGATTTGAGTAAAAAGAATATGCTCAAGATCGCAACAACTTTCGACAAGAATTTGGCTCTCAAAAGCTTATGTAATGAATATAAAATGATAAGCAATAAAGTATGCAAGCTTTAGCAATTGTATGATCAGTTGTTGTCTTTAGAAGACTGAATTGAAGCTGTATTTATAGTTGAAAAACCTTGTATTACCGTTGCCTTATTGCCAATTAAGAATTGCTGATTTTACTCTGTGACAATCGATTGTCAAATTACCACAATCGATTGTTTGCCAGATCTTCCAAAAATCAATCCCAGATTTTACGCATAACAATCGATTATCTAAGATCAATAATCGATTACTGGCAACGTTCAAAAAATCATTTCCAGATTTTACTTAAAACAATCGATTGTCAGAAATCTACAATCGATTACTCAGCAACGTTCAAAAAATCCTTTCCAGATTTTAATTAAAACAATCGATTATAAGAAATCAATAATCGATTACCTGACGGTATTTGAAAATATTTTGGCAACGGTCAGTTATACAATCGATTATACTAAGTTAACAATCGATTATATATCAGTCTTGAAAAATCAATTTAGACACTGCCTCTTGACAATCGATTGTTATAGGTTCACAATCGATTATTTAATAACTTTGAAAAAGTCTGGAAGACACTGCCTCAACACAATCGATTCTCACAAGTTCACAATCGATTATTTTGTGACTTTGAAAAATCTGATGGACACTGTCTCTTCACAATCGATTGTCATTAGCTTCACAATCGATTATTTTGAGCTTTGAAAAACTTTGATGGACACTGCCTTATCACAATCGATTGTCATAAGGTTCACAATCGATTGTCATGCAGATTTGGAAAATCTGATGCTCACTGCCTTAACACAATCGATTGTCATAAGTTCACAATCGATTGTCAAGCAGCTGACTTAAACATAATCGATTATCATAAGTACATAATCGGTTATCTTAGTCCAGATTTTAGAGGCATGTTTAAAAATCATTTTGACTAAAGTAAATATGCATTATTTAAAATCATTTTGCTCTAAATTAAATATGCATGATTTGTTAAAAATATTTTTACGAGAGAAGCCAAGTCTTGAGTTTAAGTTGTCGGATCAAGATCACAATTAAATACCGACTCATATAAAACTTAATCTCGATCTTTGTCTTGTGCTTGAATCTCGTTATATATCAATTTTGCGCTTGTGCTTGGACCTCGTCATGTGTCAATTTGCGCATAGTTTGTCATTCATCAAAACCTACAAATATGAACACACGTTTAGTGTAATGCCTTGAGAACGTGTTTCCAACAGAATTGTGGGCTGCCAACAAAAGGTTGCATAGAAGGAGCTGACAACAGGGTGAATGGGTTTAAATTACCAGAGTGCGTCGCGGAGTTAGTGTCACATCTTCCATCTATTTCTTCAAATAAAATACAATGGACACTCAGTTGGCTCTCCGTGGACGAAGTTGTGCATATACCCGCAATAGAACCGCATTTCCTCTTGATGGGCCTTAGAAGCATCCAGCCTTACGCCCCACATCGGGTCTTTTGACAACTCGAATGATGCCAAATAGTTCCAAAGGACGAAGATCTCAGCACTCCGGTAGTCGAAATTGGGCTTGGTAGTTAGTTCCTCGAAGCAATGGTTCGCAAAATCTGGAATGAAAGCCAATACCCAACCAGTGACACTTGTCTACAAGATCCTCCCAGAGATGATGTGTCTCTCGGGTAGCTTGCTTGTTATATGAGAGAAATTGAGCACGAAAAATCATCCAAAAGCCCTCACCTCCAAGAATTCGTCGGAACATCACAAGAGAAGTGGGATTGGTTAGCAACAGAACATGAATACCGTGCTACCATAGGAAGGCTGGAAAAGAAAATTCAAGAATTACAATTTGAGAACAGCCTGCAAACAGCTACTAGAGAGGGAGAAAAGAAGGTATTGGTTAAAGAAAACGAAGCCCGTTGAGCCAAGATTCAGAAAATAATAACAGCCGCAGAAAACCCTCCAATAAGTATAAAGAATGAAAAACTCATAGAAAACCTGCGACGAAAAGTAACCGAATACGGCTTTGATCTGAATAAAGCAGAGGGTGAATTGTCCAGAGCTCGGAGACAATTAGCTAAAAGTGCTGAAGAAAGGGCCCGCATACTGGAGCAGTTAAAAGAAGGAAATGACAACGAAAATGCTCTAAAACAGAGGGTTATCCTAGTTGAAAGCAAAATGGCCAAGCAGGCCGAGGATTTCAAATGTGAGAGGGAGCATTGCTATATGGGAATAGCGGGGCTGGAAAGAGATTTGCGGCAGTTTCAAAAGCTAAATCAGGTGGCTTAATGGACTTTGGAAGCACGGGACAAACAAATAGGGCGTTTGCTACAAGAAAAAGGGGTTATCAGGGAGAAGGTGTGCGCAATTGCAGACTATATCACCACTAAATGCAATCACTGTGAAGAAGTGACAAAATCCATGTTTTTCGCTGCTGCTATGACCTTTTTCCGACAATAATGGAAGATCTCCACTATCTCCAAGGAAGTTTAGCGTGCAAACTCGCAACCAGGCCGAATGATGCCTTGCAATCTCCAAAAGTATTTGAAGTGTTAATGTACTCATAGATTTATATTTTTCAAGAAAAAAAAAGAGACTGACTGTTGTCCTCTTGAGTCTGTAAGGGTGTTAACTCCCAGTTTGGTAGGCGCTTTTATTCTATTAGCTTTTGCAATCAAAATTGAGATCTTTATCAAAATCGGAAATCCAAAAAAAAATGTTTATTTCCATGAACTGCGCTTTGTCTGATTCATGCAAATTCATGATACGTAGGCAGTCTCTTAAGATTCGACTGTATTCTTTAAGCTAAAACATATATAGAATGAAAACAACAAAAAGAGAGAGGAAATAAAAGGGAAGAAGCAAAAGGAAATCGAAATAAAAGTGCTGGGATGACACATGCGACTGTGGCAAGCATATAGAAACCCCATTATCTGCATAGGTGCATCATGCTCAACGTCTGATTTCCGGTTGGTCATCTACCTTGAACTAACTATGTTTTCTAGCATTACAGTTCAGGTGTTTAGAACAGTGGTTGGTTTTGCGGTAAACTGGCTTCACACGGATACTTCACTCGCTCAAAGGGAAATGTAGAGATGTGAACTGAAATGGCTCTACCCACAGTCCCTATTCCAGAAGACATTCCAATCACAGGAAAATCGGCCTCTGAATCAGCAGTGATTGAAGAGGGCGCATGGACCAATGAAAAAGAACCTCCCAGCGCCATCCCTAGATTTTTCCAGGCTATTTCCACGGTCAGGGGGTACCTCTACTATTCCTATCAGTCAACCGAGCATTCTCCTGGGGCAACCCACCATTTCTACCAATTTTGTTGGGGCGCCCGCTGAAGCCCACCCTCCAATGTTTGCATCCGGGCCAGTTCCCAATATCTTTACAGCCCCTTTAGGCACAGCTACTACACAGCCTGCAGTACCGAGGCCTGTGTTTGACCCCGCATCCTTTACCTTCCAAACTCAAAATTTTGAAAATGGGCCTCCCCCGTATCCAACATATAGCTACCCTCAGCTTTCATATGAACTTACCCCTGTGCCAGACAAAACATCCAAAGCACTCGAGAATGATGAGATCACAAGGAGAATGTAGAGTCTTGAGCAAAGCCTGAAGAATATGCAAGGACTGAGCGCACAAAAAAATTTAGCTTATTCAGACCTGTGCATGTTCCCCCATGTACATATTCCTTTGGGGTTTAAAATGCCTAAATTCGAGAAATAAGATGACCATGGCTATCCCATCGCCCATCTGAAAAAGTATTGTAATCAGTTACATGGAGCCGACAGGAAGAAAGAGCTCCTAATGGCGTACTTTGGGGAAATCCTAGTGGGTTTTGCATCCGAATGGTACATAGATCAAGACATTACCCGATGGCACATATGGGATGACCTTTCGCGAGACTTTGTGAGACAATTCCAATACAACATCGACATCACCCCGGATAGGAATTCCCTAGCCAACCTAAAGAAGAAACCTGCTGAAAGCTTCAGAGAGTATGCTATTAAATTCCGAGAGCAGACATCGAGGGTTAAGCCTCCTATGGATGAAACCGAAATGGTCACCGTCTTTCTGCAAGCACAAGAACCAGACTATTTCAAGAACATGATGACCGTAATGGGTAAATCATTCGCAGAAGCAATAAATATTTGGGAGATGGTGGAGAATCGCCTCAAAATAGTGAGGATTCTAAGTCAATCTACCATAAATTCCGCCTCCCAAGCCATACAAGGAGGGGCAGGAGGAATTCCTAGGAACAAGAGAAAAGAGGAAGCATCCATGGCAGCCTCGGGGATGAGGAAGCAACACACTCACAGGCATGCATTCTTTGAAAGAGCGTCTCAGAATTACTATACTCACAAAGACATGCACTATGTCCCTCAATCCTACACAGTTATGAATGGTCAACCATTTCCCCGACCTCAATAGCAGAACAATAGAAATCAAGATCCAAGGAATCAACTCCCTCAGAATCATTATAATCCCCGCCCTCAACAAAACAACTACCGCCCCAGGGAGCTACCTAGTAGACAGAACTTCACCCCGATTGGAGAATCCTACACCAGCCTATTCCCAAAGCAAGTTCACCTGGGTCTCCTCCAGCCCGTACCCACAAATAGACAGAATCCTGAATCACCATCTGACCAAAGGGGCATGTAGTGTGCCTATTACTCTGGGGCAGAAATGCATGATACTGAAAATAGTTGGACCTAAAAGCGAGTGGTGGAAGACTTGATTGATCAAAAGAAGATAGTTCTCAGGGATGATGAAGTCCCAAATGTAACTGATAACCTGTTACCGGCCCACAACGATGGGCCGGTCATCAGAATGATCTGCGAGGACAAAGAATTTGATCCCGCTCTGAAATCCATCATAGCCATCACCGAGGACGAGAGGAAGCCAAAAGTCACCCCAAAGAAGATGGATGAAAAGAAAAAAAATGAAGCCAAATGCCTTGAAGCATAGAAGAGGTTTGAGGTCAAAGCTGAGACAACCCCCGCCAAAGAAACAATACTTTATATTCCCTGCGGAAGCAAAGAAAAGTTGCCCACTTTAAGCCCTCCCAAAAGGTTTGATCTGAACAAAGCCCTGAATGTGCCCAATAAGGCCTATGTGGTACGGGGATCAATTAAGCCACAGGTGCTGAATGAGCCTGTGGTTATTGGCCGAGTGCCACAGAAGCCCATAACTAACACGTCAGCTGTCCCTTGGAAATATTTGGAAACCATTGTTACATATAAGGGCAAAGAATTCTTGGAGAATCCCAGAATGGATGTCCCCACCAAGAAATACATAGACATGGAAGAGGTGAATGTCGCTACCAAACGGTGATTTCTGCCAAAGAAGCAACTGAATGCTGAGGAAGTAGATTTCTCTACTGTCACTCTTGATAGAATCTCCTGAGTATCAACAGGTGTTGGCCAAGAAATTAAATGAAGCTTATGTGCCAGCTGAGACCTCTGTATTACAGCTAGAGAAAGTGGCAGAGATATTCTTCTCTATCAATCAGATATCGTTCAGTAAGAATGACCTACCCTCGAGGGGAGCTTCTCATAACAAGGCTTTGCACCTCACTGTCAAATGTGAGGGATATTATGTTAAGAGAGTGATGGTTGACGGAGGTTCCGAAGTAGACATATGTTCACTGTCTACCTTTCAGAGAATGGAGTTTGGGACAGGGAGGATCTGTCCTAATAACATCTGCGTCCGAGCCTTCGATGGAATAAAAAGGGATACCATTAGGTGAAATCGATTTGGTGCTCACTATTGGTCCAGTCGACTTCAAAGTAACATTCCAAGTGTTGGACATGGACACCTCTTACAACTACCTACAGGAAGGTCATGGATTCATGCAGCAGGGGCAGTGCCTTCAACGTTGCACCAAATGCTGAAATTTGAGTATGAAAATCAGTATATTGTAGTTCATGGGAGGATAAACAATCGATTTACCGGGACCCCTCTGTTCCCTATATGGAAGCCAAATAAGGCAGTGAACACATATCTATCAAGATTTTGAAGTCGTAGTAGCTGACCAGCATGAAGAGGGCAAGCCGCTTCCTCACCCTTTCCTGTCAAATGCTTAAATTACGGCCGCAAAGGAAATGACGCGCCAAGGCTTCAAGCCTGGTAAGGGACTCAGAAGCTCCTTACAAGGCATAACCGAGCCATTCGCCTTGCCTTCCACAAAAAAGTTCTTTGGACTGGGATTTCATCAACCTCAGAAGATATAATCTGGGCTAATCGCAGAAAACGCCAAGGATGGGCCTTACCACGACCCATGCCTCGTTTGTACAAAACCTTCATAAAACCAAAGTACAGTGAAGAGGAGGAAGAAGAAGCCTTCACGACAGAAGAAATGTACGAAATATGCGGGGCTATGAGAGAGTTGCTCTATGATATAAACATGGTCCAACCAGGAGAAGGGTGAAGTTCCGCTGAAGTGCTGTATATGGGGCGAGATGCCAAACATCAAAATTTGAAGGCCACACCCTTTCCGGTCAGGCGCGAAACCCGGTAGTCTCGCCTTTCTACCAATTCCCACATCACGAGCTACTTCAGGGTGTAGCTCGTTGTTTTTTTTCTTTTAGCACTTTTAATCTCAAATTGTAAACCCTCTTTATCTTTCAAGTTCAAAGAAATAAAATCAATATTTTTCATTTCTCTACCTTTCTCTGATTTTTTATCTTTCTTCATTTTTCATCTTTTTCAGTCCCAATAAGGAGGCTTTAAATAAAACGACATGCTTGCAGACTTCTTGCCACGACCCAAACCCGCTGCCTGTCTGTGAAATAATAAACCAGAAACCAGAATACAATAAAGAAGAGGCTTTTAGGGAAATCTCTCGAGAATTGGAACACTTTGAGAACAAACCTAAGACTAACTTAAATGACACCGAACCGGTTAATCTGGGAGAACTCGATGAAATCGAAGAGACTAAAATAAGAATCCACGTAAACAAAGAGATACGGGATTCATTGGTTCAACTCCTGTTGGAATTCAAAGACGTATTTGCGTGGTCCTATGACGACATGCCTGGTCTGAGTATGGGTTTGGTGGTTTATAAGTTGCCTACATACCCCGGATGCCCTCCAGTACAATAAAAGCAAAGAAAATTCAAGCCTGATGTCAGTGATAAATCAAAAGAGGAAATCACAAAACAACTTGAAGCAGGGGTAATCCGGGTAGTGCAGTACACCACATGGCTGGAAGATGTGGTCATGGTGCCAAAGAAGGACGGGAAAACCCGAGTGTGTGTGGATTATAGAGATTTCAACAAGGCGAGTCCCAAGGATAATTTCCCTCTACCCAACATCCACATCTTTGTCGATAATTGTGCCAAGCATGAGATTCAACCCTTTGTAGACTACTACAAAGGGTATCACAAGTGCTGATGGATGAGGAAGATGCGGAGAAAACTGCTTTCACCACACCTTGGGGAACATATTGTTATAGAGTTATGCCTTTTGGATTGAAAAACGCCGGGGCAACCTACATGAGGGTTATGACCACCATCTTCCGCGACATGATTCATAAAGAAATAGAGGTATACGTGGATGATGTGATTATCAAATCTAAAACTCAGAGCGATCATGTAAAGGATTTGAGGAAATTCATTGAAGGCTCCGCAAATATAATTTGAAATTGAATTCGGCAAAATAAACATTTGGAGTTCCTTCGGGAAAACATTGGGGGTTCATCGTAAGTCAGAGAGGCATTGAATAAAATCCAACCAAGATCAAATCCATTCGGGTGCTTGCCCCGCCATGGACCAAAAAGGATGTGATTCGTCTATTGGGGTGACTAAACTACATCAGCCGGTTCATCGTCCAATTGACCTCAACATGTGAGCCTATATTCAAACTGCTGAAGAAGGATGCGGCAATTAAGTGGACGGTCAAGTGTCAGGAATATTTTTTATAAAATCAAACAATACTTGTCCAATCCACCAGTTTTAGTCCCGCCAGAACCAGGAAGGCCGCTGTTTCTCTACCTGACGGTGTTGGAAGGCTCTTTCGGTTGTATTCTCGTGCAGCATGATGCCACAGGAAAGAAAGAGCATGCCATTTATTATCTGAGCAAAAAGTTTACCGGCTAGGAGGCCAAGTACACATTGTTAGAGAGAACACGTTGCGCTTTGACATGGGTAACTCAAAAGCTAAGGCATTATCTGCAAGCTCATAACACGTACCTCATAATTAGGCTGATCCACTAAGGTACATATTTCAAAAACCAATGCCCACAGGGCGACTGGCCAAATGGCAGATCTTGCTAACCGAGTTTGACATTGTATATGTCACTCATACGGCGATGAAAGCTCAGGCACTGGCAGACTTCAGACACTCATGCTGCAGTGAAACCCCATTGATGACGAATATCAGCCTTTAGACACTTACTTCCCTGATGAAGAAGTAAACTCATTGGAAATAACAGCTGAGGACACTCCTATTCGGAAAATGTTCTTCGACGGATTAGCAAACACAAAGGAGGTAGGAATCGGGGCAATTCTATTCTCACCTACATGCCTGAATTATCCCGCTACAGCAAGACTTCGGTTCTTTTGCACCAATAACACCGCTGAATATGAGGCTTGCATCATGTATGAACATGGCAATTAACCAGATGTCAAAGAGTTGCTAATCATGGGGGATTCCGATATAATCATCCGGCAAGTTCAAGGAGAATGGGAGACAAGGGACATTAAGCTCCTATCACAGAGACAGCATGTCGAAGACCTCACCATAAGGTACAGGTCGGCACAGTTCAGTTACATTCCCCATTACCACAATGAGTTAGCAGATGCACTTTCCACTTTGGCTTCCATGCTGCCATAACCTGGGAATGCCTATGTTGATCCTTTAGAGATCCGAATAAAAAAGAGACATGGGTATTGTAATGGGACCGAAGCAGAGCCTAGACCACATCATTGGTATTACGACATCTTGCGATTCCTAAAGACACAGGAGTACCCTGAGCAAGTCACAGGAGAACAAAAGAAGACCATCTGAAGGCATGCGAGCAATTTCTTCTTAAGTGGTGACACTTTGTACAAAAGGACCCTAGATCTTTATTTTTTGAGATGCGTGGATGCCGAAGAAGCTGGGAGAATTACGCATGAAGTACATGCGCGTGTATGTGGGCCCAAAATGAATGGCTATGTATTGGCCAAGAAGATACTCCGAGCTGGTTATTATTGGATGGCCATGGAAAAATACTGCTTCAGCTTTGTGTAGAAATGTCATCAATGCCAGGTGCATGGCGATCTGATTCATGTACCACCAAATGAGTAGCATCCTATGTCGGCACCCTGGCCATTTGTTGCATGGGGAATGGATGTCATTGGGCCGATCGAGCCAATGGCCTCAAACGGGCACAGATTTATATTGGTGGCCATTGATTATTTCACAAAATGGGTTGAGGCCATCACCCTTAAGTCTGTAACCAAGAAAGCTATAGTGGAATTCGTGCATTCCAACATCATTTGCCGTTTTGGGATTCCCTCTGTCATTATTACTGACAATACAACTAATCTAAACAGTCGGCTGATGGGAGAGATATGTTAACAATTCAAAATAACACATAGAAACCTAACTCCTTACAGACCTAAAGCTAATGGTGCGGTCGAAGCAGCCAACAAGAACATCAACAAAATCTTGAGGAAAATGATTCAAAGCTCGAGGCAATGGCATGAAAAGGTGCATTTCGCATTGATGGGATATTGTACCACAGTACGTACATCTGCAAGAGCCACTCCCTATTTACAGGTCTATGGAACTGAGGCTATTATGCCTGCCGAAGTGGAAATCCCTTCGCTCCGAGTGATTGTCGAAGCAGAAATTGAAGATAGTGAATCGGTCAAAACCTGTTTAGAGAAACTGGCATCAATTGATGAGAAACAAATGGCCGATGTATGCCCCGGGCTGTTGTACCAACAAAGAATGGACCGCACCTACAACAAGAAAGTGCACCCTAAGAATTTCGAAGTCGGGCAGCTGGTTTTGAGACGGATACTTCCCCATCATCAAAACGCCAAAGGAAAATTCGCCCCAAATTGGAAAAGCCCATACATCATCTGGAAGATATTGCCTAGAGGAGCGCTGTACTTGGGCAACATTGAAGGAGATGAGCCCGAGGCAGCGGTGCATGTCGACGCAGTAAAAAGGTATTATGCTTAAAATCCCCTGCACCAATTACCCCGGTGGATCTATCCCTGTCATTTTTGTAACTCAAAAAAAAGAAGAGAAAAGAAATTCAAAATAAGAAGTGAAGAAAATTCCATAAAAATAAAAGAAAGAAGAAAAGGAAAGAAAAAACAAGAGAGAAAAAGAAAATTAAAAAAAAAAGCAAAAAAAGAATGAAAAAAGAAGAAGAAAATTTATAAAAAAATGATAATAAAAAAATAAATTAGTTCAGAAAAACTTCCTGAACTACGTCTGACTTAATTCCGAAAGGATACGTAGGTAGCCTCTCCCTGAGGTTCAGTCACATCAAAATAAAAATCACATTTAACAAAAATATATCGGTTCGATTACAAATCTGTCCGGGTGGTTGCAAAGTTATAAGATCCATGGGGAAGAAAATACCATTTGTTGGGGTTCAGCACCAATCAAATTTGTGAGAGAAATAAAATTAGAGTGTCTTATTGGTGAAAACTGCCTGGCACCGTAAGGCGACGGTGAGTAGAGAAAAGCAAAATGAGAGAGTCCGTTTAGCGAAAACTCGCAAAGAGCGCTATCGGGCGATGGGAGACAAGAAATGAGAGAGTCCAATTGGTGAAAACCCACAAAGAGCGCCGTCAGCCGAAAAGAGGAAATATTGCTGCCCAGGTCTGAGTAAGTTTTTTGGTGTTCGGAAAGTGGAAATCAGAAAGCATAAATGGATTTGGGCCGGGTATCCAGTCCAAGAAGCATGTCGTCGCCATTAAAATCCAACTCGTATTTCCAGATAATTTCCTTCTTTTCCTTCAAGGTGCATACCTCTCTAAATTCATACTTCACTTATTTCCACTTTAAATTCCTCACTATTCCTTAAAGAAAGATAGCAGGGCCGGCTTCGCGGTTTTTGTCCTGGAAAGAATTGGGGAAATGACCGACATCATCAAGCATGTTTGGCCTATCCCGATGGATCATGACGGTTAATGTATCAAAAATAAAGAAATAAAAGGAAGGAAATTCAAAGTCAAAAGGCATGAAGTTGAAGCAAAATCAGGGTTTTTAAGCCGATAAGGATGTTGATCCTTATCAAAGGTCCCAAAAGTAAGCCCAAAATCAAAGGCAAGAAAAAACTCACTACCCAAGGCCCAAGAAGCAAAGACCCAACCCAAATTGAGGACTCCCTGGCCAACTGAGCAAGGACGGAAAGCCGAGGGTTCGCTTTCGAAAACAAAGGTAGTCAAAATCAAGCATCACAAGACCACAAAACCAATCACTGTTCAAAGTAACAGTTTGTTTTGTCTCTGAACTAAAATAGATGAAGGTGCAACTTAGAAAAGCAAAAGGAACATTAGGCAAAAACACCCAAAGGATAGGCACATGGGCCAAAGGTGTTGATGCGTTAATGACCAAAGGGAAGTTTTCTTTTCATTTTCTGCAAACTCGTAAATGAGCATGACAACAGGAGATCCTAATCTTTAGTTCCCCTTTGTACAGATTGTGGACCTCTCAAGCATTACCTAAGGATTGCATTCCACCCCCTCCAGCATAAATCAATGATGTTTCCCTCCACATCCCCAGCATAACCTGAGGACTCTCTCCATACACTTCCCACTCCCCAGCATGGCTTAGGGCCTAACATTCCCCTTCCCTTAGAATAACCTAAGAATTATTCCTTTCCTCCTCTATCCCCAGCACAGTCAAAAGGATCTCTGTGATCCTCCGTTGCCTTGCATTTCCCTAGCATAACCTAGGATTGTTTTTTCATCCCTGCATAACAGGTGGATTCCCCAGACATAACTCAGAATCTCTTTTTACCCTAGCATAACCGAGGAACCTCTTTCATTTCATCCCGGCATAACTCGCGGATCTCCCTAGCACAACCTAGGATTTTTCATTCATCACGACATAACCCTCGGATCTCCGTGGCATAACCCATGAATCGTTTTTCATTTGATCCCGGCATAACCCGTGGATTCCCCTAGCACAACCTAGGATTGTTCTTTCATCCTGGCATAACCCGTGGATTCCACTGACATAACTCAGGATCTCCCTTCATCATGGCATAACCCGTGGATTCCCCTAGCATAACTTATGATTGTTCTTTCATCCCAGCATAATCGTGGATTCCCCAGACATAACTCAAGATCTCCCTTTATCCTGGCATAACCCGTGGATTCCCCTAGCATAACCTAGGATTGTTCTTTCATCCCGGCATAACCCATGAATTCCCTTAGATATAACTCAGGATTTTCCTTCATCCCGGCATAACCGCGTATCTCCCTAGCATAACCTAGGATTTCTCACTCATCCCTACATAACCCGAAAGTCTTCCTGTCATAACCCAGGAACCTTTTTCATTCATCCCGACATAACCCACGGATCTCCCTAGAATAACCCAGGAATCATTTTTCAATTCATCCCGGCATAACCCATGGATGTTTCCTTTCATCCTCAGCAGGGACCCTTCATTATCATCCTAGCATAGCCCGTGGATTTCCCTAGCATAACCTTTAATTGTTCTCTTATCCTGGCATAACCCATGGATCTCCCTAGCTAACGTAGGATTTCTCATTTATCCCGGCATAACTCGTGGATTCCCCAGACATAACTCAGGATCTCCCTTCATCCTGGCATAACCCGCGGATCTCCCTAGCATAACCTAGGACTTTTTCTTTCATCCCGGCATAACCCGCGGATCCCCCTAGCATAACCTAGGATTCTTCATTCACCCCGGCATAACCCGTAGATTCCCCTGGCATAACACAGGAATTTTTTCATAACCCATCCTCAGCATGAACTTTCCTATCCCGGCATAACCCGCGGATCTTTTCATTCCCTCCCCACAAAGACCTTTTTCATTCTCATCCCGGCATAACCCGAGGATTCTCATCTTATCCCCCAGCAGGAACCATTTCTCATTCCCAGCATAACCTGGCGATCTTTCCAAGGGATACACCATCCCGGTCATGTTTGTTTTAATAAATAGCAGCATAAATGTGTGGTACAAATAACTCACGAAATTTTCCAGTGAAAATTGGGGTAGAAAATTTCGTTCGTTTGTTTGCTTTGCTGTTAGAGGAGGTGTTGCCTTAAGGCATAAGATTCGGCAAAATCGAAAGCATGAGTGCCAATTCAGAGAAGAAGAAAAGAATTGAGACAAAAGGTGAACTTAAAGTGATGAGGTGGACCAAGACTTGGACTCCTCAAAGTTAATGGAAGTCACAAGTTCAGCATATCTTGTTTTGTTTCAAGATTGAAGACTGAGCCTGCAGCTGCAATTAACGAGAATCAAGATTCAGATTGGAGTATTCCATGGAAGATAGCCGAGACTCAAGATCAGGCTTCAAGATACTCATAGATAGGAATCTTGTAACTTGTAGTTGATAGGTTTAGCTAGCTTAGTTTTGATTTTTCTTTTGGTGTAATACGGAGCTTAGCAAGCGGAAACAGCAGCAGTAACAGCCAATCACACTCCCTCGGTAGTCCTAGCTACCAAAACTTCAAGAACTACACTGACCTAATTCCTTCATTGCCAAGGATATACAGGAAACCTTTGAAGAAAGGTTCGGTCAGAAGTTTTTCAAAATGCTGCACATGGAGTATTCAACCGGACGGAAATCGCTCATATTTGCTCACTTGTCTTTGCATGGAAACTCTTCGCGTTCCCGCGCCAAGAGGGTCAGCTGTGAGCATATGATTTTTGCTCGGTCAAAACAAGCTCCTACAGGACTCTTAAAGGTTTTGTCTTTTTAATATTAGGATTTTAATTTTTAGGATTTAAATCCATGCGCATGTTCATTACTGCATGTTTAGGATTAATTAGGATTTAATTGATAAATAAACTTTTTTTACAAATTAAAATACAAAAAAATATAATATATATGTCCGACATTTGAAATTAGTTTGGTTAATTTTGACTTCATTTAGTTTATTTGTGATAATTAGGAATTTGTTGGCTTTTAGAAATTATTTATTTTAAATTAAAAGAAAAATAAAAAATATATATGTATATATATATGCAGCCACTCAGGCTGGCCACAAATTGGCCAGACCTGAGTGTTCCAAACTTCTTTACCCCCATTTCCTTTCAAACAACATTTCCCAGCACAAATAACCATTGCTCCGGTCCAGTCCACACCCAACGAACCAAACGACACCATTTCAAATAGAAGGGCTCAACACATCCGTCCATTCCCATCTCATCCAACGGCCAAGGAAGCCCCACTCATTTTGTATACATATGTCCAAACGTCTCTAATACACATTAGAGACAAAACATTACCCTTCTCGTACCGTTCTTCTCTGACCTAACAGCGCCCTGTGACCACCGCTGACCGCCCTTTGACCACTAGCCTACCACCCTGTTGTCGTCGCTAGAAATCGCCCCACACCGACGGCCAGACCCTAAAAATTACCAAACTAACACCACTCAAGTGTCATGACCTCCCCTACCCCATCATGTAATTATTTCCCATCGAATAAGCCCCATCCTTCTCGAATCTTCAAAAACAAGGTTGCCGAAAACCCTATCTCCGGCGACCCTATTCCAAACCCTTCCACCTTTACACCCTAGAACCACTAGGACACCCTCTTCCCCGTCCTGCAACCCATTCCCCTCTAAACCCCCCATCATCTCAACTATTCGCCGAAAGGTCGTCGGAAACCCTACCTCCGGCGACTATGTTCCAAAGCCCTCAAAATTTACACCCCTAAGGAACCTCAACCTCTTCCTTCCAACCGTATAGGCCACCCCTCTCAAATTGTCCTGAAACTCCCGGAATTTCAACTCAAAGCCTAACCCAAAACACAAAACACGTCAGAAATGGTTCAAGCTCCTCCAAGGCAGTCCCGATTCCTTCCTGACCCCAACTGTACCACCCATGAGTCCCAAAAAAACCCCAACCACTAAAAAAATCTAAATCTGAGACCTTACTGAGGTCTCAAAACCTTGAATATCCTCCCCTGAGCTCATAAACTGATTATCATCGTCCTAGGAGTGTTCAAAACCCTATGCAATGGGTCAAGAGCCAGTATTAAATAGTATAAATGGGAACAAAAATACGAAGCTAAGTTTCCTGCATATTTTTATTTCTTTAGCTATTAAATGCTTGTTTCTTTCAGTAGTACCATGCCTAATAGTTTGAAGTTCTTTTATTTGATTTTCTTTAGTTGTTAGTCTGTTTGTCCACAAGTTCATCTAAAATAGGTTTCAATATTCATATGCCTTGTTTGACATTGATCTGGAAACTCTTCATCTTTTGAATAATTGTATACCTAGTTACTATCAGCTCCTTGATCTTGAAAGGTTAGTTAATTCTTCAGTATTGTTATATTTGTGGTTTAATTGACATTAATCTTCTAATTCTTCAGTCGTTTTGTTCTATTATTTCTTGTTTGCCCCTAGGTATCTGATTGCCATAATAATTTTAATTTTTTGAATTGATACTGGTTTAAGTTTGTCTGCTGGTTTGGGACCTTTAATTGTTCAATGGTAGCTGTTACCTGCTTCCTAAGATGATTCCTGAACTAAATATTGACCCATTATTGTGTGTTTCTCGTTGTAAAGTGCTTCCGAAGCATTTTTGATTGAGGCATTTCTGAAAATTGAGTGTTGATAAATGTATTCTTTCTTATGGTCATTTGTTTTGATAATCCTATACAATGTTTGGATGTGGAAGTCCATATTAAGGCATTTGTGTTGAACTTTGATAATCTTAGCTAATTCTGAACTCTCACAAGTCTGGTAGTCTAAAGCCAAACCTTGAACCATAACCCAAATACAACTGACCAGGGTTAAAGAATAGCTAAGGTTAAAAAACATCAGTTAGGTAATTTAGGAAAGGAAGTGAGGGTATAAGAGGGATTTAAACTCATAAAAATATGATAAAACCTTGTAGCAAGTACTAAAGTATAATTCTTGCCTAAAACTCGAGGCACAAGTCATGAATTGAAGGATCATTTAGACAAACTATAATTTGAGTTAAGGACAAAAAAAGAAAACAAGGCAAAATCTGATGCCCAAAAAGCTTTACTATAAAATAAACCATCTCGGCATTGTAAAAAAGATCCAGAAACCTTCTCTTTGAGTTCTAGAGCTAAATACATACTAGTTTCTCCTATATCTGCAAAATATACCATTAGTGCTGTTGGATTCAATTTTTTTCATAAAAGTTTGGTTCTCTAAAACCTCTGCTGAAGTCTGGATACACTGTTTGATTGGTTGTTGATTGTTTAGCTGGTCTCTTATATTTACTCATAGGCTCCTGTTTCGCTTGAATTACAGGTAAATTTCCTTGTTCATCTGATACATTGAAGTTCATGAATAAAATATTCATGAATGTGCAGAACTAAGGAAATCATGAAATATTGGCTCCAAAATTATCAAAATCCAGTCATTATGTATGATGAAGTGCACTCAAATTTCAATGTGTTAATAGTGTTATGTTTTAGATCTATAAGCTAAAAATAAAAGTCATAATAGAATTTTGAACAACTAGATTCATATACTCTGACTGACTAATATATGAATCATTGAGTTCATATTCAATGTTAAAGTTTGATATAAAATGACTGTTAGTATTTTCTTTGGGAATGTGCATATGTTCAACTTCATATTTAGTTTTGAATTGAAATGGTTACTGACCATTGGACCCCTTTGTCCAAACCAACACTGGGCTCGTTCGCGAGGCCTAGTAAGTACCCAAATATTGTAAGTCAACATGTTTGACGTGCTAAGTGATTAAAGGCCCAAGCCAGTCACAATAGCAATCAGTCACAGCCTGAGCAATATATGCTCATGGGTTAGTCCAAACTTGACTTATCATATGCAATAGGCCATGAATGAGGCTAGGACGCTCATAATATTGCTCAAATACTCAGTTTATACATAAAGTGATTAATGCATTTAAGAACCTACTAGAGTAGAGAAGTAGCATGTATTAGAATATCCCTCTAAAAGTGAACCACGTTAGCGAATACCACGTGTTGGATCCTTAATTCATTAATGCACATAGAAAAATAGGAAGCGCCATTTAGCAAATTTCACGGCCTTCCTGCGAATGTCAAAGACGTAGTTGCTATAGGCGCGTGTTTTTTTTTTAAGCTTACTTGTCGATTTGTATTGATATCATAAAAAATATACAATGTAATCCTATGGTAGTAGTATGGACTCCTACTACTCATTTACACTTTCATTCTAGTTACACTTGGATCCTAACTACTCAAGTCATATATACATTACTACCTAGTAGTTAATGATCAACCAAAACTAAGGGTAGGAGTTGAGCATTTGTAGCCCATCCTTCCACCTTTTACAATTCCTATTTCTTGCATGTATTAGCATTGCTACTTCTCTGCAACATTGTCCTTCATCAAATGTCTTGTTCTCAAATCTGATCAGATTCCTATTCTTCCACAGCAATGCAACAGTAGTCACAAATGTTGTTGCACTGATCTCTTTCTTCCAGTTTTTGCTCTTGGCATTGCTACAAGTCCATTTCACTTCATTCTCCCAGCATTCAGTAGTCCTTATATGTCCCAACCATATACAGATTCTCCTCCATACTCTACTGGTAATGTCACATTCAAAGAACAAATGCTTGAACTCTTCATCATACCTTTTGCAGAATACACACAAGGTTGGTATTTGGATGCCAATAATCTGCAGCCTCTCAATGGTAGGAAGTTTCTGATGAGCAGCTAACCAGACAGTGAACTTATGTCTAGGTAGAGCAGATGATACAAGCATTAAATTCCTCCATGCAATCTTAGGGAATTTTGGCAACAGAGCAATATACATTTTATGAATCTTAAATTTTCCTAGCTTGCAAACACTCTGAAGTCTGTTGAATATATTACCTTGCAACTGAATATTCCCAAACACCAATGTCCTACTGTCCAATATCTTCTTTACCACCCAAGATGAATTTGATGGCACAACCACTGACTCTATGGATCTATTTTTGATATAGTAAGCATGTACCCATCTAACCCATAGACAGTCCTTCTTCTTATCCAAATCCCAGAGTAATTCAGCTATAGCTG
This sequence comes from Nicotiana benthamiana, assembly GCA_034376525.1. Taxonomy (NCBI): domain Eukaryota; kingdom Viridiplantae; phylum Streptophyta; class Magnoliopsida; order Solanales; family Solanaceae; genus Nicotiana; species Nicotiana benthamiana. The sequence continues at coordinate 9,082,799 of CM067326.1, forward strand.
GTTTGTTCCATATTTCCATTCTCACAACATTGAGACCCCCAGAGGATATAGGCTGACATACTTTGTCCCAAGCCACAACTGCTCTTCTGGATAAAGTTGCTTTGCCTGTCCATAGATAAGATCTGCAAACTGCCTCTATAGCCTTCAATACCTTCTTAGGAATTATAAACACCTGTGCCCAATAAGTCTGCATTCCAAAGATCACAGCCTTTATCAGTTGAGTTCTGCCAGCATAGGATAATAGCTTTGCAGACCAGCAAGTAACTCTTGCTGTGATCTTTTCAATGAGAGGCAAGTAATGCTGAATAGATAGCTTCTTAGAATCCAGGGGGACTCCAAGGTATCTGAAGGGAAGATTTCTTTCAGTGAAACCTAAAGCAGCAATAATCACCTCTTTAGTATCCTGTGGAATTCCTGCTAAATAGATTGCACTCTTGCCTACATTTGCCTGAAGTCTAGAAGCAGCTGAGAATGTAAGAAATGTGCTGTGTAGAATTTGAATAGAGACTATGTCAGCTCTACAGAACATTAGCAAGTCATCAGCAAAACATACATGTGTAATGTTTAGCTTCCTGCATCTAGGATGGAAGTTGAAATATCCATCCTTATGCAGCTGCTACAGCAATCTGTTCAAATATTCCATGGCCAGAACAAATAGATAAGGAGACATAGGATCCCCTTGCCTTATACCTCTCTTAGCATTGAATGGTTTAGTAAGACCTCCATTCATTACTAGAGAGTATGAGGCAGAAGAAATACAAGCCATTATCCAGTCTGTAAACTTAGCAGGAAACCCCAGTGTAATAAGGATCTGTTTCAGAAATCCCCACTCTAATGTATCATAAGCCTTCCTGAGATCCACTTTTAGAACACATCTAGGTGAAACCCCTTTCCTAGAGTATCCTTTAAATATTTCATGGCTAAGTAGGATGTTATCCATGATACTCCTTCCTTCTATAAATGCAGATTGAGCAGGTCCAATCAAGTCTCCAATTACACTTTTCATTCTTCTGGTAATAACTTTGGATATGATTTTATATAGTGTAGTACAGCAAGCAATTGGTCTGTAGTCCTTCACTGTGGTAGGAGATTTGACTTTTGGCATAAGGGCTATTGCAGTAGTATTGATCATATGTGGAATTTTACAGGTTTCAAAGAATTCTTTAGTAGTAGAAATATATCCTCTTTTACAATCTTCCAGTTCTTTGTAAAGAACTCAATGGGAAAACCATCTACTCCTGGTGCCTTATCCTTGGGCATTTCATTAACAGCTGCATTGATTTCCTCCATTGTGACTGGACTAATAAGAACTCTTTGCTGCTCAAGTGTAAGACATCTTCCTCCTCTCATTATATTAGTATCCACACAGGGAAGTTCAGCAGGAGATTCTCCCATTAGAGAATGGAAAACCTTTAAGAACTCCTGTTCCACAGCAAGAGGCTCAGTTAATTTGAAACCTGTGTCAGTATGAATAGAAGTGATATTATTTTGACCTGTTCTGATCCTCCATTGTGCATGAAAGTACTTGGTATTTGCATCTCCACATTCAATCCATGTAGCTTTGGATTTTTGCCTCATTACTTGCTCTTCTACATTGTTCCATTTGTCAAGTTCTTCTAGCAAGCATCTTTCTTCAATAATCAACTCCTGTGAAAGACAGTTTTCCTGCATCTGTAACTGTAGAATATCAAGTCTTTCTCTTGTCTGGAAGATCTGTTGCTTGTACTTGGCTAAGTGGTCATTTAACCCCTTTAGTTGCTGCTTCACTGCCTTCAATTTGCTCCAAATCTGTTGCATATGTGAGCCATGATAAACCTTTTCCCAGACTTGCTTAACAATGTCATGAAACTGCTCATGTTCCATTACAGTGCTATATAGCCTGAAAGGTTTAGGATGTAATGGCTTGTATGCACCAAATTTAACTAGGATAGGGGAGTGATCTGATATTAATGGATTCATGTAATCAGCCTCCAAGTGTCCAAACTGCTATAGCCATTGATAGTTGCCAAATGCCCAGTCTATCTTGCTATACACTCTAGAATCAGCATCTTGTTTGTTTGTCCAAGTAAAGTGCCATCCTGTTGCTCTTAAAGTAGTAAGTTGTAAGTCATCTACTGTGCCTTTGAAGTCCCTTATTTCAGCCTCAGTTACTGGAGAACCAATCCTATCTTCTGAGCTTAACACACAGTTGAAATCACCACTTATAAGCCATACATCTTGTTGAGGAATAGAAACTGTTCTAAGATCCCTCCACAGTTGTGCTCTAAGTACTGCAGTGTTTTGAGCATATATAACACTGAACTGAAACCTAACTAAACTTCTTGTTTCCTCTACTAGACAATGAATAAACTGATCAGAAAGAGTTACCCCTTGAATCTGTATATGAGGTTTCCATAAGAGCCATATTCTCCCATTAACAGCCTTTGCATAATTGCACTGCCACATCCAACCTTTTGCAATACTGTCAAATATTTTCTTAGCTTTATGTTCCTTAACCCTTGTTTCAAGAATACCAATAACATCAACTTTATTATCAGTAAGGAATTGTTTCAATTCCTTCTGCTTTGGGGCCTGGTTAAGTCCCCTAATGTTCCTTGTGACTACAATCATGGATCAATATTTGTTAGACTGTAAGAAGGTCCAGGATCAAACTGTTGCCCTCTACTTCCCATAACTTCCATGATTCCTTTTCCTCTATTACCCATGCTAGCCACCTGTTCACCATTAGTAGTGACAGCAATATTTACTTCACTAAGTTGATCTTCAGAATTCTGTTGCTCATTCTGCTGCAAAATACCTTGTCCCACATTTAGCATACTTGAATCATGATCTGCCTGCACTTCTGGAACTGGTGGAACAACAGCTCCCTCATGCTGCTTTTGGACTTCATCACTTGTTACATTCTTCTTTACAATCCATTCCTTCTTTTGTTGTTTCCTCTGCTGTTTGTGTCTAGTTTCCCCATTCCTTATGTCTCCTTTCTCCTCCTCATGCTTGTCTGCATTTCCAGTAGAGTACCAACACTCAATTGTCTCATGTCCAAACTTGAGGCAATGGTTACAAAAAGTAGGTTTCCAGTCATATTCAACAGGCAGAATCTTAGGTCCATAAGGTGTTTCAATTTCCAACTCATCTGGAAGTTGATAAGCAGCATCAACTTCAACAAGTATTCTAGGAAATGAAATTTTATCATGATGAGCAGTAAATTTTTTAGTATACAATGGCTTCCCAATCGCACTTTCCAACTTACTAAATACCTCCACAGACAAATACCCTACAGGAAGACCTGGGAATCGAATCCAAATAGGGATAGTGCTGAGCACACTAGCCTGAAAATTAAAATCAACTTCCCATGGTCTTAGTACCATAGGCTTACTCCTAAAGCTATATGGGCCTGATTGCATGACTGTATCTCTATCTTCAGCACTGTTGAATCTAAAGATACAATACCCTTCTGTATGCACTAGAACTTGAGGTTTGGTGACAAAATTCCAAACATGTATCACAAAGTTTTCCATTTTTTGTCCACTAGGCCTATCTCCAATTACAAATCCAATCAATGCATTTTGCCAATACTCCAGTTGTGGTTGTAAATCCTCTTCACAGATCTTCACTACCTTTTTTCCCTCTCGCATAGTAGGGGGAACAAAGGATAGAGGCTTACCCATTTGCACATCTCTGTTACCTCTGACCACTTCCGCAAGTGTTCGCTTTGATTTTTCTGGCTCAACAACTTCAGTCTCTGCTAGTACTGGATTTTCTGGTTCCATTACTGCTGAAAATTGTAATCTCCTCGCTGTTGTGTCACTCATCCCTTCATTTCCTTGCAATCGATCCTTAGCTACTTCTGCAGGTAATTTATCCTTCGATTGGTACTTCAGAGGAAGAAAGTTACCAAATGTTAGGGGTTCAAGAGTAGTTGTGATTCCATGTTCAGGTGTAACGAGCTTAGGAGGAACAGCATTAACAATCGGAGCAACATTTCTTCGCTTTCTGGCCATTTTCGGCGACAATTTCGCCGTGCTATTGTGCCCCGGAGAAGACACTATTCGATTGGTTTGCTATAGTGCGCCGAGAGCGTTCCTCATTCGCAAGTTTGGCGCGTGTTTAATAATATACCTTCCTAAACATGGGTGCAAAATTATGTGACCCAAATCCTATTCTTAATGGAATAAAAATATGTCTAAAATTGCAGGTGCATTTACGTGACGCGATTTGCGACATGTTTTAATAACATTGCAAATTTTCCTAAAACAGATGTTAAAAGCGGTTAATAATCTATAATTACGAGTTAACAGGAATAGAAAATCATGTTTCAGCCACTTATAATGAGTTTAAGCGAACGTGCTAGAACCACGTGATCCGATGGTGCCTAACACCTTCCCTCAGGTCAACAGAATTCCTTACTCAAGAACTTGTGGTTCGCAGACTCCAATTGGGTAGTCGAAATTTCCTCGATTTGGGATTTTAAATCGGTGACTTGGGACACCAAAAAGCCAAATCTATCCCAAGTGCCGACTCTTCAAACAAATAATTAATCACATATAGAATAATGTCACTTTTATTGGAAAAACTCCTATTCATGTGTCGCCTTCCGGGGTAACTATGTGCAAGCAGAAAAAAGGAGGTATGACAATAAAAAAGGAAAGCTACTGTTGATCAAGACTCTAAGGAGCAGGAAGAACAAGACGGGGGGTTTTTGATAAAAAGATCATGGGATAGAAGACGGATTATTTCAGATGATGAAGTATCTTCCCCCTATTCTACTACTCTCACCAAGCTTATTTAAGTCTCCTTGGTGATTCATTGTTACGATACCCCCCCCCCCCCCCCCCCCCCGCTGCCCATAATTCTGTTGAGCAACTTTTTGTTCGTGGGTTTGGTAGTGAATGTTTAGGACCAATTTTTGACGAAACACCCCTTGCTTCTTTTTCTACTCACGTTCCAGCGATACCTCCTTTGCCAGTCGTGGCTGTTACCATTGTTGCTCCTCCCCCCTAGACTTTGACTCCTTCTACAGCTCATCCCCCGGCTGTTATGTCTCATTCTACAGTTCCTCCTACAATATTTTAACTGAGGTTTGTTCCTTAAGTAGAAGTGGAGCAACGCAACAGGTTATCATCGAGGTCCCCGCAGATGGAAATCTTTTGAGATTAGGTGAGGCCGATGTGTGGTTGAAACCCATAATTTGTCCAATAGAGAAGGACAAGCTTGAGATCCACAATTCCTTAACTTTGATTAATGAAATAATGCTATTATCATCGAAACTATTTCTTTTTAATGATTTGTTATTCCTTTTTATAAGGCTCTTACCTTTTTCTCTTCCTCTCTTTTTGATTAGATCAACCTCATTGGTACAGAAATGATGAAAAGGGTTTCTCACATGGAGCAGTTGATGCATGAGTACCAAGTTGAAGCAAATAAGTGGAGAGAGAAATATTAGGGTCTTCAAATTGATAAGAAAGCTATAGAAGAGAATAAACGTACTTTAGAGCAGCAACTGCGAGTTTTATCTTCAGAATTGGCGGTTGAAAGAGGTTCATCAAATCAAGCTAACAAAGATAGAAATCTTCTTGAAGCTTCTGTGAAGAGCAACTCTCCTAGGCAAGTGAAGAAATCAGAGAGTTGAAAGCTCTCTTAAGTAAGAAGAAAGCTTATGCTGGTGAACTCGTGCAAACTTTGACTGAGACTCAAGAAGACCTTCAGGAATCTTCTGATAAGGTTCAATCCTTAGAAAGTTCACATGCTTCTCTTCAAATTCCCTATGACTCTGCCTTGGTTGAGAATGAGAAGCTTAAAAATGATATTGCTGAATGGGAAAGAGATTATGAGTTTCTTGAAGATACAACCACAATTCAAGTGAGTTGGGCATTTTTAAATTTTAACCTAACTATGATAAGGTTTTTTCTTCGACTTTGGCTCGTGACTTTGCTCTATACTTGGCTCTTTTCTCCGCACTTGACTCTTTCAATGAGTAAACTTTTTAGGCTTGAACTTTCAGTATTTCTCAATCTTCTTTTCCTTCTTTATATATTTATCTATTTATATCATATAATCCTCCAAGTGTTTGAGCTTTGAAGTATGAAGTCTCGAGAAATTAATACATATGGGAATAAAACATACGGGACTCGGAGGTACGATTATAGAAAAAGACTTCTTAACCCGTCTCAATTTCTATCAGAATAGTTGTAACCCTAGACTGAGAATTTTAATTAATTCCACGTTCCTTGCAGGTCGTGATTCATCAATTAGCACGGGATAGCTTTTTTCCTATCATCTAAAACCGTTAGTACAATTTTAATAATTCAAAAACAAAATTTTAGAACGAGGATACATGCCATTGGGTGCTTCTTAGAAATAGTATCCCTTTTGGTGAACATCATTCTCTTTAGGTAATATCTTTCCATCAATTGTTTCCAGTTCGTATGCACCTTTCCTCGCAAAACCATGAATCTTGTAAGGTCCTTCCTAGGTTGGAGTTAATTTTCCCGTATTAGGCATCTTTGTGGATTGAAAAACTTATTTGAGTACGAAATTCCCAATCTTGAAGTATCTTAGACGTGCTTTTCGATTGTAGTATCGTTTCATAACTTGTTTTTGTACTGTCATTCTTATCAATGCAGCCTCCCTTTTTCCTTCGAGTAAATCAAGATATAGCCACATTTATTCTTCATTGGATTATTCAGTCACTTGTGTATACCTCGTGCTTGGTTCTCATATCTCCACTGGGATCAATGTTTCTACCCCATACAGTAGTGAATATGGTGTTTCACCCGTGCTTGTTTTTGTTGTGGTGCAATATGCCTATAAAACACCATGTAGCAATTGTGGCCAATTGTCTTTAGATTCTTCCAATCGTTTCTTGAAATTGTTGATAATAACTTTATTTGTTGATTCAGCTTGCCCATTACCACCTGGATGATAAGGTGTTGAGGCATTTGAAAAAATTTTGTGATTTGTGCGCCTATTAATTTGGCCATTATCATACATGATCTTTGGTACACCGAATCGACATATGATATTTCCCCAAATTAAATTTTTGACTTCCTTTTCCCCTACATGTTTAAGTTCTCCTACTTCTATCCATTTGGTAAAGTAGTCAGTGAGTACAAGTAAGAATTTTGCCTTACCTTTTACTTGTGGTAATGGACCCACGATGTCATCCCCATTTTATCAAAGGCCACGGTGCAACGACTGGATGTAGTAGCTCTACAGGTCTATGCAAGTTGTTACTATATCTTTGGCACTTATCATATTTAGTCACAAAAGTCTAAGCTTCGTCTTCCATTTTAGGCTAATAGTAGCATGCTCTAATCATGGTTCTTACCAGTAATCATCCTTCTGCGTGATTTCCACAATGCCCATCGTGTATTTCTTTCATTACATATTCCATTTGAGAAGGCTCGAGGCATCTTGCTAAGGGGCCACTGAACATTTTTTGATAAAGACTGCCCTGCTTTAAACAATATCGAGCAGTATTATTTGAACCGCATGAGCTTTTTTCTTGTCTTCAAGGACGGTACCATACTGCAAAAAAGAGACAATCTCGTTTTTCCAATCCCAAGTTAAGTTATTGAAATTTACCTCATTTTATCTAGATCGAGTACTGAATAAAAGAAATGAATTATAGAAGAATTTTCATTTCTCGCCACGTCTGCCGCAAATGCGAGATTAGCTAGGGCATCTGCTTCGACATTTTCATCCCTTGGTATCTGCGTCACTTTCCAGGTTTGAAATTATCTAATCAAATCCTGTACTTTTTCTAAGTATTGTTGCATTCGTGCCTCTCTGCTGTATAAGTGCCCGGAATTTTATAAACCACGAGTTGTAATCGCTTTTGATGACAATCTGATCAATGCCAAGCTCTTGTGCTAGTTCTACACCTGCAATACTGCTTCATACTCTACCTCATTATTAGTTATAGGATGGCATTTTATGGCTTGTCGAAAAATTCCTAAACCTGCCCATTTCACATTAGATGATCCATCACTAAATAAGGTTCAAATTCTGAAATTAGATCCGTTAAACACTTTTAGTTCTTGTTCAACTTCTAATTATATCACATGGCTAAAATCAGCTAAAAATCTGCTAACACCTGAGCTTTTATTATGGTTCTGGGCTGGTATGTGATATTATATTCACTTAATTCTATAGCTCATTTGGCTAACCTACCTGATAACTCATTTTTGTGTAACATATTGCGCAATAGATAAGTAGTGATTACTGAAATAGGGTGACACTGAAAATAAGGCCTAAGTTTTCTAAATGCCATGATTAGTGCAATCGCAAGCTTTTCTAATTGAAGGTACCACGTCTCTGTATCTAATAATGGTTTGCTAACACAATAAATTGGTTATTGCTTACCCTGGTCTTCACGAACTAAAACAACATTACCGCTACTTGTGAAATGTCTAAATAAATAATTAATCTTTCCCCAACATTCGATTTTGCGAGCAATGGTGGATTTGACAGGTAGGCCTTCAGAATTTTAAGCGCTTGTTGACATTCTTCAGACCATTCGAATTGTTCTTGTTTTTTAAGAGTTGAAAATATTTTAAAATATTTTTCGGTTGACCTGGAAATAAATCTCCCCAGTGCTGCAATTCTTCCATTTAGTCTTTGCACCTCTTTCTTACTGGTAAGCATATCAGGGATTTCTTTAATGGTTTTAATCTGCAGGGGATTAATTTCACTTCCACTGTTAGAAACAAAAAATCCAAAAACTTACTTGATGAAATGCCGAATGCACATTTCTCGGGATTTAGCCTCATATTGAATTTTTTTAAGATCAAAAAGTACCATACAAATGTGATATATGATATCCAATTAGTTAAGCTTTGACAAGCATATCAGCTATGCAGACTTCCATATTTTTCCCAAATATTCTTGAAATATTTTGGTACCAATCTCTGGTATGTGGCACCTGCATTTTTTAGGCCAAAAAGGCATTACGTTATAACCGTAAGTCCCCTTGTCTGTTATACGTGAAGTTTTTTCTTCATCTAAGGGATCCATTTCGATCTAATTGTACCCTGAATACACATCTAATAAGCTTAACAGTTCATGTCCTACAGTAGAATCGATCAGTTGATTTTTATGTGGTAATGGAAAATACTCATTAGGACAAGCTTTGTTAAGATTAGTGTAATCTACACAAACTCGCCAATTGCCATTATTTTTCGGAACTACTACAGTATTAGCTAACCAGTTAGGATACTTTACCACGCGGATAGACCCAATTTTTAATAGTTTTTGAACCTCATCTTGAATCAACTGATTCTTGAAAGTCCCCTATTTTCTCTTCTTTTGTTTGATGGGTTGATACGATGGGTATTCATTTAACTTGTGAGTCATTACTTCCGATGGAATTCCTGTCATATCAGAATGGAACCAGGCAAAATAATCCATGTTAGTTATTAAAAATTTAATCAACTAATCTTTCATATCGTGGCTTAGGTTATCCCCCACGTAGCTTTTACTTTCTGGCCATTGTGTAAATAACTCCACAGCCTCCAGTTCTTCAATTGTTGTTTTGATATTTTCATTTTCCTCCAGTTCTTGAATATAATCGGGCTGTGAGTCCACATCTGTTCGCCCTTTTTCAGTTAAGGTTTTTGTTGTGGCATCCTCAACTGGATTCTATTGTTGCTATTTTTCTTCATTTCTCTTATTTGAATCTTCTACGGTGTTGATGCTCCTGGATGTCTGTTGATCTCCATGGGTTTGTCGTATTCCCTATGGTGATGGAAATTTAGTAACTTGGTGCAAGGTAGATGGAACTACATCTATTTCGTGGACCCATGGTCTCCCGAGAATCATATTGTAAGCCATTTCCATCTCTACCACCTGAAATTTCACATCTTTGACCACCCCTTCTGCGAATGTTGTAAGTATTACCTCCCCTTTTATGACAAAGCTTGGCTTGTCGAAGCCACAAAAAGTATGTGCCTTAGGTATAAGTTTATTCTCAGTGTGCATCTCGCTTAATACTCTTACCAGACTAATGTTTATGGAACTACCTGGATACATCAAAACTTGTTTAACATTAGTATCATGTACAAGTAGAGATATTACCAATGCGTCGTTATGTGGAGTTAACACGCCATCCGCATCCACATCATCAAATGTAATGCTTTCTTCTTCTAATACATTTCGTGCCCACTTCCCGTGAGTAATTGTGACATTGGAAACTTTATTGGCTTTTGTGTACGTTACACCATTGATTTATTCACCTCCGCTAATGACATTAACGGTCCTTTTGGAAGAAGGCATCTTAGGGGGATTCTTCCTACTCTTCATATGCTTGCTTACCCTTCTCACTAAATCATTCGTTGAGATACCCTTTCTTTAATAGATGATCAACTTCACCTTATAGCAATCTGCAATCTGCCATTCTACGACCATGATTATTATGAAATTCGCACCAGTGATCAGGATTGCGCATGTTAGAATTTGATATCATTTCTTTGGCCATCGCACCTTATCACCCATGCTTCTCAAAACAGCTACGAGCTCGGAAGTGCTTATATTAAAATTAAAACTGCCAAATCTTGCCTTCAACTTTTTATCATCATCTCGCGTTTCTCACGTGTTTCGATCTTCCCAAACCTTGATGATGAACCTAACTCTCTATTCCTCGATCTATGATCATACCTTAAATTTCATGCTTTGATCATGAATCTTTTCCCGCTGGGCCCATATATAGTTTGTATCTATTTTTATCAAAATGTTTTTTGGTTTTTGCGCATCTTGAACTCACTTTTTTCTCTTTTGAGATAGTGAGAATATCTTCTTCTATCCTTAGCTTCGTGTTATACCTGTTATAAAAGTCATTCCAAGTCGTTCATGGGAACTCGCGAACACTTTCCTTAAGTCACCACGTGGCTTTTGAGCTTTTTTCATTCAAATTATTGGTGAAGGCTGTAGCAGACCAATTATCTGGTACACGTTGTAGCTTCATCCTTTCATGCTGGAATCTATCCACGAACCCTCTAAGAAACTCTGAGCCCCCTTGCGTGATCTTGAAAATATCTTCCTTTCTTTTTTTGACTTTTTGAGCTCCCGAATGTGATTTAACAAATAAATTGCAAGCTCGGCAAAGAATTAATAGAATTTTCAGGTAAGAATGATTACCATGTCAATGCTCCTTTGGTGAGTGTTTCACCAAAATTCTTAACAATTACTGAATCCATATATTGTTTGGTCAAGTCGTTGCCTTTTATGCTAGTTGTGAATGCGGTCACGTGATCTTGTGGATCAGTTGTACAATCATATTTTGGACTATCAGGCATTTTAAACTTTTTTGGAATAGGTACCAGAGCAGCACTAGGCTTCCATGGTTGTTGTGAGTATTTGTCCATGTCTATTCCTTTGATCACATGCGGTACCCTATGTTTTTTTTATGCGATCACTTTGTTCCTTAAGCTGCTTCTGCAGGGTTAGGACTAAATTTTATAAATCATAATTAACTATATTACCTAGTTTGACATCACGAGACTCTCTTGGAGTTCCACCAGTTCCTGAATGAACGAGCCAAGAACGTTGGTTTTCCAATGTATTTTGATTTGGGGTTGGTGTTGCTAATGCAACTGGCAACTGTCTAGTAAAAGCGCAGAGAGCATTATTCTTGTTGAGCAATAAGGTATTCTAAGGCATCATCGAGTGCTAATTCGTTCACAACTTCAATATTTTGAATCACCTCGACTGCGGTCTGATTTTCAACCCCATTTTTTGTCTTAAAGCCCTCTGGAGTACCTTCTCGTGATTGACGTTGTGAATCACATGGTGAAGGAGGTGGAGTCCTGTTACCCGCATCATTTTCTTGTTGTTGAAGACCTTGTTGATTATTGTCGTTATATTTGACATAGTAAGTTATTTGATGAGAGAATTAACTTAAGAAAGTAAAATGATTATCTAATTTCCGGTAACGGAGCTAATTTATTAACCAAAAAGTAGAATTTCAGCCAAAACTTATTTTAGAAGAACTCGGGTTACTGATAATCAAATAGAAATAAGAATATTGGATGTAAATAGAAATTGAATAAAAAGCGAAATAAATCAGTATATTCCAATAGTGTTTTATGTTTTTACAAATGATCAGTTTTCTCCTATTTATAGCTATTTCTAGGAGATAAGTTTTGTCTTTTTCATAATAAGATTGTTACAGACAATTAAAGGCATTTGATGCTATGCTATAAATGGTAATCATTGTAATTCAATACAGATTCTCTAACATTTTTGGTATTTAATGCCCATTGAATAATGTATCTGTACTTTCTTTTGCTATAAGTTTCATTCCCTTATCTTAATTCTTGACCATAAAGAGGTACGACATTGAGTCTGTAAAGAAGTACGAGCATTAAGTTTGCAAAGAGGTGTGAGCATTGAGTCTCTTGAATCTTTGCTCGTGTATGTTGTAATTCGTGCCTCTTTATTTCTTGACGATCCTCGTTCTTTGATCAATCTACGTGTCATAACACGTCACCATAAAATTAAATCATGCGAATTTTTTTCAATACAATTGAGAGCTTATCTCCTAATAGTATGATGCCTTTTGGGAAAAATTATGCGAATTTAGTGTAAAGTGAATACATTATACCATATTAAGTGTATCGATGGAACGTTTAGCCTCCAAATTATGTATACCATTTCCTTATTAAAACAATTAAATTAAGCCGGTTTAACCTAAGTCTATACTTCACAATGAGTGAAAAGAGAGTCACATCGGTTGATATGATTAGAGCTTGATATCACAAACTGAAAAGACGTTAACTTACAATTTTACCATAGTACAATAATTACTATTAGTTTTTGTCCAGTTTAAGATGGACAAAAGCTGAGGCGATATCCATCTTGGCTTTATTTGAAAATGTCAAATTTGTACAGCTATTTCACTAAAATTGTAATCATCACTATCCAAAATTTTCCTTTGGGTTGTGATGACGCTTACTCGTAGAAATTACGCAAGTCACACATTTAATATTCATTAATATTTTTGTTTTAAATCTATTTATATCTATTTAATTAGCAAAAAATAAATAATTAAATAACAATAAAATTCAAAATTTAGCGAAAGATTTAAATGAAATAAACAAAAATAATAAGGAGAATCCATATATGCCTTTAACTAGAACTAGTGTCACCACACCCACGGACTACTAATATTTTTCTACAGACAATCGTTTGAAAGAAAATAACACTGTCTGTCATGAATACAAAAGATAACAGATCATAAATAAAGATAGAATAGACGTTTGGCCTGCGGACGCTTGCAGGACTACCTTGGGATCTCGTGTACTGAAGGATGGCTCCCGATCTACTGCTACTCGCCGTAAGCTGCTCCGGTACCTAGATCTGTGTAAAAGAACACATAGTGTAGCATCAGCACAACCGAACCCATATGTCGGTAAGTGTCTGGCATAACCCCGACGAGGTAATGACAAGGTTAGGACCAGAATCCAGACAAACCTGTGCAGTTATATAATATATAGCAGAAATAAACAAGTAACAAACAGTTAAAAGGAAGGGGGTACATGCTTCGGGGAACAATTTAACTTAGTAGAAAAAACAATAAATATGAAGGATCAGTACAGTATCTAAAACAACATAATCATTCTACTATTGCGGCGCGCAATCCGATCCATATGTATCTATATATATAACTGTTGTAGCGTGCAACCCGATCCAATAAATATAACATATCTGTTGCGGCGTGCAACCCGATCCAATATAATATCTATTGAAGTGTGCAACCCTATCCAATATAATACCTATTGCGGCGTGCAATTCGATATACATATACATATATATATATATATATATATATATATATTCATTAATAACGATTTTGCGGCGGGCAACTCGTTCCAAATGTATAACTTACAAAGATCACGACAACAGTCCCAGCAAGGGATTAACGACCAATTACACTATCCTAGCAAGGGAGAATCAGCTAGAACCAATCTCAGTTCAACTTCTAAAGTCTCTTTTATCATCCCTTCTAATTCAAAATTAATCGTCACGAAACTAAACTCAGCCTTTATACAATACCATGGATTTTATCATTATTTCAACCAGCATTATTCAAAAATTCAACAAGTATCCATTTAAGACTCACGGTCATGCTCGACACAAATGTACAGATTTACGTCACCATGCCAATACGCCGTACTCAACAAGAAACACGTAACAAATATAACTAAACTCCTAATCCCTCAAGCTAAGGTTAGACCGAACACTTACCTCAATCTTCCACGGCCAATTCAATCCTCAATAACCGTCTTTCCTTTCGAATTTGGCTTCAATTCAATTGTATCTATACATAAATAATTTCAATACATCAATAAATTCTAAACAATGTGAGCCCAATGCCTAATTATAGTTTTTCCATCATTTTTCCTCAAAACTCAAAAATCGATCCTGGGCCTGCTTCGTCAAATATAAGGTTCGGACCAAAGTTAAATCACCCATTTACCCTCGAGCCCAAATATATTATTTGTTTTCAAATTCCACCCCCAAAACGAGGTCTATTTCAAGAAAAATCAAAAAGCTCTAACTCTACCCAAATTTCTAATTTTCTAACCTCAATCATATGTTCTAGGTTTAGAAATTTATTAGATGTTGATGAAAATGGAAGAAACTAGTTAGAGATTACTTACCTCAAGATATTTTGGTGAAAAAATACTTCAAAAATTTCCCGAAGACTTTGGAGAAGGATGAACTTTGGAAATTTTAAAAAAATCCCATAAGGGTTCTTATCACACCTCCTTTTTACACGGTTACCCCGAAGGATGACACGTATAAGGGAGTTTTTCTAATTAAAGTGACATTATTCGAAATGAGATTAATTATTTATTTAAGAGTCTTGGGATAGGTTTGGCTTTTGGTATCCCAAGTCAGCAGTTTATTTCGAATCCCAAATCGAGCAAAATTTTTCGACCGCCCAATTGGAGCCTGCGAACCAGAAATTCTTGAGTAAGGAATTATGTTAACTCGAGGAAAGGTGTTAGGAACCCTCAAATCCCGTGGTTCTAGCACGGTCTCTTAAACTATTATAATTGGCTAAAAATTCTGATTTTGTACATGATCACCCTATTGTGCAATTTTAAAATTATTAATCGCTTTATTCGTTTTAGAGATATTTGCAAATTAATTAAAACACGTCTCGAACCACGTCACCTAAATGCACCCGGGTCCTCGACATATTTTAATATCGCTTAGACTTAGATTTGGGTCACACAAATGCGTACCCGAGTTTAGGAAGATATTTTACAAATAAATGCGCGTCTATAGAAGCTACGCATTTAGAAATTCGTGGAAGGCCATGAAATTCGTTAAACAGCACGTCCAATCTTCTATATATTTTATTAAGTTAGGGAGCCTCGCGTAGTGTTCGCGTATGTTAGCCTGGCTCACTTTATTTTATATAGGCAATCCTAAAGCATATCTAAAATGTCCTAAAATTTCTTACATGAGGGATGGCTATAGAGAGATTTAACACTTACATTTACAGCCTCATTCATGGCTGGTTATGTGACTTGGGCTTCATTTATAGCAAAGTCGGGAAGTGTATTCTTCAGGTCACAACTGCTAGCAGTTGGACCTTCCGATGAAATCTGGAAAACATGGACTATGAGTCCATCGTAGGAAAAATAATAGCAACATTTTCTCAATTGTATTACAATCGCAAAATTATATGAGTGATCATGCTGAAGCATACTAAAGGTATTTTAAAAGCAGACGATGGGAATGATTTCACATTAATAGGTCATAATTCAGATTTCAATTCTAGTATATAAAGAAAATCTAAAGCACTCATCATTCAGAGTATATTCATATACAGTCATTGACTCCTTAATACATCCTCATTCATGGATATTAAGTAAAATCTCAGACTAGGCTATGTTAATCCTAATGAAATTTAGACAAACTGAAGTTAGAATCCATATACAGTCCAGTTTTTACAAGTTTATACATATTATAATATCTGAAATGCAATTGAAAGGTAAACACCACTCATAATATGAAATTGGTACAAAAAAACATTATTGTCTTCATTATCAGCATTTAATCTCGAACGTACATAGCTACTGCTTCTCAGATTTTGAATGATGGTTGATACCTGGAATTTCACCAGTAAAGAAGCCTATGAGAAAAGTAAGCGAATAGCAAGCAAGAAAAGCAGCCAATCAACTAATAAAATCCCAGAAACTTAAGAAATTTGAGAGGAAACTAGTAACAATAGATCTCTATGCAGCTCAGAACTTGTATTGATTATTAAGGAAAGTTCACTTATAAGAAAACAGCTCGAAGATTTTATCTATTCTAAAAGCCTAAAGAAAAATCTCTAATCCTTAATAAAAATCTGCTCAAAAAAATATCAAAAAGTCCTCCTCCAAATGATCAAATTGTCCCCTTTTATAACTGAAACCTTAGAGCAACATCAACTTCTTTGTTTCTTTTTAGTCCCTTATCAGATTTTCAATTTTGCCTAAATTGTCCTTGGTTTTCTTACTTGTGCCTCAAGGTTTGAGGCAGAAATTATACTTAGACCCTTCACTAGAATGTTCTAGGAGATTGTTAAATTATTCCCTATATTCAAATGCCCTTAATACCCCTATCCCTTTTCCTAATTACTGACCTAAGGGTTTTTAACCTTGGTTCTCATCTATTTGGTCAAATTTGACCCTAGTTAGTTGCTTCAGGTTATATACCAAAATCAAGGTCTGAACTACAGACTCAGTTATGTAAAAATAAACAATCAAAGAGTTTAAAAATTAATCAATGCGACTCATGGATTCAAGCAAGTATGTCAATGTGGATTTTACACTACTCACTAACAAGGATGAAACCTAGACAAGAGGGGTTGCTCTGATGGTAAGCAACCCCCACTTCTAACCGAGAGGTTGTGAGTTCGAATCTCCCCAAGAGCAAGGTGGGAAGTTCTTGGAGGGAAGGATGTCGGGGGTCTATTTGGAAACAGCCTCTCTACCCTAGGGTAGGGGTAAGGTCTGCGTACACACTACCCTCCCCAGACCCCACTAAGTGGATTTATATTGGGTTGTTGTCATCGTAAAAAGGATGAAACCAATTATCACAACTTTCATAATCACATGAATACTCATGGAAAATTAGACACCTAATTGGTGGGCATGCATGTTTTTATATGACAAAACCAATGAACCAAAACAATCAGAAAAGAAACCCAATCAACTATACATGATTTATAAGGATGACCAAATTACAAAACTCAGTAGAGAACTAAAGGCAAGTAATGGGTAACAGAGATTAAACACTCAGGATATACAATAATAAAAACCCAATAAATCAGAAGTTAAAACATTCAGGAAGTAGATAAAGAAACTTAGCCTAACAAATGCAAATACAGAAGATCACAATTACTAGAAAAAGAACCATGACAAGTATAACTCTAAAAGGAGATGCCTACTCAGAATTTTCAAACATGATATAAAACAAGTAAAATCAACAAAGATGAGCATTTAACAACCATTAAGAATTTTCAGAGATGAACAAATGAAAAATCAGGAGACAAGGATGAACATGGGAGCAAACTACTCAGGAAGATCTTGAAGGTGAAACATAGAAGACAAATGAACTCGAACCAGTCACACTAAATAAAACAAAAAGAATAGCATGCAAGGATGACTACTCAGAACATTTTAAGATGAGAACATAGAAAACAAGTAAAATTTAAAGAAAATAAAGTAATTAAAATAAGAAATACATACAAAAGCACAAGCATTAACAGTAGTTAGAGCACAGGAAACATAGCTTTTGCCCGTGCAACCCTAAAAACAGGGTTCGAGAATTTCCAGATCTTTTACCTCTTCTGAGAGGTCTTTTGGCCTCCTAAGATCTTCGTCTCTCATAATGAAGAGGTAAAACAGGGTTTCAAGGGGGTAAACTGGTTCTGAGACCTAGTGGGGTTTTAGATTGGATTTTCAGTCATGCCCAGTTGTGTTTGAGGGTTATGGGTGGCAAGGTCGTGGTTGGGAAGGTAAGACGGTCGCCTGGGACCAACTTCACGAGGTTCTGGTGAGTTTTATGGTTTGGGGTTAATTTCGATTTGATATTTGAGATGATCCATTAGGATTCGAAGGAGGTGGTTTAGATTGTTGGAAAGAGGGGGGAAGGTGGTTCAGGGGTGTTATTTTGGGTGTGTTTAGGGTTGGGTCGCCGGAGGTGGTGGTGCCGGCGAACCTTCTGTCAAATATTTAAGGGGTTGTGGGATTGTTTGAAGGAAACTGAGTATAGGAAGGGAAAGAGGGGTCGAGGTGGTCTGGTGGTGTAATTCTGAGGCTGTTTGGTTACCAGCCGCCGCTGTGAGGCGATTTCCGGCGGTGGCGTTAGGGTGGGTTATTGGTGGTAGACGGTGGTCTAGAGGTAGTGCCAGGGCGGTGGTGTATCGGTGTTTATAGGTACGATGTCTCTAAATATACAGAGACGTTTGGACATATATATGGGGCTTGGGAGGTGGCTTCAAAACCGTTGGATGGCTTGTGATCAACGGCTAGGATGAATCGCTCCAAAACAGTGTCGTTTTCGGGCGTCTTTTGTGGACTGGGTTGGAGACGACAAATTGGGCTGGGTATTGGGCAGTTTTACAAGTAAAATTGATTTGCGCCACCCAGGTTTTGCCCAATTGTGGCCAGGTTGGGTGGTTTCTTAGGAAAATCCATTTTGTTTTTGTTTTCTTGTTTATTTTAATTCCTAATTGCATTTTAAAAATCCTAATTAAGTTAAATAAATTCTAAAAACAACCTATAGTGCAAAAAAATAAATAAGAATGCAACAATGAAAATTAATCACAAAAATGCAAATAATTACAATGCCGGAATAACTTCTTGATTTTTGTGATTTTTATATTTGAAAAAATAACCCTAATTACCAATTAATCTAGAAAAACTATGAAATCAAATCCTAAATGTTTGTGCAATTTTGTATGCATTATTTATGATTTTTATGCATGCATTAATGAAAACACACTGACACGCGCAATTAAATCCTAAAATTAAATTCAAAAAATAAATATTTAAGAGAAAAAATCCTAAACTTGAGAAACATGTAGGAGTTATCTCAAAGGGGTAAAAATCACATGCTCACAGCTGCCTCTCTTTGCTCGGAAACATGAACAGTTTTCGTGCAAAGACAATTGAGCAAACATGAGCGATTTTCATCCGACCGAGTACTCCGTGTGAAGAATTTTGAAAAATTTCTGACCGAATCTTGCTTCCCAGGTTGCCTACATATCCCCGGCGATAAAGGAATTGGGTCAGTGTAGTTCTGGAAGTTTTGGTAGATGGGACTACCGTGGGCTGTGGTTTCACTGCTGTTGATGCTGCTACCGCTTACCGACTCTTTATTGCACAAAAGAAAAACAACAGCTAAGCTAGCTAGGTCTATCAACTACGAGTTACAAAATTCCTATCCATGAGTCTCTTGAAACTTGACCTCAAGTCTTGACTATCTCTTATAGCAAACTTCGATTTGAATCCTGATGCTCGTTAGCTGCAGCTGCTGGCTTATTCCTTAATTTTGAAACAAAATAGGACAGGAGGGTCTTGATATTTCAATCAAATTTGGGTAATCCGTGTGTCTGTCCACTTCATCAGTTTGAATTCATTTCTTTTTTGTTTTGTTCTTTCTTTTCTTATTTTGGATTGAGACTCCCACTTCCGGTCATCTCGAATTTTGTTCCTTGTTATAACCTTCTCAGACACCAAAACAAACAAATGAACGAAATTTTTTGCCCCAGTTTTCACCGGAATATTTCGTGAGTTATTTGCAACAAAAATCTACGCTATTTTTACTGAAAATTATACAAGTTAGGATTGTGTATCCTTGGAGTGATTTCCAGGTTATGCTGGGAAAGAAAAAGGGTCTCTGCGAGGGATAGGAAGAGGATCCACGGGTTATGCTGGGATAGGAATGAAAAAGTCCCTGATGGCGGTAAGAAAAAGATTTGCGGGTTATGTCGGGATGGGAATGGAAGGTCTCTGCTGCGGATGGAAGGAAAGCCATGGGTTATTCATGGATGAATGAAGAAATTCCAGAGTTATGCCAAGGAAATCCTGGGTTGATGCCGGAGTTGAAAGGAACATTTTGCTAGGTTATGCTAGGGAGATCCACGGGTTATGCCGGGATAAACGGAAAAATTCCTAGGTTATGTTAAGAAGATCCACGGGTTATGCAGGGAATGAAAGAAAAATTCCTGGGTGATGCCAGCAGGAATCCGCGGGTTATGCCGGGATGAATGGAAGAATTCCTAGGTTATGCTAGGGGAATCCGCGGGTTATGTCGGGATTGAGAGAAAAGTCCTAGGTTATTCTAGGGGAATCCGCGGGTTATGCCGAGATTAAGAGAAAAGTCCTAGTTATGCTATGGAGATCCACAGGTTATGCCGGGATGAGAGAAAAACTCCTTGGTTATGTTAGGGAAATCTGCGGGTTATGCCGGGATGGATGGAAAATTACTAGGTTATGCCAGGGAAATCCGCGGGTTATGCCGGGATTGAGAGAGAATTCCTAAGTTATGCTAGGAAATCTACGGGTTATGCCAGGATGAAGAGATAATTCCTGGATTATGCCAGGGTAATCCGCGGGTTATTCCAAGATTGAGAGAGAAGTCCTAGGATATGTTAGGGAGATTTACGGGTTATGCCAGAATGAGAGAAAAACTCCTAGGTTATGCTATTGAAATCCGCGTGTTATGCCGTGATGAAGGTTATGCCAGGGGAATCCACGGGTTATGCCGGGATTGAGGGAAATTTTTCCTAGATTATGCTAGGGAATTACAAGGAAGTGAAATGCCACAACAATCCTTTGGACTATGCTGGGGATAGAGAAGGGAAGGAAAAGCCCTTAGGTTATGCTAAGGATAGAGAAGCTTTAACTCTCAGACTATGCTGGGGAGTAAAAGTGAGAGAAAAGGGGGTCCTCGAGTTATGCTTGGGATGTAAATAGAAACTTTCTGAGTTATGCCGGAGAGCGAAGGAAGGAAATTTCTTGGTCCATGCCGGAGAAGGGGGTGGAATGCACTCTTCGGGTTATGCCGAGGAAATCCACAAGCTGTACAAGGAGAAGCTAGGGATTGGAAGCCCATGCTATGAGTTTGTAAGAAAAGAATGAAACGAAAACTTCCCTTTTGCTATCGATGCAACACCATTCTTGG
The DNA here is from genome assembly GCA_034376525.1 of Nicotiana benthamiana. Lineage (NCBI taxonomy): Eukaryota > Viridiplantae > Streptophyta > Magnoliopsida > Solanales > Solanaceae > Nicotiana > Nicotiana benthamiana. The sequence continues at coordinate 9,103,988 of CM067326.1, forward strand.
TCCTTGCGCCATTCCTTTGGTTTTGTTTACCCCATGTTCCTTTTGTTTTTCTAGATTACTTCTGCGTCTATATTAATTCAAAAACAAAATAAACTGTTAGTTTGAACCGTGATTGTGTTTGCGGCCTTATTCTGCTTGATTTCAGGATCATTTATGTTGGACGAGAAACCCTTGACTTCGATCTTTGCCTCATAGGTTGGCCAGGGGGTCCTCATTTTCGGGTTGGCTTTTGTTTTCCAGGCCTTTGGTTATGATTTTTGTCCTGATTTCCATTTCGGAGCTTGCCCTTGTGATCCTTGGTGGGAACCATTATCTTGCTTGGGCTTAACCCTTCCAATTTTGATTCACCTTCATAGACTTTTTAACTTTGAATTTCCTTTCTTTCTATTTTCCTGCTTTTGAAGCGCTAGTCGACATGATCAGCCGGGGTTGGCTAAATGCACTTGGCGATGTCGGACATTCCTTTAGTTCTTTCCATGAGAAAAACCCGTGAGACTGGCCCTGCTACCTTTCTTATGGAATGGTCAAGACATAAAAGTTAATGGGGAAAGGAATGAAACATAAATTTTAGAGAGGTATGTCTCTTTTGGACGAATAAGAGGGGACTTATCTGGAAATATGTATCGACCTTAAATGGAAACGACATGCTTCTTGGACTGAATACCAGGCCCACGTCCATTTCTGCTTTCTAATATCAACTCTTTCAAAACGAAAGAAACTTATTCATACTTGAGCGACAATATTTCCTCTTTTCGTCGGACGACGCCCTTTTCGGTTTTTCGCCAATCGGCCTCTCTCATTTCTCTTCTCCCGTCGCCCGATAGAGCTCTTTGCGAGGTTTTGCCAAATGAACTCTCTCATTTTATTTTTCTCTGCTTGCCGTCGCCATATGGTTCCCGGAGATTTTCACCGATAAGACTCTCATTTTATTACTCTCAGAAATTAAGTTGTGCTGAATCCCAACAAAGGTGTTTCTCACGTCCCTGTTGTGCTTAAATGATCTGAAGGACTTGGACAAAGCTTCTTGTGTGAATGAAGTTATACGGGAATCTACAACTTTGGAACCATTCAGGAAGATTTGTAACGGACCCAATACATTTCTGCCCCAGTTTTGGTTTTCTTGGGGAAATGGGGTTTTTTATTTTGGTATGACTGAACCTCAGGGGGAGGCTTCCTACGTATCCTTTCGGAATCAAATCAGACGTAGTTCAGGAAGTTTTTCCTAAACTAATATGTTTGTGTTTCTTCTTCTTCTTCTTCTTTTGTTCATTGTTTTTGTTTTGAACAGCATTTCCGGGTTCCAAAGAGGGTGATCAACGAACGTAACCGTCTCAAAGGTTTTGCGAGGTTTGATAGTGTTTATGGTAGTGGGAAAGAAAATCCTTCGTCATTTCAATAAATCGGGGTCATTGCTGCAGGGAGTTCAAACGTATACCTTTTTACTGCATCTGCATTTACTACTGCCTCGAGCTTGTCTCCTTCAACATCGCCCAGGTACAATGCTCCTTTAGGCAGTATCTTTCTGATAATGTACGGACCTTTCCAGTTTGGAGCGAACTTTCCTTTCGCTTCCTGATGGTGAGGAAGTATTCGCCTCAATACCGGCTGTCCGACTTAGAAATTCCTAGGGAGCACTTTCTTGTTGAAAGAGCGAGCCATTCTCAGTTCGTACAACTGCCCGTGGCACACTGCAGCCATTCATTTTTCATCAATTAATGCCAGCTGCTCCAAACGAGTTTTAGCATATTCACTATCTTCAATTTGTACTTCGACAATTACTCGGAGCAAAGGGATTTCTACCTCGGTGGGTATGACAGCTTCAGACCCATAGACCAGTAAATATGGAAATGCTCCTACTGATGTGTGTATCCTGGTATTATATCCCATCAATGCAAAAGGCAACTTTTCATACCATTGCCTCGAGCTTTGAATCATTTTCCTGAAGATCTTCTTCATGTTCTTGTTAGCTGATTCGACGGCACTATTAGCTTTGGGCCGATAAGGGGTAGAGTTTCTATGTGTTATCTTAAATTTCTCACCTATTTCTACCATCTCACGATTGTTTAGATTAGATGCGTTGTCTGTAATAATGGTAGCGGGAATCCCAAAATGACAAATGATTTTGGAGTGCACAAAATCTACCACCGCTTTCTTGGTAATAGACTTAAGAGTGATGGCTTCAACCCATTTTGTGAAGTAATCAATAACGACCAATATGAATCTGTGTCCATTTGAAGCTTTTGGATCAATCGGCCCAATGATATCCATGTCCCAGGCAGCAAATGGCCAAGGTGCTACCATAAGATGCAATTAAGTTGGCGGTGCATGAACCAAATCACCGTCTACCTGACATTGATGACACTTCCGAACAAAGATTAAGCAATCTTTCTCCATGTTCATCCATTAATACCCGCTCGGTGTATCTTCTCTGCCAGTATGTAACCGTTCATATGGGGCCCACACGCTCCTACATGTACTTCGTGCATAATTCTCCTGGCTTCCTCGGCGTCGACACATCTCAGCAAATTAAGATCTGGAGTCTTTTTATATAAAGTGTCACCACTCAAGAAGAAATTGCTTGCGTACCATCGGATGGTTTTCTTTTGCTCCTCGGTGGCTCGCTCGGGATACTCCTGTGTCTTCAGGAATCTCTTTATTTCATAATACCAGGGTTGTGTGCTCGATTCTGCTTCGGTCATATTACAATACACATGCCTTTCTTTGATTTGGATTTGTAAAGGATCAACATAGGCGTTTCCAGGGTAAGGTAACATAGAGGCCAAGGTTGCGAGTGCGTCTGCTAACTCATTGTGTCAATGGGGATTGTACCTGAATTGTACTGACTTGAACTATTTGCTGAGGTCTTCCACATGTTGTCTGTATGTGATGAGTTTAACGTCTCTTTTATCCCATTCTCCTTGGGCCTGTCGTATGATCAGATATGAATATCCCATGATTAATAATTCCTCAACATCTTGGTCAATGGACATGTTCATGCCCATGATGCAAGCGTCATATTCAGCTGTATTATTGTTGCAGAAGAACCGAAGCCTGGCTATAGCTTGATAATGTTGTCCTGTGGGCGAAATTAAAATTGCCCCAATCCCTATGCCTTTTGCGTTTACTGCACTGTCAAAGAACATTTTCCAAGCGGAGGTGTCTTCAGATGTTGCTTCAACCAAATTCACTTCTTCATTAGGGAAATATGTGTTCAAAGGCTGGTATTCATCATCAATGGGATTTTCAGCCATATGATCTGCCAATGCTTGAGCCTTCATTGTAGTACGAGTGACATAAACAATGTCAAACTCGGTGAGCAAGATTTGTCATTTCGCCAATCGCCCTGTGGGCATCGGTTTTTTGAATATATACCTTAGCAGATCCAGCCTGGTTATGAGGTAGGTGGTATGAGCTTACAGATAATGCCTTAACTTCTGGGTCACCCATGTCAAGGCGCAACAGGTTCTTTCTTGAAGCATGTATTTGGCCTCGTAATTGGTATACTTCTTAATTAGATAATAGCTGGCTTGCTCTTTCTTTCCCGTGTTATCATGCTGCTCAACAATACAACCAATAGAGCTTTCCAAGACTGTTAGATAGAGAAATAGTGGCCTTCCAATTTCCGGCGGAACCATGACTTGAGGGTTGGACAAGTAGTGGTTGATCCTGTCAAAAGCCACTTGACGCTCCACAGTCCATTTAACCACCGCATCCTTTTTCAACAACTTGGATATAGGCTTGCATGTGGAAATCAACTGGGCGATGAATCGGCTGATGTAATTCAATCTTCCCAATAAGCTCATTACATCCTTCTTGGTCTTTGGAGGAGGTAGCTCTCGAATGGATTTTATCTTGGTCGGATCCAACTCGATACCTCTTCGGCTGACAATGAATCCCAAAAGTTTGCCTAACGGGATCCCAAATGCACATTTGGCTAGATTCAATTTCAAGTCATACTTGTGAAGCCTTTCGAAGAATTTTCTTAAGTCCTTTACATGATCATCCTGAGTCTTGGACTTGATAATCACAGAATCCACATATACTTCTCTTTCTTGATGCATCGTGTCGTGGAAAATGGTGGTCATGGCCCTCATGTATGTTGCCCCGACGTTTTTCAATCGAAATGGCATAACTATGTAACAATAAGTTCCCCAAGGTATGGTGAAGGCGGTTTTCTCGGCATCTTCCTCATCCATCAACACTTGGTGGTATCGTGCGTAGCAATCTACAAAGAACTGAATCTCATGTTTGGCACAGTTATCAACAAGGATGTGGATGTTGGTCAGAGGGAAGTTGTCATTGGGACTCGCCTTGTTTAAATCTTTGTAATCCACACAGACTCGAGTTTTTCCATCATTCTTCGGTACCGGGACCACATTGGCCAGCCATATGATGTATCAAACCACTCGGATTTACCCCCGCCTCTAGCTGTTTTGTAATCTCCTCTTTGATTTTATCGCTGACATTAGGCTTGAACTTTCTTTGTTTTTGTTGAACCGGTGGACATTCACGGTATGTGGGAAACTTATGAACCACTAGGTCAACACTCAATCCAAGCATCCCATCGTAAGACCAAGCGAATACATCTTTGAATTCCAAAAGGACTTGAACTAATGAATCCCGTATTACTTTATTCAAATGGATTCTTATTTTAGTTTCCTTAATTTCTCCGAGATCGCCCAAGTTAACAGGTTCGGTATCATTTAAGTTTCGCTTAGGTTTATTTCCAAAGTGTTCCAACTCTCATTTGATTTCCCTAAAAGCCTCTTCTTCATCGTATTCCGGTACTTGGTTCATTATTTCACAAATAGGCAGCATGTCCGGGTCGTGGCATGAAGTCCGCGAGCATGTCATTTTATTTAAAGCCGCATTAGTGGGACTGAAAGAAACAATGAAAAATAAAAGGAAGGCAAAATCAGAGAAAGACAGAGAATTGCAAATGATAAAATATTGATTTCATTTCCTTGAACTTGTAAGATAAAAAGGGTTTACAACTGGAATCTAAAGGACAGATTGTTAAAGAAAAACAACCGAGCTACACCCTGAAACAGCTCGTGATGGAAGAAAAGGTAGCAAGGCGGGACTACCGGGCCTCCCGCCTGACTAGGAATGGCGTGGCCTTCCAGTTTTGCAGCTTGGCATCCGGTCCCATATAGAGTACTTCTGTAGTGCTTGAGCCTTCTCCCAGGTGGACCATGTTGGCTTCATACAATAATTCCCTCATGGTTCCACATATCTCATCAATTTATTTTGCTCTGAAGGTCTCTTCTTCCTCTTCCTCATCGTACTTTGGTTTTACACATGTTTTGATAAGTGGGGTAGGGGTTGTTGCAAAGCCCATCCATGTCTCTTTCTACGATTGGCCCAAGTGATATCTTCTGATGTTGGATGAAAGCCTAGCCCACATAACTTTTCTACAGCAGGCAGAGTGACCGGCTCAGTTATGCCTTGTAGGGAGCTTCCAAGTCCCTTGCCTGGCTTAAAACCTTGGCGTCTCATTTCCCTTGCCACAATGATTGAAGCAATTGAGAGGAAAGGCTAGGGAAGTGGCCTGCACTCTTTTTTTTGATTGGCTACCACAATTTCAAAAGCTTGATAAACTATGTGCTCTCTTCCTTCTTTCTCTTTGAGGCGGGGAAAAGAGGGGTCCCGGTAAATCGACTGTTCATCTTCTCCGTGAACTACACTCTCCTGGTTTTCATGTTCGAACTTCAGCATTTGGTGCATAGTAGAGGGCACCGCTCCTGCTGCGTGAATCCACGGTCTTCCTAGGAGGTAGTTATAGGACGTGTCCATGTCCATGTTTAAAATGTCATTTCAAAGTCGACTGGACCAACGGTCAGCACTATGTCAATTTCCCCTATGGCGTCTCTCTTGATTCCTTCAAAACCTCGGACACACACGTTGTTAGGGCGGATCGTCTCTTTCCAAATATCCATCATTTGTAATGTTGACAGTGGGCATATATCTACCCCATATCCTCCGTCTATCATCACTCTTTTGACATAATAGTGCTCGCATTTGACGGTGAGGTGCAAGGCTTTGTATTGGGTAGCTCCCTCCATAGGTAACTCATTCTTGCTGAACGTAACCTGATTAATGACAAAGAGTCTCTCCGCCATTTTCTCTAATTGCTCCACGGAGGTTCCAATCGGTACATAAGCTTCGTTCAAGGTTTTGGCCAACACTTGCTGGTGCTCGGGAGATTTCATCAAGAGTGACAATAAAGAGACTTGCTCAGGAGAATTTCAAAGCTGGTCCACCACCTCGTATTCTGGCAATTTCATTTTTTGAAAACAGGCTTCTGCCTCTTTAGCATTCACTGGCTTCTTAGGTGGGAATCTCCATTTGGTAGCAGCATTCACTTCTTCCATATCTGAATATTTATTTGTGGTAAAGCCTTTTTGAGTTTCCCAGATGATTTCTTTGCCCTTTATGTGACTAGAGTTTCTTGGTAATTCCATGGGGCTGCAGAAGGGTTTGTCATTGGCATTTGAGGCGCGCGACTGATTACCACGGGCTCGTTCAGCCTTGGTGGTTTAATCGGTCCCCGTGCCACATAAACTCCCTTAGGTGCATACATTTTTTTGTTCAGCTCAAACCTTCTTGGGGGACTCAAAGTGAGCCGTTTTTCCTGACGCACCCGTGGGATATAAAATACGGTTTCCTTGGTAGGGATCGTCTCAGTTTTGATTTCAGACTTCTTCTCTTCTTCTCAGCAGTTGGGTTCATTCATTTTCTTTTCTTTAGCCTTCTTGGGGGTAACTTTCAATTTTCTGTCTGCCTCAGCGATGGCTATTATAGCTTTTAAGGTAGGGTCAAATTCTTTGTCCTCGCAAACCATTCCGATGACGAGCCCGCTGTTGTGAGCCGACAGCGGGTTATTGGTTACGTTTGTGACCTCTTCATCTCTCATTACTATTTTCTTTTGTTCTATCAAATCCTCCACCACTCATTTCAGAGTCCAGTAGTATTTGGAGTCATGTCCTTCTCCCCCTGAATGATATGCACAACGTACGCCCCTTTGATAGGAAGGTGACTCGGGGTTTTGCCTGTTTGGGGGCATGGGCTGCATGAGACCCATGTGGACCAATTTTGGGAATAGGCTGGCATAATATTCCCCTATTGGAGTAAACGTTTGTCTCCTGGAGGGTTCCTTGGACGGTAATTATTTTGTGGAGGGTGGGGATTATAGTGATTCTAGGGAGGTTGATTTCTTGGGGCTTGGTTTCTGTTGCCCTGCTGTTCTAGTCGAGCAAAAGGCTGGGCATTCATGATTGCATAAGGTTGAGGAACATAGTGCATGTCTTTGTGGGGATAGTAATGTTGAGAGGCTTTTTCTGAGAATACATGTCTGTGAACATTGTGTATTCTCATTCTGGAGGCTGCCATGGACACTTCCTCTTTTTTCTTGTTTCTTGTGATCCCTCCCGCCCCGCCTTGTATGGCCTGGGAGGTTGCTCTTATGGCGGATTGACTCAGAATTCTTCCTGTCTTCAGGAAATTTTCTACCATCTTACCAATCTTAAATTGCCTCCGCAAAAGGTTTGCCCATTGCTGACATTATATTTTGAAAATAATCTGCCTCTTGTGCTTGTAGGAAAACGGTGAACATCTCTGTCTAGTCCATGGGTGGCTTTACTCTTGACGCTTGCTCACGCCACTTCACAGCATATTCTCTTAAGCATTCTGAATGCTTCTTTTTCAAGTTGGCTAAGGAATTCATGTCCGGCGCAATGTCAATGTCATCCCCAATATGCCATCGGGTGATATCCTGGTCCATGTACCATTCAGAAGCATTGCGTATTAAGCTCTCCCCACCCGCCCCACGCAGTTGGTGGCAATACTTTTTCAAAGGAGCATTGGGGTCCCCGTGGCCATCGTACTTTACAAACTTCGGCGTCTTGATCGCCAAAGGGATATATACATGTGGGAACATGCATAGGTCTGAGTAAGACACACTCTTTTTCCCACTTAATTCTTGCATGTTTTTCATACTTTGTTCAAGGCTTTTCATCCTTCTTGTTATTTCATCTTGTTTGGGTGTTGTAGGGGTTTTGTCTTGCACAGGTGTGAGTTCATATGCTAGTTGAGGGTAGTTGTAGGTGGGGTATGGGGGATGCTCTGTTTGATAGTTGGGAGTTTTAAATGTGAAAGTTGTAGGGTCGAATATGGGCCTCGGCGCCGCAGGCTGTGTGGGGGCTGCGCATGGAGGAGCCATAAAAATGTTGGGAACTGGGCCAGATGCGAACATTGGAGGACGGGCTTCATAAGGCGCTCCGACAAAGTTGGTTGATATGATGTGCTACCCCAAGAGGATATTTGGGTGACTGATAAGGATGGTGGAGGTACCCAGTGACCTAGGGAAAAGCTCGGGAAATCAGGGGATAGCACTTGGAGGTTCTTTTCCATTTGTTCAAGCATTCCACATCTCTATAACTCGGAGTTCAAGGATCCTATTCTCCTCAGCCGCCACATATTCGGAAGCTGGGATTCCCGTAATTGGGTTGTCCTCTAGGATAGGGACTATTGGTAGAGTTATTTCGGTCGACATCTCTGCGCTTCCTTTTAATCTAGTAAAGTATCCGTACGAAGCCAACTTACCGCAAACCAATCATTGTTCTTAAAACACTTGGACTAGACACTGGAATTTCGAACGTTCAGGTTGATATAGATAACAAATAGGAAATCGGATGTCTGGTACGATGCACCTATGCAGTTAAAGGGTTTTTATATGCTTGCAATGGTCGCATGTGTCATCCCGGCATTTATTTCGAATTTCCTTTTGTTTCCTACTTCTTATTCCTTGTTAGCTTTTTTTAGAATATGGTCGAATCCTATTAAGATTTCCTACGTATCACGACGTCGCATGAATCAGACCGTGCGTAGTTCATGGAAAAATGTTATGTACATAAAAAAATATTTTTGGGATTTTCAATTTATAAAGACAAAAATTCTGATTACAAAAGCTAACCAAATGAGAGGCAATTGTAAACTTTGACAAAATAAACTTACAGACTCGAAAGGTGCATAAAAGAAGATACAGACAGACTCTTTTAAGAAAAATACCAATTTAAAAGTAGATTAAAACTTCAAATATTTTTGGAGCTTTCGGGGCATCGTCCGGCCTTGCCGTAGGTTTGCATGCTAAACTTCCCTGGAGGTAGTGGAGATCTTCCATCACTTGATGGACAAATGTCATGGCAGCAGCAAAGAACATAGACTTTGTCATGTCCTCACAGTGGTTGCATTTTGTGGTAATATATTCTGCGATTTCCCGCACCCTCTCCCTGATAACCCCTTTTTCTTGCAATAGACGCCCAATTTGCTCGGCCCTTGCTTCTAGAGTTCGTTCGTATACTTGGTTCAGCTTTTGGAATTTCCGCAAATCCCTTTCTAATCCTACTATACCATATAGCAATGCTCTCTTTCGGCTTTGAAGTCCCTGGCTTGTTTGGCCATTTTGTTCTCAACTATGATGACCTTCTGTTTTATACTAACGATCTCATTGCCACTCCCTTATTTTAATTGCTCTAGTATAAAGGCTCGTTCCTCTGTACTTTTAATCAATTGCTTCTGAACCCTAGATAGCTCACCCTCTACCTTATTCAGGTCAAACCCGTATTCGGTTACTTTCAGCCGCAAGGTTTCTTTAAACTTTTCATCTTTTAAACTCCTAGGAGGATTTTCTATGGCTGCCTTCATTTTCTGGATCTGGGCTCGTAGGACTTCTTTTTCTTTAGTCAATACCTTCTTTTCTCCTTCGCTGGCTACAGCTTGTAAGCTGTTTTCAAATTGCAGCTCTTGGATTTGCTTTTCCAGCCTTCCTATAGTAGCCCTATACTCATTTTCTTTGGCTAACCAATCCCACTACTCTTATGATGTCTTAGCAAATTCTTGGAGATGTGGTCGCTTAGCCGGCCTCCTACGTTCTATGTCTCTTTTGTAGCAAGCAACGTACCCTGATGCGGCCTCTCCTTTGGATATGTCATGTACTCGAGTTTCGGCTGTCAAGTATTGACATTCACTCCAGATTTGGCGTACAACGGCTTTAGGAAATTTACCATTCGAGCTTATCTCAACCACATGACGGCTAATATCTTCGTCTCTAGGGATAATTTGGCATCTATCCAATTGTCTTCGTACTCTATACGGCGCATAAGGCTGGATGCTTCGGAGGCCCATCAGAAGGAAATGAGGTCAAGTGGCCGGAATATACAGAATTTTGTCCACAGGGAGTCGACTGAATGTCCAGTCTATTTGATTTTCAGTAATGATCCGAAGATGCGACACCCATTCTGCGACACCCTCAGGTAATTTAAATATGTCAACCCTGTTGCCAAATTCTTCTACGCATCTCTTTTTTGGCGACCGATAATTCATGAACCGAGGCCGGTGGCAAATATGCTCGATCATCGATATTTGCAGCAGCAAGTTACAACCCTTGAAGAAATCTCCCCCCGCTTTACAGACAGTGAGAGCACGGAAGATGTCGGACAAGAACATTGGAGCGGGAGTACTTTTAGCTTGGGTCATTAAAGTGCTAACGACTTCTGCTATCTGTATGCCGATGTTCCCATCATTTCCTGGGAAAACTAAAAGACCCAAGAAAGACACCATGAACGTAAAAAATTGATGCTCCTCCCACTTGATCCGAATTCCCTTGCAATAAATAAGATTTTCGGGGTTGTAGAATCCACCAATGTGGCCATACCTCTTATATATAAATTGCGGGGTGCAAAAGCCGGCCGATAAGTCAGGATTGTGAACTTTTCTGCTGATTTTCAAGGAATCCAGAAATTCGTGCACAGCGAGGGCTCTGGGTGCCATCAAGTATTGATGTCTCAAAGGGATTGTATGGGTCTCGATATATCCGGTCATTTCCTCTAATGTCGGGGTACGCTCATAGTCCGAGAACTGGAAGACATTGTGGGCAGGGTCCCAAAATGTGATTAAGGCCTTTATGATGTCCCTCATTAGGCTAATTTTGAATAAACCAGTCAGGCCTCCCAGATGTGCATTGACCCTTTTCTACCTGCTTCCCCAAGATCAATCCACCACAGTCGAAACTTCAAGGGAATTTTGTTCATTATCGTGCTAATTCTGCACATTTATTAAAGTGAATTAGTATTCTCAAAAGTATAAAACCCGACATTTAATGAAATTTATTTCTTAAAACCAAGGACCGACTCTGCGAATACGACCTTGCAACACTTCGGAGAGAAGGTTTTTTAGGTTGTGCTTGCTTACCTGTCAAAATAGGATTCGGAGGTGGCCATTCATGCTAGATCAGCCTTCCGGCGTCCCTTGCGTTAACGTTCGGCTATTACCTGCAGTAATGGCACCACTTGATTTATTTCAAAACAAGTGAATAACCTCGCCCATTTGTTTTTCTTGTTTTGGCATTTTGCAAAAATGGGTTGGACCTGACGAAACAATTTATCGAAAACCCAAAAATATTATTAAAAAACTTCCCCAATTTCCTTCCTTTTGTTTTGTATTTTCTTTTTGTTTTTGAAACATCCGGCAGCATTTTGATGCTTTTTAAACATTGGTTTCGCGAAACAAGTGGTTACTCTAGAACTACTATTTTTTAATTTATTCTCCTTATTCATAAGCCTATCAACATGCGAATCCAAAGCAAATAAATGCACAAGTATCACGTAAAATGCATCAGGATGGTCTTTTTATTTCGGGTCACCTGTCCTAGACGGTCCCAACCCATGTGTTTAATCCCTTTATTCAAATGCACGTGAGGCAAACAAAACGTTCCTACTAGGGATCCGGCATGAGGTTTTGTTATACTAAGTTAAAAACTTGGTACAAGGTCTAGACTGTGCACCCGAGCGTACAACTTGAGTCGAGGAGGGGGCTACGTACTGGGAACCAAAAGGCCCTCCGGCTTAGTAACTTATCCGGCCTCTTTCCTTTTCCAGGGATGACACTAACAGAATAGGGAGTCTCAACTAGTAAGCACATCCCCGGAGGTGAGAAGTGAAGGGTTTCATAGCACTTCATATATACAGTTCAGATAATATCAAAGCGGTAAAACATGTAGCACATAGCACAGAACATGTAAGCAAATCAGAAGAAGCCAAATATAACAGTTATTGTAACATGGAATTCTTGAACACTGAACCAGAGATTCTGGGTTCCTACCCCCAGCAGAGTCGCCAGAGCTGTCAAATGTTCTTTTTACACGGTTACCCCAAAGGATGACACGTATAAGGGAGTTTTTCCAATTAAAGTTAAATTATTCGAAATGGGATTAATTATTAATTTAAGAGTCGCAACTTGGGATAGGTTTGGCTTTTGGTGTCCCAAGTCACCAGTTTATTTTGAATCTCAAATTGAGCAAAATATTTTGACTGCCCAATTGGAGTCTGCGAACCAGAAATTCTTGAGTAAGGAATTCTGTTGACCCGTGGGAAGGTGTTAGGCCCCCTCGGATCCCGTGGTTCTAGCAGGGTCACATAAACTATTATAATTGGCTAACAATTCGATTTTTGTGCATGCTCACCCTGTTGTGGAATTTTAAAATTATTAACCACTTTATTCGTTTTATAGATATTTGCAATGTTATTAAAACACGTCTCGAATCACGTCACATAAATGCACCCGTGTCCTCGACATATTTTAATATCGCAGATACTTGGATTTGGATCACATAAATGCGCACCCAAGTTTAGGAAGATATTTTACTAATAAATTCGCGCCTATTGCAACTACGCGTTTAGAAATTTGTGGAAGGCCATGAAATTCGCTAAGCAACACTTCCAATCTTCTATATATTTTACTAAGTTAGGGAGCCTCGCGTAATGTTTGATTAAGTTAACGTGGCTTACTTTATTTTATATAGGCAATCCTAAAGCGTATCTTAAATGTCCTAAAATTTTGTACATGAGGGATGCATTTAGAGAGATTTAACACTTACATTTACTGCCTCATTCATGGTTGGTTAGTAACTTGGGCTTCATTTATAGCAAGCCCGGGAAGTGAATATTCTTTAGGTCACTACTGCTAGCAGTTCGACTTTCTGATGAAATCCGGAAACCTTGAACTGTGAGTCCATCGTAGGAAAAATAATAGCAATATTTTCTTGATCGTATTACAGTCGCAAAATTATATGAGTGATCCTGATGAAGAATACTAAAGGTATTTTATAAGCAGATGATTTGAATGATTTCACATTAATAGGTCATAATTCTGATTTCAATTCTAGTATTTAAAGAAAATCTGAAGCACTAATCATTCAGAGTATATTCATATACAGTCGTTGACTCCTTAATACATCCTCATTCATGGATATTAAGTAAAATCTCGGACTAGGCTATGTTAATCCAATTGAAATTTAGACAAACTAAAGTTAGAATCCATATACAGTCCTGTTTTTACAAGTTTATATACACTATAATATCTGAAAGGCTATTGAAAGGTAAACAACACTCATAATATGAAATAGGTACCAAAAAAACATTATTGTCTACATTATCAGCTTATAATCTCGAACGTACATAGCTACTGATTCTCATACTTTGAATGAGGGTTGATACCTGGAATTTCAGCAAGAAAGAAGCGTATGAGCAAAGTAAGAAAATAGCAAGCAAGCAAAGCAGCCAATCAACCAGTAAAATCCCAGAAACTAACGAAATTTGAAAGGCAACTAGTAACAATAGATCTCTAAGCTGCTCATAACTTGTAATTATTATTAAGGAAAGTTCACTCAGAAGAAAACAGCTCGAAGATTTAATCAATTCTAAAAGCCTAAAGAAAAATCTCTAATCCTTAAAAATCTGCTCGAAAAAATATCCAAAAGTCCTCCTCCAAATGATCAGATTGTCCCCTTTTATAACTGAAACCTTAGGGTAACATCCACTTCTTTGTTTTCCTTTTAGTCCCTTATCCAATTTTCAGTTTTGCCTAAACAACCCTTGGTTTTTTGACTTGTGCCTCACGTTTTGAGGCAGAAACTATACTTAGACCCTCACTAGAATGTTCTAGGAGTTTGTTACATTATTCCCTATATTCAAATGCCCTTAATACCCCTGTCCCTTTTCCTAATTACTGACCTAAGGGTTTTTAACATTTTTTCTCATCTATTTGGTAAAATTGGACCCTATTTAGTTGCTTCATGTTATAGATCACTACATACTCGGTTATGCAAAAATAAACAATCAAAGAGTTTAATATTAATCAATGCATGTATTCAAGCAAGTATCTCAATGTGGATTTTACATTACTCAGTAACAAGGATGAAATCAATTATCACAACTTTCATAATCATATGAATACTCATGGAAAATTAGACAACTAATGGGTGGCATGCATGTTTTTATATGACAAAACTAATGAATCACAGAAAAGAAACCCAATCAACAATACATGATTTCTAAGGATGACCAAATTACAACACTCAACAAAGAACTAAAGGCAAGTAATGGGTAACGGAGATTAAAAACTTAGGATATACATAAAACAAACCCAAGAAATCAGAAGTTAAAATATTCAAGAAGGATATAAAGAAACTTAGCCTAACAAAGGCAAATACAGAAGATCAAAAATCACTAGAAAAAGAACCATGACAAGTATAAGACTCTAAAACGAGACGCCTACTCAGAATTTTCCAACATGATATAAAACAAATAAGATCAACAAAGATGAGCATTTAACAACCACTCAGAATTTTCAGAGATGAACAAATGAAAAATCAGGAGACAAGGACGAACATGGGAGCAAACTACTCAGGAAGATCTTGAAGGTAAAACATAGATGACAAATGAACTCGAACAAGTAACACTAAAGAAAACCAAAACAATAGCAGGAAAGGATGACTACTTAGAACATTTTAAGATAAGAATGTATAAAACAAGTAAAATTTAAAGAAAACAAAGTAATTAAAACAAGAAATAAATACAGAAGCACAAGCATTTACAGCAGTTAGAGCACAAGAAACTTAGTTTTTACTCGTCCAACCCTAAAAATAGGGTTCTCAAATTTCCAGTTCTTTGACCTCTCCTGAGAGGTCCTTTGGCCTCCTAAGGTCTTCGCCTCTCGTAATGGAGAGGGAAAACAGGGTTTTAGGGGGGTCAACTGGTTCTAAGACCTAGTGGGGTTCTTAGATTTGATTTCCAGTCACGCCCAGTTATGTTTGAGGGTTGTGGGTGGCAAGGTCGTGGTTGGGAAGGTAAGACGGTCACCTGGGATCAACTTCACGAGGTTCTGGTGAGTTTTAAGGTATGGCGTTAATTTCTATTTTATATTTGAGACGATCCATTAGGATTCGAAGGAGGTGGTGTAGATGGTTGGAAAGAGGGGGAAGGTGGTTCAAGGGTGTTATTTTGGGTTGGTTTAGGGTTGGGTCACCGAAGATGGTGGTTTCGGCAAACCTTTTGTCAAATATTCGAGGAGTTGTGGGGTTGTTTCAAGGAAACTGACAATGGGAAGGGAAAGAGGGGGGTTGAGGTGGTCTGGTGGTGTAATTCTGAGGCCGTTTGGTTACCGGCTGCCGCCGTGAGGCGATTTCCGTTGGCGGCGTTAGGGTGGTTGATAGGCGGTAGATGGTGGTATAGAGGTGGTGTCGGGGCGGCGGTGTATCGGTGTTATAGGTATGAGAAAGATGTATATTTTGTCTCTGAATATACAGATACGTTTGGACATATATATGGGGCTTGGGAGGTGGCTTCAGAATCGTTGGATGACTTCTGATCAACGGCTAGGATAAATCGCCCCAAAACGGTGTCATTTTGGGATGTCTTTTATGGACTGGGTTGGAGACGACCAATTGGGCTAGGTCTTGCGCAGTTTTACGGCTAAAATTGAATTGGGACACCCAGGTTTGGCCCAATTGTGGCCAGCCTAGGTTGTTTATTAGGAAAATCAATTTTGTTTTTGTTTTCTTGTTTATTTTAATTCCTAATTGCATTTTAAAAATTCTAATTAAGCTAAATCAATCCTAATGACTACCTATGGTGCAAAAAAATAAATAAGAATGCAACAATGAGAATTAATCACAAAAATGCAAAACAATTACAATGCCGGAATAATTTCTTAATTTTTTTGATTTTTATCTTTGCAAAAATAACTCGAATTAGCAATTAATCTAGCAAAAAAATGAAATCAAATCATAAATGCTTGTGCAATTTTGTATATATTATTTATGATTTTTATGCATGCATTAATAAAAACACACTGACACGCGCAATTAAATCCTAAAATTAAATTCTAAAAATAAATAGTTAAGAGAAAAAATCCTAAACTTGAATAACCTGTAGGAGTCATCTCAACGGGGTATAAATCACATGCTCATAGTTCTGTTTTGGTTATTAAAAAATTGTTAGAAACTATGCTTAACGCTAGAGGGGGGGGGGGTGAATAGCGTTTTAATGAAATTTAGCGTTTTCTTGCGGAATTTAAATTTTACAGGAAGTAAATAAGTGCAATAAAAATAACTTACACAAGGATATATCCTGGTTGGCCACAACAGTGGTTAGTCCAGTCCCCGAGAGACTCTCTCGAGATTTTCTACTAACTTGTTAAGCTTACGGGTGCTTAACAAACCTTTACAGTTGCTCGGAGATACAATCTCAAAGACTTCACTTGCTCGGAGGTTCCTCACCTCAAAGACTTCACTTGCTCGGGGATACAATCCCAAAGACTTCACTTGCTCGGGGATACAATCCCAAAGACTTCAACAGAGGAAGCACAAGTTCCTCAACACAAGAGAATCAAAATTCTCTTACAAGTACTTGAAATACTTGAACACTCACTTAACAAAGGTACTCCTTGATGAGTAGATATGAGTAAAATAATACGCTCAAGATCACAACAACTTTGAACAATAATATGGCTCTCAAAAGCTTTATGAAATGAGTAGAAAATGATGAACAATTGAATGAAAGCTTAAAGCAATGTAATGATCAGTTAGTGTATGTTGTTGTGTGTAAAACACTGAGTTGAAGCTGTATTTATAGGTGCAAAACTTGGTCTTACCGTTGTCTAATTGCCAATTTAAGAATTGCTGAATTTACTCAGTGATAATCGATTGTCATGACCCAACAATCGATTATCTGCCAGTCAGATCAAAAATCAATCCCAGATTTTACGCTTCATAATCGATTACTTACAATCCATAATCGACTACTGGCAAAATTCAAAAACAGATAATCGATTACACCAAATCCATAATCGATTATATTGGCAACGTTCTAAAAATCATTTCCGGATTTTAAGCAAAACATCGATTATATAAAATCTATAATCGATTACCTCAGCAACGTTCTAAAAATCATTTCCAGATTTTAAGCAAAACATCGATTATATAAAAACCAATAATCGATTACTTTGAGGTATTTGAAAATCATTTGACAACGGTCAGCTTCAACAATCGATTGTCCTTTGCAACAATTGATTACTTGTTATTTTCTGAAAATCATGAAACTTACTGTCTCAGTGATAATCGATTATTTAAAGCCATAACCGATTACTTGTTATTTTCTGAAAATCATAAAACTTACTGTCTCAGTGATAATCGATTATCTAAAGACATAATCGATTACTTAATTAAATTTAAAATCACTAAAAGACATTGTCTCAACATAATCGATCACCATTAGTTCATAATCGATTATTTTGAGTATTGAAAAACTTTACCTCAACAACAATCGATTGGCATTTGATCACAATCGATTATCATGCAGATTTGGAAAAACCTGATGTTCACTGTCTTACTCACAATCGATTACCATTAATTCATAATCGATTGTCATGCAGTCTTGGCTCAGAAACAATCGATTATCATAAGTACATAATCGATTATTTTAGCCCAGATTTTTGAGGCATGTTTAGAAAACATTTTGTCTAATGTCAATATGCATGATTTAAAATCTTTTTTGACACAGAATTAAATATGCATGATTTTGGAAAATAGTTTTATGAGAGAAGCCATGTTATGGAGTCAAGTTATAGGATCAAGATCACATTTAAGAATAACTCAATAATAACAATTAAAAACAACGTCTTGAGCTTCAATCTCAACATTTGTGCTCTTGTACTTGAACTTCGTCATATATCAATTTGTGCTTTGTTTGTCATTCATCAAAACCTACAAAAGAATACACGTTTAGTATATCGCATTGAGAACGTGTTTCCAACAATTTCCCCCTTTTTGATAATGGCAAACATTAAGCGGGATATGCAATTTTGACAAATAATGTTGACGATTCAAGACAAGTAACAAGTATGCATCATTTGTTCTTGTTCCCCCTCAATTTAAGAATTCCCCCTCAATTTAAGCTTATAAGCAATTAAGCAATTTAGAGGTAGTGCATACCCGTTATCCCTATCTTCCCCCTTTTGCCATTAGCAAAAAAAATAGTAAGGAAAGATACACAAAGACGAAATAAAACAAAGTTTATTTATTGAAAATTAGAAAGGTGACATTCGATTATTGATACGGGATAATCGATTATATGTCCGATGATTTGCGGTTTGCCCAAATAAAATTTTCTTTTTCTGTAGGGCGATACCTGAAAAAAGAAGTAAGACGCCTCCGATGCTCAAGTTAGAAAAGAAAAAAAATTGCAATGCATGACTTAGATCAATGTGGAGTCAAGGATCCCGAGTTCATTGCGAATTCGGAAGAAGGACTCTTTATCCAAAGGCTTTGTAAAGATGTCTGCCAATTGGCTTTTAGTTTCAACAAATTCAATTTCGACATCGCCTTTGAGAACGTGATCTCTAATAAAATGATGTCTAACTTCAATGTGTTTTGTTCGCGAATGAAGAACGGGGTTCTTCGTCAAGCATATGGCACTAGTGTTATCACATCTAAGAGGAATGTGATCAAGTCTTAGGCCATAGTCCAAGAGTTGTCGTTTCATCCATAGGATTTGAGCGCAACAACTCCCCGCGGCTACATATTCAGCCTCGGTTGTGGACAACGCAACACTTACTTGTTTCTTGCTAAACCAAGAAACGAGAGAGCTACCGAGCAAATGGCAAGTGCCACTAGTGCTCTTGCGGTCCAATTTGCATCCAGCAAAATCAGAAACGGTATAGCCAATGAGTTGGCATGAAGAGCCTTTGGGGTACCATAGACCCACATTTGAGGTACCAACAAGATACCGTAAAATTCGTTTTACCGTCGAAAGGTGAGACTCCTTCGGACATGATTGATAGCGAGCGCATAAGCACACGCTAAACATGATGTCCGGACGACTAGCAGTAAGATAAAGTAGAGAGCCAATCATACCTCGATACTTTTTGGTGTCGACTTCCTTACCTTTTTCATCTTTGTCTAGATGATCGGATGTGCTCATGGGAGTTGCCATTTCTTTTGCATTGTTCATATCAAAGCGTTTAAGCAATTCTTTGCAATATTTGGCTTGGCAAATGAATGTACCTTCCTTCATTTGTTTTACTTGTAGTCCCAAAAAGAAGGTTAATTCGCCCATCATAGACATCTCAAATTCGCTAGTCATTAGATTTGAAAAATCCTTGCATAAAGCATTGTTAGTGGCACCAAATATAATGTCATCTACATATATTTGAACTAATAAAATATCATTGTTTTTGTGTTTGACAAAGAGAGTTGTGTCAACTTTTCCCCTAATGAAATCATTTTTCAAAAGAAATTTACTCAACCTATCATACCAAGCTCGGGGAGCTTGTTTTAAACCATAGAGAGCCTTTTTGAGTTTGAAAACATGATCGGGATATTTAAAATTTTCAAAACCAGGGGGTTGTTTGACATAAACTTCTTCTTCAATAAAACCATTTAAAAACGCACTTTTCACATCCATTTGATATAAGACAAAATTCATAGAGGAAGCGAAAGCAAGCAATAAGCGAATAGCTTCTAATCTAGCTACTGGAGCATAAGTCTCCTCATAATCAATACCTTCTTCTTGATTGTAGCCTTGAGCCACAAGCCTAGCTTTGTTTCTAGTGATTATACCATTTTCATCTAGTTTGTTGCGAAAAACCCATTTCGTACCAATTATGGTATGATCTTCGGGTCTTGGCACCAAATCCCAAACGTCATTTCGTTCGAATTGGTTAAGCTCCTCTTGCATTGCCAAGGTCCAAAATTCATCCCCAATTGCTTCAGAGATGGTTTTGGGTTCAATTTGAGAAACAAAAGCAGTAAGTTCTAAGGTGTTTTTAAGGGAGTTTCGAGTACTTACCTTTCCTCCAACATCGCCGATTACTTGATCAAGAGGGTGATCTTTGATCGTCCTCCATTCCTTTTGTTCTTTTGTTTCACTTTCCAATTGTGGAGCTTCTTCCGTTGATTGTTCTATAATTTCATCATTGTTTTCCTTTGGCGGTTCTTCATGTATTTTGTTTTTCAAATTACTCAAGATATCTGCAAGATCAAAACCACAATCCTTTCTCGCCAAGCGAGCATTATCTTCGGAAAACACAACATGTGGGGATTCCTCCACAATTTGGGTTCTTTCGTTAAAGACCCTATATGCTTTACTACGTGAGGAATAACCAATGAAAAAGGCTTCATCCGATTTTGCATCAAATTTACCTAATTGATCTTTGAACAAAACATTTACAACCAAAAACACGTAAGTGGGAAATATTGGGTTTTCTACCCTTATACAGTTCATATGGGGTTTTCAAGAGTATCGGTCGAATTGCTACTCTATTTAAAACATAGCAAGCGGTACTCACGGCGTCCGCCCAAAAGTGTTTGGGAATCTTAGCTTCGTCGAGCATGGTTCTTGCCATCTCTTCGAGACACCTATTTTTCCTTTCCACCACCCCATTTTGTTGTGGTGTACGTGGAGCGGAAAAGGTATGCTCGATTCCGAGTTCGTCACAAAAATTCGCAAAGAGATTGTGATCAAACTCCCCCCCCCCCCCATGATCACTTCTAATTGAAGTGACGGTAGATTCCTTTTCGTTTTGAACACGTTTAAGAAAATACTTGAAATTTTGAAAAGCATCGCTTTTATTTGCAAGAAATAACGTCCATGTAAATCTAGAAAAGTCATCAACAATTACAAGAGCATATTTATTTCTTCCTAGACTTTCAATACGAGAAGGTCCAAATAAATCCATATGAAGTAATTGTAGAGGTCTAGAAGTTGAAACAATATTTTTGGATTTAAAAGATGCTTTGGTTTGCTTCCCTTTTTGACAAGAATCACACATAGAATCATTTTCAAACTTTAAATTGGGAAGACCAACTACTAAGTTTTGAGAAAGCAATTTATTTAAAAGATGCATGTTCATGTGTGCTAATCTACGATGCCACAACCAAGTATTATCCTCTTTGCTCATTAAGCAATCAACATATTCGGGAGAGGAGTTTGCAAGATCAACCATATAGATATTATCAATTCTAAAACCACGCAGTATGATCTTGAAGTCACTACGTCTAAACACAAGACATTCATCCGAATCAAATAGAGCAAGATTTCCCTTGTCACATAATTGGCTTACAAGAGATTATGCTTCAATCCTTTCACAAGCAATATATGTTTAATAGAGGAGTTTTCGTCCTTACCAACCGATCCGATGCCGATTAGTTTTCCTTTATTGTTGTCGCCGAAAATGACGTTTCCTCCTTCTTTGTGCTCTAGTTGAAGGAATTTGGATTCATCTCCCGTCATATGTTTGGAGCATCCACTATCAAGGTACCATAGTACACTTGATCCCTTCAAGCACACCTACAAAACAATTTAATATTCTTTAGGTACCCATGCCATCTTGGGTCCTTGGGGGTTAGACAAATAATGATTATAGTCATACGAGAAGTCTCTATGCTTTGCGAAACACATTGGTGCAATGTGACCTATACGATTGCAGTAATGACATGTTGCGTTCGGATTGTGCCTGTGTCTAGGTGGAGCAAAATACGTTCTGGGTGATCTATAGTCATTCCTCGATGCGTTGAAATTTCTAGAATTATTTCTAGGTTGTCTAGGGTGATTTATCCTAGATTCGTTAACAATCATCCTAGAATTCTTTCTAGGTGATCTAAAGTGGTTAATTCTAGACTCATTGTACCAATTTCTAGAATTGTATCTAGGTGTTCTAGAATTATTAGCCCTAGACTTGTTTTCATACATCCTAGCGTAGTGTCTAGGTGGTCTAAAGGAATTTGTCCTAGACTCGTTTACAGCCCTAGAGTTATTTCTAGGGGGAGCAGTAAAATTTCTAATGTGATTTTTGCTTTTATGCCGTTGATTATTCTTAGACGTTTCCTTTTCCTCAACAGTCTTAGGAACGTTTACACTAAGTGATTCTAAAGTTTTCCTAAGTTCTGCGTTTTCTAACTTCAAAGAGTCGCAGGAAGTACAAGTAGAGCATTTATCAATATAAGAAGCTTTATGCATAGTCTTAATGACTTGTCTAAGTTCTACACTATCATTTTGCAAAAACTGATTTTCTTTTACAAGATTCTCGTTATCAAGAGACAGATTTTCAAAATCTTTTTGTTTTAAAGAAAGTTGATTTTTGAAATCTTTTTCTTTCAATAAGAGACGTTCTTCAAAATCCTTTTCTTTTAACGAGAGATTTTTCTGAAAATCTAATTCTTGCTGGGAAAGTGATTTCTTCAAATCTCTAATCATTTTGAAAGCATTACCAAATTCACCATACAAATCTTCATATGCATTTTGTAATTCTTCGAACGAGTGAGAATTAGAGATACTTACCTCTTCTTCGTTGTTTCCTTTGTCGGCCATCAGACATCGGATATTTGATTCATCATTTGAGCATTTTTCCACTTGAGATGTTCTTTCATGAATTTCTTCAAGCTTATCCCACATTTCCTTAGCAGTTTTGTAGTGGGAGATTTTTCGCCAGATTTCCTGGTTCAAGGATTTATACAACATATTTATCGCATTAGTGTTGTATTCACTTACCTTGGCTTTCCCAACTTTTGTAGTCATTTGATTTCCATGCTTGATGATTTGCCATAGATAGAGGTCGTTTGCTATCGTAAAAACTCTCATTCGATCTTTCCAAACTGAGTAGTTGTTTTCACCCAATTTTGGAGGTGACGTGTTGCATTCACCTTCACCTATTCCTGCAAAAAAGTCACGAGTAGAAGCCATGGATGGTTCTCTCAAACTGTTAAGTTTTTCAGAGAGTTGGGCTCTGATACCAATTGTTAGAAACTACGCTTAACGCTAGAGGGGGGGTGAATAGCGTTTTAATGAAATTTAGCGTTTTCTTGCGGAATTTAAATTTTACAGGAAGTAAATAAGTGCAATAAAAATAACTTACACAAGGATATATCCTGGTTGGCCACAACAGTGGTTAGTCCAGTCCCCGAGAGACTCTCTCGAGATTTTCTACTAACTTGTTAAGCTTACGGGTGCTTAACAAACCTTTACAGTTGCTCGGAGATACAATCTCAAAGACTTCACTTGCTCGGAGGTTCCTCACCTCAAAGACTTCACTTGCTCGGGGATACAATCCCAAAGACTTCACTTGCTCGGGGATACAATCCCAAAGACTTCAACAGAGGAAGCACAAGTTCCTCAACACAAGAGAATCAAAATTCTCTTACAAGTACTTGAAATACTTGAACACTCACTTAACAAAGGTACTCCTTGATGAGTAGATATGAGTAAAATAATACGCTCAAGATCACAACAACTTTGAACAATAATATGGCTCTCAAAAGCTTTATGAAATGAGTAGAAAATGATGAACAATTGGATGAAAGCTTAAAGCAATGTAATGATCAGTTAGTGTATGTTGTTGTGTGTAAAACACTGAGTTTGAAGCTGTATTTATAGGTGCAAAACTTGGTCTTACCGTTGTCTAATTGCCAATTTAAGAATTGCTGAATTTACTCAGTGATAATCGATTGTCATGACCCAACAATCGATTATCTGCCAGTCAGATCAAAAATCAATCCCAAATTTTACGCTTCATAATCGATTACTTACAATCCATAATCGACTACTGGCAAAATTCAAAAACAGATAATCGATTACACCATATCCATAATCGATTATATTGGCAACGTTCTAAAAATCATTTCCGGATTTTAAGCAAAACATCGATTATATAAAATCTATAATCGATTACCTCAGCAACGTTCTAAAAATCATTTCCAGATTTTAAGCAAAACATCGATTATATAAAAACCAATAATCGATTACTTTGAGGTATTTGAAAATCATTTGACAACGGTCAGCTTCAACAATCGATTGTCCTTTGCAACAATCGATTACTTGTTATTTTCTGAAAATCATGAAACTTACTGTCTCAGTGATAATCGATTATTTAAAGCCATAATCGATTACTTGTTATTTTCTGAAAATCATAAAACTTACTGTCTCAGTGATAATCGATTATCTAAAGACATAATCGATTACTTAATTAAATTTAAAATCACTGAAAGACATTGTCTCAACATAATCGATCACCATTAGTTCATAATCGATTATTTTGAGTATTGAAAAACTTTACCTCAACAACAATCGATTGGCATTTGATCACAATCGATTATCATGCAGATTTGGAAAAACCTGATGTTCACTGTCTTACTCACAATCGATTACCATTAATTCATAATCGATTGTCATGCAGTCTTGGCTCAGAAACAATCGATTATCATAAGTACATAATCGATTATTTTAGCCCAGATTTTTGAGGCATGTTTAGAAAACATTTTGTCTAATGTCAATATGCATGATTTAAAATCTTTTTTGACACAGAATTAAATATGCATGATTTTGGAAAATAGTTTTATGAGAGAAGCCATGTTATGGAGTCAAGTTATAGGATAAAGATCACATTTAAGAATAACTCAATAATAACAATTAAAAACAACGTCTTGAGCTTCAATCTCAACATTTGTGCTCTTGTACTTGAACTTCGTCATATATCAATTTGTGCTTTGTTTGTCATTCATCAAAACCTACAAAAGAATACACGTTTAGTATATCGCATTGAGAACGTGTTTCCAACAAAAATAACTGGGAAAAAATACCCATCGCATTCGCAATAGATTGTCGCGTTTGCGATGAGTCACACTTAACAAGCCATTGCGATAACGAGAAAAGGAACGCGAACCTGGAGAGTAAAATGTTTCGGGCCAGAAATTGTTCTACGCGAACGCGTGAACCATCATGCGGACGCGAAGAGGAAACCTGCAAGGCTCCGCAAATGTGAGTTGGTGTGCACGCAAATGTTATGAGGAAAAGAAGACTTAACCCTAATTTCCAGATAACACTACACGAACGCGAGTGATTGGATGCGAATGCGAAGAAATAAATAATTAAAGCTTCACGAACGCGGGAGATGCAATGCCGACGCGATAAAGAAAAAGGGTCTGCAATAGCTTAAGCAAAAACCTGTAATTTTCTAAGTCTAAAACCATTTTGAAACACCTAAAAAA
The DNA here is from genome assembly GCA_034376525.1 of Nicotiana benthamiana. Taxonomy (NCBI): domain Eukaryota; kingdom Viridiplantae; phylum Streptophyta; class Magnoliopsida; order Solanales; family Solanaceae; genus Nicotiana; species Nicotiana benthamiana. The sequence continues at coordinate 9,129,363 of CM067326.1, forward strand.
CACATGCCCTCGGGGCTCCTAACGAAACACACATAATAACTCAACAACATCATACAAACTTATCTGTGTGATCAAATTGCCTAAATAACCTTGAAAAGGAAATCAAACCCCAAAATCATGATTTTTTTCCCAAAACTTCATCAAGTTTCAAATTTAGAACTTTAAGTCCGAAACACGTCAAACGTCATCCGATTTTAACAAAACTTTACAGGAAGGACTTAAATCATATATAAGAGCTGTATCAGGCGCCGAAATCAAAATATGGTCCCGATATCATCACTTTCTAATCAAATTTCATTTCAATTTTCCATAAACATTTTAAGAAAATAATATTACAGAAAATTTTATTTCTCGAGCTTGGGACCTTGGAATTCGATTTCGGGCATACGCCCAAGTTCCATATTTTTCTACGGATCCTTCAGGACCGTCAAATCACAGGTCCATGTCTATTTTTCCAAAAATGTTGACTGAAGTCACATTTATTCATCTTAACATAAAAACCTAATATTTTTCACAAAATTTCATATTTAAAATTTTCGGTTACGCGCTCGGACTATGCACATAAATAGAGGCAGCTCTAAATGAGGTTTTAAAGGCCTCTAAATAATAGAATTAATTAAAAATAGGTGATGACCCCTTTGGGTCGTCGCATTCTCCACCTCTAAAAACCTTGTTCTTCCTCGAACGGACAGAAGAAGGAAGTACTTGAGTCGGTGAAAATATGAGGATAATGGCTTCGCATATCAGACTCAGACTCCCAGGTCGATGCCTCGGGAGGCTGGCCCCTCCCCTAAAAGCGAACGGTAGGAAAACTCTTGGATCTCAACTGATGAACCTGCCGGTCTAGAATAGCCATCGGATCCTCCTCGTAAGACAAGTCCTTGTCCAACTAGACAATGCTGAAGTCTAACACGTGGGACGGATGGTCGTGATACCTCTGAAGCATTGACACATGAAACACCATATGCATGGCTGACAAGCTCGGCGGCAATGCAAGTCTATGAGCCACCTCTCCCACTCGATCAAGAATCTCAAATGGGCCAAAGAACCTAGGGATAAGCTTGTCCTTCTTACCAAATCTTATCATGCTCTTCATAGGCGACACTCAGAGCAATTCCCGCTCACCAACCATAAAAGCCACGTCTCAAACCTTGAGGTATGCATAACTCTTTTACCTGGATTGAGCTGCACGAAGACTATCCTGAATGATCTTGACCTTGTCCAAGGCCTCTTGAACTTTATGCGTACCCAACAATCGAGCCTCTCCAGGCTCAAACCATCCGACCGGAGATCGAAGCTGCCTACCATATAAAGCCTCATAAATAGCCATCTGGATACTTGACTGGTAGCTGTTGTTGTAAGAAAACTCTGCTAAAGGCAAAAACTAATCCTACGAACCTCCAAAGTCAATAACACAAGCACGAAACATATCCTCCAAAATCTTAATAGTTCGCTTGGACTGACCGTCCGTCTAGGGATGAAATTTTATGCTCAACTTGACCCATGTGCCCAAATCTCGCTGAACTGCTCCCCAAATGCGTGAGGTGAACTGCGTACCCCGGTCTGAAATGATAGATATGGGCACACCATGAAAGCGAACAATCTCCCAAATTTGATCTCAGCTAACCTCTCAGAAGAATAGGAGACCGCCACAAGAATGAAATATGATGACTTGGTCAGCCTATCAATAATGTCCCAAACTGCGTCGAACTTCTTCCCAGTCTGTGGAAGCCTGGTAACAAAGTCCATAGTGATCCGTTCCCACTCCCACTCGGGAAGCTCAATCCTCAAAAATAAACCACCAAGTCTCTAATGCTCGTACTTAATATGTTGAAAATTTAAACAATGAGCCACATATGCTACGATAGCCTTCTTCATCATACACCACCAATAATGTTGCCGCAAATTCTGATACATCTTCGTAGCGCCTGGATAAATAAAGTATCAGGAGCTATGGGCCTCCTCCAAAATCAAATCTTGGAGCCCATCTAGATTAGACACACATACTCGACCCTACAATCTCAAAACTCCATCAGCATCTAAGGTAACATGCCTGGCACCTCCGCGCTGCAACGTGTCTCTAAGGACACACAGATGGGGATCATCATACTACCGATCATGGATACGCTCCACTAGTGAAGAACGAGTGACCGTGCAAGCTAGCACACGACTAGGCTTAGAGACATCCAATCTCACGAACTGATTGGCTAAATTGTGAACATCCAAAGCAAGCGGCATCTTACCGATCGGAATATAAGCAAAACTGCCCATGCTAGCTGACTTTCTACTCAAAGCATCGGCCACCATTTTGGCCTTTATCGGATGATCTAAAATGGTGATGTCATAATCCTTCAACGACTCCATTCACCTTCTCTGCCTCAAATTCAACTCCTTTTGCTTGAACAGGTACTGAAGACTCTTTTGATCCATGAACTCCTCACACACCATGCCATAAAGATAGTGCCTTCAAATCTTCAACGCGTGAACAATGGCTGCAAACTCTAAGTCATGAACCAGATAATTCTTCTCATGAGTCTTGAACTGCTTCGAAGCATAAGCACTGACCTTTCCATCCTACATTAACACTGCACCAAGCCCCATACGGGAAGCATCACAATAGACTGTATGAGGCCCTGAACATGTGGTCAAAACCAATACAGGTGCCGTAGTTAGAGTTGTCTTGAGCTTCTGAAAGCTCGCTTCACACTTGTCTAACCATCTGAACTGTGTACCCTTCTGGGTCGATCTAGTCATCGGGGCTGCAATAGATGAAAACCCCTCCACGAACCGTTGATAGTAACCTGCCAACCCCAAGAAACTCCGAATCCCTGTAGTTGATACTGGTCTAGGCTAGTTCTTGACTGCCTCAATCTTCTTCAGGTCCACCTGAATACCCTCTGCTGATACGATGTGACATAGACATGCAATTGAACTCAGCCAGAACTCACACTTAGAGAACTTGGCATATAACTCACTATCCCTCAAAGTCTGAAGAACCACTCTAAGGTGTTGCCCATGCTCCTCCTGGCTACGAGAGTATATCAATATATCATCAATGAAGACTATCACGAATGAATCCAAATAAGTCCTGAACACTCAGTTCATCAAGTCCATAAAAGTTGTTGGAGCATTTTTCAACCTGAATGACATAACCAAGAACTCATAATGCCCGTACCAAGTGCGGAAAGTTGTCTTAGGGACATCAGAAGCCTTAATCCTCAACTAATGGTAGCCAGATCTCAAGTCAATCTTGAAAAATACCTTGGCACCTTGAAGCTGATCGAACAAATCATCAATCCTTTGCAACAGATATTTATTCTTGATTGTTACCTTCTTCAATTGTCTGTAATTAAAGCGCATTCTCATCGAACCATCCTCTTCTTAACAAACAACACCGGCGTACCCCAAGGCGTTACACTAGGTCTATTGAAACTCTTCTCAAGTAAGTCCTGCAACTGTTTCTTTAATGTTTTCAATGCAGGTGGGTCCATACGATATGGCAGGATAGAAATTGGCTGAGTGCCCAGAGCCACGTCAATGCAAAAGTCAATATCCCCGTCGGGCGGCATACCTGGCAGGTGACATCAGGGAACTCGCGAAAAATGGGCAAACACCTCTTCTCAAGCATATGTCGAGTCTTCAGGTACGAGATGACATGAAGGTAGAATGACCAGGAGTCCCTCTCCACTCTAAACGAGGCATACCCGATAAAGCTAAGGTCACAGTCTTGGCATGACAGTCCAAGATAGAGTGGTAAGGTGATAACCAATCCATCCCTAATATAATATCGAAGTCAACCATGTCTAAAAGCAACAAATCTACACAAGTCTCAAGACCCCCAATCACCACAATACAAGAGCGATGGACTCGATCGACCATAATGGAATCAACCATCGGTGCAGACACATAAACAGGAAAACCTAATGTATCACTAGGCATGACCAAGTGTGTTCGAAAAATAAGATGACATATACGATTACGTAGACCCCAAATCAAACAACACCAAAGAATCTCTATCGCAAACCAGAACCGTACCTGTAATAACTGCATCTGAAGCCTTAGCCTTGGGCCTGGCCTGAAGAGCATAACATCGGGGTTGAGCCCTACCACTCTGATTTTCCTCTCTGGGACGGCCTACAACTGGTCTTCCCCTTTAGCGGTCTGAGTTCCACTTCTAAATCCCATATCGCCCCCTCTGTCACCTATACCTCCGCCTCTAGCTGGCTAGGCGGCCTGTGGAACATTTAGTGCCTAAATCATAGCACAGGGACCTTGCTGCTGCGACTGAGTACCGACCAACCTTGGATAAGCCCTTCGGATATGACCATACTCACCACACTTATAACAACCACCTGAATGTTGCAGCTGCAGAAATTGAGATTGACCCTAGCAGCCTGAATGACCACCCCGGAAGCTTTGGAGCGGTGGTGCACTGATAGGAGCTAGTGGTGCACTATAGGACTGCTGATCATAATAGTGCCTGCGAGAGCCACGACCACCTAAAGCACTATGAGAAACCTAGAGTGCTGATTGGAAGGGCCTAGGAGGATGACCTCTATCATACAAATCTCTGCCTCCAGACGAGACACCACTGAATCTACCTAACTGATGGGGTCTCTTGTCTGCCCTGTGACCACCCCCTGTGATAATACCATCTCAACTCTCCGGGCCATATTGGCTGCCTTCTGGAAGGATATCTCACTCCTAGCATCTCTAGCCATCTGGAGACGAATCGGCTGAATGAGCCCATCAATAAACTGTCTCCCTCTCTATCTCCCAGTAGGAAGTATAATAAGAGTATGGCGAGCTAAGTCAATGAACCTGGTCTCATACTAGCTGAATGTCATGGATCCCTGCTGGAGACGCTCGAACTGCCTCAGATAGGCCTCTCGCAGTGTAATAAGGAGAAAAGTTTCCAGAAATAGATGTGTGAACTGGCCCCAGGTCAAGGCTGGCGGCCCTGCTAGTCTAGCTAAGCAATAATTCCTCCACCAAGTCTTGGCGGATCTAAACAATCAAAGTGTAGCAAAATCAACCCTATTGGTCTTAACAATACCCATGTTCCGAAGAACCTCGTGACAACTATGCAGATAGTCGTGGGGATCCTCAATAGATGCGCCGCAGAATGTAGAAGTGAACAACTTGGTGAAACTATCCAGCCTCCACAAAGCATCTGCAAACATGGCTACTCCATTGTCGATCTAAGCTACTTACCCCAGTTAAATTGCTCCAATTAGTTGAACCGCTGGAGTCTGAATCTGGGGAGCTATCTGCTCCGGAGTACACGTAGTACGATTTTGAGCCCCTCCTCCAGCCTGTAAAGTGGCTGGTGCTGCAGGAAGCAAACCTGCTTGGGTGACACTTTCCATGAGGCTCACCAATCAGACCAGAGCGTCCTGAAGAACTAGGGTAGCAATAAACCTCTTTGGGACCTGAGTTGGGCCTACCGGAAATGCTGGGGCATGAGCCTCTTTCTCAAAATCAACCTGAGGCTCCGCCACTGGTGCTACTGCTTGAGGCTGAGCTCTACCCCTACCTAGGCCTCTAGCACGGCCTCGCCTCACCCTCTGCCTCTAGTGGAAGCTGCAGCTAGAGGTTCACGGTACTAAGCAGTAGATGAGGAAGCGGGTGTTCTCTCCAACTACAAAAGAACATAGTAGAAATTCAATTAGCATTTGAGAAACAAAACTGCACGACAAGAAAGAACAAATGTAAAGTTTTCTTTACCCTGTTGCCTCTGGAGGATAAATACAGACATCTCGATACCGATCCCTCAGACTCTATTGAGCTTGTCCGTGAGTTGCGAGACCTATGCAACCTAGAGTTATGATACCAACTTGTCACGATCCAAAATTCTCACCCTCGGGGGTCGTAATGGCGCCAATTCGTAGAAGCTAGGCAAGCCACACATTTAACATCCATGAATACTTTTTTGTTAAATCCATTTTTACCAATTTAATTAACATGAAATAAATAATTAAACAATAGAGAAATTAAAAATTTAAGGGAAGACTTAAATAAAATAAACCAAAATAATAAGGAGAATCCATATATGCCTCTACCCAGAACTGCTGCCACAACATCCAGAGACTACTATGATTTTTCTAAATACAAGCGTTTGAAAGAAAAAAACACTGTATGTCTCGAATACAAAAGATAACATATCATAAATAAAGATAGAAGAGATGTCGGGCATGCGGATGCCTGCAGAACTACCTCGGGATCTCGTGGACTGAAGGCTGGCTCTCGATCTACTGCTGCACGCCGTATGCTGCTTTGGTACCTATATCTATACAAAGAAGCACAGAGTGTAGCATAAGCACAACCGACCCCATGTGCAAGTAAGTGTCTAGCCTAACCCCGGTGAGGTAGTGACGAGGCTAGGACCAAAATCCAGACAAACCTGTTCAGTTATATAATATATGAGGGAAATAAACAAGTGACAAGCAGTTAAAAGGAAGGGGTACATGCTTCGCGGAACAATTTAACTGAGTAGAAAAAAAAATTATGAAGGATCAGTACAGTATTTAAAACAACATAATTATACTACTATTGCGGTGCACTACCCGATCCATATGTATATATATAACTGTTGAGGCGGGCAACCGGTCCAATAAATATAATATATCTGTTGCGGCGTACAACCCGATCCACACACACACACACACACACACACACAAAGACACACACACACACACACAGATATATATATATATATATATATATATATATATATATATATATATATATATATATATATATATATATATATATATATATATATATATATATATATATATATATATATATATATATTCATTAATAATGATATTGCGGCGTGCAACCCTTTCCAAATGTACAACCTACAGAGATCACGGCAACAGTCCCAGCAAGGGATTAAATACAAATTGCACTATCTCGGCAAGGGAGAATCAGCTATAACCAATCTCAATTGAACTTCTAGTATCTCTTTTATCATCCCTTCTAATTTATAATTAACCGTCATGAAACTAAACTAAGCCTTTGCTCAATACCACTGATTTTCTCATTATTTCAACAATAGCCTTATTCAAGAATTCAACAAGTATCAATTTAAGACTCACAGTTACGCTCGACACTAACATGCAGATACTTGTCACCATGCCTATACGTCATACTCAACAAGAAACAAGTAGCAAATATGACTCAACACCTAATCCCTCAAGCTAAGGTTAGACCGAACACTTACCTCAAACTTCCACGGCCAATTCAATCCTCAATAATCGCCTTTCCTTTTGAATTCGGCTACAATTCAATTGTATCTATATATAAATGACTTCAATTCATCAATAAATGTTAAACAATGCGAATCCAATACCTAATTATAGCTTTTCCATTATTTCTTCCAAAAACTAAAAAATCGACCCCGGGCCAGCTTGGTCAAAACACGAGGTTCCGACCAAAGTCATATCACCTATTCACCCACGAGCCCGAATATATAACTTGTTTTCAAATTTGACCCTAAAACTAGGTCTATTCAAGGAAAATCAAAAAGCCCTAACTCTACCTAAATCCCTAATTTTCTAACCTCATTCATATGTTTTAGGCCTAGAAATTCATTATATGTTGATGAAAATGGAAAAAACAAGTTAGAGATTACTTATCCCAAGATATTTTGGTGAAAGAATGCTTCAAAAATCGCCCTAGGTCTTTGGAGAAGGAGAAACTTTGGAAATTTTGCAAAAATCCCGTAAGGGCTCTGTTTTGGGTATTTAAAAATAACTGGGCAAAAATACTTATCGATCGCGACAGACTGGCTGCGTTCGCGATGAGTCACACTTAACAGGCCATTGCGATCGCGAGATCGCGAATGCGTAGAGTAAAATCTTGTGGCCTAGAAATTGTTTTACGCGAACGCGTGAACCAGCACGCGGACGCGAAGAGGAAACCTGCAAGGCTCCGCGCACACGAGTGGGTGTACGTGAATGCGATAAGGAAAACAAGACACAACCCTCAGTGCCAAATCAAACTACGCGAACGGGAGGGCTCGGATGCGAACGCAAAGAGAGAAAAAATTAAAGCTTCACAACCGCAGGAGATACAACGGGGACGCGAAGAAGAAAAAGTGTCAGCAACAGCTGAAGCAAAAACCTGCAATTTTCTAAGTCTATAACCATTCCAAAACACCTTCAAAACACATCCGATTCCTCGGGGCTCCAAACCAAAGACACGCACTAACTCAACAATATCATACAAAATTATATGTGCGATCAAATCTCCTAAATAACCTCAAAAAAAAGGAATCAAACCTCAAAATCATGAATTTTTTCCAAAACTTCATCAAGTTTCAAATTTAGAACTTTAAATCTGAAATATGTCAAACGACATCCGATTTAACCAAACTTTACAGGAAGGACTTAAAACATATATAAAACATGTACCGAGCGCCAAAACAAAAATACGGGCCCGATACCATCGCTTTCTAATCAAATTTTTATTTCAATTTTTCTTAAACATTTTCAGAAAACAATTTTATTTTTAACAGAATTTCATATTTAAGCTTTCCGATTACGCGCCCAGACTGCACACAAATCGAGGCAGCTCTAAATGAGGTTTTTACGACCTTGGAAGTACATGATTAATTAAAAACAGATATTAACCCTTCTGAGTCGTCACAGTAAGCATGTAATTAAAACAAAAAAACATATAATAACCCCTCCGAGAGTCGTCACAGTAAGCATGTAATTAAAATTAAAAAACATACGTATTCATCACCACTTTCAACCTAGGTTGTTTGATTTTTCTTTTCAATGTTGAGGGAACCTAACCCTTTGATATTTTTTTTAATTTTTATTTTCAAACTCAATGTTTGTTATTGGCAATTTCTTAATCTTTAGTACTCATGTTGTGACTCTTACTACAGTAAGAGAGGCAGGCCGTCCGGCACAAATTATTTCGTATTAATTTAGGGTCTGAAGAAAAGTTTGTATCCCAAAAGGGTATGATATGGATATCATATTTTAATATAAATATTAGTAACTGATTTAAAAATTCAAATTCATAATCAATATATTATAAAAAAATAATTTTATTGTTGCTCCAAAATTACCTTTATATCGCACTATACTTTAAATAGGCCACGCAAAACCTGTTTTCTGCTTCTTCATTTCATTGTTTTGACTTTTGACAATAATTAAGTACGACCTTTACCAACACGAAGTCTCAACCATAATCCGTCACTTTAAATTTCAACCTCAGAATACTCTCTCATGAAATCTCTAGAACTACTCTTATTACTAGGAATAGAGAGCAAAAACGAATTTTGGATCTAAATTTAATTATATGATTGGAGTAATTAATTTTGCCGCGTATATAAAAAAAATTGAAGAAGTGGTTTTGATCGCAACTTGCCCCAACTATGTTAGAGAGTTGGCTCAACCCCATGCCATTAAAGTGGTCGCTTTACGTTGAAAAAATTAGAGGTTTCAAAGTTACTTTTTTATATGTAATTTAAATATTTATTGTTCTTATTTTATGGTCTTTTTTTATAGTTAATTGAGAAAATTCTAATGAAAATAAAAGGCAATTAAATTTACACTTATTTTCTAGTTCTTCTCATTACAATTTAAACAAATTTTATTTATAATTATAACTTTTTAACATATTTTTTTCAAGGCCTCCGTAAGTACGGTTCAAGCTAATTAGAACAGAAAAACTATAGTTGATTTGTTTATTATCATTTTAAATGCAAATTTACACATGATTGTTACTTTGGGAGGCAATATCTATAATGAATTATGTTGATGGCCCTGTAAGGAAAAAAATCAAAACTAATCTTAATAAGATATTATCAAAAGTTAGTAAATATTTCAACAACGATTAAATAGGTTGGTTACAAAGTCAAAATTAAATTACATCTTAAAAAATAAAAAAAAAAATTAAATAAAAATATTCAAAATGATTAAACAAGTTTAACTCCTCTTATTACGGCTTGTCAAGTAACGAAAAGTCATTCTATCTAATTTCAACACGGTAGGAATTAAGAAACTTCTGCACATTTTAGTCAGATTTTTTCTTTAAAAAGAGAATCTTTATCAGCTTTTTCAATGCTTGTCATTGTATGTGTGAAAACACAGAATATAAAAGAGATATTTGTTAAGACGATAATACTAAACAAGAAAAATCCAATTAATTAAGATCTTGATCAGCTCTAGGCCAAATCTAATAAAAAGTACATGCATATGAATGCAATATTTCTTCCTTTGGGTTTAATTTATTTAATTTTTCCTGTTACAATTAATCAAATGTAGATTAGGACAAACATTGAATAAGCACGCCTCCTACCACGGTAGCACTAAATTACTAATATAACTAGAAAAAGTTTTGGAATAATACACTCCGGATGATCCAATGATCTTGTATATCAAGGATCCCCTCTCCCCCTCTCCCCCACTCCCCCTCTCCCCCACTCCCCCTCCCAAACACACACACCTCCAACCCATCTCATACATGCTAACTTACAACAACAACAACAACCCAATATAATTCCATTTAGTGAGGTCTGGAGAGGGTAGTATATACGCAGACCTTACCCCTACCTTGGGGTAGAGAGGCTGTTTTCAAATAGACCCCTGGTATCCTTCCCTCCAAGAACTTCCCACCTTGCTCTTGGGGAGACTCGAACTCACAACCTCTCGATTGGAAGTGGGGGTTGTTTACCATCAGAGCAATCCCTCTTGCTTACCATCAGAGCAACACATCTCATCCATGCTAACTTAAAAGAATATTAATCACCAATGATTGTAGTGACATGTAGAGGCAAAAATATATACGGAAGATTGATCGGTTGAACACCCGCCATTGAAAAATTAAATTATATGTTGTGAACACTTAATTTTTGTACTATTTTAACATATTCTAAAGTTATTAGTTCTTTGTTATTTTAACAATTTTTTTTCAAATTTGTGTCTTTAATTGCATATTTCCTATCATAAAATACTATAAAAATTGTTCTTTCTTCATTTATGCATTTTAAGAATTAATTAACTTTTCAAATGGTGAATCAATCTAGTTTATTGATCTTTAGAATAAGTTATTTAATTCATTTATTTGCATAACATTAGTTTAATAAGTAGGATTAAGGAAAAATGGGCTAAAATTTAAATGATTAGTGGCTAAGTGTGTAATATCATGTTAAATTGAGTGGCTACCAGGAGAAGATTAAAACGACGTAGTTCCAGGGTGAAATTACGTCACTTCGTTTAATAAAATCAAGATGTAATCTAAGCCCTTCCTTATCCTTTATCCAATGGACCAGACTTAATTCATTTATTAGCGTAAAATTAGTTTAATAAGTAGGATTAAGAAAAAATAAGTTAAAATTAAAATGATCTAGTTGCTAAGAGTGTAATGTCATGTTTAATTGAGTGGCTACCAAGAGAATTAAAACGACGTAATTTCAGGGTTAAACTATGTCACTTCGTTTAATAAAATCAAGATGAAATTTAAGCCCTTCCTTTTCCTTTATCCAATGGTCCAGATTTCATTCATTTATTTGCATAAAATTAGTTAAATAAATAGTATTAAGGAAAAATGGGCTAAAATTAAAATGATCAAGTGGCTAAGAGTGTACTATCATGTTTAATTGAGTGGCTACCAGGAGAAGATTAAAATGACGTAGTTTCAGGGTTAAATTATGTCACTTCATTTAATAAAGTCCAGATGAAATCTGAGCCCTTCCTTATCCTTGATCCAATGGTCCATATTTAATTTCATTTGCCATTTTACGAACCCTAAATCACCTCTCTTCTCTCCCACTTCTCTCCCACCGCCGCCTCTGCTCCACCCGCCACCGCCCGCCGGGATTCGCCATTGGCGGCGTGAAACCTCCAACTATCCCAAAATTTTATCATTTCTTTCTCTCAACCTCCTATCCATTAATGTAAGCCTCATAACCTCCAAATCCCAACAAAATTTCACGAATCTAGCCTAAATTAAAACCCTAGCCACCACTTTTTGGATAAATTCGTTGAGATTGAGCCACCCTTTTCACCTAATTTTTACATATATAGATAGAACTCAGCAAGGGCTACCATTTGCCATTGGTTTTAACCCGAAATTCTTGCGACCACCCTTGACTGCCGCTACTGCCTCTCCATTTCGCCTCTGTACTCGTGTATGTTTCTATTACTGGTAATACCAAAATCATTTTCCGGTTCATCAAAATTTATTGTAAAGCATGATCGAGCCCGAACCACTGCCTTTTCTTATTGTTCGCCATTGCCGGAGTACTCGAGTTTGGTACAATTCCTAGCCCCTTTCTCTTTGACTTAGATTTTTTGTTTTTCTTTTTTGTCTTGTTAATTTGTCTAGGTTTAAGTTGATAATGATCCATCCACTACTTTGTATAGTATTATTTATGGTTTTGACACTCGGTTAGTTTTGTTGTGATTAACAACTTCACTATAACACGTGTTTTGCCTAATTGTAGATGTTTATTTTTTTTTCCCTTGGATTGATAATATAAACATTAGTTTAGTTAGCTTAGTTAAATGTTGACTTTCTGCTTTTACATTGGTTTGAATTAGTTAGTTAGTATAATAATATTAGTTTGGAAAGGGTAAAAGGTAAATGATGAAGTAGAGTATATGTTTCGTTTCTTTTACTGTTTTGGAGTTGTTGGGAGTACATATACTCCTTTCTTGTGTCTGAAATTAGATAAAATGACAGTCTTTTCTCACTCATTTGGGCAGAGTTTTGGTTTAAATCAAAACCTAATCCCTGTGGTTTTCCTCTCCTATGAAAGGAGGGTCTTTCTTCACTTTTTAGTGGGAGGAACATCAGGAAAAAAAAAACAGCAAAAGGGAAAATTTCAGCACTTTATTTTTCTCTTGAAAATAATTTAGGAAGAGTCTTTTTGTTTTTGGAAATCCACTAGGCAGAGCTTAGGGCTAGATTTTTATTAATAACAAAAAAGGAAATTACAATAATTAGGAGAAATACTAGTAAACAATAGCGCCGGAGTTGTTACCCATATAAAAAACCGGGCTAACCTTACCGTACTAATCCTATTGAGGCTTCAAAACCTCATTACTAACAAGCATGTAAGAAATAAGAACTTGAATTGACCAAATAAGCTATGATCATAGCTTATTTGGTCAATTCAAATAAGCTATTTGGTCAATTCAAATAACCTCCTGTGTGCAAAGGTTGCTTCATTGCTTCCATTAGTTGTCTCTCCTCCAAAGTAGTGAATGGTTCTGTTTGTATAATTTATTTCTATCCAAAAGTTGGCAGTGCTGTTTCACTTCCACAGCTGATGTTTCACCCGAGAATTGGATTACTTGAACATTTTGTGCTGTTTCCATTTGGTCGATCTTTGTTGTTGCTATATTTGAAGTACCTGCTAATGCAGTATTTCTTGGAATAAAAACTGGAGCGTTATGGTTCAAGATGCTGTTTTGATTTGCTGCTGCTGGCTTATTTGCATTACAATTGATCGTTGTAGTTTTCCCATGAAATTTTGGCTTGACTGGAGCCTCAATGTCCTCTTCTGTACTATCATAATCAACCTCTTGGTTTTCTTCTGCAGATGAAAATCAAGCAAATCCTTCACCCCAGCCCTCGTCATCATCAAATTTTTGTTGGTCTTTACAGAGTTTCGATTTAATGACCATTTCCCTCATGTTAGCTAGAAATAGTTGTTTGTTCTTTCCATTGGAGATTGAAAGATCCCCATAATCTTTGGTAGGCTTCTGTACCTGTGTACTGAATACTGGAGTAGGTGGATGAATTTCATCAATGGCCTGCTTTTGTGAATTAGCCCAGGGTTTATTGAATGACTCTGTAGTCGATATGCTATTTGAATAATAATTGTGAACCATCTGTAACTTCCCTCCAGTGAGCTTTCCATTGTCATTACTGACATTTGCTAATGCAGCAAATGAGTTTTAGCTAGTTGGAACTGCTACACTCTTTTCTGGTATCTACTTATTTATTTTGTTTTTTGGAGTTACATTTTTGTTGGACCTCGATGACCAATTATTCTTTGCAGTATGTTTTCCAGTTGTCCTTGTTTTTCTGTATCATCAGAAGGCTGTAGATCAAACTCACTTTAAGAGAAGGCAGTATTAGAGACATTTGCGGCTGCTGAAAGTATTGAGATGGTCATACTGCCTTTGTTGAACCATCTCAGGCTTGTGAGAGGTATCTTATCGAAATGAGTTTGCTCAATATCATCATCTGAAGGACTTGCTGTTATTTGAATCCCAGCATCATCAGTCCCGTTTAAAGGTCGATCCGCAAGACTTTGCAAAGGAAGTGTAGAATCCAGCTTTGGCAAAATAGAAGCTGCAGCAGCTGCTTTATTATGCACTGTCCAGTTGGTACTCTTGTTACCCTTTGTGACAGATGTTGCAAATTCCAATTCCATATCATTACTTTGATCAATCACCTCACCATTCTGCTCAGTCATTTTAATGTCATCCAATGCTAAAGTTGGCAGAACAGTATATGGTACATAAACCTCTTCAGCTGCTAGCTGCTGAACATTATACATGAATTGATGTACTTTGGATGATTCTGTTGTATTGGGAAGAGTAGAATTAACCAAAACTGATGCTTTATTCAATTCACATTTTTCTTTTTGTCCAGGTATTTTTGAAGCAGCAGGGAAGTTAGTTACTGAGGATCTGTCAGCTGGTTGAAATGATAAAACTGCAGAATTTGTAACTTCTTTGAAAGTATCCGAATCCACCAGATTTGTACCAGTTGCTTGATCAACCAGAATATAGTGTTGCACCATGTGTTGCTGGTCGATCAAGATATCTTCCTACCTTTTTGCATTGTCATTTGCTTTCACAGAAGTCAAATATGACACCTCCTTTTCACTTAAATCATTCAAAGGCAGTTTCAATGAAACAGTAGATGTACCAGTTCGACCAACACCTTCCTTCGAGCCTGCAATTTTTTCCACATTTACACCTTCTTGTCCAGTTCTTAGCACAATGGACTTTTATTGTTGTCCTTCATTTACATTGGCAGGTTTGGTAATAACCAGAGCTGCTGGTTTAACCAAATCATAACAGTCTTGTAGAGTATGAGTTTTTGACGCATCAAAATAATTTGGATCTGTTGGCTTCTCCATTGGTTCAGCCGACACAACAGTTGGAACTGTATTAACATTCAATGAAATAGAATCCTCCAAGAGTGTACCAATTCCTTGACCAAATAATGAACTCTTATGATTCTTACTATTCTATACCAAAAGTTGTTGCTCGATGGTTTTGTCCTGCATACATACATCTATCAAAATTTGGCCAGTCCTTTTTGCTGTGTCAAATGCTACTACAGAATATGCAGCAGTAGGATTCAAATTTGACACCACCATATCCGACTGTTTTTCACTTAAAACATTCAAAGGAAATGAACCTGATACATTTGATTGTCCTGCCTCATGAATCACATTAGGGAGGGTCCTTTCTATTCGACGTCCATCAAGATTAGCATTCAAGTAATCCCTGGCATCACCTTCTAATTTAGCCAATCTGCCCCTACCTTCAGATTGACCACCATGAACTACTTCTTCATTGAGTTCCTCTGTATTCCAGCGACACGATTTTACATTATGCCCTTGATAAATACAAAACGTGCAGTATTCAGGAACATTATCAAACACTATATGCTAATCGTATTCTGCTATTTTTCCAGATTTAGAATCTACTATCTTGATCTGTATTTTCTTTGGATGTTTGTCCAGTAAATTGATCAAGACTTTAACCCGTGCCGTACTAGGTCGTGTTCGATATTTAGTAGCCTTATCTACCGCAATAGGCTTTCCCATTGCAGATGCGATGGACATTAAGGATTTTTTGGCGAACAAATTTGCTGGCAGATCGGGAAAAGAAATCCAAGCTATAGCTTTTGACGTTTCTTCTCGGGGATTAAATCCCATTGTCCATGGGAAAGTTCTAAAGAAGAAGTCATCTCCTTTTGCCTTTATGTAGCCAGTTGTTCTTGATACCACCTAAGCATAATCTTCAAACAGATCGAATCTTACCAGATTGTGCCGATATTCTAGCTGTCCAATGTGCAATTACCTTTTACACCAAGTTGTTTCGGCAAAATCTGCCTCAGCTCCTGAAGATCAGGCTTTCCATATGAAAATTTGATTATCACTGCTTGATGAAGACCTTCCTCCTTAGTGAATGAACTCACTTCATCCACTGTGAACTGAACAGTAGGAAATCCATGTTCAACCGAAACTGGACAGAGTTCCAGCTTTGGATTTGTTGCACCAGATTTATGTCCAATAAGATGCGATGCATACGATTGTTTGGAACCTTGAATAGTTCGATTTTTCGAAATGTTTTGAGAAGCCTCTCCCACAGCACAAGGCTGGGGAGAGGGTAACGCTTCCATGGTTGTCTAAACTCAAACAGAATTCATTACATCCATGCTATCGGAAGTATGTAGAGCTGGAAAAATTCAAAATATGAGAGTGCTACAGTTAATCGAAAATAAGATTAAAGATGTATGGAAATTGGTTATCGATTTGAGGAAAAAATCTATTGGGGATTGGGCGAAACGAGAAGGGGATGTCGTGACACCAAAGTTTTGACAATCCACCACCGAATTTGGGCGATATACCCGATGAATAGTGACGGAAATACTATTCACTGATGAATAGTAACGGAAAATTGGAGAGAGTCTTTTTGTTTCTCATTGATATTTTTGGTTATTTAGGAGTCTTTAGGTTCTCTTTTTTTGGATATTCTTCAAACCTTTTCTCTTAAGGAGTTTCTAGGTTCAAGTGTTTTGAGTTTTCTGCTGTTTGTTGTGCGTTGGCTGCATATTGCTGATTTACCATAAGTGAGTTTCCAAAGTTTTGTGCAACTTTGAGTTCACCACTGCTGCCTCATCTTAAATCTGCAACATTAGGTAGCGTTTTTGCGCCTTATAATGTACTTTCAGTTGGAAATAAATGAAATAGGAGTTTATGGTTCACTGATGATCAATTTTGGTTCTTCTGAGTTCTGTGTACATGTACAAATATCATATTTATGTATTTCGTTTGGATGGTATTGTCACGATCCGAAATTTCCACCATAGGGAGTCGTGATGGCGCCTACTCGTAGAAGCTAGGCAAGCCACTTTCATAAACTTCTAGCACATTTATTTTAATTCCTTTTTATTAATCATGACAACAATGTTAAGTATTTAAATAACAGCTGAAATATGATATTAAAGCGAGAGACTTAAATTAAATACACTGAACAATAATGCGGAACTTGTCATATATATCTACCCAAGAACTAGTGTCACGTTACCCACAGACTACTAAGAGTACTAAATACAACCGTTTGAAAGAAATATAACATTGTTTGTCTCAGAATATATGAGATAACAAAATTAAAAGGAAAATCAAGTAGACTCCGGGCTTGCGGACGTCTGCAAGGCTATCTCGGTATCTCGGTGGACTGAAGGATGGCTCCTTGTCTAGTACTGCTACTCACACGCTGGCATAGAAGTGCAGAGTGTAGTATCATCACAACCGACCCTATGTGTTGGTAAGTGTCTTGCCTAACCCCGGCGAAGTAGTGACGAGGCTAGGACCAGACTCCAGATAAACCTGTATAGTTATATAATTAATAGCGAAAGGAATAATAGGAAATAAACAGGTAAATATGGGGAGGGGAAACATGCTTTGGGGATAGGAAAATAAATAGAATCCTAAAGAAATAATAATTAAATGAATTATTAAGCTACTAACACGGATAAGAATAAATAAAAACAACTTTCACTTTCAATGCTCATCTCGTTGCAGACATGCAACCGATCCCATTCCTCAATATCTCGTAGTAGGCGTACCACCCGCTCTCATTTGAATATCTTGTGGTAGGTGTACCACCCACTCCCATTTTAATATATTGTGGTAGGCGTACTATCCGCTCTCATTTCAATCAATATCTCGTGGTAAGCATACCACCCACTCCCATTTCATCAAATCTTGTGGTAGGCATACCACCCGATCCCATTTCAATCAAATCTAGTAGTACGCGTACCACCCGCTCCCATTTCAATCAAATCTTGTGGTAGGCGTACCACCCGTACCCATTCCAATAAAACCTTATGGTAGGCGTACCACCCGCTCTTATTTCAATCAAATCTTGTGATAGACGTATCACCCGATCCCATTTCATGTTATCACATAATCACAAGAGGTCCCGGCAAGGGAACAAATTAACATTATAAATTCCCGGCAAGGAAGCAATAATATAGAAACAATCATCCCGGCAAGGGAGAATTAGCTGTAACCAACCTTAACTCAATTTGATTAATGAAGATGCTCAATCATAAATAGGATCTACGAGGATAAACAAATATTTGCTCGATATGGTATATCATTAGTTAAGGCATACACGATGTCATTTAAGAATACAACAACTTCCAATTTAGGACTCACGGTCATGCTTGACACCAATGAATAAATACTCGTCACCATGCCTATATGTCATACTCAATAAAGAGCAATTTTCACATAAGAATCAACTCCTAATCCCTCAAGCTAAGATTAGACCGAACACTTACCTAAATGTCTTGAATTCAACTCAAGCCTCAATTATAGCATTACCTCTTGATTTCACCAGCAATCCACTCGAATCTAGTCATAAGTTACGTAATCACATTAATGAATGCTAATGAGTCAACCCCAATGCATGAAAATAAGTTTTACAAGGTTTTATCCCAAAAGGACAAAAATGCTCACAGGCCCATGTGGTCAAAACTCGAGGTTCGGACCAAAACCCGATTACCCATTCCCCCACGAATCCAAATAAATGATTTGTTTTGGAATCAGACCTCAAATTAAGGTCCAACTCCCTAAGTTTTAGAAAACCTGGGTTCTACCCGAAACACCCCATTTTCCCATGAAAATCTTTGATTTGAAGTTGAAATTATGTTAAAAGATGTTAAGGAGTGAAGAAAATTAGTTAGAAATCACTTACCAATCATTTTGGTGAAGAGGAGTTGTTTGGAAAATTACCTCTTATGTTTTGGGGTTTTGAAATGTGTAAAAAGAATGAAATTCATGTGTATTTATACCTCTATGAAGTTCCCTGTGAAGACAGCACAAAAAGAACCACGGCCACACAGACTTTCTTAAGACCCGCGGATCATTGCCCAATGTGGACCGCACTAAGCCGACCGCGGCTACACAACACCGACCGCGGCTGCACAGCACCCACCATCGACTGCGCTGGCCCCCCAGCGGCTACACGTGATTTCTCGTGGGCTGCACAAGAGGGTTCATAGACTTGTCAAAATTCCTGAACCTGCAACATCTGATCTTATAAGACTAAGACATCCCGGAACCTACTCGAAATTCACCCGATCCCTCAAAGCTCTAAACCAAATATATACACAACCTTATCCTACGAACATATTCGTGTGATCAAATCAAAGATATAATATCATGAACATCGAATTGAACCTCAAGATCAATGAAATTTCTCAAAACTCTGCTCAAGCATAATTTTTCCAATTAGGGTCCATATTGCGTCAAACATATATGAGACTTGTACCGGGCGTCAGATCAAAAATACATGCCCGATACCATTAATTTCAAGTTAGCTTTCACTTCAATTCTCTTTAAACATTTTCAGAAACCAATATCACTTAAAAATTCATACTTCGGGCTTGGGACGTCAGTATTCGATTCCGGACATACGCCCAATTGATGCAACCTTATATAAGGTTTTTAAGGCCTCGGAGACATATTTCAATTAGAAACATGTGATGAACATTTTGGTCGTCACATTCTCCACCTCTAAGAAAAGCATTCATTCTTGAACGGACCAAAATGGAAGTACCTGAGTCGGGGAATAGATAGGGATAACAGCTCCGCATATCGGACTCGGACTCCCAGGTCGATGCCGCAGGAGGCTGACCTCTCCACTGAACACGTACAGAAGGGAAACTCTTGAATCTCAACTGACGGACCTGCCAGTCTAGAATAGCTATCGGCTCCTCCTCATAAGACAAGTCCTTGTCCAATCGGACGGTGCTGAAATCTAACACGTGAGCTGGATCGCAGTGATACCTTCGAAGCATGGACACATGAAAAACTAGATGTACGGCTAATAATTTAGGTGGAAATGCATGAATATAAGCCACCACTCCCACTCGTTCAAGAATCTCAAACGGGCCAATGAATGTAAGGCTAAGCTTGCCCTTCTTTCCAAATCTCATCACGTCCTTCATAGGCGACACTCGAAGCAATACCCGATCACCAACCATGAGAGCCACATCTCAAGCCTTACGATCTGCATAGCTCTTTTGCTTGGACTGAGTTGTACGAAACCTATGCTGAATGATCCTGACCTTGTCCAATGCCTCCTAAGCCAAATCAGTACCCAACAATCGAGTCCCTTCCGGCTCAAACCATCCAATCGGAGATCGACACTACCTACCATATACAGCCTCATAAGGAGCCATCTTAATACTCGAGTGGTAGCTGATTTTGTAGGCAAAATCTGCTAACGGAAAGAACTAATCCCACGAACCTCCAAAGTCAATAACATAAGCTCGGAGCATATCCTCCTATATCTGAGTAGTGTGCTTGGACTGGCCGTCCGTCTGAGGATGAAATGCTGTACTTAACTCCACCTGGGTGCCTAACTCTCGCTGAACTGCTTTACAGAAATATAAGGTAAATTGCGTGCCTCTGTTCGAAATGATAGATACCGACACATCATGAAGCCGAACAATCTCCCGGATATAGATCTCAGCTAACCTCTCGGATGAATAGGAGACTGCCACAGGAATGAAATGTGCTGACAAGGTCATCCTATCAACAATAACCCAAACTGCATCGAACTTCTTCCGAGTCAACTGAAGTCCAGTAACAAAGTCCATAGTGATCCACTCCCACTTCCACTCGGGAAGCTCAATCCTCTGAAATAAACCGCTAGGCCTCAAATGCTCATACTTAACCTGCTGACAATTCAAACACCGCGCCACATATGCCACAATGTCCTTCTTCATTCCATGCCACCAATAATACTGCCGCAAATCCAGATACATCTTCGCAGTGCCCGGATGAATAGAGTATCGAGAAATATGGGCCTCCTTTAAAATAAACTATCGAAGCCCATCCATTAGGCGCACAAACTCGCCCCTATAATCTCAAGACTTCATCAACATCTAACGTAACCTGCTTGGCACCTCCTCGCTGTATTGTGTCTCTAAGGATGAACAAATGCGGATCATCAAATTGCCTATCACGGATACGCTCCAATAATGAAGAACGAGCAATCGTGCAAGCTAACACCACACTAGGCTCAGAGATATCCAACCTCACAAATCAATTGGCCAAAGCCTGATCATCCAAAGCAAGCGCCCTCTAGCTGACCGGAACTGACGTCCTACTCAAAGAATCAGCCACCATATTGGCCTTCCCCGGGTGATATAAGATAGTAACATCATAATCCTTCAACAACTCCAACCACCATCTCTGCCTCAAATTCAACTCTTTCTACTTGAACAAATACTTAATACTCTTTTGATTAGTGTACACCTCAAATTCCACGCCATACAAATAGTTCCCCAAATCTTCAATGCGTGAACAATGGCTGCCAACTCCAAATCATGCACTAGATAGTTCTTCTCAAGAATCTTCAACTGCCTCGAACCATAGGCAATGACCTTGCTATCCTGCATCAGCTCTGCACCAATCCTAATATAGGAAGCATCACAATAGACTGTATAAGGCCCTGAACCTGTGGACAAAACAAACAATGTCGCCGTAGTTAGAGCTACCTTGAGCTTTTGAAAGCTTGCCTCACACTCATTTGACCGTATGAACTGGGCACCCTTCTAGGTCAATCGGGTCATCGGGGATGTAATGGATGAAAACCCTTCTACCAACCGTCGATAGTAGCCTGCTAACCCCAAGAAACTCCGAATCTTTGTAGCTGATGCGGCCCTAGGACAATTCTTGGCTGCCTCTATCTTCTTTGGGTCCACCTGAATACCCTTTGCTGATACAACATGACCCAAAAATGCAACTGAACTTAACTATATCTCACACTTGGAGAACTTTGCATATAACTGACTATCCCTCAGAGTCTGAAGAACCACTCTAAGGTGCTGCTCGTGCTCCTCCTAATTGCGGGAGTATATCAATATATCATTAATGAAAACAATCACAAATGAGTCCAAATAAGGCCTGAGCACTCGGTTCATCAAGTCCATGAAAGATGTTGGGGCATTTGTTAATCCGAATAACATAACCAAGAACTGATAATGCCCATACCGAGTGCGGAAGGCTGTCTTAGGGATATCGGATGCCCTAATCTGCAACTGATGATAGCCAGATCGCAGGTCAATCTTGGAAAATACCCTTGCACCCTGAAGTTGGTCGAATAAATCGTCAATCCTCGGCAGTGGATACTTATTCTTGATCATTACCTTATTCAACTACCGGTAGTCAATACACATTCTCATGGCCCCATCCTTCTTCTTGACAAATAACACTGACGCACCCCAAGGTGAGACAGTAGGTCTAATGAAACCCTTTTGAAGCAGATCCTGCAACTGTTCCTTTAGCTTCTTCAACTCTGGTGGGGCCATACGATATGGCGACATAGAAATGAGCTGGGTGCCCGGGGCTACATCAATAAAAATTCGATATTCCTGTCGGGTGGCATGCCCGGCAGGTTTGAAGGAAAAACATCAGGGAACTCAAAAACAACGGGCACCGAATCAATAGAGGAAACCCAGCACTAGAATCTCGAACATATGCTAATATAGGCTAAACACCCCATCTCGACCATACGTCAAGCCTTCACATACAATATAACAATGTGGGTAGAATGACCAAGAGCCCTTCTCCACTCTAAACAAGGCGTACCCGGTAAAGCTATGGTCAGTCTTGGCATGACAGTCCAAGATAGCATGATAGAGTGATAACTAGTCCATCTACAATATATTATCAGAGTCAAACGTGTCTAAAAGCAAAAAATCTACAAGAGTCTCCTGACCCCTAATTACCAACACACAAGAATGATGGACTCAATCGACCACGATAGAACTACCCACCGGTGTAGACACATAAACAATAATACCCAATGCATCACTAGGCATGACCAAATACGGGGAAAAATAGAATGACACATGAATACGTAGACCTGGATCAAACAATACTGAAGCATCTCTATCACATACCAGAATCATACCTGTAATAACAGCATCTAAAGCCTCTGCCTCGGGCCTAGCCTGAAGAGCATAACATCGGGGCTGGGGCCCACCACTCTGATCTATTTCTCTGCGACGGCCTGCTCCTGGACCGTCTCTACCTCTGGCGATCTGAGATCCACCTCTATGAACTCTACCTCCACCTCTGGCATGCTGGGAGGGCTGTGGAACACCTAGTGCCTGAACCATTGCATGAGAACTCTGATGTTGAAAGCCACTTGGTGCACGAGGGAAATACCTAGCAATGTGCCTCATGTCACCACAATTAAAAAAAGCTCTCGGCTGTCGGGACTGGCGACCCTGGACAGTCTGAAGCAATGGAGCACTAATAGGTGCTAGTGGTGCACTAGAGGACTGCTGATCGAAATACTGCGTCTGAGGACCACGACTACCAGAAGCAATTTGAGAAACCTGGGGCACTGACTGGAAAAGCCTAGAATGTTGGCCCAATTATACGAATCTCTACCTCCAGACAAGGCACCACTGAATCGACCTGATTGACGGGGTCTCTTGTCTGCTCTTGATCATGCTCGATGACAATACCATCTCAATCCTCCAGACCACATTAGCCGCCTGCTGAAAGGATATCTCACTCCTAGCCTCTCTAGCTATCTGGAGACGAATAGGCTAAGTGAGTCCATCAATAAACCGTCTCCCTCTCTCCCTCTCAGTGGGAAGTATAACAAGAGCATGACAAATTAATAAATCTTGTCTCGTACTGGGTGACTATCATGGATCCCTGATGGAGACGCTCGAACTACCTCTGATAGGCCTCTCACTGTGTAATAGGGAGAAACTTCTCTAGAAATACATGTGTGAACTGATCCCAGGTCAAGTCCGGTGACCCTGCTGGTCTAGCTAGGCAATATTCCCTCCACCAAGTTATCCAAACAACCAAAATGTAGTGAAATCTACTCTGTTGTTCTTAACAATACCCATGTTTCGAAGAACCTCATGGCAGCTGTCCAAATAATCCTGAGGATCCTCGATAGATGCACCGCTCAAGGTAGTAGTGAAAAGCTTTGTGAACCTATCCAATCTCCTTAAAGCATCGACAGTCATAGCTGCCCCATCGCCGGCTTGTGCTACCACACCTGGCTGAGCTGCTCCAACTGGCTGAACTACTCGAGTCTAAATCTGAGGAGCTACCTGCTCCAAAATATTAGTAGTAGGAGTCTGGGCCCCTCTTCCAGCCTGAGAGACGGCTGGTTCTACTGGAAGCAACCCTACTCGGGTAAAACTCTTGATGAGACCCATAAATCGGACTAGAGCGCCCTGAAGAACTGGGGTAGCAATAAACTCCTCTGGGACTTGTGTTGGGCCCACCAAAACTATTGGGTTTGGGCCAGCACCTCCTCGTCCAAGTCAACCTAAGGCTCCGCCACTGGTGTTGTTGCTCGGGGATGAGCTCCGCCCCTACCTTGGCCTCTAGCATAGCCTCGGCCTCGCTCTCTGACCCTAGCCAGAGCTGCCTGGTGCACGAACTACTGATTAGAATATGAGGAAGCGCGTGTTCTCGCCATCGCCGAAAGAACATAGTAGAAATCCAATTAGCATTTGAGAAACGAATACGCACCACAAGAAAGAACAGATGTGAAAATTTTCTAACTCTTTAGCCTCTAGGGGATAACTACAGACGTCTCCGTACCGATCCCTCTCTGTACTAAGCTTGTTCGTGGGTTGGGAGAGCTATGTAACCTAGAGCTCTTATACCAATTTGTCAAGACCCGGAATTTTCACCCTCGAGAGTCGTGATGGCGCCTACTCGTAGAAGCTAGACAAGCCACTTTCATAAACTTCTTGCACTTTTATTTTAATTCCTTTCTATTAATCATGATAACATCGTTAAGTATTTTAACAATAGCGAAAAATTTGAAATTAAAGTGGAAGACTTAAATTAAATAAACAGAATAATAACGTGGAACTTGTCATTTATCTCTATCCAAGAACTGGTATCACGTTACCCACAGACTACTAAGAGTACTAAATACAATCGTTTGAAGGAAATATAATATTGTCTGTCTCGTAATACATGAGATAACAAAATGAAAAGCAAAATACAGGAGACTCCGGGCCTACAGACGTCTGCAAGGCTACCTTGGTGTCTTGGTGGCCTAAAGGCTGGCTCCCGGTCTAGTGCTGCTTCTCACACGCTGCTCTGGTATCTGCACAAGTGCAGAGTGTAGCATCAGCACAATAGACCACATGTGCTGGTAAGTATCTGGCTTAACCCCGATGAAGTAGTCACGAGGCTAGGACTAGACTCTAGATAAAATTGTGCAGTTATATAATATATAGCAAAGGGAATAATAGGAAATAAACATGTAAAACTGGGGAGGAGAAACATGCTTTGGGGATAGCAAAATAAACAGAATCACCAAGAAATAATAATGAAATCAATTATTAAGCTACTAACATGGATAAGAATAGGTCAAAATAACTTTCAGTTTCAATACTCATCTCATTTCAGTCGTGCAACCTGATCCCGTTTCTCAATATCTCGTGGTAGGCATACCACCCCTCCCATTTCAATATCTTGTGGTAGGCATACCACCCACTCCCATTTCAATATATTGTGGTAGGTGTACCACCCGCTCCTATTTTAATCAATATCACGTGGTCGGCGTACCACCCGTTCCCAATTCACCAAATTTTGTGGTAGGCGTACCACCCTATTCCCTTTTTATCAAATCTTGTGGTAGGTGTATAACCCGCTCCCATTTTAATAAAATCTTGTGGTAGGTTACCACCCGCTCCCATTTTAATAAAATCTTGTAGTAGGTTACCACCCGCTCCCATTTCAATTAAATTTTGTGGTAGCCATACCACCCACTCCCATTTTAATCAAATTTTGCGGTAGGTGTACCACCTGCTCCCGTTTTAATCAAATCTTGTAGTAGGTGTACTTTTTCATGTAATCATATAATCACAAGAGGTCCCAGCAAGGGAATAAAGTAATATAATAACTTCCTGGCGAGGGAACAACAATATTGAAACAATCATCCCAGTAAGGTAGAATCAACTATAACCAACCTTAACTCAGTTTGATTAATGAAGATGCTCAATCATAAATAGGATCTACGAGGATAAACAAATCTTTGCTCGATATTATAGATCATTAGTTAAGGCATACATGGTGTAATTTAGGAATACAACAATTTTCAATTTAGGACTCACGGTCATGCTTGACACCAACGTATAGATACTCGTCACCATGCCTATACGTCGTACTCAACAAAGAGAAATTTGCCCATAAACCTCAATTCTGAATCCCTCAAGCTAAGGTTAGACCGAACACTTACCTCAATTCCTTGAATTCAACTCAAGCCTAAATTATAGCTTTACATCTTGATTCCATCCCTAATCCGCTCGAATCTAGTTATAAGTTACTTAATCAGATTAATTAATGCTAATGAATCAATCCCAATGCATGAAAATAAGTTTTACAAGGTTTTATCCCAAAAGGTCAAAATGCTCTCGGACCCACGTGGTTGAAACTCGAGGTTCGGACCAAAACCCAGTTACCCGTTCCCCCACGAATCCAAATATATGATTTGTTTTTGAATCAGACCTCAAGTTGAGGTCCAATTCATCAATTTTTAGAAAACCTAGGTTCTACCCAAAACACTCAATTTCCCCATGAAAAGCTTTTATTTGAAGTTGAAATCATGTTAAAAGATGTTAAGGAGTCAAGAAAGTGAGTTAGAAATCACTTACCAATCGTTTTGGGGAAGAAGAGTTGTTTGAAAAATCGCCTCTTATATTTTGGGGTTTTGAAAAGTGTAAAATGACTTAAATTCACGTGTATTAATACCTCTCTGAAGTTCCCTGTGTGGACAGCACAAAAGTACCATGACCGCAGAGACTTTCTGAAGACATGCGGATCATTGCCCAGTGCGGACCATACTAAGCCGATTGCGGCAGCACAACACCTACCGAGGACCGCGCAAAATCGACCGTGGCCGCACTGGCCCCATCGCGGTCGCACGTGATTTCTCGTGGGACGCGCAAGAGAGTTCAGAGACCAGTCAAAATTCCTGAATCTGCAACATCTGATCTTTTAAGTCTAAGGCATCGCGGATCCTATTTGAAACCCACCCGAGCCATCAAAACTCTAAACCAAATATATACACAACTTCAAAAATATCCTACAAATATATCCGTGTGATCAAATCACCAATATAACATCGTGAACACCGAATTGAACCTCGAGATCAACTATTTGCTAGAGTTTAAATGAGATGAACTATTTGTTTTGATCGTTATTACATTCTCTGCTTGCTGTGACAAATTTTAGCTTAAATGCCCAGGGTCTTGTTAGAGTAAATAGTATGTTCAACTTTAGTAGAAAAATAAATATGATGAGTGATTTTAATCCCTTTACTTTAACGCAATGAAATTGTATTTAGCCATTGTTTGAGACGAGTTTGTTCATAGTGTTGTTATTGTGAATTTAATGTTTAAAAGAAAGTTTTTCTTTCTTACAGTATTTCGTTTATATTATGACACTGGCTTTAGAAAATTTTAATATTTGAACTTTGGTTTTATTTAGAAAATATTTATAGCGTTCCCAAGTTTAATATCTTCGAAGTTATAACCCTTAAGTGGCCTTGATATGGTCTCATTATTAAGGAGTTAGAATAAAACGAGAACAACGTACTTTTATTTGCTTAATTAAGACTTACATTCATTTGAGTTTGTAATAATGTTTACTCCATTTGCTATACTGCTATGTTGTTGGAGGTTTAAAGATTCTATTTTACTTAATTATTATGAGTCTAATAAATATATTTTATTAACTAATAAATTGAAAAATATTTTATTTCCTTAAATATCTCATTAACTACTTTATGTGGTGTTTTTTACTTGAGTAAGGTCTCATTCCGTAGGTGCCTAGCTATTTGGTGTTAATAATTTATTTGCTTAATTATTTTTCGCACATTATTGATCTTTGAGATAATTGTGAAAAGATTAAATCAAAAATAAAAATGAGTTATTTAATTTTTGCTAAGGTTTTCGAGTGGATTCAGTAAAAACCTAAATTTTCTTAAAAGTTAATAACTCATAAACTTAATCAGTTTTAATAATATAAAATGCTAGCCAATTAGTAGGCGCGCTCTAATTCTACGGAATTGCTTGTGTAACGTGATGTTCAACATTCAATAATTTAATTCAACAAGGTCATACAATATTCGTTAGTTTTCTAGTTAATTTTTAATTTAATGAACTCTTTGTCAAACTCGCGGATTCGTTTGTGTAGCGTGATAATTGACTTTTTCATAAATTTCAAAATTAATTTCTTAGAATTTAGTAATTTTCCTCAAAAGTAATGATGTACTAATAATCCTTGTTAGGGCTGCAGATTCGCCTGCGTAGCGCGATTATGACAAAAATCAATAAAATTCATCTCGATCGCACATTCGCTTGCGTGGTGTGGTCAGGACAATTTTATTTAAATCATTCTATAATAATTTTAATAATACAAGTGAACATAGGTAAAACATTAAAATCAAATAAATCACAGTTTTATTCAAAATTAATCTAAGCCAAATGTGGTCAATAAAGTGACCATGCTAGAACCACGGGACTCGGGGAATGTTTTACACCTTCTCTTCGGTTAACAAAATTCCTTACCCGAACTTTGTTTTCGCAGACCGATAAAAAATATAGTCAAACCTTCCTTTGGCAAGGGATTCAAATAAAATGTGGCTTGAAACACACAAAAATCAATTTCAAGTGGCAACTTTGTAAACAAAATAATCCCTACTCAAGTTTGTCATTTTAATTGGAAAAACTCTTTCACCCAAATCCATTCATATCTCTATGTTACGGGGGTAGAAAAGGGAGTGACATATGTATTGGTTAAATATTATATGTGTTGAATATATATATATATATATATATATATATAAACATTGAACACCATTGTCATAGCTTATATCCGTAGTTCAGGTGTTTAGCCAACAATATTATTAGTAATTTTTATTAGAGCTGTCAATATGGACGGGACTGGTCTAATCCAGTACAACCCACATAGGCTTTAGCAAGTAACGGACCGGGCTGGACTTGTCCACTATTATGATGGGCCTTATAATGATCAGCTCACCCCAAATCTATGTGGGCTGCGGGCCCCCACATGCCGTCCTATCTTTTTTTAAAATGTAATTTTATTTATTTTGCTTTAAGTTAAAACTTAAAAAGATAAATATTTAAAAGCTAAAAAATCATATTGGAATTTTTTTAGAAAACTTAATACTTATATTGTTCAAATATATCACAATAAACACTAAAAAAGTAAAAGACAAGATTATATTTCATTCAAAAACAGTGAAAACTCAAAACAAACTATTCAAGAGAACGTCCATGACGTTTAACGCTTATGGGATATCCAACACATCATCTTCATCAATCACATATGAATCCACTAGTGAGAAGGTTGTCTTAACATTTTCACTTTCACTAACATTAACAATTTGTATGCAATTAGTTAGTTAAATATTAAAAATAATCAAATTTTAGAACTAATTAAGTTGTAAGATTTTGATCTTTTAATATGACGAGCTTAATAAACTTTATGCTTGGAATATTCTTCTTGATATTTTTTATGTCATATAATTTTAATTTTATATTGTACATAATTTAGATATATATTTTTATGAGACTTTTTCCTTCCTATACCATATATGAAACCGTATTACCAAAAATGTGCATAGTTTCATATTTATTCGTCATGTTTACCTTTTTTCTATAATTATTATACCATTCATTAAATACTAATTATTAGGAGCTGATTCCTTCCTAATTCCTTAGAATTGTCGTAGATGCCCTTCATCCCTGTTTTATTTTTTCTATGATGACCTTTTGAAGCTGGACATTAATACTGAACAATTACTTTATATTGACTTTATGAAACTGATCATTACAATCAACATCTCAGAACAGTTAACTTTATTTATATATTCATCATTTGTAACATTCTCTCTATATCTCTCTCTATTTCTCAATTGCAAATTTCAGTAATACAACGCAAATGAAAATAGAGCAGCAATTCCACCATTGACAGCCATTAAAAAGCTTGAAAGCTTTGAATTCAAATTTGGGCTTTCAAAAATCGTTACTTGTTTGGATTGTGTGTTGTTGAAAATAATCAGGAATATGATTGGAGTTTATACCTCAATTTTGAGGGGTATTGGTGAAGATTAGACTTGGTTTTGACTGAATTTCAGATTGAAACTCAAAGAAGAAGAAGACATATTGCAGAAATTGTAGATTATTTGTATTCTGATTTTAGATGCTTTATTTTCTGTTTTCACAAATAAAAAACAGCTAAAACTTCTACAAATCTTCTTAAAAATGCAATTATGTCAAAAATCCCAATTATACTACAATTGAATGGGAATTGGGATATAAAAATGCAATGTACCTAGTTTATAGATATTTTGTAGATAAATTATAGATTATTTGTATTCTAATTGTAGATGCTTTGTTTTGTGTTTTCACATATAAAAAAAACTATACGTTCTACAAATCGTATGCCAAAAATATAATTATATCAAAAATCCCAATTAAACTACAATCGAACGGAAATTGGGATACTAAAATTCAATATATCCAGTTTGTATTTTGTAGATGAATTATAGATTATTTGTATTTTGATTGTAGATGCATTGTTTTTTTTTTTTCATAAATCGAAAACGACCAAAATTTCTATAATATCTTCAAATTTAATCATATTTATGGCAGATAAATTATAGATTATTACACATATATAGGCACTAATTACGTGACCATCTCAACTACCCATAAAATTAAAGTTTGGAATCAGATTGCATAATCATGTTTATGGTCTTTCCAAAAGTAAAGATGTAAGGAAATACAGTTGGGTGACACTATCTTCCTCCAAGTTGATTTAAATTAGAATATTTTCTGGCATAAAATCTTTGTGCGTGTGCCATACACGAGCACGAATAAGGATATAGCAGAAATATGTTGTGAAAAGTAACTAGATTGTAAGGCTGTATTTTGTTCCGGTTCGGGCCGGGGACCGGATTGGACCGCGGTCCTGGCGGGCCTACCGGTCTTGCTAGGCCGGTCATGGCGGTCCGGTCCTGTTGTTCCCAAAAGACCGTGACGGGCCGGTCTCACATCTCGAACCGTTAGGCCCTGGACCGCCAGGCCCGGGACCGGCTGGCGGGCCTGGACCGGTCTTGGCGGTCCTGAGCCGGTCCTGGCGGGCCAATGGCTATTTTTTTTTTTGAATTATATTTTTTAAAATTCAGTAACGGCTCTTTACAAAAAGTAGCCGTTTGGAAGTTTGAAAAATAGCTATTTGGCCCCCAAATTTTATATAATTACACTTTTTTCCATTTCTCAACTATAAATACCCCATCATTCTTTCATTTTTATTCACCAATTCATCAATATCTCTCAAGCTCTCTTTCAATCTTTCTACTACAAGTGCTTAATTTATTGTTGAAAAATCGTGAACAATTGTGAAGTTGTTGAATTGAAGTTTTCAAGTGCTCAAGTTTAATGATTTTCAATTTCAAGAAGTTGTTCGGCAATCCGGTAAACTCGTTTTAACTCTTACGTGCTAATAATATATTTTTGTGCTTTCTAGTTTGCATAATTCTAATTAGTATGGCATTTTCTTTGAAAAAAATATTCGGTAAGGAAAAGGTAAAACCGGTGAAAGTAGTGGCCATATACTACCCTTCCCCCGGCTCCCCGACCTAAAAAAGATAAGCAAGTTGAAAGTAGTAGCAACCTAGACGTCCT
Organism: Nicotiana benthamiana; assembly: GCA_034376525.1. Taxonomy (NCBI): domain Eukaryota; kingdom Viridiplantae; phylum Streptophyta; class Magnoliopsida; order Solanales; family Solanaceae; genus Nicotiana; species Nicotiana benthamiana. The sequence continues at coordinate 9,161,373 of CM067326.1, forward strand.
AATCCGCCTCCCGTAATGCTTGATAGTGATCACCCTTGTTTTCAATTTACCGATAGTGAATTTCTACATGATGTTGCAGTAGGTGATAGATTAGATGATGATATTATGAATGCTCTTTATCCTAATGAACCTATCTCAGAGGAAAATGAGGATGATGATGATGAAACCCAAGCACCAGATTTAGATGATACACCTACAAGTCCTGCTCATAACTTAGGTAATGAACCGGCACACCCACTTGTACAAACTCCCACTTTTAGTAGACAACCTAATAAACGTCAAGAAACATTATTAGTTTGGCATTTGTTTACTCAAGTAAGAGAGCACGACAAGGCTAAGTGTAAAACTTGTGGGAAATTACTTGTTCATAGGTATACTGGAGACTGTAGCGACACGGGTAGTTTGACTAGGCATATAAAATTACACCCTAGAGATAGGGCTAGATTTTTCCAAATGCAAGCGCAACAAGAGGGGGGGACAAGTGTAGATTCTCAAGTTAACCCTAGTACTGGTTCAAATCTAGTTCAACCAGGAATTAACACTGTCACGGGAGGTATTTTATATTACGATCCAAATAAGGATCGTGAAGAATTAGCGAAAATGATTACTGTTATGAGCTTGCGTTATACTTTTGCTTCTAATCCTAATTGGATTCATTATATTAGAAGAGTCTTTAATCCTACTTATAAAGGTTGGCCTCGCGTAACAGATAAGGCCGATATTTATAAATTCAAGCATGAATATGAACAATATTTGCGCTATTTATTTACTCATATACCTAATTGTATTTCTATTACAACTGATATTGGTAGAAGTAATAATGACTGTGATTATCTAACTGTAACAAGTCATTGGATAGATGAAGACTGGACAATGCAAAAATGCATAATTGCATGTAGAATAATTAATTCACGGCACACGGGTAGGTTTATAGCAAACACTGTTTCAGATATATGTAGATATTTTTGCTTTAGTGATAAAATAATGGCAATTTCTATGGATAATGCTTCTAGCAACACTAGTGCAATAGGCATTCTAACACAAACCCTTAATCCTGCATTTAGTAATATTTTCCATGTTAGATGTATTTGTCATATTTATCATTTAATTGTTGGTGATGGTATGCGAATATTAAACATAGAAATTGAAAAGGTGAGAATGGCTCTTAATTGGATATTTTATTCAACCGTAGAACTAGACTTAGAGAGTATTTTAAAATATGTGACGAATATGGCCTTAGAGAAAGAAAGGTTCTTAAACCTTGCCCGACTAAGTGGAATTACATGTACGAATGTTTAGTAGTAGCGTATGAATATAGAAACCCAATTAATGCTATGTTTAATTCTCGGGTAGGTGGTGAGGATGATAATGAAATGCTAATTACCAAGATTGGACTAATGTTAAAATTCTTTTAGATTCTTTAGAACATTTTCAAGCGGCTACAAATGCTTTTTCTGGACAATATTATCTGACTGCAATAAATGAAATGAAACAAAAGTTTAAAAAATATTTTTTTCCAATCCATCCTATTTTTTGTGTAGGTGCTATGTTAAATCCAACAATGAAATTAGGAGGTCCTCACTTTTGGTATTCTAATATTTATAAAGCTTTAGATCTTTCAGAAGACGAAATTGCTACACTTGCTGATGCGAAAGCTCAATTAAAATTAATGCTCAAAGTGTTTATAATGCTTATAAACAGGCGTTAGAGCATGCTAGGCCAAATATTCCAACCCTACTTCGTCTACATCACAATCGTCTAAAAGAGCTGCTGGCTTAACAGCTCTTAAATCGTGGACGGAGTTCCGGGGTTTTCAAGGTAATAATTTTGATAAAATTTCCCATCTAAATGAGCTTCAAGTTTACTTGTCACAGGGGCTAGAAAAGGAGAATCTAGACGGCTCTTTCGACCTTTTGGAATGGTGGAAGTCAAGGAAAAAGTATTTTCCCGTTCTTTCAAGGATGGCTCGGGATGTTTTGTCAATTCAAGCGTCAACTGTTGCATCAGAGAGCGCTTTCAGTCAAGCAATACTACAAATCGGTGATCACAGAGCATCGATGCGGGAGAGCTTGGAAAAATCAGTGTTTTTTACATATTGGATCCGCGCAGAAAGAAGGAACTTTGGCATAACAGAATCACAACCGGCAATAGATGAGGCATATGAAGAAATGATAGCAGAACTTGCTGAGGAATCGGCTTCACCCGGAAGTGGTGATGAACAAGCTTCATTTCCACCACCGCCAACACAACCTCCTCCCAACCTTGACGGATTTATGAGATTTGTTAGAAATACAACATAAATTATGATGTAACTTGTACATTGGCACGTCTTCTTTTAGTTTTTTTTCCTATTAATGGTGGTATTAGTACCTTGTTGTGCATATTCCATTGGGGGAAGGAAGACTAAGAAAGATATGCCATTTTGGTCAATAAATATGCTCTTTATCATATCCTTGAATATCTTTTTTCTCAATATTTCTTTATCTTTACTTCGATATCAATCCTTGAATATTTATATAACGTAAAATATATAACATACAACACAATATACTAGTTACAACATTCTTTTATATACATTATATACAATATATACTAATTATTACAACACAATATATACATAACATATATCCATATATACATAACATACAATATATATTAATTACTACAACACACTATATACATAATATACAATATATACTACTTACTACAACACACATATACATAATATACAATATATACTGATTACTACAACACATTATATACATAACATATATCCATATATACATAACATACAATATATACTACTTACTACAACACACTATATACATAATATACAATATATACTAATTACTACAACACATTATATACATAACATATATCCATATATACATAACATACAATATATATTAATTACTACAACACAATATACACATAACATAAATATCCGTATATACATAACATACAATATATACTAATTACTACAATACAATATATACATAATATACAATATATACTAATTACTACAACACAAGATATACTATACTAATAACTTAGTACACCATATAAAATATATTCTACACTATACTAATGACTACTATACAAGATATTGACTTAAAAAGTAAAAAACAAAAACTCGTCAGGCCCATTAGGCCCGCCAGGCCCGGCCCACCAGGCCCAGGACCGCAGTGTGCTTAGGCCCGTAACGGGCCCGGGACCGCCAGGCACGCCAGGCCCGGCACACCAAGCCCGGGACCGTGAGGCCCGGCCCGTGAGGCCCCTTTAGGCCCGGGCCCGTGACAGCATACAGCCTTACTAGATTGCTTTTCAAAAGTACATTTAACGTCGGTGTGGCCATTAATTAGAATTGAATTGGCGAGTGCAACAGAGATTTGCTGATTAAAAAGGTTAACAGTTTAATCTCTGATATAGAATTAGTAATTTGATATACTAAATGTAAATAAGTTAGACTTTAAATATTAAGAGCAATAAAATTTTTATGTGGCATAGAAATGTAAAAATTCCTATTTTTATTAAGCCCATGGGCCAACCCAACCCGACCTCAATCTAATTTCATTGGCCATGGGCTTTTCCGGGCTGGGCTTACAAACTTCGAAATCGGTTCCAATAATTTTAACCTCTTGTGTGATTTTAAGATGTAATATGAAGTTGTTGGAGTTGATCTTTTTATTTTATTGAGTTAATCAATTTTAATACAATAAAAAATTATGTATCTAACAAGAACCAAAAAAAGGAAAAAAGCTACAAAGAAATTAACCAGTCCCCTGGTAAAACAAAAGAGAACATTGAAGGAAAGATTATTTGTGAAACATGATAAGCCCTATCAAGCATGAATCCTTAAACAAATTGTTAACAGTTCCAAAACCTCTATGCACCATACTTTTTTGCAGGCCCTAATAAAGTTGACATTCCTAAAGGTCCACATTTTCTTAGTTATAACTTATGTGCTATCTAGAAAGGCACCTGTCGATGAGGAGAAAATTAAACCATTGGTTGACATAGTTCAACTTAATTTTCAAAGATTCTTTGTCTATGTGCGCGGTGGCTCATGAAATGACTATGCCGCAGTTACTAGAATGGTTGAATATTTAACAGTATTTGTCAAGGCAGTCTCTAAAAAGTTGTGTGAATTGGGGAACCCATTAATCAAGAGGACATATTATGGAGTGACGGCCACCAAACCATGCATGTCTCTTCATCATCTTGTTTTTAATAATTAGACCAATTTGTGCGGACCTTAACTATTTATCCAAAATATTGGGCAAATAATTTTATTTTGTTATAAATAGAGAGATTCTACACTTCTATTTAAGGTGAATGTCTTTAATTAGAGAAATTCTAGAGTCCTATTATTGGTAGCTAGATCATCCCACTCCCTATAAATAAAGGGGTCTTCTACCATTGTAATACATCCCTAACAATCTCTAAGTATCAATAAGAATACTTCTCTCTCTCTATTCTCTCTATTGCTCTTGTTCTTGCATTATTGTTCTTGTCTTTATATTATTTCATAACACGTTATCAGCACGAGATTCTACCGTCTCAAGAACCATCCTCGAAAAATCTAAGGTATTTCCCTCTTCCTAATTTAATTTTCGATTATGTCTGACATTACGAAAAGAAAGTTCGTTGCCCTTGAAAGTTCGGGCAAGAACTATATGACATGGGTGTTGGATGCTGAAATCCACTTAGATACTATGGGTCTCGGAGACACCATCAAAGATAGAGAAAAAGCATCCACCCAAGACTGTGCGAAGGCCTTGATTTTCTTGCGCCATCACCTTGATGAAGGTTTGAAGATTGAATATCTCACCGTCAAGGATCCACTCATCTTGTGGAACGGATTAAAGGAGAGATATGACAACCTGAAGTTGGTCACTCTGCCACAAGCACGATATGATTGGGCTCACCTGAGGCTCCAGGACTTTAAGTCCGTTTCTGAATATAATTCTGCAATGTTCAGAATTACTTCTAAATTGAAGCTATGCGGAGATAAAATCTCCGATTATGATATGCTTGAGAAAACGTTTACAACGTTTCATGCCTCCAATATGGTACTGCAACAACAGTACAGAGAGAAAGGCTTTACAAAGTACTCTGAACTGATTTCTCTTCTACTAGTGGCTGAGCGAAATAATGACCTGCTCATGAGAAATCACGAAAATCGACCCACTGGGTCTACACCACTGCCTGAAGCAGATAAGGTGCACTCTCATTATGCCAAACATGAAAAGGGCCATGGTCATGGTCGTAAACGGGGTCATAGCCAGGGACGTAGACAAGGAAGAAATTCCAATGAAGTCTGTCAACCCCCAAGGAGAGATAACCGCCGAAAGCAGAAACGGGGTCATGAAGATCCTAAGGCAAATGATTCAGAAACTATATGTTATCGTTGCGGTGGGAAAGGGCACTGGTCAAAGACTTGCCGTATACCAAGACACTTGGTTGATCTTTATCAAGCATCTCGAAAGAGAAAAGGCCCTGAAACAAATTTTGTCTATGACGACGATGAGGACATCACCCACCTGGATGTGGCAGACTTCTTTGAGCAACCCGAGGGGAAAATAGACCACCTAATCGGTGATGGGTCCGTGATGAAAGAAGATGGAGTTATTTGATTTTGTTCTACTTATTTGTATTAGTTAGTGAATAAACTAATAGTCATTAGTATTAGCTCGTATTAGTTAGTTCATGATGCAATGTGAGTAGTTCTTTAGAATGTCTTCAATATGCTCAAATATCAATAATATATTTTTTCCAGTAGGGGTAATCGACTAGCCTGAAAAACTAGTCGATTATCTAATATTTTCGCATTAAAGCTGAAAAACAATTGATCGACAATCGATTGTCTATGTCTAACAATCGATTGTCGTTAAGACAGTGTAATCTGGAAATTTTCAAAAATCATCCACAATCGATTGTCTATGTCTAACAATCGATTGTCGTTAAGACAGTGTAATCTGAAAATTTTCAAAATAGCCAACAATCGATTGTCTATACTTAACAATCGATTGTCTTAAAACAGTGATCTGGAATTTTTCAAAATAGCCAACAATCGATTGTCTATACTTAACAATCGATTGTCTTAAAACAGTGCTGGAATTTTTCAAAATAGCCAACAATCGATTGTCTATACTTAACAATCGATTGTCTTAAAACAGTGCTCTGGAATTTTTCAAAATAGCCAACAATCGATTGTCTATATTTAACAATCGATTGTCTTAAGACAGTGATCTGAAGTTTTTCAAAATAACAAATAATCGATTGTGTGTGTTCAACAATCGATTGTCAATGTTCAACAATCGATTGTTTGTGTCTAACAATCGATTGTTTGAAGAAAATGCTTAAACTGAAATTTTCAAACTGCAAAGTAATCAATTATGGATAACATATCTGATTTTGTTAGTCAACTGTTAGCAGCAGATTTTGAAAATATTATGTGACACAAACGAATTGAACTTGTTTATTCTTATGTTCGTGTATCTTTTTTGTATGTCAAACTATGGGTTAGCAAATATGGATATCTCACAAAGCGAACTTGGATCAACGTCCAACTGTAAAAGTATTTGCCTAGTTGATTCATGTACTACACATACAATACTCAAAGAAAAGAAATATTTCTCTCAACTAAATATGTGTAAGGCAAACGTTACTACAATCTCTGGAAGTAGTAAATTGATTGAAGGCTCCGGAAGAGCAATTGTAACTCTGCCCAAAGGCACGACGTTAATCATAGAGAATGCAATGTTCTCCTCCAAGTCTAAGAGAAACTTGTTGAGTTTTAAAGATGTACGCCGGAATGGCTATCATATTGAGACAACGGATGAAGATAATCTTGAATATCTCGTCATCACAAAGAATGTCTCCGGCCAAAAGAGGGTTATTGAGAAATTCCCGTCTTTATCTTGTGGCCTGTATTGGACAAGAATTAGTTCAATTGAGGCACATTCAACAGTAAACCAAAGGGTTACTGATTCCAATACCTTTGTACTTTGGCATGATCGATTGGGACACCCAGGATCGATCATGATGAGACGGATTATAGAAAGCTCATATGGGCATCCGTTAAAGAATTTCAAAATTCTTTCAAATAATGAATATCCTTGCACTTCGTGTTATCAAGGCAAGTTGATTATCAGGCCATCACCAACAAAGGTTGGGACTGAGTCACCCACGTTTCTGGAACGTATACAAGGGGACATTTGTGGACCTATTCACCCACCTAGTGGGTCTTTTAGGTATTTCATGGTCTTGATAGACGCATCCTGTAGATGGTCTCATGTGTGCCTATTGTCATCACGCAACCTTGCGTTTGCGAAATTAATGGCACAAATAGTTCGACTACGAGCACAATTTCCAGATAATCTAATCAAGTCCATTAGACTGGATAATGTTGCTGAGTTTACATCCCAAGCATTTAATGATTATTGCTTATCAATCGGGATAAAAGTTGAACATTCTGTAGCTCATGTTCACACTCAAAACGGTCTTGCATAATCGTTAATTAAACGCCTGCAGTTGATTGCAAGGCCATTACTTATGAGAACGAGGCTGCCCACTTCGGTATGGGGTCACGCCATCTTACATGCAGCAATGCTAATTCGTCTCAGACCGACGAATTACCACAAGTATTCCCGTTGCAATTGGTTTTGGGTCATGAACCCAATATATCCCATTTAAGAATTTTTGGATGCGCAGTATATGTGCCTATAGCACCGCCATCCCGCACCAAAATGGGTCCGCAAAGAAGGTTTGGAATATATGTTGGGTTTGAATCGCCCTCCATCATTCGCTACCTCGAAACATTGACAGGCGACGTATTTACTGCACGATTTGCAGACTGTCGATTCGATGAGACACTTTTCCCAAAATTAGGGGGAGAAGTTGGTGAAACCAAACGGGAAATTTTGTGGAAAAATGCATCATTATCTCATCTTGATCCACATACCTCTATTTGTGAAAGAGAGGTACAAAAGATTATCTATTTGCAAAGAATAGCAAATCAAATGCCTGACGCATTTACGGACTTGAAGAGGATAACGAAATCCCACATTCCCGCGGAAAATGTTCCAATCCGTATTGATGTCCTTGTTGGACAATCATCTAGTGTCATAACCAATGAGTCAAATGCACGCCTGAAGCGTGGCAGACCATTAGGTTCCAAAGATCGAAATCCTAGAAAGAGGAAAAAGAATGATCAAAATGACACCACGAAAGAATCTCACGATTTAACAAATTCTGAGATTCATGAAGAATCCATTGAGCCCGAGACTCTGGAAAATACGGAACTATCCCTAAATCCAATTAATATTGAGGCAAATATTAATCGAGTGGATATTGTGGTGGATAATGCCTTTGCTTATAATGTAGCATCTAGCATTATGAAAGAATGTGAGGATCTCGAACCTCAATCTGTTGAAGAATGTCGAAAAAGACAGGATTGGCCAAAGTGGCAAGAAGCAATTCAATCAGAATTGAATTCGCTGGCAAAACGTGAAGTTTTTGGCCCTATAGTTGAAACACCTAATGGTGTTAAGCCTGTCGGCTATAAATGGGTCTTTGTACGCAAAAGAAATGAGAAAAACGAGGTACAAAGATATAAGGCACGCCTTGTTGCACAAGGTTTTTCTCAAAGGCCTGGTGTCGATTATGAAGAGACATATTCGCCTGTAATGGATGCGATAACCTTTCGTTATCTCATAAGTTTTGCTGTCCATAAAAAGCTTGACATGCACTTAATGGATGTGGTTACTGCCTCTCTTTATGGCTCACTTGATAATGAGATATACATGAAAATTCCCGATGGACTCAAGATGCCAAACGCGCATAATTCAAAATCTCGGGAAATGTTCTCAATTAAATTGCAAAGATCCTTGTATGGTCTAAAGCAATCTGGACGAATGTGGTATAATCGTCTTAGTGAGTACTTGTTAAAAGAAGGCTATATAAATGACGCCATTTGCCCGTGTGTTTTTATTAAGAAAACAACATCGGAATTTGTTGTACTTGCCGTATATGTCGATGACATAAACCTTATTGGAACCCCTATAGAACTCCAAAAGGCAATTGATTATCTAAAGGATGAATTCGAGATGAAAGATCTCGGAAAGACTAAACTATGTCTTGGTTTGCAAATTGAATATTTGGCAAACGGAATTTTTGTTCATCAATCTACCTATACAGAAAAGGTACTGAAACGGTTTTACATGGATGAAGCACATCCTTTAAGTACACCGATGGTTGTTCGATCACCTGATGTAAACAAAGATCCATTCCGACCACAAGAAAGGAATGAAGAGCTACTTGGTCCTGAAGTACCATATCTTAGCGCAATTGGCGCACTAATGTATCTTGCAAATACTACAAGACCTGACATATCCTTTTCAGTTAATGTCTTAGCAAGATTTAGCTCGGCTCCTACGAGGAGACATTGGAATGGGATCAAACACATATTGCGGTACCTAAAGGGAACTACCGATATGGGCTTATTTTATGGCAAGAATTGTAGCCCGGAACTTGTTGGTTATGCTGATGCTGGATATTTGTCCGACCCACACAAGGCTCGATCTCAAACGGGTTATGTGTTTACCTGTGGAGAAACCGCCATATCTTGGCGATCGACTAAGCAATCAATTGTGGCTACTTCATCTAATCATGCCGAGATAATTGCTATTCATGAAGCAAGTCGGGAGTGTGTGTGGTTGAGGTCTATAATACATCATATCCAAGACAAATGTGGTTTGAAGTGTGATAAACTACCCACAACTTTGTAAGAAGACAATGCAGCATGTATAGCTCAATTGAAGGGAGGATTCATAAAAGGAGATAGAACGAAGCATATTTCACCAAAGTTATTCTTCACACATGATCTTCAAAAGAATGGTGATATCAATGTTCAACAGATTCGTTCAAGCAACAATATGGCTGATTTGTTCACAAAATCTCTACCAAAGTCAACCTTCAAGAAGCTAGTTCACAAGATCGGGATGCGAAGACTTAAGGACATAAATTGATGTTCTTATCAGAGGGAGTTAATGCGCGTTGCACTCTTTTTCCCTTACAAGGCTTTGTCCCACCGGGTTTTCCTTGTGAGGTTTTTAACGAGGCAACCAATAGGCGCATATTCAAACATGTGTACTCTTTTTCCTTACTTTAATTTTTCCTATTGGGTTTTGTTTTAAGGTTTTAACGAGGCACATCATTGAATAGACATTCAAGGGGGAGTGTTATAAATAGAGAGATTCTACACTTCTATTTAAGGTGAATGTCTTTAATTAGAGAGATTCTAGAGTCCTATTATTGGTAGCTAGATCATCCCACTCCCTATAAATAAAGGGGTCTTCTACCATTGTAATACATCCCTAAGTATCAATAAGAATACTTCTCTCTCTCTATTCTCTCTATTGCTCTTGTTCTTGCATTATTGTTCTTGTCTTTATATTATTTCATAACATATTTATTAAAATTTGAGAAGATATTATTTAATATTTGTTTGCCCCCGCTAAAATTTTAACCCTAGGCTTAAATAGTAGTCCTTAAGCAATGTCTCTTAATAGACTCTGTTAACAATTTAAACTCCATTACGCTTTAAACAATATTTTTTTAACAAGAAAGGAGTTTTATTATTGTTAAAAATGAAATTATTTATGTGGATCCAACTATGCCAAAGTGTGAAAGGCAGGATATCTGCCTTTGTTTGATATCTGTTAAAAGAGGATTTTGTTTGGCAAAGAGTTTTTAACCAGTTGTACATAGTGAGGTCAATGTGGGATTGATTTGGGTATTTGTAGAAACTTCCCAGTTGATCCCAAATAGGTCTTGAGTGAAGGCAATTGAAGAACATGTGTTCCATATCTTCTTCTTCATTTTGACAGATGTTGCAAATCCCGGAGGCAGTGATGTTTCTATTAAAAAATATTTTGGATGCGGGGTGTTTATTGTGGGAAACCGTCCATAAAAAATTTAATTTTGTCTAAATTAACTAGCTTCTATAACCAAGGGAAGTTTGTTAGGTTTCCTTCTTCTTTCGACTGGGTCGCAACAAATTTGTAGGAATCCTTTATAGAGAAAGACCCATTAGATCCTTCCACCCATGTAAATTTGTCAACTGCCGGCTCGCTTTGTTTTGTATAGGTGCTAAAAAAAATTTGTTAATATTTTCTGGAAGCTCGAAGGAGAGGTTGTTGATGTTAAAAGATCCCTCTTCTAGGATGGAACTTAGAAGGAGATTTTTGTTATTGAGTGGTAAGGCCCCTGTATGATGGATCTTAGAGGGCCTGAGTCCATGATCCAAGCATCATGCCATAGGTTTATGGAATCCATATTACCTACTTCCCAATGGATATTTTTTTCACAGACTTCCCCTCTAATACAGATATTTTTCAAATGTAGGTTCCTCCTTTTTTTTCTAGTTAATTCCATGTGGTGGAGTCCTTGTTGATGCTATATCTACTCTGCAGGATTTTTACCCATAGAGATTATTTTTCTCTTGCAAATCTTCATGCCAGGATCACATTTAAAGATTGGTTTTTCAATCTGGATTTGTATAGCCCCAGATCATCTTCCTTATTATCCCTACTCAATGTGTTCCAATTAATAAGATGAAATTTTCTTTTTTCGGAAGTGCTCCCCCACATGAAATTTCTTTAGATGGTGTCGATATTTTTAAAGGTAGCTTTTAGGAGGTTGTAAATTTGCATAACATGGTTAGGATTGCTGCTAGGGTGATTTTATTGGGGTAATTCTTCTTGCTATAGTTAGGAGGTTTATTTTCCAGCCCTATAGCCTACTGTTTAGTTGATCAATGATATGTTGGAAGTCTTTTTTAGATGGACTTGAGTTCTGGATTGGAATTCCCAGGTATTTTCCTACTTCATTTGAGGATCTCATGGATAAGCATTGGCTGATGCATTCCTTGTTTCTGGAGGAGGTATTTTTGGAGAAGATAACTCTTGATTTTAAAAATTAATGGATTGGCCTGAATAGTTGCATAATTTATTAAGGGTGTCTATTATTGAGTTGCAAGTTTTTGGTTGGCTTCTGCCATTAATATTAGATCATCTGCAAAGAATATGTGTGATAATTGTGCTCCCTTGTTAGACATTTTTATGAAGATCCAATTGCAGCAGTCAATTTGATGATGGATAAGCGTGGACAACAGTTCCGTACAGATTAGGAACAAGTAGGGGGATAGGTGTTCCTCTTGCCTAATCCCCCTTATGGGTTAAAGAAGCCTGTGCTAGACCTGTTTATCAGGATGAAGGTTAAAGTGGTAGAGATACAGGACATGATTAGGTCTATTAGGTCTATTAGGTCTTTGGGAAAATTTCAAGAGGTTAGTGAGAGCCTTACGAAGGACCATTCTATTTTGTCGAAATTTTTTTCCAGATATGTTTAATTAATGTTTTCCCTTTATTTCCCATAGTTCTATTAAAGTAGTTCATTACTTCTTTGATAATGATGAAATTATGAGAGACCCTTCTCCCTTTTTAGGAAGCTTGTTTGGGTAGGGTGTATGACCTTTGGGAGGAGCGGTTTGATTCTATTAACTATTATTTTCGTAATGATTTTGTAGGCAGTGTTACATAGGCTTATAGGTCTAAATTATTTTATAGTCTTTGTATTCTAACATTTTGGAATTAAATAAATGTAGGTTTTGCTCATTTCCTCCACCATTTTTTTATTTCTAAAGGTTTCCTTACAGAAATGGATTAAGGAATTATTCGTTTTGTTCCAAAACTTTTGGTAGAAGAAAGAGTGGAGACCATCCGGTCCTGGAGCTTTGTATGATTTAAATGAGAAAAAAACTTATTTAATTTTCAGGATAATAGGTTCCAAGATTATGTCAGGTTAGTCATTGCTAGCGAGAGTAGCGTAGTAGGACATTGGCGTTTGATTTAGAGGAGAGAGATCCTGGCTGGTGGTAAAAAGTTTCTTGAAAATATCAATAATTAATGGAATGATCTCTTTTTATTCGTAAAGGTACTTACCTCACTCATCTCTTAGGATAAGGATTTTATTCTTTAAAAATTTAGTATTTGTGTTACCCTCATTTAGCCATTGTTTTCTTGATTTGAGCTTCGAGAAGTCCTCATCTAGTTTTAGAAGCCCATTATGGTATTCAGTTAAAGAGGATTCAAGGTCTCTTAGGAATTGACTCGTAATATATTTAGGAGAATTTTGAATTTCGTTAAGCCTAGTAATGGTGACATTTTTTTATGGAAAATATTTCCAAAGGTATTAATATTCTAGGTTTTTTTTACATCTTTTGTGAAATTTTCAATAGCCATTAGAAGAGAGTCATGACTGTTCCAATTGTCTTCTACTAGATTTTTAAAGAAAGGGTGGTATATCCACATTGATTCCATTCTAAAGACTTTATTTTTGTGAAGCATAATTTTCTTTATGTCTAGTTTAATAAGGCAGTGGTCCGAGTAAACCCTGGTTAGGTGGGTTACTTGGGCTTCTGGGTAGAGATTAATCCAGTTTGGATGGCCATGTATCTGTCCAACCTTTCTATTATTATTAATTTTAATTTTTTCCTCTTATTTGACCAAGTGTACTTAACACCCTTAAACCCTAGGTCCAGGATCCTATAGTAGTCAATACAATTGATAAAATTTGAAACCCTACAGTTATTAACGGGCAATCTTCCAAATTTTTTATTTTCCTCTGTCACTTCATTAAAGTCTCCAGTGACTAACTAGGGCCCTTAAAGGAGTTTGCTACTATTTTTAGGTTATTCCACATAATATTTTTTTCATCTATTAAATAGCTAGCATAAATAACTGTTAAAAGTCATTGGTGTGGAGAATCTTTTACCTTTATCATGGCGTGGATTTCCTGATCAGTTCTTGCAACTTGATCAAGTGTCACCTCTTTTTCATTCCACATCATAATCATCCCTCCCGAGTTGCCTTGAGCTACGACTTGGGTCATTTTTATGAAGCCAAAGTCATCAACAATAGCTTGGTGGTCCGCTAACTTTGTGTCCAATAAGGCTACCAAAAAAGGTCTGTTGCAATCTAACATTGATCTAAAGATCCTTCTGAATGCTTCATTTCCCGCTCCCCTGCACTTCATAATTATGACACTCATTGATCTATTTAGGGTTTGAGGTGCTTCCTCCTGCTCCTGTCGTGGGTTTGCTTTGAGTGAGCTCCCTCATGCCCTGTTGTCTTGGCTCGTCCAGTGATGCTCGTACAGAGTTGGGATTATCACTGCCCCGTACTTGTAGATTGTCAAAGGGCTTTGAAGAACTCGTATATTGATCGAGAATTTCCTTAAGTCTTGTGGGCCACGTAATATGTACCTTTTTATATTTTTTTCCTTCAACACCAGCGTCTTTCGGTCCCTTATCATGCCTTACTCCACTCGTCTTCCTGTTGATGATCCTTTCTCTTCTTCCCCCTTTTCCATCTGTGTTACCGCAAGTGGAGGGGCATTGTTTTTGTTTCTGCTGGAGCTAGGGTTTGAGTTGCCCTTGCTTGTGTTTGGTTTGTATTCAGTGTTGGATTGCTTGGGTTGCTGACATGGTGTACTACTTGGTGTTGGTGGTTGAATGTTTGGTTCGGGGAAATGGTTTCTTGAGATAAGGAAAGTTGCATGCTGAGGCCTATTAGGGCTGAAGAGGTTGGCCTTGGTTGTCTGCTCTATAGTGTTGGATAGATCCCCAAGGTGAGATGATTGATTAGAGCGGGCATCTGGTTGTTGAACATGGCCAACCAAGGGTGGTTTGCTGTGTTGTCCATCCCTATTCTCGAACGCTCCGTCACTATCTGAGCAACGTAGCTCGGATTCTCTAGTTGGATTGTGATATCTTGACCCTCCAACTGCAGATTCATGCTTAGGGAGAAGCATGTCAGCCTCTACTCTAGCCATGATTGTGGAACATTGTTCAATGGCAGTAATGGTGTTGTGTAGATTGGATCGGGTGATTTCATGGGTAGATATTGTGCATCGAATGTCGTTCTTTGTTGTTAACTCATCCAAACATTCCTTCTTTTTGTGTGGTGTCTTCTTTGGTAGTTGGTGGAGTGAAACCTGCCATGTTGTTGTTTGTTTCTCTTTGGCATATTGGAGTTGGTATCTTTGGGTGATGGGAGCTCGTTGGAGTTGTTAGAAATAGGGTTCAATTTGTGGTACATGGGTGTGATATACATGGTTGATGGGACTTTGTTTGTTTCAGCTTTTTGGTTCGAGATGATTGCTTCAATTGTTTTTGTTGGGATGCTTTTTGACATGATATCATGTGAATTGATGTCTACTTTTGGGGGGGGGGGGGGTGACGATTTGGTTTATGGGGATTGTAATTACCAATTTATGTTGATGGGGCTTTGTCTAAGGTAAGGGGAGGGTCGAGTTGTTAGTTTTGGTTAAGTTTAGGGTTTAATCGGCAGGTTTTGGTATTGTCTCTAGGTTTTCTGGGGATTGTCCGCTAGTTTTTGAGTGTGAGTCTTTGCCTTTGTTGGTTCCAGAGGATGTGGGTTCTTGGGTATTAAATTGGGGCATTAATTGCGTTAGGGTGTGGTTTCATGATTTAGGGGAATAATTATTGTCCACTGTACTTTTGTACGAGGGATTTGTTTGATTGGTGTTGCAACAAGGACTTCCTAGGGTTTTAAGAGGTTGGTTATTGTTGCTCTTTTTATTAAGGGGTTGGGCAGCGACCGCTGTGTTACCATTGATTTCCTTTTGAACTCTTGTTTCTGGTTTTGTCTTAGTGTGGTACAGCAGGTTTTGATTCATCGATTTGGGTCCTTTAACTATAATTTGAGCGATGCATGTTTAGTGTTGATGGATCATTCAGGCCGGCATTAGCCGTGGCCTGAGTTTTTTTTTAATTTTTTCTGGTGTGTTGCAATTGTCCATTGGTCAATCTCTTTGGTTAGGGTATCAATTTCCATGGTCTTTCTATTGTTGTTGATAGTTTTTGCTTCAGTAATAGGCGTCGCATTAGGACGATTGTTTGAATTATGTCCCAGTCTTCCACATGATTCACATAGAAGTTTGAACCCTTTGTAAGCTATTTTTTGGTAATGGTTTCCTATGACGATGATATATGTTTTCAGGGGCTTCTCTATAGGTGTTAGGATGCATACCCTTGCATATTTTCCTCTAGTGGTTGAGGATGTGCAGGCATCGACCCTAAGAAGTTTGTCCTAGTTTATTTCTTATCTTTTGGAGGATCTCATAGTTATAGAACTCCGTTGGGTGCTCTGGTAATCTAGCCCACAAAGCTGAGAAGTTTAGTGATGTTGCTGAGGCGATGAACCTGGGTTCCCATTTCCTTAATGCGAGGAATTGGTTTTCGATGAACCAAGGTCCCCCGTGCAGTGCCTTATCATAATTTTCTGGTTTAGTGAATTTTATGAGATAGTAATCATGCCCAAGGTCAATCAATATTAGGTGCTCAGTAGGTCTCCATATAGCATGTATTTTTTGTTGAAGGAATTGGTTAATTACTCGTCTGCCGAAGATTTTGATTATTAAAGAGTTTTCCTAATTTCTGTATATTCTTTCCTTATCCTCTGAAATAATGGGCATGAAATTGTCCGAGCCAAAAATATTTTCAATTTCGTCCCACGTGTCAAAACCTAGGATGGATTTCTGCACTGCTATTTCGTTTCTGGTTTGAATGATTTCTATGTTTTGTTGCAGTTTGTTTAAGAAGGAAGCTTTTTGATCTTGTTTGTTATCATTTTGTTTTGGGGGTTTTTTCGATCTCCCATTGATTGGGTGTTCAAGTATTGGTGGGAGGTCTGCAAGATCGTGTTAATAGCTCCAAGGTGTTCCATATCAGAGTCATTCGCGTCGGGGGGTTTGTGTGTTTGTTGTATTGTGTTGTTGTTCTAAGTTCGTTTTGTCAAGCATGAAGCTTGAATAGTGCAGTAGATGATGTGTTGCTGGAGGTAGTCTGGGAAAGAAAACTAAGGTTCTTCTTCAATGTTTTCTGGAGAGAGGTCAGACATTCTCTCACTAAAACTATGAAGCCTGTTAATAAACTTACTTCCTTGATCAAACTAATTATAATTGACATTATCCAGGAGTTGGCAGGACACAAAGGTCCTTCATTAAGGACTCATTTGATTTCTCGTCTAAGAAAAATAATCTTAACACAAAAATTTACGTATAAATAATATTTGCATAACTTGTGTGACTAGTTATACGTTATTTTATATACAATATGTAATGTAGAATGATAGTGTACGTAATCTATATGTATACTATATTAAAAACATGAACCCCTTAATTTAAAGTTAAATTATTTAAATTTCCTTTTAGATAATATTAAAACCGTAATTTAAAAAAATAATGCCCACAAGAGGACGCAAGCAATGATTCATGCGATATTAAGAGACACAACGTACACCATTTTGCGTGGGAAAAAACATAGCAAATAGCTAACTCCAAAAAGTGCTATTGTTGATAAAAATGATAGGTACCAATCATTGCCGAAATATGACAATATTCAAAGCGAATCAAATACGAGCATTACCTATTTAACCCCAAACGTTGTATTTTACTCTATCGAGAAATCTTACATATGCAAAAACATTTTAAAATTGTACTCATTTACCATTGATCTTGAATTTCACCTTTACGTTGTCTCTCTTCAATTTTTGATATTCATACTTTGCTCCACTATTTATTATTATGTTTGCCACCAATCCGTTCGCAACATTGCATGCAAATAAATAGATAACCAAAAACTTAATCCGTTTGATACCTTTGGGTTAGCTTTTAGGAAGTATAGTTGAAAGGTAACGATTATTTTTTGGATTAGTTTCTTCATCTATCATGTTGCTATAAACTAATTTTTCTTCAATGTCGAAAAATTTTACTGGCAATGGATAGGGATTACGCATGAACCTACTATATCCACTCCTACAAACGACTTAAGGTAATTGATATAATCGAATCAAAACTACCTCCAACTTTATAGACTACTAAGTTATCCATTATATTTAATTTTTATTTTGAATTCAGCCACATAATCGACGAACAAACCTTGCTTCTTCAATTAAAAATTTGGTGACTAGTGTCAGCTTCTAAGATCGGCTCAAAAAGAGTAAAACTTGCACAAGTGACAACGACAAGTCAAGCTCAGGCAGAACAGGCCCAGTGCGGTCGCACACCACTTTGTGTTGTCCACACTTGGAGATTCAGAGAGGTAAAATTCAAGGCAAAGAGGCAGTGCGGCTGCATTAGATTTTATGCGGACCCCACTGAAGGTAATGCGGCCGCACTAAAAATTTCAAGCCAATGCGGTCCACAGTGATGTTTGTATGGACCGCACTAGAAGCCTTTATGGCCGTACTCTATTCTATGCGGTCCGTGAAGCCCAAGTTCAGAGAGCTAGATTTAGAAGCAGATAGTCCTAGTGCGGCCACCGTCCATTTTGTGCGGTCCGCACTAATACCGTAGGGGAATTTTCATCCAGAATTTTCAGCCTAGTATAGATAGCTTCTTTTTCTATTTTTAGGGTATCAGATATTTTAGAACAGTAGTTGTGCTCGTGGGAATGACTTTTGTGGCCATTTTGGGCAATTTTATTAACTTTGCAACATTGACTCTTTATTTTTATCTTAGTAATTAATCAATATAAGTTTATCTTAATCTATTTCTTGTTTTTCTTCTTTGAATATGAGTAGCTAGACCCTGTAGCTAGGGCTGTGACTCAACCCTAGTGTGGTAATTGATGGGTTGTGTATTTTAGGGCTAAATTTATCATGGGTGTTTGATATTTGGGTCAATTTCATTGTTAATTGTTGAATTAGTGGTTGCAAACACTAGTTTGTGTTTAGTTGACTAGGGTTCTTCTTGAGAAAGAAATCCTAAGTCTCTGAAATTGATCCAACGAGGAATTGGAGCGTACTCAAGAGATTGATAGCTCCAATTAAAGGGTTAAACCTCGAGAGAGTAATACCCGCCTTGAACCTTAGTTTCTTATACAAACTTACATACCAAATTGGTCTTGAGAAAGTCAACTAGGCAAAATCACTTTAACCATTGTGAGGTGTAGAGTGGTTAAATTAGTGTAACGGTTATATCATACTCCCCAAATATGTTAAAGATGCCTTAGACTCAAGTACCCGTCAATTGACCACCTAGGTGGAAGTTACTTCCTTAGTTCCTTTTAAACCTATTTGAACAACTTGTAGCATTTTAACTCGTAGCTTAATTTACAATTTCTAGTTTGATAAAAGTAGAATTATAAAGAAAATACCAAAAATAATGAAAAGGTAATTAAGAGAACATATGCAATCCTAAACTAGATAGATACTCGATTCCATTCTAGCTCTCTGTGGATTCGATCCCGGCCTAAAATTGGGTAAAAGCTATTACGGCCATCTCTTGCTACTTACTAGTAGTTTGGAGTTGGCAGCAATCACTTTTTGGCGCCATTGACAGGGAGCTAACAGTTTTGGCTATCTATTTAGTTAGTTTTTTATACTGTTCTTCTTTCCTTCTTTGGTACTATTTTTTTGTGTGCCAATTATTCAGGTACAAAATGGCTATAAATCCTAATGACCCTCTTGGAAACGTGCTTGCGCGAGAGGAGGTTGATGATATTGGAGAGAAAGAGGTGCCTCTTGTACTCCCGGACCACGATGAGGCTGCTAGGCCAATGCTAATGAAAACGTCCCAAACCCTCCTCCGCCACCTCCAAGAATGATTCCTCAGGTGCAACCGAACCAAGGCTATGCAAGTACTATTGTCCCACCTAGAATCCGGGTGGGAAATATACATAAAAGGTTTGGTTTGGTAATCGATTTTTCGATTTGGAATGTGGGGTGGTAAGCTTCGCATACCTTGAGTGGTTTCACAACCAGGCTATCCCCGAGAAAAGGACAGAAAGATCCATACGACATGCAGTTGATTGGGAAGAGAAGATCGAGGCCCGAGTTAGAGAAACTAGAAGGGAAGTAACACTAGAGTTCCAATCCTGTATTGACATTTTACACGAAGATAAAGACATTTTGGAGACATCCATGGACATACAAAAGGTTGATTTCAAGCGGGAAAAGTCTAAGTGGGCACAAGAGAGGCGAGCACTCAAAGCTCAAATTAGGCAGAAAAAAATGATCACAATTGCTCAACAGCATGAAGAAAGAGAAGCTCGGTTCAAGGTAGTCCATGATCATGAGCGTAGAGGTTTTTGTCCATTAATACGAGGTTTGAGCGATCAGTTAGGGGGAGTTCAGTCAATCAAGGAGCGCAAGATCGTAGAGTTTGAAATAGAAAGGCATCACTACCAAAGTATGATCAATCGATTGGAGGGGGAGTCGGGGGGAATTCAGCGCCACAGAGATATGAACTTGGAGCATGAGAGTGATGCTCTAGATCTAGAAGAGACCAATGGTCTACAAAATCAAGATGAGCACTTGCTCAGGAACACATTAAGGTAACGATCCTCAAGGTAGCCACGTACACTTCCGGAGCTTGCGGGAGTTTCCGTGTAATGATGCTAGATCAGTTTGCAGAAGATCATTGAACGTCGCCCCTCACATATGTGCAGTATTAGAGAGGGTATACCGCGACATTGGAGGTCAGCTGCAAGAATAATCTCAATGGCTAGAGTAATGCTGGTGGATTCTCTTGAAGATTTTTAGATCTTTTGTTAGGTGGCGGTCGACTTTGACCGTTCTTCTGTGGCTTTGAGTCTGTAAGAGTCTTTTGTTATATTGCCTTTTATCTTAAAAAGTCTGTTTTAGTCAAATCTGGTCTTGTTTAAATGTTTATCTCTATGTAATTCTTGATTTTTATATTTAAAAAATTAAAAATCAACGAAAAAGATTTTGTTTTAGAAAATTCAAAAATTAACTGAAAAATATTTTTTTTTAAAAAGAAAATTGATCATGTCCTTGAACTACGTAATGATATGATTCATGCAGCAACATGATATTTATGCAACCCTCAAAAGGTTTGATTGAAAATTTTTCAATGACTCTAAAATGAAGGATCAAAATGAGGTGAGTGAAAAGAAATACTATAAAAACAGAAAGAGAGAGAGAGAGAGAGAGGAAGAGGGAGAGAGAGAGAGAATAAATAAATAAATGAATTAGAGCTTCAATAAAAAGCAACCTTATTAGCTGTAATGAAATATGATGCCTTCCAAAAGTATATTAGAAATGGAAATAATGTTAGGGACATCACATATTACGTGTGATTCATATATATAAAATGCTTGACCCTAACACGTTTGTTGTCTCTTATTTAGTAAGCTTAAGGTTGTTGGTTTTTGGTGGAACTACAACATATTATTAATTCACCAGATCTAAGGGAAAGGTAGCAATGACTAACAATGATGAAATCGAGCTGGTCGGTGATGACCCCTCGGGTCAGCCAGTTGAGCAAAGTCAGATGAAGTAAGAAGATTAAAAAACAACTGTCTGAATGTATAAGGCTTGGGTCTCTAGTCAGCCTCCGCCTCAGGGTTCCTTAGAACGAACTTTCACCGTCTCTTTGGCCACTCAACAATCGCTTCGTGCAACCAGCGACCAAGTTTTACCACCGGGGTATGTGCCAAACTATAGCTTTCATGCCGCCCCTAGTACCTCTAATATGCGACCTCAGTCGCACCAGTCAGGAACACCCCTCTTGTCGTATCTAGTGTGCTGGTATATACAATCCTGCCACCACCTCCTGTGACAAGTCCAAACAACAAGCCACCATTCCATGCTTATGATGGCCAATACTACTCTCCAAATATGGCTTTCAAGGTCTCAGCTCCATACAATTAAACTTCTCAATACGAGTCACCAGTGGAAAATGAACATCCTGCCAAGATGGGTGAGCCAGATGAGATGGCCAGGAAAATGAAAAGTCTTGAACAAGACATACATGGACTAGGTGGTCACAAAAAGTGTTTCATTCAGTGATCTATCCATTTTCCCTTACATCCAATTTCCATCAGGTTCAAGACCACAAAATTTGAGAAATATGATGGACACGGCAACCCTATCGCCCATATGAAAAGGTACTACAACCAGTTGAGGGGTGCAGGTGGAAAAGAAGAATTGATAATGGCTTAATTTGTTAAAAGTCTTATGGGGGTAGCCTGTAAATTGTTCATTGACCAAGATATCTCTCAGTGCCATGTCTAGGACGACATGGCCCAGGCTTTCATCAAAACATTCCAGTACAATATTGATATTGCACCAGATCGCAACTCCCTATCCAATATGAAGCAAAAGCCGACTGAAAGCTTTAGGGAGTATGTAATGAGTGGAGGGAACAAAAGGCTAGAATCAAGCCACCCATGGACAACCACGAGGTGATCACTATTTTTTTGGAGGGCTCAAGAACCTGATTACTTTCAGAACATGATGTCCGCGATTGGTAGACCTTTTGCAAAAACAATCAAAATAAGGGAGATCGTTGAAAATGGCCTCTAAACAGGAAGAATTATAAGTCAAGCTTCTCTCAAATCCACCACCCAAGTAATCCAAAATGGGTCGGAAAGTTTGGTAAATAAAAAGAAGAGAGATAAAGGGTCCATGATGACTTCGGGATCCTGGGAAGTTCAAAAAGGGGCATCGCACCCTTATTTGCAAGTTCAATAGGGGCAACCCAGCTACCCTCAACATTATTATGCCCTGCCAATTCCTCAATACAATGTGGGTCCACCATAATATAAAATGTTTAATGCTCAATTGTATCTCGGCCTCCCAATCAGTAGGTTCGGGCATCAGCTGTAAGGATTCCCCGACCTTAGAAACAAAATTTTAAGGCACCCTTCAATGCTCATCACAAGCAGGATTATGATCGAGAACAGAGGCCAATGGAAAATTTCAGTCCAGTGGTTGAATCATACTCTAGTCTATTCCAGAAGATGAAGCAACTTGGCGTGATTGGACACATCACTCCCCACCATATGAATCCTGATTCACATGAATTTCCAGCAAATGCTAGATGTGAATATCATTCAGGTGCCCCAGGGCATAGCACTGATGACTGTTGGACTTTGAAAAGAGCCATAGAAAGATTCATTGCTAAAAAGTTAATTGTAGTGACAAATGACGAGGACCCTCCTAATGTGACAAACAACCCGTTACCAGCGCACAATGATGTTCATTTTGTGGGAATGATTGGCCGAGATCAAGAATACAAGTCCGTTGGTCAAGTAGAAATGACAGAGGGATAAATTTAAGAAGGAACAAGTCTGGAAGTAAGTCCAAGCCGAGATGCGCCATTGATTGTGAAAAACGCCTAGAGCTTAGAGAAATCAGCTTTATTTGTTCAAAAAATCTCGAGGTTGGAAGTTTGCTCCAATGTTCCAAGCCCAAAATTGTATGTCCTTGGAGGTCTCCCCATCATAAGGCAGAACCAGGGCTGTACGAAGTTTATAATAGAGCCGATCAAAATAAAACATGTCGTGCAACCCCCTGTGACAAACACGGAAACAATTTCTTGGAACTACAACAGAACTATGATGACTTACAAAGGCATGGAAATCATAGAAGAAGTAGGGTAAACTGAAAATTTGACTCGATCATGGAGGTGTTAATCTCCAGAAGAGTTAAGAAGGCCAAGCAAATCAGAGAAGGCCAATTGCCAATAAAGAAACCAGACACTGAACAAGAGGCAGAAGAGTTTTTGAAAAAGATGAAAGTTCAGGATTACTCAATCATTGACCAGCTGAGAAAGACTCCTGTCCAAATCTCACTACTATCTCTGCTCACACATTCAAAAGAGCATTCTCGACTACTAATCAAGATCTTGAACGAGGTACATGTCTCAGAGAAGACCGCAATGAATCATTTGGAGAACATAGCCAACAGATATTTTGAGGTGAACAAAATCACCTTTATTGATGATGAATCCCCTTAAGAAGGAGCCGGGCACAATAGGGCTCACACCTAACTGTTAAATATGAGGGGCACTATATAAATCGAGCCATGAATGATGGAGGCTCGATCATAGATGTATATCCTCTCTCTACCTTGCAACGCATGAAAATCAATATAGATAGAATCTGACACAGCAATGTACGTATCCGGGCTTTTGATGGCTCAGGGATATCAATCTCACCATGAGGATTGGTCCAGTTGAATTTGATATTTTATTCCAAGTAATGGACATGTACACTTCTTACAACTTGTTTCTTGGAAGGCTATGGATCCACACGGCCCGAGTTGTCCATCCATCTTGTATCACATGCTCATGTCCGAACATGACAAGCAAGAAATTATTGTTCATGGGGAAGACTTGTCTTTAATTTATAAAGACATGTTAATCCCATGTACTGAGGCCAAAGAAGGGTGTGAGTCCATTGTCTGTCAGGCTTTTTATGTGGTTGATATGGACAGTGTTGAGGAAGGAAATCCCATTTTGCATCCCCATATTTCTGTCACACTTGTAATGGTGGTTGCACTTATGATAGGACAAGGTTATGAGCCAGGAAAAGTCTTGGGGGCGTCATTGCAAGGAATTTCGGAGCTCATTTCTCTGTTTCGTAAACAAAGTACTTTTGGTTTAGGCTTCAGGCCAACACAAGCAGACGAAGACAGAGCCAAGCACCACAAAAATCATGGATGGGTCTTTAAATAACCTATCCCTCACATTTTCTACATTTTTGTCAAGCCACGACTCCAAGTGGGTCAAAATTCCTCGGTACGGGAAAGCATTGATGAAATTTACCATTGACTCAGCCAGATTTTTTCTGAAGTGGTCATTATCCAAGCTGGTGAAGGAACTAGTCATGCCGATATGCAACTAATTGGGCCAGACACCATGCTCAACAATAGGGAATAAACTCTTATCCCCACATGGAAGGAGTCTTGATAGTTTGCTTTTGCAGCTACTTTTTTGAATTTTGGGTTACTTTCAGGGCTGTAATCCAAACATCTCAATATGATTGTTCTGATTTGATGCTAACCTTTTTATCCTTTTAAATTCAAAGAAATGTAATTCAGTTTCGTATTAAGTTTTGTATCTTTTCCTTTTTTCTAAATCTTGTCATTTTTGTTTCCATTTTAGTTCTGTTAATATCAACTTTAACAACATGACATACATGCAAAATTCACACATGGATCTTAAAAAGCTGTCTAATTTTGAAATAATGCATCAAGAGATTGAATATGATAAAGATGAGCCTATTAAGGAAATTAAAAGAGAGTTGAAACAATTTGAAAACAAGCCTAAGCCTAACCTTAATAAAGCCGAGCCCATTAATATCAGAAGTCATGAAGAAGTTAAAGAAATAAAGATAAGCATTCACACTGAACATAAAATCAAAGATGCCTTGATTCAACTTTTATTTGAATATAGAGATGTGTTTTCTTGGTCTTTTGATGATATGTCGGGTTTAAGTGCTGATTTAGTGGTTCATAAGCTTCCCACATATCCCAATTTTCCCTAGTCAACCAAAAGCAACAAAAATTTAAAACAGACATGAGTGACAAAATCAAAAAATAAATAAGAAGCAATTAAGCGCCAATGTGGTCATAGTTGTCCGATACACCACCTGGTTGGCCACCAATCATCAGTGGAAAAGCCGTTCCTTGGAGATATGAACAAGCAATAGTGATGTGTAAAGGAAAGGAAGTTAGGGAAGAAGTATGTGAGGCCCGGGGTTTAACTCGGTCGAGGAGGTACTTCGCCCCTGAAGAATTGAGGATAAGCAGGATCTCCAAAGATAACCTAGAATTGGTGAAGAAAGCTTTATCAGAAGAAGAGGCGAAAGAATTCTTGAAGAAAATGAAAATGCAGGACTACCCATCATAGAGCAGTTGGGTAATACACCAGCTCAGATCTCCTTATTATCCTTACTAATCCATTCAGATGAACATCGTCGGGCACTGATGAAGATTTTTAACGAAGCCCATGTCCCCAATAAAATAACAGTGAATCATTTGGAGAAGATTTCAAACAATATATTTGAGGTAAATCGGTCACTTTCTCCGATGAAGAGTTGCCTATGGAGGGCACTGAGTACAATCGGGGCCTTTATCAAACTGTGAAATGTGAAGATGCTATGGTCACCCGAGTTCAGGTCAACAATGGGTCTAGTGCAAATATTTGTCCACTCTCCACATTGGCCAAGCTGAAGGTGGAAAATGAAAGGATCCACAAGAATAACATTTGTGTTCGAGGTTTCGACGGTGGAGGAAAAGACTCAGTGAGAGATGTATTGATAGAAATGAAAATAGAGCTCGTTGAGTTCACCATGGAATTTCACGTGCTGTACGTGGTAGTTTCCTATAACCTGTTGGTGGGTAGGACCTGGATTCACACAGCCAAGGTATTGCCATCTACTTTGCACCTGATGGTCAAATTTGAATGGGACAGGCAAGAGATTGTTGTGCACGGTGAAGATAATCAGTATGCTCCGGGTGATGCTACCGTGCCTTTTATAGAGTCTGACGACACCAAAGGGCCATGGGTATACAGTATTTGATACGGTGTCAGTTTAGAAAATCCCGGAAGGTGAGGTCGTCATGACACTGAAGATAGCAACCTCGTTAGTCATGGTGGCTTCAGAAATGTTAAGGAATGGTTTCATGCCCGGCAAGAGGTTGGGTGCTGCTTTACAAGGCACTATGCAACCAGTGTCCCTTCCCAAGAATCTGGACACTTTTGGTCTAGGGTTCAAGCCTACAGCCGCAAACATAATGCAAGTCAGGAAGCTAAGGCAGAGGGCTTGAGCTCTTCCAAAGCCCATCCCAAGGTTGTCCAAATTGTTCATCAAGCCCAGTACTAGCAATAGCTTTGTACCAAGGATTCCCGGCCCGCTGATCGACGCAGACGGGGATCTGGATAAGGGGATAGAAAGTCTGTTCAATGAGTTAATGTGGTCGAGGCAGGGAAAAATCGAGCAGGGCAGATGTGCAGTTTGTGGGAGCATGCGCAAAAGTCAACAACTAGGAAGCCACTCCTCTTCCCACTCGGGGGAAGACGTGGTAGTCGGCTTTGATTTTCCTTTCAGTCTAGTTTGGATTAGATTTAGATTTATTAATTCAGTTATTATTTCCGTCTGTTTGTATGTGTAAACTCTGTTATCTTTGATTTTAATAAAATGCAATTTCCCTTTCAGCAATGCTGATGGTTTCTATTTCTCTTTACTTCTCTTTCTTTTCTCTTTTGTACATTTATTTTTATGTTGGTTCCAGTGATTTGACGTGCATATGGACTCCTCGGCCCAGTCTTCAAAATCGGTCTAGTTCGGAAATAATAATTCAGGAAATAGAACATGAGGATGAACCAGAATATGATAAGGAATGGTCATGGGATGAGATTAGTAAAGAGTTGAGAAAATTTGAAGAGAAACCCAAACCAAACCTGAACGATACAGAGGCAGTCAATTTAGGAAGCCTGAAAAATGTCAGAGAAACAAAAATAAGTGTCCAACTGGAATCGTAGCTTTGGAAGAAATAATTTAAATGCTACTTGAGTACAAAGATGTCTTTGCATGGTCCTACGACGATATGCCCGGGTTGAGCATTGACTTGGTTGTTCACAAGTTGCCCACTAACCCAGCATGCCCTCCCGTCAAATAAAAGTTGAGAAATTTTAAAACTGATGTGAGCGTAAAAGTCAAAGAGGAAGTGACCAAGCAGTTTGTGGAAAAAGTCATCCGAGTCACACGATATCCCACCTAGTTAGCAAATGTTGTGCCCGTACCAAAAAAGGATGGTAAAATTAGGGGGTGTATTGTTTACCGCGACCTCAACAAAGCAATTCCAAAAGACAATTTTCCTCTGCCAAACATTCACATACTGATTCACAATTATGCAAAGCATGAGATCGAGTCGTTCATGGATTGTTGCGTAGGCTACCACCAGATCTTAATGGATGAAGAAGATGCGTAGAAAACAGCATTTATCACACCGTGGGGGACATATTGTTATAGAGTCATGCCCTTTGGTTTGAAAAATTCTGGGGCGACATACATGAGGGCCATGACAACCATTTTCCATGATATGATGCATAAAAAAATTGAGGTCTATGTGGACGATGTGATGGTGAAGTCCAGAAAACAATCCGATCATGTCAAGGACCTAAGGAGATTTTTCCAAGGGCTCCGCAGGTATGACCTCAAACTCAACCCGGCAAAATGTGCATTTAGGACCCATCAAAGATCAAAGCTATACACGAGTTACCGCTACCGAGGAATAAAACAGAACTGATGAGTCAATTGGGAAGATTGAATTACATCAGTCGGTTCATTGCTCAGCTCACAACCACCTGTGAACCCATCTTTAAGCTATTGAAAAAGGATTTTGCGGTGAAATGGACGGGAGAGTGCCAGGAGACTTTTGATAAGATAAAGGAGTATTTGTCAAACCCACTAGTATTGGTCCTGCCAGAACCATAAAAGCCCTTGATCTTATATTTGAAAGTCTTAGACAACTCATTTGGGTGCGTGTTGGGCCAGCACGATGTTACTGCGAGAAAGGAGCAGGCCATATACTACCTCAGCAAGAAATTTACGGCTTAGGAGGTTAAGTATACTCATCTCGAAAGGACATGTTGTGCCTTGACATGGGTAGCCCAGAAGTTGAAGCATTACTTATCCTCATAAACCACTATCTTATCTCGTGTCTGGACCCATTTAGGTACATTTTCCAAAAGTCCATACCTACGGGAAGGCTCGCGAAATGGAAAATCTTGCTCACTGAGTTTGACATTAACTATGTGACCAGGACTGCCATGAAAACACAAGCATTGGTAGATCATTTAGCTGAGAATCCAATAGATAAAGAGTACGAGCCCTCGAATACATACTTCTCGGACAAGGAAGTGATGCATTTCGATGGAATAGAGCGGGATGAGAGGTCAGGTTGGAAATTGTTCTTTGATGGGGCTGCCAACATGAAAGGCGTTAAGATAGGAGCGATGCTCATTTCTGAAGAAGGGCATCATCACCCAGTCATAGCTCAGCTCCGCTTCTGTTGCACCAACAACATGGCAGAATATGAGGCATACATTTTGGGTCTGAGATTAGCAGCACACATGGGTGTCCACGAAGTCTTGGTCTTGGGAGACTCGGACCTTCTGGTGCACCAGATTCAAGGGGAGTGGAAAACAAGAGACTTAAAGCTCATACCATACTGACAATTCTTGCATGATCTCTGTCTACGATTTTGGTCAATAGAGTTTAGGCACATCCCTAAAATTCACAATGAAGTTACTGACGCCTTGGCTACTCTAGCATTAATGTTTCATCACCTGGACAAGGATTATATTGACCCAATACGTATCTGGGTCCATGATCAACATGCTTATTGCAACATGGTGGAAAAAGAGCTTGACGGCGAGCCTTGGTTCCACGACATCAAGGAATATATTAGGAGAGGTGTGTACCCGGTACAAGCCACGAGTGACCAGAAGAGAACAATCCGTCATTTGTAAAGTGGGTTTATCTTCAGTCGAGGAATATAATACAAAGGAATGACAGATCTTGGTTTGCTAAGATGCGTGATGCTGGGCATGCAATAGTAATCATGAATGAGGTGCATGCTGGTGTCTGCGGGCCACACGTGAGCGGATATGTTTTGGAAAAGAAGATCCTCTGGGAAGGATATTATTGGCTCGCCATGGAGCGGGACTGCATCAGCTTCGTACGCAAATGTCATCAATGTCAGGTGCATGGAGATTTGATTCACTCCCGCCCGTCCAAATTGCATACGATGTCTATACCATGGCCTTTGGTTGCTTGAGG
Organism: Nicotiana benthamiana; assembly: GCA_034376525.1. Taxonomy (NCBI): domain Eukaryota; kingdom Viridiplantae; phylum Streptophyta; class Magnoliopsida; order Solanales; family Solanaceae; genus Nicotiana; species Nicotiana benthamiana. Next base: position 9,191,059 of record CM067326.1, read on the forward strand.
CATGGACGTCATCAGGCCCATCGAGCCGACAGCTTCTAATGGACAAAGATTTATCCTGGTTGCTATTGACTATTTCACCAACTGGGTTGAAGCCAAAACCTTCAAGGCAGTGACCAAGAAGGCTGTGATCGACTTTGTGCACGTAAATATCATTTACCGGTTTGGAATTCCTAGGACTCTCATCAATGACGATGGGGAAAATCTCAACAGTCATTTAAACAGAGAAGTATATCAATAGTTCAAGATCACTCATCGAATTCTACCCCGTACCGCTCCAAGGCGAAAGGAGCGGTTGAGGTGTCCAATAAGAACATAAAGAAGATACTTCGTAAAATGGTGGAAGGGTCCAGGCAGTGGCATGAGAAGCTACCCTTTTGCATTGTTAGGCTATCGCATCACCGTCCGCACTTCAGTAGGGGAAACTCCATACTTGTTGGTATATGGCACAGAGGTGGTAATTTTGGCTGAAATTAAAAACCCCTCTCTTCGAATCGTGCCAGAAGAAGCAACCAACGACGAAGAATTGGTTAAAGCTCATTTGGAGAAATTGAGCTTGATTGACGAGAAAAGATTAGCGGCGGTGTGTCACGACCATTTGTATCAACAAAGGATGGCCAGGGCATATAATAAGAAAGTTCCTCCAAGAAAGTTAAAAGTGGGTCAATTATTATTTAAACGCATCCACCCTCACCAGGACGAGGCAAAGGGCAAGTTCGGTCCAAACTGGCAAGGACTGTTTGTTTTGTCAAGAGTGTGTCCAATAGGGCATTGTATCTAATAGATGTGGAAGGAAATTGTGTAGAAATGGCTATCAATTCAGATGTAGTCAAGAGATATTATGAATGATTTTCCTTAATTTGGATCGTTGTCAATACTTGGCGTATGTTTGTACTTGGCATGTTTTATAGATTGGAATGGTAAAGACATTTTATTCAGCTATCTAAACACTTTACCCCTCTTATGGAATCCATAACGAGAGTCAGAGATACAATTATAAAAGCGACAAACATATAATAAAGGAAAAAGAGTGTAAAGTAAAACAAAAAGAGAAGAAGAAAAAAAGAAAGAAAAAAAAGAGAAAAATAGGAAAAAAGAGGAAAGAAAATAAAAAAAGAGAAGAAAAAAGAAGAAGGAAAGAATAGAAAGAAAGCAAAACAAAGAAAACAAAGGAAGAAAAGAAAAACAGAAAAAAGGGGAGAAGAAAAACAACCACAAAAACAAGGAAATAGTAGGAGCTACATCCTGATTCCTTTTAAGGATACGTAGGCAATCTCACGGCTTGGCATATTCAAATAAAATCCGAAAGCCCCAAGCATGAAACTGGGGCAGAAATTGCGGTGGTTTGGATTCCGAAAGTTGTGAATTTTGAACCCATAAAAGCGATTTCAGAGCCTTTCATACCCCTTCTTTCTAACCTTGTCCAAAAGCCTACATTACTGTCCAAAGAAAGACCTTCTGACTGGTCTGTAAGAAAAGTCGGGGAAAGCAAGGAGAGACGGACTATACCTCGGGGCGGCACTCTAGTTCCTACAGAAAATAATAAAATGAAAGAGTCTTATTGGTGAAAACCCTTGTGGGCACCATAATGTGACAAGAATTGAGAGAAATAAAAATGAGAGAGTCTCATTGGTGAAAACACTCACGGGCACCGTGAGGCGAAGGTAAGGCAAGAAGCAATAATTGGAGAGGGGCTATTGGCAAAAATCCACTCAGAACACCGTAAGACATTCAAATCTAGGGTTTGGTTCAAGAAATTGGGTTAGATATGGTTACAACAAGGAAAGAATGGCAACAGAAGGCCGGCCATCGAGATAGACTAGATCGACCAGGCCAAAGTGCATGTCATGATCACGAAAGACCAGCTATTCCTCCTCAGATAAGTTCTATTTCTCTTCCCTTTACCCTAAATATCGTTCGGAGACATTGCATTTCATTTTTATTTCGAGTCTCTAATGTCTTTTGTTTAAGAAAACGAGAAGAATTTTAAAGCTTATTATCAGCTCCCAAAAGGACAAAGCGCATGACACCCAAAAACATAACAAAAATAACAAAGTCTGAAACAGCAAATGGAAGGATTCACAAGAGCTTCAGTTGATGGAAGAGACAAGAGTTGGCAAACTAAAGGAGCACCACACAGAGATGCTGATGCAAAATGAAACCACAAAGGTTCTGGGGTCAGTCGAGCATAATACACCGACTGGGCCATCTTAGAAGGGATGCAAGGTTAGCACAACACAAAGATGGGAAAGGTCACAAGGTTTGTCCAAGCATAATACATCAGTCGCCGGGGAAGGAAATAAATAATTCAGGCAAAGGATCAAGAGTGCAACACAAGGTGGGGAGCAAAATAAAGACACAAAGGTCAAGAGCCAGCCAAACAGTGTAGACTGACTGCGTAATCTCATGAAAGGATGTAAGAATTTTAGCAAAGGCTCGGAAATGCAACGCAAAGATGAGGGACAAAGTAAAGTTACAAGGGTCAGAGGGCCAGCCATGCATAATACATTGACTTCGTCATCTCAGGAAAGGTGCAAGAATTCTGGCAAAAGGGGCCAGAAGTGTAACACAATAATTGGGGAGCAAAGAAAACCCATAAAGGTTCGGGGTCAGTCAACCAACTCAGGAAATTCATCATCAACAAGTAAAATTGAACACAACGGAACACGACAGTAGGGAGGCCACTTCCAACAAGAATGTCGCAAGCTAACCACCACTTTTCAAATTGAAAAGTTTTCTGTGATTTGACAAGGGCAGAAAATTCCAAAAGAGCCAAAGGAAGGCCTTCCGAGGGGGGAAGCAGGCACATGGCAGGTATGATCAAAACCTCAGGGCCCACCTGAAAATTGGGCTCAGTTCAAACGAAAAAAGGGACACACCTTAGCTAGCAAACCCCAGCAGGAACAACTGAGGGTTAAAAGAGGCATGGAAGTTGAGATGGAACATAGTTTAAAACTCAAACAGGTGCGGTAACATGGGCAAGCACCAATACTTTCCCCAGTAAGAGTCGTAGAAACCCTCTTGGACAATAATCACTAGCAGAAACATCCAGAAATTAGAATTGGCATTTAATTCGGAACCCTGGAGACCCTCCTGGAAAATGGGATTCATCTTAAGGTTAAGAGTAATCGTGGATAACAAAGAGCACAAAGTGACTTATATAGGATTCAGTTAAAGGTTGTCAGGACCCTCTTGAAAAATGGGGCTTAGCCTAGAACACAAGCAGTTTGGTTGACATGGTCAAACCCAAATACTTCCCCAACAAGAGTCATCAAGTTTCGCCTGGATAATGGGATTTAGTCATAGAATTTGTCAAGACTCCCCTAGATAATGGGACGTAGCTCTAAATACTAACTCCCAGCAGACACATTTTGTCGTAGGATTTGTCAGGACCCACCTGGATAATGGAAAGTTGTTTTAATCACCAGTCACCAGCAGACCTCCAGCAGATATAACTCATAACAAGACATAGTGAAAAATAATACCTTTTGAGAAATATAACATAGTCTTAAAAGTTGTCATCAGTTAAGAATTGTCAGGACCCTCCTGGATAATGCGACTTAGCTTTAGAGATATTTGGTAAAGAGATTTTATTAATGCTCACAGATCCGCCCAGCACCAAACTGGGGCAGAAAGAATTTCTTGTGCTTTTGTTTTGTTGTGATCGGGTACACAGGCAGCAGTCTCAGGGAATATTTTTCAAAATTTTAAGTTTTGGCAATCAGGCGCCCACCTGTAGAACAAAGGGAATATATTTCAAAATTTAAGTCTTGGTAATTAGGCGCCCACCTGGACAACAAGGGAATATTTCTCAAATTTCATGTTTTGGTAATCAGGCGCCCACCTGTAGAACACGGGAATATTTTCAATTTTGGTAATAAGGCACCCACGTGTAGAACAAGAGAATATTTTAAAGTTTGGTAATCAGGCACCCACCTATAGAACAAGGGAATATTTCAAGTTTCAAGTTTGGTAATCAGGCGCCCACCTGTAGAACAAGGGAATATTTTCAAGTTTCAAGTTTTGGAGATCAAGCGCCCACCTGTAGAACAAGAGAATATTTTCAAGGTTTCAAGTTTGGTAATCAGGCGCCCAGCTGTAGAATAAGGGAACATTTTTCAAAGACACAAGTTTTGGAAATCAGGCGCCCACCTGTAGAACAAGAGAATATTTTCAAGTTTCAAGTTTGATAATCAGGCGTCCACCTATGGAACAAGGGGATATTTTTCGATGATGCAAGTTTTTGCGATCAGGCGCCCACCAGTAGAACAATGGAATATTTTTCAAAGTATCAAGTTTGCTAATCAGGCTCCCACCTGTCAGAACAAGGGAATACTTTCAAGTTTCAAGTTTGGTGATTTGGCGCCCACCTGTCAGAACAAGGGAATATTTGCATGTTTCAAGTTTGGTAATCAGGCGCCGACCTTTAGAACAAGGGAATATTTTTCCAAAGATGCAAGTTTTGGCGATCAGGCACCCACCTGTAGAACAAGGGAATATTTTCAAGTTTCAAGTTTGGTAATCAGGCACCCACCTGTTAGAACAAGGGAATGATTATCAAGTTGCAAAGTTGTTGCAATCAGGTACTCACCTGCAAAACAAGGGAATACATGTCGAGTCCAACAATCCGGAGACAAACATAGAAGAAAAGAAAGCAAGAAGTCAACAAGGCAACAAGGCAACAAGGAGTTTACAGGAAGGAATGCCGTCAACAAGGCAACAAGGAGTCTACAGAATGAAAAACAAGGCAAGAAAGCAACAAGGATCAAGAACAAGATTGAAGACATAAATAGGTTCTTTTGTAATCCATAGTTCATAGCTTAGTCTAGCTTATTTATTTTTCACAAGGTGTAATAAGGAGGTCAGCAAGCAGTAGCAGCAACAACAGCAGCAATAAAATCATACTTCTGGTAGTCCCAGCTACCAAATACTCTAGAACTACACTGACCTGATTAACTTATAGCTAAGGATATGTAGGCAATCTTTGAAGCAGGGTTCGGTCAGACAATTTTCAAAATGCTTCACATGGAATGCAAAACATGCTAAAATCTCGCAGTTGATCATTAATCTTTGCCCCGAAACCCTTCGAATCTCCGAGCAAAGAGGGGCAGCTGTGAGCACGTGATTTTTGCCTAGCTCGAAATGTTTCTATAAAATTCATTAAAACGGGATTTTTCTTTTATTATATGGAAAAAAAAAAGATAGAAAAAAGGAGCTGAAAATCAGGGAGCTGCTAGTTCAATCGATTCTCTGAGTTTAAACTTCACAAATTTGATCCAAAACTAATTCTGATTTCTTCTTCCTTTCATGGACTAAGGGTTGAATTCTTGGGTTGTTGTTTGGCTGAGGTTCGAGTTAGTTTGTCTATTTAAAAGTGGTGTTAGTTGTGTTACTTGCATTTCCTGGGCTTTGAAAGTGCTGAGTTTACTGTTCTATTGATTTGGGGGTCTATTCACTGAGTTTCTCGTTAACTCTGGGGTTTATTTATCATTTCGTTGCTATATTTCTTTGTGACTGCTTGCTCATAGGTTTCTTCTTCATTCCAGGTACACTTCCTAAGCATGGCCATGTAAAAACCAATCTGAGAAGAGAAATGAAACTGGCTTCACCAATTGTTTCCATATTTGTTGTTTCAATTTCGAGTAGCTTTCAATTTGTTTTAATATTCATTGTAGCTAATAATGAGACTGTCATGGACTGTTACACAATTTTTTCATTTTTATCTCATGAGTAAATATATTGATAGTAGCATATAGTAGCATGATTCCCTTTAGCATTAAAGTAGTTAGTAGTGTAATGAACTTAAAGTTCAAATGTACTATTAACCTTGGTATGGTGACTAGCTTGTGTTAGTTGATGTGATTGTATCATGGTAGACAAACGTTGCTAACAAGTGTATTTAGGACTATTCTAGTGAATCGTTATTCATATAAAAGTGTTGATCAAATACGAACCTGAAAGTTGGTTCTAATTTTACCATTACTCTGCATTATACTTCACTCACGCATGTGATATAAAATCTGGGCAAATGAAAGTTATATGTGTATTCACTAGACTATCTTGGGCTCGATAGGCAACAACATCAGGCTCAATTTCGACCCATCCATACCTTGTTCTCCATGTATGTCAATTCTGGACTCACATTGAGGCCCAAATACAATAACCCTTGCTGGCCAGCTTTAGCTGAAAGCATGACTGAGTGAATGTGGAGTTTGAAAATTAGATAGTTAAACGATGGAACAAAGGGAGTTGGATCCTGTTTAAATGTGGATTGAAAGTCCGGCTCCAGCACCAATTAACCAAGTCTTTTAGAGGCGCATTTTTTAGAAAAACAATAATAATTTGCTTTAGGATTGGTTTTTTAAAATTAAAAAAACAAGGTGCGCCACGCCAAACGGAACACATAAACTGTGTGGCCCTCGTGAAATGCTTATATTAACTACTTAGAGATTCGGGACATGCCGTTTAGCGAATTTCACGATTTTCCCGAAAAGATAATAACACATTAGTTGCTTTTAGGCGCGCCTTTTTTAATTTTATGACCCAAATCCAAATTTCAACGAAGTTGAAATGTGTCAAAAATTATGGGTGCACTTATGTGACGTGGTTTGAGATACGTTTTAACGATGTTGCAATTCTCTTTAAAATAATAATAATAAAAGTGGTTAAAATATTTATAATGCACATAGGCTCATAATGGTACAAAATCAGATAATTTAAGCCAAATATAACAGTTGAGTGACCGTGCTAGAACCACGGAACTCGAAAATGCCTAACACCTTCTCCCGGGTTAACAGAATTACATACCCAGATTTCTGGTTCGCGGACTGTTAAACAGAGCCATTCTTTCCTCGATTCGGGATTCTAAACGGTGACTTGGGACACCATAAATCTCGTAAGTGGCGACTCTGAAATTCACTTAAATAATTGAATCACGTTTCGATTGTCCTTTAATTGGAAAAACTCTCTTATCTACCCCATTAGCCGGGTTGTAGTAGCCAAAAGGAGGTGTGACAGCCTCCGGTAGCAATCTACCAGTCATTAGTCCTGAGGATAGCTCGGCATTGCTATTCTTCCACTAGAATCAACAGGTGCTAAAGAGAATAAGATGTTGCGTCTCTACATAATGGAAATGTGGGATGCTCGGTCTAATGGTAGGAAACCGCCAAGTGTAGTCCCTAGGTTCCCTGAGTTGGTCCCCAGGTCAAGTGAGGCTACAAACACCCATATGCCTAACCCGCTCTTCCCATGCGGACACCCTCCAATGCCCTCCAATGATCCTGGCAGACCTTCTGTGGTTCGTCCCCAGGCACCCGCTTCATAGGCACAGCCTCGTATGTTCATATTTCAGGGTCTGCAGCTTTAGTCAAGAATAGCATATGTGACCCCATGCTCTCTCACTCAACCTCCACGACATGATCTTCCAGCGGGCCAAGGAAAAGTTGTTAAAATCCCGAGCAAGAGGAAATGGCTTGGAAGATTAAGAGCTTGGAACAAAGCCTGAAAAACATGAAAGGTCTAAGTGGTCAAAAGAGTGTCTCATACTCTGACCACTGTATGTTTCCCCATGTCCACTTGCCACCCGGCTTCAAGATGCCAAAACTTGAGAAGTATGAAGGGCATGGAGACCCGGTTGCTCATCTGAAACGATATTGTAACCAGTTGAGGGGTACATATGAAAATGAGGAGCTGCTAATGGCCTATTTTAGGGAAAGCCTCACCAGAATCGCTTCTGAGTGGTATACGGATCAAGAAATTACTCATTTGCATGTGTGGGATGATATGGCTCGTGATTTTGTCCGCTTGTTCCAATATAATGTGGACATCGTTCCCGATAGACATTCCTTGTCCAATTTGAAAAAGAAAACTTAGGAAAGCTTCCGCGAATATGCTATCAAATGGCGTGAGCAAGCTGCTAAGGTAAAGCCTCCAATGAACGAAACTGAAATGGTCACGATTTTTCTGCAGGCCCAAGAGGTTGACTACTTCCATAACATGATGTCTTCTACGGGTAAACCATTCGCTGAGGCGGTCAAAATTGGGGAAATGGTTGAAAACGGTCTGAAAACGAGTCAAATCTTGAGTCATGCTGCTTTTAAGGCCACATCACAGTTTGCTCAAAATGGTTCGGAGGGTTTGATGAATAAAATGGTAATGAAGAGGGAGTCATGATGATTTCAAGCTCGAGGGAGACCCGCAGGTCATTCAACCAATCATATGTGCCTCCTATCGTCCGACCATACTATTATCCCTTTTTAGATGTTGCTTATGCTGTGGTACCGCCTCCTTATGCAATGATGAGCGTGCAATATTACACCCGGCCGCAACATTATGCACAAAGCCGAGCTCCACCTCCCAGAAATGCCAATCCTTACCAAGCTTCATATAATCCTCAACAAAATAAACCCAATACAATCCTCGCCCAAGAGAGCCTTTCAGAAAAAGTGAGTTCATCCCTATTGGTGAATCTTATTCAAGCTTTTTCTATTAGTTAATCAGGCTAAATCTATTGCAGTCAGTGGCCCCGAACCGTCCAAACCCCGAGTCCCCTTCGCACCGAGCTGATGCTATATGTGAATACCACTCTGGAGCAGTGGGACACAGTACAGAGGACTGTTGGACCCTCAAAAGTGCAGTTGAAGATTTGATTGAAGCTGAAAGAATCTATTTTTGGGATGAAGATGCTCCTGATGTAATGAACAACCCGTTTGCCTGCCCATAACAACAAGCAAAAAGTCGGAATGATTTGTGAAAATGTGAAATTCTTTCTAGAACTCAAGGCCATTGTAGCCATTGTCGAGACAGAAGGAAAGCCACAAAATGGTCGCCGATCATGAAAGCACCCTACCAAATAGGAGTCTCGGTAGCCAGTCTTGCTATCCTTTCTGCATCCGGATTATCTCAGTGTATGATCCGAATGTTTTCCTTTAGTGTCTTACTTTCCGATGTAAACCCTTTTCAAAAACAAAAAAAATCAATCAAAAAACAAAAACCAAATGAAATTAATATTTCGTTGTCCAGGAATGTCTCTTTTCTTAATCTTGTCATTTTTATCATTCTCTTTTTAATTCTGTTAAGTGCATATTTCAATAACATGACATTCTTGCAGACTTCATGCCCAGATTCTAAAATGCTGTTAGACTTGAAAATAATGAATCAAGAGTCAAAATGCAAAGAAGATAAGTTTGAGGAAATAAAGCAAAGAGTTTGAACAACTGAATGACAATTGATTCCAGAATTTGAAAGGTCCATACATTACAACAAGAGTATTGCCGAAAGAGTGTGTTGTACTTGGGACGCGTTGAAGGAAATGTTGTTGGATCTTCCATATAGTTCAAATATTCTCCGATTAGGATGACGAAGCCTTTCATTCTCGCTACCCAAACACTATCAACCTTTTTCAAACCCTTTGAGACAGCTCCCTTTCTTTGATTACCCTCATTGGAATCTGAAAGTGTTATTGAAAAGGGAAATGAAAAAAAAGAGAAAAAAAGAAGAAGGAAAAGAAAAGAAAGACACAAAAAGGAAAGGGAAGAAAAGAAAAAGAAAACAACAAAAACAAAACAACAACAAAACTAAAAATAGTTTAGGAAACATTCCCGAACTACCTCTGACTTGATTCTGAAAGGATACGCAGGCAGCCTCTCTCTGGGGTTCAATCACACCAAAATAAAAATCCAAAGTCCCCCAAAAAATGAAACTGGGGCAGATGATGTATTGGCTCAGCCATGAGTCCACCAAAATGGTTCCAAAGTTATAATTCACTCCAAGATACTTTTACCCAAAAAACATTTTCAAGTCCTTCCGATCAATTGGTGAGAATGCTCAAGGGTAAGAGAATACAACTAGTTGGATCAGATATAATCCCAAAAAAATAAGAGTCTTATTGGTGAAAACCCACACGGGCACTGTAAGGCGATGGTAAACAGAGAAAAATCAAAATGAGAGAGTCCGTTGCGTGAAAACCCACACGGGTACTATGAAGGATCGTGAGAAGAGAAATGAGAAAGGTCAACTAGTGGAAACCTGAAAATGGTCCATTGATCAAAAAGAAGATCCTCACAGCCATCGGCATCAACAAAGTCCTGGCAAGGTTTCTCGAGTTTTGAAGCAAAAGTAGTGATGAATTTCTGAGAGTCGCACGGTTTACACAGATAAGGCATCCAGTCCAAAGGGCATGACATGTTCATAGAAGTCCACATGTACTCCAGATAAGTCCATCTTTCCTTTACCCGAAAAGGACACTTATTGTTTTAAAACTCATTCTCCATTCCATTGTTTGTTATCTTTGATCTTTCAGTCTAACATCGTTCCGAAACAAAGACAAAGAAGGGATGGCAAGACTGATTTGTAGGGCTTTTTTTTGGCACGAGCTAATGTGCAAAAAGGCACCCACTCTCGCCAGGGGAATCAAGTCGACCCCGACTAGCCAGGTCATCTAATGATTCAAAATAAAACTCTTGGAAGGAGAAATCAAATTGAAATGCCTATAAAGGCAAATGAGCTGAAAAGTTCGAGTCCCACGTGACTAACCGTCTCAGCAAAAGTTCTAAAAGCCAAGGTGACCCAAATGCTCTGAAATTGACGTTGGAAGAAAATAGTCAAAAATGAAAGGCCTATGAAGGCGAAACAAAGATGGAAAAGGATAAGTCCCACGCGGCCAGCCGTTGCAGAAAAGTTTGAGGAGACAAAAGTTCCCTAATATTTCCAAAGAAAAGAAAATAAAGAATAATAAATAAACAAGGAAGTCAGAAAGGAAAGGCCTACGAAGGCAAAATAAAGTGGAAAGTTGAATTACACCGACCAACTATCATGGCAAAGTCTGGAAATTAGAAGTCCTCCAGGGCCTGAAATGAATTGATCCTCAGAGAGCAAATAGTTGTATTTGAGATCTTCATCAAAGAAGTTTGGTCGAGATCAAGTGATCAAAACTAATCAAGGCCAGAAAATCAACCACCACTTCAAATTAACAATAGCTTCTTTGATTGAAAATTCAAACAAGCGCCATCCAAGCAACCGTGCAAGAAGCAGGAACAACCAAAAAGGAAAAGAAATGTGCAAGTGCTAGAAAAAGTTTTGCAGTAAGGAATCAACCCAAAAGGGAAGTTTCCTCCAAATTCTTTCCTGCCTTTTTACTAAAAAATGAAAATTAAAAAAAAGACAAAAAAAGGAGAAAATCCCAGAAGAGAATAGTTTAGAATGTCCAATACCAATCTTTAGCCAACACTAGCTCTCAAATCCCTGAGTTGAGCGTTTTTCCTTTAGCTAATATTAGGGATCCAATCCCTGAGTTGAGCGTTCTTTCCATTAGCCAACAATAGGGCTCCAATCCCTGAGTTAATCATTTTCCCTTTAGCCAACACTAGGGCTGCAATCCCTGAGTTTAGCGTTTTTTCCTTAGCCAACTTTAGGGCTCTAATCCCTAAGTTGAGCATTTTTCCTTAGCTAACATTAGGGCTCCAATTCCTAAGTTGAGCATTTTTCCTTAGTTGACATTAGGGCTTCAATCCCTGAGTTGAGCATTATTCCCTTTAGCCGATATTAGGGCTCCAATCCCTGAGTTGAGCATTTTTACCTTTAGCCAACATTAGGGATCCAATCCCTGAGTTGAGCATTTTTTTCCTTTAGCCAACATTAGGGCTCCAATCCATGAGTTGAGTGTTTTTCCCTTTAGCCGACATTAGGACTCCAATCACTGAGTTGAGCATTTCTCCCTTTAGCCGATATTAGGGCTCCAATCCCTGAGGTGAGCGTTTTACTGTTTTAGCCAACATTAGGGCTCCAATCTCTGAGTTGAGCATTTCTTTTCTTAGACAACATTAGAGCTCCAATTCCTGAGTTGAGCGTTTTTCCTTAGCCAACATTAGGGCTCCAATCCCTGAGTTGAGTGTTTTTCCTTAGCTGATATTAGGGTTCCAATCCCTGAGTTGAGCATTTTCTCTTTAGCCGACATTAGAGCTCCAATCCCTGAGTTAAGCGTTTTTCTTTAGCCGACATTAGGGCTCCATTCCATGAGTTGAGCATTTTTCTTTAGCCGACATTTGGGCTCCAACCTCTGGGTTGAGCATTTTTCCTTTTAGCTAACATTAGGGCTCCAATCCCTAAGTTAAGCGTTTTTCCTTTTAACCGACATTAGGGCTCCAATCCCTAAGTTGAGAGTTTTTCCTTTAGCCAACATTAGGGCTCCAATCTCTGAGTTAAGCGTTTTTTCCTTTAGCCGACTTTAGGGCTCCAATCCTTGAGTTGAGCATTTTTCCCATTAGCCGACATTAGAGCTCCAATCCCTGAGTTGAGCGCTTTTCCCTTTAGCCAACATTAGGGCTCCAATCACTGAGTTGAACATTTTTTTCTTTAGACAACATTAGGGCTCCAATCCCTGAGTTGAGCGTTTCTTTTCTTAGCCAGCATTAGGTCTCCAATCCCTGAGTTGAGCATTTTTTCCTTTAGCAAACATTAGGGCCCTAGTCCCTGAGTTGAGCATTTTTGTCTTTTAGCCGACATTAGGGCTCCAATCCCTGAGTTGAGCATTTTCCCTTTATCCTATATTAGGGCTCCAATCCCTGAGTTGAGCATTTTTTTCCTTAGCCAACATTAGGGTTCTAATCCCTGAGTTGAGCACTTTTTCCTTTAGCCGACATTAGGGCTCCAATCCCTTAATTGAGCATTTTCTCCTTCAGCTAACATTAGAGTTCCAATCCCGAAGTTTTCCCCAATTTATCCTAGCATAGAAAAATACAATTTTTAAAAAAAAGAATAGAAAAAGAAAAAAGAGAGTTCAGATTTTTGTCACAAATAACTCACAAAATTTTCCTAGTACAAAAAATTTGGGCAAAAAATTTTGTTCGTTTGTTTGATTTGAGCAAGTTTGACCTCGAAGCAAAGGTTCTGAGGCAACTAAAAGGATTATTCTCAATACAGAATAAAGAAAAAAAAGAGAACAAAAAGAAAGAAATTCGAATGTAGAAGCGAATATGGGCGCGAGCCGATCAAAATTTGATTGAAATCACAAGCTTTGCACGACCCGCTATGCTTGAAATGCTGGACGAAGAACTGACACCTACAACTTACGAGCATCAAGATTCAGATCGGAGTCCACAGCAAATCCAGCTAATACTCAAGATCAAGCTTCAATAGATTTATATACAGGAATCTTGTAACTCATAGTTGATAGGCATATCTAGCTTAGCTTTTTATTTCCTTTTTGTGTAATAAGGAGGTCGACAAGTAGTAGCAGCAGCATCAACAGTGAAAGCACAGCTCCGATAGTCCCAGCTACCAAACACTCTTGAACTACACTGACTTGATTCCTCTTTAGCCGAGGATATGTAGGAAATCTCTGAAGCAGGGCACTGTCAAGCTTTCCAAAACGCTTCTCATAGAGTGTCAAGCTGGCAAAAATCTCTCATGATCGCTCATTTATCTTTTTGCCTGAAAACCCTTCGTGTCCCCGAGCAAAGAGAGGAAGTTGTAAGCATGTGATTTTTTCCTAGCCTAAATTTCTCCTAAAAATTTGTTAAATTAGGATTTTTCTTTATCTATGTGATATTCTGAATTTAATTGCATAATTATCTGTTTGTTTGCATATTGAGTACATTGTAATTAAGAAAAAATATACTAAAAATAATATGTGCATTTTCATTTAGGATTCAATTTGGCATATTTGCATTAATTAAGAAAATTAGTCATTTCATAAAATAAAAAAACAAAAATAGTTTACTTTGCATTTTTAACTTTTGGATTTGATTTTGAATTAGTGTTTCTTTTAAATTAGTTTTGTGCTTTCTCATATGTGTTTAATTAGTTTCTTAGGGTTAGTTAAATTTTAGAAATTAAATTAGATGTATTTTTGTTTTAAATCAAAATAGAAAAGGAATTAAAAAGAGGTTGAAAAGAAAAAAGGGGAAAAGGAAATAAAATCAGGCCATTTTTGCAAAACTAACCTGTTTCCCAGCCCAAGCCATTAAACCCTTTGAACCAGTTCAAAACACACGAATCCGGCCCAATGTTACACCCAAACCCGGTCCAGCCTCCACACTTACTAAAAGGACCCTGTTTCCTCAAGATCAATCACAGCCCTTGATTTTTCTTCATCCAACGAATGAGAACTAACGAGGTTCCTACTATTTAAATGTAAGAGACCACCCTCCCCACAAGACTTCTCTCTCACTTCACCCTCTTCAGAGAGAACTCAACCAGCTTCGCCTTATGCCGTAGCCGGAAATCGCGTTACGGCGGTGGCCGGCCACCAAACTCCCTCAAACTTACACAATAGCACATCCTCATCCTCCCCATTGAAAATCCATGGTTAGTTCCCTTCGAATCCCCCTCAGGCTCGTCGAATAAAGCTTTGAAATCTCGGCAGCTTCGCCGTCCACGACGGCGCCGATGCCAAATGATTCCAAACAAACACCATAGGCTCGCCTTGCCATCCCCATCATGGATCCGCTAATACTCTTCATCAAATCTCACCAGAACCCCTTAAATCTTCAAAACCCTAGCGCCACCATAGTTTCTCCGGTGGCGGGGCTGCCTCCATTTAACCATAAATCTTTTCTGTACAGCAACTACCCGTCCTTCAACCCCAATCTATCCCTATTTCTCTGTAAATCCTCACCATGTTAACTCCTCTTTGAATCTGAAATCTAAAAAAGAAACAGGAATGTCAAGATATTAAATGCTAGGCTCTAAAATGGGCATTGACCCTTTGTTCTCATCGAGAACATACTGCTAATGCCTGTTTCGAGTCAAGCAAGGGCTGGATGATTTTCTAGCTGTTTTGGGAGGTATTTTTCTCCTCCTATTTCTTCCTTTGTTTCTTTTCTTTCTTCTCTCTTTTTCTTTTCCTGTGTTTAATTCTGATTGCTCAGTAGTTAATTTTAATTTCTCACGTCCGTTGTCCTTAAAATTAATTCCTATTAGTTGAAATCATTGCTTTTGTTTGCATAATCTAAATATTCAGTTTTGTTAAGCAATCGGTCTAGGTGTCTTGTTTGAACTGTTTGCTTATTCATGAGTGTTGCTAGAGTAATAGAATCTCTTTTGGAATCAGTGGAGTCACTTGGGATCAATCTCTTTAATAATCTTACCTTCCTAAATTTGGGTGTGCATTTCATGCGACCTAAATCCAAATCCCAAAATGTTGAATAAAATGTGTCGAGAATCCGAGTTCATTTCATGTGAAGTGATCTAAAACATGTTTTAAACGACATTCAATTTCTTTAAATTTTAATTAAAAGCGGTCAATAATTTCAAAATTACACTATAGTATGGCATGTATTAAAATTAGATTTTCAGCCAATTATAAAAGTTTAAGCGACCTTTCTAGAACACGGAATCCGAGGGTACCTAACACCTTCCCTTGGGTTAACAGAATTCCTTTACTCAAGAATTTCTGGTGCACATACTTTATTAGGAAAGTCAAAAAATTTCCACGATTTGGGATTCAAAATAAACCGGTGACTTGGGACACCAAAAGCCAAACATATCCCAAATGGGAACTCCGAAATAAATAATCCCTATTCGGATAATGTCACTTTAAATGGAAAAACTCTCTTACACACTATCCTTCGGGTTAGGTGTGTAAAAAGGAGGTGTGACAAGGATGATGCGGAAAATACCACTTCCACCACACCATGGGGTACTTATTGTTATAGGTTCATGCAATTCGGTTTGAAGAATGCAGGGACAACTGACATGAGAGCCATGACCACCATTTTTCACGATATGATGCACAAAGAGATTGAAGTATATGTCGATGATTTCATCAGAAAATCAAAGACACAGGCTAGTCACGTACGCGATTTGAAAATGTTCTTCGAACATTTTCGAAGGTATGACCTTGACCTTTAGTTAATACAGCCAAGTGTGCATTTAGGGTTCTATCTGGGAAGCTCCTCAGTTTTATAGTCAGTCGGAGAGACAGCGAATTTGATCCATCTAAGATAAAGTTCATTTGAGATCTGTCACCCCCGAAGAACAAAAAGGAAATCATGAGTTTGCTCGGGAGGATGAACTACATCAGTAAGTTCATTGCTCAGCTCACAACCACATGCAAGCCCTTTTTTACGTTGCTAAAAAAGGATGTTGCTATCAAGTGGATGGACGATTTCCAAAAAGCTTTTGACAGAATCAAAGGTTATCTGTCGAACCCCCCTATACTGGTACCAGCCAAACCTGGTAGGCATTTGTTTTTATATCTATCAGTGATGGATAATTCCTTTGGATATGTTCTGGGGCAACATGATGCAATAGGGAAAAAGGAGCATGCAATCTATTATTTGAGCAAGAAATTCACCAATTATGAGGTTAAGTACACCCTCTTAGAAAGGACATGTTGTGCCTTGGGTCGCTCAGAATGTGAGACATTATATTTTGGCCTACACTACTTACCTCATATCTAGAATGGATCCTCTGGAGTACATCTTCCAAAAGATAATACCCACTGGCAGGCTCGCAAAATGGCAAATTTTTCTCACAGAGTTCAACATCGTCTATATCACTCGCACTGCAACGAAAGAACGGGCTTTGGCAGATTATTTGATAGAGAATCCAATTGATGATGATCATAAGCAACAGAGCACATACTTCCTAACGAAGATGTCAACTCAAAGGAGGAAGTAGTTCTGAATAACAGCCATATATGGAAAATGTATTTTGATGGGGCTATCAATATCAAAGGAATTGGGATTGGGGCAATCCTCATCTCACCTATCAGATGACATTATCCTAAAATGGCCCGACATTAGTTCTTTTGAACCAATAATACGGCATAATACGAATCTTGTATCATGGGTCTAAAAATGGCCATCGATCTAGATGTGCATGAACTATTGGTTATGGAAGATTCCAACTTGCTTATCCGGCAATCCCAAGGAGAATGGGAGACTCAATACATCAAGCTTATTCTATATCGACAATTTAAACAAAAGTTGAGCAAAAGATTCAAATCCATCGAGTTCAGGTACATTCCCCTATTTCATAACGAGCTAGCTGATGCCTTGACTACTTTAGCCTGATCCACTAGAAATCCAAGTATGAAATCAACACGGTTACTACAATACAAATGAGATAGACCCAGATGGTGAAACATGGTATCATGACATAAAAAGATCACTAATAATACGAGAATACCCATAGTATGCCAAAGGAGATCAAAAAAGAACTATAAGGTGGTTGGCCGATGGTTTTTCATTAATAGGGAAATTTTATGCAAAATTTGGCTATATATAAACTTGTTGAGATGCATAGACGCCATAAAAGCTGAGCGGATCATGAATGAAGTGCATTCGGGGGTATGCAGACCTCACATGAATGGATATGTTTTGGCGAAGAAGATTCTGTGGGCAAGGTATTATTGGCTTACCCTAGAGCGACATTGCTTCAGTTTTATTTGCAAGTGTCACCAATGCAAGATTCCTGGTCACCAGATTCACTCGCCTCCTTCAGAGTTGCATCCCATGTCCTCTCCTTGGCCTTTCGGTTTTTAGGGAATGGATATCATTGGTCCAGTCGAGCCAAATTCTTCAAATGGGCATAGATTCATTTTGTTTTAAATTGATTACTTCACCAAGTGGGTGGAGGCTGTCACTTTTAAAAAAGTCACCAAGAAAGATGTAGTAGGCTTTGTTCATTCCAAAATCATCTGTCGATATGCTATCCTAAAGACCATTATCCCTAACAATGCAGCCAATCTAACTAGTCATTTGTTGAAGGAGGTATGCGAGCAATTTTGAAATTAAATATCCTCATTCTCCCCCTAACCGGCCAAAAGCCAATGGAGCTGTTGAAACAGCGAACAAGAACATCAAGAAGATTCTTAGGAAGATGATCCAAGGTTCCAAAAAATGTCATGAATAGTTGTCTTTTTGTATTTTAGGATATCCCATGACTGTTCGCACATCTGTTTGTGCAGCTCCTTATTTGCTTATACATGGAATTGAAGTTGTAATACCAGCAGAAGTCGAAATTCCTTCTCTCCGAATCATTGTATAATCGGAGATTGAAGACACTGAATAGGTCAATACCCAATTAGAATAGCTAATGTTGATTGATGAAAATGGCTAGCAGAAATGTGTTTTGGCTAGTTATACCAGCAAAGAATGGCATGTGCTTATAACAAGAAAGTGCATCCAAGGCACTTCGAGGTAGGCCAACTAATTTTAAACGCATTCTTCCACACCAAGTAGAAGCTAAAGGAAAGTTCTCCCTAAACTGAAAAGGACTCTACATCATCAAGAAAGTGTTAACACAAGGGGCCTTGCACTTGGTAGAT
Source organism: Nicotiana benthamiana (assembly GCA_034376525.1). NCBI lineage: Eukaryota > Viridiplantae > Streptophyta > Magnoliopsida > Solanales > Solanaceae > Nicotiana > Nicotiana benthamiana. The sequence goes on from CM067326.1 coordinate 9,209,327, forward strand.
GATGAAGAATAGGGACCAGACATGACTATTAATGCAGATGCAGTCAAAAGATATTATGTTTGATATATATCCAATGTAGACCATTCATGCATTGATTTTCTCAAGATCGAGATAATGAAGGCTATCATTTGCTTCTTATTCCAAATAGGTCACTCCTTTGTTAACCCTTTTGAGCCGTATTTGTCTTCCTTGTTTTCCACTTTCTGGAAACTATGTACTTGTAAAGGTAAAATAAGGAAATAACAAAAAGCCAAACAATAAATTTTCTGAGTCATTGAACTACGCCCGACCTGATTTCGAAAGGATACGTAGGCAGCCTTACACTGGGTTCGGTCCCATTACAAAAAAAATTCATATTCCCAATACTCCAAACTGGGGTAGAATTTTGTTTTATTTTACAGGTTTTTCCAATAAAAACGGTAACAAAAGTTGTACTTCAGTTCAAGGTTCTTTTTGTCTTTTCCCTACTAGGAACTTCTTATCGATATTTGAGAATATTTGAAGTCCTCATGTAAAAGGCATTGGGAAACATTCCACATACAGTATCTTAGTTAAAAAAAGAAAAGAAAAAAAAAGAGAAATAAGAGAGTATTATTGGTGAAAACACATATGGGCACTGTAAGTTGATGGTGAGTAGAGAAATGAGAGACTCTTATTGTTAAAAACCCATATGGGCACTGTAAGATGATGATGAGTAGAGAAATGAGAGTGGTTAGTTAGCAAAAACCCGTACAAGGCTCTCCTAGCCGAATAAAGGTCTTTGATACTCCACATGAGCACAACCAAGACAGTTTCAAGATGAACGTTTGCGAGGGATTTTGAGAATTAGACAGCTCTGATAGATCAAACATCCAGTCCAAAATGCATGTCATGATTCATTAAAGTAAGCAGATACCTCAAGATAAGTCTCCCTATTCTTTTTCCTGAAAGGGACACCTCTTATTTAAGCACAGTTCTTTTTCACTTTCAATAATTCTTTTGTTTTTACCCATAATTTTTCTTTTAGTCCCGTTCGGACTAATATTACATAAAAAGTGAAGCAAATAAATGGTTGCAAAACTGTCTACAGTTTCCCAGTAATATCGAGCACAATTTGGGGCATATATGGCATTGACGAAAGGATGAATCCATCTGTGATCTCAATGATAAGGCAAACAAGGTGTCTCAAAGAAAATGAAAGGGTTGCCTAAGTGAGACATCTTTCGTGAGAAAAGTTGATAAGCTACAGATACAAATTGGTACTGGGTGAAAGACAACGGAGTTTGATTTTTAATGAAAAAATTATTTTGCCTTAGGGACAAGGGTTAGCGGTATCATGGACACACAAGTATGAAGCAGTCAGGGGAAAGATTGAGAAACAACATCTCCAGCATGCAATACAGAATATCCTATCACCTTTTTACCGCATTGATAGAATCAGTTCTTCAACAATGAAGTGGCTATGAATTCAAACTACAACAGGGTATCAAGGCCTCAAACAAACCATCAGTTTTAAAAATCACAAATTTTTCTTTGTTTGAAGCATGAACAAAGCTGTGCAAATGGTGATTCTCAAAGAATAATGTCACCAAACGTAATTTCCTTGAGATCTTAATTTTCTTTTATTTTCAGAATGCAACACTACTATTCATACCTCCCATCTTTGTAGTTTAACTCAAGTAGAACCTTTTCACCTTGGGGGATCCAGATCATAATTTCAGGTGGAAATACTCTTTGCTCAAGCAGTTTTATGCAGCTTAACTTAGGTAGAATCCTTTCTCCTTGGGAGATCAAGAACTTTACCAATAATATAGGGTATCAACCCCTGGTTACATTCCTTCCAGTAATACAGGGTACCAACCCCTGGTTATATTTCTTTCTAGTAATATAGGGTACCAATATCTGGTTACAGTTTTTCTAAGTAATACAAGGTGCCAACCCTGGTTACATTCCTTCCCAGTGATAAAGCGTACCAACCCCTGGTTACACTCCTTTTCAATAGTACAGGGTACCAACCCCTAGTTACACTCCCTTCCAGTAATACAGTGTACCAACCCCTGGTTACGTTCATTCCTAGTAATACAAGGTACCAACCCCTGGTTACATTCAATTCAGTAATACATGATACCAGCCCCTAGTTACATCCATTCCCAGTTACAGAGGGTACCAACCCCTGGTCACATTCTTTTTCAGTAATATAGGGTACCAAGCCCTTGTTACATTCCATTCTAGTAATACAAGGTGCGAACCCCTGGTTATACTTCTTCATATTGATACAGGGTACCAACTCCTAGTTGCATTCCCTTCCAGTAATACAGGGTACCAACCCCTGGTTACATTCCTTTCTAGTGATATCGGTTTCCAACCCTGGGTTATATTCCCTTTTAGTAATACAAGGTACCAACTACTAGATATGTTCCATTCAGTAATATAGGGTACCAACCTCTAGTTACCTTCCTTCCTATTAATACAGGATGCCAACCCCTAATTACATTCCATTTAGTAATATAGGGTACCAACCCTTGGTTACGTGGGCGCCAACCCCTGGTTACATTTTCTTCTAGTAAAACAGGGTACCAACCTCTGGTTACACTCCTTCCTAGAGATACAAGGTGTCAACCTCTGGTTACATTTCCTTTCAGTAGTACAGGGTACCCATCGCTTGTTACATTTCTTCCAGTAAAAGGGGGTACAATCCTCTAATTCCATTTTCTTTGGTAACACAAGGTGCTACCTTCGTGGTTGCGTATCCTCACATAGCTAGTTTATACTATTACCTTTGTATTCATTTCAACAAATTAGATAGTTCATAGCTTTTCCTAATAACTCACAATATTTTCCTAGTGCCAAACTGGGGAAGAAAATTTTGTTCATTTTGTTCGTCTATTATGTCTTTGCAGGACCCTATTGTAAAGCACATATTCTGAGGATTAAAGCTTGTAATTTCAATTTTCATCAGAAGAAAGAATATTGTGGATCATAAGATAGTTGGAGTTAGCTTTGATAATGTATCAGCAACCTAGCTTCTCAAGTTTCACTTGCCCAAATTCTGATTGGGAAAGCAAGCTACTGAGATTGACTCATAATCTTTTCTTCAAAGAGCATCAAGATCCAATCTAAGGTCAACAAAAGTAAGCAGGTCAAGAATCAAGATCTGACTCCAGAAGACACATAGATAGGAATTTTTAACTCTTAGCTTGTAGTCATATGCAGTTCTTTTCTCTTTTTCTTTTGATGTAAGCAACAATTAAAAATAACAACAACAGTCTTAACTATGGTTTTTGGCAGTTCGAGCTACCAAAATTTTTTAGAACTACACTAACATGATTCCTTTATAGCCAAGGATATATATAAGCAATCTTAGAAAAAAGGCTCGGTCAATATTTTCACAAATAATGCTTTCATCATAGTGATTTGTAAGCAAAAAATTATTCATGGCATTCACTTTTCTTTGCACAAGAACTCTTTATGTTCTAGAGCAAAGAGTGGCAGTTGTGAATACCTAATTTTTTCTCGTTTCTAATTCTCCTACAAATACTAATATTTGGATAATTTTTATTTATTTGGTCATTTTTATTTGCATTCCTTTATTAGAAATACAAAAAATATTTTTTTTACCTTTTATTTGTGTAAATTAGTTTGCATCATTAAATTATATATCCCAAAAAGATTTTCTTTTTTATTTGTATAATTTTCTAGGACCAAATAAGATGATTAGGGGTTATGAGATTGGGCTAGTGTATTTTAATTGAAAGTAAGCCAAATTGGCACAAAATTGGAAGCCTAAACAACTCACAAACCCGGTCCACATGGGGCAGCACGGGGCAGGTCCAAACGACATTGTTTTGGATCAAAACTACGTCGTTTTGCTTAAGTGATAGAGATTTATGGGTGACATATGACTTATATATAAGCTCGGATTGGCATTTTTATGATTTGGTTTAGCTTCGATGGGTGACTTATGACTTAGGAGCGTGATCGGAATTGGTTTTGGAGGTCTGGAGTAAAATTAGGCTTGAATTACTGAAGTTGAGATTTTGGCAATTTCTGATTGGTAGGAGGGATTGATCCGGGAGTCAGAATGGAATTTTGAGAGTTTCACTAGCTTTGTTATGTTATTTGGGATGTGTGTGCAAACTTTTGGGTCATTCGAATTCCGTTTGGTTGGGTTTTTGATCGAAAGCGTATTTCGAATAATTTTGAAAAACTTAGGCTTGAATGCGATGCGTTTTGGGTGATATGATGTTGTTTGAGGTGCTTGTATGATTGGAAAAAGTTTGAATAAGATTTAAGGATGTGTTAGTGGCGTTGGTTGATGTCCCAAGGGCCTCAGGTGAGTTTCGGGTGGTCAATCGAACCATTTTCCATATTGAGAATGTTGCAAATTTGAGCAGCAGTTGCAGATGATTTTGGGCTTCGTGATTGCGTAGGTCGAGTCACGATCACATAGAAGGATTTTGGGTTTGCAAAAGTTTGTCCTTCGCATTCGTGTTTGATCTATCTTGTTTGCGGAGGGCCTTAGCCTTGTGCTGCACATTCGCATGGAATGGTTCGCGTTCGTATATAAGTCTTTGGGGTCCAGTGGATTTGTTCTTTACGTTTGCATCATCTCGTTCGCGTTCGCGTAGGTCTGGGAGATAAGGCATCGCGTTCACATAGTAGTATCACGTTCGCATAGTGCATTTTGGAGCCTTGGAATTTTTCCCTTCGTGATCGCGAGGCTTGGGTCGTGATCACGATGAAAGAATTGCAGGGCTGGGCAGAAAGTTTATAAAATATTTCATCTGAGATTTTGAATCATTTTTCCTCCATAGCTAAGTATTTTGAGAGCTTTTTGGAGGGAATTCAAGAGGTAATCAAGGAGAATCGATTGGAGGGAAGATTGTTGAACTTAAAACGTGATTCTATTGTTAAATCTAGCTAGAAATTCATGGAAACTTGACCAAAAATGAAAGAACTAGGGCTTGGAATTTTGGAATTTTAATTCGGGGTTTGAGGGGTCATTTGGACTCTGATTCTGGTATTATTTATATGCATAGACTCGTGGAGTGATAAGGAACCCGTTGATGTGAAAAATTCTAAGTTTTGAGAAGTGGGCTTGGGGCTCGGGTTTTGCTAATTTTGGGATTTTTGATATTTCAATTATTTTTGCTTGGGCTTTATTCCTTTAGCATATTGTGACGTACTCGTTCTAATTTTGAATAGATTCGACGTGCGAGGAGGCCGATTCTAGGGGCAAAGGCGCCATGACTAGAGTTATAGCTGGTTCAAGGTGAGTAATGATAGTAAATGATATCTTGAGGGGTTGAAACCTCGGATTTGCACATCGTAGTGATGTATTGAGGTGAGACATGCACCTGATGATGAGCGTGGGGTCGTTTACTATAGGGGATTGTGAGTTGGTCCGTCCTGATTGATGCTTTTATCGTGGATTTTGATTGAAACATATGTGTTATCATCATTATTTGGATTTATTTCCATGATTGAGCTTCGGGCAAACTATTTGAACCCTACATGGATTTTTATCACTATTTCCTCACTGTTTTGACTTACTACTTGAACTCACTCGTATCGTTTTCCACTTTTTTACAACTCAGCCACTTTTACTCGATTTTGAAACTAAAATGATATATTAAATGATATTTTGGGCTGAGAAATACGGTTTGACTAATGCCTGAGAGGCTTAGGTGATTTCTGGATTGAGTATGGCCGAGGGCCAGATGTGAGGATGTTATGGATCAGGCTGTGCATCGCAGCAGTGTTATACTGATACTGATATGAGGCCAATGGCCTAGATTTGATGCCACGAGATTGCTTTATATTGCGCCCGGGTCGTAAGGGGCCCCTCCTGGAGTCTGCACACCCATAGTAAGCGTCGTCAATGAGATATATGGATCGGGCTACACGCTGCAGCGGTGCTGGTACTGTTTTATGTGTTTACTTCATTTCCTTTGTCTGCCATTATCTGTTGTTGTGCTACTTTATGCGATATCTACCCGATTGGCTGACATTATTTGTTAATTGAATATTGTGCACGAGGGGCAGATTTTTGTGCTTATCTATACTATTTGTTTTGCATTCTTTGTGTAACCGGTTAAAAAGTCATTTTTAAAAGAGGTTTAAACTCAGCTAAACTATTTTTTTAAACATTTCATAACCTTTTTTTTGGCAAACCACTTGGCAAGTTTTGATTACTTCTGAGCATACCAAAATAGATGATATTCACAAAGGACATAATCAATGCTGCAATGTGCAGTAGCTAGGAGGTGAGGCCAGGGAGTACCTTATTGATGCAGCTCAATCCTTATCTGCTTCAAATGTTACTCCTGCAGAAACTCTCCCAAGGCCAATGGTTGATTCTGCCCATTTTTGTAAATGACATCTATTGTTCCAATGATTTTGCCTTCTACTGTTGTGACTGAAAAGATTGTATCTAATTTGCAATCTACTATTCCATCTAAGGTACCAGAATCCGACAACACAAAAATACATGAAGACATGCTCATTGAGCAGCAGCACATTTTGCAGAATACCTTCAATAAAAACACAAGACAGTTTAGTCAAGCAAATGCTACTAATGTAGAGGTTTCGGATAAATTTAGATCTTCTACAGATCCTACTAGTTTAACAGTTCAACCAGGGGAAAAGTCGACAGTAGGAATTTTACTGGACTTCAAACAATCTTGGACAACAGCATTGTAATGAATTGAATAAAGCAAAAGTTTTGGTTACCTCTGAGAATACAAGAAAAGAGGAAACTCACAAAGGACAGCATCTCAGCTGCAATGTGCAGCACCTGGCAATAGAGGAGGATAATGTACCAGCGAGTGTAGATCAAATTCTTAAGACAAATTTGTAAATATCAGCAAGTCTTACAGATGATGAGGTTGCGCAGACACATTTCGACAAGATAACATTAATCAGCCTGATATGGTTCAACAAGGCAGTGTGACTCTTTGATAGATACAGCAGATGCAGTTTCTAATGAAGCCTTTCTATAGCGTGGTTTTGATTCACATCCTCCTGCTGTTACACAACAGACAAGTGAAGCTGCTCAACAGTCTATAAATAACTGGTCATCTTTGTCCAGCAGAAAAGCAATTTCAAAATCCAAATTCAAAACACACAGGGCAAATAAGAGTCCAGCTTTACATACAACTCCAAACTCATTTGCTGCACTTTCAAAAGTCAATAATGAGGATTCAATCTTCACTGAAAAGAATAGGAAGATGGCCAATGTTCAGTTTTCTCCAATCATACCTTCCTCCACTACACATGTCGAGACAACTTTCAAAGATTATGGAAAACCATCAACTTCCACTTGAAATAACAAACCAGTATTTGTTAACATGAGGGACATGGTCATTAAATCGAAACTGTGGAAAGACCAAAGAGATTTTGATGATGACGAGGGCTGGGGAGAAGGACTTGCTGGTTATTCATCTTCAGAAGACGACCAAGAGTTTGACGACGACAGTGAAGGAGGGGACATGGATGCTTAATTCAAGAATGGTCCTGCAAATATGAAAACTGCATCAAACTCAAACAGCAACTTGAACCATAACGCTCCAGTATTTGTTCCACGAAATACTTCAAAATCAGGTGAAACAACAACTGTTGTTCGCATCGCAACAGCACTTCCAACATCTTCCCAGAATCAGATTGTACCGATAAAATCAATCACTACTTTGGAGGAGACGAAAATGTCGGATGCAATGATGCAACCTTTCTCATAAACTACTGGATGCGAGGACAGAAAGACATATATATGAAAAAGGGGAGGAAGAGGATATATTAAAGCAATGTCGAGCAGACGCGTCAAGAAAAGGTAATTTGTCACCAATGCATAGTAAAACAAGCAAGAAGTCTCGTGAAAGGGATAGAAGTTGGGATGGTAGGATGTTTGAAGACTTAAACATAAGAAGACCTCCAATGAGAAATGCAAAACAAAAACAGGTCACTAAAATAATTATTACAAAGGCCAATCGATCGAGGAACAAAGCATGAATTTTGAAGTCATATTGAGAAAAATGTGGATGAAGACCTTAATCTACCAATTAAAATTGTTACAAAATAGGAGAAAAGAGAGCACCAAGATGGTTTCTTCAACTTTTTATATTTCCATCTCATTAGTAATTTTCTATGTAATATCATCACAGAGCATGTTATAAACTCTGGGATGATCATACTTTTCTTAATTCTTGCTACTTCTTTCTTTTTACATGCTTGTTAGTTCATGAGGCTTTTATTTGCCTTAATAGGATTAATAAGGTAAGGTTTTCTCCGGTTATTGTTATATGGGTAACAATACCAGTGCTATCCCCCCCCCCTCTTATTTTATTTTTCCTATTTGCTGTAACATTTCACAACCTCACTACTCTTTTCAAAGGGTTTTACACTACTCTATACAGCATGATGGTTTTTCTTACATGATTTCTTACTGCACATTTATTATTTACCTTTATTACTCACTGAGTTGGAGTACTCACTCTACTCTATGCACCTCATGTAAAGATGCAGATATTTGTTCCCCCGGTAGAGGGTTTTGTGCTAATCGGAGGCTAAGTTATCGGAGTTTAGCAAGGTGAATGCCAGCGTTTGCTGCACCGTATTCCTTTATTTTGTTTATCAGTCCTATTTTGTATATCTCAGGCCTTGAAGTTGTATTTATACTCTAATAGATGCTCGTGACTTGTGACACCCCAGTTTGGGCTGTGTTCGGGTGGTATTCTGCACTTAATAAAGAAATCTTTGTTTAGATTGTAGTTATTTCATTATGCTAAAACTGTTCACTATTATTTAACTATTTTGAAAAGGTGAAATGGGTTGGTTTGCTGGCCTTATCTTCACGATAGGCACCATCATGACCGGATCGGGGTTTGGGTTGTGACAAGTTAGTATCAAAGCCTAGGTTACTAGGTCTCACGAGTCATGAGCAGGTTTAGTGGAGTCTCGCGGATTAGTATGGAGACGTCTGTATTTATCTTCGAGAGGATGAAGAACCATTAGGAAAACGCACATTCTTGAATTCTTATCATGCGTCCTTTATTCATCTTGAGAAATAACTCCTGAAATTTATTCCATGCATTTGAATGCGTGCATGAGCGCCCAGTATCAGATGTACATTAATGGCTTATGATTCCCTGATCGAGGGGAGATATTGTATCTCTGTAAGTTTGATGTTGGGCAAGTCTAGAGAACTTGAGGTTGGATCTTTGCCTATGGCTTGAGCACCGAGATGCTGATTGTGTGAGTAAGTGTTTCGAAATTAAATGTTCGGTATTGTCCCTATTAGTGGGAGTGGCTGCTGGATAGCTATGTGACGAGTATGTTAGTAGTTCTAGGTATATTCACATGATTTGGAAAACGACAAGAAGGGTCTGCGGTAGGATAGAAGAACTATTAGGTGCTTGAATTCCATCGTGATTTGAGGTATAGCCCCGAGTTATGGGCGTGTGAAGGATCTTTTCGTGTTTCCTATTTGAGAGTGAATTAAACTTCATGCTGCGGTATTAGTTCAGACTCAGTAAGACTAAGGGACAGCGTACAATTCAGGGCAGTGGAAAGTATACAGATATGTTAATTGAAAGCAAAGCAGGTGGGTTACCTCCTGCGAAGTGTTCTGGGGTTGTGTGACCTTTATCTGATTATTAGAAGACCGCATGTGCAAGTGAAGTGTAAATGTTAGAAATTTTAAATTTTGGGTCGTTTAAGACAGTGGGCTTAGCAGTTGCAATAATGAGTGCAAGATTTGTTGAAGATTTAAAGTACTAGGTGATATGTGTTTCACCAACTTATGAAGGATTTGAGTTTAATCTCATGATGATATTGTGGCACCAATATAATATGAGTTTTATGAGTTAATGAGCATAGTTTGATCTATGGCTGCGAGCCAAGTAGGGGAGTCTACTGTGAGTAGTTGAGTGCACGGTTAGGTGTTATGTTGATCACAGTCTGAGACGGGCGGGTGAATCAGTTATAGCTTGCAGAAATGGAGACCGAGGATGGCTCGAGCAAAGGAAAATTTTTTGACAAGGTTATATTATGCTTCATAGGGTACATAAATCACAAAATGTCTTAAGTTGTTGAGGGTAAAGAATGTTCGGTGCATAGAGCATGAAGTTTGCTTGGTTGTATTGGGATGAGGATATCACGCTAAAGTGTTAGAGTGCCAATGAGTCAGGGGTGGTTCTGTTCGTTAGGTCAGGTAAATTGCAGTTGAATAAGAGTGAATGACTCTCGAGAATGGTTCTGACGTGTTCAAGATTCAACACGGAACAATCGGGTATGTGGTTAGAAATTGAGTTTACATTGGAAGAGGTCCAGATTTGTGGTATTTCGATGTTAATTATTGGATTCTATGTACCAGTATCAAGAAAGTAAAGGTAACAGATTTAGATTCACAGGAAGTTCTTCAGAGTAAAGTATTCTGGAATGTGGTGTTTTCGGGAATATTTGAGAGAGTATTCAATAGCTTATGGGTCTTAGCCATTGTGGATTTATGCTTGGGTCTCGTGTGGTAATCCTGGGTTGATGAATTGTGGTGCTACAGCAAGAGAAAATACCAAGTTGAAGATGAATCAGAAGGAAATTTAGATAGATGGAGTAGCTTGATAGTAGACCAAATCGATATGTTAAGGATATGATTAACTCCTTATGTATGTTCGAGATAATGAGTTCTTATAGGTATTTTGCAGCAATGCCCTTAGTTTGTGATGACTTGCTTAGCTTGGTCGAGTTAGAAGGATTCAGTCCTGGCCGGTCTGATTTATGCAAAGGGAATTCGGAGAGTCCTTGATGATTTTAACTGTGGTTTGGAGATACAGATTTTCTATGGGCATGCGAACCCTAGGATGTATAGTGATTTTCTCCTATATGGGACCAATGAAAAGTTTTTGGCTAGTTGAGTGCATAGATGTCTGTGGCTCGGAAGGGAGATGATGCTTTCATGTTATCCTAGGATAGTATGGTATATGCGATATGTTGTTGAGGATCGAGACTTGCGTGTGTAAGGTTACAATTCAATTCTGAAGGGAAGTTCATGAAACTCTTATACAGCTGGTGGCCTTAGATGATTATGGAAATAGTACTGCTAGTTGGAAGTGATTTGACGAGAGTATATGTTTCAATAAAAGGGCAATGTGATTAAGTTGATGGCACTTCGGTAGTATTGAGACACTTTCTTGTTAGATCGGCTGGTGATATTTGGGTTCGCTTGGTGGCATAAGGAAATTTTGAAGTATATTTCGTGGAATTATTGGGTATTTGAGGTGTGGTATGCTTTGGGACGGCAAAATTGGGATCAAGTATAATGATTCGTGTGCTATATGGAGTTGGGGACTGGGAGTTCTCATGTTTAGGCTATGTCGTGGTGGTGGATCGTGTGTATTGGCACGGTATGGTGACTATCGAAGAGTGGAGACCCGAGCGGATCCTTTGTTGCTTAGTATGTCAGATTTTTGATATGATATTAGGTTCAGACTGGTTGTCTCCGTGTTGTGTTGTTGTGGGTTATTGTGTTAAGGGGCATTGTTGGCTATATCAGAGTATGCCACAGATTGAGTGGCGATGTTTGACGGATTATGTCCTATTTGGGAGATTTTTTATAATTGGAAGACCCACCGGACGGTTGGGAAGGATTGTCTTTCTTATTTGGGCTCTTGTGATGGGAGCCAGTGTTGAGGCTCCTCATATCGATTCAGTTCTGGTGGTGAGTGACTATTTGGATGTGTTTCTTGTGGCTAGGCATGTCGCCAGGAGAGGTTGTTTTTTCATTAGTGATTTGGTACTGGGCACCGTGTCGTATGGCAATGGCAGGAGTTATAGTGGTGAAAGTAACAACTTCAGGATTTCCTTGATAAAGAGTTCGGTGATAGGCCAATGTGGATGTGTATTATAGCTTGAGTTGGCTTGGTTGGCCCCAAATTGTATTGTTGAGGGATAGGTTGATGCGACCATTATTGAGTGTATTAGTTAGGAGATCTATGAGTTGCCTTTCTGTGTTGCGAGACATGATGATTTGTTGGTTATGGGCACATATAGTGCGGTTCCATTGGGGTCATAGTAGAAGTCGAGCGGGAAAAGTAATTGGGTGTTGCTCGGTGGATAACGTATCGGTTATGTCCAACCGGGTTTGTTTGATATGTGTTACTTGTTTCACCATGGGTGTAATGATTTGGTTTGATTCCAAGCATCAAATTGTGTGTGGTTGTCAATTTCGAGCATAATGACTTGAGATGTTTCATGTGGAACAGTTTTTGGATAGACCCCGTAATTGTAGCGAAGCTATGTGGATATATGAACTTACGGGTTAGATTCGTGTGTTCTATTTCTACGATGAGAGACGGGTTCTGAGCCTTGTGTTGTGATGGTACTGGTGAGCTTGAGGTACTGCTCTTTCATTTGAGTCATTTTCATGATTTGAGTATGTTTGGACCGTTGCTTATTAGTGTGTGTAGTATGTGTTGGAAATCATGTATACCTTTGATATGTGCGCTTTGGTTGTATGAGCATAATTTTCAGGTATAGGTTTTGATGAATGACAAACAATGAAGTCAAGTGTCAAACAACGATATAATCAAATGGCGAGAAGCATACCGATGACGGAATTGCATGAACGAGCCAAAGAAGTTCAAGACCGAAGACCCAAGACGTAGGTCGTTTGGTAGAACCAATGTAAGGACAACGTTTAAGTTATCTTATCCTTTGGCTCAACATTAGGTCATCATAAACATGCACAAAATCACTTTATTAAATTATATATATCATAAATATTTTTAATATATACTTCAAACAAAATGATTTTAACGTTTTCATTTCAACCAAAATGGGTTTTGAAGTAAGTTTTCAATTCTGGTATACACAGTGTATATCAAATGTATATCAAGTGTATATAATCAACCGTTGCCAAAGTTTTGAACACTGGAACAACATAATCGATTGTCTACTTTAACAATCGATTGTCCACTTTAACAATCGATTATTTTGAGACAGTGTGCAACCAAGATTTTTAAATATCAAAACAATCGATTGTCTTTGTCACAATCGATTATGAACAATCGATTGTCACTTTCATGCAATCGATTATTTTTTTACCGTCCCACAGAATCCTAAATTGATTTTTGAACGTTGAAGAACAATCGATTATTCAGGGTTAACAATCGATTGTTTCGCCTAAAATCAGGAATCTGTTTTTTGAACGTTGGTCAGACAATCGATTGTCACCTCCAAACAATCGATTGTTGGAGCACAGAATCAGGGATTTGATTTGTCAATTAAGCAACGGTAAGCACAATTTTTTCACCTATAAAAAGAGGTCTTTTGAGCTGATTTTAAACACACAACTCCTGCATATATTGATATACATATTGATCATTTTCAAGCATCATTTTTAGAGCTTTTGTTGAGCCATTTGATAGACAACTTTGTGTTGTTCATAGAGCTAAAATTGTTTCTCTTTGTCCACTCTATTAAGAAAGTATTTGTTGTAAAAGAGAGTTGTTTGAGAAGAACATATCTTCTCATTTGTTGGGTTTGCCAAGTACCCAAAGTCTTAGTGGTTGAAGTCTTGGGGTGAGGTATCCTCAAGCAAGTGAAGTCTTAAGGTGCGGTATCCTTGAGCAACTGTAACGGTTTGTTAAGCACCCGGAAGCTTAACAGTGTTAGTGGAAATCTCGAGAGAGTCTCTCGGGGACTGGACTAGCCACGGGTTGTGGTGAACCAGGATATATCGGTGTGTTCTCTCCTTACTTATTTAATTTCCGCACGTATTTCATTCTTGCAGTTTTTAATTCCGCAAGTTTACGCAATTTTTATTATAACGCTATTCACCCCCCTCTAGCGTTAAGCGTATTTTCTAACAATTGGTATCAGAGCCTAACTCTCTGAAAGCCTTAACCGGTTGAGAGCTATATATATTTTTGTGTATAGAACATTGAAAGCAGGAATGATGAATGAAAGACAATCCACCACTTGCGTTCCACTATTTGACGGAACAAACTATACATATTGGAAACGGCGGATGAGTATCTTCCTCAAAGCAAACAATTTTCGTTTGTGGCAAATCATCAAAAATGGTGAACCAATGCCGACAAAGAAAGTTGGAGAAATCACGGTTCCAAAGAAGGAAGATGAATATGATGCCAAGGACATGAAGATAGTTGAAAATAATGCAAGGGCCATCCATGTATTATATTGTGCGGTGAATCCAAATGACTATCCGAAAATCTCTTGCTGCACAACCGCCAAGGAGATGTGGAACAAACTCAAGATCATTTATGAAGGTACGCCTCAAGTCCGAGAATCCAAAATTGATTTTCTAACTCATAAATATGAAACTTTTAAAATGGAGATGGAACCTATTAGTGTTATGTTTGAACGATTTTTAAGAATCGTCAACGATCTCCATGCTCTCGGGAAAGTTTACACGAACAAAGATCTTGTTCGAAAAGTCCTACGGAGTCTCACTCCCGAATGGCGTTCCAAAGCCAATGCCATCCAAGAGTCGATGGAATACACGAATATCACAATTGATGGACTAAGAGGTAACCTCGAAACTTATGATAGCACAATTCTTAATCCTTATCTTAGAAGTGATTCGAATTTTGCCTTCAAAGCCTCATCCTCTAAAAGAGAAGAGGTAAGTGATTCGGAAAGGGATGATGAAAATACTTCCAGTGATATATTTGAAAAGTTTTTTAAGTCTTTGAAGAAGGACAAGAAAAAGAGGAAACACCATAGGCGCGTATCACGGGACTCAGACAGCTCGGGCAATGAAGCTGGCGCATTATGTCTCATGGCAAACGGAGAAGAAGAGGTAAGTACATCTAACTCTCACTCATTTGAAGATTTACAAAATGCCTATGATGAATTGTATGGTGAATTTGTCAATGCTTCCAAATTGATAAAAGAATTGAAGAAAACACTTTCTTTGCAGAAATCACTTTCTTTGCAAACAGATTTTCAGAAAACACTTTCTTTACAAGAAAAAGATTTTGAAAAATCCTCTTCTTTGAAAGAAATAGATTTTGAAAAATTGACTAATGAAAATGGTGTTCTTAACAACAAAATTGAAGTTTTAGAAAAAGAAAACAAATTTTTGGAAAATGACATTGTTGTTTTTAAAAATAAAATCAAGGAATTGAATGAAGCTTCTTCTATTGATACATGTTCAAATTGTTCTTCTTGTAGTTCTTTAAAACTAGAGAACACAGAACTTAGGAAAGCACTAGAAACACGTAGTGTTGATATTCCTAAAGCTGAAACAAAGAAGAAAAAGCCTAGGAATAACTATAGGCGTAAAATGAATAAGAATCATGATAGAAATGGAGTTGCGCAACCTAGAAATGATTCTAGGATTTTTGCTAATGAGTCTAGGAATAATTATTCTAGACCACCTAGAGATGACTCTAGGAATTTCAACGCGTCTAGGAATGACTTTAGATCACCTAGAACGCATTTGGCTCAACCTAGACATATGCACAATCCTAATGTTATATGTCATTATTGTAATCGGGTAGGACAAATTGCACCCGTTTGTTTTGCTAAACATAGAAATTTATGTGTTGATTATAATTGTTATTATCCTAACCCCCAAGGACCCAAAAGAAGTTGGGTACCAAAAATCTATTTTTAGGTTCTTTTTGCAGGTGTGCTTGAAGACTACAATATTGTAGTGGATGCACCAAGCACAAAACCTTAATGCATTAAGGGGGAACGTCGGTTAGTTATCGTATTTTGAATAAAAACACAATGAGTTGATATGTGCAAATAATCTATATCAGTTTTGGTTGATACATGCTTTAATCAGTTCTTTTTGAATAACAATTAGTATCAATTTGGTTTATAATAATTGATTGATTCATGTTTTGATGAACATTCTTAGTTTAAAATAACAATTGATATTGTTGAGACAAATGACCGTTATCATTAGTATGCCATTTACTAACATTTGATATGATCTTGTTTATAACGATTGGTATCGTCAATGGTTTAAATTTTTTTTGGTATAGTCTTTTTGCTAATGCCAAAAGGGGGAAGAATATGGGCGATATGCATGCCTTAATTGAGGGGGAATATTCAATTAAGGGGGAATTATATTGAATTGATTTCTATGATTGTTTGTATAAATTGTATGTTGAGATATAGCATGAATTTAGGGGGAATTCAATATGCATATCTCCCGTTGTTTGTCATTATCAAAAAGGGGGAAATTGTTGGAAACCATGTATACCTTTGATATGTGCGCTTTGGTTGTATGAGCATGATTTTCAGGTATAGGTTTTGATGAATGACAAACAATGAAGTCAAGTGTCAAACAACGATATAATCAAATGGCGAGAAGCATACTGATGACGGAATTGCATGAACGAGCCAAAGAAGTTCAAGACCGAAGACCCAAGACGTAGGTCGTTTGGTAGAACCAATGTAAGGACAACGTTTAAGTTATCTTATCCTTTGGCTCAACATTAGGTCATCATAAACATGCACAAAATCACTTTATTAAATTATATATATCATAAATATTTTTAATATATACATCAAACAAAATGATTTTAACGTTTTCATTTCAACCAAAATGGGTTTTGAAGTAAGTTTTCAATTCTGGTATACTCTGGTATACACAGTGTATATCAAGTGTATATCAAGTGTATATAATCGACCGTTGCCAGTTTTAAACACTGGAACAACATAATCGATTGTCCAGTTTAACAATCGATTGTTGACATCGATTGTCTACTTTAACAATCGATTATTTTGAGACAGTGTGCAACCGAAGTTTTTTAAATATCAAAACAATCGATTGTCTTTGTCACAATCGATTATGAACAATCGATTTCCCTTCATACAATCGATTATTTATTGACCGTTCCCACAGTCAATTGATTTTTGAACGTTGAAGACAATCGATTATTCAGGTTTAACAATCGATTGTTTAGCCTAAAATCAGGAATCTGTTTGAACGTCGGTCAGACAATCGATTGTCACCTCCAAACAATCGATTGTTGGAGCACAGAATCAGGGATTTGATTTGTCAATTAAGCAACGGTCAGCACTACTTTTTCACCTATAAAAAGAGGTCTTTTGAGCTGATTTTAAACACACAACTCCTGCATATATTGATATACATATTGATCATTTTCAAGCATCATTTTTAGAGCTTTTGTTGAGACATTTGATAGAAAACTTTGTGTTGTTCATAGAGCTAAAATTGTTTCTCTTTATCCACTCTATTAAGAGAGTATTTGTTGTAAAATAGAGTTGTTTGAGAAGAACATATCTTCTCATTTGTTGGGTTTGCTAAGTACCCAAAGTCTTAGTGGTTGAAGTCTTGGGGTGAGGTATCCTCAAGCAAGTGAAGCCTTAAGGTGCGGTATCCTTGAGCAACTGTAACGGTTTGTTAAGCACCCGGAAGCTTAACAGTGTTAGTGGAAATCTCGAGAGAGTCTCTCGGGGACTGGACTAGCCACGGGTTGTGGTGAACCAGGATATATCGGTGTGTTCTCTCCTTACTTATTTAATTTCCGCACGTATTTCATTCTTGCAGTTTTTAATTCCGCAAGTTTACGCAATTTTTATTATAACGCTATTCACCCCCCCCCCCTCTAGCGTTAAGCGTATTTTCTAACACTATGCCAGTTGTGGCTTAGGCCTCTATTAGTGTGTCATGTTACTAGAGTGGTGTGTTGGATTAGAGGAGATCATTGGGATCATTAAGAATACGAATAGATTCAATTTCAGCATGTTGGAAGGATAAGATCGAGGTTAAGCTCGAAAATTTGCTATGGTATTTGTCAGGGGAGAAGTAGCTTCATGAATGGTTGACCTGAGAAATGGTCGTGGTTTAGTGCGTATTTCATTTATCATTGGCAGTATATGAAAGTGTTGAAATGAGACTTCAGTAGTTTAGAGGTTTTCTACCAATACTCGGTTGTTGTGGGCAGCTATTGTGAATAGAAGTTATCACTACGAGTGTTCCATTTATGTGGTATATAAGATGACTGCTCCTGAGGTTGCAGGCATTGGTTATTACAGCTGGTTCAGGTCTATTCAGAGCATAAGTGTGAGGTTTTGATCATATCGATGGTTTCAGAAGTGAAAATGTGGTTCCATGGCATATTGGCCAAATTGGATTGCGCAATTTCAGTTAAAATATGCTATCAGACCTATATGAGATAGGGTGACGTGGAATCACCCCCGGGTACATGCATGGTAAGGTTATTTAGCAATTGGTTGGCTTTTAGAGCAACTCTGGCTACGTTCGAGGATGAACGTGTGTTTAAGTGGGGGAGGATGTAACGACCTGATCGGTCGTTTTGAGATTTTGAACTTTGATCACCAGTTCTTGGGCATGACTTGCCCCGTGTAATATATTATGACTGAAGTAGATCGTTGCCTTTGGGTTTTAGGAAAAATTGGTATAAATTTGAAAGAATAGTCTCAGTTGAAAACTTTGAATTTCAAAGGTTTGACCAAGAGTTGATTTATTTGTATATGAGCTCGAATCAGATTTTATATGATTGTGTTAGCTTCGTTAGGTGACTTATGATTTTGGAGCGTGATCGGAATTGGTTTTGGAGGTCTGGAGTGGAATTGGGCTTTAGTTGGCGAAGTTGAGATTTCGGCGATTTTCGGTTGGTAGGTGGGATTTTGATCCAGGAGTCGGAATAGAATTCTGAGAGTTGCAGTAGCTTCGTTATGTCATTTGAGATGTGTGTGCAAAATTTCATGTCATTTGGATGTGGTTTGGTTTGCTTTTTTATCGAAAGCATATTTCGACAGTTTTTGTAAAACTTAGGCTTGAATTCGATGAGTTTTGGGTAATTTGATATTATTTGAGGTGTTTTGATGATTGAAACAAATTTGAATGAGGCTTTAGGATGTGTTGTTGGTTGATTTGATTGAGGCCCTGGGGGCCTCGGGTGAGTTCTGGGTGGTCAATTTGACCATTTTCTATGTTGAGAATGTTGCATAATTTGAGCAGCAGTTGCAGATGATTTTTGGCCTTCGCGATCGCATAGGTCGAGTCGCGATCACGTAGAAGGATTTTGGGTTGGCCAGAGTTTAGCATTCGCATTCGTGTTTGAGCTATCGCGTTCGTGGAGGGACTTGGCCTTGTGCAACGCGTTCGCATGCAGTGGTTCGCGTTTGCGTATAAGTCTTTGAGGTCCAATGGATTTGTTCTTCGCGTTCGCATCATCTGGTTCGCGTTCTCGTATGTATGGGAGATAAGCATCGCATTTACATATTAGGTATCGCATTCGCATAGTGCATTTTGGACCGTTGGAATTTTTCCCTTCGCAATCGCGAGGCTTGGGCCGTGATCGCGATAAAGGAATTGCAGAGCTGGGCAGAAAGTATATAAAATATTTCATCCGCGATTTTGAGCCATTTTTCCTCCATAGCTGACTATTTTAAGAGCTTTTACAGAGAGATTCAAGAGGGAGTCAAGGAGAATCTATTGGAGGTAAGATTGTTTAACCTAAAACGTGATTCTATTGTGAAATCTAGCTAGAAATTCATAGAAACTTGAACAAAAATGGAAGAACTATGGCTCGGAATTTTGGAATTTTAATTCGTTATTTGAGTGGTCATTTGGACTCCGATTCTACTATTCTTTATATGCATGGATTCGTGGAGTGATAAGGAACCCGTTGATATGAAAACTTTTGAGTTTTGAGAAGTGGGGCCGGAACTCGAATTTTGCTAATTTCAGGATTTTTGATATTTTCGATCGTTTTTTATTGGGCTTTGTTCCTTAGCATATTGTGACATATTCATTCTGATTTTGAATTGATTCGACGCGCGTGGAGGCCGATTCGAGGGGAAAAGGCATCGCGAGCTAGAGTTCTAGCCGGTTCGAGGAATTATATCTTGAGGGTTTGAAACTACAGATTTGCACATCGTAGTGCTATATTGAGGTGAGATATGCGCATGATTATGAGCGTGGGCTCGTTTACTATTGGGGACTGTGATTTGCTCCGTCACGATTGATACTTTTACCGCGTATTTGATTGAAACTTATGTGTTATCATAATTATTTGGACTGATTGTCATGATTAGGCTTCGTGCCAACTATTTGAATCCTCCGGGGATTTATATCACTATTTTCTCATTGTTTTGGCTTACTACTTGAACTCAGTCATATCGTTTTCCACTGTTTAATAACTCAGCCACTTTTACTCGTCTTTGAAACTAAAATGATATATTAAATAATATTTTGGGTTGAGAACTACTGTGTTACTAATACCCGAGGGGCTTATGTGATTTCTGGATTGAGTATGACAGAGGGCCAGATGTGAGGATACTATGGGATCAGGCCGCGTGCCGCAACAATGTTATACTGATACCGATATGAGGCCGAGGGCCTAAATTTGTTGCCATGAGATGGCTTGATATTGCGCTTGGGTCGTAAAGGGCCCATTCCGGAGTCTGGTCACCTCCAATGAGCACCGTCGACGAGCTATATGGATCGGGTTGTATGCCGCAACTATGCTGGTACTGTTCTATGTGTTTTTTCATTTCCTTTGTCTACCATTATTTGTTGTTGTGCTACTTCATGCGATATCTACTTGATTTCCTGACATTATATGTTAATTGAGTGTTGTGCCTGAGGGGCGGATTTGTGTGCTTATTTGCACTATTTATTTTGTATTTATTTGCGTAACCGTTGAAAAAGTCATTTTCAATAGAGGTTTAAACTGAGCTAAGATGTTTTTCTAAAGATTTCACAGCCTCACTACTTTTCTCAAAGGGTTTTACACTGCTCTATATAGCATGATGGTTTGTCATACGTGCTTTCTCACTGCTCAGTTATTATTTACATTTATTACCCACTGAGTTGGAGTACTCACTTTACTCCCTGCACCTCGTGTGCAGATGTAGATATTTGTTCCCCCGATATCGAGTTTTGTGATGATCGAAGGCTAAGTTATCGGAGTTTAGTGAGGTGACTGCCAGTGTTCGTAGCACCGCGTTCCTTCCTTTTGTTTATCAGTCCTATTTTGTATATCTCAAGCCTTGTAATTGTATTTATACTCTAATAGATGCTCGTGACTTGTGACACCCCAGTTTTGGTTGTGTTCGGATGGTATTCTGCACTTAATAAAGAAATATTTGTTTAGACTGTGGTTATTTATTTATGCTAAAACTGTTTATTATTATTTAACTATTCTGAAAAGGTGAAATGGGTCCGTTGACTGGCCTTATCTTCACGAAAGGTACCATCACAACCGGCTCGGAGTTTGGATCGTGACAAAAGGGGTGTGACATTCATTTTCTTTCAATTATATTACTATTTTTTTACGAGCAATCAACCAAATATAATACAGAAGATTATTTAATGACACATGTAACATCTTCATAAATTATTTTCTTCTAGTCAAATTATAAAAAATCATATTATATTATTTCCTCTCACGTTAGTATTTCTGATGTTATACGAGACATATAGTCTGCACACGAATTTGACCATACACGTTAGCTTATGCACAAAATAGCAGGACCATTGCCCACTTTCAGTAACATGACAACCTTTTTGACAATCGACTAATATGGAAAATCAGTGGTGTACAAAAATATCGCTATTTCAAAGAAAGAAAAATCAAATAACGTAAGAAGGTTCTTAAAAATTAGAGACGTGGCTATTTGTGAAACTCCCTCCTAAAAGTTACAGTTACCTCTTTATTGCATATTCTGTGGATGGCATTTGCTTGAAAGCATAAGTTCATACTTTTCTTGGCTTAACTGTAAGAATTTTAATGGAAAATGAACACTTCAAGACTAACATAAATTCGAAATTGACTTGTCATTTGTTTGTCCAATCAATCATGATATTTACTCACCAAAAATTAAAACGGAAAGCTCTTGATATATATTTCTGTTTCTGAAAAATATGAACACTACATAAAGCACTTGATATGTTTGACCAAAAAGTATAACAACCTTTATTAAATTAATATAAAAATAACTAAGGTGAGAGGTGAATCCTAATCAAGCATAATAATTCTTAGATCTAGCTAAGTGTCTAAGTTACACCATCTACTTAATGCCCGAAATTGGTTGGTAAGTTGTTAAATGTACACTTTGGAGAATAAATGAAGAGTGAATGATGAGCAATAAATATGAAAATAGCAAAAACTATAAATAGAAAGAACGATTCACTCAAATATCGAATGATGTAGAAAATTCTTCCTCCTGACAACAGAGTATGGCAATAAGTGAGAAAATGAACAATGCTTTCTTGGATCATGTGAGTGGAAAGGAAGAATAATCGTTAAAATAAATCATTGTGGAAAGGTAAACTTTTATATTTTCTCTCAAGAGTCAACTTCTTACAATAAGTTTTCTCAGGTAAATCTCACGTGCCCCTTTTCCTCTCTCTCTTTTTCTATTATATGAGATATTCTCTAAAAAAATCCTAAAAGTACAACAAGGGAAATATTCAAGGGAATATTCCTGTCCCTTATTCCAACACTACACTAGCCGTTGTACCTACTCTTCTTTACTCGACCTTGGCCTTTACGGCTTGCTCAAGATTTCTCGTTGTTGGGCTTTGGTCGACCTTGGCCTAGTCGCCCAAATCGAAACATATTCTTCTCACTTAATGATCTTCCCACGCCTAACTTCCTAAGCTTGATTTTGACCCATACAGTTACTCCCTTCGCTTGTCGAGGTCGCCTTCTGGTCGGCCTCGACGAGCGGACTTTATTAGTTGGAAACTTAGGAAAAGCCTTTTGGCATGGTGATCGAGTAAAGGTGTTCGTAGTCAAAATGATGACGTGTAATTCTGAGAGTCGTTGGTCATGAGGTTGGTGCAGGGTGACATCATGACGCATTCGTCATCATTGTGCATCTTCCCGATGCGTTGTCTCGCTCCTCGAGCTCTGAATGTTTCGATTCTAGGGCCACTTGTGGTTGCTTGTATCGATTCGAACTCATCTTATGCGTATAAACAGAGGGGAAAACTTCTCAATGGAACTTTTGCATTCTCTGATGTCTTCAACCCTTCACTTGCTTCCTTTTCTTCTTCTTTTGTTCTTGCTCCCTGCAACTATGACCGTGACCACCCTTTCTTCTTCTTTTGTTTCATCATATACACATTAGCAAAAAATGGCTAACGTGACCCCAAAAGGGGCACGATGATTCACCTTTGTCACCGTGGAAACAAAGGGTTGGTGTTAGGGAAGGATGATAGGATGAACCGATAGTTTTGGTCCCATTATTTCTTCATCAAAACCGAGCATGTGGTGGCAAACCCTAGAGAATTTCCTGTACAATGGAATTTTGCTCCAAAGTGTCATTATTTGGAGTACGTTCTTCCCTTCTCTTTGTATTTCATGACTTTTTATGTTGTTTTTCCTTTTGCAACTAAGAGGCATCCCCTCTCTTTAATCGCTGATATCAGTGGTTGGGTGGCCCGCATTTTGCCTCACACCGTAGGGATCCGCGATTGGGCGTCCTTCAACTAGAGGTTCGGGCTCAAGCCCTCGACTGATAAGTTGGGTTTCGCCCTTATAACTATGTCACTTTTTTGTGGTGTATTTCTTTCTGTCGTTTATGGTTTTATTTTGATGCTAGGTTGGAGAACTTCTAAGAATTTAAAGGCTCATGTGCCCTCATTTTTCCAGGTGGTAGCTTCAGCTGTGATGCAATTTGTATTGGCCGAGTCTATGCGGAATACTTCTTCCCAAACTCCGGTATTAAGTGAACCTGATCGTCAGATGGCTATTCCATCAGCCGAGGTCCCGGACTGTCTCATAATTTATATAATGGACGAATCTTCCCTGGCAAGGAGGAATCGGCGCCATTGAGGAGGCGATGAGTAGAGGTCGTAGCCATACCTAAGCCGGCAATAATTGTGGATGTGGAAGTAGCATGTCCTTCAACTGCGGGATTGTTCCCCCACCAAAGGCTATTATGGAAGCTAGGCCATTGGAGATGGCAAAGGCAATTGTGAAAAAGGGAAACACTGGGGGCAGCCGAGGTTGTCTCTTCGTCTGTTGGTGGTAGAGAAAAGTCGATCGATGTGGAGGATGGCGAGTCCGATTCTGATATTGACACTGAGGAGGTGCGGACTATCAAGGAGAGATTTACTCGAGTGGAGGTGAGGGCCGAGGGGTCCACTCGAAATATTCTCATCCCTATAGATTTCAACTTGTTGGTCAACTCGGAATGTGTTGTTCCAGCTTAGGCCCTCCTATGTGTGGAGTCTGAGAACAGGACCTTGCAGACATTGAAGGATGCGTACATCTTGTTAGGTATTTTCAGGATGGCCCTGCGAGTCCTCTCTTAGCGTTTTAATTTCTTCTTTCTTTTATGTTATTTTCCTTTGAGAACCCTTCTTCTTCTGTTTATCAGACTTTCATCTTGGAGATCGAGAGCGCACGTCAGAAGGAGATGAGAACGGCTCTCTATAAGAAGATAGATTCAAAGTATAGAGAGTACCATGCCAAACACAAGGCCCTGGTTTGCATGCTTGGTGAGGATTATTTGTTCCTAACTCTTCGTAATGAGCTGACGAAAAAGAACGAGGAGTTCTAGAAGAAGGATGATGAGCTCATAAGGGTTATTGGCAGGTGCAACAAGCTCTAAGAGTGTTAAGGGCCAAAAACAATGAGCTCAAGGTGAGCAAGGGGGTCATGGACGAGTGCGTCGACCTCCAAGCTCAGGTGACATCCTTACGGGCCAAGCTTGAGTAGAGCATAACTAGAGCTAACAGCATAAAAGATGAGCTAACTATCAAAGGTGCGGAGTTGGAGCAAATTGAAAGAGCTAGAATGGCCACAATGGCGGAGATAGTGGTGTTAGCAGGCACCCTCCAGTCCTCAGATCAGAGCGGGCTAGTGAAGCAGAGACCTCTACTTTTATAGAGGTGAGGCTCGAAGAGTAGATAGGTGCACTGGAAGGATACGTTAAGGATTTAAACGAGCAGATAGTTGCCCTCAAGTCCGAAAAACTGCAACAGCGAGCTTAGTCTCTCATGCTTTTACTCATCCCAACGTCCCACGAGACTCGTACGAGAAGTGGGTCCATGCTGAGACTCATCTTGGCATATACAGGGGTTTGATGGCAGCCGGAAAAGCCTCTAAGGCGGAGTTTGAGGATGCTCGTGTTAAGGCACGTATAGCTCGTGCCGCTTGCGAGTATAGCCTCGGCACGCCCGGGATTAATGATGACAAAAAGCATTCGGACATGATTGAGCCAGATGCTTGGTACGAAGATGAGTACTCAAATAGCAAGGGTGTGAGAGGTGATGGCGATTGGGGAGCTGCGGCCGAATAGTGTGATTTTCTCCGTACTTTTGTTCTCTCTTCTTTTTTTCGTTTTGCGGGCACTTGTAAGGCCCTTGTAAGATGTAATGATAATACTTTTGTTTTCTATTCTTGATTTTCTTATTTTCCCTTGAATGTTTTCTGCCTTGGTTGTGATAACACTTAGGTCGACTATGAGTCGAGCCAGTTCGAGGTTGAATATTGACTTGTATTTTTTATCGAAAAAAGTGGAAATGTAAGTTGCTTTGAGCAAGGTCGAATATTGCTTTTAATTTGTTCGAACGCGGTCAAATCAAATCAACATGAGTGATGTCGAATGTTTAAATCTAACTCGAACGAGGTATAAGTCGATTCGAGCGAAGTCAAATGTTAATTGATTTGAACGAAGTCGATTATGATTCGATTCGAGTGAGGTCAAATATTTGACTCTGAATGATTCGAACGAGGCGGATATAAGTCGGCCTCGTTCATTTGTACATTCATTGGAGAAGTTTACATGTTTTTATTCTGCTCACACATGCATTAGAGAAGTCTCAGTCTATCTAGTCTCTTCATCAGCCAACCTGGAGAGGTTTTCGAGAGGTCGGGCGATGAACTTTTACCTAACTTCTAGATACCCTCTTTTTACCTCATTAAAGCCTTCCCAAGAAAACCCAATTGGGACAAAAGTCGGGCGAGGAAAAAAGAGACGACTTGGAGGATGTCTTGTTATTAGAAGCTGAAGTACTTGACGTGAGCGACGTTCCCATTGTTTACTAGTACTTTTCCCTCCATTGTTTCTAGTTGGAACGACCCTTTCTTTGCTACCATCGTGATTTTGTGTGGGCCGTCCCAATTGGTCCCCAGTTTGCCTTCTCGTGGATCTTTGCTCGCCTGCATTTTGGCTTTGAGTATGTAGTCCCTAACTTTGATTGGCCTGACATTGGATTTTTTTGTTGCAGTATCTCTCTGCTTGTTGCATCTGGGCCACCATTATTATGTAAGCCATGTCTCTTCATTCTTCGGTCTCATCGAGATCTTGCCTTCTGTTCTCGTCATTGCTTGGCGTGCTTTAATTTAAGTATCTTAGGCTTGGTTCCGCGACTTTAACTGGTATCATTGCATCAGTCCCACACACTAGTGAGTATGGAGTTTCCCCTGTTCTCGTCTTTGGTGTGGTGTATATGCCCATAATATTTTTGGCAACACTTCTGGCCACAGTCTCTTGGCGTTTTCGAGTTTCCTTTTCACGATATTGAACATTGTTTTGTTGGAGGATTCATCTTGGCCGATGGCGGGGGGATGATATGGCATGGAGAGTATTCTCTTGATGTGCCTTTTCTCAAAGAACTCGCCAACCTTTTTTCCTGTGAATTGAGGTCCATTGTCACAATTGATTTCCTTGGGAATGCTGAAGCGGCATATGATATTCTGCCATATAAAGGCAATCACGTTCGCGTATCTGAGCAAATGCACCTGCTTCTACCCATTTAGAGAAATATTTAGTCAAAACCAAAAGAAATCACACATTACGTCATCCTGCGGTGAGCAGGCTGACGATATCCATTCCCCAGTTGATGGAGGGCCAAGGCGAAATGAATGAGTGGAGGTTTCTCTCGCTTGGTGGATCATGGGAGCGTACTTCTGGCATGGTTCACATCTTTTAATGAAATTGGCTGCTTCTTTTTTCTTTGTGGGCTTGTAGTAGCCTGCTCGTATGAGGCATTTGTTGAGAGCTCGATTGCCGGTGTGAGCTCCACAGTGGCCCTCGTGTACTTCTTTGAGGAGGCACCGCATTTGATTTGGTCCTAAATGTTTTGCCAAGGGACCACCAAATGTTTTTTTGTATAATTTGTTATTGATAATGTTGTACCTGGCCGCCTGCATTCTAAGCTTCTTGGATTTTTTTTGTCAGGTAGGAGTACTCTGTCCTGCAAGTATGAGATAATATGATTGCACCAGTCTCAAATCATGTTTATAGACCGTACCTCAATTTGATCTATTGAAAACTGGAGGAGAGTGACCACATCTCCCTTCCAGTTATGCTCTTGGTGGTTGCTGGCAGTTTGGCAAGGCAAACCGCTTCGACGTTCTGCGCTCGAGATATTTGGTTAAGCTAGCATTTGTCGAACTTGGGTAGTAGTTTGCAGACTTTGGCCTGGTATTTCTGCAATCGTTGCTCCTTAATATGGAAAGTTTTTGTGACTTGGTTGATGACGATTTGTGGGTCGCATCGAAGAATGACCCATCGTGCTCCGTACTTGAGTGCCAATTTTAATCCTGCAATCACTGCCTCATACCTGGCGTCGTTGTTAATCATATTAGGGCATCATAAGGACTGGAAAACCATTCACCTATTGGGACTTCGAGCACGAATCCCAATTTAGATCCTGATACGTTAGAATCGCCATCAGTGTAGAAAACACATTGGTCATGTACTTTTGTGGAAGTAATGGCGGTTTCCCTTTAGACTTTGGACATTATCTTCGCACTGAAGTTGTGACAAGGTCTGCAAGAACTTGTGACTTTATCATTGTTCTTAGCTGATAGGATATATCGTGCTTTCTTAGCTCTATGGCCCACTTGGCAAATCTTCCTGACAATTTGGTTTTATGCAAGACACTCCTTAAAGGAAAGTCATGACTACCATGATGGGGTGGCACTAGAAATAAGGTATAAGCTTTCAAAAGCTATGACCAGGGCCAGAGCTAACTTCTCGAGGTGGGGATACCTTGTTTCAGCGTCTATCAAAGTTTTGCAAATGTAATAGATCGGAGATTGCGTACCTTTATTTTTTCATACCAGAATAGCACTTACTGCGATGTCGGACACTGCCAGGTAGACGAGAAGGCGCTCTCTAGGTTCTGCCTTGGCAAGCAATGGTGGCGAATGCAGGTATTCCTTTAGTTCTTTTAAGGCGTTGATGCACTCGGAATACCATTGGAGTGCATTATCCTTTTTGGGTATGCCAAAAAATTTGTGGCACCTATAAGATGACTGCGAGATGAATCTTGATAGGGCGGCTATCCGGTCGGTCAGCTTTTGCACTTGCTTTTTGCTAGTTAGATTTCTGGGATTCTTTCTATGGCCTTGATTTGATAGGGATTGACCTCGATGCCTCGTTGTAATACCAAGAAGCCGAGGAAGTTTCCAAATGTCACGCCAAAGGAACATTTTTCAGGGTTTAATTTCATGTTGTACCTTCTGATTATGTCAAAGGCTTCCCTCAGATGGTCGATATGGTCTTCTTTTATCTTTGACTTGACCAACATGTCATCTATATATACTTCCATGGCGTTGTCGAGTTTATCTTTGATCATTTTTATCACTAGCCTGTGGTACGTTTCCCTAACATTTTTAACCCAAACGGCATCACTCTATAGCAGTACATCCCCTAGTGGGTGATGAAGGTGATTTTTTCCTAGTCCTCATCCTTCATGAGATTTGGTTGTAGCCTGAGTAGGTATCCAAGAAACTCAGCAGTTCGTGCCCGGCTGTGGCATCGATATAGGGAAGCGGGAACAAGTCTTTTGGGCAGGCTTTGTTCAGATCTATAAAGTCCACACACATTCTCCACTTATCGTTCTTCTTTTTGCCATGACCACATCGGCGACCCACTGAGGGTACTTCGATTCTCTGATGGAACCGTTCACTAACAATTTCTTGACCTCTTTACGAACAACTTTGTTTATTGTAGAGTTGAACTTTCTTCTAATTTGCCTTACTAGGGGTAGAATGGTTCGACGTTCAACTTGTGAGTTGCTATCTCCTTTGAAATACCTGGTGGCATGTCTGCATGGGAAAAAGTGAATAGGTCTACGTAATTTTTTAAGAACTGATGAGATGTTAATCCACTAAAGACTAAACCCATCAAGTGAAACTTTTTACGAGCCGTTGTACCATGAAAGGAAATTTACTTGGATCTTGGAGTTTATGGCCAATGAAAGCTTTCTTGTTGTGGTCGTTGTCATCTAGTTGGATGGGGTAGAGGTCCTCTACAATTGACCCCGTGGCTTCTATGATTTCAGGGTCGCTGATGACGTCTTTCTTTTCATTGCCATCCAACCCCGACTTCATTTATTCCTATGCTTCCTCAGCTTTTCCTTTCAACTGTTGGGTGCATATGCAATCTTAGGCAATGTGGTAGCATTCTTTGACCGTGCATTGCTCTCCCCAGATGCAGAATACTCCCAAGGGGTGGGAAATTTAATGACTTAGTATAAACTGGAGGGGACGACTTTCATGGCGTGTATCCATGGTCGACCTATGATGGTGTTGTACACCGTATCCTGGTCCATGATGTAGAACGTGGTCTCCAAGTGACGCCGCCAACCAATATGGGCAGCGTGATTTCTCCAGATGTCCGCTCAACTGCATTATTAAAACATGTTAGCGTGATGCAGCATGGCACTATCATATCCTCGAGCTTCATTTGGGTGAGAACCCGAGGATTGATTATGCACACGCTACTTCCATTATCGACTGTGATACATCTTACATCAGTATAAAAACACGTATAGTAATGACAAGGGTGTCATAGTGAGGAAAGACCAAATCGTGGATATCTGACTTATCAAAAATGATACTTTCTTCGAGTTTGTCATGCCTTTCGTAGGTAATTGACTGCTTGAGTTTGTGGGTGGTGGTGAAATTCACGTTGTTAATAGATGCATCATCGCCTCCTCCTATGGTCATTTGAATGGCCCAAACTACGGAAGGTGGTTTGTGCGGCCCATGGTGTTGTTCTCGTTCGCAAGCAAAGTTCACTCTTTCTCGGTCACTCATCAGTTCTCTCAAATGCCCCTGGTTGAGTATGTTTACTACCTCATGCCTCAAGGTGATGCAGTCTTCAGTTTTATGACCTAGGTGAGTCATCACAGTGACGGGAAACTAGTATGGCGTTCGTTCTAGTGTACAGTTGTTGTCTTTTACGATTGAGGCACAGACCTGCATGATCTCTCCTATTGTTCTGAAATCTTTCTTAACTCCCTTTGGACTGACGTAAATCGGTGGATTGGCCCATTAAGGTTATCCTCATTTGCTCTCACCTCAGCACAATAAGTGTTGTGTATTTCTCCCCAAGTGGTGGGAGGGTATTTCATGAGTCTGTTCAAGAGTTCATTGGTCGCCCTCGACCCGTTCCTGTTCAGCCCAATTCGGAAAGCTGCTACTGCCATCCCCTCTGATACATTTTGAAGGGCCATTCTCAATCTGTTGAACCGGGCGAGAAAGTCCTTGACCCCTTCGCCAGGTGACTGTCTGATGGCGAATATGTCATTCACGCGGCTTCGGCTTTCTTGGCCCCTGCATGGGCTGTGACTAACTTGTCGATCAATTCTTTTAATGTCTACACGGATCGTGCGGGTAGTTGCGAATACCATGTTAATGCTCCCTCGATTAGGGTTTTACCAAACTTTTTCAGCAATATAGATGGTACCTGCTTTTTAGTGAGGTCGTTGCCTTTCACTGTAGTGACGTAGTGGATGATATGATCCTCAGGTCCGTTGTTCCATCATATATCTTCAGGTATAGTGGCATATTGAATGTTTTGGGTATAGCATGTGGTGCGGCCTTGTTGTTATACAACTGTTCCATAAGCCGGCGGAGTCTAGCTTTGGTAGGATTTTTGGGCGCCCAGCATCTTATCTACTCTCTCTAGATGTTCTCTTATTTATTCGTCGAGTTCTTTGTTCTCATTCTCCATCTCCTCTATATTTATAAGGATGGCAGCGAGGGCGTCGTTACCTTCATCATTAATAGAGTGAGTCATACATCTCGAGGGAGGCTCAGTGTGTTGTTCATTGGTTGTTATGGCGACGTCAACTCGCACACCCTCTCTACTCACCCTCTGTCCGGGTTTGTCGAGTATAATGTTCCATGTATTCGTTAGTCATATTTCTAGTAGTTTTTTTACTGCTGGTGGTGCTTCTTCTATAGCGGACGTAAATGCTCTCTTTCTATGAGAAGCAGTAACGCTGCCATGGGGGGAGGGTGAATCACTTCGCCTAGGTGAGACGCTTGGTGTCACATTCTCCTCATCCTTTCTATGAGTTTCATTGATGGTGTTTAGGATATTAGTAGTAAGGCCTGCCACTGCTTATAGTCCTTCTTCTCCATTTCTTGTCATGTTAGACTATGCAAGCAGGGGAAAGAAAGTGTTGTATTTTGCTATTGGCGTGTTTTGTAGATCTAGAAAGACTATGATTTTGACTAGGAAGTCCTCACAGATGGCGTCAATTTGTTTGACTAAAAAGTATAACATTATTTGTTAAACTAATTAAAAGATAACTAAGATGAGAGGTGAATCCTAGTCAATCATAATAATTTTTAGATCTAGCTAAGTGTCTAAGTGATAACGTCTACTTAATGCTCGAAATTGGTTGGTAAGTTATTAAATGGATACTTTGGAGAAAACATGAACAATGAATGATGAACAATAAATATGAATAGGAAGAACGATTCACCCAAATATTGAATGATATGGAAGATTCTTCCTCCTGGCAACAGAATATGGCAATAAGTGAGAAAATGAATAATCCTTTTTGGATCATGTTAGTGGAAAGGAAGAATAATCAATAAAGTCAACCACTATGAAAAGATAAACTTTTGTATTTTCTCTTAAGAGTCAACTTCTTACAATAGTTTTTCTCAGATGAATCTCGCATGCCCCCTTTTCCTCTCTCTCATTTTCTGTTTATATGGGATATTCTCTAAAAATCCTAAAAGTACAACAAAGGAAATATTCAAGGGAATATTCTTGTCGTTATTTCCAAGACTACACTAGTTGTTGTACTTACTCTTCGCTACTCGACCTTGACCTTTACGACTTTCTCTGCGATTATTTATAGTTAGGCTTTGGTAGACTTTGGCCCAGCGGCCCAAATTAAAACATAGTCTTCTCACTTAATAATCTTTCCACGCCTAACTTCCTAAGCGAATTTTGATCCATACAGGTAAGACAAGTTCTAATTGAAACATAGAACTAGCGTTATCTTTTTGTTGATTTCGAATGTTAATTGAAATTTTGATGTGGGTTTATTATCTTACGATACAAATGAATTTAAAATGTTATAATAAATTCTTTTATTCACCTTTTACTGAATGTAACATAATAAGATGGTGGCATAAAAAACTTTTATATTAATATAGATTTGAGCCTTAATAAATGGCGTTATCTTAGGGTGCAACATCAGCAAATTTTCGTTTGATACATTTTTGGTAACAAAAACATGGAATATGAGGGTAATAACCAAACAAGGCATAATAATAGTAATAAGGTTTGCTATATGTGATGTATAGGTAAAAATCCCAAATATAATTGGCTTTTAAAAGCCTCGTTGGTGTTAAAGGGTAATAATAGGCCACTTGATTAACGGCAAAGGGACAGATGGGCTAGTTTGCAAACGAAGGGTACTAATGAACCATTTCGATTACCACAGGGGTTGTATTGACACTTTTCCCTTGTTTTAATTTCCAGTAGGTCGCTTCTTCAAGTTGCGACTTCCTTGTGGACATTAACAACTTGGAGCATACTCAAACCAAGAGCGTATTCTTTCCAATGAAATCCATTTCGACTTACTTTCAGTTAATGCGCCTAATTGCATACCATATAAGAAGAGATCGTTACTACTAATGGATGGTACAAAAGGTATTCTTACAATGTTATCAGTAAGAAGTAAGAACATCGAAGGGAGGCTTTGGAGAAATGATAAAGTTGTCCCATTTTTACTAGTAAGAACATTGTAAGAAAGATTTATCTTTGCTATCAAAAACCAACTATTCATGATGCGTATGTTATTAGTAAGGTTAATGCATTGTACAATGAATGAATTATAATAGAAGACCTTAAGTCTCCACTCCAGCAGTAACAGCAGCCGAGAATTAAACCTATGATGAACAACTGTATGAAATTTTCGGCAGAAAAGTGAGCTGCACTGAAAACAACTGAGCTAACAATGGCTGCTTGCTGCCATTTCATTGTAGAGGAAAGAGCAGTCAAGAAGAACCCTCTGTAGACAATTTCTTCTAGCAAGGGGGTGATGACACAGTAGACCAGGATGCATGATGTTATCGAGATTGGACCACTCGAAAGAATTTCCTTCAAGGTTGGATTGTTGACTTCCTGCAAAGTTCATCAAACAATGGTCACTTACACCAGCGACATTCTAGATTTATCACATCATACAGCAAAGAACAAGTCAAAGTGGGATAGTATCACGGATATAGACAAGAAAATGCATCAGTATGTGTACCTTGACTTTATCTTCCGTTCTAGTTCCAACCAATATAAGAGGCAAGAAACTCAAACAAATACATGTAATATAGGCATGTCCGTTTCTCAAACTCAACTAACTTTTCTGGTGCTTTCGTTTTGCATACCTCCAATTCAAACCATATGCTTTAGCTTACTCATCGGTCATTCAACTAAAGCTTGAAATAATTCCTGGGTAACGTCCACAAGAATCACGTGCAGGAAAATTCTTCCCCCCAATTTTACTATCTAAACATGCCAACATATCAAATATGTTTCAGTAGTCCTAAAAGTAAGACAACTAAAGACAAAGTAGCAAGTGTATTTAAAGAACGTAACACAATTTGGGGCTAATAAAGAGTAAGATCAGTGGCGGATCTACATTTGTAATTTGGGTGCTCGAGTACCCATTAACCTCGACGCAGAGTATGTATAGTTATACAGAAAATTTGAGAAAACGTATAAAAATTTACAAAAGCACCCATTAATTTTATGTACAAAAAAAATTCAGCACCCACAAACTTAAATTTCTAGATCCGCCACTGAGTAAGATGGCATGCAGAGATGTTTTTCACTAGGGAAAGTAAGTTCATTTGTTAAAAGAATTGCACTACCTGCCAAGCCCTTGGGTTAAAACTTTCAAAGCCATAGTAAGAATATGAGGTCGTTGTATTGCATAGATTACTATTGCAAGAGGGTATTCTGAATTTTCCATATGATTCAATTATCATGATAAAGTGGAACAGAATTCTGAATCACGAATATTGTCCTCTTCTTTTTTTCTTCTCCATCTTTTATTTCAAGGTGAGTTAATGCACTAAAAATTTCAATTTTCAATTTGATATTGCATCTGAAAAAGGAAACGTAAACAGCTTACCTTGGTACCTATCAACCAGTCAGCAATAATGGAAGTGGTGAAAACCATCAGAACCAGGAACCCAAAGCCAAGAGCTGACGCAAATAACCAGTTCCTTTCTTTTGTTGATTGCTTCTCTTGAAAGAAATCACAAAGCTTGTATTGGGGCTTCCAAGGACATCTTAAAAGAAGTAGCACACCCATAAGCTCTAACATCTGAAGTACAACTAAAGACAATGCCTGTGTTGAAAAGGCAAAGAACGTATATAAGGTGTGAGCTAGGAAAAAACAAAAAGAATACCATCAAATTGATTAAAATAATAAGTTAATGGACTATTTGCTAGTTGAGAGAAGTCAACATTTTGAAATGCTACCCAATTTTGATGTACTTCACTTTTGTGTCCCACAAATTTGATCCGATCGGATTTACATCTAACGGTAAGAATTTCTGTGCACACCAAGGAAGTGAAAGATACCTGGTCTTTTTACTTTGAGCAAGACACAAGAAACAAAAGAAAACACAAGAGAATTTATGTTTATATCCATTGAACTTAATCAAAATTCATCAAACCAGCCCAAAGAGCTAGAACAGTAATATTCTATAATGTTACGGACAAATCTTACTCACCTTCGTCTGTGGATCAAGAGCTGAACAATGCAATATACTGGTAACAGCAGACAAGCCGCCAAAACTCAAAGGAACATGCACACTGAAAAGGTAGAAAGCCATACTGCTCCACAAACTACCCACATCACAAGGATTATCTGATTTAAGGACCGAGAAGCCCTAAGTTGAAATATCTGATTTAAATATCTGAAGTACAATACTTTACAAATTTCGGAATAGAAAACTGAGTACAAGCTTTGATATATCCGTAACCATTTAGGGGTTGTTTGGTTAGAATATGATTTATACCGGATAAGTTAGAAATCCCTATAAGTTATGCCGGTATAAGTTATATTGGGATAAGTTATGGTGGGATTAGTTATGCTGGGATTGTTGTTTATTCATTATTTGGTATGTTGTATTAAGAATGACAATTGCATAATTTCTAAGAAGAAGGTATAAGTTATACTGGTGCTAATTACTCCACCTTCTATAAGGTATAAGTTATCCCGGTGTTAAAATTAACACCGGGATAACTTATACCTTGTTTGCTAACCAAACAGAGTACTAAGATGGTATTAAATTTTTATACCACCCTTATACCTTCTAATACCTCATACCAAATGACCCCTTAGTTACTATTTATTACCATGTTCATTAATCACTAGAATTCATTTGAACTTAAATATACAAGTTAACTGTGTTTCAAGAATGTTCAACCCCGCATATTGGTGCATCTTTTTTCCAACTTGATTCAATTTACTAGTTTCCCGACAGAATCTAATTTACATGAAATGCAGTGACTAACTGAAAAGCTCAAAAAGTCACATGCCCACATCATGGGGTACTGAGAACCCAATCAATCTGCTCAACACACTCCATTATTCACTTTCTTCCCTTTTACCTGCAGCTTACGTCTCCTTGATTAGCTAGCTCATGCCTTGAATAACCACCAGCCTATCCAGCCCACAAGCATAGGTTGCCAGGGTAGTCCCATCAACCAAATATGAGCAGAAGGACTGACATCAAAGTGTCGTAACTAGGATTAGACCTTGAGACCTCTTTACTCCCATGCCTGAACCACTAGACCATCCCCTTCACGATCATATTCAGTTCAAACATGATTTATCTCATGCCTTTAACACTTAGCTCCGGCTGGGGTTTACTGTATTTTTGGAGTTTTAATCCATTCAAAATTTGTATGTATCAAAGAATTTGCCATGATGAATCAATTATCAATGATAGCTCCATGTCATCTGTATGCAAACTAGCTTTCTGCTTCCTGTTCCACGGACAGTCTTCTACTTCAATTTACCTATTTTTGGACAATAAAAATGAGGTCCAGAGTCCGTCCGCACTTACTTTGTGGTCCTATAATGACCTTCTGTGTGTTTAGCATCAGCAAAAAATCCTAAACCTTTGCTTCAATTCATGAAATAAGGTGGCTCTAAGCACACACGAAATACTCCGGATGCAGTAATAATGGGGTAACTGATTACCTTTTGAACCAATGATTCGGCACCGGAATGATTTCCGCAAATGCTTTCGTGAACTTCCCTCAGAACATACTCGGCATCTCCCCGTCCCAGACATATCGCTAGTGGACCATCGAACATTCTTCTGAACAAGTTTCCGTCTTCGGACAAGGCGAATCGTGATGACTTCGTGCGCAGGGCCCTCGATTCTTTTGGATCTGAGGGAAGCTTTCCGGTCATAAAATACTCTATGTATTTATTTCTCCAATCCTAGGTCAAGCTTGTAGAGTTTATCTCGGCGTAACCTTCTTCGACTACTGACCTCATGAGTTGCACGACGGCCCCCGAATTGAGCTTGTTGTCCTAGACCGATAACCCTAAGTTTGTGTGGGCATCGGCCTCACTATTCTAATCTCGAGGCACATGTTGTAAAGTCCACCCTTTAAATCGATGCAAAGTTACTTGTAACTTATCTAGGTATCTCTGCATTTGTTCTTCTCTAACTTCGAAGGCTCCGTTAACTTGATTCACCTCGACGAGGAAATTGCATTTGGCTTGAATCACCTCCGCTCCCAAGCCTATGGCTAGTTCAAGACCTACAATCATAGCCTCATATTCGGCCTCGATATATGTCAATTTCACAGTTCTAATAGATTCCCTAACCACGTTGCCTGTGGGTGGTTTCAGTACGATGCCGAGTTCGAACCCTAACCACGTTGCCTGTGGGTCATACCCAAGCTTATCAACAGCTCTCTTTCGACCTCGGTACTAAGGTTGGAGTGAAGTCAGCCATGAAATCTGCCAAAATTTTGAGACTTAATGGCTGTTCGGGATCAATATTCAATACCATACCCGCTGATTTCTATTGCCTATTTGGCCAACCGTCCGAAAAGTTCCGGTTTATGCATAATATTTCGAAGTGGATAAGGTGGCCTGATTAACGGGCTGACCGGGCCGGGTTCGGGTCAAAAAAATTTGACCCGTCCGGTTACCCGTCCGGGCCGGGCTGGGTCGGAACAGTAACGGGTTGTAACGGCCTGGGTTGTTCCGGGTTTAAATTGAACCATACGGGTTACGGGTTGAAAGGGGCCGGGCCGGGCCGGGTTAGTATATTTTCAACTTTGTAATAATTGAATGAATACAAGAAAGATGGGAAAAAATTGCACTTATTGCAAGTGCTACTTTATTTCAAATGTTTAAGTAGAAAATGAAATGTTTACATTTTTTCTAGTGAAGTAGTAATTTCAAATGTTTTGCATCGCCTTAGCAAGTTCATCACTTCATCAGTTCATCTTCATCATAATCAATATCTCCATGTTAAAGTTCTTCGTCTTCTGGGCTATGAACTGTGAACATCTTCCTTTCCTGATTTCTTCGTTCCGATCTATCTAATCCAATCTCTGAAACAAACATACTAAAACTTACAAAGTTACAATGTTCCAGTCCATTCTATGGGATGGACAGCTCTCATATGTCTTGTAAGTGTTCCAGTCCCTCCTAAATTTCCTTCGGTCAAATGTTGAAAAGTTCCGTTACAAAATTTGCACTTAACACTATTAGTACCTTCTATTATTTCAAAAAAATTCCATACCGGACTTCTTCTTTTACGATTAGAAGTCGGGTCATTACTATTACTACCAGAAGCTACAGGACTAGCATCATTAAACATATTGTAAAAATGAAAATATAAGCTTAAATTAAATATGCAATTAATATATTAAATAAGAGAAAGAGTTGGATGGAGTGCACCGAATTCGACAATAAATTGACCACTTGATCAAATATGAAATCTTGCAAATTGAAGGGAAGAGAGATAGATTGATAATTTGAGAATTAAGAATTTAAGATTGAGTGAAGAAATGAAGAATAGATGAGGGTATTTATAGATTTTAAGAAGGGTTAATATTGTAAATTAATAAATACAAAAAAATAATGAAAAAATGGCCATTTTAGTAAAATTGTCCGTTGCCCAACGGTAATGTGGGCCCCACATATTCAAAAATAAAAAAAAAAATTTTACCGTTGA
This sequence comes from Nicotiana benthamiana, assembly GCA_034376525.1. Taxonomy (NCBI): domain Eukaryota; kingdom Viridiplantae; phylum Streptophyta; class Magnoliopsida; order Solanales; family Solanaceae; genus Nicotiana; species Nicotiana benthamiana. The sequence goes on from CM067326.1 coordinate 9,247,771, forward strand.
ACCGGGCCGGGCCGGTCCGGGCGACCCGGTGCAAGGCACTGTAGATGCTACCGGTTCCGGTCCGGGCTGGTTGCGTTTTTAAAAATCCTAACCGGCCTAACCCCATCTCCCACACCAACCCAGCCCACTCGGCCCCCTATAATCTGGGCCGGTCCGGTCCCGGTTTGTATCGGGACAGGCCGGTCTGGTCCCGGGTCAACCCGGCCTGGTTGACGGCTTACAACACATATGGGGTAACATTAAAAGTATGGTTTTAGTTTCCTAGAGACGCTTATCAAAGCGAGCGCCAATTTTTCTAGGTGGGGATACCTAGTTTCGACCTCACCTAAGGTTCGGCTAACATAATAAATAGAAAATTGCGTATCTTGTTCTTCCCGGACTAAGACTCCACTTACCGCTATCTCTGATACTGCCAAATACAAGTATAATTGTTCGTCCGCCTTTGGTGTGTGAAGTAGAGAGGCGGGCTCGATGGTATCGCTTGAGTTCTTCCAAGGCTCGTTGGCATTCCGGAGTCCATGACATTATTTTTCTTCTTCAACAACGAGAAAAGTTGATGGCTCTTATCAGAGGACCTCGAGATGAATCGCCCTAGGGCCGCTATGCGCCCGATTAACCTCTTCAGACCTTCACGTTGTCTACTACCATGATGTCCTCGATAGCCTTGATCTTGTCGGGGTTGATCTCGATCCCTCGATTGGATACCATCAACCCGAGGAGTTTACCCGATCCGACTCCGAATGTGCATTTTTCTAGGTTCAGCTGCATGTTGTACTTATGCTGAAGGTTCCCTGCAAATGCTTCAAACGGTCATCTGCTCGCAGGGACTTAACTAACATATCATCAATGTAAACTTCTATTGATTTTCCTATTTGTTATTTGATCATCCGGTTTACTAGGCGTTGGTAAGTGGCACCATCGCTTTTTAATCCAAATGACATCATGTTATAGCAGTAGGTACCATATTTAGTGATGAACAAGGTCTTTTCCTGATCACCGGGGTTCATTTGTATTTGGTTGTACCCGGAATAGGCATGGAGAAAACTGAGGATCTCGTGACCGGTTGTGGCAGCGATCATGCGATCGATATTAGGCAGAGGAAAAGAATCCTTGGGGCATGCTTTATTTAAATCCTTGTAATCTACATACATTCTATCTTTGTTCCCTTTTTTAGAGACTACTACTATGTTTGTTAACCATTCGGGGTATTTTACTTCCCAGTTGGATCCTATTTTAAGAAGCTTGGTTACCTCATCTTTGATGAAAGCATGCTTACTTGGATTGGGGTCGTCTTTTCTGCTTTACCATATGGAATTTCGGGTCCAAGCTTAACTTATAGGTGGTGATTTCTGGTAAGATCTCTGTCATATTGAGATGGGACCAGGCAAAACAACCCATGTTATTTATAAGAAATTGGATAAGTTTTTCCTAATCGGGAGTTAACCATGTGCCTAGGTATACCTTTTTATCGGGCTAATGCTCGATCAGTACTTGCTTCAGCTCTTTGACTGTCGATTTGGTAGCGTCGGAATCATCGGGGACTATGAAGGACCGAGGAACCCCGTAATTATCGTCTTTGTTAGTCCCCTATTAGCCATGTTGGGTCAAGGCCAGCATCGGTGATTGCTATTTGGCTTCCTGTTTTGTTTTTGAATCCGTCTCCTTTGTTGATGAAAGTGTTCATACAGGAATTATTTCATCAACGGCAAACATTTCCTTTGCGGCGGGCTGCTCCCCGTGGATCGTTTTAATTTCCTCTGGTGTAGGGAATTTCAACACCTGATGAAAGGGTCGAGAGCACAGCTCTCATGTTGTGGATCCACGATCTTCCAAACAGAGCATTATACCTTATGTCCCCCTCGATCACATAAAATGTGGTCTCTTACCTAATTCAAGCCGCGTTTACCAGCAATGTTATCTCTCCCTTGGTGGTTTCACATTCCATGTTGAACCCGTTTAGCACTGGGCTGCAGGTACAATTTGGTCCTGTAGGTCGAGTTGTTCTATGAACCACGAGCAAATGATGTTGGTTGAGCTTCCTGGATCAATTAACACGCGTTTAACTCGAGTTTTATTCACGAGTACACATATTACCAGTGCATCATTATGGGGCTGTGTGATTTCTTCTGAATCCTCTTCATTGAAAAATAAAGTCCCTTCTGGCATGTAACGAGTCAGTTTTTCCCTCGTGATTAATACTTTGGTGCGCTTAAACATTGGACCTTGAGGAACATCGACCCCTCCAATGATTATATGAATCACGTACTGAGGCTTTTCTTGCTTATTTTTGTATTGGAAAAAAATGTATTTACGGAAACGTGTCAAAACACGTAGACTGATTGAATGGTCAAAGAATTACAGCTAGCCAAAAGACACGAGCTGCAACAGGTACGAGCAAATGACAGGAGAAGAGGCACGGGTAGTTATTCAAATAATTTAGCACCCGTACCTATTGACGTCATTTATATCTGAGGGTCACAAGGAATGAATCTAACAATAGAAAAGAATGCAGATACGGTATTTAATGGATATTAAATATGGAATACGTTAGGGAATTTGTATTGAATGTAATGATTATGTAACGTAGCATTTAATGTCTTTAATTACTCATAATAGCTTCATTGTGATTCGGGCAAAACGTATATATCTAGGACGCCTATAAAAGGGAGATATCTGATCAGTTGAGGACACGAAATCATGGGAATATATCTTGGTTTACTTGCTTTTCTCTTAAAATACTCTTTTGCTACTTAAATTATTTCCTTTTATTCATTCTTTTGATTATCAGTAACCCGTGTTCTTCTAAATTCTAGCTTTGACTAAAATCCCCTTTTTTGGTTAAACAATTTTGTTTATTGGAATCCCTGTTTCTAAAATGGTTCTTGGCTCAGACGCTTAGAAACTCCCGAAGATGCCCGTTGTTGAATAACCGGGCTACTTCTTCTCTTAATTACCGACAATCTTCCGTTCTGTAGCCATGGGTGTCATGATATTCGCACATTTGGTTGGGATCTCTTCGGGCTGGATCGGTTTGTAGAGGTCGAAGCCATCTGGTATCTTTGATGTGTCCGATAGTTGATACGATGGCGGCTCCATCAACATTAAAATAGTATTCTGATAAGCGAGGTGCTTCTTTGGGCATAGGCTTGTCGAAGTCGCTCTTGCTCATGAGCCCTCGAGAGCTCAGACCTCGATCATTGCTTCTTTCATTCGGTACAGGATTCTGCCCAGGTCCGCTGCTCTTGCGATCTCTACTATATGGCTGGTATCGATCTCTGTTTGACCTTGGTTCTCGATCAATATCCCTCTTAATTCTTTCGACGAGTCTAATAGGATAACGGACCCATAAGGAGCCCCGAGTTAGTTATCTTCGACCCTTATCTTCGATTGATACCATTTATACACATCGACCCAAGTGATAGCAAGATATTCTATCAAATTCTGTTTCAACTGCTGCAAGGCCACCGAGTTCTGAACATTGAGTCCTTGGGTGAAAGCTTGAACTGCCCTAGTGTTTAAAAGTTTGCTTCCTCGCTGTAAGCGAGAAGCTGCACGTTTCACCCTGTTGAAGCGACTCGGATGTAGAAAAGCCACCACTTCCCACGAAAAGTGAGAAGCGGGAAAGCAATGCGATGCAAAGAAGCGACTGCTTCTGTGTTTTAAAATAGACTCGGCCCTATTTTATTAAAAACAAGGTCTGGTCATTCATTAAACGAACAAATGCAATGCGACTAGGGTTTCAAAGACACTGGTCGACTTCTTCTTCTTCATCGACTGAAAGCATCAAAATTCTTCAACTTCTAAGATCAAACAACAGGTATGTTCTGATCTTTCTCCTTCTTTCTTTTTCTTTCACTGTTTAAATATCCAAAAAGAAGCGAAATGCTGGCGAATATTTTTTTTACCTTCGATTCTTTCTCAGAATTGATGCCAATTTTTAACAGTGAAAGAAAAAATTTCCCCGTTTACTACCCAGTTTTTTTCCTCCTCTGCCTAGTTCTTGATAATAGTGGAATACAAGAATTTGACAATCTTGTAAAAGAATAGGATGCTCATTTTGTGCTTTAATTGATGCTACTATTTAGTTTTTACATTGACGTATTGAAGATTTGCTTACCATTACATGTGTTTTCTATGCAGTATTTATTTTAATTTTTTTTAAATTCCGCCTTCACTTCAAAAATGGAGGGAGGGGGGGTGTCGCTTTTTTTTCGCTTCATGCTCTTCACAACGTTGAACTGCTCAATCGTCGGTGACTGGTGGCAGGTCCATCCATTTCATTTGGAATCGAGACATGATTCTCTTAGCATTTCGTTGTCTTTTTGCCTTACCTTGAAAAGGTCTTATTTCCTGGTTTCAACCTTGATGGTTCCGGCGTGTGCCTTCACAAAATAATCTGCAACCATAGCAAATGAGTCAATAGAATTAAGCGGTAAATTATGGTACCATATCATAGCCCCCTTCGACAAGGTTTCTCCAAACTTCTTTAATTGGACAGATTCGATTTCATCATCCTCTCGGTCGTTCCCTTTGATAACACATGTGTAAAAGGTGACATGTTTGTTTGGATCGGTTGTTGCGTTGTATTTAGGAATCTCAGGCATTCTGAACTTCTTGGGGATTAGATTGAGAGCCGCGCTCAGGGGGAAAGGCTGCTGCACGAATTTTTTGGAGTTCAAACTCTTTAATATCGGTGCCGCCCCCAGGATTTGATCGATCCTTGAGTTGTTAGTTTTCACTTTCTTGTCGTTTGCTTCAATCTTCTTTTCCCCGGAATAAATTCGTTTTGTCAGTTCATTGAGCAAGAAGGTTTGGGAGAGGGTTATTGAGGCGCGGGTGAGGGAGGTGACATCTATATCTGGGAACCAGTTCGGTTTCATGTCGGGCCGCTCCACTACCGAGGCTATCCACCTTGTCAGGCGGATGGCGGAGCAATTCAGGGATAAGAAGAAGGACCTACACATGGTGCTTATCGACTTGGAGAAGGCGTATGACAAGGTCCCAAGGGAGGTGCTATGGAGGTGCTTGGAGGCGAAGAGCGTGCCGGAAGCCTACATCAGAGTAATCAAGGACATGTACAATGGAGCTAAGACTAGGGTTAGGACGGTGGGTGGCGAATCAGACCATTTTCCAGTGGTTATGGGGCTCCATCAAGTATCGGCGCTGAGCCCCCTCTTGTTTGCCTTAGTGATAGATGCTCTAACCCGACATATTCAAGGGGATGTGCCTTGGTGTATGCTATTTGCTGATGACATAGTATTGATAAATGAGACGAGGGTCGGTGTTATTGAAAGGTTAGAGGTATGGAGACAGACTCTCGAGTCTAAAGGTTTCAAAATAAGCAAATCTAAGACAGAGCACCTGGAGTGCAAGTTTAGCGCCGAGCCGAGCGAAGTAGGCAGGGACGTGATGATTAGTTCTCAGGCCATCGCCAAGAGGGACAGTGTCCGTTATCTTGGGTCTGTGATTCAGGGGGACGGAGAGATTGACGGGGACGTCACTCATCGTATAGGAGCGGGGTGGTCAAAGTGGAGGCTTGCATCAGGAGTCCTGTGTGACAAGAAAATTCCACACAAACTCAAGGGGAAATTCTATAGCCGTGGTTAGACCTGCGATGTTGTATGGGGCGGAGTGCTGGCCCATGAAGAACTCTCATATTCAGAGAATAAAGGTTGCGGAGATGAGGATGCTTAGGTGGATGTGCGGTCACACCAGGCTAGATAAGATTAAGAATGAAGTTATTCGAGAGAAGGTGGGGGTGGCCCCGGTGGATGAGAAGATGCGAGAAGCGAGGCTGAGGTGGTTCGGGCATGTGCGGAGGAGAAGTCCCGATGCCCCAGTGAGGAGCTGCGAGCGGCTGGAGATTGTTGGCGGTCGGCGAGGCAGAGGGAGGCCTAAGAAGTATTGGGGAGAGGTGATTAGGCAGGACATGACTAGAATGCAGGGTTTCTGAGGACATGACCCGCGATAGGAAAGTCTGGAGGTCTAGAATCAGGGTTGTAGGATAGGGGCTCCTAGCGTTTTTCGTACGCCTCATCCGGGGTTGGGTGTGGGTCAGCAGGGTTACTTATAGATGATTTGTGTTTTAGCTTATGTCCCCCTTATGGCTGTTAGTTATGGTAGTTACTGTATGATATTATTGCATGCGATTGTATTTATGTTTCGTATGTTCAGATAATTATTTACGCTATTTACGCTATTTCTGCTGGAGTTACTAATGCTCTATTGTTTTTGTTTTTGTTTTTGTCTTTGTTTTTGTTCTACTGCTGTTTTTCCTTTATCCTATGCGCCGGGGGTCGATTGGAAACAGCCTCTCTGCCCTTTCGGGTAGGGGTAAGGCTTGTCTACATATTACCCTCCCCAGACCCCACCTGGTGGGAGTATACAGGGTGGTTGTTGTTGTTGTTGTTGTATTGAGCAAGAAGCATCTTCATGATTGCAGGATTGGTCCCCGACTCTTTATCGTTCAATTTCTTGGAAATCGATTCGACCCTGTGGACAACTTCCTGGGACGGTTTGGGTTCGATCCTACTCAGCGGCTTATTCTGGTTTTGGAGCTGGGCTATCGCTGCCCGTTGGGCCTGTAACATTTCGAAGATAACTAGCATGTTAATCCTGCCGTCTTTGCTGCCACGTGCACTTTGAGCGGCTGATCGAGCATCCCGGCAGAAAATCCTAAACCTTTGCTTTAGTTCATGAAATGAGGCGGCTCTAAGCACACACGAAACACTTCGGATGCAGTTTCTTCTTAAATGGGGTAACTGAGCATCTCATCTTCTCATTTCATTGATGTTCATTCCCTTTAGGCTGAAGCGTTTGGTACAAATTCTCCATAAGAATCCAAAGTAACCCTCTTTTATGTAGAGAAAGAGCCTGATCCAGCTCTTTCCTCACTAATGACGTAATAACATGTCAAACTGCTTGAAACTTTGTAGAGTTATATTACACTTGTCATCAAAGGTAGATGGTCTTAAAACAAGTCATCTTAGCAACTAGGCACCACAGGGCACCAAATTACTACCTTTTTATCTCCCCCTATATGTATATCTCTTTTTGTTATCCGGCTCCCGTGTATACTTCCACCTCCTACACTTCTGTGGCAAATGTGGCCCTTTTCAATGTGTTCAAGCGATCCTGTTGCTTTTAGCTGAAACCACATAAACACGTGCAAAAAAAAAAAGTTGTATTTTTTCAATAGAAACCTCTTTCACTTCTAATCATCTAAGCTACTAGGTTCAAATTGTAACACCCTATGCATCAATAGAAAGTTTAAGAAGCTGCCCTTGATTATTTCATTGTTTATTGGGGCTTTCCCTTGTCTTTTGTTACTTCAAGACTAAAAAAAGACCCCAAAAATATACATAGAAATCTCAATTTGTCAATTATACTCAAAGACAGAAACCATACCACATAGATTTTCTCTTTTTACCACAAATTACAAAGCTTTGTTTTCTATCAATTTTCTTTAGCTCTGTTTAACTTAACAATGGCCAAGATTTTGCAAGGCAAGAAAAGTCAAAAAGTTTTGTTTCTTCTAGCGAGCATTTGTTAAGGAAATGAAGCAGTGAAGCCAAAGTACCTGGGAGACAACATTCTGTGTGTCGTTATTTTTTATGCAACGAAACTTGGGATAAGTTCTTGTGCGGAAGAAGTTGAAAGGGTAGAAATGATTGTGAAAATCTTGGCTCAACTTCAGGGATGAAAGACAAATGGTAGGTGTACGGACCAGTAACCCGTTCATATTTCTCTGCTTCCGCTTTTACTTCGATTTCCCACACCAATTTGAGCTCAACAGCGAGGGTAGAGCACAAGAGATTACCGGCGTCGCGCGGTGGCTGGATTTGGCCAGAGAGTTGGCTGTCCAATCCTTGTGAAATTTTTTTACATGAGTTTTAACAAGGCCTTTTAATAGAGATAAGCAATAATGCCTAGGTGTTAATTGAAAGAGTAATCCTCCGGGTGCAATAAATGATTTCTTTTTATCCTTTTAAATTTAATCTGACTAAGTGTTTTTTTTTCTAAAATCAAGATGTATTATTTTTTTTCTTCAAACTTATTCTTGTCCACACAAATTTCTGAAAAACCTTCGGAGATTTTTTTACATTTTACAATGAGTAGATTAAGGTAATTTAGTTAAATTCTCTTAATTAATAATGGGAGTTAAAATTATAAAACTTACTCTTATTCCCGGAGGAGTAAGACTTGAAATATTCGTAAAAAAATACTACTATGTTCTTTCGTCTAAGAAGTCATTTTCTTTCCGTTGAGTGAGAAATTATTTTTATTTTTATTTACCAGAAAGTTTTTTGTTTTCTCTGTATTCGATTTGTAGGACTGAGATTACTATTAAATAAGTTGAAAGACTAGCTAAATAGGTGAAGAGAATAGACTAAGCTTAAGGAGCCAAAGAATGGGGCGGACTAAAATCAGGGGCGGCCACACAAGTAAAGCAACCGTTTTATGTCTCATATTTAAGAGAGTTTATTTTTTGTTATATCATAGCTTAGGTATAAGTTTAACAAAGAATTATATAAAATGAAAAAGATTAAATTTTTTTCTTTAACAAATATAGAAAAATTGTATTTGCAACTATTGTGATATTTATCAAGGAAATTATACGTGAAATGAATATCGAACTTGAATTTCGTAAGAAATATGTGATATATAGGAAGTAATAATTTGATGTGAATGTTGATAGTGAAATCTCAAAATCCTTCAAATAGTTCTTTAGAGTTGATTGCTTTTATACATAATAGACAATGTTATTTTTTCACTTCAAATAGATTTGAAAAATTCGAAGCATATGAAAATATATTTGGCTTCTTATTTGGCAGTAAAAACTAAGATCACAAGATGTTAGAAATTTGAAAATACATGGCCTTAATTTTGAATGTTTCTTAAAGCATAATAATCAATTCAATATTGATGGTTTGGATTTATTTTCTGAATTAAAAGTATTAAGAAAAATAGTACAGTTAAGAAATAACAGTTTAATTGATATACTTAATCAAATAAGAAGATTTAATTCTTTTTCAAATGCCTACATTGCTTATGAAATAATGTTCATAACCCATGTTACCGTTGCTTCTGCATAAAAAAAATTAAAATTAAAATTGATAAAGTATTACCTAAGAACAATAATGTCACAAAAAAGAATAAATAAATTAGCTATATTACCAATTGAAAAATATTTATTATGAGTTACTAATTATAAAAAAATTATTAATAACTTATTAAAAAAGGCTAAAAAAATATACTTCAAATACATAATTTAAAGAAATTAAAAATTTAAGCTCCTCATAAAATTTAACTTTAGGCCACAAAATTCTTTCGAGTCGTTCCTGACTAAAGCGAGCAGATATTATTTACTGAATGGAGAGGTATGGAATATTGAAACAATATATAATTGGGTTAAACCATTAGAGAAAAATAAAGAGCTAATTGTGAATCCAAGTTTAATAGAGTTGTTTCCTGTTACATTGCACATCGATCTCTCTGTGAGCTCGTTTACTGTGTCAATACTCAATACATAAAAAAGATATTCCGGTGGATTAAGTTTATGTGCAGGGTCTGAAGAAAGGTTGAACCATAAAAATTTATCATACGCAACTTTATCCTATATTTTTACAAAAAAATATTTTTACGGTTCGAATCTGTGACCTTATGGACACGTGACAGTAATTTTACCAATTGTGCCAATATTCAGTACATGACTTTAGGAATTTTCTGACTTGATTATCTTGTCAATTTGCTTTATCCTGATATAATCAGTTACCTCCCATTATTTACCACGCTACCAATTACATAAATTTGCAAATGTCTCTGTATCTACTGTATGGATCTAAATTTGGATGACCATGATCATAGACGAGCAGGACCAACGACGTGGTCCTCGCAGGCCAACATGGTTTCAATAAGAGGCGCTAGGAAGGTTCCTTCGAGGATTCTCTGGAATATACTCTTTAGGATCTAGAAGGGGTTTGTCCCTTATATATACGAAGAGAACAACTTTGTAAGGGATGCTGCTTCTTTTTCTTTCTTTCTACAATATCTCTAAGATATAGCTACAATTGTAATACTTTCTGATAAATATTTCTTTTTGTAACACTCAATCACAGGTCTTCACGAGATCGGACAAGATCATTTGAGTGTTCATTTGTCTATCTTTTTTCGTTCTAGAGATTATTATACTTAGTTAAGATTTATCCATTTATTTTCTTTGATTGATTTGTTCAAAAAGGTTGTAATATCTTTTGATCCAAACAATTTAGCGCCACCTGCGATGATTTCTATAGCCAAAATTTTAGTTTCATCTAGACCACTAAAAGAAGTAAACACATGTCCTCAACCTCCCAAAGTTTAATTATGGCGGGAAAGGGAGAGGTAAGATCGAAGGCAATAGTAGATGTCACGAACAACCTGCTAGGCTCCATCAACGAAGCCGGTAGGGAAAACGATGAAAGTGTAACGCCAGGTGCTACACTTAAGGGAAATATTGTGTCCACCCCTCACAAAAGTATGACTATCTCACGCGATAAGGAAACCTCAACATCCGCAACGGGATAAGAACCACCAGCTGTGAAGAAGCTATTAGAGGAATGGTTGAAAAACACCTTGAACAACATACTGGACAAACCCGATCAAAGGAATATCATAGGAACAATACGTGCAGAAACCATAGCTGCCGCCGATGAGCTGGAAACTCCAATCGCAGGTAACAGTCACATTGTTGTTGATACAGATAATAATGCAATCACGGCCATTCTAAAGAAAATGACAGATATGGAGAATGAGACAAAACACTCCGCGATCAAATAAAAGAACATCAGGAAAGGGTCGATAAAATACTGGGCGCTCCAAAGTTGCTACTAAAATGTGATGCAAGATGATTAGTAGTGCAGTCGTACAGTGAGCGAGAAGCCCCCCACGCTATCCCGAAAACAATCAAAATGCCGCCATATTTGAAAATATATGATGGCACTATAGATCCGGGGGATCACCTGATTTACTATGTCATTGAGGTAAAAGGCAACGATCTATTGAAAGAACAAGTTCCCTCGGTACTGTTGAAAAAATCGGCGAAACTTTGACAAGGGGAGCGTTAACGTGGTACTCCCAGCAGCCAGCGCGGTCAATATCTACATTCGAAGAAATGGCAGATAAGTTTGTTACTGCCTACGTGGGTGCAAAAAAGGCGGAATCCAGAGTAAATAACATCTTCGCTGTTAGATAAATGATGGGCGAGGGACTTCGGGACTTCCTGGACAGATTCAACAGGGTACGAATGAGCCTACCCAACGTTTTAAAGTGGATGGCAGTGGCAGCCTTCCAAAATAGGTTAAACAAAAGCGGGTCGAAAACAACCAAAAAATTGCTGAGCAGGCTCATAAAATACCCTCCCACCATATGGGATCCATTATGTCTATTGTGCTGAAGTAAGAGCAGATGAGGAAGACTTAAATGGACCGCTCTAACGGCTAACATCGGTCCAGACCGAAGTAAGGAAGGAGTGCTGTAACAATGGTTGGAAGGATCAACTATCCCGTTTCAATCGAGAAAGGCATCATCCTTACATCTAGTCATCCATCCCACCACCACCATGACAAGCAGATGTTATGCCCAAACATACCGAGCCATACCGAAATGAAATAGGTATGCCTCCATTACTTTTTGCTCATAACTTTTGTGTTTCACCTTCAGAAATAGTATATGCACTGGAAAATCTCGATACAAAGGTGCAGTGGCCGCAAAAGATGAAGTCTGACCCGATCACTCGGAGATCGAACGTTTGTGTGAAATTCACCATGAAAGGGGACACAAGACTGAAGACTGCATAGGTCTGCGGCAAGAAGTAGTGAGAATGTTAAACCAGGGGCACCTGAAAGAACTTCTGAGAAACCGAGGATACACCAACTTCGCTCGTGGACGCGATCAACCTCAAGGAACACATATCCACCCCCGCCAACCCATACCATACAAATGATCATCGGTGGTGGCGACGATGCAGTAATCAACCACGTGAAATTCACCACCGCTTACAAAATCAAGAGGACAATCGCCCATGAACGGTATGATGACTTCGAAGATAGTAGCATCTTCGGTAAGTCGGATGCCAACAGTTTGTCTTTCCTTCACTATGGTTCTTTATTATAATTTTACGTATTGTTGGTACCGATGCGAATAGAATAATGGTTGACAACTGGAGTGTCACGTGTATTATCCATCCCAGAGTCGTCTTACAGATGAGACTTGAGGATAATATAATGCCACGTTGCATAACACTAACAAGTTTTAACAATGCAGTGAAACAGACCCCGGGAGAAATAATGTTGCTTGTTCTGGCAGAAGGGATAACCCTAGAAAAGACGTTTCACATTATAAACCAAGAACAACCTACAACGCTATCATATGGCGTCCATGGATACATGCCATGCGAGCCATCCAGTCGAGTTTCTATCAAGTAATCAAATTTCCTACCCCATGGGGATATTCAACATTCGAGGCGAGTAATGTACCGCCCAAGAATGCTACCGGATCACCCAATTTGCACGCACACCAAACAACTTAAAGGGGCAGGTGCGGAAGCATAACACTCAACCATATTGGGAACTAAACCCTACATACAAATAAAGGCTGTCAAAGACTCGGATATCATATAAGCTTGCAAGGCAACTGTAAAGACTTCGACTCCGTCCAACTGGACAACACCGATGGCACGAAAAAGGCCTACATCGGACACAATCTCCCAGAACCAGATAAATATCATGAGTTTTTAACTAACAATGCCGATTTGTTTGCCTTTTCCCATTCAGATATGCCAAGAATCCCAAGGGATATCAACACACACAAGCTGAATGTCGACCCTCTTTACCCACCGGTGAGGCAAATGAGGAGAAAGTTCAATGCCGCAACGAAGCAGTTAGCGAAGAAGTTGATAAATTGCTCGCTAATGGTTCCATCCGAGAGTCAAAATATCCCCAATGGGTCACTAATATGGTCATGGTCAAAAAGAAGAATAGGAAATGGCGGATTTGTGTTGATTTCCCGCTACCACACATCAACCAGCTCATCGATGCAATGGCGAGACACGAACTATTAAGCTTCTTAGATGCCTACTCTGGTTACAACCAAATTCTAATGGCCGAAGAAGACCAAGTGAAGACCACTTTCATCACTCACCGAGGAACGTACTGCTATAAGGCAATGTCGTTCGAACTCAAGAACACAGCGGTGACGTATCAATGATTAGTTACCAAGATGTTCAAAGAACAACTCGGTAAGACAATGGAGTTTTACATCTACGACATGCTAGTAAAGTCAAAGAAGAAAGAGGATCACATTGGTCATCTGAAGGAAGCATTCAAGATTTTAAGGCATACAGGATGAAACTGAATCCAGAAAAATACGCCGACTTTGGGAAAGTTCCTTGGTTTTCTGGTGTCGCAAAGGGGCATCGAGGTCAACCCGGATCAGATCAGAGCCATCGAAGGAATACCAGAGACATTGACCAGCAAGAAGAAGGTGCAGAAATTAACATAACGAATAGCCGCCCTGCCGAGCTTCATTTCACGATCATCAAACAGATGCCATAAATTCTTCAATGTGCTGAGGACAGACCACAGATTGCAGTAAAATGCAGAATCCGTCGACGCCCTAAGAAAGCTCAAAGTGCACCTATCCTCGCCACCACTGGTCGACAAAGCAGACCGGGGCGAATGCCTACTAGTAGACCTGGCAGTCTCCAAAGTCGCGGTAGTGCAGTCTTGATTCATGAAAACAAAGGTACGCAATCTCCGATTTACTATATCAGCAAAACCTCAATTGACGCCGAAACAAGGTACCCACACCTTGAGAAACTAGCTTTGGCACTAGTCATAGCTTGACGAAAGCTTAGAACATATTTTCAATGTCACCCTATAAAAGTGGTGACAACCTTCCCCCTCAAGGGCATCCTACACAAACCCAAATTATCGAGTAGATTGGCCAAATGGGCAATATAATTAAGGGAGCACGACATAACATACCAACCACGAACTACCATTAAGTCGTAGGTGCTCGCCAATTTCATCGCTGATTCCAGCGTAGAAATATTGCCTAAAATAGAGCAGGAGACGCTCTGTGCTTCCGCGCATACCGATATATGGGTCCTCTACACTGACGGTGAATCTTATGCATCGGGATCGAGACTAGAACTCATCCTCGATGCGCTACAGGAGAAGTAATTTGCCAGTCCGTACGATGCCCCGAGATGACTAAAAACGAGGTTGAATATGAAGCTATGATCACAGGATTGAAATTAGCCCTCAAATATGGCGCTCGACGAGTCATCCTCCATTGTGACTCTCAACTCATGGTGAACTAAGTCACCGGGACTTTCCAAATCAAATAATAAAGACTACAAAAGTACTAGTCAGAAATTCACAAACTGCTGCCAGAATTCAATGAATGCCACCTAGACCAAATACATAGGGCGCAGAATATCGAGGCAGATGGCCTCGCCAAGCCAGATGCAGCCACCATAAATATCAACAAGGAAAATATGGTCACATTCTACATTCCGCCATAAAACAAGTCGAGGTACATTCTATAAACCTAACCTGGCACTGGTGCAACCGTCTTGTAACATATTTGCAGGATGGAACGCTCCCACAAGATAAGAAAAAAGACAAAAATCTTCAAATACAGGTAGTTATATGTAGCCTCGTAAACTGTGATCTCTACAAGAGAACATTCGGCAGCCCCCTAGCCAAATGTATTGGGCCAAACCAAACAAGGTGAGTACTAGAAAAAGTACATGAGGAGCATTGTGGGTCCCATACAGGAAATTGCGCCCTCGTCTGATGCCTCATCTGCGCTAGATACTATTGCCCACCATGAAAAAAGAAGTTGCAGATTGCATCGTGAGGTGTGAATAGTGTCAAAAGTATGCCTCTATGATACACCATGCAGGTGAACTCCTACATTCCGTTACTTCTCCATGGCCATTCATAAAGTGGGGAGTAGACATTGTCGGACCCCTACCAGTAGGACGAGATAAGGTACGTTTCCTTTTGGTTTTAACTGATTATTTTTCTAATTGGGTGCAAATACGTGAGAAAGAGGTCATCGCGTTCATATAGAAAGATATAATATGCCGCTTCAGCATCCCCAAATAAATTAGTTGTGACAATGAATCACTTCGTCGGAAAGAAAACGATCGAGTTTTTTGAAAAATGGCATATCAAACGAATACTCTCCACACCATACCATCCCACCAGCAATGGCCAAGCTGAATCCTCCAATAAGGTAATATTGAATATATTGAAAAGAAGCTCGAGGATGCTAATGGGCTATGGCCTGAACTACTACCAGAAGTACAATGGGCATACCGTACAACACCAAAACTAGCACAGGTGAGACGCCATATTCACTAGTCTATAGGACTGACGCGGTTATACCCGTCGAGGTTGCAGAGCCTAGCTTGAGATACTCTAACGAGAACGAACCAAACAATGACAGAAGTAGGCTACAAGACCTGGATGAAATCGAAGAACGAAGAGACATGGCCCACATAATAATGGTAGCCCAAAAGCAACAAGTATAAAGGTATAATAACAAGAAGGCCAAAGTACAATGACTCAAATTCGGAGATTACGTTCTCAAAGCTAAGACACAAGCAAAGACAGATCCTAATTAGGGAAAACTAGGAACAAACTGGGACAGACCATATAAAATCACATTGGCAGCAAACAAAGGGGCATTCCAGTTAGAGACGATGGAGGGAAAACTACTCCAAAACAATTGGAACGTTGCTCATCTCAAATACTTCCACTTGTTAAGGGAGGCGCCACCTATGTCATCCTCTTTTCCCTCATTTTGTTTTTGTTCCAATCAGGTTTTCCCAGTGAGGTTTTTAATCAGGGGGAAAGGGAGAAGTCTCGGGGTTCAAAGTATTGTTCATTACCCTACCTGTCGACGTGTTATCTGGACCGGGCAATTAAGGGACTAGATATAGATAACCAAATCTCCATTGTATATGCAAAGTCAACATGTGATTGTTACAAGAATATAATCAAATTTCCATTGTATGTGCAAAGTTGACATGTGATTCTTACAAGAATATAATTAAAGCTCCTGTATAAATAAAGCCAACATGTATTTTCCTACAAGAATATGACCAAATCCCCAATGTGAATATCCCGATGGTCAAGGTTATCAATAAAAATGTGTTCAACCTCATTCAAACCATGACATGATCCTACTTTAACGACAGTTCAAAGAAACATACCAATGGCCAAGGCCATCTACAAAAATGTGTTCGACCTCATTCGAACCACGACGGGATCATACTTCGACGATAGTTCAAAGCAACATCCCAATGGATAAGGCCATTGACGAAAATGTGTTCGACATCATTCGAACCACAACGAGATCCTACTTTGATGCCAGATCAAAAATAACATCCCAATGGCTAAGGCTATCGACAAAGAACAAAAACTAGTTCGACTTCATTCGAACCACGACAAGATCTTACTTTGACACCGAATCGAAAGTAACATCCTAATGGCTAAGGCCATCGAAAAAGAAAAAAATGAGTTAGACTTTATTCGAACCACGATAGGATCCTACTTCGACGCTGGACCAAAAGTAATAGCCCAATGGCTAAGGCCATCGACAAAGCAAAAAACGAGTTCGACTTCATTCGAACCACAAGAAGATCCTACTTCAACACTGGACCGAAAGTAGCATCCCAATGGCTAAGGCCATCGACAAAGAAAAAAATAAGATTGACTTCACTCAAACCACGATGGGATCCTACTTCAATGCCATATAGAAAGTAGCATCCCAATGGCTAAGGCCATTGGCAAAAGTACGAGTTCAACCCTACCCTAAACAAAATATGCCCAAAAATTCGACAAGTATTTGAGATACCTTAAGTAGCATAAATTATACCACCAAAATAACAAAGTAATTTCATCATTTACAGCAAAAGTCACTAATGCCTATCTTCACAATGGGCTCAAACATGGCCATACAAAAACCTTGAAACAAAAGTAACTACAAAATTACACATCACCCTTAGTGGGGTAGCATCCTCATACCACAAGTCAGAGCTAAGGCGTTTTGCATAATCAGAGATGACTTCATCCCTATCAGGCGTACATGGGTCTAGTGAGTTGAATGAGCTTCGGCATGGACACCTTGAAGTTCCACTTCTAACGCCCTCCCTTCAGCAAAAAGAGCTTTATATATGTTGAGTCGCGCCTCAGCTTAAACCTAGAACTTGTATGAATGACGAGGTACGATACGCTCGGCTGAAGTACGGGATGTAGAAGGTTGTTGGCGTCAGTTCGCATCCTCCGTCCTCAAGACAGATAACTCCGCCTCCAAACCCTTAATACGACCCCTAAGACCTGCCACTTTGAGTGCAAAAGCCTCTTCTTCTTTGTCCTACACTGACCAATAGGTATGGAGGGTATCCTCCAAAACCATCGTTTCAGAAATGGTGGTCGCTAATCTGTCAGCACCCACATTCAGCTCACTCCTAAGCTTATCAATTTTCACCGATTTCATATTCAGTTCAATAGTCAAATCGGCCACCTAGCATGCATATCAACATTCTCAGCCACCACGCCTTTACTTAACTCCGGCTCATCCTCCTTCACCTTAAGAGATGCTTCGAGCTCACTATTACAAGCGATGGATCTCACTAGGTCCTTGTCCCGTTCCCTCAACTATTCGACCTTGCGTGCCACTAGGTCTTCCCTTTGCTTAAGCACTTCATGAATCAGTTGGAAGTCCGGGTCCTGAGCATAGATATTGTCCATCACATGGTGCTTGGTGAGATATTTTTTATATTTGGAAGACATCTTACCTTAGATGGACGTTCTTTTTCATTCCCTGTGCTCACGATGAGCCTCCATGATCAGAGTCTGCAATAAAGGAAGAAGTTTTTAAAAAACATATAGGCAAGAAAAACCTACAAAAACCCAAATGATTAGAGAGAAGAAAACATTACTCGTAAAGCCATGGCGGCAATGCTCTGAGATAACTCCACGTCACTCATCATCCCGAGCACCTCATTTTCAGGGTAGCACATAAAGGGGCTAAGGTAGAAGCCACCTACTCATAATTCAACACCAAGTTGTAATTTTTGGGGATAACTAGATGTAGGTCAGAACCTTTCTTCCAGACCTCTATAAAAGTGTGGCGTTCCATATATTCACGAACGTCTACCGGGTCCACGTCCGAACCTGAGTCCTCGCCCTCAGCACGCGGACCCTCTCCAATGTTGGAGGACGCGCCAACCTCCGTAGAGCACACTGAGCCACCTCCTAGGAGAGTTCCTTGCGTTTGAAGAGACCTACCCTCCAAGATAGCATCGACCATGAAAGTAGGTATGGCTGCCGTCTGCGATGCACCCACTCGGCTTCTACTAGCATCCACACTCACCCCTTTTCCAAGCTCCATTCTCCTATTTTTTCTAGAGTGATGACTCATCCCCATTAGAGGATTCATCCAAGGTATGAGGCTAGGGACGGAAAAAGCCTCTTCCGTCACGACCAAACCTCGAGAGAAACCTTCTATTTGGAGCGGTTTAGTACAACCCCCTCGAATTGATTTGGCTAAGGTAAATTGTGTTCCCGCAGTAGCAACAGCCTATCAGAATGTTGGGACTGCGGCCCTTACGCCTAGATACCCCACGACCTGTCATCGAAAAGAATCATATCACTAGTTAACGACGTATGACCAACAACGTAACGTGAAGGAAGGTACATACCAGATGAAACTTTAGGGCCGTAAGGCTCTAGAAGGAAGGCCAATCTCGAGTCTCCACTGCATGGAGTAATAGATGAGCCAACCAATCCTTTATGCCGGCAATAGGGCGGGGCAGATGCCCCACAGCTACAAGCGAGTAACAAACAAACTATAAGGAATGAAGAAGAGAAGAAAGAACAAAAAAAGAGAGAAGTGGTGAGACTCACATTTATCATTCTACCGCTTAGGGAACCTAGCAGGCTCAGATACGATGTGGGCAGTTCTCATGAAGAAATACTTGTGCCAAAACTTACGACTCGCCCGGTCATTGGTACCAACTACTAACCTTTTTGTTCCTCGATATCTCAAATGCACCATCATGCCCCTATGAAATGTGGGTGAGAACATGTACAAGAGGTGATGGATGTTCGCCGAACACCATGCCAACTCCGCATACTTCGTCAGAAGTAGAAGTACCTTAAGCGTGTACGATAAGAGTTATGCCAGGCAGACTTGATAGATTCTACAAAATTTCCCTGCTAGCTGAGGAAGGGGGAAAGAATAACAGATCACGAAAGAACCACTCGTAAAAGGTGCAATACACAGATTTGTGGACTTCCACGAAGTCCATTCCCGCCAGAACCATATCTACATGGGCGGGGATGTTGTATTTTGCACAGAGAGCGTCTACACGAGCTTGGTCCGTTTTAGAAATCACTAAGGGAGGACCAGGAGAAGGATATTTGAGGAAGTAACTTTTGGATGAGGGGTACCTCGGTAGTAGCTCCTCCACGGTAGGAAATTTACCCCCCTCTTCCACCATTATGTCCTCAGCACCAGAGGGAAAAGCCACTGACAGCGGGTCTACCTCAGAAACCCCTTCGTGCGATAGATGTGTTCTAGGCGTTGTTGTGGCAGGAAAGATACTAGAGTTGCAGAGAAAGTTATGGGTGAAGAATGAAAGAATAAGGAGCAGAAAACTGTGAGAACGAACGCCAGAAAGATGAGGAAGAGTAATCGGAGGTGAAATAGCCAAGAGTTTTGGAAAAAACAAATCCTCCACCTATTTATAAGATTGGTAGCAGTAGAATCGAAGCAAAAAGCAGCAGAGTAGCATTGGAATCGAGGCAAAAGACTGCAGAATGGTACCAAAATCGAAGCGACATACCATAAGCCCCAATCTCGAAAATATGCACAATGATGACGAAAAGGCAGATGACATCATTTCATGATGAGACAAATCACTGATACCTTACTGAGCATGTTGACGCATATTGTTGACCAGGATGTGGTGCCCCAAGAAACCAAATTTCTCCACAAAGGGAAAACGGTGTCTGCTTATCAAGGACGCATCGAGTTGCGACCTCAACAAGCGGAGGGATTAACTGTATAGGTCCGAATTTGGATAACCACGACCATAGACGAGCACGACCAACAGCGAGGTCCTCGCAGCCCAACATGATTTTGATAAGAGGCGCTAGGAAGGTTCCTTCAAGGATTCCTTGGAATATGCTCTTTATGATCTAGAAGGGGTTTATCCTTTATATATACGAAGAGAACAACTTTGTAAGGGAGGCTGCTTCTTTTTCTCTCTTTCTGTAACATCTCTAAGATATAGCAACAATTGTAATACTTTTCGATAAATATTTCTTTTTTTAAAACACTCAATCACAGGTCTTCACGAGATCGGACAAGATCATTCGTGTGTTCATTGTATATCTTCTTTCGTTCTAGAGATTGTTATATTTAGATAAGATTTACCCCTTCATTTTTTTGATTGACTTGCTCAAAAAGGTTGTAATATCTTTTGATCCAAACACCTAGAATATCATGTATCGTTATTTTCTTTACAAATATCTGGTTGATAATCCATTCTTGTTGAAACTCTGATATAGGTAGAAACCCTGAGAGGACCATGCGCTCGACCAACTTTGGAGAACTCAATCTCAGTTTCTTAAGTGGTTGTTGCTTTACTACCATTTTGAATTTGAGGACTCAAAATGAAATAGGGCTTTAGAATCTACACTGGATTCAGTAGCCTTGTTACACTTTGAAGGCCTAGTAGGAAAATGTAACTTGTTATCGGCAATTGTTGGCTTTTTCTTAGTACAAATGACTGAACTTTTATCTTCCGTATCTTCATTCTCCCCTTCTTCCGCTTTTTGACATTTTCGCCTTTGAACATATTTTTGAAATTATTGCATGAACTTGAAAAAGGTGGATTTGTTGGCAACTGCTCAACTTCAACTTTGGTAGATGATAATAGGCTATAATTATGTATTTTAATCGCTTATTACACTTTAATTTAATATACTTTGATTGAGCTTGAGCTTTAATCACTAGTGTTTTGTACTAATGTGTGTTTTATGTCTTGTAGGAGTGATTCCAAGCTATATAGATATTATATAATTAAATTCAAGTGATTTGGAGCTTTGAAGTCTGAGTAAAATCCCAAGAAATTAATCTGGGATCGTGTTTGGAGATCAACGGATGATAGTTAAGAACGAACAAAGAAAAATACACATAATATATTGTTGGAAAGCTAAATTAAAGGGCTACAACTTTCATGTTTTATGTTTTTTAAACTCCTAACAGAACAGGGTGAACAAAAGCACGGGATTTAGTTAGTTGTCGAACAACATCACTCCTAACGTATATGAGGGATCAATACGAATGGTTTAAAGGTGGGATTAGGGATAACAAAACCT
This sequence comes from Nicotiana benthamiana, assembly GCA_034376525.1. Classification (NCBI taxonomy): domain Eukaryota; kingdom Viridiplantae; phylum Streptophyta; class Magnoliopsida; order Solanales; family Solanaceae; genus Nicotiana; species Nicotiana benthamiana. The sequence goes on from CM067326.1 coordinate 9,269,217, forward strand.
TGGTGCGATCCGAGTGAGCCATACGTAATGCCATATAGTGTAATTTGGGATAATATGTCTAGTAAATTATGGTAGTAACTCGGGAGAGAATTACAACACTCAGAGCATTCATGATCGGTAGAGAAGGCTTGGGCAAATTTATAGAAAACATAGCGGAAAGGATTCCGATAATAGGGAAAGTCATAACTCTAGACCTCCTTAATCTTGTCTGTAACCCTTAGTATATTTAGTTGTCAATTTACTATTTTAATTTGTTAGTTAATTAGTTAAACATAAGAATCTTAATATCTATAAGTTAGAAATTATTCAAGCTTGTCTTCTTAGTGATAATGAACAGTTGTAGTTAAGCCTAAGTTCTCTGTGAGATTCGACTCTGGACTTGTAAACCGGATTATATTTGCAACGACTGCTTAATCCTTTTTATAAGGCATAGTTGGGCATGATCAAATTTGGCATCGTTGCCGAGGACTTACCAGTGTAGCTATAGGTGCATATATTGCTAGGTTTCAAGTTTGTATTTTTATTTTTATTTATTGTATTTGATATTTTTTATTTTTGTTTTACTTGTTGATTTTAAAAACATGGCATCTTGGAATTATGAGAGTTTTGATGTTGGTAATTCTATTTGATCCTCCTTTTGGATATAGTGTAGGAAATCATCCATGGCAAAACTATCAAAATATTTCTGAGAACTAGTTATGTGCACCCACTCATTCTTATGTGTGGAATGTGTGTGACATTTGTGGTGGTCAAGATGGTCGCTTTCTTGGTTGTGCTTATATTTCTTATTTTCCCCCAATCCCTTACTTTGATGGTTCTTTTTTTTCTTGTGAAGTTAATAGTAACAAGAACCCAGGGATGATGACTTCAAAGAGATCAAGGATATGCTAAAGTACCTTGTGGAAAAAAATGATATGATAAAGTGCCTTGTGGAACAAAATAGTAAATTACAACTGCAGATAGAAAGGGAAGAGGAAATTATTCACAATTTGAAGGTTCAAGTGGGTCAAATGGCTAATGATTTTAATGCTCAACAAGCCAATATAGTGAATAGTATCTAAGAAGAGCGTGAATTAGATATAGAAATTGAGGTGCTAGTGGAGAAGGCTAGAGTAGAAAACCAACAATCAATCAAACTAGATTTTGAGGATGCCGATATTGTAGAAGATATACTAGAGTAAACCAAGGACATTGATGATATGTATTTAGTTGACTCTAGTGTCATTAGCATTGAGGTTGTTCACAGTCCCAATATTTATGTAGTTGAGTGCATTGGTCCACACTCCAAGCATTATTCCACATTGTGTTTGGATGATGATTATCGGAAACAGCCTCTCTGCCCTACCAGGGAAGGGGTAAGGTCTGCGTACACATTACCCTCCCTAGACCCCACTTTTTGGGATTTTACTGGGTAGTTGTTGTTGTTGTTGTGTTTGGATGATGATATGGAAATAGAGTCGTCCAAGCCACTTGAGGAGTCAAGGGATAAGGAAGAAGATACCTACATTCTGGAACTTTTCTTTCCAGAAAGTCGGGATTATATATCTCATCTAAAGGCCAAGAAGTGCAGAATACTATATTTTTTTACTAGGTCAGTCATATTCATTTCACCACCCCAGGAGCATAATCATATAGCAGAATCAAAACTTGGGGTCCAATTCATAAGTTTGAAGTGGAGGCAGAAAATGATTCCCGTCGTGATGCGACGTTAAATCAAGCAATTGGTGGGAGGCAACCCAACTTTACTGCTTTATTTTTTTTTTAAATTTTTTTTCTTAATTATATTATTTTTGTAGTGTAAATATTTGATTTTCTAGGAGCAGGGAAAGCAAAGATATTGGAGAGGATGCAACAAAAAACTAGATGGTTGGAACTAAGTATGAGGTACGCGCACGAAGTACAAACCATGGGAGAAGTCTGAGTACCCCATGAACTGATAGTGCTTCGGCCTTTGGCCTACCACGGATTTTTTTTACCCTCTTATTCGTTATGATGAACATTGGGGACAATGCACGATTTTAAGTGTGGGATAAGGAGATTGTCTCGTTGTTTTTCTATGCTACTTTAGTTGTGTTAGTTCAATTGAATAATATTTTTTATTAAAAGATCGGACTTTTCCAATGGTGGATCTATTAGATAATTTTCTTGAGGGATTTAAATCTAAAAAATGATAAAAAGATTTTCTTTTTGTTTGGTAGTGTAGCAATTACCCCATGATTTTTCTTTGTGCCGCGGTTCTTTTCCAAGGGTTTGTTTGAACCGGGTGAAGTATTTTCAGTCACATCCCAAACTATCGCCTAGATGTGATTGGCACCCAGCTAGCACCACTTGCCAGACGAACCCCTTTCTCTAACGTTTAACCATTTACACAAACACTGAGAGAAAAAGTGCAGCCCTAAAGTATTATTAATAATTAAAGAGGTAATGATTATCGTTCAATACCTTAGTGATAACTAGGGATTTTAACGTGTTTTATGCCTCTACTTTCCTATGCTTTGGTTATAAATTGCTACAAAATAGTCCCAAAATGCTCACAAGTTGTGCTTGATTGCAAGTTTGATCGACAAAGTGACAAAATGTCAAAGATTGGATCAAAAGGAGTGAAACATGCTCAAGTATCAAAGTTTAAGTGAATTGAGGAAAAGAGGACCTAGTGCAGACTACGCAAAAGTGAATGCGGCTGCCCTAGGAGGTTCAGAGACATGGCTAGTTTGGGTTTAAGGCTATGCGGCCGCGGTACACATTACGCGGTCCGCGGTGAAGGCTTCATGACTGCACTACCTTTTGGTGCGGTCCACGGAGCAGAGATTCAGAGAGGTAAAATCCCCAGTTTCAAGCCACGCGGTCCGCCGTCAAGCTTGTGCGGACCATGCCTGTTGCCTTCGTATCCACGATTCAATCCATGCGGTCTGTGGTCCTCAAGATCAGAGAAGTTGAAAGTTGAAGTTAAAGAGCCAGTGCAGCCGCAGTCCATTATGTGTAGCCCACACTAACCCCGCTAGGGTATTTTTTTCCAGTTTTTCCAGCCTAGTATACATAGAACATTTTACCATTTTTAGGTCATCTTTTGTACTTCAGAACTGGGCTGCGCTCGTGAGAACTTACTTTTCAGCCATTTTTGGCATCTTAGTTTCAAATTAACGATAGATTTGTGTAATTTAATTTATCATTTAGTTATTATGTCTTGTTCTTCATTTATTTCTTCATTTTCTTCTTTAAGCATGTGTAGCTAAACCCATTAGCTAGGGTTGTGGCTCAACCCTAGTGTTGGTAATTGATGGGTGTTGCCATCTAAGGTTAGATTGATTATGGGTGTTTGCTATTTGGGTTGATTTTATGTTTTTATTTAGAATTGGTGGTTGCAAACATTGATTCAAGCTTTGATGGTTTATCTCTTCTTGAGAAAGAGAGTCTATGACCCCAAAATTGACCCAACAAGGAATTGGGATGGACTCATGAGAAATGATAGTCCCAATTAATAGGTTAAATCTCGAGAGAGTAGTCACCCTATTTGAACCTTAGTTGCTTGGTCTAATTTGCCTACCCATTTGGTCTCGAGAGAGTCAATCGAGCAAAATCACTTTCTCTACCGAGAGGTGTGAGAGTGCGTAAATTATGCAACGGTTATAGCATAAGCCCCAAATATGTTAATCAAACCTAAGTAGCATCTACCCGTCAATTAGCCACCTAGGTAGTGTCACGACCCTAGTGTCATTCTTCCCATTAGATACAACCTAAAAATATTCTCGTAGCATAATTTATTGTTAATCGTTAGTTTCATAAAAGTCGTTATAATTCAAAAAACCAAAAATGTTTGAAGTGACATTAGAAGTACAAACACTCTAGGCTAGACAAAAAATCCAACCGCATTACTAGCTCCCTGAGGAAAATCGATCCCGACCCTCATATCGGGTAAAAGCTATTACGACCGGCTCTTCCTACCTTGGTGTAGCGTCGAATTGGCAGTGATCACTTAGTCAATTGATAGAAAAATCAATAATCACTCAAATAATAAACTTTAGCCCAAAGCCCACGCTAAGACCGTGGAGCATCTAAGATGGGTATGCATAAACCCCCCCTCCCCCCCCAAAAAAAAATAAATAACTAACACAAACTAAGCAAGTCTGAAACGAAAGACTCTACGAACAATGCAGTGGATCATCTCAAAATAGGATCCACTCGAACAGACTCGTCAACCACTACCTCTATCTCCCACAACGGTATCTACATAGAGATGCATGTAAGGAGTGAGTTATAGGTAAATATAATACAGTAAGATCCTCAACCCGCCACTTTAAATCCCTTTAGAATAAATGTTAGAAAATACAAACACACTACAACATGAATGATGTAGTAAATATGATAATTATATAATAACTCAATATATGTGTATCAGTAGAGTTACTAAGAATTAATCAATAAGGATACCCACTAAGGACTTATCATAATTGCAGTGAAAGAAATATACCAACACACCACGAGTTCACAACGGCACCACAATGCCTCAAATATGTAACAGAGCATACACAATGCTCGAGTGATGTACAAAGGCATATACAATGCCTCAACATCACGGCACACAGCCGTATCAAACTCGACATCATGGCGCACAACCGTATCAAACTCGACATCATGGCGCACAACTGCATCAAACTCAACATCATGGTGCAGAGCTGTATCAAACTCAATATCATGGCGCACAACCATATCAAACTATAAAACTCAACCTTATGGAGCACAACCGTATTACACTATCAAAAAACTTATAAAATAATATTTTTTTTCATAAAATAGTAGATTTGTGGCTAGTCTAAGTCCATCGATTCTTCCAAGTGCACGTTTTATACAACACAAGGACCGAGCAAAGAAAATATATTTTTAAAATGGATTTTAGAAAAGCAAGCATCAAAACTTAAAGTCTTACTTATCTCACTAACTGAAAATTCTCCAACCTTGCCACGCCTAGAACACCAACCAAATGGCTTCAATCAATTCAAAACTAAATATAGGATAACACGTCCTAATTAGTTTAGGTGTAAGATTCCCATGATCTTGGGGCAATTCAATCAAAGTCAATCCCCAGTGTAATTAATAAGAATATGTACATAATAAATTGTCATCCAAAATAGCCGAAACAGTGTTTGTCAAGTGAATGCCTTACATATGATTCTTAATCTTCCTAAGTTATTATTACAATTAAGGATGTATCCGGTTCCGGTTCTGGGTCTATTTGGGTCTGCGGTTCCGTTTCTGGCGATTCTGGCGGTTCCGGTTCTGGCAGTTCTGAAGGTGGAACCGGCCCGTGACGGTCCCGGGTACCATCCGGTTCCGGTTCTGGCGGTTCCGGCGGTTCTGAAATTTTTTTTTTAAAATCAATATCTTGGATAGTAGTCATTAGTATATTGTAGAATATATTTTATATGGTGTACTATGTTATTAGTATAGTATATATTGTGTTTGGTAATTAGTATATATTGTGTATAAGTAGTGTATATTTTGTATATAAGTAGTATATATTGTATTTAAGTAGTATATATTGTATATAAGTAGTGTGTAGTTAGTAATTAGTATAAATTGTATATAAGTAGTATATATTGATAAAAGAATGTTTTCATTAGTATATTATGTTGTATGTTATATATTGTATGTTATATAAATATTCAAGCATTGATATAGAAGTAAAGACAAAGAAATATTGAGACAAAAGATATTCAAGGATATGATAAAGATCATATTTATTGACCAAAATGGCATATCTTTCTTAGTCTTCCTTCCCCCAATGGAATGAGCACAACATGGTACTAATACTACCATTAAAAGGAAAAAAAACTAAAAGAAGACATGCCAATGTACAAGTTACATCATAATTTATGCATTATTTCTAACAAATCTCATAAAACCTTCAAGGTTTGGAGGTGGTTGTGTTGGCGGTGGTGGAAATGAAGCTTGTTCATCACCACTTCCGGGTGAAGTTGCTTCCTGAGCAAGTTCTGCTATCATTTCTTCATACGCCTCATCTATTTCTGGTTGTGATTCTGCTAGGCCAAAGTTCCTTCTTTCTGCGCGGATCCAATCTCGAAAAAGCACTGATTTTTCCAAGTTGTCCCGCATCGACGCTCTGTGATCACCTCTTTGTAGTCTTGCTTGACTAAAAACGCTCTTCGATGCAATAGTTGACGCTTGAAACGACAGAACATCCCGAGCCATCCTTGCAAGAACGGGAAAATGCTTTTCCCTTGTCTTCCACCATTCCAAAAGGTCGAAAGAGCCGTCTGGATTCTCCTTCTCTAGTCCATGTGACAAATAAACTTGAAGCTCATTTAGATGGGAAATTTCATCTAAATTATCACCTTGAGTACTCCTGAACTCCGTCCACGATTTAAGAGCTGTTAAGCCATCAGCTCTGTCAGACGATTGTGATGTAGACGAAGTAGGGGTTGGAATATTAGGCCTAGCATGCTCTAACGCCTGTTTATAAGCATTATAAACAGTTTGAGCATTAACTTTAATTGTAGAATACCAAAAGTGAGGACCTCCTAATTTCATAGTTGGATTTAACATAGCAGACACACCAAAAATAGGATGGATTGGAAAAAAATATTTTTTAAACTTCTTTTTCATTTCAGTTATTGCAAGTTCATAAATGTCCCCTCCCTTGCTAAAATCAACAAACAAATTAGCAAGTGCGGCAATATAAACTAAACAGTTAGAAATAGTTGGATTATGTTGGCCAGAAAAAGCATTTGTAGCCACATGAAAATGTTCTAAAAAATCTAAAAGAATTTTAACGTTAGTCCAATCTTGTGTAGTTAGCATTTCATCATCTTCCTCACCACAATCCCGAGAATTATACGTAGCGTTAATTGGGTTTCTATATTCGTACGCTACTACTAAACTTTCGTACATGTAATTCCACCTAGTCGGGCAAGGTTTAGGAACCTTTCTTTCTCTAAGGCCATATTCGTCACACTTTTTAAAATATTCTCTAAGTATACTTCTACGGTTTGAATAAAATAGCCAATTAAGAGCCATTTTAACCTTTTCAGTTTCTAAGTTTAATACTCTCATACCATCACCAACAATTAAATGATAAATATGACAAATACATCTAACATGAAAAATATTAGTAAAAGCAGGATTAAGTGTTCTTGTTAGCATACCTATTGCACTAGTGTTGCTAGAAGCGTTATCCATAGAAATTGACATTATTTTATCACTAAAGCAAAAATATCTGCATACATCTGAAACAGTGTTAGCTATAAACCTACCCGTGTGCCGTGAATTAATTATCCTATATGCAATTATGCGTTTTTGCATTGTCCAGTCTTCGTCTATCCAATGACTGGTTACGGTTAGATAATCACAATCATTATTACTTCTACCAATATCAGTTGTAATAGACATACGATTAGCTATATGGGTAAATAAATAGCGCAAGTATTGTTCATATTCATGCTTGTATTTATAAATATCGGCCTTAACTGTTGCGCGAGGCCAACCTGTATACGTAGGATTAAATACTCTTCTAATATAATGAATCCATGCAGGATTAGAAGCAAAAGAATAAGGCAAATACATAACAGTAATCATTTTCGCTAATTCTTCACGATCCTTATTTGGATCGTAATATAATATACCTCCAGTGACTGTGTTTATTCCTGGTTGAACTAGATTTGAACCAGTACTTGGGTTAACTGTAAAATCGGCACTTGTCCTCCCCTCTTGTTGCGCTTTCAATTGCAAATATCTAGCTTTATCGCTAGGGTGTAATATTATATGCTTAACTAAACTACTCGTGCCGCTACGATCTCCAATATACCTATGAACAAGTAATTTCCCACAAGATTTACACTTAGCCTCATTTTGTTCTCTTAGTTGAATAAAAAATTGACAAACTAATGATGTTTCTGTACGTTTAGGAGGTTGTCTACTAAAAGTGGGAGTTTGTACGGGTGGGTGTGCCGGTTCATCACCTAAGTTATGAGCAGGACTAGTAGGTGTATCATCTAAATCTACCGGATCTTGGGTTTCATCATCATCATTATCCTCATTTCCCTCTAAGATAGGTGCATTAGGATAAAGAGCATTCATAATATCATCATCTATTCTATCACCAACTGCTACATCATGTAGAAAATCAATATCGCTAAATTGAAAACAAGGGTGATCACTATCAAGGATTCCGAAGGGTTCATTAGGATTTCTAGGTTGGCTACTACTTTCAACTTGCTTATATTTTTTAGGTCGGGGAGCCGGGGGAAGGGTAGTATTTTGGCCACTACTTTCACCGGTTTTAGCTTTTCCTTTACCGAATATTTTTTCAACGAAAATGCCATAATAATTATAATTAAGCAAACTAACAACACAAAAAAAATACTATTAGCATGTAAGAGTTGAAACGAGTTTACCGGATTGACGAACAACTTCTTGAAAATTGAAAATCGTTGAACTTGAACACTTGAAAACTTCAATTCAACAACTTCACAATTTTTCACGAATTTGCAACAATAAATTAAGCACTTGCACTAGAAAGATTGAAAGAGAGCTTGAGAGAGATTGAGAGATATTGATGAATTGGTGAATAAAGATGAAAGAATGAGGGGGTACTAATAGTTGAGAAATGAGAAACAGTGTAATTATATAAAGTTTGGGGGCCAAATGGCTATTTTTTAAACTTCCAAACGGCTACTTTTGCAAAGAGCCGTTTGGAAATAATTTTTTATTTTTTTTTTGAAAAATGCCTGTTGGGAACCAGCAGAACCGTTTGGAACTGCCAGAACCGGTCCAGAACCGCGAGCCAGTTCCGGTTCTGGCGGGTCTGGTTCTGGCGGTTTCAACGGGTAGAACCGCCCCGCCACGGTTCCCTGGAACCGGTAGAACCGGAACCGCCCGAACCAGGCCGCTCGAACCGGCAGAACCGGCAGGGCCGCGGTTCCGGTCCGATTCCGGTTCGGAACCGCGAAAATTACAGCCTTAATTACAATTCCTAAAACGTTGCCAATTCTTGAATATAGTTACTCCTGATCCTGGAAATCATTATTCAATTCCTACATTCCATACGTTTAGTACCAAAAATTAGAATTAGGTACTGTTAGAATAGATTTTAACATACAAAGCAATACACATTCTCGCTTTAAATTCATGAACTCATTATTGCATAATTGCTATAATCTAATCATGATTTAGGTAACGATAATAATGACTTTTGCAAATTCAATCCCTCATATTTAGTTAATAACTAGTATCCTAACAATAAACCCACGAACCAACACCATCAATATGGTTTTTCTTAGGTTTCAATTGTACCAATCATTTGATTCAGTATTAAGCCATCAATACTTTATACTGTAGGGATATAGTATATTACCTGAACACTTGGATTTCTTTCTCACCAATTACACCTCCGAGTTTAGGCTTGAGATCCCCCCCCCCCCCCACCCACCCACCAATTGCTCCATTAGTTCTCCAAAAATTTCTATTTATCGTGTACTTTTCTTTTCTTTGTATTAATCAAGACCACAATTTCCCTTTCTCTGCATATCAGGTCTAGAAATGTGGACCACCGGATAAATATATATATATATATATATATGGGCCTAGCTCTAACTTTTATCATATATTTTATCCCAACTGCTTTATTATCCAACCATCAGATATAATTATAAATTATGCTCATTAATCATTTAAATAAATTTTAAAACTCTTAACTAAATTAGTATACAAAAAAATTATCGATTATTACATTATCCCCCACTTATACAAGCGTTCATCCTCGAACAAGTCAGAAAGTGTACCTGAAATCTCAAACAACTGAGGGTACTTGCTTCGCATGTCTCTGCTTCAGACTCCCAGGTAGCTTCCTCTGTTGGATGGTTACGCCATAATACTTTCACTGAAGCAACCTTTTTCGACCTCAATTGCCGCACTTGCCTATCGAGAATAGCTATCAGACCTTTTTCATAAGTTAAGTTCTGATCAAGCTCCACATCCTTTGTCTGATCATATGACTATCATCACGAACATATCGTCTAAGAATAGACACATAAAATATGAGATGAACCGTAAACAACCTCGGAAGCAAGGCATTTTATACGCCACCATCCCGATTCGATCTAAAATCTCATACGGGCCAATATACCTCGGACATAGCTTACCTTTGCACCCAAATCTCATGAATCCTTTCATAGAGGACACATTCAAAAAGACTTTTTCTCCTTTCATAACTCCAAATCACGAACTTTCTAATCTGCATAGGATTTTTGTCTACTTTGAGCGGTTCGAAGTCGTTCACGTATCAATGCAATTTTCTCTAAATATTGTTGAACCAAATCCGGACCCAATTGCTGTGCTTTACCATGTTCAAACCATCGAACTGGTGAACGACATTGACGACCATATAGAGCTTCAAACAGTGCTATTTGTTACTCGACTGATAACTTTTATTACATGCAAACCCTGCTAACGACAAGTGATCGTCCCAATGACCACCCAAATCAATTGGACAATCTCTAAGCATGTCCTCCAAGATCTGAATAACCCGCTTGGATTGTCCGTCCATCTGTGGATGGAAAGCCATGCTCAATTCAACCTGAGAACCCAATATCTTCTGAAAAGGACTTTTAAAACTCAGCAGTAAACTATGCACCCCGATCTCATATTATAGAAATAGGCACACCATAAAGTCGGACTATTTCAAGGAGGTAAATATCTGCTAACTATTCTGTAGTGTGAGTAACTCGAACCGGTATAAATGTACAGACTTTGTGAGTCTGTCCACAATCACCGATACTGAATCATGTTTTCTAAAAGTACGTGGCAACCCAACTACAAAATCCATAGTAATCCTTTCCCTCTTCCACTCTAGGATAATTAAATTCTGCATCACACCGCCTGGTTTTTGGTGTTCATATTTCACCTGCTGACATACCTTTTCACCAGTACAATTCCCGCAAGTCTTGATACATTTTAGCAGCATATGGATGGATAAAGTAGCAGGAGTTATGAGCCTCTTCGAGAATCAACTGTTTCACATCACCTACCATGAGGATACACAATCTAGCATGTTGACATAACACACCTCATTGTCAATAGAAAATGACTTAACATCACCATTCTGCACTCGATGTCGGAGTTTAGCAAGATAAGAATCTTCAAATAGATGAGCCTTGACCTATCCAACCAAGGAAAATTGTGCTACCAAACCCTTAAGTAATCTTCCTGGCAATGTAAGGATAATACACACTTTCCGATTAGCCAACACTTGAATATCCATAATCATTGGTCATTCTTCAGCAGTAAATCGGGCCAAGCTACCCATACCACCACATTCGCCTTTTCGGGTTGATACAAAATAGTTAGATCATAATCTTTAAGTAACTCTAACCACTGTCTCTACCTCAGATTTATATCTCTTTGCTTGAATATATATTGCAGATCTTGTGATCATCGTAGATCTCACATGGCTCACCATAAAAATAGTGACGCCATATTTTAAGCGCAAATACGATCGCAGCCAATTCCAAGTCATGAGTTGGATAATTCTTTTCATGGTTCTTTAGCTGTCAAGAAGCATAAGCTACTACCTTTCCATTCTGCATCAGCATACAACCCAAACCGACTTGAGACATATCACAATAAATAGTAAAACCCCCTGCACCAGTAAGGAGTATCAAAATTGGAGCTGTAGTCAACGCGGCCTTTAATTTCTGAAAACTTTCTTCACACTCATTTGACCACTAAAATGCAACACCTTTTTGAGTCAATCGAGTCAATGGAGTGGCTATCTTTGAGAAACCCTCAACAAACTATCTACAGTATCTGGCTGGCCTAAGAAACTACGTATCTCTGTAGGAGTTGTGGGTCGAGGCCAATCTTGAACTGCATCTATCTTCTTTGGATCAACTTGAATCCCATCTCGTGACACCATATGTCCCAAAAAGGAAAATGTATCCAACCAAAATTCACACTTTGAGAACATGACATAAAGCTTTCGTTCCCTAAGTGTCTGTAGCACAACTCTCAAGTGTTGTTCATGTTCTGCCTCACATCGAGAGTATACCAAAATGTCATTAATAAATACATTTCTAGGAATGGCTTGAACACCTGATTCATGAGGTCCATAAATGTCGTGGGGGTATTAGTAAGTCCAAAGGACATCGCCATAAATTCAAAATGCTCGTACCTGGTCCGAAACACCGTCTTGGATATATTCTCAGTCTTAATTCTCAGTTGATGGTAACCCGATCTCAGGTCAATCTGTGAGAACTGAGTTTCACCCTGTAGCTGGTCGAATAGATCATCAATACGTGGTAATGTATATTTATTCTTGATTGTAACCTTATCCAGCTGCTTGTAATCAATACATATTCTCATAGTGCCATCTTTCTTTTTATCAAATAACATCGGTAGACCCTAAGGCGACACACTAGGCCTGATCAATCCTTTATCAAGTAGCTCTTGAAGTTGAACTTTTAATTCTCTTAATTCTACTAGAGCCATACAGTATGAAGGAATAGAGATAGGTTATGTTCCTAGTACCAAATCAATACTGAACTCAATTTCTCTTTTCGGAGGCAGCCCGGGTAAATCTTCTGTAAGCACATCAGCGAATTCTTGAACCACCGAAACACCACCAATTGTAACATCTTCCAAACACGTATCATGAACTATAGCAATAAAATCCAAACACCCATCATTAACCATTCGACATGCTTTTACATAGGATATTATCCTTCCCTGAGTCAGAGGAGTTATGCCTTTCCACACTAAGAATGGTTCTCCAGGAAACTCAAAATGTATAATCTTGGAATGAAAATCGACTGAAGCATAATATAAAGCTAACCAATCCATACCCATAATTACATCAAAGTCGAACATAGGCAATACTAGTAGATCGACTACGATGTCCTTGCCCTAAATAAACATCACACAGTCTCTATAAACTCTATCCACAAATATAGTCTTCCCCACTGGGGTCACCAAAATATAAGACACATTAAGAGACTAAACTCCTCTCTCTAAGTATATGGAAAAATATAGAGATACACATGAATACGTAGAACAAGGATCAATAAGAGCGTAAGCTCCATAAGAACTGATAGTGATAATACCTGTGATGACTGTATTAGATGCCTCAACATCTTTTCTAGCCATAGAAAAGAATCTCAGCAGTCCATCTGCTTCCTAAGAAGTCTGTGTACCCTGTCGACCCTGTCCATGAGCAACCTGTGGAGCGGCTCTAGCTGGCTGAGTCTGAGTCTGTGTACTTGCAAATGTTCTATGCGGCTGTAGAGTGGCATGGCTAGTAGCAGAATATCCTCTAGGACAATATTTAGCAATACTTCCTTTTTTACCACAATTAAGACAAGCCCCATTTGTTCCAAAACAACGAACACTGTGATTTCTACTATAATTGGGACACCTCGGATATTGACCTGACTGCTATGAGTTATTATCCTTCCTCTATGTCTGCTGCTGCCCCTATCTAGCTGGATAAGTACTCTTAGAAGACTGCACCACTGAATCTGACTGAGTAGGTTTGGACTGACCACGATTAAAACCATTTTTTCTCTAAGATGGAGCTCCACTACACCCGTCGGTGCTACGAGCCCTTTTGCTTTCTCGCTCGGTCATGTCCCTCTCTTGATAACAATGTTCCACTACCTCTTCGTACGAACCACCTCGAACATCCCAAACCACAGGACCCCGATAACGATGCTCATGCCCACCCACGAACCTCCTCACTTTCTCATGCTCGTCTGCAACTAGAAAAGGTGCATAACTGGCTAAGTCAATGAACTTAGCCTCATACTCTGTAACTGTCATACTACCCTAGTGCAGTTGCTCGAACTGACGTCTCATGTCGTCTCGCTTGCTTAGTGGAATAAACCTATCCATAAACATAGCTGAAAAGTCTGACCAAGTAATAGGTGGCAAACCTGCTCGTCTACCTCTCTGGACTGAATTCCATCATGACTCTGCAGATCCTGAAAATAGAAAATTAACAAATTCCACCCCTCGCGTCTCTTTCAGCCCCAAAGTAGATAGTATCTTATCACAAGGCTGAAAGAACTTCTGGAGCTCAATAGAAGCATGTGTAGCATCAAACTCTGGTGGCTTAAGATCTATGAAATTCTTAAGATCCTTAGACTGCCCTGTATTTGCAACTGGCTGAACGACCTGCTGAGGGGCTATCTGAGGAGCTGCAACATTCAGCTAAACCTATGTTTGTGCGTGCAAAGTAGTCTGGGGAGCTGGAACTCCACCCTAAGTAGGCACTAACGCCTCCAACACATTCAACAACCTCACCACTACATTTGCAGGTAAGGTAACAGTAGGCACATCAACTGGGACTGATGGTGGAGCATCATGAACCATTTGTTCTTGCGCTCAATTTGGCATAGTAGCTTGGGATTAACTCGTGTTCACAACTTCAAGCTGGGGAGTAACCTCTCTACAAGTCTGAGCTCTAGTGTCATGAACCCCAACTTGACCACCACCTTAGGTTGTACCCCGTCTAGCAGATGAAAGTGTGTGTGTCCTAGCCATCTGCGAAATAAACAATCCAAAGTCAAACTCAAGTTATCTCAATGCACGGTCAAGGAATGAAAGAAGGAAAATATCCTAAATTCTTAGTAGCCTCAAGATCATATGTATGGGCCCCAACATACCCATAAACAAGACTCTACTAAACACTACTCCATGACCCGAGACATAAAGCATAGGCTTAAGAAACATTGAGAGAAAACATCACCTAGACCCCCTAGACGTTACTGGCACCCAACTAATACCACCTTCCAGGAGAACCCATTTATCTAACATTTAACCATTTACACAAACACTGAGAGAAAAAGTGCAGGCCTAAAGTATTAGTAATAGTTAAAAAGGTAATGATTTTCTCTCAATATCTTAGTTAATTGAAAGAAAAACCAACAACCACTCAAATAATAAAACTCTAGCCCAAATCCCGCACTAAGATCATGGAGCATCTAACAGAGTAATATGAGTTCTATTGATGGGTATCCAAACCCAAAAAAACTAACATGAACTAAGCAAGTATGAAATGAAAGCCTCTACGAACAATGCGGTGACTCGCCTCAGCAATAGCATCAACTCGAACAGACTCATCAACCACTAGCTCTATCTCACGCAATGGTATCTGCATAGAGATGCACGTAAGGAGTGAGTTTTACGTGAATATAACCAAGTAAGATCCTCGACTCGTCACTTTAAATACCTATGGAATAAGTGTTAGAAAATACAAACACATTACAATACGAATGATGTAATAAATATGATTATTATGCAATAACTCAATATATGTTTATCAACATAGTTATTAAGAATTAAAAAATAAGAATACCCACTAAAGACTTATCATAATTGCAATGAAGCAAATACACCAACACACCACGAGTCCACAATGAATCAAATATGTAACAGAGCATACACAGTGCTCGGGTGATGTACAAAGGCATACACAATTCCCCAATATCATGGCGCACAACCATATTAGACTCGACATCATGGCGCATAGCCATATCAAACTCAACATCGTGGTACATAGTCATATCAAACTCAATATCGTGGCGCAGCCATATCAAACTCAACATCATGGCGCACAACTATATCAAACTCAATATCATGGCGCACAGCCGTATCAAACTCAATATGATGATGCACAACCATATCAAACTCAACATCATTGTGCACAACCGTATCGAACTCAATATCATGGCGCACAACCATATCAAACTATAAAACTTAACCTTATGGTGCACAATCGTATCACACTATCAAACAACTTATAAAATAATATTTATTTTTTATTAAATTATATATTTATGGCTAGTCTAAGGCTACCGATTCTGCCAAGCGCACGCTTTTCCCAGCCCATTGACCAGATAGAGAAAATACATTTTTAAAATGGATTTTAGAAAAGAAAGCATCATAGCTCAAAGTCTCACTTATCTCACTAACAGAAAGTTCTCCAACCTTGTCACGCCTAGAACACCAACCAAATGGCCTCAATCTATTCAAAATATGGAATAACACGTCCTAATTAGTCTAGGTGTAAGATTCCCATGATATCAGGGAAATCAAAGTCAATCCCTATGTAATTAATAAGAATCTGTATATAATAAATTTTTATCCAAAATAGCTGAAACAGTGTTTGTCTACGGAATGCATTACATATGATTCTCAATCTTCCTAACCTCATTATTACAATTCCTAAAACATTGCCAATTCTTGAATATAGTTA
The DNA here is from genome assembly GCA_034376525.1 of Nicotiana benthamiana. Classification (NCBI taxonomy): domain Eukaryota; kingdom Viridiplantae; phylum Streptophyta; class Magnoliopsida; order Solanales; family Solanaceae; genus Nicotiana; species Nicotiana benthamiana. Next base: position 9,285,478 of record CM067326.1, read on the forward strand.
CTCCTGATCATGGAAATCATGATTAAATTCTTACATGGCATACATTTAATATCAAATAGAATTAGATACTGTTAGAATAGTTTTGAACATACAAAGCAATATACATTCTCACTTTAAATTCATGAACTCGTTGTTGAATAATTGTTGTAATCTAATCATGATTTAGATAACGATAATAACAACTTTTGCAAATTCAATCCTCCATCTTTAGTTAATACTAGTATCCTAACAATAAACCCAGGAAATAACACCATCAATATAGTTTTCCTTAGGTTTCAATTGTACCAATCATTTGATTCAGTATTAAGCCATCGATAATTTATATTGTAGGGATATTGTATATTACTTGAACACTTGGATTCCTTTCTCACCAATTGCTTCTCGCAAGTTTAGGCTTGAGATCCCCCCCACCCCCCCACACACACAATTGCTCCGTCAGTTCTCTTAAAATTTCTATTTGCCGTGTACTTTTCTTTTCTTTGTATTAATCGTGACCATTATTTTCCTTACTCTGCATATTAGGTTTTGACAGTGGGCACCAGATAAAAATACATATATGGGCCTAGCTCTAACTTTTACCATATATTATCCCAATTGCTTTATTATCCAACCATCAGATATAATTATAAATTAGGCCCATTAATCATTTAAATAAATTTTAAAACTCTTAATTAAATTAGTATATATAAAATTTATCAGTTATTACAGTTTCTTTTTTCCCTTTTTAAAGGAATATGAGCAATTGTGCTGAGTTTTTAATTGAAGCAATATCTCTTGACTTAGTTATGCTTTGAGAATAGTGAATAATTTGGTTGTGACGCTTAGGCTCAGTTTTTTACTCTTGTAGAAGTACCTTAAGTTGTATGATAACTTTGCTTAACTACTTTGACTAGAGTGTCTTGATGAGTCTAATCCTGAGTGAGTTATGTGTCATGCGTGTGTAAGTTTTTGTATTATTCTATGCATTGCATTTGATGTCTAGAACCTCAACCTGTGCTTGCAAAGTGAAATAGTAATTTTGTTCAGTCTTGAAAGTGATATAGGCGTTTCTTTATTGAGCAAGATATATATAGTTTACCCACCTAATTGTTACGTATCGTAGTTAACCCCTTTGAGCATGTAATCTTATTTTTTTGGCAATTACTGTGAGCATGCGATTTTTTCCCTACACGAATTACTCCTATAAATTCAAACAAAATAATTTATGTTATTTGTTTGCAATTTTGTTGATTTTGTGGCATTTTTTGTTAATTGTTTGCATTTTATTTGTGCATTTTAATTAGTGAAAATACAAAAAATATGATGCATGTGCATTTAGGAGTTAATTTCACATTTTAAGAATTATTCAGTAATTTAGTCATTTTATAAAAAGGAAAAATTAAAAATATAGCTTAATTTGTTCTTTCTATTTTAATTTTGATTTTTAGGTGATTTTGCTTTTAATTTGGTTTTAATTAGTTGTGATAATAATTATAGAGGATGGTTAGCATTTAAATTTAGGATTTATTAGGATGTTAGTAATTTTGGAAAATAATAAAATGATGAAAAAGTGAAGAGAAATCTGAAAATTCAATCAAAAAAAAGTGAAGACTCAAATCGGGCCAGTTTAAATTGAATGTTTGCCCCTAACCTGGTCCACTCCACACCCTATACTCGGTCCAATCCCCGCCCCAACCAAAACGATATCTTTTTGGGCAAAGCGATCAGAACCGTCTATGTTTCTTAATCTGACGTTTGAGAAGATGGAGTATAATGCTATAAATATGTTCAAACGACCCCCACCCCTAAAACACCTCGTCTCCAACCTGTATCAGAGAAACCCTAACGCCACCTCCCGCCGCCATGCGCCGCCGACCGAAAATCGCCACCGCCACCAGTGGAACCCCAATCGCCACCAAATTAACACCCCAGATTCCCCTTAGCCTCATCTATCCAAATATGTGACCCGCTTCTCTCGAATACCACCCCATCCGGTCGAATATTGGTTTGAAACAATGGCTCCTCCGCCGTGTGCGGCGCCGCCGCCTCCAACCGGTCCCAAAATTACACCGTTGAACCCCCTCATCTCCCTCATGCCAAATCTCCACTCAGCATTCCTCAAACACCCTTAGAATTCTTCGAATATTAATTCGCAAAGGGCGGCCAAAACCCTTCTACCACCAAACCACCCAAAAACGACACCTTATAGTCTTGTCACATCCCTCACCCCAGAAACACAACCAGTTTCCCTCGATTGTCCCTCCAAGTCCACAAAATCTGATTCTAGGGTTTCTGGAGTGGTGCATGAAGATTTCCAGGGTTCTACACAAAACGTTTTAGCTGAATTTTCTGTTTACTTTTTATTTTCATTCTTCTTCATCTCGTTTCTGTATATTTGGTTGTTAGTGCTTAATTTCAGGGTTTAGATTAGGTCTTTAGTTTGGTTTAATTAAATGGTATTAGTAGTTTTTGTTAGTTTGGGCTTTCATGTCAAATTCTGTTGGGTTGAAGGTTTACAAGTTTAATTGATTTTCATTCTTCTTTGTTTGGAATTGAATTTCATGATTTTGGTCAAGTTGTAGAGCCTTGCTGTTGATATGAATTCCACTTTATATTTGAATCTTCTTTTATTGCGAATCCAATTTTCCTTCATATTCAATTAGTTGCACCTTGAATTCTTCCTGCTTATCTTCTTAGGTTTTAGGTTTGAAATTACTGATTGTAGCATATTCCATTTGGCTTAATTAGTTTGTTTATTTTCTTCTCCTGTTTGATTAATAGTCCATAGTAGTAGCTTTCAATTTTAAATGTAATTAAGAAATAATCCAAGTCTGAAATTAGGGTCGCTCAGATTTGCATTACAATCTTGGGCTGATTTTTTGAAGGTAAATAAGGGGTAAACTGGATAACACACCTAGGGTATATTTTGGTAACAACCTTAGAAGTTTCTAGTAGGGGTCTGATAGTAAGTTTTAAGCTTAATCTGGTCTACAAGTCAAAAACTAAAGGACAAAAATGAAAACTAAAATATAAGGGTGCCCTAGTTTGCTTGCCTATAAAGGCAGCTCTTCTTGCCTTAGAAGGCAGGCTTAGAAGGATAGAAAATTCTGAAAAATACAGCTGAAAATTGGAGTAAAATTATTGTTTCATCGGAAATTCATTCTGTGATTTTTCAAATGGTCAATTCCTGAAAGTATATTCCGATGGATTTGATTTAGAGTGAATTGAGGTTGCGTGTTTGAGGTTTGGGGTTTGAAATTGATGTGGTCATTGTCCTAGTGCTAACAAGCATAGTCAAGCATAGTCAGCCTTTAGTTAAAATAATTAGAATGATTCAACCCTCGTCAATAGCTTTAAGCATGAATCCCTTTAAAATAAAATTGAAGTGCGTGGCCTTCTTTAGTTATTAATTTTAATTTAACATTAGAATCTGAGGTGCACCACGTAGCGAATTTTCATTGCCCTTGCAAATTTGAACATAGACATTGCTTTAGGCACACTAGCTAAATAATTTACTTTCTTAAATTCGGGTGCGCATTTATGTGACCCAAATCCAAATCCCAACGATGTTGAAATATGTCAACTATGGGTGCATTTATGTGATGTGGTTCGAGAGGTGTTTTAAACAACGTTGCAATTTTCTCTAGAAATGAATAAAAGCGGTTAAAGTCAATCTTTGCATGTAGGCACAAAAATGCATTAAAACCAGATAATCGAGCCGAATATAATAGTTGATCGACCGTGCTAGAACCACGAAACTCGGGAATGTCTAACACCTTCTCCTGGGTTAACAGAATTCCTTACCCGAATTTCTGGCTTGCAGACAATATATAGAGTCAAACTTTCTTTGATTTGGGATTTAAACTGGTGACTTAGGACACCATTAATTCTCCCAAGTGGTGACTCTGAAATCTTTTAAATAAATAAATCTCGTTTCGATTGTAATTGAAAACACTCAATTTCTATGCCCTTCACGAGGTGTAGCGATACAAAGGAGGTGCGAAAGCTCTGGCTACTCTGCTGGGGACCGAACCCAGAATCTCTGGTTCATGGTTCAAGAATTTGAGCTTTGAATAATTGTTGTATCTGGCTTTATTACCTAATTTTATTGTATAAATGTGCCTAATTGTATAAACTGCCGTGAAGCCTTTCTCTTCTCTTCTTCGGGGATGTGCTCGCTGGTCGAGACTCTCTATTCTGTTAGTGTCATACCTTCAAATAAGAAAGAGGCTTGGACAAGTTACAAAATCGGATGGCCTTTTGGTTCTCGGTACGTAGCCCTTTCCTCGACTCGAGTTGTCCGCACGGGTACACAGTCTAGACCCTATACCAAGGTTTTGAACTTAGAATAACTTAACCTCATGCCGGAGCCCTAGTAGGAGCGCTTATTTGCATCATGCATTTGACTTAGGGGACTCAACACAGGGCTTGAGTCCGTCTAGGACAGGTGCACCAAAAATAATGGACCATCCTGGTGCATTTTGCGTGCTACTTGTGCATTCATGCCGAATTTGCATGCCGATCGGCTATTGACAAAAAAATGATATTGAAATACTTCCAGTGTGGGGGGTGAGAATGGAATTTACCCATGTCAAAAAATCGAGTACTGAAATACTGCCAAAATTTTGAAAAAAACAACAAAAACCCCCAAAAGAAGGAGTCTGTTTTCAAGAAAAGGATTTTATATTTCAAAAAAGAAAGAAGAAGAAAAAGGAAAAATAGAAGTTGGTTTTTAATTTTGTCAAAATTGCCCGAACTACACCAGTTTGATTCTCACATGGGGTGAGATACATAGGCAACCCCCATCGGCCCAACTTCATTTTTGCAAAAATAGCCAAAAGAGAACCATAATTTGTTTGTGATTAATAAATAAAGCATTTTTTTTCAAAATTAGCCGAGGGTCCCTAAAAGGGCGCCAGAAGGCTATTTTTTCAAGAACAATCGCCTTGGATTCTTTTCCAAATTTTGGCCAGTAGCAGGCAAAACCTTAAAATCTTCCTTCGGCAGTGCTGAAAAGTCGTATTTACAAGGCCAACATTCTATTTTTGAAATGAAAATTTGGAAAAAAATTTAAATTTTGTTTTTGAGTCCGATAAATCATGATTTTTGCTTAATGACCCTAATAAATGTGCAGAATGAGCACGAATAAATATTTTCCAATCTCAGTCATGATCAAGATCCCTTTGGAAGTACACATGTGGTGGAATAATCTAGGTGAATCGGGGTAAAACAAGGTCAACACGCACTTGGGAGGACTTACCAGGTTTTTGAAAATTAATCCTAGAGGGGACATCATAAAAGCATCAGTTACATTCTAGGACTCAGCCCACAACGTATTTCATTTCTCGGACTTTGAACTCATTCCGACCTTGGAAGAAATAACCGGATATATCGGGGTTCCCAAAATTCCTCTAAGACACCAATATTTGATTGCGCCAAGGGCCGTCGCTGTACACAAATTCTTGGACTCACTGAAAATAAGCAAAGGGGTTCACAATCCAGATCTGTCACCTGCATTTTGTACTCCACAGTTTATATACCAAAGATATGGCCATATAGGGGGAGGGGGGGTTTAATTACCCAGAAAATAAAATTTGTAGCAACAAAAACTGATTCAAATGGTAGGAATACCAGTGTTTTGCATTTATGGTATTCTTCTTAGGCCTTTTGGTGTTTCCACAGAAAGACGAAAATATTGAGATATGGATAGCATTGGTTTGTCAGCACTTTGCTCACTCAAGCCAAGATTATTCTCGCACCCATGGTATTATCTGAAATGTTCCGTGCCCTCACAGCCTATAAAGTCAGAGGAGACTTCTTCGAAGGATGCAATTTGTTGTTACAGATGTGGATGGTTGAACACTTGTGCTGCCGAACTCAATTCATGAGTTATATTGAGAGATTAATTTTATATATTTCTAATAATTAGGGTTTTACAAAAAATATAAAAGTCACAAAAAATTGATTTATTTTGCTTGATTTAATTTTTTAGTTTTGATTTTGTTAATTTTTTAATTTAGTATTTAATTATTTGAGTTAATTATTAATTAGGGCTTAATATAATTAAGTAGGGTCATTTAATTTTTGGTGAAGGCCTAAAAATGTCACAACTTTTAGAAATGATTTATCCATGCCATCCGTCTAAATATGCTCATTTCATGCCATTGCCGTTACACATTTGGCCCATCCATGCCATTATTGACTATCGCCAATGGCATGTATGGGCCAAATAAAAATTGAGTCGTTAGTCAATAATGACGTGGATGGGCTAAATGTATAACGGCAGTGGCATGAAATGAGCATTTTTTAACGGATGGCATGGATAGACCATTTCTGAAAGTCGAGTGGCATTTTTAGGCCTTTTCCATTTAATTTTTAGGTTTAATTTTAGTTTGTTTTAATTTTTGAAAAGAAAAGAAAAGGATTTTTAAAAGGAAAATTGAGTGTATTAAATCAAATACCCAATTTTGGGCCAGCCCAATTAACTAAACCCCCCCAACCCCGTCAAAATACCCAAGAACTAGCCCAAACCCGCGTCAAAGTCTGGTCCACCTCCCTAGCCACCTAAAACAATGCCATTTCCCTTCAAGTGATCTCAACCGTCGAGGTTAGATGATCTAACGGCCCTGAAGCTGGGGTCTTTAGGTATAAATATGTCCAAACACGACCTACCCCCCTCCCGTTACTCATCGTATCCCTTCTCTCTTCAAACCCTAGAGATAGCCCCGCCGTCTCTGCCGTCCGCCGCCCAACAGAAATTGTCTCTGCCAGCAGCCGACGGCCAATTACCACCAAATTAACACCACAAGCTCGACTCGACCCCCTCATCACAAATCCACCATTACCTTCCTTCGGATCACAGCGAAACCCCTTGAATATTGATTCAAAGAGAGGCGGCAAAACCCTACCACCACCAAATCACCCCAAAATCATATCCTATAACCTTCTCACTGCCCTCTTTCCAAATCCATAACCATTTACCCTCGAACATGCCTAGAATTATCCGAATATGGAATCTGAGGTTCGAGCCTTATAAGTTCAAAACTGAACCTGTGCATGGAATGCCACTTTTCTTAATTTCTTGTCTTGTTCAAGCCTGCTTTAGCATGAAATAATGACATTCATTTGTTCTTCGCCAAGAACAAATATTTGACATTGTTTTGGGTTGACTCGGGATACCAGTTTCGATTTCAATCCTAGGAGGTGAGTCCCTTTAATTTTTCTTTTGGTTCATTTGTGTTTTGCTTCTATTCTTCTCCTTCTTTGTTCAAAGGTCATCTCAACTGAGACTAGGCAAAAACCCAGAAACTCTTTGCTTGGTGTTTGTCTTCCCTAATTTTTTCTGGTTTATTTAGTTAATGGCATGAGTAATCTCTGATTTCACTTCCTGTTTTGGTCACTTAGTTTAATTTAGTTAGGTTTATTTTAATAACTCAATTAATTCCCTGTCCGTTTGTCATAATTAATTAGTCAATTAGTTTAGTTGCTTTCAGTTTTCTAAGTTATTTTTAAGTGTCTTCCTTTTACGTGCTTTGAACTCCTTATTTGTGTTGTATTCATCTTAGTTGATTGGGCTCTGAGGTTAGTATAAGCTCCATTCCCAGAAGGCTTTGTTTGGTCTGAATTAGGGCCCATGTTTAGTTGAACCATTGAATCCACTGGATTCATGACCCATAGCCCATTTCAGTAAGTTAAATTCAGGGCTAATAAAGGGTAGTTTGGGTAGTTTATGGTGGAGAATCTCTCAATAACAGCTTAGGAAGCTTCCTAGAAGCTGCATAGCATATTAACTTGAGCCACAAATCAAAATTTTGGGGATCTTTTAAGAAAAAGTAGAAATTAAAAGTGACCAAAAGGGTAAAATGAAGTCTGAAGTTTGTCCTAATTGTTTGCATATAAAGGCATGCCATCCCTGTCTTGCAAGGAAGATTTGGAGAGGAGGAAAATCAGAGAGGAAAACTCCAAGGGCTACATTTTTTTACTGTTACATTAAATTCCTTCTTTGTTTCTTTTAAGATTAAAAAAATAAAAATAATTCCTGGTACTTAAAAGTTAAAAGATGGATTGAGCTGGGGTTTTTATTTTAAAAGAGGTCGAGCTTTGAAGAATGCTAAAGCTACTTCTCGATTGAGTTTGGTTTTAAAGTGTTTCAAGTCATTTTTTTCTCTGCTTATTCCTAGTTGCTGAGCTACTATTGTGGTGCTGCTTGATAATGACTTTCCTTTGCTTTCCTACATTTCATATTCCAAGCACATGTTGCTAAATCCATCTCACGTGAAGTTTTGGTATTGAAATGAAGTGAAATCCGGAGTTCCAAACATGGCTTCTGCATATTCAAATCAATTAGTTTAGTTTCAGTTGTTTCTTTTAGTTAATTGATGTATTGTATACTCAACATGAACCTGTCACTGTTAAAGTTGGTATGGCCTTTGCAGTAATTTCATTTTCTGTTGATTCTTATTATTGTAACTGGTTTTGGACTGTTTGAGTCAAGAGACTTGAAAAATGCTGACCATCAGCTGAGTGTTGTGATTATGCCATTTTAGTTGAATGTATGTTATTTTTGGACCGTCAATTGTACTGCAGCAATATATTTCCTCAAACATATGAGTTTAACTCTAATTTTGATTGAAGTAGGCTGTTTCTTGTTTGGCAAATGATTTTGTTTAGAACAGTGAATGATGAAAGTGAATGATGTATAAGCTATCATACTTAAAGTATGGTGATCCCATTTAGATGCAAAATTGGTTGTTGCTTGAGGTTTACTCATGCATTCATGGTAGATATAATTTGATTTGCCTATCAGTCTTTTTTGTTGTTCACCCTTGATTAATCGAAGAGCCCTTTTAAAATTAGCATAATACAACAACAACAACAACTACCCAGCATAGTCCCACAAGGTGGGGTCTGGGGAGGGTAATATGTAAACGGACCTTACCCCTACCCGAAAAGGCAGAGAGACCATTTCCAATCGACCCTCGGCTCAGTGAAGGAAAGGAAAAGCAACAACAAAAACAAAAACAAAAGAGCATAATAAGTTTTCAATTTCCATGGTTTGGATTAATCTGAACTTGCAAGAGTTCGACCCAGGATCCACACGATAATATCTCCCCTTCCCTTGATAGATTTGGGCTCAACCTGGGCCTAATATCTTGATGTCACTTGGAAATAGACAATAACAGTCTCTGCTATCATATGTGCTTCATGGGGTCAATTTTTGTGATGGGCAGGAGTGCATTCTCGTGTTCGTAGGGGCTCGATCTTAAGTCCCAGCACTTCAAATGCTTACATTTTTAACGTTAAGCTTCATGTATAACTTAGTCCCCAAAAAAATCATTTACTCAGTAGCTTGCATGATAAGAAGTCAGGCTCCCTTTTGGGCCCATGTTTGAAAGGGGATTGGACATTTTGATCATTTGCTCTTACGGTATTAGTCTGGACGTGGCATAAAAAGCTTTGAAATCTTTGACTTTTATTAATTAACTTGACTTTTGAAGGTGGGCTATATTAGACAACACATATGGTTTATGGATCTCCCAACTTAGTTACGACGTCCTTCAAAAAATAGAACTGAGGTGCGCCACGCCAAATAAAATCATAAATGTGTGACCCTCTTTAATTATATTCTTTTAAAATACTTAGAACTCGGGACGTGCTATTTAGCTAATTTCCATGGACTCCCGCAGAGTTAACAACACGTTAGTTGCTTTAGGCACGTTATTTAATAGTATTAATTTCTTAAACTCGGGTGTGAAATCATGTGACCCAAATTCGAATCACAAAATATTGAATAAAATGTGTTTTAGATTGCGGGTACATTTCATGTGACGCGATCCAAAGACAAATTTTAAACAACGTTCAATTTTCCTTAAAATTAACTAAAAGTGGTGAATAATTTAAAATTGCACAATAGGCTAGAACATGTATTAAAATCAGATAATAAGAAAATTATGATAGTTTAAGCGACCGTTCTAGAATCACGGAATCAGGGGCTGCCTAACACCTTCCCTCGGATTAACAGAATTCCTTATACATAATTTCTGGTTCGCAGACTTCAAATGGAAATTCGAATTTTCCTCGATTTGGGATTTTAAAATAAACCAGTGTCTTGGGACACCAGAAACAAACTTATCCCAAGTGGCGACTCTGAATAAAAGTAAATAAATAATTTCATTTCAAATAATATCACTTAAATTGGAAAAACTCCCTTATATCACTTTCGGGTGTGTGAAAAAGTGAGGTGTGACAGCTTTGGCGACTCTGTTAGGTATTGAACCCAGAACATCGGTTCGGGGTTCAGAATTTGAGCTTAGAATAGTTGTTATGATTGGATTTATCTGATTTCCTACATGTTTCATGCTAAATGTGCTAAATGTTTTTCCGCTTTGATATTCGGTGAATTGTATATATAAACTGCTACGAAACCCTTCCTCTCTCTAAGTCTTTTACATCATGGAGAAGGGTGCACTTCATGTAACTTCTCTTCTATTTAGAGTTTTATCCCATTTAGAACGAGGTTTGAACAAGTTTCTAAGCCGGCGAAGCTTCTGTATTCCCGGTACGCTGCCCTCCCCCCTCCCCCCTCCCCCTCCCGCGCTCGAGTTGTCCACTCGGGTAAGCGAGGTCTAGACCACAAACCCTAGGTTTTAAACTTAGAATAACACTATCTCATCCCAGATCCCTAGCAGGAACAATTATTTGCATCACGTGTATTTGACTTAGGGGACTCAACATTGGGGTTGGGTGCGTCTAGGACAGTTGTACCCCAAATAAAGACAAACCTGATGCATCCTACGTGCTATGTGAATATTTGTCTGTTTCGGATTGCATGTTGAGCGGCTAGGAAAAGGAAATAATGAGAAAAACTATGAGTAAGATACGAGAAAGAATTACCCGATTTCTAAAAAATCTCAATTTATGAAAATATCCCGAAACTCTGTCAAATTTTCGAAAAAAAGAGAGAAAGGAAAATGTTCAAAAGAGTGAGTCAAATAACGTGTTTTAACGATCAAACTGACCAAACTACGCGGGTCTGATTCTCACCGGATGTGAGATACGTAGGCAAATCTCATCGGTTCTGACCCCAATTTTCAAAAAATCCAAAAATATTTTCCTTTAGTTCATTCTTTTTAAAAATATTTCCGTTGAAAATTCAAAAAAAAAAGAGTAAAAGTAGTCTTTAAACTTAAAAAAATACATGATTTTCTTCTTTCTAATGTCTTTCATGTGAAAAAAGAAAAAAATCAATAAAAAATAAAATCCAAAATATGGATTTCCTTCATTTTCAAGTATTTTCAAAATAAATTAAAAAAAATCAGAAACAAAAATTCAAAAATACTCTTTATATGTCTTTCTTTTTTAAATGCATAAAAATTTTGAAAAAATTAAAGTCCAAAAATATTTTCATTCTCCTTTAGAAGTACTTTTGTTAATAAATAATTTTCACATTCAAAACATTTTTCATGAAATGTCCCTCTTTCGAGAATTAAGAGACAACATCTAAAATTCAAAAATATTTTCTTTCTTTTTTAGAAAAAGAGAAAACGAATCAAAATTCAAAAAAAAAAATCCTCCCAAGTTCAAATTTAAAGAAAAGAAATTTTTAGAACTCTTTCTTTAAAAAACAGAACAAAATCAAAATAAAAAAAAATAATCCAAAAAACAAAATTCCCTTCCTTCTTTTAAAGCTTTTTATATAAAATTTCCAAAGAATTTTTTTTTAAAAAAATATATTTTTCTTTTTCCTTAAAGCTTTCATAGTTTGAGTTTTATAAAAAGAAAAAAAGTGTTAATTTACTCAATTCCCAATCTTCCCGAACTATGCATGTTCTGATTCATGCGGGATCATGTAGGCAATCCTCATCGGATTCAATCATCGCTGTAAAATAAATTGAGTGAAAAAAATAAACTGAAAAAAAGAGGAAAAAATAGAGTGAAAAAGAGAGAGTAAAAAAAAGAAAAATAAAAGAGTGCCAAAAATAAAAGAGCAACATAAACAAGATGAAAAAACAAGAGTGATTAAAGAGAGGCACAAATAAAAAAGCAGTACTGTGAGCATGTGATTTTTGCCCTACATAAATTACTCCTATAAATTCAAAACAAAATAACTTCTTTAGTTTATTTGCAATTATTTGGATTTTCATGGCATTTTATGTTAATTGTTTGCATTACATTTGTGCATTTTAATTAGTAAAAAATACAAAACAAGAGTGTGTTTCATGTGTATTTAGAAGTTGATTTGACATTTTTCAAGAATTAATTAGCAATTAGTCATTTTATAAAAAGGAAAAAATAAAAAAATTGTTTAATTTGCACCTTTAATTTTAACTTAGATTTTAGGTGATTTTTCTTTCAATTTTGTTTTAGTCCTTAGTAATAATCGTTATTTAGAATTAATTAGCATTTTGGATAGGTTAATCTGGCTTTATATTTTTAATTAGATTTTTGTTTTAATTAGAAAAGAAAAGGGGGTTTTAATTTGAAAAAATTTTTAAAAATTGGATTTCTTTAAATAATAGACCCAAATTGGCCAATTTTGTTTAATAGACCAAAATTGGCCAATTTTGTTAAATTTCCAGCCCAAATACACCCAAAATCCGGTTCATACCCTCCCAACTACCCAGTCCAGCCCTCAAATAAATCAAAACGACCCCGTTTTAGTAGGATCCAATCTCAGCCATCGAGGATCTTTGATCCAACGGATGATAACTAGGGACCCTGAATATATATATATATATATATATATATATATATATATATATATATATATATATTCAAACAGACCCTACCCCCCCCCCCAGAACCCCCATCCCTCATCTCTATCACCTCTCACAAGACAGACGTAACCCCGCCGCCCACCACCATGAAACGCTGGTTGGAAATCACCTCCGCCGGCGGCGATCATCCAATGGCCTCCATTTTTACACCATAGACTCGCCTTGACCTCCTCTTTGCAAATCCACCGTCATCTTTCTTCAAAACCCTCCCAAACATCTCAAATATTCAAAATCCTAGGCCACCGCCATGGGTTCCTCCGCTTGGGTCCGGCGGCACCGCTTCTAAATCACCCCAAGGTCACACCCTGCAACCCCCATTCCTCCCCTTTGACGAAGCTACAAATATTTTCCTTCAAATGCCCCTTAGACAGCTCGAATATTAGTTTGAAGGTCTGACCTAAACCTCTAAAACTGTGCATAAAGGCTCGAAGAGAGGTTGCAAGTGCGAGCCCTATGAATAAACTCTTCCGGTGAGTCTGAACCCCATCCTCTTTACCTTCTCATTTAAAAAAAAAAATATTTGTTTGGCTTTCTTGTTCTTTTCTTCTTTCTGATTTCTTCATGGTTGCTTCTAAGGGCTTGCCTATCCGAATTTGTTTAAGTTTTGTTTAGTCGTTTATGGAATTCATTTATCTCGCATGTGTTCAAACAGTGATCTCAATTAGGTCTAGTTTTTTAACCTCATTGTGCCATTGTTTTCCACCTTTAATTGCATGATAGGAACTTTGCTTTTACAATGAATTTTGTAGTTTATCAGAAGTCAATTTTGGTTTAATTTCAAGAGCATATGGGTTATATTTTGTTTTGATTAGGTTTCAATTATTAGTTATTATCTTGTTTAGTTCCTGTGCTTAGTATTAAGCATTTCTTGTTCTTTTTTTACTTTTTGCTTTTTGTTCGAAATTTGGTTTGGTCTACAATGTATGTTGGTTTGAGTTTTGTGTTGGGTTTTTATGAGTTGCTAAAATTGAATTGGTTTTTTGTCAAAATTAAACCCCAAAAAGGGTCATATGGTCTTGCTTTGCAAGCCAGACTTGGGTTGGGCAATTGGGTCACAAGGACCCAAGTTGGTCTTCAGGGTAATTCTAGGGTAGCTAAGGGGTAGTTTGGGAAAAAAGACCCAAGGAATCTTAGTGTAACAGTTTCAGAAACTTCTAGTTAGGGTTTGCTAGCAAACTTTAGGCTATAACTTCGTTAACAAGTTAAAAAATGAGGGGCTAAAATAAAATAACAAACCTAAGGGCTGCCCTAGTGACTTACCTATAAAGGCATAGTCACTTGCAACTTATGAAGAGAGGATCCTGAAGTTAGAAGATTGAAAAAGATCTAAAAACCCAGAAAAATACAAAAAAAAGCTTCATGTTTACAGCTTCATAGGAGATTTAAGAGCTAAAAAATATTCAAAAACTTCATATGGCCAAACTACTACTATTTTCATTGATTTCTTTACCGAGTTTTGAAATTTTCAAGTCCTAAATACCTTCTGGTTTATTTTGAGATGCTGGTTCAACGATGGGTTTAATTTTGAGGTTTCAAAATTGGTTTTGGGTTGCTAAAGGATTGCTACTGTTCCATTGAACACTTGGTAAGGTTCTGAAAGTTTAAATTTCTGATATAATTACCTTATTCTAATATATTAAGATGAGTTGAGTGTTAGGTGTTTAAAGTTGGGTATTAGAGACAGTTGGGTTTATATTAGACTGGTTGGATTTTGAATTGTTTCAAATCATTCATAGGTTCTGTTGGTGTTGCTACTGTTGTTGTTGATGTTGTGCTCACCATTTCTTTTTTCCTTCTGCACTCTCAGGTACACAATTTTGTAACTCCTTGGTTGTGAGTTGAAGAAATGGAAGTGAAATCTGGAGTTCCAAATGTTGGTTTCTGCACGCTCGAGTCATCGGCTTAACCTTAGTTGTTTATTTGTTTTCCCTTAGTCAATTAATTGTTGTGTGCTCAACATGGGAGCTGTTATTCAATTTGCAGTTGTTGGAGCTATCCTAGCCCTACAATAATTTTGTTTGCTTTTAAAACTATGTGATTGTAGCTGGTTTGGACTGCTCAGATAGGGAATTTGTTAAATTGGCCCTTAGCTAAGCTTGTGTGAGCTAGTTAGCTAAGGTATTGTGGAGCTGCTAATAAATTGAAATAGTTTAGTTTCAATTTTGGTTGAAACACACACTCTTGTTTGTATGTGACTTTCTATGAGGGCTACTATTGTGATTGATATGTAGTCTATTGTGACTTTGCATTAGAGGTAGAACTGATTGATATAGTCTATTATGTTCAAGTGTTGAGGAAACTTCATTAAATGCAAAATTGGTTACCACAAGTGTTTCAGGCACGCGTTCATGTGAAATCGCATATCAATGCATTTTAAAGTTTTCGTACGAAAACAATTTTAATTGTTCTCCATTTAGGTGATCAGGATTCAAAGATAAAATTGTTGGTAAATTAAATGACCTCTTGAATTAGAATAACAAGTTTGGGGGTGAAACTTCCATAGCTAAAAACACGTAATAATAAATCTTTCCATCATAGATGTTTCATGAGATCAGTGTTTGAATTTAATATACATGTGTGAGATTTTGTGTTCTCACATGGGTTCGATGTTGAGCATCAGTTCAGGCCCTGAATTTGCTCTCCTTATGTGGCTAAATTCTGAATCCACTTATTGAGTATATCCATGCATTTTTCTGGGCCATTGGTGCGCTTATGCCGGCAAGCCTTTTCTGCTAATAGGTTGGCCTACCTTCGGGTAGATATTTTAATTTCAATGGAACCTTCGACCATATTTAGCGTTGACCAACACAAACAATTATGGCCCTCTGAGTATAGTTGAATTAATCCTTTTAATTTAGAATTGGGGTGGGCGTGCCAAACAAAAATAACAATTGCATGACCTTCGTTTTAATTAGTTTTAATTTAACTTAGAACTCGAGGTGCCATTTAGCAAATTCCATGGCCCTTGTAAATTTGGAAACACGCAATTGCCTTAGGCGCGTTAGTTAAATAATTTACCTTCCTAAATACGGGTGCGCATTTATGTGACCCAAATCCAAATCTCAGCGTTAGATAAAATGTATATTACAGGTGCATTTATGTGATGTGGTTCAAGACGCGTTTTAACAATGTTGCAATCTTCATAAAATTAAATAAAAGCAGTTAAAAAGTTAAAATTTGCACATAGGCACAAAATCTGTTAAAATCAGATAATTAAGCCGAATATAAAAGTTGAGCGACCGTGCTAGAACTATGGAACTCGGGAATGCCTAACACCTTCTCCCAGGTTAATAGAATTTTCTTACCCAGATTTTTGGCTCGCATACCAAGATTTCTGGCTCGCATACTGTATTACAGAGTCAACCCTTTCCTCCACTCGGGATTTAAACCGGTGACTTGGGAAACCATTAATTATCCCAAGTGGCGACTCTAAATTTTTAAATAAATAAATCTCATTTTGATTGTCCTTTAATTGAAAAAAACTCCCTTATCTACGCCCTTCGCGGGTCATAGTATAAAAATGAGGTGTGACAGCTCTGGCGACTCTGCTGGGGATCGAACCCAGAATCTCTCGTTCAGGGTTTAGTATTGGAGCTTAAAATAATTGTTATATCTGGCTTTGTTTAATATCCGATTTTATTACATGACTGTGCCCAATGTGCTAAGTGTTGCTTTTACCGCTTTGATATTATTTGAATTGTATATAAACTGCCACAAAACCCTTCTTTTCTCATCTTCGGCGATGTGCTCGGTGGTCGAGACTCCATATTCTGTTAATGTCATACCTTGAAATAAGAAAGAGGCTCGGACAAGTTACAAAGCCGAACGGCCTTTTGGTTCCTGGTACGTAGCCCTATCCTCGAGTCGAGTTGTCCGCTCGGGTACACAGTCTAGAACATATACCTAGGTTTTGAAGCTGAAATAACTTAACCTCATGTCGGATCCCTAGTAGGAACGATTATTCGCATCATGCATTTGACTTAGGGGACTCAACACAGGAGTTGGGTCCATCTAGGACATGTGCACCCAAAATAACATACCATCTTGATGCATCTTGCGTGCTACTTGTGCATTTATTCCGGATTTGCATGCCGAACGGCTTTTGAAAAGAGAGAGGAGAATCTGACAAAGAAAATAACAGTGTGAGGGATGAGGGAGAAATTTATCTGTTTCAAGTACGGATACTGAAATGCTGCCGAAAGTTTGAAAATAAAAAAATAGGAAAAGGATTTTGTTTTCGAAAAAGAGCGAAAAAAAAGAAGTTGATTTTTAATTTTGGTAGAATTTCCCGAACTACGCCGGTTTGATTCTCACAAGGCGTGAGATACGTAGGCAACCCCCATCGAGCCCAACTTCATTTTGCAAAAATAGCCTCAAAAGAATCAAATATTTGTTTGTGGTAAATAAATAAGGCAGTTCTTGTCAAAATTATCTGAGTGTCCCCAAAGGGCGCTGGAAGGCTGTTTTTGCAAGAACAGCTGCCTTGGATTAGTTTTTGAACGATAGAAAGCACATCCTTAAACCTTTCCCCGAAAGTGCTGAAAGGCTGTATTTGCAAACCGGGATTGTATTTTGAAATGAAAATTTGAAGAAAAAATTTTAAATTTGTTTTTTACTCCAATAAATCATGAATTTTGCTTAATCACCCTAATTAATGTACAAAATGAGCACGAATCAAATTTTGCCAATTAAAGTCTTGAACAAGATCCCTTTGGAGTTGCACATGTGGTGGAATGATCTAGGTGAATCGGGGCAAAACAAGGTCAATGCGCACTTGGGAGGACTCACCGGGTTGTTGAAACTTAATCCTAGAGGGGACATCATAAGGCGTTGGTTACATTCTGGGACCTGGCCCACAACGTATTTCATTTCCCAGACTTTGAACTTACCCCAACCCTGGAAGAGACAGCCGGATATATTGGAGGCCCCAAAATTTCTCTGAGACACCATTATTTGATTGTGCCAAGGGCCATCGTTGTACACAAATTCTTGGATTCGCTAAAGATAAGCAGGGGGTTCACAATCCAAATCTGTTAGTCTTTTGTACCCCACAATTTATATACCAGAGGTACGGGCACATGTGGGTGTGGGAGGGTGGGGGGGGGGGGGTTAACGACCCGAAAAATAAAATTTTTTGCAAAGGAAACCGACTCAAATGGGAAGATCACATGTGTTTCGCATTTATGGTATTTTTCTTAGGCCTTTTGGTGTTTTCACGGAAAGAGGGAATATTGATATACAAATAGTAGAGGTTGTCAGCACCTTGCTTACTCAAGCCAAGAACACCCTCGCACCCATGATATTATCTGAAATCTTCCGGGCCCTCACAGCCTGTAAAGCCGGAGGAGAATTCTTTGAAGGATGCAACCTGTCATTACAGATGTAGATGATTGAACACCTGTGCCATCGACCTCAATTCATGAGTTATGGGTCATCGGAAAAGACCTGCATAGAGGAATTTTATACTAGGGTTGATGGGTTTAGATTATCAGAGGAGGTCACAAAATGGGTATCATATCTCTATACCATAAGTGCAAGTCAAATAGAGTGGACGTTCGGGTGGCTCCCTATTGATGAAATCATATATATGCCAACTACCCGGCCTTACTTCCTTTTGATGGGTCTGGTCTCCAAAGCATCCAACCTTGTGCTCCGTACAGGGTGCTGAGACAGTTAGGGAGGTGCCAAATGGTTCCCAAGGATGAAGGCGTTAGTCGCCATGTGGTAGAGATTGGTCCCAATAGTCAGTTTCACGAAGCAGCAGTCCGCCAGATTTGGAGCGAATGTTAGAACTTGATGGCGGACACTCAAGTACGAGCTTGTCTAAAGGCAAGGTTGCACAAGGGTACTTGGCTTGGTATAAAAGGGAAGTGGAATTCGGAAGACCATCCAAAACACCACATCTTTTGGAATTTTATAAGGCGTCACAAGAACAATGGAATTGGTTGGCTAAGGAAAACGAATACAGGTCCACGGTAGGGAAGTTGGAAAAACAAGTCAAAGACCTTCAATTCAAGAATGTTTTACATACCGCGGCAGACGAGGGAGAAAACAAAAGACTAGCCAACGAAAATGAAACCTTGCGAGCCCAAATTCAGAAAATGAAAATAGCTATAGAGAATCCCACCAGAAGTGCGAATGATGAAAAGCTCATAGACAATCTAAGGTTGAAGGTGGGAGAACATGGTTTTGACTTGAACAAAGCAGAGGGTGAGCTATCCACGTCCTGCAAACAATTGGCAAAAAATGCAGAGGAACAAGCACACATGATCGAACAACTAAAAGAAAGGTATGACAATGAGGTTTGAAAACAAAATGGTTAAGCAAGCAAAAGACTTCAAGGCTGAAAGAGAGCATTGTTACACATAAATAGCACGACTGAAGAAAGATTTGCAACAATTTCAAGAATTGAATCGTGTAGCCGAACAAACTTTAGAGGCCAGGGCCTAGCAGATTGGGCAATTGTTGCAAGAAAAAGTTGCTATAAGAAAGATGTTACGGATGATCGGTGATTACATCACCGTAAAGTGTAGCCACTGTGAAAATATGACAAGATCCATATTTTTTGCCACCGCAATGATCTTTGTTCATCAAGTGACGGAAGACCTCCACCACCTCCAAAGGGATCTAGCATGCAGGCCTGCGGCGAGACCGAATGATGTCCCGCAGGCCCCAGGAGCATTAGCGGCTTTAATGTATTCATAATTTTCACTCAAGTATGTTAGTCCATTTGCGAAGTCTGTATTTTCTTCTATTTGACTCTGTATTGGGTTGTCAAGTCAGTTGCTTTCATTTTTCTATCAGAGTTTGTTGGTTTCAATTGAGACGAAGTCTATTGATTTCCTTTTTTAAAGGTCTGTTAGTAGTTGTAATCAAATGTTTTTACTTTATGAAAATTAAAAATTCCAAAAATATTTTCTGTACTTATCCACCAGAACTACACTCAGTCTGATTTATGCAGCGTCATGATACGTAGGCAATCTCCATAGGATTCGACCATAACCAAAATAATAAAAAGGGGGAAAGAAAAGAGAGAAAATCATGAGAGAAACAATGGTAAAATTACGGAGAAAATAATAAAACACGAGAAGGTAGGCAAAACAAGCTGAGCAAAAAGAAAAGAGGAAGGAAAAAAAGAGAAAACAAGAGAGTGGCATAGAATCAAAGCCGGGATGACGCAAGAAACCAATCCATGTGCATAATAGAAACCAGTAACTGCTTAGGTGCATCCATCCCCGAATATGTGGCTACTTATATGTTGAAGCCTAATCGCTAACAAGTTTTGGTGTTTTCTATACAGTTCAGACAGGTGGTTAGCTTGGCGGTATTCTGGCAACCCACTCATATAACACTCGGTCTAAAAGCAAGCTGATTATGGCCAATCTAGAATCTGATGCAAGTATTATTGATCCCTCAAAAGAGGTAAAAGAGTTGGATGTCAACGCAATGAAAGAAGAGATGTACGATGGCTGAAATGTATCAGGCATGGGTAAGAGGGAAACCACCACCAGCCTATCCTACTAACCCGACCTTCATCCCATCATTAGCCGAGTCACATGACCACGCTGCCACTGATCCACCCCAAGCTTCCCCACCTACCAACAATACCAGGGTGCAACTTCCCAGGCACCCCCAGCTTTACCACCCAAAGTTGTTCCCCACCCCCTCCACCAGTTGCTCCCATCTTTGTGGCACCTCCTCCCGCCACACTCCACTGATCATCCAGTGAACCTTTGCTCTAAGCCCATGAAACCAGTATTACCCACCAGAACCCACTATTAAAGCCCACGAACCCTACTCTTATGCTCAACATTTTTAAATCCTTGTTGAGGTTGAATAACCAGTCAAAACCCCCGAGGAAGAGAAGGTGCTCAAGAAAGTCAAAAGTATAGAGCAATCATTCAGAGATATGTGAGGGTTAGGAGGCCAAGTGTGTGTGGCATACAAAGACCTTTGTTTGTTCCCAGATATACAATTATTGCCAGGCTTTAAGATGCCCAATTTTGACTTATATGACGGACATGGTGATCCGGTGGCATACCTAAGGGGTTTCTGCAGCAAAAAGAGAGGGGTGGGAGGAAATGATGAATTACTGATGGCATACTTCAGTCAAAGTTTAAGTGGTTCGGCATTGGAATGGGACACCCGATAGGACCATGCTCGGTGGTACACATGGGATGATCTAGCACAAGCATTCGCTTGCCATTTTTAGTACAATCTTGAAATTCTTTCGGATTGCTTGTCTTTGACGAAACTGGAAAAGAAGAACAATGAGAGCTTCAGAGAGTATGGCTTCAGTTGGGGGGATCAGGCAACAAGGGTCGACCCGTCAATAAAGGAAAGTGAAATGGTAGATTACTTCTTGCAAAAGCTTTAGAGCCTACATATTATGAGTTATTTAGCAATCAATGCAACCACCCAGACTATCCAAAGCTGGTCCGGGAGAGCAATTGGAAAGAAAAAGAAGGAAGAAGTAGCGACAATTGACTGAGGAACTTGGTTCGGGCCCTAGGGTTAAACCTACTACAACCAGCCCCGACCTCATCATCAAACCTATCCACACACTCCATACAACCCACCACAACACTGCTATCCACCTCCTGATCCCCGTTTTTCCATCCATTACACACAAACATATACTCAAACTCCCAACCATGTACAACGACGTGCGCCGACCCCACAAAATAATTACCCAGCTTCACAAAATAACTATCCTCTAAGATCCTACCAACAACCCCTGAAACCAGCTTTCCAGGCCAACCAAGCTCTAAAAACTGAGAGAATGTAGGTGAAGAAAACCTTTACTCCATTGGGAGAATCATATACCAGCTTATTCCACAGGTTGAAATAGTTAGATATGTTGAGGCTGATTGAAGCAAAATTGCCAAATCCTCCTCCGAGAAATCTGGACTATTGTGTCAGCTGTGAGTATTGCTCTAGTTCCTCGGGGCATGACAAAGAGAAATGTTGGCATATGAAGTGTGCTATTCAAGAACTCATCGATTCACAGCAGATTGAGGAGCAAGCTCTAGAAGCACCCCAATATCAATCAAAACCCCCTTCCTGCTCATCACGAGATGAATATGATTGAGATAGTGCACAAAGAGAGAGAGCCCAAAAAGCCTTCACAAACTATTATGATAATCCAGACTAGTGAACAGAAGATGGTCTAGAATTTAACAAGCAAGATGCCGACACTTAAGTTGAGCGGAGCAAGCGGTGAGCCTTTCATTGTGGTCATGAAGGAAATGGTAGATTACTTCTTGCAAGCTTTGGAGCCTACATATTTTGGTCACCTGGTATCGGCAGTGGTAAATCCTTTAATGAGGTAGTGAAAATGGGGAGTATGGTAGAAGAGAGACTCAAATCTAACAATATTATGAGTTATTTAGCAATCAATGCAACCACCCAGACTATCCAAAGCTGGTCCGGGAGAGCAACTGGAAAGAAAAAGAAGGAAGAAGTAGCGACAATTGACTGAGGAACTTGGTTCGGGCCCTAGGGTTAAACCTACTACAATCAGCCCCAACCTCATCATCAAACCTATCCACACACTCCATACAACCTACCACAACACTGCTACCCACCTCCTGATCCCCGTTTTTCCATCCATTACAAACAACATATACTCAACCTCCCAACCATGTACAACGACGTGCGCCGACCCCACAAAATAATTACCTAGCTTCACAAAATAACTATCCTCTAAGATCCTACCAACAACCCCCGAAACCAGCTTTTCGGGCAAACCAAGCTCTAAAAACTGAGAGAATGTAGATGAAGAAAACCTTTACTCCATTGGGAGAATCATATACCAGCTTATTCCACAGGTTGAAACAGTTAGATATGTTGAGGCTGATTGAAGCAAAATTGCCAAATCCTCCTCCGAGAAATCTGGACTATTCTGTCAGCTGTGAGTATTGCTCTAGTTCCTCAGGGCATGACAAAGAGAAATGTTGGCATATGAAGTGTGCTATTCAAGAACTCATTGATTCACAGTAGATTGAGGAGCAAGCTCTAGAAGCACCCAATATCAATCAAAACCCCCTGCCTGCTCATCAAGAGATGAATATGATTGAGATAGTGCACAAAGAGAGAGAGCCCAAAAAGCCTTCACAAACTATTATGATAATCCGGACTAGTGAACAGAAGATGGTCTAGAATTTAACAAGTAAGATGCCGACACTTAAGTTGAGCGGAGCAAGTAGTGATCCTTTCATTGTGGTCATGAAGGAATCCCCAAGAGATGGGATGATGAGGTAAGAAAATGCAAAGGTGGTTCTGCCGGGGGCAGTGAGCAAGCATGCGGTTGTCGTGGAAGGCGCTCGCATAGAGCCTGTCATTATCAAACCAGTAACTCGGCTACCAATGATCAGCAGTAAGGTTGTACCTTGGAATTACGACCGAGTATTAGTGACTTACAAAAGGAAAGAGGTTAGAGAAGTGGTTTGTGAGTCCCATGGATTAACCTGATCGGGGAGGTGCTTTGCCCCCGAAGAATTGAGAAAATATAAACCAACCAAGGATAACTTAGTGCTGGTAAAGAAAACTGTGAGTGAAGAGGAAGCAGAAGAGTTTTTGAAGAAGATGAAAATGCAGGATTATTCTATTGCGGAACAACTGAGAAAGACTCATGCTTAAATCTAACTGTTACCATTGTTGATTCATTCGGACGAGCACCATCGGGCATTGATAAAGATCCTGAACAAGGCCCATGTTCGTGATAAAATCAGAGTCAATCACTTGGAGAAGATAGCCATTAAGATTTTTTAGGTAAACAGAGTCACCTTTTTTGATGATAAATTGCCCCTAGAAGGCACCGAGCATAATAAAGCACTCTATCTCTCGGTAAAGTGCGAAGATTATGTGGTCACTCGAGTGTTGGTTGATTGAGGTTCAAGCGCAAATATTTTCCCTCTTTCCACGTTGAATAAGTTGAAGGTGGATGATGAAAGAATCTACAAGAACAACATTTGTGTGCGAGGGTTTGATGGTAGTGGAAAGACATAGTGATTGAACTAACAATTGGACCTGTC
Organism: Nicotiana benthamiana; assembly: GCA_034376525.1. Lineage (NCBI taxonomy): Eukaryota > Viridiplantae > Streptophyta > Magnoliopsida > Solanales > Solanaceae > Nicotiana > Nicotiana benthamiana. The sequence goes on from CM067326.1 coordinate 9,309,269, forward strand.
AATTTTACCATGGAATTCCAAGTGCTGGATGTGGTTGTTTCCTACAACCTACTATTAGGACGACCCTGGATCCACGCTGCTGAAGCAGTTCCTTCTACTTTGCATCAACTGGTGAAATTTGAATGGGATCGACAAGAAATAGTTGTGCACGGTGAGGACCACTTGTATGCTCACAGTGATGCTATTATGACACTCATCGAGGCGGATAATGACAAGGGGCCCTGGGTGTATGAGGTTCATGACACGGTGTCAGTGAGAAAAGTATCAGAAGGGGAGTGTGTTCCAATTCCAAAGCTAGCCGTTGAAAGAGGAAGTTTAAAACTGATGTGAGAGTAAAGATCAAAGAGGAAGTTACCAAACAGTTTAAGGCAAAGATTATCCAAGTCACACGATATCCCACCTGGTTAGCCAATGTCATGCATGTGCCGAAGAAGGATGGTAAACCAGAGTGTGCGTCGATTATCGTGATCTCAAAAATTGATACAAGGTCATGCCTTTCGGTCTGAAGAATGTCGGGGCAACCTATATGAGGGCGATGACAACCATATTCCAAGATATGATACATAAAGAGATTGAGGTCAATGTGGATGATGTAATTATGAAATCCAGGAAGCTGTCCGACCATGTCAGAGATCTAAGAAAATTCTTGCAGAGGCTCCGCATGTACAATCTCAAGCTCAATCCTGCGAAGTGCACATTTGGTGTGCCATCAGGGAAGTTTCTAGGATTTATAGTGAGCCGCCAAGGCATTGAACTAGATCCATCAAAGATCAAAATCATTCAAGAAATTCCGCCCCCGAGGAACAAAACAGAGGTGATGAGTCTATTGGGGAGATGGAATTACATTAGTCGGTTTATTGCTCAGCTCACGACAACTTGTGGGTCCATCTTTAAGTTGTTGAAAAAGGATGTTACGGTCAATTGGACGTAGGAATGCCACTAGGCTTTTAATAAAATAAAAGGATACTTGTCAAATCCACCGGTATTGGTCCTACCGGAACCAGGGAGGCCATTGATCATGTATCTGACATTCTTGGACAACTCATTCGGATATGTGTTGGGTCAGCAGGATGTCACCGGAAGGAAGGAGCAGTCAATATACTACCTTAGCAATAAATTCGCAGCTCATGAGGTTAAGTATACTCATCTTGAAAGGACGTGTTGTGCCCTAACTTAGGTAGCACATAAGTTGAAACACTACTTGTCATCGCATACTACTTACCTCGTCTCACGCCTGGACCCGTTGAAGTACATCTTCTAGAAGCCTATGTCCACTGGGAGGCTTGCAAAGGGGCAGATCCTGCTCACCAAGTTTGACATTGTCTACGTGACTAGGACGACAATGAATACGTAGGCATTGGTTGATAATTTGGCCGAGAATCCAGTGGGAAGTATACGAAATTTTAAGGACATACTTCCCGGATGAAGAGGTGATGCATGTTGATGAAGTGGAACAGGGCGAGAAGCCATGATGGAAATTATTCTTCGATGGGGCCGCCAACATAAAAGACGTCAGGATAGGAGAATTACTCATTTATAAAACATGACACCATTATCCTATTACAGCTCAGCTCCACTTCTATTGAACTAACAATATGATAGAATATGAGGCATGCATTTTGGGTCTGAGGTTAGCTGCAGACATGGGTGTCCAGGAAGTCTTGGTCTTGGGGGACTCGGACCTTCTGGTACACCAGATTCAATAGGAATGGGAAATAAGATATTTGAAGCTCATACTATTCCGGCAATATCTTCATGACCTTTGTCAACGACTCTGGTCAGTAGAGTTCATGCATATCCCAAGAATTCACAATCAGGTTGTTGATGCCATGGCTACTTTGGCGTCAATGTTACATTATCCAAATAAGGTTTATGTTGACACACTGCATATTCAAATCCATGATCAACATGCTTACTGTAATATGGTAGAAGATGAGCCTTGGTGTCAAAACATCAAAGAATATATCAGGATAGGAATGTACACAGTACAAGCCACAAGTGATCAAAAGAGAACAATTCATCGCTTATCAAGCGGGTTTTTCTTTAATGAAGGGGTACAATACAGACGAATGTCGGATCTTGGGTTATTAAGATGCATACATGCTAGTAAAACCACGACAATCATGACTGAGTTATATTCTAGAGTTCGCGGACCTCATATGAGCGGGTATGTTTTGGCAAAGAAGATTCTCAGGACAGGTTATTATGTGCTCACCATGGAGCAAGATTGTATCAGTTTTGTACGCAAATGTCATCAATGTCAAGTGCATGGAGATTTGATTCACTCCTCGCCATCTAAATTACATACAATAGCTGCACTGTGGCCTTTCGTTGCTTGGGGCATTGATATCATCGGGCCCATCGAGCCAGCAACAACTAATGGGCACAAGTTCATCCTGGTCGCTATTGATTATTTCACCAAGATGGTCGAAGCTAAAACTTTCAAGGCGGTGACCATGAAAGCTGTGGTTGATTTTGTGCATTCAAATATCATTTGCCGGTTTGAAATCTCGAAGGTAGTCATCACCGATAATGGAGAAAAACTCAATAGTCCTTTGATGAAGGAGGTATGTCAGAAGTTTAAGATTACACATCACAATTCCACCCCATACTGCCCCAAGGTGAATGGAGCAGTTGAGGCAGCCAACAAGAACATAAAGAAAATACGATGAAAAATGGTGGAAGGGTTTAGGAAATGGCATGAGAAGCAACCTTTCGCATTTTTAGGCTATCGCACTACTGTTCGCACCTCAGTAAGGGCAACTGCGTATTTGTTGTTGTATGGCATAGAGCAGAAATACCAGCAGAAATTGAAATCTTGTCCCTTCGGATTGTCGCCGACGCATAAATCGATGATGATGAGAGGGACAACACCCAGCTGGAGCAATCAACTTTGACTGATGAGAAACGATTAGCAGCAGTATGTCACGACCAGTTGTATCAACCAAGAATGGCCAAAGAATATAACAAGAAGGTTCACCCAAGAAGGTTTGTAGTGGGTCAGTTGGTATTGAAGTGCATCCTCCCTCACCAGGCAGAGGCAAAGGGAAAATTTGCCCTATATTGGCAAGGGTTGTTCATCATGTCAAGAGTGTTGTCCAACGGGGCATTATATCTAACAGATGTGGAAGGTAAGTGCATAGAAATGGCCATTAATTCTGATGCAGTTAAGAGATACTATATATGATTTTCTTTGATCAAATCTTATTTGTTTGTACTTGGCATGTTTTAGAGATTGGAATGACGAAGGCATTTATTCGGCTATCTAAACACTTATACTTTGTTAACCCTTTCGAGCTTTAATTATTTCCTTACATACCCCTCTTTCGAAATCAATAGCAAAATCAAAACGCAAGCGTGAGAGACGAATAAGGAAAAAAGCGAAAGAATGAAAGAGAAAAATAAAGAAGAAAAAAAAGAAAGAAACGAAAAGGAAAAAAACAACAAAACAAACACAAAACAACAAAACAACAAAGAAAAAAGGGAAGAAACAAAAGAAACAGTAAGGAAAAGAATAAAGAGAAAAGAGAAAACCACAACAACAAAGTAATTTCTGGAGCATGAACTATGTTTGACCTGATTCCTTTTAAAGATACGTAGGCAGCCTCATGGCTCGGTCTCATCAAAATAAATTCAAAAGTCCCCAAGAAAGAAACTGGGGCAGAAGTTGTAGTTGTTGTAAGATATTTGATTTCGAAAGTTGTAATGTTGAACCCATCTGAATTGTTTAAGACCTTTCTTTCTAACCCCACCAAAAAGCCTGCATTACGGTCCAAAGAAATACCTTCCAATCAGTCTTTAAGAATTGCCAAGTCAAGCAAGAAGAGGTGATTTATACACAAAGAAACACTCTAGTTCGTGCAAGAAAAGATGAAAATGGGAGAGTCTTATGGGTGAACCCTTACAGGTATCGTAAAGCGACGAGAGTTGAGAGAATGTCAAATGAGAGAGTCTTAGTAGTGAAAACCCGCACGAGTACCGTAAGGCGATGGGAGTTGAGAGAAAACCAAAATGAGAGAGTTTTATTGGGGAAAATCCTCATGGGCACCTTAAGGCAAAGCCAAGTCTATAAATGAACAATTAAAAAAGGTCTGTTGGCGTAAATCTATTAAGACAGGATGAGCGAGGTTAGGGTTTGGTTAAATAAATTGGGTTAAAGAAGGTCACAACAACAAAGCATGTAATTGTTCTAAAAACAACTTAGAGTCATTGCATTTCATTTTCTTTCGAGTCTCCATTTTTCTAAGATGTTTTTAAGGTGAATTTTGTTTAAGCAAGTAGGAGTGAAACTTCTAATCTTACTACCAGCTCCCAAATTGCAAAGAACATGGCAGCTAAAACATAACAAAGGAAGCGTACCCGAATTTGTTTAAGTTTGTTTAGTCATTAATGGAATTTGTTTATCTCGCATGTGTTCAAACAATGTTCTCATTTAGGTCTAGCATTTTAACCTCATTGTGTTGTTGGTTTCAACCTTTAATTGCATGATAGGAACTTAGCCTATACAGTGAATTTTGTAGTTTATCAGGAGTTAATTTTGGTTTAATTGCAAGATCATTGGGGTTTTATGTTGTTTTGATTAGGTTTCAATTATTAGCTATTAGCTTGTTTAGTTCCTGTTCTTAGTATTATGTAGTTCTTGTTCTTCTTTTGCTTTTTGCTTTTAGTTCGAAATTGGTTTGGTCTACAATGTCTGTTGGTTTGAGTTTTGGGTTGGGTTTTTATGAGTTGCTAAAAATGAATTGGTTTTCTGTCAAATTGAAATCCAAAAAAGGGTCGGGTGGTCTTGCTTTGCAAGCCAGACTTGGGTTGGGCAATTGGGTCAAAAGGACACAAGTTGGTCTTCAAGGTAATTCTAAGGTAGCTAAGGGGTAGTTTGGGAAAAACAACCCAATGATTCTTAGTGTAACAGTTTCAGAAACTTCTAGTAGGGGTTTGCTAGCAAACTTTAGGCTATAACTTCGTTAACAAGTTATAAAAATGAGGGGCTAAAATGAAATAACAAACCTAAGGGCAGCCCTAGTGACTTGCCTATAAAGACATACTCACTTGCACCTTAAGAAGAGAGGATCATGAAATTAAAAGATTGAAAAAGAGCTAAAAACACAAAAAAATACAAAAAAAGCTCTGCATGTTTACTGTTTCATAGAAGATTTAAGAGCTAAAAAATATTTAAAAACTTCAGATCGTCAAACTATTACTGTTTCATCGATTTCATTACTGAGTTTTGAAATTTTACAGTCCTCAAGTTCCAAATATTAATACCACACAAGAGGGGGCTGATTTGTATGGTACCCGATTTTCGCAGTAGAAGAACCTGGTTCGTCTAAATGTACTAACTATGACTGTTTGCGGAATTAAGAGTGTATAAAATAAAGAACACAGAGATTTTTACGTGGAAACACCTGGCTCAAAAGGTTAAAAACCACGACCTACTACTCAGTAGGAATTTCCCAAACAACCACTAAACTCAATGAGCCAAAATAGCATTTACAAAACTCTTTGTAAACCTAAATATTAACTCTAATCCCAGTGTGGCACACAGTCTCAACTGTTGCGACACTTTCAAGTTTACTCTAACTTGAATACTCAACGTACATAATACAATTTGTTTCTCTGAATGCTGGAAAGGTACAATTTTAAATCACCTACTACAATTGAACTACAATAAGAAAAACACAATGGAATTGGTTCTTCAATCTTGTTCAATGGAACTCGTTCTTCAAATCTTGTTTCTGCAAATTGGTTGGCATACCTTCGTGTAGATATTTTAATTTCAATGGAACCTTCGACCATATCTAGCGTTGACCAACACAAACAATTATGGCCCTTTGAGAATAGTTGAATTAATCCTTTTAATTTAGAACTGGGGTGGGCGTGCAAAACAAAAATAACAATTGCATGACCTTCATTTTAATTAGTCTTAATTTAACTTAGAACTCGAGGTGCCATTTAGCAAATTCCATGGCCCTCGTAAATTTGGAAACACGCAATTGCCTTAGGCGCGCTAGTTAAATCATATACCTTCCTAAATACGGGTGCGCATTTATGTGACCCAAATCCAAATCTCACCGTTAGATAAAATGTATTACGAATTACGGGTGCATTTATGTGAAGTGGTTCAAGACACGTTTTAACAACGTTGCAATCTTCTTAAAATTAAATAAAAGCAGTTTAAAAGTTAAAATTTGTACATAGGCACAAAATTTATTAAAATCAGATAATTAAGCCGAATATAAAAGTTGAGCGACCGTGCTAGAACTATGGAACTCGGGAATGCCTAACACCTTCTCCCAGGTTAATAGAATTTCCTTACCCAGATTTCTGGCTCGCATACCCAGATTTCTGGCTCGTATGCTGTATTACAGAGTCAACCCTTTCCTCCACTCGGGATTTAAACCGGTGACTTGGGAAACCATTAATTATCCCAAGTGGCGACTCTGAATTTTTTAATAAATAAATCTCATGTTGATTGTCCTTTGATTGAAAAAAACTCCCTTATCTACGCCCTTCGCGGAGTATAGTATAAAAAGGAGGTGTGACAGCTCTGGCGACTCTGCTGGGGATCGAACCCAGAATCTCAGGTTCAGGGTTCAGAATTCGAGCTTAATATAATTGTTGTATCTGGCTTTGTTTAATATCCAATTTTATTACATGATTGTGCCCAATGTGCTATGTGTTGCTTTTACCGCTTTGATATTATTTGAATTGTATATAAACTGTCACAAAACCCTTCTCTTCTCATCTTGGAGGATGTGCTCGCTGATCGAGACTCCCTATTCTGTTAATGTCATACCTTGAAATAAGAAAGAGGCTCGGACAAGTTACAAAGCCGGACAGCCTTTTGGTTCCTGGTACGTAGCCCTCTCCTCGAGTCGAGTTGTCCGCTCGGGTACACAGTCTAGAACATAAGCCTAGGTTTTGAACCTGAAATAACTTAACCTCATGTCGGATCCCTAGTAGGAATGATTATTCGCATCATGCATTTGACTTAGGGGACTCAACACAGGAGTTGGGTCCATCTAGGACATGTGCACCCAAAATGACAAACCATCTTGATGCATCTTGCGTGCTACTTGTGCATCTATTCCGGATTTGCATGCCGAACGGCTTTTGAAAAGAGAGAGGAGAATCTGACAAAGAAAATAATAGTGTGAGGGATGAGGAAGAAATTTATCTATTTCAAGTACGGATACTGAAATGCTGCCGAAAGTTTGAAAATAAAAAAATAGGAAAAGGATTTTGTTTTCGAAAAAGAGCGAAAAAAAAAAGTTGATTTTTAATTTTGTTAGAATTGCCCGAACTACGCTGGTTTAATTCTCACAAGGCGTGAGATACGTAGGCAACCCCCATCGAGCCCAATTTCATTTTGCAAAAATAGCCTAAAAAGAATCAAATATTTTTTTGTGGTAAATAAATAAGGCAGTTCTTGTTAGAATTAGTCGAGTGTCCCCAAAGGGCGCTGGAAGGCTATTTTTGCAATAACAGCTGCCTTGGATTAGTGTTTGAATTTTTGGACGATAGCAAGCACAGCCTTAAAACCTTTCCCCGCAAGTGCTGAAAGGTCGTATTTGCAAATCGAGATTGTATTTTGAAATGAGAATTTGAAGAAAAAATTTTAACTTTGTTTTTGACTCCAATAAATCATGAATTTTTCTTAATCACCCTAATTAATGTACAGAATGAGTACGAATCAAAATTTGCCAATAAAGGTCTTGAACAAGATCCCTTTTGAGTTGCACATATGGTGGAATGATCTAGGTGAATCGGGGTAAAACAAGGTCAATGCGCACTTGGAAGGACTCACCGGGTTGTTGAAACTTAATCCTAGAGGGGACATCATAGGCGTTGGTTAAATTCTGGTTCACGGAAAGAGGAAATATTGATATACAAATAGCAGAGGTTGTCAGCACCTTGCTTACTCATGCCAAGAACACCCTCGCACCCATGATATTATATGAAATCTTCCATGCCCTCACAGCCTGTAAAACCGGAGGAGAATTCTTTGAAGGATGCAACCTGTTATTACAGATGTAGCTGATTGAACACCGGTTCCATCGACCTCAATTCATGAGTTATGGGTCATCGGAAAAGAACTGCATAGAGGAATTTTATACTAGGGTTGATGGGTTTAGATTATCAGAGGAGGTTACAAAATGGGTAGCATATCTCTATACCATAAGTGCAAGTCAAATAGAGTGGACCTTCGGGTGGCTCCCTATTGATGAAATCATATATATGCCAAATACCGGGCCTTACTTCCTTTTGATGGGTCTCCAAAGCATCCAACCTTGTGCTCCGTACAGGGTGCTGAGACAGTTAGGGAGGTGCCAAACGGTTCCCAAGGATGAAGGCATTAGTCGTCATGTGGTAGAGATTGGTCCCAATAGTCAGTTTCCCGAAGCAGCAGTCCGCCAGATTTGGAGCGAATGTCAGAACTTGATGGCGGACACTCAAGTACGAGCTTGTCTAAAGGCAAGCTTGCACAAGGGTACTTGGCTTGGTATAAAAGGGAAGTGGAATTCGGAAGACCATCCAAAACACCACATCTTTAGGAATTTTCTAAGGCGTCACAAGAACAATGGAATTGGTTGGCTAAGGAAAACGAATACAGGGCCACGATAGGGAAGTTGGAAAAACAAGTCAAAGACCTTCAATTAATGAATGGTTTACATACTGCGGCAGAGGAGGGAGAAACGAAAAGATTAGCCAAAGAAAATGAAACCTTGCGAGCCCAAGTTCAAAAAATGAAAATAGCTGTAGAGAATCCCACCAGAAGTTCGAAGGATGAAAAGCTCATAGAGAATCTAAGGTGGAAGGTAGGCGAACATGGTTTTGACTTGAACAAAGCAGAGGGTGAGCTATCCAGGTCTTGCAAATAATTGGCAAAAAATGCAGAGGAACGAGCACACATGATCGAACAACTAAAAGAAAGGTATGACAACGAGGTTGCGGAGTTGAATAAGAGGATCATGGTTGAAAACAAAATGGTTAAGCAAGCAAAAGACTTCAAGGCTGAAAGAGAGAATTGTTGCACAGAAATAACACGACTGAAGAAAGATTTGCAACAATTTCAAGAATTGAATCGTGTAGCCGAACAAACTTTGGAGGCCAGGGCCTAGCAGATTGGGCGATTGTTGCAAGAAAAAGGTGCTGCAAGAGAGATGTTATGGATGATCGGTGATTACATCACCGTAAAGTGTAGCCACTGTGAAATTATGACAAGATCCATGTTTTTTGCCACCGCAATGACCTTTGTTCGTCAAATGATGGAAGACCTCCACCGCCTCCTAAGGGATCTAGCACGCAGGCCTGCGGCGAGACCGAATGATGTCCCGCAGTCCCCGGGAGAATTAGAGGCTTTAATGTATTCATAATTTTCACTCAAGTCTGTTAGTCCATTTGCGAAGTCTGTATTGTCTTCTATTTGAGTCTGTATCGGGTTGTCAAGTCAGTTGCTTTTATTTTTCTGTCAGAGTCTGTTGGTTTCAATTGAGTCGGAGTCTATTGATTTCTTTTTTTAAAGGTCTATTAGTAGTTGCAATCAAATGTTTTTACTTTATGAAAATTAAAAATTCCCAAAATATTTTCTGTACTTATCCACCAGAACTACACTCAGTCTGATTTATGCGGGGTAATGACACGCAGGCAATCTCCATAGTATTCGACCATAACCAAAATAATAAAAAGGGGGAAAGAAAATAGAGAATATCATGAGAGAAACAATGGTAAAATTACGGAGAAAATAATAAAACACGAGAAGGTAGGCAAAACAAGCTGATCAAAAAGAAAAGAGGAAGGAAAAAAAGAGAAAACAAGAGAGTGGCATAGAATCAAAGCCGGGATGACGCAAGAAGCCAATCCATGTGCATAATAGAAACCAGTAACTGCTTAGGTGCATCCATCCCCGAATATGTGGCTACCTATATGTTGAAACCTAATCGCTAACAAGTTTTGGTGTTGTCTATATAGTTCATACAGGTGGTTAGCTTGGCGGTATTCTGGCAACCCACTCATATAACACTCGGTCTAATAGCAAGCTGATTAAGGCCAATCTAGAATCCGATGCAAGTATTATTGATCCCTCAAAAGAGGTAGAAGAGTTGGATGTCAACGCAATGAAAGAAGAGATGTACGATGGCTGAAATGTATCAGGCATGGGAAAGAGGGAACCCACCACCAGCCTATCCTACTAACCCGACCTTCATTCCACCATTAGCCCAGTCACATGATCATGCTGCCACTGATACACCCCAAGCTCCATCTACCAACAATACCAAGGTACAACTTCCCAGGCACCCCCAGCTTTACCACCCAAAGTTGTTCCCCACCCCCTCCACCAGTTGCTCCCATCTTTGTGGCACCTCCACCCGCCACACTCCACTGATCATCTAGTGAACCTTTGCTCTAAGCCCATGAAACCAGTATTACCCACCAGAACCCACTTTCAAAGCCCAGGAACCCTACTCTTATGCTGGTCATTTTTAAATCCCTGTTGAGGTTGAATAACCAGTCAAAACCCCCGAGCAAGAGAAGGTGCTCAAGAAAGTCAAAAGAATAGAGAAATCATTTCAGAGATATGTGAGGGTTAAGAGGCCACGTGTGTGTAGCATACAAAGACCTCTATTTGTTCCCATATATACAATTATCGCCAGGCTTTAAGATGCCTAATTTTGACTTATATGACGGACATGGTGATCCGGTGGCATACCTAAGGGGTTTCTGCAGCAAAAAGAGAGGGGTGGGAGGAAAGGATGAATTACTGATGGCATACGTCAGTCAATGTTTAAGTGGTTCAGCGTTGGAATAGTACACCCCATATGACCATGCTCGGTGGTACACATGGGATGATCTAGCACAAGCATTCGCTTGCCATTTTCAGTACAATCTTGAAATTATTTCGGATCGCCTGTCTTTGACGAAACTGGAAAAGAAGAACAATGAGAGCTTTAGAGAGTATGGCTTCAGTTAGAGGGAGCATGCAACAAAGGTCGACCCGTCAATGAAGGAAAGTGAAATGGTAGATTACTTCTTGCAAGCTTTGGAGCCTACATATTTTGGTCACCTGGTATCGGCAGTGGGTAAATCCTTTAATGAGGTAGTGAAAATGGGGTGTATGGTAGAAGAGAGACTCAAATTTAACATGATTGTGAGTTATTTAGAAATCGAAGCAACCACCCAGACTATCCAAAGCGGGTCTGGGAGAGAAATTGGAACGAAAAAGAAGGAAGAAGTAGCGACAATTGACTAAGGAACTTGGTTCAGGCCCTGGGGTTAACCTACTACAACCAGCCCCGACCTCATCATCAAACCTATCCACACACTCCATACAACCCACCACAACACTGCTACCCACCTCCTGATCCCCGTTATTTTGTCCATTACACACAAACATATACTCAACCTCCCAACCACATACAACGACGTGCGCCGACCCCACAAAATAATTACCCAGCTTCACAAAATAACTATCCTCCAAGATCCTACCAACAACTCCCGAGACCAGCTTTCCGGGCCAACCAAGCTCTAAAAATTGAGAGAACGTAGACGAAGAAAACATTTAATCCATTGGGAGAATCATATACCAGCTTATTCCACAGGTTGAAACAGTTAGATATGTTGAGGGCGATTGAAGAAAAATTGCCAAATCCTCCTCCGAGAAATCTGGACTATTCTGTCAGCTGTGAGTATTGCTATAGTTCCTCGAGGCATGACAAAAGGAAATGTTGGCATATGAAGTGTGCTATTCAAGAACTCATTGATTCACATCAGATTGAGGAGCAAGCTCTAGAAGCACCCAATATTAATCAAAACCCCCTGCCTGCTCATCAGGAGATGATTATGATTGAGATAGTGCACAAAGAGAGAGAGCCCAAAAGCCTTCCCAAACTATTATGATGATCCGGACTAGTGAACAGAAGATGGTTTAGAATTTGCCAAGCGAGATACCGACACTTAAGTTGAGCGGATGAAGCAGTGAGCCTTTCATTGTGATCATGAAGGAATCCCCGAGATATGGGATGATGAAGTAAGAAAATGCAAAGGTGATTGTGCCGGGGGCAGACAGCAAGCATGCGGTTGTCGTGGAAGGCGCTCGCACAGAGCCTGTCATTTTCAAACCAGTAACTCGGCTACCAATGATCAGCAGTAAGGTTGTACCTTGGAATTACGACCGAGTAACAGTGACTTACAAAAGGAAAGAGGTTAGAGAAGTGGTTTGTGAGTCCCATGGATTAACCTGATCGGGGAGGTGCTTTGCCCCCGAAGAATTGAGAAAATCAAAACCAACAAAGGATAACTTAGTGCTGGTAAAGAAAACTATGAGTGAAGAGGAAGCAAAAGAGGAAAATGCAGGATTATTCTATTGCGGAACAACTGAGAAAGACTCCTGCTTAAATCTTACTATTATCATTGTTGATTCATTTGGACGAGCACCATCAGGCGTTGATAAAGATCCTTAACAAGGCCCATGTTCGTGATAAAATCACAGTCAATCAATTGGAGAAGATAGCCATTAAGATTTTTTAGGTAAACAGAGTCACCTTTTTCGATAATAAATTGCCCTTAAAAGGCACTGAGCATAATAGAGCATAGGGGTGTTCATCGGGCGGATTGGGCGGCTTTTTACTCTTAGCGGTTTGGCTTATCGGTTATCGGCTTTTAAATGTATTCATCCGTTAGCCACCCAATAAGATATCGGGTGGATTTGTATCCGGTTAGATCTTATCGGGCGGTTACTGGGCGGTTTATCGGTTTAATACCTAAGGGCTCAAATGTATTCTGTCCGCACAGTACACATCCCTCTATGTACTGCTTCAGAAACACATGGTCTACCATTTACACCACATAACTTAAAAGTCTTTTGCTTTAGCATGTATTCTTCTTCGCTCCTCATTTCAAAATTAAAATGCAGAATTTCCTATCTAACTATCACATTTCATTGATCACTTTTCAGGCAGATGGACTTCTACATAGTAGAAAAGCCATACAAACCAGTGAAAATAGACTATTATTCTTCTTATTTAAAATGAGTACAACCAAGTTTCTTCACTAATCTTGCTTTTTGTTCTCCGGCTACTAGAACAAGTAAGCAAACATCAATAAACAACTCTTCCCCAAACAACTGAACAAATAAAACAGGGGTGGGTTGCGATGATAATGCGATTATAGATTTCAAAGCACACAGAATGTTATAGCTGCATTCAGCTGCACCATAACACAAACTACTATTGTGCTTCGGCCCCAAACAATTTGATCAACTATATGAATCCTCACAAATCGTTCTGCTCCATTGGATTCTTTCAAAGGGTTTATACATTTTCTTTAACAAATAAATCTCTAAACAAAAACTAAACATAAAGCATGATAGCCCAACCGAGGGTAGAAAAGCTTTCAGATAGCTTTTCTAACATAAATGGATGTAATTGCTAAAAATATCTTGGAGTCTGATCTAGCTAGTACCATATCATGTAATCTCACCTTATCTATATTGAAGCATACCAGAATGCATAAGAGCTCCATCCGATATTTAACTTGATATTTATTTGCCTTCACATTTATTTCTTATAATGATTATAGGTGAAAAAATTATTTCCAGATAGTAAATTACTCCATTTTAATTTTTAACTATAACTCTGCAAGAAGACGATGAGTACCTGACCTGGAGTCTGGAGAGACAAGATGGCGACAGGGTGACCGGCGACTGGTGGAAGTAGACGAAGACGAGCGAGCGGACGCGGAGACTGTAGAGGATTGGTGGCTGCCCGCTGCTGCTTTAACAATGTTAAGGACTTTGGTTTCTCTAGAGACTGGATTTGGAATGAGGAATTAGAAAATTAGGGGTAATGGCCTAATGTTATACTGTATAGACAGAACTGACGGTGGGGTGGGGGGGTTTGTTTTTCTATTTTATTCTTGTTATAGTTTTATACACTTATACTTATTCATTTTTAAGGTTTTTAGTTTTTATATTTAATATATATAATTATGTAAGTTAAAAAAATGTTTATATATATATATATATATATATATATATATATATATATATATGTATATATATATGTATATGTATATATATATATTTATATTCTTATCAGGCTAACGGATTATCCGTTAAGAAAATTGAATAATCCGCCCCCAAATCGATAAGCTGTTAATAAAAAAATTCAATTCGTTCTCCGTCCGTTAAGCCGTTACCATTAAGCCATTAAGCTTCGGTTCAGTTCGATGTTCGAATTCGGATCGGTTTTGAACACCCCTAATAGATCACTCTATCTCTCGGTAAAGTGTGAAGATTATGTGTTCACCCGAATGTTGGTTGATTATGGTTCAAGCGCAAATATTTTCCCTCTTACCATGTTGAATAAGTTGAAGGTGGATGATGAAAGAATCTACAAGAACAACATTTGTGTGCGAGGGTTTGATGGTGGTGGAAAAGATTCGGTCGGTGACATAGTGATTGAACTAACAATTGGATCGGTCAATTTTACCATGGAATTCCAAGTGCTGGATGTGGTTGTTTTCTACAACCTGCTATTATGACGACCCTGGATCCACGCTGCTTAAGCAATTCCCTCTACTTTGCATCAACTGGTGAAATTTTGATGGGATCGACAAGAAATAGTTGTGCACTGTGAGGACCACATGTATGCTCACAGTGATGCTATTGTGCCACTCATCGAGGCGGTTGATGACAAGGGGCCCAGGGTATATGAGGTTCATGACACGGTGTCAGTGAGAAAATTTTCATAAAGGGAGTGTGTTCCAATGCCAAAGCTAGCCGTTGCGTCAGTAATGGTAGCTGTTGAAATGTTGAAGAACGAGTTTGTTCCAGGAAAGGGTTTGGGGACATCACTTCACGGTATAATACACCAGTATCTCTCCCCAAAAATATAAAAACCATTGGTTTGGGGTTAAATCCCACAATTATAGATATAAAGAGAGCCAGAAAGATGAAACAAAGAGCATGGGTCCTCCCCAAGCTTGTGCCGCATCTCTTCAGGTTAATATTTAGGCCCAGCACCAAGAAGCGCCCAACAATAATAGGTTCCAGTGCTATGGGTGTTCCTGATAAGGAATTGCTCGAATGGTGTGAGAAGTTATTTGAAGATGTTAATGTGGTAGAAGCTGGAGAGGATTCTAGCAAGGCAGATGTGCAATTTGTTGGGCCCTGTGCAAAGATCAACAATTAGGAATCTACTCCTCTCCCGAACAGGAAGGAGTTTTGGTAGTTTGCTTTGATTTTTTTCTTCCAATTTCTCTGGATTATTCCAAGGTTGTAATTCAGAGTCTATGTTTCGTCTGTTTGGATGTGTAAGCCTTTTTATCTTTCTATTTCAATAAAATGCAATTTCCTTTTCGTCAGTGCTGTTAGTTTTTATTTTTCTTTGCTTTTCTTTTCCTTCTTGTACAGTTATTTTTATGTTGCCTCTAATGATATGATATGCATAAGGACTCTTCGGCCCGGTCTTGAAATCTGGTCTAAATTAGAAGTAATAATTCAAGAAATATAATATGTGGATGAACCAGAATATGATGAGGAAAGGACATTTGAGGAAATTAGTAAAGAGTTAAGCCACTTTGAGGAAAACCTGAGCGATATAAAAGCAATCAATCTAGGGGACCCAGATAGTATTAGATAAACTAAACTAAGTGCCCATCTTGAGCATCAGCTCGAAGAAGAAATTATCGAAGTGCTACTTGAATACAAAGATGTTTTGCATGGTCTTACGACTATATGCCAGGGTTGAACACTGACTTGGTCGTTCACAAATTACCCACTAACACAGACTGTCCTCCTGTCAAACAAAGGTTAAGGAAGTTTAAAACTGATGTGAGCGTAAATATCAAAGAGGAAGTTACCAAACAGTTTAAGGCAAAGGTTATCAATGCCACACGATATCCCACCTGGTTAGCCAATGTCATGCCTGTGCCAAAGAAGGATGGTAAAACCAGAGTGTGCGTCGATTATCGTGATCTCAACAAAGCAAGTCCGAAGGACAACTTCCCACTACCAAATATCCACATATTGATTGACAATTGTGCAAAACATGAGATTGGTTCTTTCGTGGATTGTTACGTAGGCTATCACAAGATTTTGATGGATGAGGAGGATGCGGAGAAGACAACATTCATCACATCAACAACAACAACAACAACAACTACCCAGTATACTCCCACCAGGTGGGGTCTGGGGAGGGTAATATGTAGGCAGTCTTACCCCTACCCAACATTCATCACATCGTGGGGAACATATTGCTACAAGGTCATGCCTTTCGGTCTGAAGAATGTCGGAGAAACCTATATGAGGGCAATGACAACCATATTCCAAGATATGACACATAAAGAGATTGAGGTCTATGTGGATGATGTAATTATGAAATCCAGGAAGCTGTCCGACCATGTCATAGATCTAAGAAAATTCTTCCAGAGGCTCCGCATGTACAATCTCAAGCTCAATCCTGCGAAGTGCACATTTGGTGTGCCATCAGGGAAGTTGCTAGGATTTATAGTCAGCCGCCAAGGCATTGAACTAGATCCATCAAAGATCAAAATCATACAATAAATTCCGCCCCCGAGGAACAAAACGGAGGTGATGAGTCTATTGGGGAGATGGAATTACATTAGTCGGTTTGTTGCTCAGCTCACGACAACTTGTAAGTCCATCTTTAAGTTGTTTAAAAAGGATGTTACGATCAAGTGGACGTAGGAATGCCACTAGGCTTTTCATAAAATAAAAGGATACTTGTCAAACCCACCGGTATTGGTCCCACCGGAACCAGGGAGGCCATTGATCAAGTATCTGACCTTCTTGGACAACTCATTCGGATACGTGTTGGGTCAGCAGGATGTCACCGGAAGGAAGGAGCAGTCCATATACTACCTTAGCATGAAATTCGCAGCTCATGAGGTTAAGTATACTCATCTTGAAAGGACGTGTTGTGCCCTAACTTGGGTAGCACATAAGTTGAAACACTACTTGTCATCGCATACTACTTACCTCGTCTCACGCCTGGAGCTATTGACGTACATCTTCTAGAAGCCTATGTCCACTTGGAGGCTTGCAAAGTGGCAAATCCTGCTCGCCAAGTTTGACATTGTCTACGTGACTAGGATAACAATGAATACACAGGCATTGGTTGATAATTTGGCCGAGAATCCGGTGGGAAGAATACGAAACTTTAAGGACATACTTCCCGGATGAAGAGGTGATGCATGTTGATGAAGTGGAACGGGGCGAGAGGCCGTGATGGAAATTATTCTTTGATGGGGCCGCCAACATAAAAGGCATCAGGATAGGAGAATTACTAATTTCTAAAACATGACACCATTATCCTATTACAGCTCAGCTCCACTTCTATTGAACTAACAATATGTTAGAATATGAGGCATGCATTTTGGGTCTGAGGTTAGCTGCAGACATGGTTGTCCTGGAAGTCTTGGTCTTGGGGGACTCGGACCTTCTGGTACACCATATTCAAGAGTAATGGGAAACAAGATATTTGAAGCTCATACTATACCGGCAATATCTGCATGACCTTTGTCAACGACTCTGGTCAGTAGAGTTCATGCATATCCCAAGAATTCACAATCAGGTTGTTGATGCCTTGGCTACTTTGGCGTCAATGTTACATTATCCAAATAAGGTTTATGTTGACCCACTGCATATTCAAATCCATGATCAACATGCTTACTGTAATATGGTAGAAGATGAGCCTTGGTTTCACGACATCAAAGAATATATCAGGATAGGTATGTACACAGTACAAGCCACAAGTGATCAAAAGAGAACAATTCATTGCTTATCAAGCAGGTTTTTCTTTAATGAAGGGGTACTATACAGACGAATGTCGGATCTTGGGATATTAAGATGCATACATGCTAGACAAACCACGACAATCATGACCGAGGTATATTCTAGAGTTCGCGGACCTCATATGAGCGGGTATGTTTTGGCAAAGAAGATTCTCCGGGCAGGTTATTATTGGCTCACCATGGAGCAAGATTGTATCAGTTTTGTTCGCAAATGTCATCAACGTCAAGTGCATGGAGATTTGATTCACTCCTCGCCATCTGAATTATATACAATAGCTGCACTGTGGCCTTTCGTTGCTTGGGGCATTGATATCATCGGGCCCATCGATCCAGCAACAACCAATGGGCACAAGTTCATCCTGGTCGCTATTTGTTATTTCATTAAGATGGTCGAAGCTAAAACTTTCAAGGCGGTGACCAAGAAAGCTGTGGTTGATTTTGTGCATTCAAATATTATTTGCCGGTTTGAAATCTCGAAGGTAGTCATCACTGATAATGGAGAAAATCTCAATAGTCATTTGATGAAGGAGGTATGTGAGCAGTTTAAGATTACACATCGCAATTCCACCCCATACTGCCCCAAGGGGAATGGAGCAGTTGAGGCAGCCAACAAGAACATAAAGAAAATATGATGAAAAATGGTGGAAGGGTTTAGGAAATGGCATGAGAAGCAACCTTTCGCATTTTTAGTCTATCTCACTACTGTCCACACCTCAATGATGATGAGAGGGTCAACACCCGGCTAGAGCAATTAAGTTTTATTGATGAGAAATGGTTAGCAGCAGTATGTCACGACCAGTTGTATCAACAAAGAATGGCCAAAAAATATAACAAGAAGGTTCACCCAAGAAGTTTTGTAGTGGGTCAGTTGGTATTGAAGTGCATCCTCCCTCACCAGGCAAAGGCAAAGGGAAAATTTTCCCTATATTGGCAAGGGTTGTTCATCATGTCAAGAGTGTTGTCCGACGGGGCATTATATCTAACAGATGTGGAAGGCAAGTGCATAGAAATGGCCATTATTTCTGATGCAGTTAAGAGATACTACGTATAATTTTCTTTGATCAAATCTTATTTGTTTGTACTTGTCATATTTTAGAGATTGGAATGACGAAGGCATTTTATTCGGCTATCTAAACACTTATACTTTGTTAAGCCTTTCGAGCTTTAATTATTTTCTTACATACCCCTCTTTCGAAATCAATAGCAAAATCAAAAACGCAAGCGTGAGAGATGACTAAGGAAAAAAGGGAAAGAATGAAAGAGAAAAATAAAGAAGAAAAAAAGAAAGAAAAGAAAAGGAAAAAAACAACAATACAAACACAAAACAACAAATGAACAAAGGAAAAGGGAAGAAACAAAAGAAAGAGTAAGGAAAAGAATAAAGAGAAAAGAGAAAACCACAACAACAAAGTAATTTCTAGAGCATGAACTACGTTTGACCTGATTCCTTTTAAGGATACGTAGGTAGCCTCACGGCTCGGTCTCATCAAAATAAATTCAAATGTCCCCAAGAAAGAAACCGAGGCAGAAGTTGTAGTTGTTGTAAGAGATTTATTTCGAAAGTTGTAATGTTGAACCCATCTGAATTGTTTAAGACCTTTCTTTCTAACCCCATCAAAAAGCCTGCATTACGGTCCAAAGAAAGACCTTCTGATCAGTCTTTAAGAATTGCCAAGTCAAGCAAGAAGAGGTGATTTATAAACAAAGCAACACTCTTGTTCGAGCAAGAAAAGATGAAAATGGGAGAGTCTTATGGGTGAAAACCCTTACAGGTATCGTAAAGCGACGAGAATTGAGAGAATGTCGAATGAGAGAGTCTTATTAGTGAAAACCCGCACGAGTACTGTAAGGAGATGGGAGTAGAGAGAAAATCAAAATGAGAGAGTTATATTGGGGAAAACCCTCATGGGCACCTTAAGGCAAAGGCAAGTCTAGAAATGAACAATTAAAAAAGGTCTGTTGGCGTAAATCTATTCAGAACACCACAGGATGAGCGAGGTTTGGGTTTGGTTAAAGAACTTGGGTTAAAGAAGGTCACAACAACAAAGCATGGCAACTGGAAGCCGATCGTTTGGACAAACTGAGTCTACTAAGCCAAATTGCATGTCATGATCATCGGAACTAGCTGTCCCCTCCCCACACAGATAAGTCTCTTTTCTTTCCCTCATCAATAATCACCCAATTCTGAATGTTATTGTTCTACAAACAACTCAGAGTCATTGCATTTCATTTTCTTTCGGGTCTCCATTTTTCTAAGATGTTTTTAAGGTGAATTTTGTTTAAGCAAGTAGGAGTGAAACTTCAAATCTTACTACCAGCTCCCAAATAGCAAAGAACATGGCATCTAAAACATAACAAAGGAAGCGTAAGTTAAAATAGGGCATAAAGAATCACTGAAAGTTTTGTCAATGAAATGATTCAGTAATCTCAGGAAAGATGCAAAGATTCTGGCAAGAGGGTCAAGAAGGTAACACAATGTTTGGTACATAACACTTGGTTCATCTAAGGCCACCGAGTTGAGGAGTCATCCAACAAATCAGGCATCTCATAGTCAGTTCGGCAAAGCTGCCACAAGAGAGCATGACAGCCGGGAGGCCATTTTCAGCAAGAATGCCACAAGCTAACACCACATTTCAAATTGACAAGATTTTCATTGATTGAAATAGGGGCAGAATATTTTGGGGGTCTCGGGAAGTCTCACATTAAGAAAGCAAGCACCTAGCAGGTATGCCATGAACTTTAGGACCCTCCTGGAAAATGGGACTTAGTTAAAGCTCGAAATAATCAGGAATGACAAAGGAACATAAATAGACTTAAGAGTTTGCGGTTGGAATATGATTCAGCTAGGAGTTGTCAGGACCCTCGTGGATAATGGGATTTAATTTAAAATGCTCAGGACCCTCCTGGATAATAGGATGTAACTTTAATTGGAAATCCCCAGCAGAGACCATCGAAAAAAGAAAACGGTTTCAGGACCCTCTTGGATATTGGGATTTAATTTGAAGTTTTCAAGACCCTCCTGGAGATTGGGACGTAGCATTAATTGTTGATCCCCAACAGATACAACTTCAATTTAAAACTGTTATTTAATAAAGAGTTGTCAGGACCCTTCTTGATAATGGGATTTAGCTTTGAAATTCTTGGAGATATTTGGTAACGGGATTTAATTAACACTCACAGACGCGCCCAGCACCAAACCGGGGCATGAAAATTTCTTTTATTTGTTTATTTTGTTCTAATCAGATCTAAAGGCAGCAGTGTCAGGGAATACATTTCAATTTTTATTCAAGTTTCAGCAATCAGGCACCCACCTGGATAACAAGAGAATACATTTAAGGTTTTGGTAATCAGATGCCCATATGATGAACAAGTGAATACATTTGAATTTTTATTCAAGTTTCGACAATAAGGCGCCCACCTGGAAAAAAAGGGAATACATTTCAAGTTTTGGTAATCATGTGCCCACCTGGAGAACAAGGGAATACATTTCAAGTTTTGGTAATCAGGAGCCCACCTGGAGAACAAGGGAATACATTTCAATTTTTGTTCAAGTTTCGGCAATCAAGTGCCGACCTGGATAAAAAGGGAATACATATCAAGTTTGGTAATAAGGCGCCCACCTGGAGAACAAGGGAATACATTTCAATTTTTATTCAAGTTTCAGCAATCAGGCGGCCACCTGGAGAACAAGGGAATACATTTCAAGTTTCGGCAATCAGGCGCCCACCTGGATAACAAGGAAATACATTTCAAGTTTTGATAATAAGGCGTCCACCTAGAGACTTGGATAACAAGGAAATACATTTCAAGTTATGGTAATAAGGCGTCCACCTAGAGACTAAGGGAATACATTTCAGTTTTTATTCAGGTTTTGGTAATCAAGCGAACACCTAGAGAACAAGGGAATACATTTCAAGTTTTGGTAATCAAACGCCTAGTTGGAGAACAAGGGTATATATTTCGATTTTTATTCAAGTTTCGGAAATCAGGCGCCCACCTGGAGAACAAGGGAGTATTATTCAAGTTTAGGCAATCAGGCGTCCACTTGGAGAACAAGGGAATACATTTCAAATTTTGGAAATCAGGCGCCTACCTGAATAATAAGGGAATACATTTCAAGTTTTGGTAATCAGGTGCCCACTTGGAGAACAAGGGAATACATTTCTATTTTTATTCAAGTTTCGGCATTCTGGCGCCCACCTGGAGAACAAGGGAATACATTTCAAGTTTCAACAATCAGGCGCCCACCTGGATAACAAGGGAATACATTTTAAGTTTTAATCACGCGCCCACCTAGAGAACAAGGGAACACATTTCAAGTTTTATTAATCAGGTGCTCACTTGGAGAACAAAGGAATACATTTTAATTTTTATTCAAGTTTCGGCAATAAGGCGCTCACCTAGAGAACAAGGGAATATAATTCACATTTTGGTAATTAGGCACCCACCTGGATAATAATGGAATACATTTCAAGTTTTGGTAATCAGGTCCCCACCTGGAGAACAAAGGATTATAATTCAAAATTTGGTAAGCAGGCGCCCACATGGAGAACAAGGAAATACATTTCAATTTAATTCAAGTTTTGGTAATTAGGAGCCCACCTGGAGAATAAGGGAATATATTTCAAGATTTGGTAATCAGGCGCCCACCTGGAGAACAAGGGAATACATTTCAATTTTTATTCAAGTTTTGGTAATCAGGTGCCCACCTGGATAACAAGGAATACATTTAAGTTTTGGTAATCAGGCTCCTATCTGGAAAAAAAGGGAATATGTTTCCATATTTATTCAAGTTTTGGAAATCAGGCGCCTACCTGGAGAACAAGGGAATACATTTCAATTTTTATTCAAGTTTTGGCAATCAGGCACCCACCTGGATAATAAGGAATACATTTCAAGTTTTGGTAATCAGGAGCCCACTTGGAAAACAAGGGAATACATTTCATTTTTTATTCAAGTTTTGATAATCAGGTGACCACCTGGAGAACAAGAGAATACATTTCAATTATTATTCAAGTTTCGACAATCAAGCGCTCAGCTGGAGAACAAGGGAATATTATTCAAGTTTCGGCAATCAGGTGCCCACCTGGAGAACAAGGGAATACTTTTCAAGTTTTGGCAATCAGGCGGTGGATAACAAGGCAATACATTTCAAGAATTGGTAATCAGACGCCCACCTGGAGAACAAGGGAATACATTTCAAGTTTTGGTAATGAGGCGCCCACCTGGAGAACAAGGGAATACATTTTAATTTTTATTCAAGTTTCGGCAATCAAGCGCCCACCTGGAGAATAAGGGAATACATTTCAAGTTTTGGTAATCAGTCGCCACCTGGAGAACAACGGAATATAATTCAAGTTTAGCAATCAGGCGCCCACCTGGAGAACAAGGGAATATAATTCCAGTTCAGCAATCAGGGATCCACTTGGAGAAAGGGAAACATAGCAACCAGACAACAAGGAGGTTCACATAAAGAAGCACAACTCAACCAGGCAACAAGGATCGAGAGCAAGTTGGAAGACATAGATAGGTTATTTTGTAATCCATAGGTCATAGCTTAGTTTAGCTTCTTTTAATTTAGATCTAGCAAGCATTAGCAACAACAACAACAACAACAACAACGAGACCATAGCTTCATGGTATTCCCAGCTACCAAACACTCCTGAACAACACTGACCTGATTCCTTTTTAGCCAAGGATATGTAGCAACCTCTGAAGCAGGGTGCGCTCAAGCTTTTCAAAATGCTTCCCACGAGGTACTCAAACGGACAAAAATCTCTCGTATCTGCTCACATATCTTTGCACGAAAACTCTTCGTGTTTCCGAGAAAAGAGGTCCAGCTGTGAGCATGTGATTTTTTTCTCAACATGAATTACTACCATTAATTCAAAACAAAATTATTTCTTTGGTTTATTTGCAATTTTGTGGATTTTCGTGGCATTTTATGTTAATTGTTTGCATTTTGTTACTGCATTTTAATTAGTGAAAAATACAAAAAAGTGTGTTGCACGTGCATTTAGAAGGTGATTTGATATTTTTCAAGAATTAGTTAGCAATTACTCATTTTATAAAAAGGAAAAATCAAAAAATCGTTTAATTTGCACTTTTAATTTTAACTTTGATTTTAGGTGATTTTTCTTTCAATTTTGTTTTAGTAATTTTGTAATAATCGTTATTTAGATTAATTAGCATTTTGGAGAGGTAAATTTGGCTTTTTATTATTAATTATATTTTTATTTAATTAGAAAAGAAAAGGGGTTTTAAATTTGAAAAGAAAAAAATAAATTAAAAAATTGGATTTCTTTAAATAATAGACCCAAATTGGGCCAATTTTGTTAAATTTCTGGCCCAAATACACCCTAAACCCGGTCCATAACCGCCCTGCTACCTGGTCTAGCGCCCAAATAAATCAAAACGATCCCGTTTTAGTAGGATCCAATCTCAGCCGTCGAGGATCTTTGATCCAACGGCTGAGAACTAGGGACCCCTGAGTATATATATGTCCAAACGGACCCTAACCCTCCTTAGAACCCCCTACCCGTCGTCTCTATCACCTCTCACAAGACCTACGTAACCCCGCCGCCCACCACCATGAACCGTCAGCCGGAAATCGCCTCCACCGGCGGCGATCATGCAATGACCTCCATTTTTAAACCATAGGCTCGCCTTGACCTCCTCATTCCAAATCCACCGTCATCTTTCTTCAAAACCCTTCCAAACTTCTCAAATATTCAAAATCCTAGGGTGCCGCCATGGGTTCCTCCGCTGTGTCAGGCGACGATGCTTCCAAGTCACCCCAAATTCACACCCTGCAACCCCCATGCCTCCCTCGTGAAGAAAGCTAAAAATATTTTCCTTCGAATACCCCTCAGATGGCTCGAATATTAGTTTGAAGTTCTGACCTAAACCTCCAAACCTATGCATGAAGGCTAAGGTTACAAGTCTGAGCCCTATCAATAGACTCTTCCGGTGAGTCTGAACCCCATCCTCTTTAGCTTCTGATTTTTTTTAAACAAAAAATTTTTTGTTTGGATTTCTTTTCTTTTCTTCTTTATGATTTCTTCTTGGTTGCTTCTAAGGGCCTGCCTACCTGAATTTGTTTAAGTTTGTTTAATCATTAATGGAATTTGTTTATCTTGCATGTGTTCAAACAATGTTCTGAAATAGGTCTAGCTGTTTAACCTCATTCTGTTGTTGTTTTCAACCTTTAAATGCATGATAGGAACTTAGCCTATACAATGAATTTTGTAGTTTATCAGGAGTTAATTTTGGTTTAATTGCAAGATCATAGGGGTTTTATGTTGTTTTGATTAGGTTTCAATTATTAGCTATTAGCTTGTTTAGTTCCTGTGCTTAGTATTAAGTAGTTCTTGTTCTTCTTTTGCTTTTTGCTTTTAGTTCGAAATTGGTTTGGTCTACAATGTCTGTTGGTTTGAGTTTTGGGTTGGGTTTTTATGAGTTGCTAAAATTGAATTGGTTTTCTGTCAAATTGAAAGCCAAAAAAGGGTCGGGTGGTCTTGCTTTGCAAGCCAGACTTGGGTTGGGCAATTGGGTCAAAAGGACCCAAGTTGGTCTTCAAGGTAATTCTAAGGTATCGAAGGGGTAGTTTGGGAAAAACGACCCAAGGAATCTTAGTGTAACAGTTTCAGAAATTTCTAGTAGGGGTTTGCGAGCAAACTTTAGGCTATAACCTCGTTAACAAGTTAAACAAATGAGGGAGTAATATGAAATAACAAACCTAAGGGCTGCCCTAGTGACTTGCCTATAAAGGCATACTCACTTGCACCTTAAGAAGAGAGGATCATGAAATTAAAATACTGAAAAAGAGCTAAAAACCCAAAAAATACAAAAAAAAGCGCTGCATGTTTACTGTTTTATAGAAGATTTAAGAGCTAAAAAATATTTAAAAACTTTAGATCGCCAAACTATTACTGTTTCATCAATTTCTTTAGTGTGTTTTGGAATATTAGAGTCCTGATGTTCCAAATGGTAATACCACACAAGAGGGGGTGATTTGTGTGGTACCCGATTTTCGCACTAGAAGAACCTGGTTCGTCTAGATGTACTAACTATGACTGTTTGCGGAATTAAGAGTGCATAAAATAAAGAACACAGAGATTTTTACGTGGAAAACACTTAGCTCAAAAGGTTAAAAACCACGACCTACTACTCAGTAGGATTTTCCCAAACATCCACTAAACTCAATGAGCCAAAATAGCATTTACAAAACTCTTTGGAAACCTAAATATTAACTCTAATCCCAGTGTGGCACAGAGTCTCAACTGTTGCGACACTTTCAAGTTAACTCTAACTTGAATACTCAACGTACACACAGTCTCAACTGTTGCGACACTTTCGAGTTAACTCTAACTTGAATACTCAACGTACCTAATACAATTTGCTTCTATGAATGCTGGAAAGGTACAATTTTAAATCACCTACTACAATTGAACTAGAATACGAAAAACACAATGGAACTGGTTTTTCAATCTTCTTCAATGGAACTGGTTTGTCAAATCTTGTTTCTGCAAATTGGTTGGCATACCTTCATGTAGATATTTTAATTTCAATGGAACCTTCGACCATATTTAGCGTTGACCAACACAAACAATTATGGACCTCTGAGTATAGTTGAATTAATCCTTTTAATTTAGAATTGGGGTGGGCATGCCAAACAAAAATAACAATTCCATGCCCTTCATTTTAATTAGTTTTAATTTAACTTAGAACTCTAGGTTCCATTTAGCAAATTCCATGGCCCTCGTAAATTTGGAAACACGCAATTGCCTTAGGCGCGCTAGTTAAATAATTTAGCTTCCTAAATACGGGTGCGCATTTATGTGACCCAAATATCTCAGCGTTAGATAAAATGTATTAAGAATTACGGGTGCATTTATGTGACGTGGTTCAAGACGCGCTTTAACAACGTTGCAATCTTCTTAAAATTAAATAAAAGCAGTTAAAAAATTAAAATTTGCACATAGGCACAAAATTTATTAAAATCAGATATTTAAGCCGAATATAAAAGTTGAGCGACCGTGCTAGAACTATGGAACTCGGGAATGCCTAACACCTTCTCCCAGGTTAATAGAATTCCCTTACCCAGATTTCTGGCTCGCATACACAGATTTCTGGCTCGCATACTGTATTACAGAGTCAACCCTTTCCTCGACTTGGGATTTAAACCGGTGACTTGGGAAACCATTAATTATCCCAAGTGGCGACTCTGAATTTTTAAATAAATAAATCTCATTTTGATTGTCCTTAAATTGAAAAAAACTCCCTTATCTACGCCCTTCGCGGGGTATAGTATAAAAAGGAGGTGTGACAGCTCTGCCGACTCTGCTGGGGATCGAACCCAGAATCTCTGGTTCAGGGTTCAGAATTCGAGCTTAAAATAATTGTTGTATCTGGCTTTGTTTAATATCTGATTTTATTACATGATTGAGCGCAATGTGCTAAGTGTTGCTTTTACCACTTTGATATTATTTGAATTGTATATAAACTGCCACAAAACCCTTCTCTTCTCATCTTCGGGGATGTGCTCGCTGGTCGAGATTCCCTATTCTGTTAATGTCATACCTTGAAATAAGAAAGAGGATCAGACAAGTTACAAAGCCGGACGGCCTTGTGGTTCCTGGTACGTAGCCCTCTCCTCGACTCGAGTTGTCCGCTCGGGTACACAGTCTAGAACATATACCTAGGTTTTGAACCTAAAATAACTTAACCTCATGTCGGATCCCTAGTAGGAATGATTATTCGCATCATGCATTTGACTTAGGGGACTCAACACAGGAGTTGGGTCCATCTAGGACATGTGCACCCAAAATAACAAACCATCTTGATGCATCTTGCGTGCTACTTGTGCAGTTATTCCGGATTTGCATGCCGAACGACTTTTGAAAAGAGAGAGGAGAATCTGACAAAGAAAATAATAGTGTGAGGGATGAGGGAGAAATTTATCTGTTTCAAGTACGGATACTGAAATTCTGCCGAAAGTTTGAAAAGAAAAAAATGGGAAAAGGATTTTGTTTTCGAAAAAGAGCAAAAAAAAAGAAGTTGATTTTTAATTTTGCTAGAATTGCCCGAACTACGCCGGTTTGATTCCCACAAGGTGTGACATACGTAGGCAACTCCCATCGAGCCCAACTTCATTTTGCAAAAATAGCCTCAAAAGAATCAAATATTTGTTTGTGGTAAATAAATAAGGCAGTTCTTGTCAAAATTAGCCCAGTGTCCCCAAAGGGCGCTGGAAGGCTGTTTTTGCAAGAACAGCTGCCTTGGATTAGTTTTTGAATTTTTGAACGATAGCAAGCACAGCCTTAAAACCTTTCCCCGGAAGTGCTGAAAGGTCGTATTTGCAAACCGGGATTGTATTTTGAAATGAAAATTTGAAGAAAAAATTTTTAATTTGTTTTTGACTCCAATCAATCATGAATTTTGCTTAATCACCCTAATTAATGTATAGAATGAGCACGAATCGAAATTTGCCAATAAAAGTATTGAACAAGATCCCTTTGGAGTTGCACATGTGGTGGAATGATCTAGGTGAATCGGGGCGAAACAAGGTCAATGCGCACTTGGGAGGACTCGCCGGGTTGTTGAAACTTAATCCTAGAGGGGACATCATAAGGCGTTGGTTACATTCTGGGACCCGGCCCACAACGTATTTCATTTCCCAGACTTTGAACTTACCCCAACCCTGGAAGAGACAGCCGGATATATTG
Source organism: Nicotiana benthamiana (assembly GCA_034376525.1). NCBI lineage: Eukaryota > Viridiplantae > Streptophyta > Magnoliopsida > Solanales > Solanaceae > Nicotiana > Nicotiana benthamiana. Next base: position 9,337,810 of record CM067326.1, read on the forward strand.
GAGGCCCCAAAATTTCTCTGAGACACCATTATTTGATTGTGCCAAGGGCCATCGCTGTACACAAATTCTTGGATTCGCTAAAGATAAGCAGGGGGTTCACAATCCAGATTTGTCAGCCTTTTGTACCCCAAAATTTATATACTAGACGTACGGGCACATGTGGGTGTGGGGGGGTTTAACGAATCGAAAAATAAAATTTGTAGCAAAGGAAACCGAGTCAAATGGGAAGAACACTTGTGTTTTGCCTTTATGGTATTTTTCTTAGGCCTTTTGGTGTTTTCACGGAAGAGGAATTATTGATATACAAATAGCAGAGGTTGTCAGCACCTTGCTTACTCAAGCCAAGAACACCCTCGCACCCATGATATTATCTGAAATCTTCCGTGCCCTCACAGCCTGTAAAGCCGGAGGAGAATTCTTTGAAGGAGGCAACCTGTTATTACAGATGTACCAGTGCCATCGACCTCAATTCATGAGTTATGGGTCATCGAAAAAGAGCTGCATAGAGGAATTTTATACTAGGGTTGATGGGTTTAGATTATCAGAGGAGGTCACAAAATGGGTATCATATCTCTATGCCATAAGTGCAAGTCAAATAGAGTGGACGTTCCGGTGGCTCCCTATTGATGAAATCATATATATGCAAACTACCGGGCCTCACTTCCTTTTGATGGGTCTCCAAAGCCAACCTTGTGCTCCGTACAGGGTGCTGAGACAGTTAGGGAGGTGCCAAATGGTTCCCAAGGATGAAGACATTAGTCGCCATGTGGTAGAGATTGGTCCCAATAGTCAGTTTCACAAAGCAGCAGTCCGCCAGATTTGGAGCGAATGTCAGAACTTGATGGCGGACACTCAAGTACGAGCTTGTCTAAAGGTAAGGTTGCACAAGGGTACTTGGCTGGGTATAAAAGGGAAGTGGAATTCGAAGACCATCCAAAACACCACATCTTTAGGAATTTTCTAAGGCGTCATAAGAACAATGGAATTGGTTGGCTAAGGAAAACGAATACATGGCCACGATAGCGAAGTTGGAAAAACAAGTCAAAGACCTTCAATTCAATAATGCTTACATATCGCGGCAGACGAGGGAAAAAAGAAAAGACTAGCCAAAGAAAATGAAACCTTGCGAGCCCAAATTCAGAAAATGAAAATAGCAGTAGAGAATCCCACCAGAAGTGCGAAGGATGAAAAGCTCATAGACAATCTAAGGTGGAAGGTAGGCAAACATGGTTTTGACTTGAACAAAGAAGAGGGTGAGCTATCCAGGGCCTGCAAACAATTGGAAAAAAATGCAGAGGAACGATCACACATGATCGAACAACTAAAAGAAAGGTATGACAACGAGGTTGCAGGGTTGAATAAGAGGATCATGGTTGAAAAAAAAATGGTTAAGCAAGCAAAAGACTTCAAGGCTGAAAGAGAGCATTGTTACACAGAAATAGCACGACTGAATAAAGATTTGCAACAATTTCAAGAATTGAATCATGTAGCCGAACAAACTTTGGAGGCCAGGGCCTAGCCGATTGGGCGATTGTTGCAAGAAAAAGGTGCTATAAGAGAGATGTTACGGATGATCAGTGATTACATCACCGTAAAGTGTAGCCACTGTGAAAATATGACAAGATCCATGTTTTTTTCCACCGCAATGACCTTTGTTCGTCAAGTTATGGAAGACCTCCACCACCTCCAAAGGGATCCAGCACGCAGGCCTGCGGCGAGACCGAATGATGTCCCGCAGTCCCCAGGAGCATTAAAGGCTTTAATGTATTCATAATTTTCACTCAATTCTATTAGTCCATTTGCGAAGTCTATATTTCTTCTATTTGAGTCTGTATTAGGTTGTCAAGTCAGTTGCTTTCATTTTCTATCAGAGTCTGTTAGTTTCAATTGAGTCGGAGTCTATTGATTTCTTTTTTTAAAAGTCTGGTAGTAGTTGTAATCAAATGTTTTTACATTATGAAAAATAAAAATTCCCAAAATATTTTCTATACTTATCCACCAGAACTGCACTCAGTCTGATTTATGTGGGGTCATGATACGTAGGCAATCTCCATAGGATTCGACCATAACATAAATAATAAAAAGGGGGAAAGAAAAGAGGGAAAATCATGAGAGAAACAATGGTAAAATTACGGAGAAAATAATAAAACACGAGAAGGTAGGCAAACAAGCTGAGCAAAAAGAAAAGAGGAAGGAAAAAAAGAGAAAACAAGAGAGTGGAATAGAATCAAAGCCGGGATGACGCAAGAAGCCAATCCATGTGCATCATAGAAACCAGAAATTGCTTAGGTGCATACATCCCCGAATATGTGTCTACCTATATGTTGAAGCCTAATCGCTAACAAGTTTTGGTGTTGTCCATACAGTTCAGACAGGTGGTTAGCTTGGCGGTATTCTTGCAACCCAATCATATAACACTCGGTCTAAAAGCAAGCTGATTATGGCCAATCTAGAATCCGATGCAAGTATTATTGATCCCTCAAAAGAGGTGGAAGAGTTGGATGTCAACGCAATGAAAGAAGAGATGTACGATGGCTAAAATGTATCAGGCATGGGTAAGAGGGAAACCACCACCAGCCTATCCTACTAACCCTACCTTCTTCCCACCATTAGCCCAGTCACATGACCACGCTACCACTGATCCACCCCAAGCTTCCCCATCTACCAACAATACCAGGGTACAACTTCCCAGGCACCCCCAGCTTTACCACCCAAAGTTGTTCCCCACCCCCTCCACCAGTTGCTCCCATCTTTGTGGCACCTCCTCCTGCCACACTCCACTGATCATCCAGTGAACCTTTGCTCTAAGCCCATGAAACCAGTATTACTCACCAGAACCCACTTTCAAAGCCCACAAACCCTACTCTTATGCTCATCATGTTTCAATCCCTGTTGAGGTTGAATAACCAGTCAAAACCCCCGAGCAAGAGAAGGTGCTCAGGAAAGTCAAAAGTATAGAGCAATCATTCAGAGATATGTGAGGGTTAGGAGGCCAAGTGCGTGTGGCATACAAAGACCTCTATTTTTCCCAAATATACAATTATCGCCAGGCTTTAAGATGCCCAATTTTGACTTATATGACGGACATGATGATCCGGTGGCATACCTAAGGGGTTTCTGCAGCAAAAAGAGAGGGGTGGGAGGAAAGGATGAATTATAGATGGCATACTTCAGTCAAAGTTTAAGTAGTTCAGCGTTGGAATGGTACACCCGATAGAACCATGCTCGGTGGTACACATGGGATGATCTAGCACAAGCATTCGCTTGCCATTTTCAGTACAATCTTGAAATTATTTCGGATCGCTTGTTTTGACGAAACTGGAAAAGAAGAATAATGAGAATTTCAGAGAGAATGGCTTCAGTTGGAGGGAGCAGGCAACAAGGGTCGACCCGTCAATGAAGGAAAGTGAAATGATAGATTACTTCTTGCAAGCTTTGGAGCCTACATATTTTGGTCACCTGGTATCGGCGGTGGGTAAATCCTTTAATGAGGTAGTGAAAATGTGGAGTATGGTAGAAGAGAGACTCAAATCCAACAATATTATGAGTTATTTAGCAATCAAAGCAACCACCCAGACTATCCAAAGTGGGTCCGGGAGAGCAATTGGAAAGAAAAAGAAGGAAGAAGTAGCGACAATTGACTAAGGAACTTGGTTCGGGCCCCGGGGTTAACCTACTACAACCAGCCCCGACCTCATCATCAAACCTATCCACACACTCCATACAACCCACCACAACACTGCTACCCACCTCATGATCCCCGTTTTTCTGTCCATTACACACAAAAATATACTCAACCTCCCAACCACGTACAACGACGTGCGCCGACCCCACAAAATAATTACCCAACTTCACAAAATAACTATCCTCCAAGATCCTACCAACAAACCCCGAGACCATCTTTCCGGGCCAACCAGAATCTAAAAACTGAGACAATGTAGAAGAAGAAAACCTTTACTCCATTGGGAGAATCATATACCAGCTTATTCCACAGGTTGAAACAGTTAGATATGTTGAGGCCGATTGAAGCAAAATTGCCAAATCCTCCTCTGAGAAATCTGGACTATTCTGTCAGATGTGAGTATTGCTCTAGTTCCTTGGGGCATGACAAAGAGAAATGTTGGAATATGAAGTGTGCTATTCAAGAACTCATTGATTCCCATCAGATTGAGGAGCAAGCTCTAGAAGCACCCAATATCAATCAAAACCCCATGCCTGCTCATCAAGAGATGAATATGATTGAGATAGTGCACAAAGAGAGAGAGCCCAAAAAGCCTTCACAAACTATTATGATGATCCGGACTAGTGAACAGAAGATGGTCTAGAATTTAACAAGCGAGATGCCGACACTTAAGTTGAGCGGAGCAAGCAGTGAGCCTTTCATTGTGGTCATGAAGGAATCCCCGAGAGATGGGATGATGAGGTAAGAAAATGCAAAGGTAGTTGTGCCGGGGGCAGTGAGCAAGCATGCGGTTGTCGTGGAAGGCGCTCCCACAGAGCCTGTCATTATCAAACCAGTAACTCGGCTACCAATGATCAGCAGTAAGGTTGTTCCTTGGAATTACGACCGAGTAACAGCGACATACAAAAGGAAAGAGGTTAGAGAAGTGGTTTGTGAGTCCCATGGATTAACCTGACCGGGGAGGTGCTTTGCCCCCGAAGAATTGAGAATATCAAAACTACAACCAAGGATAACTTAGTGCTGGTAAAGAAAACTGTGAGCGAAGAGGAAGCAGAACAACTGAGAAAGACTCCTGCTTAAATCTCACTGTTATCATTGTTGATTCACTCGGACGAGCACCATCAGGTAAACAAAGTCACCTTTTTCGATGATAAATTGCCCGTAGAGGGCACCAAGCATAATAGAGCACTCTATCACTCAGTAAAGTACGAAGATTATGTGGTCACTCGAGTGTTGGTTGATTATGGTCAAGCGCAAATATTTTCCCTCTTTCTACGTTGAATAAGTTGAAGGTGGATGATGAAAGAATCTACAAGAAAAACATTTGTGTGTGAGGGTTTGATGGTGGTGGAAAAGATTCGGTCTGTGACATAGTGATTGAACTAACAATTGGACCGGTCAATTTTACCATGGAATACCAAGTGCTGGATGTGGTTGTTTCCTTCAACCTTCTATTAGGACGACCCTGGATCCACGCTGCTGAAGCAGTTCGCTCTACTTTGCATCATCTGGTGAAATTTGAATGGGATCGACAAGAAATAGTTGTGCACTGTGAGGACCACCTGTATGCTCATAGTGATGCTATTGTGCCACTCATTTAGGCGGATGATGACAGGGGGCCCTAGGTGTATGAGGTTCATGACACGGTGTCAGTGAGAAAAGTTTCAGAAGGGGAGTGTGTTCCAATGCCAAAGCTAGACGTGCGTCAGTAATGGTAGCTGTTGAAATGTTGAAGAACGAGTTTGTTCCAGGAAAGGGTTTGGGGGCGTCACTTCACGGTATAATACACCATTATCTCTCCCTAAAAACATAAAAACCTTTGGTTTGGGGTTAAATCCCACAGTGATAGATATAGAGAGAGCCAGAAAGATGAAACAAAGAGCATGGGTCCTCCACAAGCTTATGCCGCATCTCTTCAGATCATTTGTTAGGCCCATCACCAAGAAGCGCCCAACAATAATAGGTTCCAGTGCTATGGGCGTTCATGATAAGGAATTGCTCGAAAGATTTGAGAAGTTATTTGAAGATGTTAATGTGGTAGAAGCTGGAGAGGGTTTTAGCAAGGGAGATGTGCAATTTGTTGGGCCCTGTGCAAAGATCAACAATTAGGAAGCTACTCCTCTCCCGACCAGGAAGGAGTTTTGGTAGTTTGCTTTGATTTTTTTCTTCCAATTTCTCTGGATTATTCCAAGGTGTTAATTCAGAGTCTATGTTTCGTCCGTTAGGATGTGTAAGCCTTTTTATCTTTCAATTTCAATGAAATGCAATTTCCTTTTCGTCAGTGCTGTTAGCTTTTATTTTTCTTTGCTTTTCTTTTCCTTCTTGTACAGTTATTTTTATGTTGGCTCTAATGATATGATATGCATAAGGACTCTTCGGCCCGGTCTTGAAATCCGGTCTAATTCAGAAGTAATAATTCAAGAAATATAATATGTGGATGAACCAGAATATGATGAGGAAAGGACATTTGAGGAAAGTAGTAAAGAGTTAAGCCACTTTGAGGAAAAACCCAAACCAAACCTGAGCGATACAAAAGCAATCAATCTAAGGGACCCATATAGTATCACATAAACTAAACTAAGTTCCCATCTTGAGCATCAGCTCGAAGAAGAAATAATCGAAGTGCTGCTTGAATACAAAAATGTTTTGCATGGTCTTACGAAGATATGCCAGGGTTGAACACTGACTTGGTCGTTCACAAATTACCCACTGACACAGACTACCCTCCTGTCAAACAAAGGCTAAGGAAGTTTAAAACTGATGTGAGCGTAAAGATCAAAGAGGAAGTTACCAAACAGTTTAAGGCAAAAGTTATCCAAGTCACACGATATCCCACCTGGTTAGCCAATGTCGTGCCTGTGCCAAAGAAGGATGGTAAAACCAGAGTGTGCATCGATTATCGTGATCTCAACAAAGCAAGTCCGAAGGACAACTTCCCACTACCAAATATCCACATATTGATTGACAATTGTGCAAAACATGAGATTGGTTCTTTCGTGGATTGTTACGTAGGCTATCACAAGATTTTGATGGATGAGGAGGATGCGGAGAAGAAAACATTCATCACATCGTGGGGAACATATTGCTACAAGGTCATGCCTTTCGGTCTGAAGAATGTCGGAGAAACCTATATGAGGGCAATGACAACCATATTCCAAGATATGATACATAAAGAGATTGAGGTCTATGTGGATGATGTAATTATGAAATCCAGGAAGCTGTCCGACCATGTTAGAGATCCAAGAAAATTCTTCCAGAGGCTCCGCATGTACAATCTCAAGCTCAATCCTGCGAAGTGCACATTTGGTGTGCCATCAGGGAAGTTTCTAGGATTTATAGTGAGCCGCCGAGGCATTGAACTAGATCCATCAAAGATCAAAATCATACAAGAATTTCCGCCTCCGAGGAACAAAACAGAGGCGATGAGTCTATTGGGGAGATGGAATTACATTAATCGGTTTATTTCTTAGCTCACGACAACTTGTGAGTCCATCTTTAAGTTGTTGAAAAAGGATGTTACGGTCAAGTGGACGTAGGAATGCCACTAGGCTTTTGATTAAATAAAAGGATACTTGTCGAACCCACCGGTATTGATCCTACCGGAACCAGGGAGGCCATTGATCATGTATTTGACATTCTTGGACAACTCATTCGGATATGTGTTGGGTCAGCAGGATGTCACCGGAAGGAAAGAGCAGTCCATATACTACCTTTGCAAGAAATTTGCAGCTCATGAGGTTAAGTATACTCATCTTGAAAGGACGTGTTGTGCCCTAAATTGGGTAGCACATAAGTTGAAACACTACTTGTCATCGCATACTACTTACCTCGTCTCACGCCTGGACCTGTTAAAGTACATCTTCTAGAAGCCTATGTCCACTAGGAGGCTTGCAAAGTGGCAGATCCTGCTCACCAAGTTTGACATTGTCTACGTGACTAGGACGACAATGAAAACGTAGGCATTGGTTGATAATTTGGCCGAGAATCCGGTGGGAAGAATACGAAACTTTAAGGACATACTTCCCGGATGAAGAGGTGATGCATGTTGATAAAGTGGAACGGGGCGAGAGGCCATGATGTAAGTTATTCTTCGACGGGGCCGCCAACATATAAAGGCATCAGGATAGGAGAATTACTCATTTCTAAAACAGGACACCATTATCCTGTTACAGCTCAGCTCCACTTCTATTGAACTAACAATATGGTAGAATATGAGGCATGCATTTTGGGTCTGAGGTTAGCTGCAGACATGGGTGTCCAGGAAGTCTTGGTATTGGGGGACTCGGACCTTCTGGTACACCAGATTCAAGAGGAATGGGAAACAAGATATTTGAAGCTCATACTATGCCGGCAATATCTGTATGACCTTTGTCAACGACTCTAGTCAGTAGAGTTCACGCATATCCCAAGAATTCATAATCAGGTTGCTGATGCCTTGGCTACTTTGGCTCAATGTTACATTATCCAGATAAGGTTTATGTTGACCCGCTGCATATTCAAATCCATGATCAACATGCTTACTGTAATATGGTAGAAGATGAGCCTTGGTTTCACGACATCAAAGAATATATCAGGATAGGTATGTACACAGTACAAGCCACAAGTGATCAAAAGAGAACAATTTATCGCTTATCAAGCGGGTTTTTCTTTAATGAAAGGGTATTGTACAAACGAATGTCGGATCTTGGGTTATTAAGATGCATAGATGCTAGACAAACCACGACAATCATAACTGAGGTATATTCTAGAGTTCGCGGACCTCATATGAGCGGGTATGTTTTGGCATAGAAGATTCTCCGGGCAGGTTATTATTAGCTCACCATGGAGCAAGATTGTATCAGTTACGCAAATGTCATCAATGTCAAGTGCATGCAGTTTTGATTCACTCCTCGCCATCTGAATTACATACAATAGTTGCACTGTGGCCCTTCGTTGCTTGGGGCATTGATATTATCGGGCCCATCGAGCCAGCAACAACCAATGGGCACAAGTTAATCCTGGTCTCTATTGATTATTTCACTAAGATGGTCGAAGCTAAAACTTTCAAGGCGGTGACCAAGAAAGCTGTGGTTGATTTTGTTCATTCAAATATCATTTTCCGGTTTGAAATCTCGAAGGTAGTCATCACCGATAATGGAGAAAATCTCAATAGTCATTTGATGAAGGAGGTATGTCAGCAGTTTAAGATTACACATCGCAATACCACCCCTTACTACCCCAAGGCGAATGGAGCAGTTGAGGCAGCCAACAAGAACATAAAGAAAATACTACGAAAAATGGTTGAAGGGTTTAGGAAACGGCATGAGAAGCAACCTTTCGCATTTTTAGGCTATCGCACTACTGCTCGCACCTCAGTAAGGGCAACTGCGTATTTGTTGTTGAATGGCATAGAGCAGTAATACCAGCATAAATTGAAATCTTGTCCCTTCGAATTGTCGCCGATGCAGAAATCGATGATGATGAGAGGGTCAACACCCGGCTGGAGCAATTAAGTTTGATTGATGAGAAAGATTAGAAGTGGTATGTCACGACCAGTTGTATTAGCAAAGAATGGCTAGAGAATAAAACAAGAAGGTTCACCCAAGAAGGTTTGTAGTGGGTCAGTTGGTATTGAAGTGCATCCTTCCTCACCAGGAAGAGGCAAAGGGCAAATTTTCACTATATTGGCAAGGGTTGCTCATTATGTCAAGAGTGTTGTCCAACGGGGCATTATATCTAACAGATGTGGAAGGCAAGTGCATAGAAATGGTCATTAATTCTGATGCAGTTAAGAGATACTATGTATGATTTTTTTTTATCAAATCTTATTTGTTTGTACTTGGCATATTTTAGATATTGGAATGACGAAGGCATTTTATTCGGCTATCTAATCACTTATACTTTGTTAACCCTTTCGAGCTTTAATTATTTTCTTACATACCCCTCTTTCGAAATCAATAGCAAAATCAAAAACGCAAGCGTGAGAGATGAATAAGGAAAAAAGGGAAAGAATGAAAGAGAAAAATAAATAAGAAAAAAAGAAAGAAAAGAAAAGGAACAAAACAACAATACAAACACAAAACAACAAAGGAAAAGGGAAGAAACAAAAGAAAGAGTAAGGAAAAGAATAAAGAGAAAAGAGAAAACCACAACAAAAAAGTAATTTCTGGAGCATGAACTACGTTTGACCTGATTCCTTTTAAGGATACGTAGGCAGCCTCACGGCTCGGTCTCATCAAAATAAATTCAAAAGTCCCCAAGAAAGAAACTGGGGCAGAAGTTGTAGTTGTTGTAAGAGATTTGATTTCGAAAGTTGTAATGTTGAACCCATCTGAATTATTTAAGCCTTTAATAACCTTTCTTTCTAACTCCATCAAAACGCCTGCATTAGGGTCCGAAGAAAGACCTTCTGATCAGTCTATAAGAATTGCAAAGTCAAGCAAGAAGAGGTGATTTATACACAAAGCAACACTCTAGTTCGAGCAAGAAAAGATGAAAATGGGAGAGTCTTATGGGTGAAAACCCTTACAGCTATCGTAAAGAGATGAGAGTTGAGAGAAAGTCAAATGAGAGAGTATTACTAGTGAAAACCCGCACGAGTACCGTAAGGCGATGGGAGTTGAGAGAAAATCAAAATGAGAGAGTTTTATTGGGGAAAACCCTCACGGGCACCTTAAGGCAAAGGCAAGTCTAGAAATGAACAATTAAAAAAGGTCTGTTGGCGGAAATCTATTCAGAACACCACATGATGAGCGAGGTTAGGGTTTGGTTAAATAAATTGGGTTAAAGAAGGTCACAACAACAAAGCATGGCAACTAGAAGTCGATCGTTTGGACAAACTGAGTCGTCTAAGCCAAAGTGCATGCCATGATCATCGGAACTAGCTGTTCCCCCCCCCCCCACAGATAAGTCTCTTTTCTTTCCCCCATCAATAATCACCCAATTCTGAATGTTATTGTTCTAATAACAACTCAGATTCATTGCAGTTCATTTTCTTTCGGGTCTCCATTTTTCTAAGATGTTTTTAAGGTAAATTTTGTTTAAGCAAGTAGGAGTGAAACTTCAAATCTTACTACCAGCTCCAAAATAGCAAAGCACATGGCAGCTAAAACATATCAAAGGTAGCGGAAGTTAAAATGGGACATAAAGAATCACTGAAAGTTTTGACAATGAAATGATTCGGTAATCTCAGGAAAGATGGAAAGATTCTGGCAAGAGGGTCAAGAAGGTAACACAATGTTGGGTACAGAACACTTGGTTCATCTAAGGCCACCGAGTTCATGAGTCATCCAACAAATCAGGCAGCTCATAGTCAGTTCGGCAAAGCTGCCACAACAGAGCATGATAGTGGGGAGGCCATTTTCAGCAAGAATGCCACAAGCTAACACCACAATTCAAATTGACAAGATTTTCATTGATTGAAATAGGGGCAGAATATTTTGGGGGTCTCGGGAAGTCTCCCATTAAGAAAGCAAGCACCTAGCAAGTATGACCATGAACTTTAGGACCCTCCTGGAAAATGGGACTTAGTTAAAGCTCGAAATAATCAGGAATGACAAAGGAACATAAACAGACTTAAGAGTTTGCGGTTGGAATATGATTCAGCTAGGAGTTGTCAGGACCCTCGTGGATAATGGGATTTAATTTAAAATTCTCAGGACCCTCCTAGATAATAGGATGTAACTTTAATTGGCAATCCCCAGTAGAGACAATCGAAAAGAGAAAACGTTTTCAGGACCCTCTTGGATATTGTGATTTAATTTGAAGTTTTCAAGACCCTCCTGGAGATTGGGACGTAGCTTTAATTGTTGATCCCCAACAGATACAACTTCAATTTAAAACTGTTATTTAAATAAGAGTTGTCAGGACCCTCCTTGATAATGGGATTTAGCTTTTAAATTCTTGGATATATTTGGTAACGGGATTTAATTAACACCCACAGACGCGCCCAGCACCAAACCGGGGCAGGAAAATTTCTTTTGTTTTGTTTTTTTTATTATAATCAGGTCTAAAGGCGGCAGTTTCAGGGAATACATTTCAATTTTATTCAAGTTTCAGTAATCACGCGCCCACCTGGATAACAAGGGAATACATTTAAGTTTTTGGTAATCAGGCGCCCACCTGGAGAACAAGTGAATACATTTGAATTTTATTCTAGTTTCGACAATCAGACGCCCACCTGGAAAACAAGGGAATACATTTTAAGTTTTGGTAATCATGCGCCCACCTGGAGAACAAGGGAATACATTTCAAGTTTGGTAATCAGGTGCCCACCTGAAGAACAAGGGAATACATTTCAATTTTTATTCAAGTTTCGGCAATCAAGTGCCCACCTGGATAAAAAGGGAATACATATCAAGTTTGGTAATAAGGCGCCCACCTGGAGAACAAGGGAATACATTTCACATTTTATTCAAGTTTCAGCAATCAGGCGACCACCTGGAGAACAAGGGAATACATTTCAAGTTTCGGCAATCAGGCGCCCACCTGGATCACAAGGAAATACATTTCAAGTTTTGGTAATCAGGCGTCCACCTAGAGACTAAGGGAATACATTTCAGTTTTTATTCAAGTTTTGGTAATCAAGTGAACACCTAGAGAACAAGGGAATACATTTCAAGTTTTGGCTATCAGGCGCCCAGTTGGAGAACAAGGGAATATATTTCAATTCTTATTCAAGTTTCGGCAATCAGGCGCCCACCTGGAGAACATCGGAATATTATTCAAGTTTCGGCAATCAGGAGTCCACTTGGAGAACAAGGGAATACATTTCAAGTTTCGGCAATCAGGAGCCTACCTGGATAACAAGGGAATACATTTCAAGTTTTGGTAATAAGGTTCCCACCTGGAGAACAGGGGACTACATTTCAATTTTTATTCAAGTTTCGGCAATCTGGCGCCCACCTGGAGAACAAGGTAATACATTTCAAGTTTCGACAATCAGGCACCCACCTGGACAACAAGGGAATACATTTTAAGTTTTGGTAATCAGGCGCCCACCTGGAGAACAAGGGAACACATTTCAAGTTTTATTAATCAGGCGCTCACTTGGAGAATAAAGGAATACATTTCAATTTTTATTCAAGTTTCGGCAATAAGGCGCCCACCTAGAGAACAAGGGAATATAATTCACGTTTTGGTAATTAGGCAGCCACCTGGATAATAAGGCAATACATTTCAAGTTTTGGTAATCAGGCCCCCACCTGAGAACAAAGGATTATAATTCAAGTTTTGGTAATCAGGCGCCCACATGGAGAACAAGGGAATACATTTCAATATAATTTAAGTTTTGGTAATTAGGAGCCCACCTGGGGAATAAGGGAATACATTTCAAGATTTAGTAATCAGGCGCCCACCAGGAGAACAAGGGAATACATTTCAATCTTTATTCAAGTTTTGGTAATCAGGTGCCCACCTGGATAACAAGGGAATACATTTTAAATTTTGGTAATCAGGCTCCCATCTGGAAAAAAGGGAATACGTTTCCATATTTAGTCAAGTTTTGGCAATCAGGCGCCCACCTGGAGAACAAGGGAATACATTTCAATTTTTATTCAAGTTTTGGTAATGAGGCGCCCACTTGGAAAACAAGGGAATACATTTCATTTTTTATTCAAGTTTTGATAATCAGGTGCCCACTTGAAGAACAAGAGAATACATTTCAATTTTTATTCAAGTTTCGACAATCAAGCTCCCACCTGGAGAACAAGGGAATATTATTCAAGTTTCGGCAATCAGGTGCCCACCTGGAGAACAAGGGAATACATTAGAAGTTTTGGCAATCAGGCGGTGGATAACAAGGCAATACATGTCAAGATTTGGTAATCAGGCGCCCACCTGGAGAACAAGGGAATACATTTCAAGTTTTGGTAATCAGGCGCCCAACTGGAGAACAAGGGAATACATTTTAATTTTTATTCAAGTTTCGGCAATCAAGCGCCCACCTGGAGAATAAGGGAATACAATTCAAGTTTTGGTAAGCAAGAGCCCACATGGATAGTAAGGGAATACATTTCAAGTTTCGGTAAGCAGGCGCCCACCTGGAGAACAAGGGAATATAATTCAAATTTAGCAATCAGGCGCCCACCTGGAGAATAAGGGTATATAATTCAAATTCAGCAATCAGGGATCTACTTGGAGAAAGGGAAACATAGCAACCAGACAACAAGGAGTTTCACAGAAAGAAGCACAAGTCAACCAGGCAACAAGGATCGAGAGCAAGTTGGAAGACATAGATAGGTTATTTTGTAATCCATAGGTCATAGCTTAGTTTAGCTTCTTTTTGTTTAGATCTAGCAAGCAGTAGCAACAACAACAACAACAACGAGACAATAGCGTCATGGTATTCCCAGCTACCAAACACTCCTGAACTACACTGACTTGATTCCTTTTTAGACAAGGATATGCAGGCAACCTCTGAAGCAGGGTGCGGTCAAGCTTTTCAAAATTCTTCCCACGGGGTATTCAAACGGACAAAAATCTCTCGTATCTGCACACTTATCTTAGCACGAAAACTCTTCGTGTTTCCGGGAAAAGAGGACCAGCTGTGAGCATGTGATTTTTTCCCTACATGAATGACTACAATTAATTCAAAACAAAATAATTTCTTTGGTTTATTTTAAATTTTGTGGATTTTCGTGGCATTTTATGTTAATTGTTTGCATTCTGTTGCTACATTTTGATTAGTGAAAAATACAAAAAAAGTGTGTTGCACGTGCATTTAGAAGATGATTTGATATTTTTCAAGAATGAATTAGCAATTAGTCATTTTACAAAAAGGAAAAATCAAAAAATCGTTTGATTTGCACTTTTAATTTTAATTTTAGGTGGTTTTTCTTTCAATTTTGTTTTAGTAATTTTGTAATAATTGTTATTTAGAATTAATTAGAATTTTGGAGAGGTTAATTTGGCTTTATATTTTTAATTAGATTTTTATTTTAATTAGAGAAGAAAAGGGGTTTTTAATTTGAAAAGAAAAAAAGAAATTAATAAATTGGAATTCTTTAAATAATAGACCCAAATTGGGCCAATTTTGTTAAATTTCCGGCCCAAATACACCCAAAACCCGGTCCATACCCGCCCCACTACCTGGTCCAGCGCCCCAATAAATCAAAACGACCCTGTTTTAGTAGGATCCAATCTCATCCGTCGAGGATCTTTGATCCAACGGCTGAGAACTAGGGACCCCTATGTATATATATGTCCAAACGGACCCAACCCCTCCTTAGAACCCCCTACCCATCGTCTCTATCACCTCTCACGAGACCTACGTAACCCTGCCGCCCACCACCATGAACCGCCGGCCGGAAATTGCCTCCACCGGCAGTGATCATGCAATGACCTCCATTTTTAAACCATAGGCTCGCCTTGACCTCCTCTTTCCAAATCCACTATCATCTTTCTTCAAAACCCTCCCAAACTTCTCAAATATTCAAAATCCTAGGGCGTCGTCATGGGTTCCTCCGTTGTGTCAGGCGGCGATGCTTCCAAGTCACCCCAAATTCACACCCTGCAACCCCCATGCCTCCCTCATGAAGAAAGCTACAAATATTTTCCTTCGAATACCTCTCAGATGGCTCGAATATTAGTTTGAAGATCTGACCTAAACCTCCAAACCTATGGATGAATGCTCAAAGTAAGGTTGCAAGTCTGAGCCCTATCAATAGACTCTTCCGGTGAGTCTGAACCCCATCCTCTTTAGCTTCTGATTTTTTTTAAACAAAAATTTATTTGTTTGGATTTCTTTTCTTTTCTTCTTTATGATTTCTTCTTGGTTGCTTCTAAGGCCTGCCTACCCGAATTTGTTTAAGTTTGTTTAGTCGTTAATGCAATTTGTTTATCTCGCATGTGTTCAAACAATGTTCTCAATTAGGTCTAGCTTTTTAGCCTCATTGTGATGTTGTTTTTAACCTTTAATTGCATGATAGGAACTTAGCCTATACAATGAATTTTGTAGTTTATCAGGATTTGATTTTGGTTTAATTGCAAGATCATAGGGGTTTTCTGTTGTTTTGATTAGGTTTCAATTATTATCTATTAGCTTGTTTAGTTCCTGTGCTTAGTATTAAGTAGTTCTTGTTCTTCTTTTGCTTTTTGCTTTTAGTTCGAAATTGGTTTTGTCTACAATGTCTGTTGGTTTGAGTTTTGGGTTGGGTTTATATGAGTTGCTACAACTGAATTGGTTTTCTATAAAATTGAATGCCAAAAAAAGGTCGGGTGGTCTTGCTTTGCAAGCCAGACTTGGGTTGGGCAATTGGGTCAAAAGGACCCAAGTTGGTCTTCAGGGTAATTCTAAGGTAGCTAAGGGGTAGTTTGGAAAAACGACCCAAGGAATCTTAGTGTAACAGTTTCAGAAACTTCTAGTAGGGGTTTGCTAGCAAACTTTATGCTATAACTTCGTTAACAAGTTAAAAAAATGAGGGACTAAAATGAAATAACAAACCTAAGGTCTGCCCTAGTGACTTGCCTATAAAGGCATACTCACTTGCACCTTAAGAAGAGAGGATCATGAAATTAAAAGATTGAAAAAGAGCTAAAAACCCAAAAAATACAAAAAAACGTTGCATGTTTACTGTTTCATAGAAGATTTAAGAGCTAAAAAATATTTAGAAACTTCAGATCGCCAAACTATTATTGTTTTATCGATTTCTTTACTGAGTTTTGAAATTTTAAAGTCCTGATGTTCCAAATGTTAGTACCACACAAGAGGGGGCTGATTTGTGTGGTACCCGATTTTCGCACTAGAAGAACCTGGTTCGTCTAGATGTACTAACTATGACTGTTAGCAGAATTAAGAGTGCATAAAATAAAGAACACAGAGATTTTTACGTGAAAAACACCTAGCTCAAAAGGTTATATACCACGACCTACTACTCAGTAGGATTTTCCCAAACATCCCTAAACTCAATGAGCCAAAATAGCACTTACAAAACTCTTTGTAAACCTAAAGATTAACTCTAATCCCAGTGTGGCACACAGTCTCAACTGTTGCGACACTTTCAGGTTAACCCTAACTTGAATACTCAACGTACCTAATACAATTTTCTTCTATGAATACTGGAAAGGTACAATTTTAAATCACCTACAACAATTGAACTAGAATAAGAAAAACACAATGGAACTGGTTCTTCAATCTTGTTCGAGTAGCTGCAGGCGTGAACACTTGATCTCACGTAAATTGCTTGCAAAACATTATTGCTCTTTTGCTCTCAATTTAGCTCAAAATTTTTTGTATTTTTGTGCATACCTGTATATGAGAACAATATTACTTTTATAGAGTTAGTAATGAGAGTTTGACAAAAACTCGAATTGTTGATCCTTCATCAAGTTCGAGTCCTAGAACAATTCAAACTCCAATTCCTTATCCTTGATCCAGATATAGTTCTCTTCACATAAGGAGACCTCTTCTCCTTATCCCATATGCAATCTTTTCGATCAGTTCAGAAGATATCGCTGCTCAATCCCAAAGGCTTATCTTCTTCACGTGCATCTCATGTGCATATTCTGTAACAATTGTGCCTCCTAAGTTGGACTTGTTCCTTCACTGAGTTCATTTGTCATTCTTCAAAACTTCAACTGAACTTGGGCCAACAAATTCCCCCTTTGATATGATGATAAACTCATTGCTTTTACTTATCAGAGAACCTGTGGAACTCAACTTAATTTTCACATTTTCACACTTTTAAATTAAGTTATCATTAAGGATCGCGTTTAATTGGGTTATAAATATCACTTATTAGAATACAAAAACTAAAGCACAATCTCTCTTCCCCCTTTTGGAATCATCAAAAAGTTGCATATTATCTGAATCCCAGATATTAATTAGTACTTCTGGCCTCTGGGGCAACTGCAAGTGAAAACATGATTCAGTTAACCAACAATCAACCGTACAAGATTTTAACTATTAAGATTAGAAGTTTCATAGAACAAGAGAAACAAAGCGCATTGTCATTGATTAGGAGATATTTCTACAATACCGACCACAAAAAAAGTAAACATCCAACCATGAGCAAAAGCATAAAACAAAAAGTCTTGAATCTGGGTCAGTGAGGGGGTATTTTAAACTGGCTTTAGGGCTTGGAGGTACGAGAGGGCTGGGTTTGGAGAAGGTTGAACATATTCTGAAGCATTCCATCACTCTTCTCCTTTTTCTTTGCTAGCTCAGCTCTAAGTCCATCTCGTTCAGTTTCTAATTCAACAACACGAAACTTCAGCATGGCAATTTCAGCATCTTTTGTTCCACTCTCCTGAACCAAAGCCCTGGCCTTTCTATTTAAAGGAGTCTTTTGAGATGAACCTGGTTCAAATGGGTTGGCATTCACTAGATAATCACTGGCCATAAGGGTCTTGACACCAAAGTTCTCTTTGCTAGATGCCATTTCCCATTTCTTCAAAGGCACATGTAGCTTTTCCAGAATAGTAGTCAATAGGAACCCAAAATGTGTGGCATGAGCTTTAGAGCCGTTGATGACTTTATCCAGTAGTTTGACAATGAATGCAGACTAGTTAATCTGCTTTCTTCTCACAAGACACTCTAGAAGAACCGGGTCCATATAGTTTGCAGTGCGCCTTCTCTCCTGTCTGGGCAGCAAACATTTGTTCACAAACTCAAAAAGCACCTTGTGCTCAGCCCTCATCTCATTTTTCTGAACAAATCGAGCTTCAGGCACATCTTCAGGAGTTATAGAATCACAAAAGTTTTTGGTGATTTTGAGTGCATTAGGAAGAGAGTCCATGCAAGGCCACCTTTGCCTTGTATAATCATCATATCCTACAATGGGAATGTCTAGAATCTCCCCCCAATTTAGGAGCATCAAACTGTACCTGACTCCTTTCACCAAACTAGTAACAACCCCATTCACCACAGTGGTATTTGCCATAAATTCGATCAACTCTTTTCTTGCCAGTTTGCCATCTAGTTGAAGAACTATGTTCTTCCACCCTTGTGCATTCAGGGTATCAACCAATCCTTTCATGCCTGGCTCCTCCAGGTCTCTCAGAATTCTTCCTTTCAAGATCTTTCTCCTACCATAAAGGACAAATCTGTTCCTTTTCAGATTCCTCCTCTTTTTCTTCTCCACTCCATTCTTCTTATACTTCAATAATTTTCTTTTGTTTTCTTTTCCTGGCAAACCTAGTTCTTTTGGCCAATGAGGACTCAACAGATGTGGGTACAGAGGAAGTCTTCTTGGTCTAAGTCTTGGAACCTTTTGGTTTGGCTGATGGTACTTTTTCAGTTGTTCCACTTTCTTGATGGACCAGGTCCATCTCCTCTTCTTCTTCCTCTTCTACCTTGACACTCTCTACAACTTTCGCCTTCCCTTTTTCTCTTTTTTTCTCTTTTTTTCTTCCAGTGCTTTCTGCAATTGTTCCTCACTTTGTTTAACCCTGCTTCTAGTTGCTCTTGAAGGGACAGTAGACTTAGGGGATGATATTTTAGTTTTGTTAGATGGCTTGGAAGCAGTTGGAGCTTTTAGGGAAGAAGCCTTACACTTCTTTGGAACATAAATGGCCCCAACTTTCTCCAGAAGGTCATCTAGGGTTTCCTCACCAGATGAACCATTTTTAACTTGTTGCTAACTTAGGCTAACAAGACCTTCAACAACGTCCCCGGAGCTACTTCCCCCTGACTTGTTGCCACTCTTCTCAACATTTTCACAAGTCACAAGAATTTCGTCTTTCGTTTTCCTTACTCTTTGATTAGATTCATCTCCCTTCACATCTTTCAACAGACCCACTAAAACAAAAAAAAATCTACATTTTCGACTGCATCAGAGGAACCATAGCATGTATTCACTTTCCTAGGGTTTTCTTGATTTTTATCTATGTCACAAGACCCTCGTTCTTCTCCATAACATGCAGAAACAAAGGCTGCAGACTCAGAACTCGAGTCAGAAATTCCTTTTTAGAGTGCTCCCCCTTTTGGTTGGCTCTCATTTTTTTTGTTTAGAGCCATTCTCAGAGCGTTAGTGGCTACAGTCTTCCTTGCCAACATTTTTTCCAGCAGAATCTGGGTTTAGGATTGTTTCTAGGGGTGTAGACGAGGATGTATTGGGAGATACGGGTGAGAGTGTCCCTGAATTTTCCTGAGGGTTAGACATGGTGAAGTATTTCTGAAAGATTTTGGGGATTTTTGGTGATTTTGGAGAAGAAGGATGATTAGTGGTTTGCACTTAATGGTGGTTATGGACCAAATTAGGAGTGTGTGGAGTGTATTTAAAAAATACAGTGTGATTAGTAATGGCAACCTTTTGCAGTGGTCAATCAGGAGTGTAATCCTATTAAGACTCGAGTCTTCAATTTGCACTGGTTTTTAGGGAAAAAGTCTCTTTTTTCTTTAGAATTCTAGGAGAATAAAACTGGTCCAATGCTTAGCGGTTATATTTTTGGGAGTTTGGTTAGAATAGAACTTCTACTCATAATTGGAATATTTAATTTTCTAATTGTGCAAAGCATAGAAACATACTTAACATTTTCTCATGAACATAGACTGATGAACTTGGTTCTTCAAGTAGAACTTCTCTTGAGAACGCCCCATAGATCAGAATAGAAAATAATTTTGTAGGAGATCAATGAATTAAAAGAAACATGTCACAAGAGTGTACTGATTAGAGTATGAGACTGAGTAAGAATTAGTCTAGATATTCACATAAAGTCAGAACTTCTAACCAAACAAAATAAAAAGAATATTTCATTGCATTCTGAACTGGACCTGTTTAGGTGATCTTAATCATCCCTAATTCCAACATGTTCCTTTCAAAGTTTTCTCTACTAAGTAATTTAGTGAAGATGTCAGTTATTTTTTATCAGTAGCACAAAATTCTATGGAGATTAACATGTTCTCATAATTATCTCTCAAGAAGTGGTGTCTAACAACTACGTGCTTGGTCTTTTTATGATGAATAGGGTCTTTTTCATACTTACAGCACTAGTGTTATCACAAAATATTGGAATACTTCCCACTTCAATTCCAAAGTCTACTAGTTGTTGTTTGATCCACAGCAATTGAGCACAACAAGAAGCAGCAGCAACATATTTAGCTTCAGAAGTAAATAGGGCAACTGAGTTTTTCTTTTTGATAGCCCATGATACTAGACATGACCCCAGAAAATGTGCCATACCTGAATTACTCTTCATGTCCACCCAGTAACCTGCATAATCAGCATCAGCATATCCTACTAGATCAATGTTACTACCTTTGGGATACCAAAGACATATATCAGTGGTGCCTTTCAGAAATCTCAAAATCCTCTTTACATCTGTCAAATGTGACTCCTTTGGATTTCCCTGGAAACAAGCACAAATCCCTACACAGAAAACAATGTCAGGTATGCTGGCAGTAAGATACAAGAGTGAACAGATCATACCCCTATGCAACTTTTGATCAACTGATGAACCAGGTTAATCAATATCTAGTTTAGTGGCAGTTGCAATAGGTGTATCTATTTCTTTGGCGTCCTCCATTTAAAACCTTTTGATTAGTTCTTTTGTATACTTCTGCTGAGGGATCATGGTCCCATGTGGGCTTTGTTTGATCGGCAAGCCTAGGAAGAGATTTAGTTCACCCATCATACATATTTCAAACTCACTCCCCATTAATTTTAGCAAAATCCTTACTCAACTTATTAGTAGTGGCCCCAAATATTATGTCATCAACATATATTTGTACAACAGGGAGGTCTTTACCTTTTTCCCTTAGGAATAAAGTGCTGTCAACTTTACCTTTTTTGTACCCATGCTCCAGTAGGAATTGTGATAGTCGTTCATACCACGCTCTTGGGGCCTGTTTGAGCCTATATAGAGCCTTTTCCAACTTGTACACATGCTCAGGACATTCCTTGCTTTCAAATCCTGGAGGTTGTTTTACAAACACTTCTTCCTTGAGGTAGCCATTTAGGAAGGCACTTTTGACATCCATCTGATGCAGAGTGAATTCCATATGTGCTGCAAAGGCAATGAGAAGTCTGATTGCTTCTAGTCTTGCAACTGGAGCAAAGGGTTCTTTCCCAACAAAAATCGAAAGGACTGTCTTATCATCGTCAATGCCTTCCTCTTGGCCATAGCCTTGAACCACCAGTCTTGCCTTGTTTCTTGTGGCAGTTCCATATTCATCAAGTTTTTCCTGAAGACCCATTTGGTACCAATGACTGATCTGTCCTTGGGTCTTGGAACTAGATGCCAGACTTGACTTCTTTAAAATTGATTGAGTTCCTCATGCATAGCATTGACCCAATCTGCATCCTGCGAAGCCTCAACAACATTTTTTGGTTCAATAAGAGATAGAAAAGCATCAAATGCACATAGATTCTTTAGTTGTGATCTGGTTTTGACTCCAGATGTTGGAAAGTGAGAATGTTCTCAATGGGATGATAACTTTGATACTTGTGAGGTTTCACGACCAGCTGGTTTCTGCTAAATGTTTCAGCTATTTACTGAGAGCCAGGTTCATGAACAGGTTCCTTCAAGGGGTTTATTTCAATTCCTCTATGATTTCTTCCCCCGTCAGGTTTCCCTGTAAGGAAGAACCTGTTCCATCACTTATTCCTTCTGTAGATACTGCTTTGATTTGAGCTGATGCTTCACCCAAGTCTTTGACCAGTTCAGTGGCTTCAACTTCATGTTCATGTCCTTCAGAAAGAATGTTTGTTTCATCAAACACAACATGCACACTTTCTTCTACACTCAAAGTTCTTTTATTAAACACTTTATATGCTTTTCTATGTGAAGAATATCTCAAGAGTACTCCCTCATCACTTCTGAGATCAAAGTTACCTAGGGAGTCTTTTCCATTATTGTGCACATAGCACTTGCAACCAAATTCCCTAAAATGGGATATGTTTGGTTTTCTCCCTTTATGTGACTCATAGGGAGTCTTCTCAATAAGAGGTCTAGTCATGCATCTATTAATTATGTAACATGCAGTGTTTACAGCCTCTGCCCAGAAGCTGTGGGGTAATTTACTAGAGAAAAGCATGGTCCTTGCCATATCCTCAAGGGTTCTGTTCTTTCTTTCAACTACACCATTTTGCGGAGGAGTCCTAAGGGCGGAGAAGTTGTGATCTATACCATTTTCATCACAATATTCAGCAAATTTTGCATTTTCAAATTCAGTTCCATGATCAGACCTAATGGATACAAGTTGATTTCCTAATTGTTTCTAAGTTTTTCTAACAAAAGCAGTAAACATTTCAAATGCCTCATCTTTAGATGTCAGAAATAGTACCCAGGTAAACCTAGAGTAATCATCAACAAGCACCATCACATATTTCTTTCCTCCTCTAGTCATGGTTCTCATTGGACCACAGAGATCCATATGAACTAGTTCCAACGTCTTGGACGCACTTACCATTTTCTTGGATTTGAAGGATGACCTTACATGCTTCCCCCTTGTACATGCCTCACAAAAGTATGGCCAAGTCTTTCATGCCACAGGAGGGGATCATTGTCTAACACACTTACACAAGTGAGTTCATTTTCTAAAAGAGTTGAAAAATCTACAATGTAAATATTGTTAACTCTTTTTCCCTACAAAACAACCTTGTCAGTGATAAGGTTAATCACAAAAGATCTGGTGGAGGCAAAAGCCACAAGGTTGCCTCTGTCACACAGCTGTGAAACATTTATTAAGCTATATTTCAGACCATCTATTAGGTAGACATTCTCAATATTTCAAACCATCTATCTGATTCTCTGATGGCCATTACTGCTTGGTCCTCCTCAGCTTCATCTTCTGAGTCTTCATATGAAGTTTCTCCCCAAGCAACAACCATAGAGTTGGTTGAATTTTATTTCTCCTGGGTTAAAATGTTCCTTCTTTCTATTCCTTCGTTCAGCTCATTCTTTCTTCCACTCAATTTCCCATTGAGGACATTTTTTGATTATGTGGTCAGTCTTGCCACCCTTGTAGTATCCCTCATATGCATGTTTCTCTGGAGCTCTTGTTTTGTTGAAGCTTGTACTTCTTGAAGAACCCTTTCCTCTTATTAGGTATCTTTCGAGATCCCCAGTGATCATAGCCATTTCATCATCTTCCAATTCTACACCTTCAGCAATCTGAGAGCTAACCTTCCCTCCCTTTTGGGGGTATCCATCTTCATGGTTTGTCTCCTCATTTCATAGGTAGTTAAATTTCCAATTAGTTCATCCAGTTTGAGGATAGCAATGTTCTTGGATTCCTGAATGGCAATGATTTTGCTTTCTCATGTGAATGGCAGAAATCTTATCAGAATCTTCTCAGCATTGTGTTCTTCAAGGATAGTCCTTCCAAGAGATTCCAGTTCATTTGTCAAAGTGGTGAATCTAGTGTACATCTCCAGAATAGTTTCTCCTTCCTTTATAGTAAAATTCTCATGTTGAGAATAGAGAAGTGTTCCTCTTGATCTTTTAACTTGAGGTGTTCCTTCATGAGCCACTTGTAGGGCGTCCCATATTTCTTTGCCAGTTGTGCAGCTTTGGATCCTACTGTACTCATCTGGTCCAAGACCACATACAAGCCACTTCTTGGCCTTAGCATTTTTCTCCCATTTTTTCAAGTCTTCAGCAGTGCAGTCAGCCCTTGTCTTCGGCACTTCAATTCCTTCAGTATTCTTCTTAGTGGTTGCTAGAGGACCATCAGTAATTATGTCTCAATGTTCATAATCTTCCCCTATAATGTGATCTCTCATTCTGTTCTTCCGCCAAGAATAGTACTGGCCATAGAAAGGTGGAGGCCTAGAAGTATATTGCCCTTCCCAGTTCCCAGATGGTGCACTCATTGTTGATCTTCTCCTAAGGTGTTAGCCTCTTCAAGGATAACCTGCTCTGATACCAATTGATGTTCCAAACATTAATACCACACAAGAAAGGGGCTGATTTGTGTGGTACCCAATTTTCGCACTAGAAGAACCCCGTTCGTCTAGATATACTAACTATAACTGTTTGCAGAATTAAGAGTGCATAAAATAAATAACACAGAGATTTTTACGTGGAAAACACCTGGCTCAAAAGGGGAAAACCACAACCTACTACTCTGTAGGATTTTCCCAAACATCCACTAAACTGAATGAGCCAAAACAGCATTTACAAAACTCTTTGTAAACCTAAGGATTAACTCTAATCCCAGTGTGGCACACAACCTCAATTGTTATGACACTTTCAAGTTAACTCTAACATAAATACTCAACGTACCTAATACAATTTTCTTCTATGAAAGCTAGAAAGGTACAATTTTAAATCACCTACTACAATTGAACTAGAATAATAAAAACACAATGGAACTGGTTCTTCAATCTTATTCAAGTAGTTGCAGGCGTGCACACTTGATCTCACGTAAATTGCTTGCAAAATTGCTCTTTTGCTCTCAATTTAGCTCTAACTTCTTTGTATTTTTGTGCATACGTGTTCAAGCGAACAATATTACTTTTATAGAGTTAGTAATCAGAGTTTAACAAAAACTCGAATTGCTGATCCTTCATCAAGTTCGAGTCCTAGAACAATTTAAACTTTAATTCCTTATCCTTGATCCAGATATAGTTCTCTTCACATAAGGATACCTCTTTTCCTCATCCCATATGCAATCTTTTCGATCAGTTCAGAAGATATTCATAAGATATCACTGCTCAATCCTAAAGGCTTATCTTCTTTACGTGCATCTCATGTGCATATGCGGTAACAACGGTGTCTCCTAAGATGGACTTGGTCCTTCACTGAGTTCATTTGCCATTCTTCAAAACTTCAATTGAACTTGGGCCAACAAGTCCTAAATACCTTCTGGTTCATTTTGAGATGTTGGTTCAACGATGGGTTTAATTTTGAGGTTTGAAAATTGTTTTTGGGTTGCTAAAGGATTGCTACTGTTCCATTGAACACTTGCTGAGGTTCTGAAAGTTTAAATTTCTAAAATAATTGCCTGATTCTAATATATTGAGATGAATTGAGTGTTGGGTGTTTAAATTTGGGTATTAGAGTCAGATGGGTTTATATTAGACTGGTTGGTTTTTGAATTATTTCAAATCATTCAAGGGTTCTGTTGGTATTGCCTTTGCTGTTGCTGGTGTTGTGCTCACCTTTTCTTTTTTTTTTCCTCCTGCACTCTAAGGAACACAATTTGTAACTCCTTGGTGGTGATTTGAAGAAATGGAAGTGAAAACTGGAGTTCCGGATGTTGGTTTCTTCATGCTCGAGTCATCAGTTTAACTTTAGTTGTTTATTTGTTTTCCTTTAGTCAATTAATTGGTGTGTGCTCAACATAGGAGTTGTTATTCAATTTGCAGTTGTTGGAGCTTGCCTAGCCCTACAATAATTTTGTTTGATTTAAAACTCTTGATTGTAGCTGGTTTGGACTGCTAAGGTAGGGAATTTGTTAAAGGTTGGCCCTTAGTTAAGCTTGTGTGAGCTAGTTAGATAAGGTATTGTGGAGATGTTAATAAATTGACATATTTTAGTTTTAATTCTGGTCGAAACACACACTCTTGTTTGTATGTGACTTTTTATGAGGGCTGCTATTGTGATTGATATGTAGTCTATTGTGCATTAGAGGTAGAACTGATTGATATAGTCTATTATGTTCAAGTTTTGACGATACTTCATTAGATGCAGAATTGGTTGTCAAGAGTGATTCAGGCATGCGTTCATGTAGTTTGAAATCGCTTGTCAATGTGTTTAAAAGTTTTCATACGAATCAGTTTTAATTGTTCTCCATTTAGGCGATTAGGATTCAAAGGCAGAATTGTTGGTTAATTAAATGACCTCTAGAATTAGAATAACAAGTCTGGGGGTGCAGCATCCATAGCAAAAAAAACACGTAATAATCGCTCTTTCCATCATATATGTTTCATGAGATCAGTGTTTGAATTTAATATGCATGCGTGTGATTTTGTGTTCTCGCATGGGTTCAATGTTGAGCCTCAGTTCAGGCCCCAAATTTGGGCTCCTTATGTGGCCCAATTCTAAATCCACCTATTGAGTATATCTAGGCAATTTTCTGGGCCATTGGTCTGCTTATGCCGGCAAGCCTTTTGTGCAAATAGGTTGGCCTACCTTCGGGCAGATATTTTAATTTCAACGGAACATTCGACCATATTTAGCATTGACCAACACAAATAATTATGGCCCTCCGAGTATAGTTGAATTAATCCTTTTAATTTAGAATTAGGGTGGGCGTGCAAAACAAAAATAACAATTGCATGACCTTTATTTTAATTAGTTTTAATTTAACTTAGAACTCGAGGCGTCATTTAGCAAATTCCATGGCCCTCGCAAATTTGAAAACACGCAATTACCTTAGGCACGCTAGTTAAATAATTTACCTTCCTAAACACAGGTGCGCATTTATGTGACCCAAATCCAAATCTCAATGTTAGATAAAATGTATTGCGAATTACAGGTGCATTTATGTGATGTGGTTCAAGAAGCGTTTTAACAACATTTCAATCTTCTTAAAATTAAACAAAAGCGGTTAAAAAGTTAAAATTTTCACATAGGCACAAAATGTATTAAAATCAAATAATTAAGAGAAATATAACAGTTGATCGACCATGGTGGAACCACGGAAATCGGGAATGCCTAACACCTTCTCCTGACTTAATAGAATTCCTTACCCAGATTTCTGGCACGCAGACTGTATTACAGAGTCAACCCTTTCCTCGATTCGAGATTTAAACCGGTGACTTAGGACACCATTAATTATCCCAAGTGGCGACTCTGAATTTTTAAATAAATAAATCCTGTTTCGATTGTCCTTTAATTGGAAAAACTCCCTTATCTATGCCCTTCACGGGGTGTAGTATAAAAAGGAGGCGTGACAGGTACATACTGAGAAAGTTAGTTAAGGCCGGGATGAAACATTAAACCGTTCAAACATATAGTAGAAACATTTAACTATTTAGGTGCATTGCATCCAAACGTACGATTTCCTATCTGTTATGCTTCTCAAAACTAACAAGGTTGTTGCGAGTGCAAAAAGTTAGGTTTTGGTGGTTGGTTTTGTTGGTAGTCTAGCCAACCCTCTTTCACAAGATCCAAAAGCACAGATGGCCTCTGCAAGCAATCTTCCAATCATTGATCCTGATGATAGCCCGACATTGGCTATTCTGCAGCTAGAATCAACAGTTGCTGAAGAGAATAAGATGTTGTGTCTCCACATATTTGAAATGTGGAACGCTTGGTCTAATGGTAAGAAACAGCCAAGTTCAATCCCTGGGTTCCATGAGTTGATTCCCAGGTCAAGTGAGGTTACCTATGCCCCTGTGCCTCATTAGCTCATCCCATGTAGGCACCCTCCAATGCCCTCCAATGATCCTGGCATGCCTTCTGTGGTTCACCTTCAGGCACCCGCTCCAAGGGCACCGCCTCCAATATTTACCTTTCAAGGTTTACAACTTCAATCAGATATGACATATGTGACTCCATACTCTTTCTTCAACCTCCGCGATATGATCTCTCGGTGGAGCAAGAAAAGGTTGTCAAAAAGTCCGAGCAAGAGGAAATTGCTCGAAAGATGAAAAGCCTGGAACAAAGCCTAAAAACATTCAAGGTTTGAGTGGCCAAAAGAGTGTCTCATACTCTGACCTCTGTATGTTTCCCTATGTCCACTGTCCAACTGGATTCAAGATGCCAAATTTTGAAAAATACAACGGGTGTGGAGACCCGGTCGCTCATCTGAAACGATACTGTAACCAGTTGAGGGGTGCTAGTGAAAAAGGAGCTGCTAATGGCCTATTTTGAGGAAAGCCTCACTGGAATCGCTTCTGAGTGGTATACAGATCAAGAAATTACTCATTGGCACATGTGGGATGATATGGCCTGAGATTTTGTCTGCCAATTCCAGTATAATATGGACATCGCTCCTGGCGAAAACACTTTGTCCAATTTGAAAAGGAAACCCGCGAAAAGCTTCCATGAATATGATGTCAAATGGCGTGAGCATGATGTTAGGGTAGAGCCTCCAATGGATGAAATTGGAATCGTCACTGTCTTTGTGCAGGCCCAAGAGGCAGACTACTTCATAACATGATTTCTTATGTGAGTAAGCCATTTGATTAGGCTATCAAAATTGCGAAAATGGTTGAAAACGATTCAAAAATAGGTGGAATCTTGAGTCATGCTGCTTTTAAGGCCGTATCATAGTCTACGCAGAATGGTTCGAAGAGTTTGATAAACAGAAATGAGAGTGAAGAAGAAGTCATGATGGTCTCAAGATCGAGAGGGGCCCGTAGGTCATTCAGCCAATCATATGTGCCTCCTATCTTCCCACCACACTATTATCCCCTTCAAGATGCTACTTATGCCTTGGCACCGACTCCCCATATGGTGATGAACGTGCAACACTACCTACGGCCACAACATTATACGCAAAACTGATCTCCACTTCCCAGAAGTGCCCATCCTTGCTAAGCTCCATGTAATCCTCAACCAAATGATCCCCAATACAATCCTCGCCCAAGAGAGCCTTTCAGAAAGAATCAGTTCACCCATATTGGTGAATCATATTCAATCTTGTTCCACAAGCTAATCAGGCTAAATATATTGCAGCCAGTGGCCTCGAACCGGCTGAACCCTGAGTCCCCCTTGCACTAAGCTGATTCTATATGTGAATATCACTCTAGAATAGTGGGACACAGTACAGAAGACTGTTGGACCCTCAAAAGGGCAGTTGAGGATTTGATTGAAGCTGGAAGAATCATTTTTCGGGATGAAGATGTTCCTGATGTTATGAGCAATTTGTTTCCTGCCCAAAACATCGGGCCAATTGGAATGATTTGTGAGGCTGAGAATGTGATCCGACACTGAAGGCCATTGCATCCATGATTGAAACTAAAGGAATGCCAAAAAACGGTTGCCAAGTCTGAAAGTCCCCCATCAGACGAGTCTCGATAGCCCGCCTTGCTATCTTTTTTGCATCTGGATCATCTTAGGGTGTGATTCGGACGTTTTATTTTATTGTTTTGCTTTCCGATATAAACCCTTCTATCTTCAAAACAGAAAATAAAATCAAATGAAATTATTATTTCATTGTCCAGGAATGTTTCTTTTCTTAATCTTGTCATTTTTCTTATTCTCTTTTTAGTTCTGTTAAATGCATATTTCAATAACATGACATGCTTGCGGACTTCATGCCCCGATCCCAAAATAATGTTAGACTTCAAAATAATGATTCAAGAGTCGAAATGCAAAGAAGATAAGTTTGAAAAAATAAAACGAAGAGTTTGAACAACTGAAGGAAAATTGGTTCCAGAATTGGAAAGGTCCATACATTAGAACAAGAGTACTACCAAAAGAGTGCGTTGCACTTGGGGCACATCGAAGGAAATGTCCTTGAAACAACTATCAATGCAAATATAGTGAAAAGGTACTATGTTGGATCCTCCATATAGTTATATTATTCTCCGGTTGGGATGACGAAGGCTTTCATTCTCGCTACCCAAACAGTATCAACTCTTTACAAACCCACTTGAGTCGGTTACCCTTTCTTTGACTACCCTCTTTGAAATCTGAAAGTGTTATTGGAAAATGAAATAAACAAAAAGAAAAAAAAAAGAAAAATACAAAAAAATGAAGAAAAGACAAGGAAAATGAAAAAAAAAGAGAAAAGGTGGGAAAAAAAAAGAAGAAAAAAAAAAGAAAAGAGAAAAACAGAACAAAACAGAAAATTAAAGAAAAATAGAAAAAAAAGAAAGAAAACAACAAACAAACTTTCCTGAACTACGTCTGACTTGATTCCGAAAGGATACGTAGGCGGCCTCTCTCTGGGTTCAATCACACCAAAACAAAAGTTCCAATTCCCCCAAGAAAGTGAAACTCGGGCAGATGAAAAAATGGCTCGGTAAAGAGCCCACCAAAATGGTTCCAAAGTTGTAATTCCATCCAGATTCTATTACCCAAACCTTGTCCAAGTCCTTCTGATCAATTGTCAAAGGCATCGGAGTCGGAAAACACCATTGTTAGAACTTGATGTAATAATCGAGAAAAATAAAATGAGAGAGTCTTATTGGTGAAAACCTACGGGCACCATAGGGCGACGATGAGTAGAGAAATTGAAAATGAGAGAGTCCGCTTAGTGAAAACTCGTAAAGGGCACTATCGAGCTACAGCGAGAAGAGAAATAAGAGAGGTCGATTGGCAAAAACCCGTAAAAGGCGTCGTGGGTCAAAAAGAAAGCATTTCCCACCATTGATAGATTCCCGGCAAGATTCCCTTGTTTTGAAAAACGGGTTAATGAGGTTATGAGAAGTTGGAGAACTTTGTGCAGGTAGGGCACCCAGTACAAGAAGCATGTCATGTCTATTAGAAGCTTGCATGCACCCCAGATAAGTCCTTCTCTTCTTTCCGAAAGGGACACTTCTCTCTCTAAATTCATTTCCTTGCCTTTTGATTGCTTTTTCTTTGAATCCCTTTCGGTCTAACTCTGTTCCCGAAACTAAGAAAAAGGTGGCAAGACTGGCTTTACAGGGCTTTGACTGACAAAATCTGAAGAAAGGTACCAAGCCTCAGCGGGTGCATCAAGCCGATCTTGACTGGCCATGGCGGCTGATGTTTTGAAATTGAAAAATTCCTAAAAAGAAAGGAAATCAATGTCAAATGCCCATAAAGGCAAAACGAAGATAAAAGGATTGAGTCCGACGTGGCTAATTGTCTTGGCAAGGATCTGAAAATCCAAGGGAATGATCACTGCCGACTCAACGCTACACCAAGGTAGGGAGAGAGGGTCTCAATAGCTTTTACCTGAATAGTGGTTCGGGATCGAATTTCTACAGGGAGCTAGTAGTGGAGTTGTATTGTCAGTTTAGTCTAGAGATGCGAGTGTGCTTCTAATGTCACTTCAAACATTTTTGGTTTTTTTTTTTGTGCTTATAACTACTATTATGAACTAATGATTAAAACTAAATTATGCTATGAGAATATTGTTAAGTTGTTTTTAATATGGAGAAAGGCACTAGGGTCGTGGCATCACCTAGGTGGCTAATCAACAGATAGATGCTACTAAGGATAGATTGACATATTTAGGGCTTATTCTATAACCATTGCACAATTGCACCCACTCTCACACCTCTCGGTTGGGAGAGTGATTTTTCCCAAATGACTCTCTCAAGACCAGTTGGGTAGGCCAATTAGACCAAGCAACTAGGGTTCAAGTAGGGTGATTACTCTCTCGAGATTTAACCCATTAATTTGGACTACTATTTCTCATGGGTCTATCCTAATTCCTTGTTGGGTCAATTTTGGGGTCATAGACTCTCTTTCTCAAGAAGAGTTAAACCCATAAAGCTAGAATCGATGTTTGCAACCACCAATCCTTAATTAACACATAAAATTAACCAAAATAACAAATAGCCAATATAAATCTAACCCTAGATGTCAACACTTATCAATTACCCACACTAGGTTTGAGCCACAACCCTAGGTAATGGGTTTAGCTAGACATAGTTAAATAAGAAATGGAAGAAATAGAAGAAGATCTTAACATATTAACTAATTGCTAAGAAGAAACTACAAGAATCTATTGAGAAATTAATGCTAAAATGCCAAAATAGGCTAAAACTTCGGTTCTTATGAACGCAGCTCAATATCTGATACCAAACTTGACCTAAAAATGGTAAAATGTTTTATTTATAGTGGCTGAAAAAACTAGACAAAAATACCCATGCGGGGTCAGCACGAACCGCGCAAAAAGGTATCACGGCCGCGTTGGCTCTTGAACTCATGATTTTTAACCCTCTGAAGTTGAGGACCGCGGACCGTGTAAAAGTGCAGCACGGTCGCGGTGGAAGTTGGCGCGTCCGCACATAAAGTAGCGGGGAGCACACTGCTTGACTTGGCTCAGGAATCAGCTCTCTGAATCTCGTTATCGCGGACCGCACAAAAAGTGTGGCGTGGTTGCGTGGCTTGCACCTTCATAATATCAGGTCTCTGAATCTCTTAGTGCGGCCAAGTGCACTTTTGTGCGGTCCGCACTAGGTTCTCTATTTCCTTCACTTCACTTGGTCTTGTCTTTGATACTTGAGCAGGTTTCACTCCGTTTTGAGCCGATCTTCAATATTTCATCACTTTGTCGCTCAAACCTACAATCAAGCACAACCTGTGAGCATTTTTGGACTATTTCTTAGCAATGTACACTCAAAGCATAGGCAAGTAGGGGCATAAAACACGTTAAAATCCTACTTATCAGGGATCCCAATGCTATGAAATCAAAGTTATTGAAAATGAAAAGAAATCCATGGACAAAGTTCCTAAAGGCAAAATAAAGTGAAAGGGTCGAAGCCCCACGCAGGCAAGTCATCATGAAAAACTTAAAAGTTGAGCCCTTTGGTTTGAGAGAGAGATTCATCTTTAGAAAGGCTAGCAAGTAGCGGAGACTCTCACCAGAAGTTGGGCCAAGATCCAGTTATCAAACAATCAAGGCCACAGAACCAACCACCGTTTCAAACTAACAATTGTTCTTTGTTCAAAATTTGAAACAGGTGTAATCCAAAGCAACCGTGCGAGAAGCTGGTGCAACTAAAGGAAATTCGCAGGAGCTAGGAAGAACTTCGCAGCAATAATCAACCCAAAAGGGAAGTTTCCTCCAGATTCTTTCTTGCATTTTTACTTTAAAAAAGAAGAAAAAAAATCCCAAAAAATCATGGTAGTATAGGGCCTCCAATCTCTAGCTGCATCCTTTCTAACCTAGGACCACATTCCCTAGTTGTCCCCGGCATAACCCGCAGACCTCCCCGGCATAACCCAAAGATCTTTCCTTTTTCACCCGGGCATAACCGGAGAATCTTTTTCATTATCTCCTCGAGATAACCCGTGGATCTTTTTCCTTTCCTCTCTGGCATAACCCGAGGATCTTTTTCCTTTCCTTCCCGGCATAACCCGAGGATCTTTTTCCTTTTCTCCCCGGCATAACCCGAGGATCTCTTTCCTTTCCTGCCCTGCATAACTTAAGGATCATTTTCCTTTCTCTCCCAGCATAACCTGGGGATCTTATTCTTTTTCTCCCCGACATAACCCAAGAATCTTTTTCCTTCTTCTCCCTAGCATAACCTGAGGATCTTTTTCTTTTTCTCCCTGGCATAACCCGAGGATCTCTTTACTTTTCCCCCCGGCATAACCCTAGGATTTCTTTCCTTTTCTCCCCAGCATAATCCCAGGATCTCTTTCCTTTTCTCCCCGAAATAACCCGAGGATCCTTTACCTTTTTCCCCGGTATAGCCCGAGGATCCTTTATCTTTTCTCCCCGGCATAACCCGAGGATATTTTTCCTTTCCTCCCTGGCATAACCTAAGGACCCTTTTATTTTTATCGTGGCATAACCCGTGGATCTCATAACCCAAGGACCAATTTTTTCTTTTATCCCGGCATAACCCGTAGACATCCCTGGCGTAACCTAAGCACTTTTTTCTTTTAGTCCCGGCATAACCCGTGGGCATCCCTGGCATAACCCAAGGACCTTTTTCTTTTATCCCAGCATAACCCGTGGACATCCCTGGCATAACCCAGGGACCTTTTTCTTTAATCTCGGCATAACTCGTGGACATCCCTGGCATAACTCAAGGACCTTTTTCTTTTATTCTGGCATAACTTGTGGACATCCCTGGTATAATCCAAGGATCCTTTTCTTTTAATCCCGGCATAACCCGTAGATATCCCTAGCATAGACCAAAGACCTTTCTCTTTTATCCCAGCATAACCTGTGGATCTCTCTGGCATAACCCAAGGACTTTTTCTTTTATCCCGGCATAACCCGTGGATCTCACTGGCATAAGCCAAGGACCTTTTTCTTTTATCCCGAAATAACCCGTGGATCTCCCTGGCATAACCCAAGGACCTTTTTCTTTATCCCGGCATAACCCGTGGATCTCCCTAACATAACCCAAGGACTTTTTCTTTTATCTCGGCATATCCCATGGATCTCCCTGGCATAACCCAAGGACCCTTTTCTTTTATCCCTGCATAACCCGTGGGTCTCCCTAGCATAACCCAAGGACCTTTTCTTTTCTCTTGGCATAAATTGAGGACCTTTTTCTTTTCTGACATAACGTGGTCATTTTCAGCATAACCTGGTAAGCCTCTCAATTTAAGGCTTTATTCCCAAGGATACACAATCCTTATTTTTAGAGCTTTCAATAAAAAGTAGTTTATATTTTGTGTTGCAAATAACTCACGACATTTTCCCAGTTAAAACTGGGGCAGAAAAATTTTGTTCTTTGTTTGTTTTGGTGTCCGAACAGGTTTTACCTCAAGGCACAGGATTCGAGATGACCGAAAGAATGAGTCTCAATCCAGAATAAAAAACAAGAAGAAAAGAACAAAAAGAAGCAAACTCAAAGTGTTTGAAGTGGAGAAGGATGTGGACTACTCAAAACTTGATCGAAGTCACCAGCTTTGCATGTCCTGCTCTGATCCAATGCTAAAAAAGAATCAACACCTACAGCTCGCGAGCATCAAGATTCTGATCGAGGTCTACAACAAGATTAGCTAAGACTCAAGATCAAGCTTCAAGAAATTTATAGATAGGAATCTTAACTCGTAGTTGATAGGCGTAGCTAGCTTAGCTTTTGATTTTCCTTTTGGGTACAATAAGGAAGTCAGCAAGCAGTAGCAGCAGCATCAGCGGTGAAACCACAGCTCCCGGTAGTCCCAGCTACCAAAACTTCTAAAACTATACTGACATGATTCTTTTACAGCTAAGGATATGTAGCCAAACTCTGAAGTAAGGTTTGATCAGACATTTTTCATGCTTCTCGTGGAGTGCTAAGAGGGAAAAAATCCCTCATAATTGCTCATTTATCTTTGTTGGAAGATCTGTCGTGTCTCCGAGCAAAGAGGGGCAGCTGTGAGCACGTGATTTTTGCCTCGCGTGAATTACCCCTACAGAATTCTTAGATTTAAGATTTTTCTTTTAATTATATGATTTTTAGTATTTAATTGCATAATTTTAATGTTTATTTACATTTTTGTGTGCACATTTAATTTACATAATTCATAAAAAATATAAAATATTGCATTTGCACTTAAGAATTAATTTTACATATTTTTAGTAATTAGGGTTTTGTAAAAAATACAAAAGTCACACAAAAAACTTTTTATTTATTTCGCTTGATTTAATTTTTTTAGCTTCGAATTTGTTAGTTTTTTTTTAAATTTTCCATTTAATTATTTGAGTTAATTATTAATTAGGGCTTAATGAAATTAAGTAGGTTCATTTAATTTTTAGGTTTAATTTTAGTTTGTTTTAATTTTGAAAAGAAAAAAAAAAGGATTTTTGAAAAGAAAATTGAGTCTATTAAATGAAATACCCAATTTTGGGCCAGCCTAGTTAATTAAACCTCCCAACCTGGTCAAAATACCCAAAGAACCGGCCCAAACCCGCATCAAAGTCTGGTTCACCTCCCCAGCCACCTAAACCGACGTTGTTTCCCTTCAAGTGATCTCAACCGTCGAGGTTAGATGATCTAACGGCCCTGAAGTTGGGGTCCTTAGGTATAAATATGTCCAAACATGACCTACACCCCCCTCATTACTCATCGTCTCCCTTCTTTCTTCAAACCCTAGAGACAACCTCACCGTCTCCGCCGTCCGCCGCCGCCGCCTACTGGAAATCGTCTCCGCCGGCGGCTGGCGGCCAATCGCCACCAAAATAACACCACAAGCTCACGTCGGCCCTCTCATCACGAATCCACCATTACCTTTCTTCGAATACTAGCCAAACCCCTCGAATATTGATTCAAAGATAGGCGGAAAAACCCCACCACCACCAAATCACCCCAAAATCATACCCTATAACCTTCTCACTCCCCTCTTTCCAAATCCGTAACCCTTTACCTTCAAACATGCCTAGAACTCCCCGTATATGGAATCTGAGGTTCGAGTATTATAAGTTCAAAACTAAACCTGTGCATGCAAGGCCACTTTTCTGAATTTCTTGGCTTGTTCAAGCCTGTTTTAGCATGAAATAATGACATTCGAATGTTCTTCGCCAAGAACAAACGTTTGACATTGTTTTGGGTTGACTAAGGATAACATTTTCGATTTTGAGCCTAGCTGGTAACTCCCTTTCATTTTTCTTTCGGTTCATTTGTGTTTTGCTTCTGCTCTTCTCCTTCTTTGGTCAAATGTCATCTCAATTGAGACTAGGCCAAAACCCAGAACCTCTTTGCTTGGTGTTTGTCTTCCCTGATTTTTTCTGGTTTATTTAGTTAATGGCATGATTAATCTCTTATTTCACTTCCTGTTTTGGTCACTTAGTTTCATTTAGTTAGGTTTATGTTAATAACTCAATTAGTTCCATGTCTGTTTGTCATAACTAAGTAGTCAATTAGCTTAGTTGTTTTTAGTTTTCTAAGTTATTTTTAAGTGTCTTCCTTTTACATGCTTTAAACTCCTGATTTGTGTTGTGTTTGTCTTAGTTGATTGGGCTCTGAGATTAGTATAGACCCCACTACCACAAGGCTTCGTTTGGTCTGAATTAGGGCCCATGTTTAGTTGAACCGTTCAGTTCATTGAATTCATGACCCATAGACCATTTCAGTAAGGTAAATTCATGGGTAACAAAGGGTAGTTTGGGTCGTTTAGGGTGGAGAAGCTGCACAGTGTATTAACTTAAGCCAAAAGTCAAAATTTTAGGGATTTTTTAAGCAAAAGTACAAATTAAAAGGGACCAAAAGGGTAAAATAAAGTCTATAGTTTGCGCTAATTGTTTGCCTATAAAGGCATGCCATCCTTGTCTTGCAAGGAAGATTTGGAGAGGAGGAAAATTAGAGAGTAAAACTCCAAGGGCTACATTTTTACTGTTACATTGTATTCCTTCTTTGTTTCTTTTAAGTTTACAAAAAAAAACAATTCCTGATACATTAAGAGTTATATGATGGATTGAGCTGGGGTTTTAATTCTAAAAGAGGCCGAGTCTTGAAGGTTGCTATAGTTACTTCTCAATTGAGTTTGATTTTAAAGTGTTTTGAATCATTTTTTTTCTCTGGTTATTCCTTGTTGCTAAGCTGCTATCATTGTGCTGCTTGATATTGACTTTCCTTTGCTTTCCTACATTTCATATTCCAGGTATATGTTACTAAATCCATCTTACATGAAGTTTTGGTATTGAAATGAAGTGAAATCCGGAGTTTCAAACATTGCTTATGCCTATTCAAATCAATTAGTTTAGTTTCAGTTTTTTTTTTTAGTTAATTAATGTATTGTATACTTAACATAAACTTGTCAAAGTTAAAGTTGGTATGGCCTTTGCAGTAATTTCATTTTTAGTTGATTCTTATTGTTGCAACTGGTTTTGGACTGTTTGAGGCAAGAGACTGGAAAAATGCTGACCATTAGCTGAGTATTGTGATTAGGCCATGTTACTTAAATGTATGTTATTTTGGGATTGTCAATGTACTGCAGCCATAATATTTCCTCAAACATATGAGTTTAGCTCTAATTTTGATTGAGATTGACTATTTCTTGTTTGGCAAATGATTTTATTTAGAACAATTATCTTGATAATTATAAGTTAAAGATGAAAGTGAATGATGTATATGCTATTATGCTTAAAGTATGGTGATCCCCTGTTAGATGCAAAATTAGTTGTTGCGTGAGGTTTAGTTATGCATTCATGATAGATATAATTTGATTTGCCTATCAGTCGTTTTTGTTGTTCACCCTAGATCATTTCTTCAATCGAAGAGCCCTTTAAAATTAGCATAATAAATTTTCAATTTCTATAGTTTGGACTAATCTGAGCTTGCAGGAGTTCGATCCAAGATTCACACGATAATATCTCTCCTTTCCTTGATAGATTTGGGCTCAACCTGGGTCCAATATCTTGAAGTCACTTGGAAATAGACAATAATAGTCTCTGTTATCATGTGTGATTTATGGGGTCAATCTTTGTGATGGGCAGGTGTGCAGTCTCGTGTTCTCGCAGGGCTCGATCTTGAGTCTCAGCACTTTAACTGCTTATATTTTAACGTTAAGCTTCATATATAATTTAGTCAACTGAAAAAATCATTGACTCAGTAGCTTGGATAATAAGAAGTCAGGCTCCCATTTGAGCCAATGTTTGAAAGGGGATTGGACCTTTTGATCATTTGCTCTTACGGTATAAGTCTGGACATGGCATGAAAAGCTTTGAATTCTTTGAGTTTTATTAATTAACTTGACTTTTGAAGGTGGGTTATATTAGACAACACAAATGGTTATAACTCTCAAAGCTTAGTTAGGACGTACTTTAAAAAATGAAATTAAGGTGCGCCGCGCCAAACAAAATCATAAATGTGTTACCCTCTTTAATTATATTCTTTTAAAATACTTAGAAATCGGGACGTGTCATTTAGCTAATTTCATTGGCCTCTTGCAAAGTTAACAATGCGTTAGTTGCTTTAGGCACGTTATTAATAATATCAATTTCTTAACCTCGGGTGTGCATTTCATGTGACCCAAAACCGAATCCTAAAATGTTGAATAAGATGTGTTTTAGATTGCGGGTGCATTTCATGTGACGCAATCCAAAGACATGAACGACGTTCAATTTTCTAAAATTAACTAAAACCGGTAATAATTTAAAATTGCACAATAGGCTAGGACATGTTTAAAATCAGATAATAAGCCAATTATTATAGTTTAAGCGATTGTGCTAGAACCACGAAATCCGGGGTGCCTAACGCCTTCCCTCGGGTTAACAGAATTCCTTATTCAGAATTTCTGGTTCGCAAACTTTAAATGGAAAGTCGAATTTTCCTCGATATGGGATTTTAAAATAAACCATTGACTTGGGACACCAAAAACAAACATATCCCAAGTGGTGACTCTGAATAAAAACAAATAAATAATCTCATTTCGAATAATGTCACTTAAATTGAAAAAAACTCCCTTATATCACCTTCGAGTGTGTGAAAAAAAGTGAGGTGTGACACTTTGAAATCACCTAAAGTTTTCTCTTATTAAATCTTTACTTATTTTGAATTAAAATTAATATCTTAATTATATTTGAACTACTACCCGTTTGTGTATGAACTACTTATTATTTAAGACTTTTTCGTTTCCTTATAGTTTCTCACAGCAATTTCTATATAAAAAATGTTAGACATTCATTCTTCTCATGGGGAACATATTGTTATGAGGAAAAACTGCTATAGATTGTAAATATTAAAAGTAAGAGGTATGTACTTAATTAAATCTTTTTGAATTATTGAATGTTTTTTTAAATATTATTCAAAAACTAATTAAGAGAAAAATTATTGTTCGAATAGGAATGGAGTTAAAAATTATCTATATTTTCTAAGTTATTTTAACAACAGAAAGTCCCAATGCGAAAATAGTAATTTCTTTGAATTAACTAAATAGAAAAAGAATCTAATTCAATTCTTTTTCAAAATCTTCATGTAAGTAAAATTATTTTTTAAGTTGATAAAATTCCTAAGTTACGTAAATTTATTTTCACAAGAAGAGTACTAACAATGAAACAAATTTAAAAATAGAACAAAGTTAGCTATATCATAGTATTGTTTGTTACATATTTTCGGTATTAGGGAATAAAAAAAAATACTTTTTATCATATATTCCTACATAAATCATCAAAAATCACAATAAAGTATATAAGAATTTTCACATGGCAGCATTCTTTATTTATTGAACTAGCTAAATTGGATAAACATTTATCAATTTTAGAAAAGATATATTGTCTTTTAATTTTTATTCAATAGTTCACACATTATGTAATAATAATTACTTAATTTTTTTAAGATCATAAATACTTATATAGGATACACGTGTAAAGCGGGTATCCTAAGACTAGTTTTATATTAAAAGTACGAAGGCCCTTAGCAAAATGGTGTTCGCCTTTTTTACTCATTAATAATAAATTTTACATTGGATAAATTAGTAATTTAATTATAAGTTTAAAATCAATTAAATTATTAATTGTTAATTATTAATTTTTTCCTTATTTAAACTATGTAGAAAATCTAAATATTTTTGGAATTCAAAATCAACTATGATTTTCTTTACATAATTTATTTCTTTATTTGAATTATGTAATATAATTTTTATTCCTTTCATACTGTTTGACTTGATAGTATAAGACTTGCTAATTTGTAGTACTTTGCCAACGATATGTGATTGCTCCTTAGTACGTGAGTTCTTTATACTTTTTCCGATCGTTATATAGACTATTATTGTTATCTTATGGAGTTTTTCTTGTTTTAGTTTGTTTTTGCTTTTGTTTTAAATGCTTTTATATGAGTTTTGGAAGAATTATTTTCCATTAATGTCTTTTTCTTTTCTTGTTGACCATCTAATTCAATTTTTTTAGGAGTAAAAAAAATATTGATTTTGGATTAAAAGATGTTACACATATAAAGACTAATGTAGTTCAATTTGAATTTCTGTGACTAATCAGCAGGTTTTCTTTTTTAGTCAGAAGCTTCTAAAATCTTTGAGGGTACCTTCTTTCCTGTTCTTACTTTACATTTAATTTAATTTCCGTTTAGTAATAAAGAGTATGCCTTTTGAGATTTCGGGTTAAAAGAGAATTTCTCACGTTTGACAAAAAAAAACCCAAACACCATAATTGCTTCTTATTTCCAAAACTCTAAAAGATCAATGATTAAATTTCTTGATATATATTATTGGGACGACTCAAAGGATCATTATCTGTTTTTAATTAAATTTTATACTTTTGAGGCCTTGAGAACCTTATTTAAAGTTGCTTTGATTTGTGTGTGCAGTCCGGGTGCATAGCCGGAAAGCTTAAATATGAAATTCTGTGAAAATGCTAAATTTTAATGTAAAAATGAATAAATTTGACTTCGACCAGTATTTTAGGTAAACAAACCCGAACCCGCGATTCGACAGTCTTGAAGGGTCCATAGGAAAATATGGGACTTAGGCACATATCTGGAACCGAATTCCTAGGTCCCAAGCCCGAAAAATAAAAAAATTATTTTCTGAAATTGTTTAAGGAAATTTGAAAAGAAAACTGATTAGAAAGCGATGTCATCGGGTCCGTATTTTGGTTCCTTCACCCGATACATACGTTATATATGACGTGAGTCATTCCTGTAAAATTTGGTTAAAAACAGTCGTTTGACGTGATACAGACCTTAATTGGAAAATTTGATGTTTAAAGGTGTTTTTAGAAATTTCAGTGATCTTGAGGTTTAATTCGATGTTTGTGATGTTATTTTGGTGATTTGATTACAGGAATATGTTCGTAGAATATTTTTGAAGTTGCGTGTATATTTGGGTTGAAGCTTCAAGAGCTCGAGTCAGTCTCGGGTAGGTTCCAGGATGCCTTATGCTTAGAAATCAGATGTTCCAGGTTCAAGAAGTTGCAGGCCTCTGAACTTGCCTGTGCGGTCCGTGAGAAATCGCGTGAGACCGCAGAGGGGCCAGCGCGGCCGCGATCTCCTTTGTGCAGTGCGTGGTGGAGGCTGTGCAGCCGTAGTCACCTTTATACGGTCCGCACAGGGTGAAGAACTGCAGGTCTTCAGGTAAGCATGTGCGGTCGCAGTCCATTTATTGCGGTACGCACAGGGATCAGCCAGATATATAAATTGACGGGATTTTTAGTTATTTTTCATTTTTCAAAACCCTAAAAACATAAAAGGCAATTTTTCAAGCAACCTTTCTTCTCCAAATCAATTATAAGTTGTTTTTAACTAGTTTTGTTCAATCCTTAACATCTTTTAACATGATTTCAACTTAAAATCAAAAAATTTCATGGGGAAAATTAGGTGTTTTGGGTAGAACCTAGGTTTTTTGAAAATTAGGGATTTGGACCTCAATTTGAAGTCCAATTTAAAACAAATTGCATATTTGAGTTCGTGAGGGAATGGGTAATCTAGTTTTGGTTCAAACCTCGGATTTTGACCATGTGAGCCCAGGGGTGATTTTTGAATTTTTGGATAAAACTTTGGAAAACTCATTTTCATGCATTGGAGTTTATTCATTTAGCATTTATTGATGTAAATAAGTGATTTTTTATTAGATACGAATAAATTGGCGATGGTATCAAGGGGCAAAGCTATAATTGAGACTTGAGTAGTGTTCAAGGCATTGAGGTATGTGTTTGGTCTAACCTTAGCTTGAGGTATTAGGAGTTAAGTCCTTGCTATGTAATAATTGTTGAGTACGACGTATGAGCATAGTGGTGAGTATCTATACGTTGGTGTCTAGCATGACTGTGAGTCTTTATATTAAGGATATCACGATTTCATTATTTCTTTCATGCCTTGGTGATGATTTCTATATGTTGTGGAAAGCCGGTGAAAGAAATTGTGACCTTTGAAGATCGAAGAGCATTGGCTCGAGGATATTACAAATTTTTGAAAGTATATGAGATGACTGAACCCTTTAGATCATTGGCTCAAGTGGTAATACATGGGGTCGGTTAGGCTAGACACTTACCAATACATGGGGTCGGTTGTGCTGATACTATACTCGGTGCTCTTTTGCATAAATTCAGGTACCGGACAATAGCATTAGTTGGAAGGCTTCCTTCAGTCCACTCGGAGAGCCAAGGTAGATCTGCAGGCGTCCGCAGGTCCTGACGTCTCCCTCTATCTCTATTTCCTATTTCATTTTCCTTATTCAGAAACAGTGTACTCTTATTTTTTCAGACCTTGTATGTAGTAAATCTTAGACAGTCTATGACATCGTGACACCATATTTTGGGTGGTTGAGACTTAAGTAATTGTAATATTCGCAGATTTCAAGTGTTTAGTGGTTATCTTCTGCTTAATTTCTAAACTTCCGTAGTTCTCATATTATCGCATTTATATTTGTTAAAAGAAGTAATTAGATAATGAGATATGTGGTTAACGTTTGGCTTGCCTAACTCTCACTAGTAGGCGCC
Source organism: Nicotiana benthamiana (assembly GCA_034376525.1). Lineage (NCBI taxonomy): Eukaryota > Viridiplantae > Streptophyta > Magnoliopsida > Solanales > Solanaceae > Nicotiana > Nicotiana benthamiana. Next base: position 9,381,276 of record CM067326.1, read on the forward strand.
ATCATGACCCCGATGATGAAAAATTTGGATCATAATAATTATTCAGCGTATCATTAAATAATAGTGGTAAAAATATATTTATATTATTTATTTTTAGTACAATTTTCTTAAAGATTCTCATAAAGTCCTCAAAATCACAATAAAGCATTTGCACAATTTAATGGGACATGATTACTTCCTTTATTGAGCTATAGCTGGATAGGCTCAACATTCATTATTTTTAGAAATTTATAATTTTTTTATACTTTTATAACTCAAACACATTATTTGATACTCCCTATGGTCCACTATAATTAATTTTTGGTTTTCTTAGAGGTCCACAACATATAATTTTTTCAGGCACCAAGAAAGAATTAAGTTTTTTTCTTGAAAAAATTGCCCTTGTGGTATTTGTTGTATTTGAACTAATTAGGATTAATATGGTCAATTTTATTGTTAATTAATGTTCAAAGGTGAATTTCTTAGTATCAAAAAATTTAAAAAAATTAATTAAAGTGGACTAAAGGGAGTAATATCTATGTGATTTTCTAAACTTATGTATTTATCAAAAGTGTGTATCCTAACCTTAGCGAAATGTTATCTGCTTTTTTTACCCTTTAAAATAAAGTTTATACTCGACAATATCATCATTTAAATTTTTTCATAATATTTAGGAGTTTTAATCAACTAAAACTTTGAAGTACTATATAAGAAGTCCCAATAGGTAGGATATTAAAATTAATTAAATCTTTATCTTATATAAATTAAAATATTCACTTATTCTTTTATTTACCTAGACATATAAATTACGAACATACTTATATGACTTTGATAACCATTTCAGAGTTCCAATTGGGTCTACACTTCTTTTCTAATATTTAAATTGTATATATGTGTCACGGTTCAAAATCTACTAAAAGTTGTAGTGGCCTCGGACATCGCTGTCAGGCAAGCTAACTAAAAAACTTAATTAAATTCCTGTTTTAATAATTTTGAAAACACTTCCTTTTTATGATTAAAACAATACTTAGTATATTTCTCCGAATGAATAATGAAGTATTTAAACAGCTTTTAAAATTTCAAAATAAACTCAAAAACATCCCAGAACCTGGTGTCATAAGTACATGAGCATTTTTTAAGAATAAAATTAAAAAAAAATAAATAAAGTACAACTGCTGTCCAGAATACAATTGGACAGAAAAGTAAGTAGGACCTTGAGAGATACTATACTAGTTGTGGGCCGCCTCAAGGAAATGTAGCTCACCTAGTTTCCATGTCAACCGCGACGCTATGCTAATAAGTCTCTAGCCATGTATAAACATGTGCAACAAAAATGTACAGAAGTGTAATATGAGTACGAAAACAACGTGTACTCAATGAGTATCCCGTCTAATCTCGAAGAAGTAGAAACGAGATGATCATCGACACTTATTAGTGATCCAATAGTGATGTCAATAATACATTAAGTCATAGATTTCTATAAGCATGATTTTTAATCTAATAGAAAGAAACGAGTAAACAATTAATTCGTTTATAGGAAATTTCCAAAAAATTTCTTTCCATTATTCATCCAAACACTTTCAAGCCATGAAGATGCAATAATAACTTTAATAAGTTCAAGGCAACAATACCAGCATGCGCAAATAACCATCGTGGCATGTACGGCTCAATCTAACATAAAAGTAAATTGTGCACTACCGAGGATCGAACGGTTCGAACTATAGATGCACCAATTATCCCGCTCGCGAATCATCCGTGTGACGCAGTCAAATAGAAATAAACAAATATCCCGCTAGAGAATCATACACACACACACACACATACATATATATATATATATATATATATATATATATATATATATATATATATATATATATATATATATATATATATATATATATATATATATAGACACACAGAGTCAAACAACCAATTAAGAGTTTATAGGAAAATGTTCATTTCAATAAAAGCCAATTTTCCTTTAATGATTTAAGAAAAATAAAGTTTAACCCTTTTGAAATTTCATTCGCTGATTCGATGTGATTTAAGCAATTCAAGTTGTCAATAAGTTTACAAATATTCCAAGTATAACATGCTTTTGAGTCCTAGACTACCCAGTCTTAAACATAATAGTAGCTACACACGGACTCTCGTTACCTCAAGCATACGTAGCCCCCACAAATAGGAGCACATAACCAATTAATTCATTTATGGGGACATTTTCCTCTTACAAGGTTAGAAAGGAGACTCACCTCGATACGAAGCCTATATTCCGATGCAAGAACGCGCTCAAACCTCCACATTCGGAGCCGAACACTCCAAAAATATTCAAATAGGTTAAGAACTAGTCAATATATGCGCAAAAGTTCATAGTTTAATTATTAACCCAATTTTCCGACTTTAAATGCAAGGTTCCTAAAATTCATTCCCGTGCCCATGCGTCCGAATTTCAGAAATTTTTGAAGGAAATTGTTACCATAACCTAAGGATCAAGAATATATGATTTTTACTTCAATACCTAACAATTTTCGTGGTTAAATCTCGTTTTTACCAAATTCTAGGTTTTTCATCTAAACCCCTCGGTTTTCCTTAATTTTCACATGTTAATCTACCCATAATCCATATATTTAACTCATGTTGTATAGAAAATACTTACCTCAAAGTGCTAGGTGAAGACCCTCTCCCAAAAGCTCCAAAAATCGCCTAAGAGGATGAAGAAAATGAGCTAAATGGTCTAAATCTCGAAATTAATAGCTAGACACATGCCTCTGATGTCACATTTGTGACACCAGGTTCGAAAATGCGACAAAAACCTCGCAAATGCGAAGGCTGCTCCCTTCCTGCCATCGTCGCATTTGCGACAAAGAGATCACAAATGCGGCCCATGACTGATTTGGCCCATTTCGCAAATGCGATAAGGGTTTCGCAAATGCGAACCTTTCAGGCCCCGCAAAAGCGACCCCAATTGTCGCAAATACGAAGAATCCCCTAGTTGCCCATGTTCACAAATGTGAACGGCACCTCGCAATTGCGATGATCGCATTTGCGACCAAGGCATTGCAATTGCGATCATACCAGCACCAACAGTCCCATTTCTTAGCAAATCACTCCGAAGCTATCCTGAATCACACCCGAGCCCCCGTGGCTCCAAACCAAATACAAACACAAGTCTAAAAACATAATATGAACTTGCTCGAGACCTCAAATCACATCAAACAATACTAAAATCATGAATTGACCCACAATTCAAGCTTAATGAACTTTAGAATTTCGAACTTGTATTTTCGATATTTAAACCGATCAAAACACGTCCGATTGACTCCAAATTTTGCAAACATGTCATAGTTGACATTACAGACCTACCCCACTTTCGGAATCGAATTCCGACCATAATATCAAAAAGTTCACTACCGGTCAAACTACTCAAAAACCTTCAAATTTCTAACTTTAGCCAAATGACCAAAATGACCTACCAATTCACTTCCCATCGCGCTCCCAACTGCAGAATCGCCATACGGAGCTACTCTCGGACTCGGAATCCCAAACGGACATCGATAACACAGAAATGCACTTCAAGTCAAACTCATGAAATTTCTTCCAAAAAGCTAACTTCCACGTAATCCTAAACCTGAACCGGGCATACGCTCACGTCCGAAATCATTATACGAACTTGCTGGAACCTTCAGATCCCGATTCCGAGGTTGTTTACTCAAAAATCCAATCCTAGCTAATTCTTTCAGTTTTAAGCTTCCGAAATGAGAATTCTATTTCTAAATCAACTTTGGACTCCTCGAAAACACCGGCCAGGTTGCGGGTTAATAATAATTGCGCATGTAACCATCTCATAGATGCATCTTATGTGGTATACATGGCAGGTGAATGGGCACATATTCACCTTTGATATTTTCAGAATTTATGGGATTCAATCCCAACTTTAGTTGGTCTCTTAATTAATGAGAACAAGCAATATAAGAGAATTCGTAAATGTGTTTGATTTGCTATTTATCTGCAAATGGATAATCTTTTACACCTCTTTTTTCACAAATAGAGGCACGTGGATCAAGATGAGATAATGATGGATTTTTTCGCAAAATTTTCCATTTGGTTTCACCAACTTCTCCCCCTAATTTTGGAAAAAGTGTCTCATCGAATCGACAGTATGCAAATCATACAGTGAACAAATCCCATGTCAATGTTTCGAGGTAGCGAATAATGGATGGCGATTCAAACCCAAAATATATTCCTAACCTTCTTTGCAGATCCATTTTGGTGCGATATGGTAGTGCTACAGGCACATATACTGCGCATGCAAAAATTCTTAAATGGGATATATTAGGTTCATGACCAAAAACTAATTGCAACCGGGAATATTTATGATAATTTATCGGTCTGAGACGAACTAACATTGCTGCATGCAAAATGGCATGGCCCCAAACAGAATTGGGCAGCCTCGTTTTCATGAGTAGCGGTCTTGCTATCAATTGCAGATGTTTAATTAAAGACTCATCAAGACCATTTTGAGTGTGAACATGAGCTACATGATGTTCCACTTTTATCCCAATTGATAAGCAATAATCATTAAATGCTTGGGATGAAAACTCAGCATCATTATCTAGTCTAATAGACTTAATTGGATTATTAGTAAATTGTGCCCGTAATTGAATTATTTGTGCCATTAATTTTGCAAACGCAAGGTTGCGAGATGACAATAGGCACACATGAGACCATCTAGAAGATGCGTCTACTAAGAACATAAAATATCTAAATGACCCACTAGGTGGGTGAATAGGTCCACAAATGTCTCCTTGTATACGTTCCAAAAAGGCAGGTGACTCAATTCCAACCTTTGTTGGTGATGGTCTAATAATTAACTTGTTTTGATAACAAGAAGTGCAAGAAAATTCATTATTTAAAAGAATCCTTAAATTCTTTAATGGATTCCCATTTGAGTTTTCTATAATCCGTCTCATCATAATTGATCCAGGATGACCCAATCGGTCATGCCAAAGTACGACAGTATTGGAATCAGTAACCTTTTGGTTTACGGTAGAATGTGCCTCAATTGCACTAATTCTTGTCCAATACAGGCCACACGATAAAGATGAGAACTTCTCAATAACTCTTTTTTGGCCAGAGATATTCTTTGTAATGATGAGATATTCAATATTATTCTCATCTATTGTCTCAATATGATATCCATTTTGACGGATATCTTTAAAACTCAACAAGTCCCTGTTGGACTTGGAGGAGAATATTGCATTCTCTATGATAAATATTGTTCCCTTAGGCAGAGTTATAGTAGCTCTTCCAGAGCCTTCAATTAATTTACTACTACCAGAAATTGTAGTAACATCTGCCTTACACATACTTAAATTAGAGAAATATTTCTTCTCTTTGAATATTGTATGTGTCGTACATGAATCAACTAAACAAATATTTTTACAATTGAGCTTTGACCCAAGTTTGTTTTGTGAGGTATTCATATTTGCTTCTAATTGTTTGACATACAAAAGAAATATATGAATAAATATTAGTGTTTTCAGTGGGAAAAGGAGAGGAGAATAATAGAGTTAAATCAATAATTCAATAATGATCTTTTAATGCAATTTTGAGAAACCATGATTAAAACAATTACATAGTCTAAAGTTGAATTGTAGTACGACTTATTTCCCAGAAAGTTAGCATGTGCAACTGTTGTATGCTTCTATTACCATATATTTAGCATTAGCTTTGTTGAATAAAAGAAACCTCAAAAAAAGAGTTTATATGAACCTCATATATAAATATGTAATTCAAGCATAAACTCTCCAGACTGTAAAGAAACTATATTATTATTTAAACTTAACAAAATAATACTGATAGAGCATTATATTTTGTGATCTCCCTAGGGAAGAAGTTGAAAGTGTCATTTGTTTAGTTTTTTTCACCGAAAGTCCCTTCTCAAGCAATCAATTAAATGAAGATTGTATTCTTGTGGGAGTAACAACTAATCTGACACAGTCAATATATTGTATTCCACATATGTATTTGTTGATAAATGATGAACTTGTATTTAATTTGAGTACGCATAATTTAAAAGAACCTGACATAGTGAATGTGCATAATGAAGAAAAGGAACTGCAAGCCTTGAAATAGAATTTCATCATTAAGCATTATCGTGAATTTTATATACTCAATTTGGGAGGGAAGGAAAAGAGAAGAAGCAAAATGCAAGCAAGCAGTCCAATCCAAAGTTCTCACACATGTCACTTACAATCCCTTGACCTATGCTTCACAGTTATATTTAGCGGTAACATTATCCTTACAATTTTAATTAAATACGTGAAAATAACGTGCGCAACTGTTGAAAGACCCGTCACACAAAGACTAAGAATTATATCTTGGCTTAAGAGAATTATCATGCGAGTCTTACTATGACCACAATTCAATATACACAAGCTGGTGTGTAATTACACAAATTTGGTAATTTCCTTTATCATTCCTAAGACTCATATTCAGAGAATAAGCTGATATATATACATCGCTAATTTGCAATAAAAGTCTTGATATGCAGACTTAAAAAATTGGCAACAATTTGCACATATGTAGAGGCTTCAATTTGCAAATATATGACCGTCCCACCAAAAGATACAAAGTTCAGTGGTACTACAACTAAAAATCAGACAAAAATCAAGAATAGTGTATACGGAGATAATTGACTACCAATCAAACACGAAAAAAAAACTACAATTTCCAAACAAAGGAGCAAGAAGAGGAAGTCGACCTTAAAGACTAAAGTCAAGTAATAACCAGTAGTTCAATACAGAGATACAGTGAGAAAACAAAATGTGAGAGATAAACAATTAATAAAATCAGAAAGAGGATTACCTCTGACGAATAGGAGAAAGAAACGAAGCAGAAACAAAATTAAAAAATACTGAAGAGGAAAAGAAGAACTTTACCGTTGTGATGGGAAGAGAGAATAGGAAAAGCAAGGCGTTGGAGATTTACTTCCAAAGGAAAAAGTGGACGAGAAATTGTGCTGATAACGTGTTATAAAACAATAAAAGAAGAAGAGTAATATTGCAGCGAAAGAGAGAGAAAATTCTTATTGAATTTAGGGGTTGATTTACAATGGGGTAAGATCCCTCTATTAGAGGAAAAATGACTTAGTCTCAAAATAAAACTATCTACGACATAGACATTCATTCCAAATACAATTCTATTGCTAACATTATATAAATTATTATGTACTTATTGAATCATATGCCGTTTTCCTATTTCATGTTCACATAGATTGGACATTTCTTGAAATTTCCTGAACGCCAAGTGTCGCAGCTAAGGCTGTAAAATTGGCGGTTCCGAACCGGAATCGGACCGGAACCGCGGCCCTGCCGGTTCCGGCGGTCCGATTTCGGCGGTTCTCGAAAATCGTGGCGGGGCGGTTCTACCCGTTGGAACCGCCAGAACCAGAACCGACCGGTTCTGGCGGTTCCAAACGGTTCCTTCGGTTCTCTAACGGGCATTTTTCAAAAAAAAAAATTTAGAAAAATAATTTCCAAACGGCTCTTTGCAAAAGTAACCGTTTGGAAGTTTAAAAAATAGCCATTTGGCCCCAAACTTTAATTTAACCCCAAACTTTATATAGTTACACTATTTCCCATTTCTCAACTATAAATACCCCCTCATTCTTTCATTTTTATTCACCAATTTCATCAATATCTCTCAATCTCTCTCAAGATCTCTTTCAATCTTTCTAGTGCAAGTGCTTAATTTATTGTTGCAAATTCGTGAAACATTGTGAAGTTGTTGAATTGAAGTTTTCAAGTGTTCAATTTCAACGATTTTCAATTTTTAAGAAGTTGTTCGTCAATTCGGTAAACTCGTTTCAACTCTTACGTGCCAATAGTATTTTTTTGTGTTGTTAGTTTGCTTAATTATAATTATTATAGCATTTTCGTTGAAAAATATGTTCGGTAAAGGAAAAGCTAAAACCGGTGAAAGTAGTGGCTAAAATACTACCCCTCCCCCGACTCTCCGACCTAGAAAAGATAAGCAAGTTCAAAGTAGTAGCCAACCTATAAATCCTAATGAACCCTTCGGAGTCCTTGATAGTGATCATCCTTGTTTTCAATTTAGCGATATTGATTTTCTACATGATGTAGCAGTTGGTGATAGAATAGACGATGATATTATGAATGCTCTTTATCCTAATGCACCTATCTTAGAGGGAAATGAGGATGATGAAACCCAAGCTCCAGTAGATTTAGATGATACACCTACTAGTCCTGCTCATAACTTAGGTGATGAACCGGCACACCCACCCGTACAAACTCCCACTTTTAGTAGACAACCTCCTAAGCGTACAGAACCATCATTAGTTTGGGAATTTTTTATTCAACTAAGCGAACAAAATAAGGCTAAGTGTAAATCTTGTGGGAAATTACTTGTTCATAGGTATACTGGAGATCGTAGCGGCACGGGTAGTTTAGTTAAGCATATAAGATTACACCCTAGCGATAAGGCTAGATATTTGCAATTGAAAGCGCAACAAGAGGGGAGGACAAGTGCTGATTCTAAAGTTAACCCAAGTACTGGTTCAATCTAGTTCAACCAGGAATAAACACAGTCACCGGAGGTATATTATATTACGATCCAAATAAGGATCGTGAAGAATTAGCGAAAATGATTACTGTTATGTTTTTGCCTTATTCTTTTGCTTCTAATCCTGCATGGATTCATTATATTAGAAGAGTATTTAATCCTACGTATAAAGGTTAGCCTCGCGCAATAGTTAAGGCCGATATTTATAAATACAAGCATGAATATGAACAATACTTGCGCTATTTATTTACCCATATAACTAATCGTATGTCTATTACAACTGATATTGGTAGAAGTAATAATGATTGTGATTATCTAACCGTAACCAGTCATTGGATAGACGAAGGCTGGACAATGCAAAAACACAATATTGCATATAGGATAATTAATTCACGGCACACGGGTAGGTTTATTGCTAACACTGTTTCATATGTATGTAGATATTTTTGTTTTAGTGATAAAATAATGTCAATTTTTATGGATAACGCTTCTAGCAACACTAGTGCAATAGGTATGCTAACTAGAACACTTAATCCTGCTTTTACTAATATTTTTCATGTTAGATGTATATGTCATATTTATCATTTAATTGTTGGTGATGGTATGAGAATATTAAACTTAGAAATTGAAAAGGTTAAAATGGCTCTTAATTGGCTATTTTATTCAAACCGTAGAAGTAGACTTAGAGAATATTTTAAAAAGTGTGACGAATATGGCCTTAGAGAAAGAAAGGTTTCTAAACCTTGCCCAACTAGGTGTAATTACATGTACGAAAGTTTAGTAGTAGCGTACGAATATAAAAACCCAATTAACGCTACGTATAATTCTCGGAATTGTGGTGAGGAAGATAATGACATGCTAACTACACAAGATTGGACTAACGTTAAAATTTTTTTAGATTTTTTAGAACATTTTCATGTGGCTACAAATGCTTTATCTGGCCAATATTAACCAACTATTTCTAACTGTTTAGTTTATATTGCCGCACTTGCTAATTTGTTTGTTGGTTTTAGCGAGGGAGGGGACATTTATAAAATTGCAATAACTAAAATGAAAAAGAAGTTTAAAAAATATTTTTTTTCCAATCCCTCCTATATTTGGAGTGTCTACTATGTTAAATCCACTATGAAATTAGGAGGTCCTCACTTTTGGTATTCTATTATTTATCAATCTTTAGATCTTTCAGAAGTAGAAATTGCTACACTAGCTGATGCGAAAGCATCAATTAAAGTTAATGTTCAAACTGTTTATAATGTTTATAAACAGGCGTTAGAGCATGCTAGGCCTAATATTCCAACCCCTACTTCGTCTACATCACAGTCGTCTAAAAGAGCTGCTGGCTTAACAGCTCTTAAATCGTGGACGGAGTTCAGGGGTACTCAAGGGGATAATTTAGATGAAATTTCCCATCTAAATGAGCTTCAAGTTTATTTGTCGCAGGGACTAGAGAATGAGAATCCCGACGGCTCTTTCGACCTCTTGGATTGGTGGAAGACAAGGGAAAAGCATTTTTCCGTTTTTGCAAGGATGGCTCGGGATGTTCTGTCGATTCAAGCCTCAACTGTTGCATCAGAGAGCGCTTTTAGTCAAGCAAGACTACAAATAGGTGATCACAGAGCGTCGATGCAGGACAGCTTGGAAAAATCAGTGCTTTTTCGAGATTGGATCCGCGCAAAAAAAAGGAATTTTGGCCTAGCTGAATCACAACCAAAAATAGATGAGTACTATGAAAAAATGATAGCAGAACTTGCTCAGGAAACAACTTCACCCGGAAGTGGTGATGAACAAGCTTCATTTCCACCACCGCCAACACAACCACCTCCAAACCTTGAAGGTTTTATGAGATTTGTTAGAAATAATGCATAAATTATTATGTAACTTGTACATTGACACGTCTTCTTTTAGTTTTTTTCCTTTTAATGGTGGTATTAGTACCATGTTGTGCTCATTCTATTAGGGGAAGGAAGACTAAGAAAGATATGCCATTTTCATCAATAATATGCTTTTTATCATATCCTTGAATATCATTTTGTCTCAATATTACTTTGTCTTTACTTCTATATCAATCTTGAATATTGATATAACATACAATATATAACATACAACACAATATACTAATGACAACATTCTTTTATCAATATATACTACTTATATACAATTTATACTAATTACTAACTACAACACAATATACACTACTTATATACAATATATACTACTTAAATACAATATATACTACTTATATACAAAATATACACTACTTATACACATTATATACTAATTACCAAACACAATATATACTATACTAATCACATAGTACACCATATAAAGTATATTCTACAATATACTAATGACTACTATACAAGATATTGATTTAAAAAAAAAAAAAATTCTGAACCGCCGGAACCGGAACCGCCAGAACCGGATGGTACCCGAAAACGGTCCCGGGCCGGTTTCACCTCCGGAACCGCCAGAACCGGAACTGCCAGAACCGTCAGAACCGCCAGAACCGCCAAAATCGAAACCGCCAGAACCGGAACCGCCAGAATGGGAACCGCCAGAACCAGAACCGCAAATCCAAATAGACCTAGAACCAAAACCGGATACAACGGGCTTATATTTGCGTGAAAGACGGACAATAGGGAACGACCTCAGTGTCCGGCGAAAAATACAATCACAAAATTCTTTCAAATTCTTCAACCCGTCGTCCTCAATTCGACAATTCCCACAATCCTAACCTTTAAAAAAGAAACCCTAGCTTTAATCTAGGGTTAGGGTTTTCAGGAATTCTATTCAGTTGAAGCAATAATTAAGATGACGAGGATGGCGAGGAGTTGCATGCAGTCATTGCTGAAGGTGGTAAATTCGGCGATTGGAATGGTTGGGATCGCGATGATATTGTACGCCCTTTGGATGTTTAGGGATTGGCATAAGCAGATGGGTCCCACTCCTCCCCCTTTCTTTGGCCCTGATGCCCCTGCTCCATGGTAAATCTTCTTTCACCTTTTTAATTCGTGCGAAAATTCACATGAAAGTTACGTGATGGTGGGGCGATCTTTTGTTTCTCTTTTTTAAACCAAAGTTAGGACCTTTTTTAGTATTGGAGTTCCTTTTTACTGCCTCACTTTTGGTCTAACTTTTTTATTTATGTGTTTTCTGCTTATTGGAAGCTGTGGTATAAAAGGAGGATATTTTATTGTCATTATTGCTATATTGAAGTTTATTTCGGGAATTAACTATACCTCAGTTTCAAATGGTTGGTTATCTCTGTGAATCCTCTGTATCCCAGTATTCATAGAAGGGTCCATTACAGTAGAGGCCTCTTTTTTTTTTTTTTTTTTCAAAACAGAACCATGTTTTTTTTTAAGTAGTAAGCAGGATATCATGTTTTTTTATTTGGGCCACATGACTAGCTCGCACGACTCTACTGTTCTACCAAGTACCTGCATCCTCCCACTAGTATAGGAACTGGTAGGCCACACCGTTAAGTTATACTATCTTAGGATTGTCCAGGACCAAGTATGTTTTTATTTTTCAATCAAAATCAGCAAAGTTGTTGGTTTTTTTTTTGGGGGGGGGGGGGGGGTGGGTATGGTCCTCTACCTGTGTATTGGTCACAAAAGATGAAAGGAGGACGGTTTTGTGCCATACCTCCCATAGAATTGATGAATGATAAAAGTCACAGATGTAAAATAAACTTCAAAGCTGAAAGGAGGAGGACTCCTCCTTTACATGATCATCTGTGTAAGCTCTCAAAAAATAGCTAGGTAGTCTAAGTGCTATATACATAAAGGGCTAACTATACTTTTGAATCATGTTCTTACCTTTAAACAATTGCTATGGGGAATCCATTATTATGCATCATGAATGGACTGCTTGAGGGAGGAACTTATAAAAAGAAATGGATTGCTTGGTGGAAGTAAAAAGTAGAAACCAACTGTAAGAATGCACGGGAAAAAATATTATTATTGATTAACAATGATACAATGAGTCCTATATATATATAATTAACATATCATACTCCTAATACATATGAGATTAAGCTTATTTAAATCATATGTACCAAGCTTGTTACATATGCAGTTAATACGAGGACTAGTGAGGGACTTGGTGAAAATATCTGCAAGCTGATCATTCGACTTCACAAACTTTGTAGTAATATCTCCCAAGAGTATCTTTTCTCTGACAAAGTAACACTCAATCTCAATGTGTTTAGTTCTCTCCTAGAACACTGGATTTGACGCAATATGAAGAGCAGCTTGATTATTACACACAAACCCCATCTGACTAATCTCACCGAATTCAACTCCTTAAGCAACTGTTTGATTCAAATTCGCTCACTCGCCATAGCCATCGCTCGATATTCTGCTTCTGCACTAGACCGAGCAACTACAATTCCAGGATACCAAATTTCCTCCTACTAAGACACAATAATCAACATCTGAGTATCAAACGATCTGCTTATGGCCTCGATTCTCAAACAATAAACCTTTGCCTGCAGCTGATTTTATATACCGAAGAATGCGAACAACTGCATCCCAATGACTATCATACGGAGAATCCATAAACTGACTCACAACACTCACAGAAAAGGAAATGTCAGGTCTTGTCACTGTAAGATAATAATTACCAACCAATCGTCTATATCTTGCAGGATCGCTAAGAGGCTCCCCTATCCTAGTAGAAGTTTAGAATTCGGATCCATCGGAGTGTCAACAGGTTTACAATCTGTCATTCCTGTCTCCTCAAGAATATCTAAGGCATACTTTCGTTGTGAGATCACAACACTTGAGCTAGACTGAGCGACCTCAATACCTAGAAAATACTTTAGTTTGCCCATATCCTTAGTCTGAAAGTGTTGAACGAGATGTTGCTTCAATTTAGTAATACCATCCTTGTCATTGCCGGTAATAACAATGTCATCAACATAGACCACCAGATAAATACAGAGACTCGAAACAGAATGCCGATAGAATACAGAGTGATTAGCTTCACTCCGAATCATGCCAAATTCCTGGATAAGTGTGCTGAACTTACCAAACCAGGCCCGAGGAGACTGCTTTAGACCATAAAGTGACCAAGACAAGCGACATACAAGGCCACGAGACTCCCCTTGAGAAAAAACCCAGGTGGTTACTCCATATAAACTTCATCCTCAAGATCACCGTGTAAAAACGCATTCTTAATGTCCAGTTGACGGAGGGGCCAATGGCGAACAACAACCATGGATAGGAAAAAGGAGGACTGATGCTATCTTAGCCACGGAAGAGAAGGTATCACTGTAATCGAGCCCAAAGATGTGAGTATATCCCTTGGCAACAAGACGAGCCTTAAGACGATTAACCTTAGCATTCAGACCAACCTTGACTGCATATATCCAACTACAACCGACAGTAGATTTACTTGAAGGAAAAGGGACGAGCTCCCAAGTAGCACTCATATGTAAAGCAGACATTTCGTCAATCATAGCTGTCGACACCCTGGATGAGACAATGCTTCACCTGTAGACTTATGGATGGAAGTAGATGACAAAGAAGATAGAAAAGCATAATAGGGTGATGACAAACGATGATAACTCAAACTGATATAATGCGAATTAAGATTAGGGGTGGTCAGTATACCTTTCCGTAGTGCAATCGGTGTATTAGGAAGAGACAATTCCGCAATAGGAGCAGGGTCAGGTGCAGGACGTGAATCAGCTGGGCTTGATGCTGGGTGCAGACGATGATGATATGTCTAGAGTGGTGTTCCTGTGGCAGGGAGTCTACGTTTGAGTCATACTAGACTCCCAACGGTTGGAATGGATAAGACTTCTGTAGCGGAAGGTAAATGAGGAGCTATAGTAGACTCGGGTAAGACTTTTGTGGCGGAAGGTGAAAGAGGAGCTATGGTAGACTCAAGGTCGGTATATGTAAGACCTCAGATATATCAAGGTGGTCAGAATGGTTAGAAGATGTAAAAAAAGGTTTAGACACAAAAAATGTGACGTCAGAGGACACAAAATACCTACGAAGACCAGGTGAAGAACAACGATATCCTTTCTGAACACGAGAATAACCAAGGAAGACACACTTGAGAGCACGATGAGCTAACTTATCTTTTCCTGGGGCTAAGTTATGAACGAAATAAGTTGCCCCAAAAACATGAGGGGGAACAAAGTATAAGGGTGATTGGGGAGACAATACTGCATACGGTATCTGATTTTGGATAGGAGAGTAAGGCATCCGATTAACTAAATAACAAGCTGTGAGAACTGCATCACCCCAAAAACGCAACGGAACATGAGATTCAATGAGAAGTGTGCGAGCAGTCTCAATGTTGTGCCTATTGTTTCTCTCTGCAACCCCATTTTGCTGAGGGGTATAAGGACAAGAGGTCTGATGAATAATTCCTTGAGAAGTCATAAACTGCTGAAATTGAGAGGATAAATATTTTAAGGCATTATCACTGTAAAAAGTGTGAATAGAAACACCAAATTGATTTTTAATTTCAGCACAAAAATTCTGGAATATAGAAAACAACTTAGAACGATCTTTCATTAAGAAAATCCAAGTACATCTTGAACTGACTCTACTAAGACCCCATATATCAGAATGAACTAAAGAAAAAACAGACTCCGCATGACTCTCAATTCTACGAGGAAAGGAGGCTCGTGTATGTTTCCGAGCTGATGACTCACACTCTAATATAGATAAACTAGACAAACTAGGCACATCTTTTTAAGCTTGGATGTCCTAAACGTTTGTTAATTAGGTCCGGAGGATCTGTAACTAGACATGCCTAGGAGGAATTGAGTAAGTTAAGGTAGTAAAGGCCTTCTGATTCAAGTCCTGTTCCAATTGTCTGCCTTGTACTGCGGTCCTGCATAATAAATGAATCATCAATAAAATATATACCACAATGGAGGGCACGAGTCAAACGGCTAACAAATGCAAGATTAAACGGATAGCCAAGGATATAGAGAACGGAATCTAGAGTGACAGAGGGTAGGGGATTCGCTTGTCCAACTCCTTTTGCTTTGGTTTGAGACTCATTAGCTAAAGTAACAGTGGGAAGAGACTATGAATACGCAATATTTGACAAAAGTGATTATTACCAGAGATATGATCAGAAGTGGCTGAGTCTACAACCCATTGTCCGAGGATACTAGACTGGGAAACACAAGCAAAAGAATTACCAGCAACAAAAGTATCAGTCTGAGCAACAGAGGCTATTTGTGGAGATGTCTACTTACGTGCTCGATACTGAAGGAACTCATTATACTCCCCTTCAGATAAAGAAAATCCCTGGTTACCTTTAGTCTCAGTCTGAGCAACATAAGCATTTTTGGGTGGGCGACCATGTAAAGAAAAGCACATGTCATGAGTGTGTCCAAGTTTAAGAGCACTTGGGTCTAGATCTTCCAAAACGACCTCCTCTTCGTCTATTTTCCATAGTATGAGATGCTCGATTGTCCACTGACTGGGATGCGAGGACAGATGCGTCAAGTGTCTGTGATGAGCTCACTGGGTGACTTGGCGCTGCAGCAAGGTGAAGTAATCGAGAGAATAATTCATCAACTATAGGGACAGTCTAACTAGCCAAAATCTGGTCACGTACTGAATCAAGGTCATTAGGGAGTCCAGCGAGTAAGAACTAGAAACATATTCTGTCATTGCTCTTGTTGCTTTTCAATACTAGCAGAAATTGGCATCAACGTCTCAAATTCTTCCATGACTGCCTGTACTTATCCCAAGCAAGTAGACATATCCAATTCATGTTTCTTCAAGCTTGTCATTTACGATATTACGTCATAAAAACGATATATGTCATTAGTGTGTAAATTACGAGCCTTTTCCCAAGCTAAATAACATTTATGGAATGGACGGAACAAGGACATCAATTTGGAATCAATAGATCACCACATGATACTACATAACAGAGCATCGACCTTCTCCCACAGTGTTTTGGCCTTGTTGTCACTTTCACTAGCCTTTTTTGTTAAATGATCTTGAACTCCTTGAACTTTACACCACAACTCGACAGACGAAGCCCAAACTAAGTAGTTTGAACCTCCCATTAAAGGTTCTGAGGTAATTATAACACCGGAATTGTCAGAACCCGGGGTTTTAGACCCGAAAGCATCGACTCCCAAAAACATGGTTGGATGATCACCAAATAACAAAAAGAATCAACTGACAATTCGCTCAAACAGATGGAGGAAACACTGTGTTTGCCGGGAAAGTACTATAGCTACCGGAAAAAATCAGTGTACTCGCTGGAAAAAACTCAAAGTAGTCAGAATCAAACGAAAACATGATGGGCAGGGTCGGAATTAGTAGGTGACCCAACTGTTTTGAAGAAACTTTTTCAAAATCTGAATGGAAAAATTGTAGCTCGCCGGAAAATTTCAAAGTTGTTGGAATTTGTTAGGGATAGCACTGGTCGACTCGGAATTGAGGTGCGAGTGACTTTTCCTGAAGGAAGTTCGTTGGAAAATGGCTGGAAGGGGTCTCACGCGCCTGGCGCGTGCACAAATCTCGCCGGAAAATTGTTTACTCTGTCCGGCGCGTGAGGGCGTGTGACAATGAGTTTACTGGCGGGTTTTGTTGGGATTTGGTCGCGAGGCTATGGCGGACCTTATGGTGGTGTTGGTTTGTTCACAACACTAATAAATAATGACTTTGATGTACACAGTCACTTAGGTCATCGGAAAATTGCACGGTGATGACTGATTTCTTCCCAGATGTCCTTGGAATGATGCACAACGATAATTATCTCACCAATGTTCTGATACCATGTGAGAATGCACGGGAGAAAATATTATTATTGATTAACAATGATACAATGAGTCCTATATATATATATATATAAATAACATGTCCTACTCCTAATACATATGGGATTAAGGTTATTTACTCCTATTCCTATTTACATAACTATTTTAACACCAACTAAGCCTTTTCTTTTTTCTCTTTTTATTTTGGTTCAGTAGTAAAATATTGGTGTTTCTTTATATTTGATAGTAGAATGTCACACACTCATATGCACATGTTGAGAATTATTATTGATCTATATTTTTATGTTTCATAAGCTGTCAGATTTCTGTTCTAATTTTTTGAAATTTGGATATTAGTTTCTGGTTCAACATTTGTGAATGTAGCAAACTTTTGTCTAATGCAGGTTCATTTACTTAACACTTGGTCTTGGAATAACTTTGTGTGTAGTCACGTGCTCGGGTCACATTGCTGCAGAGACTGCTAGTGGCTGTTGCTTGTATATTGTATCCTTTTCATTACTTTTCTTTTAATTAATTAGGTTATTGAACGATGAACACCCCTAGTGTCGATACTGTTTCTAGCCTGGAAATATTGATCTGCATAATCTTCTTATACTACTAAGGAGAAGAAACAATACTCTTTTTCATGACTTATTTCAATGGTTCTTGCATGTGACTCAGTCTTTTGTTTGATAATGTGATTTTCAATAAAGAAGAATCATCCTTTTGTTCATGATTCCCATTTCTATTCTCGTTGCAGTTCGGTATAACGTCAGCATGTGGGATTGAGGGCAGGGCAGATAAGGATTTCCTTGAATGCTTGTGCAATGATGTAGTTGGATAGCTAACTTAAAATTAAACCTTGTTCGTATCATCAATTGGTCAGCACAAATACGGGAGTTTTGGTATCCACCAGTTGGTCAGAAAAAACATGGAGTTTGTATTTGGGTATTTAACCAAATAGGATCGGCTGCTTCCTCTAAAGAGGACCTACACTGAAATGCCCCTACTACGGGGAAAAACTTAGTGGAGGGACAGGTTTTCCCTTTAGTTGGAAATGAAGCTCTAGCCCCGGATGATATCTACCAGTTGATTTTCTTGGTTTACTTTTTCTGCCATTATCCTAGATGTTGAGGTTGATATGGTTTATGCATTATTAGCAAGTAGCAACACTGGCAGCCACAAAAAATGTTGTCAATAATCTATACTGACCGGTGAAAGCTTTTTTAAAAGATTTTAAGCACCTTCATGGTAAGTTAGGGATGGGGCCTGCACAAAGGGACTCTTTTGCAAGCACCTTATAAAAAAAAGGACTCTTTTGCAATAGTAATTAACTGTCATTCGTCATGGTAATGCTTTTTCACCCTAATAAGCTTTCTTCGCTTTCTAGATTGTTGCTTAAAGTGTCATTGGTGCTGCTACTTTTTTAGCTTATCTTTTTATTTGATATTAATCCTTTTTTTTTTTTCTGATTTGCACCGGGTGTCCGAGTCTCTGTGAGCCCCGACTAATCCTGGGGTTGCACAGGCCATAGGTAAGGAGTTTCTCGCAAGTGCACCATGGTTAATTCAGGTTTTACCCAGTTCGATGACCCTCAGAAATTGTTTGTACCCAGTGGATTTCGAACTTGAGACCTTGAAAGGGAGCAAACCCCAAGGCTCAAGTCACTTGCACCAGGTCAACCCCCGAGGGTTATTTGATATTAATCCTTTTGCCCCACAGAAGCTTGAGAACTTGGACCCTGCTTTCAAGACTTGCTATGGGAGAGTTGGAATGATTGCTAATTTGAAACTATTTGTATTAATATAAATGTACCTTTTCTTATTCAACTTGGTTTTAGTCAGAAGTGGTCTTTTTTCTTTAAGATTCTGCAGTTACGTTGCTTAATATTCAGTGTACTGTCTCTGGGTCTTGTGTAAGGTGATATAATCATATAAACCTGCATCTTGGAGTGACTATTCAATTAAAATAGTGATGTTTCTCCTTAATTGGTATAGTACATGGTTTTTGTGTTCCTACTCCTCATGATAGAAGCAGCTGTGACAGTAGACGTATTCCTTAACAGAAATTGGGAAGAGGTATATGCATTAAAAAATGCACCATGGATTTTGATCTTATATAATGAGCTTTTAACAAATCTCTTATATTGATTTGTATTCGAATTGACCTGATCAGGACTTTCCTGAGGACACAACTGGGAATTTCGATGAGCTCAAACACTTCTTGAAAGAGAACTTTGACATTTGTAAATGGATAGGCTTGTCAGTAGTGACTGTGCAGGTGGGTCTCCTTCCACAATCATATACCTCAATACTATGATAAGTTTTTACCTGTTTTTATTTGGCAATATAGTTATTCAACTAAACCCTGTTGATATGATTTAATCATTAGCACAAATCGCTGTTTGAAGTTGATGAGATAAACATGTTCCACACAAATCGCTGTTTGAAGTTGATGAGATAAACATGTTCCAAGTGATTGTTATGCTTAAAGAACCTTCTTTGTAAACAGTTCCTGCCTCACTCCATTCTTGTTTTTTAGTCATCCCGTAGATCTTTGTCATAGTAATAATGTGGATTCATGTAAAAGGAATTTGTTAGTAGATCAGATCGTATATATATCTCTTGTATTTCTTTTTAATAGGTCCTAGTGTGCTTTAGCGTATGTTTCCCCTTTTTCTAATATCTGAAGAAATTTCTTTATTTTGGGTACCATTAGAGCTTATTTCGTTCTTCTCTAGCTGTATAATTTCACTTCAGGGATTGAAGTTCTTTAAGCCTTTTTTTTCTTTGACTGTCTCTGTAATATTTTGAGAAGTTCTTTCTTCATGCAGCCTTGCATTCTGCTTATTTGACCATCTGCCTAATTACTTTCCATGTGCAGGCGTTAAGTATATTATTGGCGATGATCCTCAAAGCTCTAGGACCACACCCGGAGAGGTATCATTATGAGAGTGATGACGATTATATTCCAGACCGAGTCCCACTATTGAAGAATTATGTTCCTCCACCTTCTTATGTTGTTGGTGACCCTGTGTATGGATCTAAGAATGATGCTTGGAATATCAGAATTAACAGCAAGGTAGGCATGCTCTGCAGATTCATACGATAAATTGATTTAGGTGCTCAATCGGAAAGATATTTGGCTTTTGATCATATATAATTCTTGAGCGGAGGGTCTCCTGGAAACAGAGTCTTTGTCCCTCGGGGTAGGGGTAAAGTCTGCGTACATATTACCCTCCCCAGACCTCACGTGGGATTATATTGGGTTGTTGTTGTTGTTGTTGATCATATATAATTCCCTTTTTTGTATCTAATGTGCAGGCAAGCAGATGAGCTACACTTTCCGTTGGTCAATCAGCAAGCATTGAATTTGTGGTTCTATTGTAATCACTGAGCAAAATGTGTGTAAAGTTAAAGGGGGAATTCACATGCATTGGTAGACTTCACGTAAACTTGTGCAGTTCTTGTATATTCTGATTCTATATACTGTTACACTAGCGTGGACAATGTGATAATTTAGCTCTCAAGAGTCCAAAAGGTCTGCTTCAGTTGCCTTTTGTTCAATAGGCAGTTCACCAGAACAAAGAATAAAGTACATCAAACGACTGTTAGATGAAAAATATAATCTCATCATTCTCTTGTTAGGACCAATCAATTACACTTGTTAGAATTGAGACTTTTTAATTATTTTCGGTACTAATTGTTTGATGTTCCCTTTTGTGGACTAACAAGCAATCATACTTGTTAAGTAAAAGAGGAGTCCGTTTAGATAGTACTACTTACCGTTGGTGTTTCCGCGCACGCGCGCTTGAAAAGAACATGTTTCTATTATTGAATTCATCCGACCTGCCTAAAACTGGTAATTCTGTAGTGTTAAAATTTTGTTACTTGCCCATTAAGCTCAAAGGTGGAAGCTTTTTCCAGTTCTATGATAATATGTCACGGTCAATTTAAAGGTTGATTCAACAGCCTCTTAAACTATGCACCCACTCAAACTTAGTCCATTGTCATATTTTAACCCCAAAAAATGGTCTTACATGTGAAACATGGGAATTATCCTGTAAAAATTGATCTTTTAACTGGAATTTTAAAAAAAACTAAGTAGAAGGAGTAACTTGGTGCATAAAGTATTTTGCATTCACACAGGGTCAGGGGAAGAGTCGCACCCTATGGGGTATGATATAGACAGCCCACTTTAATGCAGGCATTAATAACTGATTTTACAGCTCGAACTCGTAACCTATAGGTCAGACGGAGATAGCGCTACCGCTGAACAATTATTGGTGATTGTCGATATATTTATTGACCTCCATGTTAAGTAACTAAAGAATTAAAAAAAATTCTTCATGTGAATACATGTAAAATGTAATATGCAGAGATCACATCACGTAGCAATAGATCAATAATGTATTTAATCCTAAAATTCCAATATACTAGAGAAAATGTTTACACCTCTATTAGGTAGGCTTAGAAATATTAAGACGTTGTCGCAACTGTACTCTTTGACTTATGTAGCGAGAGGGCAAGCTACGGACTTGGCCGAACCCAGTAATTTTGGTCCAAACTATATACTTATCTTAAAAAAATTATTAAATATATACAAATTATTAACTTTGAATTCAGTAATTTAAAAAATTTAGAATTATAAACACATAAGCTTCAAATCTTGGCTTAGTCTCTGTATTTATCATCAAATTATGTGGTACAACAATATGTTGTATGGGGTATTCTAATTTGAGTGTCTACGTACTGTATATTTCTGAATAATAATAATTTCGTTTCAATAATGCTGTGCCATTTTGGACATATACCTATCAAAAGTGTTTTGTCATATTTGGTAGGTTGTTAGAAGTGACATGAACTCGCAATTGGTCTTTATTAATAGTAAAATCCTCTCAATTAGTTTATGCTCAAAGCTTTTCAATTTTTCATTTAATGATTTGGAGTGCCAATTTCCAATATTTTTTTTTGAGAAAAATCCACTATCTCTCACTCCTAATAATTCTACGTCAGTAGTGATGTCTGCTGAATAGAAATCAAATATCTATCACTAATATCTCTATAACGGTACTTTTTCACTTTAACTAACTGAAAATTATTAGTTTAGCAGACATTATAACACATAAATCTTTAGATTACTTTAAATTGCTTTTTCGACTTAACTTCGTGTTTAATTACGGTTGGTCCAGTTTTAGTTTAATAATTAATCTGTACATAACTTTATTATGAAAAGAATCTAACTTCAATCTATTGCTGAAGTGGGATTGTACGTATATAATTAGCAATACACTTAATCACATAATTATGTCATCTTTAGCTTTACGACTTAATTAATATCATGTCCAGATGTGCTCTTAGCTTTATCAGTATGTACAAGCAGTGCTCTCCTTCTCACCAAATTAATTAAAGGGGCTTATTTAAATTCTCAATTTTCACTCATTAGATTGTGGTACGTTCAGTTGAAGAAACAAGTATCGAGTCGTCCTTCTGTTTTAAGCTTACGACTACATAATTAATATTTGTACATATAAAAATTAGGTGCTCGAGCATCCATTAACCTCGACCCCGAACACGTATAATTATATAAAAAACTTAAGAAAATGGATATAACAAAATAGCAAGCACCCAGATAACAAAAGGCTTGGTGGGTGCTTTGGTTATGATGGATGTTGAAGGGCTCTAAATGAGTATATGGTCGAGAGATTGAATCTCACTCACGCCCCTAGCTAGACTTTTTCCTCCATTTATCAAGCACTAACTTTCTTTTGCTCCAATTAAAAAAATTAAGCATCCACGAACTCAAAATCCTGGATCCGCCATTGTTTGTATATGATATACAAGAAAATATTTGCATTAATGAGAAAAACACAATAGAGGAAGCAATTGTTACTTGTTAGTAATATAAAAATATGTAAGGTATAAATAACTTTGTGGTAACCTTGAGCTTATACGTACTATATATCAATTGTTAGTAATATAAAAGAATTCAAAACACTAAAAAAGAAAAAGATGGAATGAATCAATTGAGAAAACTTTATTGTCCTTCTATAGATTTCAATCTTTTAAGATTACTATTTGGCGATAAACTAGTAGAGTAGAAAAATTTTTCTCTGTGAGATTTATTTGCACTTAACATCTCCTCAAACATTCTATTTCCGTGGAAATCAGTCACATAAAATCATAAATGAGAGAATAAACCAAGGGTGTGTTTGGTATGAAGGAAAATATGTTTTAATTTTTTTATGTTTGGTTGGTTTAAATAATTTGAAAAGTATTTTTCTTATCAACTCATTATTGGAGAAAAATGTTTTTCTTATCAAGAGAAGGGAAAACATTTTCCAGAACTCCTTCTCAACCTTCCCCACCCGTCCCTTCTCCATAAATTTTTTTTTTTTAAATTTCAGTTTTTCCGTTACCACCCATCCTGCAACCCCTTCACCTCTACCCCCATCCCCCCACTGCAAAAAAATTATTTTTTACCTTAATTTTTATTTCATAATTTCAATTTTTTATTTTTTTATTTTTCTGTACTACCCATCACCCACTCCAACCTCCTCTCACCTGCCTCCCCCCACCCTCACCCGCACAAAATAAAAAATTACTTGTTTTTAATAATTTAAATTTCTTTTTTTTTCTTTTCGTTTTACTGCCCCCACCCCCCACCCCCCAATTTTCTTTTTAAAATATATTTTTTATTTTTAATTTATCAGTTTAAAGGTTTAAAATTTTACAAGTTCCAGAATTATGAGTTCGAAAGTTTACGGGTTTAGAAATTATAAAGTTTAGGAGTTCAAAATCCGCGGTACGAAAGTTTATGAAATTTGTAGGTTTGGAAGATTATTAGTTTGAAAGTTTATGTCTTCTTATTATATCTAAATTATTTATAAATACTCTTGAAAAAATATTTTCCTTAATTGCATGCTAAACACCAAAAAATATTTTTTAAGAAATATTTTCTTGAAAACATTTTCCACGAAAAACATTTCCCATTATTTCAAATATACCCTAAAAGTTAAATCGAATTGGAGAAAAGAAAATTCAATGAAACAGGTGTTGTCACTTGTTCAGTAAGTAATCTATGTATATACCAAACCTTTTTGTTTGATAGCATTTACAAAGTCTAATTTTAACATTCTTAGATTATTATTGCATACCATATAATTAATAAATCAACAAATTAAAGACACGGAAAATGTTACATAATAAGTACCGAATTTTCTGTTATAGTAACAACAATAACAACAACAACAACAACTCAATATAATTTCATTTACTAAGGTTTGGGAAGGGTAGTGTGTACGCAAATTTTATTGTGGAATCTAAAAAGATAATTTGCACATTTGCATGTAGATGTTACCTTAGACTGTTTTGAATAGGCCCTCGGCCCATGACCCATTTTTCTGTCAGTTTCTAATAATTTGTAATGTTGGGGGTTGGATATTCCGATCCACAACTACCTTTACGTTTGTAATAATCTCATTCTGGGGGGGTCAATATTACGAAATTTGCCAGGTTCAATTCTGACTATAGCTGCAACCTATCTCATATTTGGCCGCCCTCGATCACAAACTAGAAATTCGATAAGATAAAATAAAGAAAGAATTTCATGCTAGGTTCAAGGTATGCCAGTTGATTGAAAAAGAGACTTTACTGTTTTTTCATAAAATATACGAAGTAAAAAATAACGGGATTCATTGTAAACTGTACTATTTATTTTTATTCCTTCTTTATAAGATCTTGTGATGGTTGGCCCTTCCAATATTATTTCTCAAGTCGTTTGGAGTACACGTTATATTTCATGCTAAGAAGTGGATGATGTCCTTATATATTTATATAGTTTATAAAAATATTCTAAAAGATAAAATAAAATTAAAAAGTTTCAGACGACCATGGTAAGTAGAAGTCCCGACGATTAACGTTGCAATATGTAGGACAATCTAATGAGCAACATAATGGTCCTGACCAAGGTTAATTTAATTGTAATTAGTAATTAGTAGTTAACCATAGTTAGTACGTAGTTAACCATGTTAGTAGTTAGGTGATTATCACTGTAATTAGGCGGTTATTACTGTAGCTTATTATTGTAGACTGTACTGACATTATTCATTCTTTACACGTTAATGAGAGTTGCTTCTTTCTCTCTTCTTCATTTCTTACCTCTGTTTATCGATCTCAGATCCATAAAATTAACATGGTATCAGAGCTTGTAGATGATTGAATCTAAAGTTTTTCACTAAGAAATGTTGAAAACAAGAGATTCATCGGTTGTTTCTCAAAATTTTCTAGCCGGAAAAAGGTCAATTGCTCGCCGGAGTTCTAAACAGTCATGGCCAGAGATGAAGCTGCCAGTCGTATAGAGGAGGTAACTAATCGATCGACAGTGATAATAGATCATAATCATCAACTGTATTTGCACCCATTGGATACACTAGGAGCATTGTCACTTTGTTTTCAGCTGCAAGAAATGGAAAAATACACGATCCGGAACCAAGCGATGGAGGTTTCGTCACTAACACAGAACAAATTAGGATGTATTGATGGTTCAGTGATGCGTGATACTTATGGAGACACTCACGCAAATCTATGGGATCGCTGCTTTGCTATTGTGAAATTGTGGATAATGCACAATGTGAGTCGCGATTTGCTAAGTGGAATATTATTTTGGTCAAGTGCATATGCAATTTGGTTGGATCTCAATGAACGATTTGATAGGGTCAATGCATCGAGAATGTGCTACTTACACAAGGAGATTTTTTCACTAACACTAGGTACATCTTCTGTTTCAGTATACTACTCGAAATTGAAGGATTTAGGGGATGAATGTGATTCGATTATGCCTCCCCCTGTTTTCTGTGATAAATCGAAGAAATTCATTGAACGACAGTAGTATCAACGTTTATGTCAATCTTTAATGGGATCAAATGATAGCTACAGTCAATCTCGTAGCCAAATCATAGTGAAATCTAAAATTTCAACTTTTAATCAAGCTTGTGCTATGATTTTTCAAGATGAAAGTAAAAAACTAGTAGTAGGTAAAAATTATAGTACTGAGTCTATCGATCCTACTACCTTGTTCTAGCTTTAAGATAGGCCAAAAACAAAGAAGGAATTTCAATGTTGAATGTGAATTTTGTAATTTAAAAGGATATACTAAGTAGGAATGTTACGAGCTGATGAAGTGTGATTAGTGCAATAGGAAGGGACATTTAACGGCCAGTTGTTACAAGTTGATAGGATATCCTGCAGATTTTAAGCCTCAGAAATGAGCTAATATGGTTGGAGTTCAAGTAACCAACCAACTCCATCTTCATCAGTCATGATGACACAAGAGCAACATTTGGGCCCTATGCAGGGATTCACTACTGAACCACATAATCATCAGGGGCAACAGAGTCTGGGGCCTATGCAAATGTTCACTCATGAGCAATATGGTTAGATTCTAAGCCTACTGAACAAGGCAACACTCTCTGAATCATCTGCCAGTGCACAAATGGCAGGTAATGTTATAAACCAAATACTAATGAGAAATGGATAGTAGGTACTGGAGCTGCTAATCATATGGTTAGTAATGAACACCTTCTGCTTGAAAAATTATTTGTAGGTAATGCAGGAAATGTACAGCTCCCTACTGGAGAGTCAACTAAGGTGTCACATATTGGTAGTTGTCAATTAGATAGAGGTGATACTATTAACAATGTCTTGTGTGTTCCAGCTTTCAAGTTTAATCTCTTGTCTGTGTCTCAACTGACAAAAGCTATAAACTGTTGTGCTGTATTTTTTCCAAATTTCTGCATATTTCAGGATCTCTTCACTGGGAGGGTGAAGGAGATGGTAAGGAAGAAGAAGGATTGTATTTGCTGCATTCACAAAGGAGAAACAAGAATAAAACTAGGTCATTGGTAATGACTGCCCACAGGAATGAAGTTGAACTGTGGAACAAGAGAATGGGACATGTTCCAATCCAAGTTCTCAAGAAAATCCCTAGTATACATAGTAGCAGTAAAGCAAAAATAAGTCCTTGTGACATTTGTCCTTTAGCCAGGCAAGCAAAGACTTCTTTTCCAATCAGTAACAGTAGAGCAGAGAATGTATTTGGTTTGATACACATGGATGTTTGGGGAGCATATAAAGTCCCTCCATATAATGGAAAGAAATATTTTCTCACAATGATTGATGATTACTCTAGCTGGATTTGGATTTTCTTCTTACACTTAAGTCTGATGCTATTACAGTATTGAAAAATTTCATTGTTATGATAAAGACTCAGTTTGGTAAAATGATCAAATGCTTTAGGTCAGACAATGGTTATGAATTCTTCAACCATAATTGTGCAACATTGTTCCAAATTAATAGAGTTATACATCAAAGTTCCTGTCCACACACTCCTCAACAAAATGGAGTGGTGGAAAGGAGACATAGACATGTTCTAGAGACTGCAAGAGCCATCAGATTTCAGGGGCACTTGCTAGTGAGTTTTTGGGGTGTTTGTGTAGATGCAGCTGTGTATATAATAAACAGAATTCCCTATACAGTACTAGGGAACAAGTCACCTTTTGAGTTATTTTATGGGAGATAGCCTACATCGTCACATATAAGAATTATTAGTGTGCTTGTGTTTTGCAGCAAGGTTACCAAGATGTGATAAATTTGCACATATGTCTATAAGATTAGTGTTTTTGGGATATGCAAGCACACAAAAGGGATATATGTTGTATGACATTGAGCACAAGACACTTTTTGTTAGTAGGATGTGATATTTCATGAAGATGTATATCCATTTCAAGATCCTCATCTTCTCTTTGTAGATGAATTTCAGAGAGTTGATCCTTATCCAGATCATCCTCCTATTGTTTTTCCTTCCACTATCAGTGACAACAATGATTCACACTCTTCTACATCTCTTGCACTTGCAGAATCCGTTCCTGCAAACATTAATCCATATTTGGACTCACATTCTCTACCATATATAAAGATATCAGCTACAAAACAACATGAGACTAATGCCGGTGAATTAAGGAGATCAGGGAGAAATTCAAAGCCTCCCATTTGGCTTAAGGATTATGTTGGGACAATACAAAAGTCTAGCTCTTCTCATGCAGTACACTGCCAATTCTATTGGCAACTTTATTCAGTACAAAGGATTGTCTGCCCCATATCAAGCTTACATCACTCAATTGTCCTGTGAAGTTGAACCAACTTCTTATTATGAGGTAGCCAAAGATGTGAAGTGGATTGAAGTTATGAAAGCATAAATTCATGCATTAGAGGATAACAAGACATGGGAGGTAGTGTCATTGCATCCAAACAAAGTGCAACAGGATGCAAGTGAGTGTACAAAATCAAGTACACAACCACTGTAGATGTTGAGAGGTATGAGGCTAGATTAATAGTAAAGGGGTATAGTAGAGGGATTGGATTATCAGGAAACTTTTTTACCTGTTGTGAAAATGGTCACTATCAGGTCAATTGTACCCATAGTAGCTGCTAGAGGTTGGACACTATATCAGATGGATGTTTACAATGCCTTCTTCCAAGGGGATTTGGAAGAAGTGGTATACATGACTTTACCACAAGGTTTTTCTCCTAAATAAGGGAAGACACAGGTCTGTAGATTGCTCAAGTCACTCTATGGGCTTAAGCAAGCTTCAATACAATAGAATATTAAACTCACCACAAGACTACTCATTTCAGGATTTGAACAAAATCATTTTGATTATTCTTTATTTATTGAGAAACAAGAATCTCATATTGTGATTGTATTGGTCTATGTTGATGATCTTTTAATTACTGGGGATGATGATGATATTATTTCAAGTACTAAGCAAAGTTTGCATCAGAATTTTAAGATCAAGGATCTTGGAGAGTTGAGGCATTTTTTGAGAATTGAGTTTGACAGAAACAAGGAAGGTATCTTGCTACACTAAAGGAAGTATACACTTGAACTCATTCCAGATGTTGGTCTAGCAGGGTCCAAGCCAGTTTATGCTCATATTGAGGTCAATCAGAAGCTCACAACAATGTCCTATGATAATCATTTAGGCCTCAAGGATGACAGCCTGCTTGAGGATCCTTGTCTTTATCAAAGACTGATAGGCAAATTACTTTTTTTAAAGATTACAAGGCCTGACATCTCTTTTGTTGTGTAGTTATTGAGCCAGTTTCTACAAGCTCCCAAACATTCTCACATAGAAGCTGCTTTGAGGGTGGTTAAATATATCAAGCAGAGTCAAGGGCTTGGAATTCTTATGTCAGATGCAGCTTCTACTCAGTTGACAACATACCGTGATGCTAATTGAGCCGCATGTTCTAATATAAGGAGATCAATCACTAGCTATTTAGCGCAGTTTGGTAATTCCCTAATCTCATGAAATCCCAAGAAGCAAAGTACTATTTCAAGAAGTTCAACTGAGGCAAAATATCGAAGTTTGGCTTCCACAGTTGCAAAAATTGTTTGGCTTGTTGGCTTATTTGCTGAATTGGGAGCCAATCTCACACTCTCAGTCCCCCTTCATTGTGACAGTAAATCAGCCATACAAACTGCCAATCCTGTGTTTCATGAACGAACAAAACAGATTAACATTGATTGTCACTTTATTCGTGAGAAGGTTCATCTAGGCTTGGTTCACGCTGTCTACTTGAAGTCTGCTGATCAACCTGCTGACATCCTAACTAAAGGCTTGAGTAGTGTTCAACATTCTCACTTACTATCCATGCTAGGCCTTAAGAACATCTTCATTAGTCCTACCTTGAGGGGGAGGGGGGGAGGGGGTAATGAGCCACTTAATGGTTATGATCCAGGTTAACTTAAATGTAGTTAGTAATTAATTGTTAACTATAGTTAGTAGTTAGTTAATTATAGTTAGTAGTTAGGCGGTTATCACTGTAATTAGGCGGTTATTACTGTAGACTGTACATACATTATTCATTCTTTACACGTTAATGAGAGTTTCTTCTTTCTCTCTTCTTCATTTCTTCTCTCAGATTATCGATCTCAGATCCATAAATTTGCCACAATCATCTCGGGCACGTTTAAATGGTATTTATATGTGTATGTAGATATATATGTATATATGTATATATATATATATATTTTATATATATATATATATATATATATATATATATATATATTTTATATATATATATATATATATATATATATATATATATATTTGACCTAATGTTTTGAAAATTATTTTGAGATGAGATTAAATCACAATTTTGTATGAACTTTGTGATTATTCAGGCATAAGTTCCTTCCTCTCTGTCATCTTTACAGAAAAGTTTGGAGGGACATGGTATGGAAATAAGATTAAAAAAGCCAAAATATATTTTTTAAAATAATTTCATGTCAAATAAAATTATCATATTTAAAATTCTACCCAATAACTATGATTTTAAATTCATTTAAAATTATTATTTGATTATAATTGTGAAATTAAATTTTATCAGATCTCTAGGACTTTGAATACAAGCAAAAAATTGTTAGTTGCTCACAATTATGAAATAAGAATACCACTAAACTTTTCTTCTGCCTACGTGAATTTGGGTCAATCCCCTACGAATTGGAAAGGCAAAATATTTTACATTATTCTAAAATTTAGCTTAGATTATTAGTATCATCTTCGAACTATATTCTGTCTTAATTACCCCCTTCAACTTGGTATTTTGAGAGCTATTACCCGTCTAGATGCTGATGTGACACAAAGTGTGGAGACACTCACATGCCACATGGATTTTTCTGTCTATGTGACATTATTTTGAAAAATAAAATATTTTTTACCTTTTTAAGAATATTACTTTTTAGATAAATCTTTTCGAATACAATTTATAATAAAACTTGGATAGAACTACATTATTTAGGTTAAATATTTTTATTTGGCCAAAAATAATAAAGTTTTAGTTAATCTTTTTTAAAAAAAATTAACCTGAAACTAAATATTTATACAATTGAAATAAATAGTTAAGTCGTCTAAAAAATTATAAAAAATACATAAATTTGAAATATATTATTTTGGCTATAAGTTTTAATATAGCTCTAAATTACGGTGCTCTAAATTTTTTTAAACAGATTTTACCTAAAAAAGTAAAAATACATTGTTGAATAAATAATCATTGCATCAAAAGAAGAAATAAAAAGAGTGTACATTGCAAGTAATTATAAGTGCAATTGTACACTCTTTTTATTTCTTCTTTTGATGCAATGACTATTTATTACAACTATATAATTTTTTTATAACTTTTTAGATGCCTTGACTATTTATTTCAATTGTATAAATTTTTACTTTCAAGTCAAATTCAAAAAAAAAAAAAGATTAACTAAAATTTTAATATTTTTGGCCAAATAAAAATGTTTAACCTAAATAATGTACTAAAATCTAAGTTTTATTATACATTTTATTCGGAAAAAAATATCTAAAAAATAATATTCTTTCAAAGGTAAAAAAATTTATTTTTCAAAAAAATGTCAAATCGACAGGAAAAATCTATGTAGCAAGTGAGTGCACCGACATTTTTTGTCACGTCAGTGTCTAAGGGGGTAATGCCTCAAAAGATCAAATTAAAGGAGATAATTAAGACCGAGCATAATTCGGGGATAATATTAATAATCTGAGCCAAGTTTGAAGGTGATTTAATATATTTTGCCAACTGGAAACCACTCCAATTCTGTTAACATCCATGGAAGCCATGGATGTGAAGATTAACAAGGATGATGAACAGTGGTAGAATAGAGAGAACGGAGAGAATATGTGAAAGGTCGGTCCGTTTATTTTCTCGAATGTTCCAATACAAAAATGACCCTTCGTTTTTATCAAAGTACAGAAAATTAAAATATAAAATATCTGTGTGTGTGTGTATACATGTGTGTAAAACTGGCTATAATTACAAATGCATAAAATGGCTATTTACGTAACATCTGTTGCTTCTCTCTTCATATTGGGCTTCAGCTGACTGGAGGAGCCCAATAGCTCAACACCCCCCCTCAAGCTGGAGGGTGGTAGAACACCCAGCTTGGGCAAGAATGAATGGTGCATGATACCTGTCAGTGGCTTTGTAAAAATGTCAGCAAGTTGTGAACCAGAAACTACATGGTGTAAAGAGATAAGGCCCTCCTGAAGTTTAGTCCGAATGAAATGGCAATCAAGCTCTATGTGTTTGGTGCGCTCATGGAAGACAGGATTGTTGGCTATGTGAATGGCAGCTTGGTTGTCACAGAAAATAGGGACAGGTGAAGAAATAGGAAACCCAAAATCAGAGAATAAACGAGTAAGCCAAGTGATTTCACCCACAACTTTGCTCATGGCCCGATATTCAGCCTCAGCTGATGACAAGGATACTACAGGTTGTTTCTTAGCCTTCCAGCTAATCAAGGAACCCCCCAAAAGAATGCAAAAACCAGAAACTGACCTCCTTGTGTCTGGGCAAGATGCCCAGTCACTATCACAATAGGCAGAAAGAGCCAAGCTAGGGGAATTATTAAGGAAAATCCCAAGATCAAGAGTACCCTTAAGGTACCTTAAGATGTGTAATGCAGCAGACATGTGAACAGTAGAAGGAGACTGGAGAAACTGGCTGAGATGTTGAACAGCAAAGGCTAAATCAGGTCTGGTATGAGTAAGGAAGTTGAGTTTTCCAACAAGACTCCTGTAAGTCTCAGGAGAAGGAAGAGGAGTACCCAAATCATGTCTGAGCTTGACTGACAAATCAAGAGGGCAAGTGACAGGGGCAACATCAAGACAATTGTAGGAAGAAAGAAGATCAGAAATGAATTTTCTTTGATGGAGTATAACACCAGTAGAAGAATAGCAAACTTCAATGCCAAGAAAATAATTGAGCACACCCAGATCTTTGATTTTAAAGGTAGAATCCAAAAAGGACTTTAAAGCAGCAATTTCAGCCAAGTCATTTCCAGTTAAGATAATATCATCAACATACACAGCCAACAACACAACAGAAGAACCAGATTTCTTATGAAAGAGGGAATAATCATTAAGAGAAGAAGAATACCCCATTGAGCTCAAAGCTTCAGAAAGCTTAGTATACCATTGTCTAGAAGCTTGTCTTAAGCCATACAATGACTTCTGAAGCAGGCAGACCAAGGGAGGAGAAGAAGAGGAGGAAGAAACAGAAGAAGAAGGAGAAGAAGGAGAAGAGGAAGAGACAACCAAGCCAGGGGGCAATTTCATATAAACTTCCTCATTCAAATCACCATGGAGGAAGGCATTGTTGACATCAAGTTGGAAGAGAGGCCAGGACTGTTTGACAGCAATAGCAATCAAGGACTTAATAGTTGAGAACTTAACAACAGGGGAAAAAGTATCAGTGAAGTCTATTCCCTCCACCTGAGTGTCACCCCTAACAACCAACCTGGCCTTATATCTCTCCACAGAACCATCAGCCTTATATTTCACCTTATAAACCCATTTGCACCCAATGGGCTTCTTCCCAGGTGGAAGAGGAACAATGGACCAAGTATTATTGGCTTGCAAAGCCTCAAACTCCTTGGTCATGGCATCCTGCCAGGCAGGATCAGAGGCAGCTTGCTGGTAGGTGGATGGTTCAGCAGGTGCCATGAGGACTGAGTTATTACAACAAGGGGATAAAGAACTAGTGCCAGAAAGGGAAGGTGGGAGGTTGCAAACATATTGTTTAAGGTGGGCAGGGGGAACATGTGGTCTGGAGGACCTCCTAATCACAGGGAAGACCTGGTCAGGTTGAGTGGATGAAATAGGAGGATCAGGGGTGCACTGGACTGAAGGATTAACAGAAGAAGAGGGTAGAGTAGAGCTGGAATTAGGTGACTGTGAGGAAGAAGGATGATTGGAGGAAGAGGAGTTGAGAAGAGAGTCATCATCAAATTCTGGAGACAATACAGGAGGATGAACAATGGAGAAGCCCCCTGAAGGAGCAAAAGGGTAAATGTTTTCATGAAAGGTTACATCTCTAGAGACAAGTGTGAGTTTAGTCTTCAAATTGTACAGTTTATACCCCTTTTTTCCCAA
This sequence comes from Nicotiana benthamiana, assembly GCA_034376525.1. NCBI lineage: Eukaryota > Viridiplantae > Streptophyta > Magnoliopsida > Solanales > Solanaceae > Nicotiana > Nicotiana benthamiana. The sequence goes on from CM067326.1 coordinate 9,415,601, forward strand.
TGGGTACCCAAAGAAAACACATGGATCAGCTCTTGGATGAAATTTGCTTCTAAGGTGCTTAGGTATAGAGGCAAAGCACAAACAGCCAAAGGATTTAAGATGGGCATAAGAAGGACTGTGACCAAAAAGCAATTCATATGGAGATTTATTGCCAAGTAACTTGGAAGGAAATCTGTTGATGAGGTAAGTGGCAGTGAGGACACAATCCCCCCAGAAGTTTAGGGGGAGATGGGATTGAAAAAGTAATGCTCTAGCAGTTTCTAGTAAATGTCTATGTTTTCTTTCAACTACACCATTTTGTTGTGGTGTATAGGGACAAGAGGTTTGGTGAAGGATCCCATTTTCAGCAAAGAAATCAACCCCAGAAGTACAAGAGCCAAGCTCAAGAGCATTGTCACTTCTAATGGTTTGGACTTGAGATTGAAACTGGGTTTTGACCATAGCAATAAAAGCTTTGATAATGGGGAATGCATTGCTTTTGGACCCCATAACATGGGTCCAAGTAGCTCTTGTAAAATCATCAACAATGGTTAAAAAATATTTGCATTTAGTATAAGTAGCAGTGTTATATGGTCCCCAGGTATCCAAATGAATAAGTTCAAAAGGATGGTTTGTTTTTATAGAGCTGTCAGGGAATGGTAGCTTAGAATGTCTGGCTAATGGACAGATAGTACACACAAAAGGTTGTTTATTTGAAAATTTGTATGGAATAGAAGAGATGGATTTCATTTTTACAAAGGGGATGTGTCCCAGTCTATTATGCCACAATATTTCCATTTTATTCAAATCAGAATGATTTTCACAATGAGAAGAAGAGTGAGAAGAAGAAGCAGAAGCAACAGTTAAGGGGGAATTGTAAAGACAAGGGGAAAGGGAAGAATCAGAAGACTGAATAAGCTTGTAGAGACCATCATCCAATTTACCAATTTCCAGTGGCCTCTTCAGAGAAGGGGCCTGTATTAAGCAAGAAAATTTAGTAAATAGGACAATAGAGTTCAATTGGCATACAAGTTTGGAAACAGAAATGAGATTGTATTGGAAGCTAGGTATATATAGCACATTATGCAAAGTGAAACACAAGAATTTGATGGATCCAGTACATGTTACTTTTACTTTGTAACCATTTGGTAAGACAACTAAGAAAGGTACAACTAAAGGTTTAATGTCAAAAAGAAGGGTTTTATTAGAGGTCATATGGTCAGTGGCACCAGAATCTATAATCCAAATGTATGTATTAACCCTAGTCAACATGCAAGCACCATAAGAAACATCTTTTAAAGGACTAAAATGAGAAGGAAGAGTACCAGCAAAGTTAGCAGACCCCATAATGTGTGGTTGAGTCTGAGATTCTGAAAGCTGAGTCTGTTGAAGAAGCATTAGGAGCTGTGCATATTGGTCCTTTGTTAGTCCAGGTATACCAGCCTCTGAACTAGATTGCCCCTGACTACCCTCACTTGAACTTGAAGAATCAACTGAGCTTGCACAACCTTGTGTTTCAACAGTAGCAGCAATTCTTTTGTTTCTAGTAAACTTGAAATCTGATGGGAATCCATGCAATTTATAGCACTTATCAATGGTATGGCCTGGTTTCTTACAGTATCGACAGGTGATGGGTGGTTTTGTGGTGTCAAATTGGAGTTTTTGGTTAAATTGCTTGGAAGGTGGATATGGTGTAGAGGTTTTAGGAGGAGGTTTATTTAGGAAGTGAGTGTGGAAGGCACTGGATTCACCACCAAATTGGGAGGGTACACGACTGACCTGTCTTTGCCTTTCATCTTGAAGAAGTATATTGAAAGCAGTGTCTAGTGAGGGAGGAGGTTGCATCATGAGAATGTTGCTTCTAATCCCCAAATATGTATCGTTTAGCCCCATAAGGAATTGATGTAACTTATTCTCCTCATCCTCCTGCTGAAATTCAGCTCTAGCTGTACATGCAGCACCACAACTAGCTGCATTACACCTTGAAGACCTCATGAAATTCAATTCATCCCATAACTTCTTCAACCTATTGAAGTATGATGCTATGTCCAAAGAAACCTGAGTGGTAGAAGCTAACTCTAGCTTAATCTCAAAAAGTTTTGTGCCATTGACTGCACCATATCTAATGTTCAACTGGTTCCAAATACTCTGAGCAGTGTCGGAGTATTGGACACTCTCAGCTATCTCTGGTGAAAGGGAATTTGTAAGCCAGGATATGACTAGGTTATTACACCTATCCCACTGCTTAGATTGAAGGGAATTTGCAGCAGGTTTTGGGACAGACCCATCGATAAACCCTAATTTGTTTCTAGCTGACAGGGAAACAATTATACTCCTTCTCCAACCCCCAAAACCAACACCTGAAAACTGGTTGGTAACTAGAGACACCCCAGGAACATCGGAAGACATAAGGAATAGGGGATTTGACGGGTCAGGTACAAAACTAGCAGGTACAGGAAGGGGATTTACAGTATCATCAGTCATTTTAAGTGTGAGGGATGACAAATGAACAAGAATGAATGAAATGTATGAGATGGAAAAAATGATATTCAAACAACTAGTTGATTTAACGCATATAACTTCTATTAACACACCAGTAACAGTATCGATGAACAGATGAACAACCAAAATTCGAAAAATTCATGAATCAAGGGGAAAACACAAGGCCTGTTGTAAAGACACTATGAGTACCACCGATGAACCAACAAACACATACCGATGAACAGATGAACAGCCAGACTTCCGAAAATCATGAATCAAAGACAAAATACAGGATGTTTTTGTGAGTAAACTACGAGTAACACCGAAGGAGTAACAAACAACTTCAAAGATTGACGAATCGAAAGAGAAATACTGACCGATTGCGAAGAACAACAGAGAAAACCCTAAGTTGTGAAAAATGATGAAAGACTGCACAATGAATGGTGAAAATACTATCGGATGATAGCCCTTGACGAGGAGAAGCGGATTACCTGCTCTGATACCATGTTAACATCCATGGAAGCCATGGATGTGAAGATTAACAAGGATGATGAACAGTGGTAGAAGAGAGAGAACGGAGAGAATATGTGAAAGGTCGGTCCGTTTATTTTCTCGAATGTTCCAATACAAAAATGACCCTTCGTTTTTATCAAAGTACAGAAAATTAAAATATAAAATATCTGTGTGTGTGTGTATACATGTGTGTAAAACTGGCTATAATTACAAATGCATAAAATGGCTATTTACGTAACATCTGTTGCTTCTCTCTTCATATTGGGCTTCAGCTGACTGGAGGAGCCCAACAGCTCAACAAATTCAAGTTGCAATTGTTTCCACTCTAATTTCTCCGTTTCTCTTTCTTCGACTATTAAAATTTATATAACCTATTATCTTTTATTTTATTTAATATAATTTCAATTTTGGATCATTGCTAGGTAGCTGTGTAAAATTTCTGTGATTATACATTATACATTATTTGATTGTGTGGCAAATTTTTGTATAATTTATTTATGTTCTGCATAATTGGGTTAAAGTTTTAGCATTTTAATGTACAATTTTTCTTAAATCAGATTGTGCTATTTAAACATATTCTATTTTTGGCTCTTGATACGTATATGGTTTGAATAGTTTTTGCTTTGATTATATTGTAATGATGACTATATTAATTTTTAGACCACAAACAGTATTTGACTATGTTATAATCTATCTTTAACTTGCTTCATTATTTATTTAATTATTTCTTCAAAATTAATGTCTAAAAAGGTAAAAGTATTTGAATTCTTGTAGACCCCAAGTTTTTATAAATTAAATCGGTTCATTACTCCTGATAGAATTATGCTGGTTATTCAAACATAGAGACCACTGATGTCTCCAATTAGCTTTAGAATAATAATCACCTTAAATTGGGGAAGGAATTTAATGCCATAATATCAAGGGAAATGCAACTCAAATTTGCCAATTTTTCGTCAAGGAAAGATTGCACTCTGATACAATTTAAAAAGCTTATCACACGTGTGTAGGGGTGTATTTGAATTGGTTTATTGATAAATCAAATCGATTATTTGTTCGATTTATCGATGTCGGTTTATTGATTTCGATTTCGATTTCAAATTTTCCTTATCGACTTATCGATTTCGATTTCAATTCTGTCCTTTTCGATAAACCGATAACATACACTATTCTTTTAATTTTTTATAAATTATTTTTTAAAATTTTTAAAATTTTTTTTACCCTTATTTTATAATACTATTTCCTTTACCCTAAGTCCCTAATGCTATTATTTCCTCTACCACATTTAAGGAATAATCATATTTAAAGCTCAAGGGAATAAAGTTCAAATTAATGGAAAATAAAATTAGCCGTGAAGATATATTTTATTTTTTTATACCGTTGCAGTGTTGGTGGCATACATTTGATCCCTTACTTTAATTTCGTTTCATGTGCTTGTTGACACAATATTTATGTTATAAACGATGCTCTTCTTATTTTAGATTCTTTTTGTCCATATTAATTAGGCGTGTTTGTAGCGGTATACTTTTTGTGGAATCCCGAAAATTTTCTTATTGGTGTAATCGATAACCGAATCGATAAGCCCCAAAAATCGATAAATCGAAATCGTAAAAATCGAAATATTATTGAAACGATAACGATAACCATATATTCAAATCGATAATCGATAAATAATTATCGATAAAGGTCAAAATCGAATCAATATATCGAATGCACACCCCTACACGTATGTTCATGCGCTAGTCAATGAAGCTATGAAAAAATTTCAAATTAAAATTTTGAAAAATAGTATATACAGAAAGAAAGAATCTTGTGTTTTATTAGAGGTAATATGTGTTTCATACATGGGACAATGGGATTTGTTCCACGTAAATCTTTGGTCACTTATTTATATAGAAGAGCCAAAATTAAATTTATGAAAAATTATATACAAGAAATACGTTTATTTAAAGATATGGTATTTTTTTTCTAATAAGTTTGAAGTATCTTCAGTCAATTATTTCTTTTTTTAAAATAAAATTTTATTTTCTACTATATTTTTCAATTTTTAAACAAATTTTCGGAACAAATGAAGCGATTTTTGAAAATATGGTCATAAGTCATTTAAACAATTCACCTTAATTTATACAATAAAAATTGAGCAATTACATATATGTATTCTAACCTCTAGAGTTTCCATAGAGCAATTTAATTACAATAAGATTAAGATAAACTCAACCGTAATTAATAACATCAGGTTATCAACAGAACTCAAAGACATTAGAAGACAAAAGGAAAAATATACTCTATGTATAAAAGCCTATCAATATTTTTGCACCGATTCAAAAGAATAAAAAACTAAACACAGAATTTACACTTCATTGATATAAATTTAAAAGCAATAACTTTGTCATATTTAGATGTCTATATGTTGTTTTTTGACACATAATTATCTCTTCTACAACTCTGCGCGTAACTTACACAAAGTAATATATATATATATATATATATATATATATATATATATATATATATATATATATATATATATATATATATATTCGATAGTAGACTATGCTATACACTTTATTTATATAACAGAAAATCATAGAGTTTGCGTAAATTTATTTAATAAGCAGTTATATCTTATAATCAGTATACTAGAAATCCATTTATCTAGTCTTTCTAGATATTATTATTCAAGACAATAAGTTTTTATATCTAAATATTATTATTTAAGACAATGAATTTTAAGTTTTATATTTAGTTTTATATTTGGTGTGGCTACTGGGATATATATATATATATATATATATATATATATATATATATATATATATATATATATATATATATATATATATATATATATATATATATATTTAAAGTTTTATATAGTCAATCGAAACAAAAAAATGAGTAGTTCAGAACAAAAACCAACCCAACACATTCAATAAAGAAGGAAGTGCTTGAAAGTAAACACACACACACACACACATATATATATATATATATATATATATATATATATATATAAAAGTTTAAAGTTTTATATAGTCAATCGAAACAAAAAAAAGGAGTAGTTCAGAACAAAAACCAACCCAACACATTCAATAAAGACGGAAGTGCTTGAAAGTAAAAATATTATCAAAGGTGCTTATTTAAAAAACTCTTTGTCCTTAGCATGGCACCTATATTGGTTCTTCCTCAAATCTTGGTCCTCCTTGTTTTCTTTTGAACTTCTTGTTTACTTTTACATACAACAAATTTGTCACTATTCAAATCCGGACCCGATTGTGATGATGCTTTTCGTGAGAATAAGGCCAGCCAATTAAGTCTAATTCGTCTTTTTAAAAATAGTTAAACATGATTAAACAACTTAAATATTAATGAACGAAAATGCAACCCAACATAGCGCTAATCGGGGTGTCAAAAGTCACGAGCATATATTAGAATGTAAATCCACTACAAGGTCTAAAATACACAAACCCGGAATAGTGAACAAAAGAGAGAAACATGGTGTTGCGAATATTGGTAGTCACCTCCTTACTCATACAACTTTGTCTCTGATCGGTCAAAACCCGCTGCCGGGTGAATAGATACCTACGTCTGCACACGGGGTGCAGGGAGTAAAGTGAGTACTCCAACTCAGTGAGTAATAAAGGTAAATAACAACTGAGCAGTAAGAAATCACGTATGACAAATCATCATGCTATATACAAGCAGTGTAAACCCTTTTTAGAAAAACAGTGAAGCCATGAAATATTTAACGAAACACCTTAGCTCAGTTTAAAACCTCTTTTAAAAATAACATTTTTCAGCGGTTATGCAAAACAAATAGTGCAGATAAGCACAAAATTTCCGTCCCGCGGGCACAACACTTAGTTATCAAGGAATGCCAGAGTATCAGGTCTATATTGCAAGAAGTAGCACAAAACAATAGATAATAGCAGACAAATAAGATAATCCAAACACATCAAACATTACCGGTACCGCTGCGGCGTAAAGCCCGCTCCACATATCGTTGCGGCGTGCAGCCCGATCCACTTATCGTCGATGGCGCTCACTGGGGGTGTGCAGACTTCGAGAGGGGCCTCTACGGCCCAAGTGCAATATCAAGCCATCTCGTGGCATCAAGTCTAGGCCCTCAGCCTCATATCAGTATCAGTATAACACTGCTGTGGTATACAGCCCGATCCAAAAGTATCCTCACAACATAGGCCCTCGGCTTTACTCAGTCAAAAATCACATAAGCCCCTCATGCAACAACAAAACATGCTGCTCAGCCCAAAAAAGTATTGAAAATATCTTTTCACGCGTTAAAGAAAAATAAACTTGGCTGAGTTTTGAAAACAGTGGCAAACAACATGACTGAGTTCAAGTATAAAATAAAACATTGAGGAAATATCAACAATCATCCCTGAAGGGATTTAAGTAATTGGCACGAAGCCCTAATATGGAAATCAACCCAAATCATGATGATAACAATTAAGTTTCAGACACAAATGTAGTAAAAATATCAATCGGGACGGACCAAGTCGCAATCTCCAGTAGTAACATACTCCACGCTCATCATCCGACGCGTGTCTTACCTCAATGTAGCATTGAGATGTGCAAATCCGGGGTTTCAAACCCTTAAGATATCATTTACAATAATTACTCACCTCGAACCGGAGAAATCTCTGGCCCGCGACGCCTTTGCCCCTCAAGTCGGCCTCCACGTGCGTCGAATCTATCCAAAATCAGAACAAATACATCACAATATGCTAAGCGAACAAAGCCCAAGCGAAAACAATAAAAAATAGCAAAAATCTCGAAATTAGCAAAACTCGAGCCCCGGGCCCACTTCTCAAAACTCAAAAATTCTTTTATCAACGGGTTCCTTATCTCACCATGAGTCTATACATATAAAGAACGATAAAATCGGAGTCCAAATGACCCCTCAAATTCCATTTTTTTCCTCTCTTTAGTCCAAGCCCTAAATCACCAGTTTTGTCCATTAATTTCTTAAGTTTTCAGGCCTAGTTCATGTATTTGCACCATAAAATTATATTTTAAGTCCAAGAATCCTTACCTTATCGAAGCTCCTTGAAAACCCCTCTTCAAATCGCCCACAATACTCCAAGTCCGAAGCTAGAAGGAGAAACTCTTCAAAAATTTGCGAAGATGAACTTAAATATTTTTGCCCAGGAAAAACCGCATATGGGTCAAAATACCGCATCTACGGCTTCCGCATATGTGATCAACACGCCCACTTCTGTGGAATCCATTAAACCGGCCTAAGCCGCATCTGCGAGCATCTTCCGCATCTACGTTTCCGCAGATGCGATCCAATTAGCCGCTTCTGCGGTCCAACTCGCCTTCCCCCTTTCGCTTCTGTGGTGCACCACTCGCATCTGCGGTGCCGCATCTGCGGTGCCGCATCTGCGGTCCACCAACCGCAGATGCAAAAATACCAGAAGCACAAATTCTTCAGTTACAACAAAAATCCAACTTCTCCGAATACCATCCGAAATCACCCCGAGGCCCCCGGGACCTCAACTAAAAGCACAAACACATTACAAAACATCATCCAAACTTGTTCCACCTGTCAAAACACCTCAAACGATACCAAAACCATCAAATCACATCGAATTCAAGCCTAAGTTCTTCTAAACTTCCGAAACACGTATTCGATCAAAAACCCAACCAAACCACCTCCGAATGACTTGAAATTATACACACATATACAAAACCACTTAATGAAGCTACAACAACTGTCGGAATGGAGGAATTCCATTCCGACCCTCGGATCAAAATTTCACCTATCAACCTAAATTTTTCAAAATACTAACTCCGCCAATTAAAGCCATATTCTACACCAGACCTCCAAAATCACTTTCGATACACTCCTAAGTCAAAAATCATCTAACGAAGCTAACCATATCATATAACTCTGATCCGAGCTTATATACAAATAAGCCAACTCTCGGTCGAACCTTTCAAATTCAAAGCTTTCAACTGAAATTGTTCTTTCAAATTCATTCCAAATTTCCTGAAAACAAAAACCAACGATCTACATTCGTCATAATACCTAATACGGGGCAAGTCATGCCTGAGAACTGGCGATCAAAGTACAAGAGCTCAAAACGACCGGCCGAGTCGTTACATCCTCCCTTACTTAAACACACGTTCTTCCTCGAACGTACCCGGAGTTGTTCTAAAAGCCAACCGATCGCTGAATAACATTAACAATGCATATAACTGGAGGTTATTCAACATCACCCTATCTCACATAGGTTCAATGACACAATATAACTTAAAGTTCACAATCCATCCTAGTCTATAAACTACAAAACCGTATTTCCACTACCGAAATCATCCACAAGATCTAAATCTCACATCTATACTTGGAATAAAACCGAACCAGCTGTAATAACTCATATCTGCAGCCTCGGTACCATTACATGACAAATCACATAAATCTAACGCTCGTAACAATAACCTCTATTCACAGCAGTTGTACATAATGCCTAAATACCGATAGAAAAACTCTTATTAGCTAGAGTCTCATTCCAACACTTTCATATATTGCCAACGATAAATGCAATACGCACTAAACCATAACCATTTCTCAAATTAACCATTCATGAAGCCATTTCTCTTCTAGCAATTATCATAGCAAATTTTTTTCTAGCCGAACCTCGATATTAACCTCCCAACATGCTGAAATCGAATCCGCTTGTATTCATTAATGATCTCAACGATCTCTTCTGACCAAACACACCAACCTGGTGACATGACACATCAATACGGGCCTAAGCCACAACTAGCATAATACGCACACCAATAAGCAACGGCCGGAACATACTCAAATCGTGAAAATGACTTAAATGAAAGAGTGATATCTCGAGCTCGCCTATACCATCACGACACAAGGCTGAGAACCCGTCTCACATCATAGAATAAAACACACAAATCTAACCCGTGAGGTCATATCCCCACATAGCCTCGCTGCAATGCATGATCCTATCCAAACACTGCTCCACATGAGACACCTGAAGTCACTATGATCAAAATTGACGGCCACACACAATTTGAGGTCTGAAGCCAAAGAAAATCATTACATCCACGGTGAAACATGTAACATACACCACGCAACCCGATAAAACATAACCTACACGCCGTGCACTAAGCAATGCTCAATTACTCTTCTCACTTAAATTCTACTAAGAGACCCCAATTGAACCGCACCATATGTGCCTATAACCAACAAATCATAATATCTCACAACACAAGAGGGTAACTCATACATCTCCCTAGATATCTGATAATCTCAACAACGGTCAGATGAATACCTCTCTCAAAAATGCCATTTGGAGCAAACCAAGCCGACTCAAGATAGAACACTCAACCATATTGGCCTGCTAACGAACTCCTTATCAAGGAAACCTGAAGCTGCTCCTTCCACCTTTATAACTCTGCCAGTGCCATATGATAAGATGCAAGGCAGTAAATCAATACCGAAATCAACAACCTTGTCCGGCGACATGCCCAATCGCAAGAAACACATCTGAGGAGTCCCTCACCACCAGAATTGAATAAATATGAGGCGCCTCACTGGCACTCATCACATGAGCCCAAAATAATAAAGAAAATTCCTTCCCAACCGTCCTATGGGTCTTGAAATATAAGGCTCTCCCCAATAGGGCATAATCTGTCGAACCTCGCCACTCAATCCATGGCATTTTCCGGCGTAGCCAATTGCGCCAGCTTATTGCAATAGCCCAAAATAACACAAGGAAACAACCAGCTCGAATCCAAGTATCACATCCAAGATCTAATATCCCAACTAACAAAAGGCCCGCTCAGGCCTCCAAACCCCGATAGACTCTAAGCAGTGCTGATGCACACGATGTACGACCACAACGTAGCCTGGATATGATAACTCCCAGTCCCAAATTCCATGTATCACACAAATCACCATACCTGATCCCAGATTTCGCCGTCTGAATACATATTACACATCAAGTACCCGGTCATTCTACGAAATATATTCCAAAATTTCCCTGTGCCACTAAGCAAACCCGAATACCACCAGTTGATCCAACAAGAAAATGCCGCAATACTACCAAAGTATCATAGGTTTAATCACATTACCTTTTTTCTGAACATATACTATCGTCAAATCACTTCTAATTAGAAATATCATTCCTTTAACCTTCTGAGGCTACACGCTGCCTAAGAGTTTTATGAACTTCCTTTCAGAGCTGAACTGTAACTCTACACACACAATTCTCGATCATCCACTACATACCACATATACTATACCATACCATCCTAGTATAACATGAGAACTTCATCTCCTTTCCGAGCCACATAAATCTACGTACTCAACTACTCGAGAACTCTCCATTGGTCCCATCTAGAAGAAAAGTCACAACACCACCCATGCTCTGCATGCCCATAGAAAATATATATCTCCAAACCACGGTAAAAACCATCAAGAACTCTCCAAATTTATGTTTGCACAAATTAAACTGCCAGGACTGAATCCTTCTAACTAGACCAAGCTAAGAAAGCCATCAAAACCCAAGAGCATTGCTGTAAAATACATGCAAGAACCTATTACCTCGAACACATACAAAGAATTAATCATATCCTTACCATACCGATTCGGTCTACTATCAAGCTATTCCATCTATCTAATTTCCCTTCTGATTCATCTTCAACTAGATATTTCCTCTTGTTGTAGCACCGCAATTGCTCAACCCAGGCTCACTACACGAGGCCCAAGCATAAGACCACACTATCTAAGACCCATAAGCTATTGAGTACTCTCTCAAATATTCCCAGAAATACCACATTCCAGAATACTTTACTCTAAAAAGCTTCCTGCCAATCTAAATCTGTTACCTTTACTTTCCTGATACTGATACATAGAAGCCTATAATTAACATAAAAATACCACAAATCTTGACCTCTTCCAATGAAGACACAGACTCTACCTATATGCACAACCCTAAGATACCCGATTATTCCCTGTAGAATCTCGAACCCATTAGTACCAGTCTCGAAAGTCACCCACTCTCATTCAAACTGTAAATTACCCGACCTAATAAACAGAACCACTCGTGCCTCACTGGCACTCCAATGCCGCAAAATGAGATCCTCATCCCAATACAACCAAGCAACTTTCTGCTCTACGCACCGAGCATTCTTTGCCAACAACTCTAGATATTCCTTGATTCTTATACCCTAAGAGGCATAATATAACCTTTGCCAATATTTTCCTTTTCTCGAGCCATAGCTAATTCACTCACACGCCTCAAACTGGAACCAACATAGCACCTAACCGTGCAATCAACTGATCACAGTAGACTCCCCCACTTGGCTCGAAGCCATAAATCCAGATACACTCAATATCTCATAGCATTTTTACTCCGTTGACGCCACAATGCCATAGTGAGGTTAAACTCAAATCATTTATAAGTTTGTGAAAACACAGATCATCCAATACTGTAAATCTTCTGCAAATCTCACATTCATCCCCGCAACAGTTAATCCCACTCTCTTAAGCAACCCCAAATTTCAAATTTCAACACGTACCCTTCAATTACACATGAGATCTTCTAACGTAAACATAAGGATCACACCACTTCAGAACACTCCACAGGAGATAACCCACTTGCTTCGCCTCAATATAACATTTCCGTATACCTTCCACCATCATATACATTACACAGGCACTTAGTCTTCCTGAGTCTGAACTCATACCGCATCATGAAATTTACTCCACTATCAACTGGAAACATTAAAAGATTCTTCACGCGCCCATAACTCGAAGCTACACATCCAATCATAATGGAAATCATGCACTTAGTAGTTCATCTATCATCCATCAGACCTTCCTCATCACTTCCAAGTCACATAGATACATCTCGTAGTACTAATACACTCATCACATAATTACCCAGTCGTTACTTCCAATAATAGGGACAATACCGAACATATAAGTTTGAAACACTTACCCACACAATCAATACCTCAGTGCTCAAGCCATAGGCAAAGATCTGGACTCAAGTCCTCCAGACTGGCCAACTATAAACTCACAGAGATTACATCTCGCCCCTCGATCGACAAATCACAATCCATCAAGGCACATCTAATTTTGAGCGCTCATGTGCGCATACGAACGCGTGGAAGGAAAGTTCAAGAGTTACATTTCAAGCTGAATCAAGGACGCACGATAAGAATTCCAAGAATGTGAAGTTTTCCTAAAGGTCATGCAGCCTCCGGAGGATAAGTACAAACGTCTCCGTACCGATCCAGGAGACTCTACTAAACCTGCTTATGACTCATGAGACCTAGTAACCTAGGCTTTGAAACCAACTTGTCACGATCCAAACCCAGACCCGGTCGTGATGGCGTCTCTCGTGGGGACAAGGCCAGCTAACTAAACCCAATTTATCTTTTCAAAAATAGATAAACATGATTAAATAGCTTAAATATGACTTAAAATATTAATTAACGGAAATGCAATCCAACAAAGCCCTAATCAGGGTGTCACGCGTCACGAGCATCTATCAGAATGTAAATTCACTACAAGGTCTAAAATATACAATACCGGAATAATGAACAAAAGAGAGAAACATGGTGATGCGACCGCTGACAGTCATCTCCTTACTCATACAACTCTGCCTCTGATTGGCCAAAACCCGCTACCGGGTGAATAGATACCTGCATCTGCACACGAGGTGCAGGGAGTAAAGTGAGTACTCCAACTCAGTGAGCAATAAAGGTAAATAACAACTGAGTAGTAAGAAATCACGTATGACAAATCATCATGCTATATACAAGTAGTGTAAACCCTTTTTAGAAAAACAGTGAACCCATGAAATCTTTAACAAAACACCTTAGATCAGTTTAAAACTTCTTTTAAAAATGACATTTTTCAGCGGTTACGCAAACGAATGCAAAATAAATAGTGCAGATAAGTACAGAATTTCTGCCCCGCGGGCACAACACTCTGTTATCAAGGAATGCTAAAGTATCAGGTCTATATTGCAATAAGTAGCACAAAACAATAGATAATAGCAGATAAATATGATAATGTAAACATATCAAAAAGTACTGGTACCGTTGCGGCGTGCAGCCCGCTCCACATATCACTGCGATGTGTAGCCCGATCCATTTATCGTCGATGGCACTCACTGGGTTTGCAGACTCCGGGAGGGGCCCCTTACGACCCAAGTGCAATATCAAGGAATCTCGTGGCATCAAGTATAGGCCCTCGGCCTCATATTAGTATCAGTATAACAGTGCTGCAGCGAGTAGCCCGATCCAAAAGTATCCTCACAACACATGTCCTCGGTCTTACTCAGTGAAAAATCACATAAGCCCCTTTGGGCAACAGTAAAACATGTTGCTCAGCCCAAAATAGTGTAGAAAATATCTTTTCACGCATTAAAGCAAAATAAACTTGGCTGAGTTTTGAAAACAGTTGCAAACAATATGACTAACTTCAAGTATAAAATCAAACATTGAGGAAATATCAACAATCATCCCTGAAGGGGTTCAAGTAATTGGCACGAAGCCCAAATATGGCAATCATCCCAAATCATGATGATAACAATTAAGTTTCAGCCAAAAACATAGTAAAAATATCAATTGGGAGGACCAAGTCGCAATCTCCAGTAGTAACAGACCCAACGCTCATCATCCGACGCATGTCTCACCTCAATGTAGCACTGTGGTGTGCAAATCCGGGGTTTCAAACCCTCAGAGTATGACTTACAATCATTACTCACCTCGAACCGGTAAAATCTCTAGCCCACGACGCCTTTGCTTGTCAAATCAGCCTCCACGTGCGTTGAATCTATCTAAAATAAGAACGAATACATCACAATATGCTAAGGGAACAAAGCCCAAGCAAAAACAATCGAAAAATAGCAAAAATCTTGAAATTAGAAAAACTCGAGCCCCATGACCGCTTCTCGAAACTCAGCAATTCTTACATCAACGGGTTCCTTATCTCACCACGAGTATATACATATAAAGAACGACAAAATCGGAGTCCAAATGACCCCTCAAATCCTAATTTTTGCTCTCTTTAAGTCCAAGCCCTAAATCACCATTTTTGTCCATTAATTTCTTAAGTTTTCAGCCCTAGCTCATGTATTTGCACCGTAAAATCGTGTTTTAAGTCCAACAAACCTTACCTTATCGAAACTCCTTGAAAACCCTCTTCAAAATCGCCCACAATACTCCAAGTTCGAAGTTAGAATGAGAAACCCTTTAAAAATTCGCGAAGATGAACTTAAATATTTTTGCCCTGGTAAAATCGCATCTGCGGTTTTCGCATATGCGATCAACACGCCCGCTTTTGCGGAATTCATTAAACTGGCCTAAGCCGCATCTGCAAGCATCTTCCGCATCTACGATTCCGCAGATGCGATCCAATTAGCCGCTTCTGCTGTCCAGCTTGTGTTGTGTTGCGCTCGTTTTTCTTATGTTTTGAAGCAGTTTCTTCAAGTATAAATGATATCATATTGAACAAATGAGCTCCGATTATATTTTTTTGAAGCATTATATCTGTATCGTAATTACGGAACCGTAGCAAAAAGAATCATCGAATTTGGATATCGTACAAGGATTTTATGGTCATTTTACTAAAAATTAGGTTGCCAAACTTTTTCAGAGTAATTACGAAATTGCCACTAGCAACGTATTTAAAAATCTGCATTATTTGCAAATATTAAAACATACATATCTCATTCATTATAAGGTCAAATTGACTGATTCAAAGGCCTAACTTGACTAGAATTTCACAAGGAATACATTGGTGGCATAAAATATGAGTTTGGGAGTTTTTGGTACGAGAAGCGAGGCAGAATAGATGGTAAAAAAATACATAAAATTAGGATTTGCTCATTCGATCATATTTTGAGTTGGGAAGCTAGAATTTGGGAGATTTTGGAGGCGATATTCACCATATGGATTGGGGTAAGTTTTCTCTACTTGATTTTTATTATATTTCATGAAACATTTTCGTTTTTTGGGATTTGATTGATGATTCCAAAGTGAAAATTGAAGGAGTTAGGGTTTGAGTTTTGGAGAGTTTTAAGTGAGGATTTGAGGGATCAAAAGGAGTTCGATTTTGATGAATTTTATATGAATAGACTTAGGAGAGGATGAGGATTATTATTCTACCATTTTTTTTACTGATTTCGAGATGTGTTCCTGAGGGTCGGGTTTTGGCTGATTTCAAATTTTTGCCATATTTTGTAATTTTATTGTGGAATTCGATTCTTTTGCATATTTATGGTATTAATGTAATTAGAGCTAGATTCAGTACTTACCGAGTCCAGAGACGAGGGCATCCCAGAGTTGGATTTTACGTGGTTGAGGTAAGTAACAGTTTTAACTCAAGCTTTGAGGGTATAAACCTGGAGAAATTGATATAATGCGATTGTTTGGTGGTGATACCCACGTTAGGTGACGGGTGTGTGGGTGTGCACCGCGAGGGATTGAGACTTGGTTCTTCCTGTGAGGCCTAATGGCTATATATGTGGTTATGTATTTACTTGTGGTTGAACTTGTTTGCCTTCATGTTAGAGATATGCTTAGGCTTTGCTTATGCTAACATTATTTGTAGTCAGTCATAGAAATTATTGTACATGTTTACCTCAGTCTCTATTATTTAATATGTTGTGATACTTGATGTGGGTTGTGTCCCCTTATTTGTTGATGATAGTGAGGTTAGTGAGGTATATGATTGAGTAAGACCGATGGCCCGATTATGAGGATATTAATACCATAGCGCGTGATTCATCCGCATAGCACATGAGTTGACCGTGCAGGAGTAGGTATTGATACCATAGCGCGTGAGTCGTCCGTGTAGCACGTGAGGTGACCGTACAGATCCAGGTATTGATATGATCACGTGAGTTGTCCATGCATAGCGCGTGGTCTTTGGGAGCACCTCCGGAGTCTGTACACAACCCCAGTGAGCGTAGAGCATTGATTGTAGTGAGTGTTGAGTATTGAGTGTTGAGTGTGAGTGTGAGTGTTGAGTGATAGAGTGACATTGATATGAGGTTGCATTTACTTTTGTTGTTGTTGCATTTACCTGTTAACTTGCTTGTGGTATTTGTTGCATTTATGGAATTTACCTATTTATTCATGTTTTTTGTAAATTATGAAAATACATAATTGGATTGTTTTCTTTAGCTCGTCACCACTGCTCAATTCCTTAGTTATTTCTGTTACTACTGAGGTGGTTGTACTCATACTACAACCTGCACTTTATGTGCAGATCCAGGTGAGTTAGAGCGAGGCGATCGTTAAGTTCAGGCCGGCTATCTGTGGAGATTGCAAGGTACCTGCTAATTTCACAGGACCTTGTTATTCCTTTTGTCGTTTCTTCTTTTGGACAATTAGACAGTTTATGTATCTTAATTTATAACTTTAGATGCTCATGACTTAGTGACACCCCGATGCTTGGGGCTAGATTTCGTATTTTTATATTAATTATATTTAGAGTTGATTTACTTATGAGAAATTTGAATGTTGGTGTTGTTTTATTAAATCCTAAAAATTAATTAATAGTAAAATTTTGGAAAATAGGCTTGCCTTGTAACACGATAGGCGCCATCACGACCATGGTTAGATTTTGGGTCGTGACAAGCCCTTCAGTGCACCGCCACCTCCTATCAGTGCACCGCCTCTTCAGAGTTTCCATGGTGGTCATTCAGGTCAACACGGCCAGCAGACTCAACAGCCGATGGCTTGTTACACTTGTGGGGGCACGGGTCATATTGCCAGATTTTGCCCTCGAGCATTGAGTAGTTCTTAGCACCAGGGTTCTCGTGCCATGGTTCAGGCACCGGGTGTTCCATAGCCTGCCATCCAGCTAGAGATGGGGGTAAAGGTGCTAGAGGTAGAGCTTAGACCGCCAGAGGTAGAGGCCAACTAGCAATAGGCTGTCCTAGGGAGGTAAACCAAGGTGGTGGGGCCCAGCCCTTATGTTGTTCTCTTCAGGCCAGGCCAGAGGTATGCGGTTATTACAAGTATGGTTCTGGTTTGTGATTAGGATGCTTCAGTGTCGTTTGATCGGGGGTCTATGTATCGTATGTGTCATCTTATTTTTCCCCGTACTTGGTCATGCCTAGTGATGCAATACGTATTCCTGTTTATGTGTCTACACTAGTGGGTGACTCTATTGTGGTCCATTGTATTGTGGTGATTGGGGTCTTGAGACTCATGTAGATTTGTTGCTTTTAGACATGGTTGATTTCGACATTATATTGGGGATGGATTGATTATTACCTTATCATGCTATCTTGGACTGACATGCCAAGACTGTGACTTAGCTTTACCGAGTGTGCCTCATTTAGAGTGGAGAGTGACTCCTAGTCATTCTACCCGTCGTGTTATCTTGTATGTGAAGGCTTGTTGTATGGTCGAGAAGGGGTGTTTGGCCTATTTGGCATATGTTCATGATTCCAATGCTGAGGTTCCCTCTATTAATTCTGTGTCAGTGGTTCGTGAGTTCCCTGATATCTTTCTTTCAGACCTGTCGGGTATACCGCCTGACAAGGATATTGACTTTGCATTGATGTGGCTCCAGGCACTCATCCCATTTTTATCCCACCATATCGTATGGACCCGCCTAAGTTGAAAGAGTTAAAGGATCAGTTGCAGTACTTGCTGGAGAAGGGTTTCATTCGACCTAGTGTATCACCTTAAGGTGCGCCGGTGTTGTTTGTTAAGAATAAGGATAGTTCGATGAGATTATGCATTGATTACTAATAGTTGAACAAGGTAACAATCAAGAATAAATATCCGCTGCCTAGGATTGATAATTTTTTCGATCAGCTTCAGGGTGCCAAGGTGTTTTCCAAGATTGACTTGATATCTAACTAGCATCAGCTGAGGATTAGGGCTTCCAACGTCCTGAAGACAGCTTTTCGCACTCGGTATGGGCATTATGAGTTCTTGGTTATGTCAGCTTCATTTGTGATAGTTTTCATTGATGATATATTGATATATTCCTACAGCTAGAAGGAGCACGAGCAGCACCTCAAAGTGGTTCTTCAGACTCTAAGGGATAGTCGGTTATATGCTACGTTCTCGAAGTGTGAATTCTGGTTGGCTTCAGTTGCATTTTTGGGTCATGTTGTATCAGCAAACGGTATTCAGGTGGACCCAAAGAAGATTGAGGCAGTCAAGAACTGACCTAGATCAGCATCAGCTACAGAGATTCAAAGTTTCTTGGGGTTGGCAGGCTACTACCAACGGTACGTGGAGGGGTTTTCATCTATTGCAGCCGGGATGACCAGATTGACCCAGAAGGGTGCCCAATTTAGATGGTCGAATGAGTGTGAGGCGAGCTTTCAGAAGCTCAAGAAAGCTCTGACTACGGCACCGGTGTTGGTTTTTCCCACGGGTTTAGGGCCTTATATAGTCAATTGTGATGTTTCTCGTATTGGGCTTGGAGCAGTGTTGATTCAGGATGGCAAAGTTATTGCCTACGCTTCGAGGTAGTTGAAGATTCAAGAAAAACAATCTGGTTCATGATTTGGAGTTGGCAGACATAGTGCACGCACTGAAGAATTGGAGGCATTATCTGTATGGCATAGCATGTGAGGTGTTCACTGATCACAAGAGTCTCCAGTACTTGTTCAAGCAAAATGAGTTAAATTTGAGGCAGAGAAGGTGGTTGGAGTTGCTGAAAGATTATGATATCACTATCTTATATCACCCGGGAAAGGCCAATGTGCTGGGCGATGCTTTGAGTAGGAAGTTAGCTAGTATGGCGGTCTTGCTTACATTTCGGTCAGTAAGAGGCCACTTGCCTTGGATGTTTAGGATTTAGCCAATCAGTTTGTGAGGCTGGATGTTACTGAGCCCAGTTGTGTGTTGGCTTGCACGTTTGCCCGTTCTTCATTATTGGAGCATATCCGCGATCGGAAGTATAATTATCCCCATTTGTGTCTCCTTAGAGATAGGGTGCAGCACGAAGGTGACATGCATGCTACCTGAGATGGTAATAGAGTTTTGAGATTACAGGGTCGAGTATGTGTGCCTAATGTGGATGGGCTCTGAGAGTTGATTTTGGAGGAGGCCAATAGCTCTCTGTACTCTATGCATCTGCGCACCACGAAGATGTATCAGGATTTGCCGGCAGCATTATTGGGAGCGTATAATGAAGAAGAATATCGTAGCATATGCGGCTCGTTGTTTGAATTGTCAGTGGGTTAAGTACGAGGATCAGAGGCCTGGTGGTTTATTGTAGTGGATTGAGCTTCTCGAGTGGGAGTGGGAGCGGATCACTATGGACTTTGTTACCGGTCTTCCACAGACTCGGAAGAAGTTCGACACAGTATGGGTCATTATTGATAGGCTGACCAAGTCAGCGCATTTATTCCTGTGGCAATCTCCTATTCTTCTGAGAGGTTAGCTGAGATCTATATTCGGGAGATTGTTCGCCTTAATGGTGTGCCCATATCTATCATTTCAGACTGGGGTACGCAGTTTACCTCGCGCTTCTAGAGAGCAGTTCAGCGAGAGTTAGGCACACGAGTTGACTTGAGCATGACATTTCATCCCCAGATGGACGGTCAGTTCGAGAGGACTATTTAGATTTTGGAGGATATACTTTGAGCTTTTGTTATTGACTTTGGAGGTTCGTAGGATCAATTTTTTCCTCTAGTAGAGTTCGCCTAAAACAATAACTACTAGTCGAGTATCCAGATGGATCTTTATGAGGCTTTATATGGTAGACGATGTCAGTCTCCAGTTGGATAGTTTGAGCCGGGAGAGGCTCTGCTATTGAGTACAAATTTGGTCCAGGAGGCCCTGGACAAGGTCAGGATCATTCAGTATAGACTTCATTCGGCTCAGTCCAGACAAAAGATCTATCAGACTGCAAGGTTCAAGAAGTGGGTTTTATGGTTGATGAGCGGTTGCTCCGAGTGTCGCCGACGAAGAGCGTGATGAGATTTGGGAAAAAGGGCAAGCTTTGCCCTAGGTTCATTGGTTTGTTTAAGATTCTTGATCGAGTGAGAGAGGTGGCTTACAGACTTGCCTAGCCGTCAAGATTATCAATCGTGCATCTAGTGTTTCATGTGTCCATGCTTTGGAGGTATCACGGCGATCCATCCCACATGTTAGATTTTAGCACTGTCCAGTTGGACAAGGACTTATCATACGAGGACGAGTCGCTAGCTATTCTAGACCAGCAGGTTTGTCAGTTGAGATCCAAGTGTTTCCCTTTTGTTCGTGTTCAGTGGATAGGTCAACCTCCTAAGGCATCAACCTAGGAGTTCGAGTCCGATATACGGAGCCGTTACCCTCATCTTTTCCCCGACTTAGGTACTTCCTTCTTTTGTCCGTTCGAGGACGAACGGTTGTTTTGGAGGTGGAGAATATGACGACCCAAAAGGTCATCACCTATTTTCTTATCCATTATGTGCTTCCGAGGCTTTAAAACCTCATTTAGAGCCATCTCCATTTGTGTGCCCAATCCCGGTGCGAAGTCAAAAAGCTTAAATGTGAATTCTATGAAAAATGCAAAATTTTGGTGTTAAAACTAACGAATTTAACTTAGATCAACATTTTGGGCAAATGGACCCGGACCCGTGATTGGATGATCCTAGAGGGTTCGTTGGAATATATGGGATTCGGGTATATGCTCGAAATCGAATTTCGAGGTTCCTAGCCCGAGAAATGAATTTTTAAAGGAAATTATTTTTTCTGAAATTGTTAAGGAAAATTGAAATGAAAATTGATTAGAATGTGTTGGTATCGGGCTTGTATTTTTGTTCAGGTGCCTAGTACAGGTTTTATATGTGATTTAAGATGTTTATGTAAAGTTTGGTTGAAATCGGACGTCGTTTGACGTGTTTCGTGATTAAAGTCCTAAATTTGAAACTTAATGAAGTTTGAAGAAAAAATCTTGATTTTGAGGTTTGATCCATTGATTTGGAAGTTATCTTGGCAATTTTATCACACGGTTAAGTTCTTAGGATGTTGCTGAGTTAGTGCATGTGTTTGGTTAGGATCCCCGAGGGCACGGGAGTGTTTCCAAGGTGTTTCAGAGTGGTTTTGGACTTATGGAAATAGCAGATTTTGCTTCAGCATTTGTAGACCCCATTTCTTCTTCGCGTTCGCGATATATTTCCCGCGTTCGTGAAGCTTCGAGATTTTATTCCTTCGCATTAGCATCCTTCCCTCACGTTCTCGTAGGGTCATTTGTCCCTGAGGGTTTAGCTTTCTTTTCATCTTCGAGTTTGCATGTATATGATTGAGTCCGTGTAGCTTCGTAGGAGTCTTTCATCGCGTTCGCGTAGGTCAATTTCTAGGCCACAATTTTTGTATTCTCCGCGTTCGCGTTCCCCTTCCCGTGATCACGATAGTATGCCCAATGTTACCCATCGTGAACGCGACCAGCCTGTGGCGAACGCGATGAGCAATTTCGCCCAGTTATTTTAATTTTTCAAAACAGAACCAGTGACGGGATTTTCATAACACTTCACGAAACCCTTCTTCTCCAAGGTTCTAGGGAGACTTTTGGAGCATTTCTTCACCCAAGTTTCTTGGGTAAATAGTTTTTAACTTGTTTCTTCATTTTCCATCATCATCTACTGAAATCCTAGGCCTAAAACATATAACTAAGGATAGAAATTGGGAATTTAGGTAGAATTAGTGCTTTTTGATTTTTCTTGATTTAGACCTTATTTTGAGGTCGAATTTGAAAAAAAATTATATACTCGGGCTCGTGGGTGAATGGGTGATATGAGTTTGATCCGAACCTTGTGTTTTGACCAAGCGAGCTCGGGGTCGATTTTTGGAATTTTGGGAAGAATGCTTGAAAAGCTATAATTAGGCATTTGATTCGATTTGTTTAGCATGTATGATGTTATGAAGTCGTTTATGTATAGATTTGATTGATTTGGAGCCGAATTCGAGAGGAAAGGTGGTTATTGAGGATTGAATTGGCCATGAAAGTTAGGGGTAAGTGTTCGGTCTAACCTTAGATTGAGGGAATAGGAGTTGATCTTATTTGCTACTTGTTAATTGTCAATTCAAATGTATAGGCATGGTGACGAGTATCTATACGTTGGTGTCTAGCATGACCGTGAGTCATTGTATTGTGAATATTTTGATTTTGTTATACCTTTCATGACTTAATGATGATTTCTATATGTTGTAAAGAACATGTGAAAGAAATTGTGATCCTTGAACTTCGAGGAGCATTGGCCCGAGTTATGATAAGAATGGTGAGAGTATATGAGATAATTGAACCCTTTGGAGCATTGGCTCAAGTGGTAAAGTGAGATATAAAGTAAAAGTGAAAGAAAGAAAAAGAGTATTTAAATTGTTCCCTTTTCGGGATATTGTTGCCTATTGATTATTTTTCCTTGCTTGGAAGTTGAGATTATTGATGTTGTACCCTTGCCGGAATTAAATTGCTTAATTGTTTTCCCTTGTCGGGATTTCTATAATTGTTTTGTTTACTCTCTTGCCCCTTGTTTGTGACTGTTATTTGGGTGAGGAAGAGTGTCAAAGCACGAAGGGTGATGCCGTGTATTGTTTGCTATTGTGAGGAAAGAGTGTTAAAGCACGAAGGGTGATGTCGTGCCGCACGATGTACCATTCCGTTCCGATTCTATTGATTATATGTGAGGATGAGAGTGAAAGCACGAAGGTGATGTCGTGACCGTTTTATTATATTATTGCTTGGTAAGGATGAGAGTAAAAGCACGAAGGATGATGTCGTGCACGTTTTATTATTTTATTGCTTGGTGAGGATGAGAATAAATGCACGAAGAGTGGTGCCATGCACTTATTGCTTTCTATTTCTTTATTAATATTTGTGTTGTGTTGTTTCCTTCGTTATTAGATGACTTTTACTTGAAATTGTTATTTTCCCTATAGCATGCTCCCCCTCCCATATTGATTACTTATTTTTTTATTTCGATTCCATTGTATATGTATATATAACTGCATGAGTTCATATGGTAGTCTGGTCTAGCCTCGTCACTACTTCGCCGAGGTTAGGCTAGGCATTTACCAGCACATGGGGTCGATTATGATGATGCTACACTCTGTGTTCTTTTGCACAAATCAGGCGTCGGAGCAGCTTACGGTGTGCAGCAGTAGTCAGGGAGCCGTCCATCAGTCCACGAGACTCTGAGGTAGCCTTGCTGGCGTCCGCATGCCCGGAGTCTCTTCTTTCGGTTTCCATGTTTTGTTGACATTTGTATTCAAGACAGACTATGTCCTTTATTTCAAGCTCTTTTTTGTAATAAATTTTAGACATTCCGTGTATTGTTATGATACCAGGTGCTGGATAGACACTTGTAATAGTTTTCTAGATGTTGTTTCTATATTTGGTTCAGACTTCCGCTAAATTTTACTTTTTGTTGATTTTAATTGCTTATTCTTTGATAATTTAATTGTTTAATCATATACAAAAACTAGATGGGTTAATGTTTGCAAAGGTTCTTGGCTTGCCTAGCTTCCACGAGTAGGCGCCATCACGACCCCGAGGGTAAAAAATTCCGATTGTGGCAACCATCACATCAAATACTTTTAAACTATAATATGTAATTATCTAACTAATATGACTAAATTGATCATTTGTATAAGTTCTAATGATGTCATTTCATTTTGAATTTACGCATTATGAGAATATAATAATATTTTTCGACTTTTAGACGATTTAAATGTTTGACCATTACGTGTCATTATTAACGTGCAAAGCACGTTCTTAGATACTTGTGTATATATATATATATAACGCCTAGCAGTTCAATTTTTTTTTTAGATTTACATATCTCGTTCTAAAATAAGTAAAATGTCTTGTCCACGCTCCAGCTCTTTTCAAATCATTGTTTAGCTTATGTTTTTTACCTAAAAATAAAGAAATTAAGTGGGTGGTCAATTTTTTTTGGGAGAAATTCAAAAATAATCAGATTTATAAGTGGTTATTTAAAAGTAGCTACAATTTTAAAAGTAATCAAAATTTAACCACTTTTAATGTGAAGATAAATCAGAACGAAAATACTATTCAAAATCTGAAAAAATACTCCAGCATAATATATTGGAACTCTAGTCTAATATACTGGAGTTTCAGTATAATATATCGGTCCAGCATAATATACTGAAGTTCGGAGCACCGGTGCTCCATTATCCAGTATATTATACTGGAGCCAGCAAAGTATACTGGTTCAGCATAATATGCTGAAGGTATGGGTGTTAACGGGCTGAGTCAGCCCGTTTAGACCGGCCCACACTGATTAAAACCGGAACCGATCCAGACCAGTAGAAGGGGGCCGGGTATGGCTGAGTACAGGGGTAGGGGTTGATTCGTCTACTTAATTCCTACAGGTTAACCGGACCGGTCAAACCCGGTCAACGATTTTTACTGTTCAATAGGTTAGCCGATCCAGACCGGTATAACGGCCAAATTAATTTTTTTAAATAATAGGACATTTGAATTTACTCTTTTTCGTTAATTTACTTGTTTTTAAATGTAAACCTTTCAATTTGTAAGTTTGAATTTTGAAATAAATGTAGCACTTGCAAATTAGAAGTGTAATTTTTTTCCATCTTCATTTTATTCTTTATAGTTTTACTTTATATTAATATAACTTATAATAGTTATACAAAAATAAAATACAAAAAATAAAATAAAAATATTACAGTAATCCGACCCGGCCCCTTGTACCATAACCCTTACGGTTCATTTTTTACCCGGATGAACCTGAACCCATTAAACCCGGTAAGCCCCAACCCATAATCTCCCCAGACCGCAACTCACATGATTCCTAAATTTTTCTACCCAGCCCCGCTCGGCCCACCCGTTAACACCCTTAGCTAAAAGTTCATATATAGGTGCACCGAACTTTAGTATATTTTGTTGGATCGATCTTTATTGCAGTAAAATAGTGGTTATTTCTCAACAACTTAACAAACGTTGACTATTTTTGAATAATTAGTCCGAAAACTAGACAAATCTCGCTATTTAACCAAACTTTTGGACGGATTGGGAAGTAACAGGAGACATGTTATCGACTCATTGGCCCACAAATCACCAATGCCTCCGACTTTTTAAAGACCTTTTGTTCATATTTGCATAGACCATTTATTTCTTACTATATTAGTTTTTCGGTTGAAGAAAGACAAAGAGGTTCCTGTATTTTTTCACATTAAATTTGTGTTGCTCTTTACACCACCATTCATGCCACAAATTCTGCAGTGAGAGATCCACTCACCGTTGCTTTTTTCTTTTCTTTCTTTTATAAAGAGAAAAATAAACAACTCCCTTTCCTACTAAAGAAAATGCATGATGTGATAAAAGGGAAACAAGGTCACATTTCCATCTTGAATATCAAAATTGTAATAATAATTGTCTCTTTTTTTTTTACTTTAAACTTAGGTGGTTGGTTGGTTGTTCAAGTCATGAACTATACCATGTTAATTAATAATTTATATAGACCGATAATTTAATAATTTATACTATTAATTTATAACAAGTCATTTATCATATTTTACAGGTATTAGTTTATAATATTATAACAATTACCTGTAATTACTTTTAAGTGATGGAATAGTGTAAAACTTTTGTTACACTGACAATTCATGTTAATTGAACTCTATTGGTTGCTATAACATGCTGATGAAATCTTCCGCAAGCAACCCCTTCCTTCTCGCACCAACAGATAAATAAAATAAAAAAGGAGAACAGGCACAATGGTAAAGCCTAATTATTTCGAGAAGTCAATTAATTTTTTAAAAAAAATTAGACTGTGGCGACTTCATAAATCATGTTGTTAAGTCTTATAAGTAAATGGTACTTTTTCTGTTTAGCTTTCGAGAGCCTTGATGCATGACTAACCTTGTAAGTACGTAATAATAATCAGCCCATTCTCAAGGGAAGAAAAGATAGTATGTAGCAGCGTTTGGGCAGCTCAGGTTACTTATAAAAATTTTAATTTTTGGATTTGATGAAATAACAATTTAAATTCAATCCAAATAAATTTATATTGGATTAGATTTTTTAAGTTCATTTTGGATTAATCAATTTGAATATTTTGAATTTCCAGTTTTGAGCTTATAATTTGAGATGCTTCTTCTTTTTACAAAAAATGATTATCCAAGTAAAATACTCATGTTAAATTGGTAAAATAGTTTAAACCACCCCTAAACTCGCCCAGATTATTAGTATCTTCCCCGAACTACGCCGGGTCTTTATTAACCCCCTTAACATGACCTTTTGAGAGTCATTACCCCACATGGCATTTTCTTTGAAAAAAAATATATTTTTACCTTTTTAAGAATATTAATTTTCTAGATAAATTTTTCCGAATATAATTTATAATAAAACTTGGATAGAACTACATTATTTAGGCTAAATGTTATATTTGGCCAAAATAATAAAGTTTAAGTTAAATCTTTTTTCTAAAATTTTTTACCTGAAAATAACGATTTATACAATTGAAATAATTAGTCAAGTCGTCTTAAAAGTTATAAAAAATACATAGTTTGAAATTAATTGTTTTTGCTATAATATTTATATAGCTCTAAATTACAATGCCCTAAAAATATTTTTTTTTACAGCTTTGACCTAAAAAGGTAAAAATACTCAACTGAAACAAATAGTCATTGCATCAAAAGAAGAAATAAAAAGAGTGTACATTTACAAGAAATAAAATGAATCATTTGCATTATACTGCAAATTATACACCCCTTTTATTTTTTCTTTTGATGCAATGACTATTTGTTTTACCTGTGTAGTTTTACCTTTTTAGGCAAAATCCATATATATATATATATATATATATATATATATATATATATATATATATATATATATATAGCACCGTAATTTAGAGCTATATAAAAAAATTATTGCCAAAATAACTAATTTCAAACTATGTATTTTTATAACTTTTTAGATGACTTGACTATTTATTTTAATTGTATAAATTTTTATTTTCAGGTCAAATTCAAATAAGAGAATAAACTTAAACTTTATTATTTTTGGCAAAATAAAATTTTTAGCCTAAACAATGTAGTTTCTACCCAAGTTTTATTATAAATTATATTCGAAAAAAATTATCTAAAAAGTAATATTCTTAAAAAGGTAAAAATATATTTTATTTTTCAAAAGAAACAAAAATCCACGTGGAAGACGAGTGCACCCACACTTTTTGCCACATAAAAGATATATTTACCATCAAACAGTCTCCAGGAAAAGGATTGAGGGACTTACTCGCCCATTTTAATCGAGTAAGGATGACCACGTCGAATGCATCGGAAGGGATGGCTGTTGCAGCTTTCCAGAACGGGCTGAGCAAGAATGGTTCAAGGGCGACTAGAAAATTATTAAGTCATCTTATAAAGTACCTCCTAACTACTTGAGATGAAGTACGCAACACATATTGTGCCGAGGTCCGAGCAGATGAGGATAACGTCAATGGTCCGACTTATTAATTGACCTCGGTACAAGATGACTCGTGAAAAGATCAAATAAATGATATTGGGAGGGACCTAGTAGCTCCACGACCCAACTAGGAATGACATCTACTATATGTAAAAAGCTTCATTGCCCCTTCCTGCCGCCACGAAAAGGGCCCACCCAGATCAAGGACAAGGCTTATCGGAACGAAAGAGTTATGTCCCATTTTCTATAGAAATAGTCTTTGCCTTGGAGAATCTCGGACCTAGGTGAAGTGTCCATAAAAGATGAGGTCAGGCCTGAATACCAAAAAATCAGATGCCCTGTGCGAATTTCATTAAGAGCGAGGGCAGAAAATCGAGGATTGCATCGCCTGAAGGCAGGAGGTTGTACACATATTGCGACAGGCACCCCAAAGAGTTGTTCAGCAACCGAGGAAGGACAATTTAATCAGAGGACATGAACAACATCAAGGACCACCAAAACCGCCCTCGCCAACCTGCATCATCCATATGATCATTAGCGGCAACGACAATTCCTTTATCAACGGTGTGAAATTCACCACAACCCACAAGCTCAAACGATCAATCACCCATAAATGGTATAACAAACTCAAAGAAAGTATCTTCTTCGTAAGTCGGATACCAATGGTTTGGCTTTCCCTCACTATGATGCCCTTGTTGTCACTTTACGAATTTTAGATACCGATGTGAGACGTATTATGGTACACGATGGAAGAGACGCGTGCATTATCTACCCTCGAGCACTTGCACAAATGGAACTCGAGGATCGTCGTGCTGCATCACGCTAACGGTTTTTAACAATGCAGTTGAGCGAACATCCGGCGAGATCACGTTCCCAGTCCTAGCCGGCGGGGTCACTCTTGAAACCACATTCCATATCATGAACCAAGACACAACATACAACGCCATAATAGGCGACCATGGATACACACCAAGAAAGCCATCCCTTCTAGCTTGCACCAAGTCATCAAATTCCCAACTCTATGGGGAATATTAAGTATGTGAGGGGAACAACGCACATCACGGGAATGCTACCACATCGCTCTAGATTGTATTGTCAGTCAATATGCCCTAAGGATATTTAGCATAATACGACATTAAAGAAAGAGTCGGTCGAGGTCGATCATGAAGCAGCAAGATTCATGACCAAGATGTCAACCATGACCAAGGTCGAGCATTCTGTAAAGAACAATAACGGCTAGTGTTTGAAATATGATATTAAGAAGAATATTTTAGTGAATATCTTCCGCACTTGTACTGTTAAGGTTTGTTAGGGACATGTCTTGTATATATAGAAAAAGTAATAATGGGATAGGGCATGTAATATTCATTTGATAAGAACACTTTTCAGAAGAAGAGTCTCTTTCTAGCAAAGATATAAATTTTACCTTTTCATCAATATTCTTACTCACATCATTCTATACCTTTTATCAGATCCGAGAATAGTTCGAACATTCTAGGATTTGTCTGTCACTCATCATTGTCAAGAGGAACAATCATGCACTTCATTCATTATTGGGTAAATCATTCCCCCTCTTAAAATGTCATTTATTGTTATATATTGCTAGATATTCCTCCATTATTGTTCATACCTTATAGAATATTATAATGTGTGTTATTTTCAATCTCTCACTGACTCTACCTTACATTATCCGTATGTTCAAGATCTACGTCTAAAGATATTATCATTAACTAAATTTAATCCTTTATTACATAAAGTATAATAGTTGAACCGATAATTTATACTTTTGGTCAAACAAAGTATAATACAATTTGAGAAATTCAATCATGTCACTGACCCTAGATAAAGAATATTAATTCAAAGTAATGTTTCTCGTAAATGGGAATGAACGCTCTAACATATGCAAATAATGTAACTCAAAGTTCAATTTGAACTCTGAAAACATTGAGGAATCGAGACGAAGATTGAAGAAGAAGATGAAGATGAGTCGATTTGGTAGAACCTTCTGGAGAGAGATTCAGAGAGAGAGAAAGAAATCTTCAATTGAAAATATCCGACTGACTCTAATACAAAGGGGTCAGTGTAAATATATTACATTTGGGCCAACTCGGTCCAGACCAAGACCAATCAAATCAAAAGAAGAAAATGGGCTCAAATATGTTTTAGCCCAATTGCATAATATATATGATATACAAGCAATATACATTAAATATACAATGCAAAATCATTGTATGTGTATAGGATATGAAGCTAGATAATCTTGTAGCTCAACACCCCCCCCCCCCTCAAGTTGGAGGGGGATACAACCTTCAACTTGACCAGCAAAGGGTGTAGGACAGTGCCAGGAAGTGGCTTGGTGAGAAGATCAGCCAGCTGGCGAGAAGTAGAGACATGGGAGAGAGTAATAAGCCCAGCAGCTAACAGATCTCGCACAAAATGACAATCCACCTCGATATGCTTGGCCCGCTCATGAAAAATAGGATTTTTGGTAAAATGGATAGCAGCCTGGTTGTCACAGAAAATAGAAAAAGGGAGAGAAACAGAAACACCAACGTCAGTTAGCAAACGGGAAAGCCAAGACAGTTCAGCAACTACGTTACTGAGAGCCCTATACTCAGCTTCAGCAGAGGATAAAGAAACTACAGGTTGTTTCTTGGACTTCCAACTAATCAAGCATCCACCCAAAAGAACACAAAAACCAATCACATACCTACGAGTATCTGGACAGGCAACCCAATCACTGTCAGAATAAGCATGTACAGAGAAATCAGAACTGTCAGAATAGAAGAGACCCAAATGCATAGTTCCCTTAAGATATCTGAGGACATGTAAAGCGGCAGTCATATGAGGGACTCCGGGACACTTCAAATATTGACTCAGTTGCTGAACAACAAATCAGATGTCAGGCATGGTGTGAGTCAAAAATAAGAACTTACCAACAATGCTCCTATATTGATCAAGGGAGGAGAGGATGTCCGCAGAATCAGCATGGAGTTTTACATTAAGATCCAAAGGGCAAACAACAGGAGAAACATTCATACAGTCAAACTGATGCAATAGGTCAGAAACATATTTATGCTGATTAAGGAGCATCCCACTAGGAACAACAGACATCTCAATGCCCAAAAAATAATGCAAAGACCCAAGGTCTTTGATCCTGAGCTGATCATCCAGAAACAACTTCAGGGCACAAAGCTCATCATTGTTATCCCCAGTAATAATAATGTCATCCACATAGACTGCCACAACAACCAGGCAACCAGGTTGGCCTTTGATAAATAGAGAATAGTCATTCAGAGAATGAGTATAGCCTCTAGAGTAGAGAGCAGAAGACAACTTGGCATACCATTGTCTGGATGCCTGCCTCAACCCATAGAGAGATTTTTTCAACTTACAGACAAGAGGAGGAGATGTAGAGGAAACAGAATCAGAAGAAGAGACAGAAACAGATAAACCTGGAGGGAGCTTGATATAGACCTCCTCATCCAAATCACCATGCAAGAAAGCATTGTTAACATCAAGTTGGAAAAGTTTCCGATGCTTCTTAACAGCCGCTGCAATAAGACACTTCACAGTGGATATTTTAACCACATGAGAAAAAGTGTCAGTGAAATCAAGCCCTTCAATTTGAGTATCCCCTCTAATAACAAGTCTAGCTTTGTATCTTTCAACACTACCATCAGCCTTATATTTGATCTTATAAACCCATTTTCAGTCTATGGGTTTCTTAGCAGAAGGAAAGGGAACCACATCCCAGGTACATTTGGCATCCAAAGCATCAAACTCCTTTCTCATGGCATCCTGCCATACAACTGATGCAGCTTGAGAGTAATAAAGAGGTTCAGTCTCCAGAGGAGAAGAAGAAGACCCAGAGAAAGCAGAAAGATGACAGACATAATCCTTATGGTAAGAAAGAGGATTGTGCTGTCGTCCAGATTTCCTTGGAACAACAGCTGATGTGGAAGAAGGCAAAGAAGGAGCGGAAATGTCAGGGTTGAAAGGAGGACTGGAAATTGGATAGGAAGAAGGAGAATCTGAAACAGAAGGTGAAGGTGGAGAGGAACAGATGAGAATAGTGAAATCTGGCTCAGAAAGGGATGCTCAAGAGGAGGAACAAAATGAAAAGAGGAGGTAAAAACAGGAGGAGTAGAGGTAACAGAAGAAACAAATTTAAAAGGAAAAGAAGTTTCATGAAAGATAACATCCCTGGACGCAAAGCACTTTTTGGAACTGAGATCATACAGTCTATAACCCTTTTTAGCAAAAGGATACCCCAGGAAGACACATGAAATGGCCCTAGGTTTCAACTTGTCCCTTTGAGGAATTGAGACAGTAGCATAGGCAAGGCAGCCAAAAGCCCTTAAATGGGAGTAAGTGGGTGCCTTTCCATGCAAGATTTCATAAGGGGATTTGCCATGAAGAAGCCTGGAGGGTATTCTGTTAATAAGGTAGGTAGCAGTCAATAGGCAATCTCCCCATAAAGAGATGGGTAAACCAGATTGGAAGAGTAAAGCTCTACCAGTTTCAAGAAGAATCCTATGTTTCCTCTCAACAACACCATTCCGTTGAGGAGTATGTGGGCAAGTGGTTTGGTGAATAATGCCGTGTTGACTAAAAAAGGATGCACCAGCAACACTAGACCCCAATTCCAAAGCATTGTCACTCATAATAGTTTGAACAACAGCATTAAACTGGGTCTTAACCATATAGAGAAAATACTTAAGCATGCAGAAAGCATTGCTTTTAGACCCCAATAAATGTGTCCAGGTTGCTCTAGAAAAGTCATCAACTATTGTGAGAAAATATCTAGAGCCAGAAGAGGTGGGAGTGTGATAAGGGCCCCAAGTATCTACATGAATCAATTGGAAAGGTCTAGATGTACTTGTTGTGATCTCAAGAAAGGGAAGTTTAGTTTGCCTAGCCGCAGGACAGATAGAACACTGAAAAGGCTGTTTAGAAGCAAATGGAAAAGATAAGGCAGAAATGTGTGTCATGTTTGCAAATGGAAAATGAGCCAACCTCAAATGCCAAATGTAATTCATGTCAGTGGCAACATCATTATTACAGATGGAACTATTTACATTTGAAGGTAAAC
The DNA here is from genome assembly GCA_034376525.1 of Nicotiana benthamiana. Lineage (NCBI taxonomy): Eukaryota > Viridiplantae > Streptophyta > Magnoliopsida > Solanales > Solanaceae > Nicotiana > Nicotiana benthamiana. The sequence goes on from CM067326.1 coordinate 9,449,080, forward strand.
TAACAGCTTCATGACTAGAACAGTCAGGTTTACAAGAACTAGAAGAAGAAGAAGAACATACACAAACAGAAGAACAACCATTAGAAGAAGAGGAAGGTGGCACCCAAGCAAGCTTGTACAGACCAGCATCCTCTTTACCAAGATCCAGAGGCATCCTCAGAGAAGGGGCCTGTAACATGTGGAGGAAACAGGAAGTTGCAGTGAACAAGACTATGCAATGTAACTGTTTTACTAACTTGTGGACGGAATCAAGTTGTGTTTGAAAGAAGGAACAAGTAATACATCATGAAGAGTGATGAATGGATTTAATGCAAACGATCATGTGCATGTCACGTTCACTTTATATCCATTAGGAAGAGTGACAAGATAGGGTACAGTTAAAGGTGTGAGATTGAAGAGTAAATCTTTATTAAAGGTCATATGGTTAGATGCCCCTGAGTCTATTATCCAGGTGGCAGAATTAATGTGAGTAAGCATGCAAAATTTGGAATCAGAAACAGCGCTCTCAGTTAGCATAGTACCAGCAAAATTGGCAGCATACATGGGAGGAGGAGACTGGGCAGTGGAGTCCCCTAACTGAGTTTGTTGCAGTAGGGTCATCAATTGTTCATAATGTTGTCTGCTCAACCCAGGTATCACAGAACTCTGTCCCATAACTTTTGTTCAGCCACATTAGTGTCTGGTATGGGACATGTACCATCAACAAAGCCAATTTTATTTTTAGCAGACAATGCTACAATCATTTTCCTTCTCCAACCCCCAAAACCATTACCCGAGAAGGGAGTGGACACAAGAGAAACACCAAGAACATCAGAGGAGTAAACAAATAGGGGACTGCTAGGATCAACAGGAGTTGTATTAGCACTCATGTTAGCAGCCATGAAGAAAAATGAGTTTAAAGTCAAAAGATAATCTCTGCAAGTAGTTTGAAAAAAAAACTAAAGTTGTATAAAAAACTTCATGCAAATCACATAGCACCTAAATAGGAACAGATTTACCCTCCTTCTTCGCGACTGGAGAAGATCGGCCTTCGATAAACAGAAAAATGCCATTTTCGAGCAGCAGAAACCCTAAAATCTGAAGTCTCACCGGAATCGAGTCGAGGACGTCGGAAAACGAACCCAAAACGTCCGAGTAGTGAAGATGCAACCAGTTATCGGTGATAAAGGTCTCAGATCAACACCCGATCTTGATCGAAATCATCACTGACCAAATATCTGAGAAACACCCAAAATTTTCCAACGCGACTTCGACTGTGATAACAAAGCACAGCAGAGTATCGTCGGATCATCGTCCTGCTCTGATACCATGATAAGAATGGACCTTGGGCCTAACTCAACCCCAAAAGCCAGCTTATGAGGTGAGGATTGCCCAAGCCATATAAGGAGACCAAGGACCTCAAATTCCTCCAATGTGGGACAACTCAACACCCCCCCTCACGCGCAAATCTCTGGAGCGTGGACAACATAAATGGGGGCCCAACATCGGTAACAATAATTGGGATGGGCCTGGCTCTGATACCATGAAAACATTGAGGAATCGAGACGAAGATTGAAGAAGAAGATGAAGATGAGTCGGTTTGGTAGAACCTTCTGGAGAGAGTTTCAGAGAGAGAGAAAGAACTCTTCAATTGAAAATATCCGACTGACTCTAATACAAAGGGGTCAGTGCGTATATATTACATTTGGGCCAACTCGGGCCAGACCAAGACCAACCAAATCAAAAGAAGAAAATGGGCTCAAATATGTTCTAGCCCAATTGCACAATATACATGATGTACAAACAATATACATTAAATATACAATACAAAATCAATGTATGTGTATATGATTTGAAGCTAGATAATCTTGTAGCTCAACAAACTCTATTGTAAAACAATTACATGTAATAGTATCAAGTTCAACTTGATTCGCCATTACGTTTTCGAACAAACCCGTAACAGAAAACAAAAGAAAATATATTATACGACCCGTTTGAATTTTCCCAGTATGCATTACATTTTACTATGAAGCTATATGAGCGGTGAGAATTCAGATAACTAGAGCATTTGTACGTGAGGCCCCTCTTTAAATTATGTCCCGTTAACCTATTTCACTAAACTGTTTGAAAAACAATTCATTCAAATATTTTAAAGGAGAAATTTATCGTACTGAGATGATTAGAACCTAATATTTCAAATACGATAAAAATAATTTCATATATCAACATCAACTTGCTTCCAATTGAGAGGTAATTATTAGTATTGTTATTATTCTTGAACTAGATTTTGCTCGTTAAAAACTTTCTCTTAGTTGTCGTTTGGTAGTATTAGGAAAAATAATGCATGGGGTATTATTATTATTTTGTCTGGTACGATTTTTTAACATTTGTATAATTAATACTTGTATAGTGTTAGCTATACATCTTACTCGGTAGGATTCTTATACATAACAAATTATGCAGGGGCAGATCCAACCATTTGGTATGAGTTCAACTGAATTCGGTATTTTTATCGCGGAATATAAATTTATGTGTAAAATTTATTATAATTGCAACGAATAGTAGATGTGAATCCATAACTTTAAAATATAATGTAAGATATATGGACTTATATCTACATACATATGAACAATATATGGATAAATTATATGTTATGTGCTATCTTTTGGTTTGGCCTAATTTTGTGGTCTTATGGACATTATGTTAAGGGGGCCAATGTGTTGTCATATAAAGTGTAGGACTAATGTGTAAATACCCAAAAGGGTAACCTTAGTTTATGATGGGCTAACTAAGGTTACATATATTTAACCATGGTTACATGCTTGTGACTCTTGAGTTATGTAACTCTTGTAACTCTTGTGACTCTTGGGTTATGTAACTCTTGTGTTATAAAGTGGGGGTTATGTTTCCCACAATAGTGCACGACAAGACTCTTCTTCCTCCCATTGAATCAAGAGCCAAAATACTCCATTGTTGTCTTGCAAATAGTGTGGAAAACCATATACCTATTTGATCATTGTCACAACATTATTATTGTGAATAATTCACATATTGTTTAAGGTTTGTTTCTTGCATACTTGTGGATACATATACAACTTCAAGACATTCTTGAAGGAAGGCTAAGGAGCAAACTTCATAGAGACATAAGGACAATCATCAAAAGGAGGTTCAACAATTTCCACATATGGATTCAGGTTAGCTTCCGCTCATGTAGTTTAATTCCGGATTATTCAATATGAAGATTGTTATATTTAGTTGGAATCATAATCCTAACAATTGGTATCAGAGCCACCTTCATTTTTGGATAATTTGGAAGTTCATATGGTTCATGTTATGTTAGGATTCATGTTTAAGTTTAATTAGAATTTTGTTTATGAAATTCTACCATGAAATAGCATGATCTTATGAATGTTATGTTTTGATGTAATTTGATGTTTTAATATCATGTTAAAACATTGTATATAGCATAATTTTAGTTGGTAAACAACATGTTTTCATGTTTAAGATTCATGTTGAAAATCATGTTTTATTCAGAAAAATTGTTTTTGGTCACTGCCTAAAGATAATCGATTGTTTTCTTAAACAATCGATTATCCCTCAAGTTTAAAATTCTGGCAGTTTTTTTGGAACACCAGAATAATCGATTGTATAAACTATACAATCGATTATTCTGGTCCAGTGAGTTGAAACGTTTTTTAATTATACTATATAATCGATTATCTATTGTAGACAATCGATTGTAATGGTCCAGTAACTTAGAAAGTTTTTCTTAAAACCAAAATAATCGATTGTCTGGTTTAGACAATCGAATATGTTGGTCCAGTAACTTAAAAATTTTTCTTAAAACCAGAATAATCGATTGTCTGGTTTAGACAATTGATTATTTTGGTCCAGTAACTGAAAATGTTTTTTTATGCCAAATATAATCGATTGTATGTTGCATATAATCGATTATTTTTGTCCAGTAAGGTTACAAACGTTTCAAATCTCTTAAGTTTCAGTGAATGTTAATTGTATTAAAGTCCATCAATTCTAATAATTTATGGAATTGTCCGATTCAGTAAACAACAATTAATAATTCAAGTGTTACATATCAAACCATGTAACATATTAAGTTGAGATTCATAATAAGGCTTAAGGAACTAAAGTTTAAGCATCTAATATTTTAATTATTCAATTGAAGCATTATGTTGCCAAAGTAACCTCTATTGTGTAGATTGATTAATCTTAAAATATAAGATGATTGTGGATGTTAGTCTTCCATGCGTTTAACACCGGCCCAAAGGAAGGTGTTATTTGGCAGGAATTCGAACATGCTTGTGGTGGTAAATATGATACAATTATTTGGTTTTCCATGTGAATATTAAATCGGCCCAAAGGAAGGTTTAATATCTGACAGGAGTTCATTGTTTATGTTTGATCACTACACCAAGAGTACCACTTACAAGTTGTTTTTCTGTCCAAAGACTAAAATCAATGTTGTGCTAGGTATCTTGTAATGGGAAATGCCTAATTTTGAATCTATAAAGTTAAAGTTCAAGTATTTGTAAGCATGTATTCAGTAATCCTTTTGTTCTATTTTCAATAAATTCTTCTGCTTCTACGATCTCTGCCAACATCAATAGCATCCATGTGCTTAACGGCACAAACTTTAAGGAATGGAAAGAGAACGTCATGATCGTTCTCGGTTGCATGGATCTTGACCTTGCTCTTCGGATTGAGCAACCTACTCCTCTTGAGGATACATCCTCTCCTGATGACAGGAGGGCGATGGAGAAGTGGGAACGCTCGAATCGCATGAGTCTAATGATCATGAAGCGTGCAATTCCAGAATCATTCAGGGGCACTATGAATGATGAGCCTAATGCCAAAGTTTTCCTTGAAAACCTTGAACAGGATTTTATTCAAAATGAAAAGGTGGAAACAAGTACACTATTGAGTAAACTTGTTTCCATGAGGTATAAGGGCAAGAGAAACATTCGGGAGAACATTTTGGAAATGTCTCATCTTTCTTCAAAACTTAAGTCACTCAAGCTGGATTTACCTGAGGAACTGCTTGTGTACTTTGTTTTGATATCTCTTCCTGCACACTTTAATCAGTTTAAGGTCAGTTACAACTGCCTGAAGGAGAAATGGACTCTTAACGAGCTCATTTCACACTGTGTGCAAGAAGAGGAAAGGATAAAGCTAGATAAGACCGAAAGTGCTCATTCGACATCCTCTTCTAAGGAAACTAAGAAGAGGAAGGGTAAGGAAGTTGCGGTTGCAAAGCCCAAGATTAAGCAACATAAGGAACCTAAGGTTGAAATCACTGAATTAGGTTGCTTTTTCTGTAAGGGGACTAATCATGTGAAGAAATATTGTACCAAGTACCATGCCTGGCGTGCCAAAAAAGGTACATTTCTTTCTCTTGTTTGTTCTGAAGTTAATTTAATTTCGGTACCTAAGGATACTTGGTGGGTAGATTCTGCTGCTACTACTCACATAAGTATATCTATGCAGGGTTGCCTGAACTGCCGAAAACCAAATGATGGTGAAAGATACATCTATGTGGGTGACGGCAAGAAGGTGCCAGTTGAAGCTATTGGCAAATTTAGGCTGTTGTTTAAGACCGATTTTCATTTAGATTTGGATGAGACTTTTATTGTACCGTCTTTTAGACGGAACTTAATTTCAGTTCCCCAATTGGACATATCTGGTTATAAATGTACATTTGGGGATAATAAAGTTAGTCTCTTTCAGAATTAGAATCTTATTGGTACTGGTGTTTTATCAACATTTGATAGCTTATATTTGGTTGATACAATAACTTCAAATAAAGAAACTTTGCATACAAGTTTAAGTGGTACTAAAAGGAAATTAACTAATGAGAATTCTATTTCACTCTGGCATAAACGTTTGGGTCACATATCCATTCAAAGAATTCAGAAACTCGTGTCAGATAGAATTCTTGTTCTCTTGATTCCTCAAATTCGGAAATTTGTATTGAGTGTATCAAGGGAAAACAAACAAACAAGACTAGATTGGGTGCTAAGAGAGCTTCGGACGTCTTAGAATTGATACATACGGATATTTGTGGGCCATTTCCTACTCCTTGTCGGAATGGTCAACAATACTTTATCACATTCGTAGACGATTACTCTCGTTATGGGTACCTATATCTTATTCACGAAAAGTCCCAAACTATAGACGTGTTCAAATCATTTAAGGCTGAAGTTGAAAATCAACTAAGCAAACGAATTAAATCCGTTAGATCTGACCGTGGTGGTGAATATTATGGTCGATATGATGGTTCCGGTGAACAACGTCCAGGGCCTTTTGCTAAATTCCTAGATGAGTGTGGGATCGTCCATCAATATACTATGCCAGGCAGTCCTACGATGAATGGTGTAGCTGAGAGACGAAATAGGACCCTTAAGGATATGGTAAGAAGTATGATTTCTCGTACTTCTTTGCCAGACTCACTTTAGGGTGAAGCATTAAAAACTGCAACTTATATTCTAAATAGAGTTCCAGCTAAAGCTACAATCAAAACCCCTTATGAACTTTGGACTGGGCATAAACCCAATATTCGGCATTTTCACATTTTGTCCAGCTGAGGCAAGGCCTTATAGGCCGAATGAAAAGAAACTGGACGCTAAGACGGTTAGTAGCTATTTTGTTGGATACTCTGAAAAATCCAGGGGTTTTAAGTTTTATGATCCCACTTCTAGAACTATTTTTGAGACGGGTAATGCTAGGTTCTTTGAGGATATTGAGTTTGGGGGGTGGGGAGATAAAGTTGTTAGAGATTTTGTCTTTGAGGAAGAACATGTGTCTTTCCCTCAAGTTGTTGATCTTGGTCTTCCTGACTCGGATCACACAACTCCAGTTCAAGACAATCTCGAAAATCTCCCCCATCAGGAACCTGATATAACTAATGAAAATCAAACTCAACAACCTCAAGTAACTGAAATGCCATTAAGGAGATCCACTAGAGAGAGGAGAAATGCAATTTCGGATGATTATGTAGTATTTTTCCAAGAACAAGAAAGTGATATTGGACTTGAGGAAGATGATCCAATCAACTGCCGTCAAGTCATTAAGTGTTCTAACTATCAAAAGTGGATTGATGCCATGAATAATGAGATGAAGTCTATGAGCGATAATGACGTTTGGGAGCTTGTTACATTGCCCGAAGGTACGAAACCTATTGGTTGTAAATGGATTTTTAAAACCAAAAGGGATTCAGGGGGCAATGTTATTAAGTACAAAGCTCGTCTTGTCGCAAAAGGCTACACTCAGAAGGAAGGCGTTGATTATAAAGAGACTTTCTCTCCAGTTTCATCGAAAGACTCTTTCAGGACTATAAGGGCATTAGTAGCACATTTTGATCTTGGGCTTCATCAAATGGATGTTAAGACAGCTTTTCTCAATGGTGACATTGAGGAAACAATTTATATGGTGCAACCTGAAAACTTTGTTTCGGATGAATCAGAGAAGAAGGTTTGCAAATTAAAGAAATCCATCTATGGGCTCAAGCAAGCTTCTCGTCAATGGTATTATAAGTTTCATGCAGTCGTTACATCTTTTGGTTTTGAACCGAATATTGCTGATGACTGTATATACCATAAGTTCAGTGGGAGTAAGTATATTTTTCTGGTTTTATATGTCGATGACATACTGCTTGCCTGTAACGATATAGCATTATTACTTGAAACTAAGAAATTTCTTTCAAAAAAATTTGAAATGAAAGATCTTGGTGAAGCTTCTTTTGTATTAGGAATTCAGATTCTACGAGATCGCTCCAAAGGCGTTCTCGGTCTGTCACAAAAGGGCTATATCGATAAGGTTCTGAAAAGATTTGGCATGCAGGATTGTAAACCAGGCAACACCCCTGTTGCAAAGGGAGACAAGTTTAGTCTCAAACAGTGCCCAAACAATACTTATGAAATTTCAGAAATGCAGAAGACACCTTATGCTTCGGCGGTAGGTAGTCTGATGTATGCTCAGGTATGTACACGGCCTGATATAGCATACATTGTTGGGATGTTAGGCAGATATCTAAGCAATCCGGGAATGGACCATTGGAAGGCAGCCAAACGGGTCATGAGGTACTTACAAAGAACAAAGGATTACATGCTTACATACCGAAAATCGGACCAGCTTGAGATCATTGGGTATACCGATTCCGATTTTGCTGGATGTCAGGATAGTTTGAAGTCTACTTCAGGCTATATTTACATGCTTGCGGGTGGTGCTATCTCTTGGAGAAGCATTAAGCAAACTCTTACAGCCACTTCCACCATGGAAGCGGAGTTTATGGCATGTTATGAAGCATCCAATGAGGCATTATGGCTGCGGAATTTTGTTGGTGGACTGCGAATTGTTGATAGCATCAAAAAGCCGCTTAGGCTATTATGCGATAACAGATCGCCAGTCCTTTATGCTAATAACAACAGTAGTTTGACGAAAGCAAAACATATGGACGTCAAATTTCGGGTTGTTAAAGAAAGAGTACAAAATGGACAATTGTGCATTGAGTACATTAGTACAAACTCCATGCTTGCGGATCCGCTAATTAAGGGATTGACACCAAAAGTATTTCATGAGTATATTGCTTGCATAGGTGTCAAATCAGATAAGGATTATGTATTTTAGTGGGAGTTTGTATTGTACATTTATGTAATTGTTCATTATATTCAGAAATTCAGTAATTCAGTTATATCTGCAGATATTCAGTTTTGAAGTTTTTATTGTACTCTTACAGTTTATGATTGATCTCAATAAAGAGAACCAGTTGGAAATAGACATTCTATTGACCACACTTTATGTTATTTCCATGCTACATACCTACACTTGATCCATGTCGTTGGTTATATTGATATACGTGATCTATGATTGGTTCTAGTTACGAATGAGTAACGACGAGCACTTAGTTCCTATGTTGGTATGATTGATGGACCGAATTGTTCATGACAATTTTATTGTGATAGCAATTTTGCGCACCTAAGGTTATTTTGTAACATATAATGCTAAGGTTTGTACATATGCTTGTGTATCTCGTCCAAGTGGGAGATTGTAAGATATATGGACTTATATCTACATACATATGAACAATATATGGATAAATTATATGTTATGTGCTATCTTTTGGTTTGGCCTAATTTTGTGGTCTTATGGACATTATGTTAAGGGGGTCAATGTGTTGTCATATAAAGTGTAGGACTAATGTGTAGATACCCAAACGGGTAACCTTAGTTTATGATGGGTTAACTAAGGTTACATATATGTAACCATAGTTACATGCTTGTAACTCTTGAGTTATGTAACTCTTGTGACTCTTGGGTTATGTAACTCTTGTGTTATAAAGTGGGGGTTATGGTTCCCACATTAGTGCAAGACAAGACTCTTTTTCCTCCCATTGAATCAAGAGCCAAAATACTCCATTGTTGTCTTGCAAATAGTGTGGAAAACTATATACCTATTTGATCATTGTCACAACATTATTATTGTGAATAATCCACATATTGTTTAAGGTTTGTTTCTTGCATACTTGTGGATACATATACAACTTCAAGACATTCTTGAAGGAAGGCTAAGGAGCAAACTTCATAGAGACATAAGGACAATCATCAAAAGGAGGTTCAACAATTTCCACATATGGATTCAGGTTAGCTTCCGCTCATGTAGTTTAATTCCGGATTATTCAATATGAAGGTTGTTATATTTAGTTGGAATCATAATCCTAACATATAATATATTAAATGCTAAAAAATTTAAAGGTTGAATCCATAGAATTTAAATTATGGAACCGTCTCTGAAACCGTGACATTAGCAATATCATAATTTTTAATATATGAATACACATGTATAAAGACATATATATCCTTTCAAAACCTCTAACACACCAAAGCTAACTGTCAATAAAAACTAATCTCAATATTACTATACACCATATTCAGTTATTCTTATATATCCTGGCAACGACCTCTTAAGTTGGAGCTAGGGTTGGCAAAATAATTCAAAAGATCATAAATCACTTATATCATCCGCTAAAAATTGGTTGGATAATAAAAATTTTAAAAATAGGTTAAATATAAATAAGAACCATATTATCCACTTAGAAAATAGATAACCAATGGGTAATCAATGTGTTTAACTTTTATATTTGTAAAGCCTCAAATTATGGGTTCCTCAAGTTAGGAAGACTAAGCTAGTATTTGATCATAGATTCCCAAATTTGATTTGAGTGAAGTTTGGTTTGAATATCAAAATGTGTTTGAATATAAGTTTTCAAAATCTATTTCACTTTCTTTTTTGAAAAATATGAAACATGACTTATATTCACAAGTTCTAAAAACTATCACAAATACTTAACATTACATTTATCAATAACATTCACTATATTATCGCAGACCATAATCCTAAACATAAATAAATTTGGTTGAAAATTATCATTTTTATAATGAACTACATAAGCAGCATTGTTACAAAAAAAAATAGTGAGCTCTTTTATAAAATACAAAAATTTGGGGTAATTTTTAAAAAATATAATAGTGATATTTTGGGTAGGTAGTTTTTGGTTTTGAAAATTTACCAGTATGTAAATAAAATCTATAGCAAAATATGTATTTGCCAAAAAAAATCTAAATATATTTTAGGAAAATTTATGGCTAAACAGATCCTAAGAAACCTATCCCAAAAGTGATCATATAGAAAAGGTCATGAGTAATATGATTGCACATATTATCCGCCGATTAACCCATTTTAATATATATTAAATATGAATTGGATCGAATAATTTATTTATTTTTCATTACTTATTTTTAATTTGAAATATATGTATCCGTACCTCTCCTCTCGTTTGCCACTCCTAGTTGAAGGTTACTAGGAGTGTATACTTTCTCTGTCTTTTTAAGTCTTGGTCTCGTCCTCTCTTAATAACTCCAGGCCCGTTTCCTCCAGTCCAGTTGATTTGATTTAATAAAGAAATAAACTTTTGGGTAGAATTTGGGAGAAGATGGTCAGCAAAAGCTGCCAAAACCCTTGACACCGAGCTACGACTGCACATATTGAGAGGAAAACGAAAGACCCAAAAATCAGCTCAAAACCCAATAACCAAACAAGATTAACGGCAGAATGATCTATTCGTATTTTTTCTTTAATGTCCATTATACCCTCGAGCACTGACAGTTGATTCTAAAAAGACAAGTCGAAGCTTGCTGATTTAACGCCTTAACCGTAGGTGGGACACTCTATTAAAGTTATGGCACTATCGTTAATATAATAATCAACAATGGCTCACATTGACACATAAAAATTAACCTTTTCGTATTTTCCCACCTTATAAGAATAACCACTCTCCACTCTCCAAAGCAAAACTACACCACCTCAGTCCTAAAGGCACCAACACTGTAACCTCAGTCTAAGAATACTGTCGGCAGAGACAACTTCCTCTATTTCTTGTTTACACACTAACCTCGGTTTCTCCGCCTAGCCGGAAACTGAGGATTTGAGGTGGTTATAATTGTAGTACTGACCCACATTTCAGTTAGGTACATTATGGAAACTCATTGCCCAAATTTTGGTTTCACTAGTTTTTTCTCTGTTGTTGCCGGGGTTGTGTTTTTTTGGTCAGTCATTGCTTCTGCCGGCCCTCTCCGACGTGTTGAAGACTCACATTGGTACCCTGCTACTGCCACTTGGTACGGCAGTCCCGAAGGCGATGGCAGTACCGGTAAATTCATTACTTAATTATGGTTAAGTGATATGTATTTTCATGTTAAGTTGTGTAACTTTTAAAATTTGATATAAATGTACTGAAAGACTCGTTACTCTTTTATACAATGTGAATATTTTCAAAAGCATTTGAGTCAAAGTTATCAACTTTTTCTTTAGTAAGATATTCTTTATTTATAGTTTGGTGCACTAAGTTTGTGATTTTCTGGTCATATTGCAGCAACTTTACTAGTTACATCAATTGTAACTTTACTAGTTACATCAATAGTTTCCTTCCTTTTTGTAGCTAATTAATTTGATTTTCAATGGTGGAATTTTTTGGTCAGGTGGGGCATGTGGGTACGGAAATATGGTGGATGTGAGGCCGTTCAGGGCAAGAGTAGGGGCAGTGAGTCCAATATTGTTCAAAGATGGTGAAGGATGTGGAGCCTGCTATAAAGTGAAGTGTTTGGACCGTTCCGTTTGTTCAAGAAGAGCTGCAATGGTGATAATTACAGATGAATGTCCCGGTGGGTACTGCTCCGGCGGCAGAGTTCACTTTGACCTTAGTGGCGCCGCCTTTGGCCACATGGCTGTTTCTGGTTACGGCGGTAGCCTCCGTGACCGTGGTGTTATCTCCGTCATTTACCGCCGGTGAGGGAACTTTTGTCATTTTTCATTCTTGTTATAACGGTCTTGTTTTTTTTTTCTATTTTGTCAATTAGTGGTTTGTTAATAATGTACTATAAGTCATAAAGTTTTTGACAAGGCAGAGCAGTACTATTTTTGTTGACAATGACACCCTAGTTAAGTGAATGTGTTGGGGTTATATCTGTATATTTTTTGTCATTTTTTATTTGCTGATGATATATTTTAGTATTGATTAAATGCTGCTTAGTTATTTGCGCACATTCACACACGAAAAAGAATTATATTCTGTTTTCTTGTGTGTAGTTTCTGTATGCTTTATATCCTTTTTGGTCAAAAACTTCACTGCTACTTCCTTGGTTTGCATGAATTGGAGTCTGACTGCTGACCTACTTTTCCTCTGACCATATTTGTTTCACCATTTTTGTTGTTCTTTCAAGAGATTTTTTGTTATAATATCTTCTCTTTGGAGGACCAATATTATTCTCTTTTCCTCATAGTAATTTATTAAGTAGTAACTTTTACATTTTAGACAGATGATGGGCACTAATATTCTTTAATTTGTGGTTGTAGAACTCCATGTAAGTACCCTGGAAAGAACATAGCATTCCATGTAAATGAAGGGTCAACACCTTACTGGCTTTCTCTTCTTGTGGAATTTGAAGATGGAGATGGTGACGTTGGATCCATGCATATTAGAGAGGTACATATCTTATGTCTCTGCTTTTATTTATATACACTCTCAAGATGAATTCAGAATTTGAATTTTACGAGTTTAGCTTCGAAATTGTACCACATCACATCTAATTTACTGAGTTCAAAATATATTTTTTGCACTTATTTTCTTATACATCTACAGATGGTCCAAGCTGAAACTACTGGGTTGAGATGAACTCGTAGCTTTTTCATTGGCACCACCATTATATACAACAACAACAACCCAGTATAATCTCAATTAGTGGGATTTGGGGAGGGTACCTTGAGGTAGAGAGGTTGTTTCCAAATAGACCCCCGACATTCTTCCCTCCAAGGAGACCCAAACTCACAACCTCTCGGTTGAAAGTGGGGGTTGCTTACCATCAGAGCAACTCCTCTTGTCTAACAATAACCCTGTATAATCCCAAGATAAAATGTATTTACACTGGGAAACTAAGTTGACCTATAACAACCTGTATATAGCTTAACCTCTTTATTTAATTGGTCAAACTGAAGATTGAAAGCTTCCGGGTCAAAGAAGCTTTCGAGTAGTAACATGAAGGATGAGGAAACATACACTTTCACAGTTATCAGAAACGACCTCTGAACCTCTGCTTTAGAAGACTCTTCACAATTTACAAGAAATCCAAACATATTATTAAACTTATCCGAATATATCGGAGCTTTAAGTGTACTTTAAGAATCACGTGATACCAGACAAAGCAAAATCTTTGTTTGACATATCAAAGATTCATTTGGCCTACATTTGATGCTCTCTCTGCCTCAAAATCACACCATTGTTTAATTTTACCAAGAACATAGATAGTGTTTCTTCTTTTTGAGTATGAAAAGTTCCTCTCCATCTTGACTTGTTTGTCCAAAGTATTATGCAGTTCAATCACTTTCCGCATGCTTTTCTTTTATCTCTGCTTTACGAAAGTGCAAAAGTCTTCAATACATACAAAATTTACCTCCAACAATAACAAATTCAGTATAATCTGGCAGACGGGGTAATTGTATGCTGACCTTAACCCTATCTTGTGAGGGTAGATATATTGCTCTTTTCAACCAAATACAATTAAAAATGTCTTCTTCCCTCATTTTTTTATGAAGGGTAGACTTTAAAATTTGCTAATTTTTTCAGTCAAAGTCCGATATATGGTTAGAGATGACACATATATGGGGAGCAAATTGGTGCATAATTGGAGGACCATTGCAAGGACCTTTTTCAGTGAAGTTAACAACACTCTCAACTGGAAGAACCCTCTCAGCAAGAGATGTTATTCCAGGCAACTGGTCTCCTAAAGCCACTTACACCTCTCGTCTTAACTTCTTCTAATTGGCTCCCATTTGCTGAAGAATTAATAGGCTCTTTATGTCTTTTTTTAAAGGAAAAGTAGCTGTTCGGATCAGCACAAAAAACGTATCCATGGCTCTTTCCTTTTTTTTTCTACTTTTGTTGTTGTAGGGTGTAACTGCTAGTAGCCCTCTCCAAAGGAGAGTGAGCGCCGCGCCTTTGTGGTTTTTCTTATAATAAGTGTGTGGTGCTATGTTAATTTGTGGGGTTTTAACTGAGGATAGGACCAAATGAATGGACATGTAATGTAATGTAATGTAATGTAATGTTGCTTCATATGGAAACATGAATGAATGATGAGGGGACCTTTCTGCCCTTTTGGTAGTTTGCCTCTATTTCCTACTATCTTGTGACTCTTCAATACTTACAGCTCAACTCAGAACATCCTATGGTTGCAACATAAGAAATTCATCAACTTATCAAGGCTTGCTCTTGCTCAGATCCTAATCACATTTCAAATAAACAGAAACGAATTTAGAAACTTTAAACCAACGATTATCCTTTCACCCTAAGGCCGATCTAGAATTTCTAGAACATGGTGCACCGCTGAAAATATAAAAAAAAGTACTGAGTGGAAATTGATCCATATTTCTTTGGATAAATGATTCAGCATTCAATTCTTCAACCTCTTTGAAGCATGGGAACCAACAAACAATATTAGATCAATTTTACGAACCATAAGTTCACACGTACCATAAAAACAACCTAAACCTGCCCTTGATTCACCTACTATCAAAACTCTACTACATCTAGCAGGGAGTACCTACTTAACCATACCGAGTGTTACACCAAATCAAACAATTCAACTATAAGAGTAAAAATATGCTTGACTTTGATTAACCATAGTAAGTAAAAATCTTTCATTCATTTTCTTAATTTAAACACCGGATTCGAGTAAATTTTTCTCCCCAACTTGTGTTGTTGGCATGTTTGGTGGGGGGTTCGGTTTGACTTCAAGATTGGGGCAAAGCAATTGGGTGGCCAGTAGTCATGAAAGCATAAATATGTTCACACACCTCTATCACATGCAATAAGAGTAAAGAACTTAGTTTGGAGTCTTGACAAGAATGATCTTGTCCACACGTGGAAGCGGTCCCAATTACAAAACAGTTACTACTCCTAACTTCATATTTGGAATCAACTGACTCTCAGTTCTATACATGAGAATGGGCATGTGCCCAAATCCTCCCAAGATAAAGGAGAATTCACACTCGTGACCAAGAGGTCCCTTAGCTAAGATTCTCAAGATTTCTCTTTAACATTTATGTGGAGATGGACAAGTTAGGGGCACAAACATTCAACTCTTTGATCCTTGCAACATCAAACTAATAGTAGTAGGAATAGTTTGATAGTGTAAAAGTTGTTTTACAATGTAAATTTATATAAACACAAACACTACATCTAAATATGAGTATGAATTGGAAGGGCTAAAAGTAATAACTTAAGGGTGCATTCAGTTATCAAACATAGATCATGGTATATTATTTGCTGGAAACCGGGAACAGAGTATGTGACCAACTTCAAGTACTGGAAAGTGAAAATAACAGTGACCTAATGTGTGAGGCTCAACTAGTATCTCTACCTGCTTATCTTGCCACCAGGTCATTGACCTTACATTAGAATAGAATTATCAATGGGAAAGAACTAATTTGCACCAACAGACCTCCAACCACAAAAATTACAGTCCTACGCAAGTATGCAGGATTCTACTTTTTCTTTTCACTTTTAATCGGTAAGTCCATAGCTCCAAGAACAAGATATACTCAACTGTATCAAATATTCATGAAAAATAATGAATTTCTGGAGGGAGTGATATTGGACCTAAATTGAAGCTTGGAAAACGTTGTAGGGTACACTACAGGAAATGCAAAACAAAGATTGAAATACCATGGCAACACCTATGTTTTAGACACTCTTATTTGCAAAATTCCAATTAAACTGAGAAAAATTTGACAAGCTTGACCATCAAAGTAAAATTACATCAGTTAACTTTACAAGAAAATATT
The DNA here is from genome assembly GCA_034376525.1 of Nicotiana benthamiana. Taxonomy (NCBI): domain Eukaryota; kingdom Viridiplantae; phylum Streptophyta; class Magnoliopsida; order Solanales; family Solanaceae; genus Nicotiana; species Nicotiana benthamiana. The sequence goes on from CM067326.1 coordinate 9,465,466, forward strand.
TCATTACCGTTGGGCCTTTTTAGCCTTCTCTTTCCTTGTTTATGAGCTGGTTAAAAGTGTATTATAGTTTAAGTAAAATCTGATTTCAGAGTTCTAGACCAAACCATGTAGCTTTCTTTGATTATTATTAACAGAAGCTTTCACTAAAACAAAAAACTAAATAAAATAATTGTGGTATAAAGAGACTAACTTGCGTCGAAGGTTGTTTCTGTTCAAGTAACGTAAAGAGAACTAGTTAAAAACTCACAAACTAGCGGAACGAGAAGAATGTGTCGTGTGTGGATGCAACATAACACTGAGGAATGCTGAACGTAAGATCTGCTGTCTCTTAACCTCAATTAAAAGATTAACCAGCCAGGAAAAAAACTTCGAAGCACACAAATAACAAGCTGAAATTCCTGCTACAAAAGCTACTTCCAATTGTATAAAGGAAAAGGGAACAACAAACTCATCGCATTTTCGCGCATCTAAGCAAAAAAGCCTAAAACATATCAGGAAGAAAGCCCCTGGCTGCACAACATATGTCCTCAAAGGCCAGTCGCTCTTATTTGCAGCATGACATAAAGCAACAAGGAAAAGAGAATGAATGAATGATAATAACTCCAGAGCAGTGTAATAAGAATTAATTAGGCTAGAAGAGAGAAAAGGCATTACTAGGAACTTATTTATGCATTTGAGGCAGAATCACTTTCTGCAGCTTGTCCGCCTTCGACTGAAGTTGGTGTATCGGCCTTTGGTCCTTTAGGAGTACCAACACTAGCAGCAGCCGGAGATCCTTGTTGTGCAGCATCCTTGACTGGTGAAACAAGCTTGTCAATAGCAGCAGCTGGAGATCCTTGTTGTGCAGCATCCTTGACTGGTGAAACAACCTTGTCAATAGCAGCAGCTGGAGATCCTTGTTGTGCGGCATTTTCCGCATTCTTGGCATCATTAGCTGCCTTTCCTATGGGACTTTTCTCATTTTTGGCATCCTTAGCCAACTTTGATGTCACGTTTTTCTCATTTTTGCCATCCTTACCCTCCTTTGGTGTAGAAATCTTTTCATGTTTGGCATCATTTCCTTCCTTCGTGTACTTGGGGTCCTTTCCTTCCTTCGCATCCTTGGCATCCTTTCCTTCCCTTCCATCCTTACCATCCTTGTCTTTCTCAGGAGGAGGTAGCATATGTGGTGGAGGCTTCTGCTTCAGCTTGAGAAAAAGCTGGCGCATTCTAGACAGGTCAGTGGGCTTCCCAGGCTTTGGCCCCTGGATAACTGCAACTGATGGCTTCCTCTCTTCCTCCTTCTTGCCTCGCCTCTTCTCAATATTAGGGACCTCACGTGGTATAATCTCTGCAATTGCTTTAAAGTATTGTTTGTGAGCTTCTTTGTGAAATTTCTCTTGGTTGGCCAGGTACAACTGCACAAAAGTACATGCATGGTCATTTACTATCAATTACTGTTTTAACATATAAGAGGTTTGAGTGCGAGCAGTTACTTTCTCCCTTTCTCTGTTATTAGATTTGTTGGTCTCGCAATTAAGCTTCCGTTTCTCATAAAATGATCGTATGTACTCCTCAGCTTCAGCGATAATCTGATTCCTCATTTCCTTTTCCTTCTTCTCCTTCTCCTCAAGATAAATGGCATTTTGGCTGCAGAAAATAGACAGGAGACTATCAGATTGCAAACATATCTTGGCAAGCATCATGTGCATGTAAAAGCAATGGGCATCAGTATGCATCTCATGGTGTATATCAAGTAAAACAGCGTAATACGGTCAAAAACATAGTAAGAAACCGAATTTGATCCGAATCTCCTTGATGTCCCAAATGCAGTTCCTCGCTAAATATCCACAACTGAAGAAATTTTGACCAATTAACATCATATGAAGTTCTAACCGTAGAAGTAAGTTAAACATCAGTGTTTTCTGTAAAAAACGATACTTATCATTCATAGCCTGTTGAAAATCTCACTGAATGGAAAAAAAAAACAGGTTTTACACTGTTATTGATTGTGTTCAAAACTAAAATTAAATTATTGACTCCGTAACGAGATCAGTTGTGAAAACAGTGTAATTAATAGAGGAAGCAAAGCTTAGTGACAGGAGAGAAAGGAGGGAGGAAGCAACTATTCATAATATGCATACATTTTATCCTAGAAAGGACATTTCGGAAACAGAACAACCCAATCACAATCATTGATGACAACAATAATAACATTAACCAAGAAAGCAGACCGTCATCTGCCCCTCCCCCCTCCCCCCAAATCACAACCATTGACGCCGATAATAATAACATTAAAAAGAAAGCAGATTGTTGTTAAAAAATCACCTAAAGAGGAAAGGAACAATGAGAAAATCAGAGCTGAGCACAAAACATAGGGAGCTAGATATTTAATATTCACTGAAGATCATATACGATAAAGTTTGTCTTCTGCTCGACTACCCCAGTACCACTACGATACTCTCCTCTTTCCTGATGATTAGAAGTCTTACTGAGATGACTGGCTCGTTTCACACAATAACTGATCCAAGATGCCCCAGGAAGAGGAAAAACTCTAGCTACAAATTAGTAATATGATGTTAGTTTAGTTTAGTAAGCTATTGGTTCTCCTTGACACCTTTGAAATTTTTTACTGTAAGTTTGAAGCTGTTGTTACTTTCTTCTTGTTTTCATATCGAGTGTATAGAAAATCAAGCATGGTAATCATTGCAGATACCATCCAGCAAGTTTCAGAATGATTCTGTGTTTTTAACCTCTTGACTGAAAGGAGTTAATGCATAATGAAATTGCTCTTGATGCCTCCTTTCTAATATATCTCTAAAACACCATTACTTATTCTTAACACTTTATAATAACTAAGTTGAGTTTTACTCATAAAACAGCACATTCTACAGTCTAAACTTCGAAATGACAAAGTCACATCATTGCCAGTGTGTTTTCCTCTTATATCCAACAAAAAAACACAATTGTCATTTCAAGCTGATATATATCTTAGGTATAAATCAGCAGACCATTGCTCTAATGTTTGAGATTTTGAACAAATGTGACTCAAGAACGAAAAAAGAAGAAAGACTTTAAATCCATAGATTCATTAGTCACTGTCTTTCACTTGACTTACTACTGATGTCTCTCATATCAATATAATAATTCAAATCTATGAAGATGAAGAACAAACTTAATACATTGACCTTTGGATTTACTGAGCTAAAGGTAACTGGAATCTCTTAATATTTAATGCATGGTTGAGGAATATTTCCTAACCAAGAAACATCATCAAAAAGCAATGCACTTCAGAAGGCCTATTTAAATGTTTTACTCAGATAATCCTCGAGAGCCTAGAAACTTTAACTGCACGTAAAATTAAACATATTGCATTGCGAGCAGCATTAATTACCTAGTCTAGTTCCTTTAACTGCATAAAGTCAAATAAATTTTCTCCGTCATGCATCTTCAACGATGATATAGCTCCTCAATGAATGATAGATGCTCAGCTATATCATATCAAAATAAAATACCAAAGGGACCACATTATTTATTTCCTAATGCACCTGCAAACTTGAGCTAGTGATCCCGATGCATATCAACAGTGAGGGCGCTTACAGTTTAACCCCATTGTCAGCAGTTATCAACTGAGAAATTGTACCAGTACGCGAAGGACGAAAAGGACTAACTATACATTGCAGTTAGAGCATACTGGCAGATGGTTGCATTATCCATATTCTACACAAGAGGATGTCCAGTGTAAGTGCAACTAATGAAAAGAGGGTTTTACTATATATGATCTTTTATTGTGTACTTATACGACTAGAATTACTGTGTGCTTATATGACTAGAATGTTGGATTTCTAACAACTTGACAGCATCTTCTAGGAGAATCAGGCTCAGAGGCAGATCCACTATTTAGAGGGATTGTTCTATATATTCAAAGGATTTACGTTATATACAACAACAACGACAACCCAGTATAATCCCACTTAGTGGGGTCTGGGGAGGGTAGTGTGTACGCAGACCTTACCCCTACCCTAGGGTAGAGAGGCTGTTTCCAAATAGATCCCCGGCATCCTTCCCTCCAAGAACTTACCACCTTGCTCTTGGGAAGACTCGAACTCACAACCTCTCGGTTGGAAGTAGGGGTTGTTTGCCATCAGAGCAACCCCTCCTGTCTGATTGGGTAAGTATCTTTTACACCATCATTGTAAAGAACTTAAAAACTCTTCTCAAGATACATACACTTTAATTCCATGCATTATAATATAGAGTATGAGTCCTTTTGACTCGTGATTAATTAATTCCACTACGAGATAAGGGTATATATTTGTCATACAAGGACTCAATAAAGGGCGTCTTAAGGAAATTAAATTCAAGCACAAATCCAAAAAAATTGAAAACCAAAAATGAGAAAAGCTCATCAAACATAATTCAGCGTATTCTAGACCCAAAAAAGACGCATACACACTGTAATGGGCAAATGATATGTATCATCTGAGGATCAAAAGTTACAGTTTTCAAAACTGACCGACGCCATTCGCGAAAAGCAGCACCTTCTTCGCGCATCTCAGTAGGATCGGGAAGCAACGGTCCATCAGTACCGGAGGAGAAAATGCCATCTGTATCAGTTCCGAGATCATACGGCTTGGATTGCACATCAGATCCTTGACGATGATCCTCCGATGTCTCAAAAGGTGAACCGTGATACTCGCCATTATTCTCCGGCAACTGCATGTTATCATGATGGTAGTAATGTTGCTGCTGTTCACCGGCGGAAAAATCGTCTATATCAGATGGAACCGGCGGAGGAATACCACCATCATCGGGGGAGGGGACGTCGAGCTCGTAACGCTGGGAATGAACGTCGTAGCCGTCGTAGTTGTGATCGTCAAAGGGACTTGTGGTCGACGGGATCTCTTCACCATCGAAATTCTCCATTGTTGCAAAGTGTTTGAAAGGTTACGTTCCCTGCGAAAACCAGTGTTTTTATTCTATATGCAAATGGAAATGGAAATGCATATTTGTTTGTTGAGATGGAATGAAACGAAGAGAGCGGTGCACTGTTGAAAATGTCTCCCCTTTGGTGCTCCCTGAAAATGAAGCATCTGTCCACGTAGATTTTGTCAAGCCTTTCGTGTAGTTTAGGTAAAAGAAAAATTATTATTATTATTTTGAAACGATATAAGTACTGTATTTGCAAATTTTACACCCTAGTAAAAATAACTGGAACTTGTATTCTGTGTGGCCAATTCACCAAAGCCAAAAATACTTTTTTTGGTCAAAAAAATTTCTTTCTTTTTAAAGTTAAAATATTTGATCAAGTTTTTGGAAGAAAAAAAATATTTTTGAGTAGACACAGAAAATATAATTTCTCTTTAAAATCACTTTTGAGAAAAATATACTTAGAAGTAATTTTTAAAAGCTTGGTCAAATACTAATTTCTGCTCAAAAGTATTTTTCAAATTAATTAGCCAAAAATAAACGGCTTCTCATCTAAAGTATTCTTAAAAAAAAGAACTTTTGAAAAAAAGTATTTCTCAAAATAAAATGATTTTTGCAGCTTGGCCAAACAAACTATTAAGCTCCGCTCTTATTATAATTTATGTGAATCTATTTGACTAAGCATGAATCTTAAGAAAAAGTAAAGGCTTTTGATCGGGCAATATCATATATTTGTGTGGCTATAAATCATTTCATTAAGGTAATCATTTTCAAATATGGAAAAGAGTCTTTTTTTTAGTACGGACTAAAAGGAAATATGCTCACATAAATTGATACGGACCAAAGGGAACAAAATTTGATTTGAATAAAGATTTTCAGTGGACGGGCTTCATTATTTTTTATTAAATAAATATTATGTTGTTCAATCACCAGTAGGCATGAGATGAATTCAAAATATTTTCTTTAAACCCTTTCTACGATATTACGGATGTTATACCATATTTGAAGTATGAAAGTGAAAAGCTAGAGTCTTTTCCAATAACTTCTCATTATTTACAGTTTTCCCATGTAGCTTTAGTAGGGAGCTAGGTTATCTTGAATATAACAAAATTTTATTTATTTACGATTCTAAAATCTTATAATCATAAGTGAATCTACCATATCGAGCTCTTCATAATACAATTGCCTTAAGGTGTTCATATTGTTTATAATCTTTTAAGGTTAATTATTCAGTCTTTAATCCTTTATCAAGATGATGACGAAGGAAAATTATAGTCTTTACTTTATCTTGATCTGATGCTTAATTTTTTTGGATAATAGTATTCCAAGACCTTTTAGCATCGAAGTAAATTTTAGCATCAAATAACCATAATAAATAATTCTTTTTAGAGATGTCAAGTGCTATGAATTTAAATTTTGATAAATTCGACAGAGTGGAACTATCAATAAGAGCCAATGGTTAGACACAACAATAATTATATTAATACATACAAATTATTAAAATAATAAAAAGAATTAGGACAAAGTATTATAAAACTATATAAGGTCACACCTTATACTGTAACAAAGTTACTAATAGAGATTATGGGTCTAGTAGCGCAACTAATAGTTGTGACCAAAAATATATTTGTTATTTCTTTCAACGGGTCCTTGAGCAAAAGATAGGTAATACTTTTATCTTTTCCAAAAAAACAAAAAAGAAAAAATCTAAAGAATAAGAAATAGTAAAGTTTTCCGGAAACTATCACTAACCTAAAAGAAATTTGCTATATATCATTGTGAAAGTCAACACATTGTTAAGGGAACTATGAATGTATTCATAAATTTAAAACCACAGAAGTTTTTTTAAAAAAAAATTCTTAATCAACCAAATGCTTTTTGACATAGGACGACAAGTAATTGAATTAGCACAAAACATAAAAAATTACCTGAAATACGAGATGAAACAAAACCTCAAAATGGTAGTGGAAATAGTTATAACCTTTGTGCCGATAAATGTTATAAAATAATAGAAAACAAAGTGAAACAAGTGAAATTCAGAGAGAAATAGTACTAGATATTTTCTTGATAATCTTGCAAATGGTAAGAGAACCCTCCTTTTTCGTCACGATCGGATTTCTTACTCTCGAAAAACGTAATAGCGCATACCTGTGAAAATTAGACAAGTCAATTAATTCATTTATTTAATTATTTTTATTTTTAATCCTTTAGCAATTCCAAAACAACATAACAAAAGCAATATAAATAATAATAACAAAAATAATGCGGAAAACGAAATTTGATAATTTAGATAAATACAAACTGCGGAAGTCTAAGTATAACTCTACCCAGGATTTGATGTTATAATGTCACGGACCCTCTATAGATACAACAAATAAAGTTTGAATAGAAATACACGAATCTGTCTCTAAATAAGTAAAAACAGAAAGAAAATATAGAAGGAAACACCAAGGCATGCAGACGCCCTACAGGACTACCTCGGGTCAGCTGAATGGATAGAAGGCAGCCACCTGACGGTGGTCCAAAAGCTACAGCAGTGAATCTGCATACAGTGTAGAGTATAGTATCAGCACAACCAACCCCATGTACTGGTAAGTGCCTAGCCTAACCTCGGCGAAGTAGTGACGATGCTAGGACAGGACTACCAAATAAACCTGTACAGTTAAATCATACACTATGAAAAAATAAAGGTAGAAATGTACAGTTAAGGATATAAGGGGATTAACATGTTGCGGGGAACATCAAGTACTAACAAAAGAACAACAGATAAATATAAGGAACACCAAAGTTCAATTATCAATAAGAATCATAAATAAAAGACAAGTGCACGGCATCACACTTCATGCTTTTACTATTGTTCTCAGCATAAATCAATAAAATCGGCACAACATCGCCATTCGTGCTTTTACCTTACATAATCATGGCACAAAATGATCCTTCGTGCATTATCATTCATATCATGGCACGGAATTGTACATCGTGCAACATGGCATCATCCTTCGTTCTTTTACCTCACAATAATGGCATGGTATCACCCTTCGTGCATTAATACTCTCAAATCATACATGACATCACCCTTTGTGTTTTGCACTCTCCTCACCCAAGCAACAATCACAAAGCAATTTGGGCAAAGGAATCAATAATATTTTAATAAAATCCTGGTAAGGGAACAATGACATAACAACAATATCTCAGCAAGGGAAAATAATATCATAAATAACAACGTCCCAGTAAGGGAAACAATACAAAAAATAATTACATCCTGGTAAGGAAGACAATATCATAAACCTCTCCTCTTTTTTACTTTTACCTCACAACTCAATTCACAACATGAGCCAGTGCTCTACAATATTCAATTGCCAGCGATACTTTCACAATTTATTTTACAATTTGAGCCGACGCTCTTCAATATTCAATTACCAATAATACTCCCACGAGTCTTGTTGGACATTAGAAATCACCATATAAAGCATGAACAATACAAAACAGATTCATATTAATCGTAGTATAAGACTCACGGGCATGCTTACACCAGCATATAAATATTCGTCACCATGCCTATACGTCGCACTCAACAAATAACACATAGCAAATAAGACAGGACTCCTAATTCCTCAAGCTAAGGTTAGACCAAACACTTACCTCAAAGCCACGAACACAATTCAAGGCTCAACTATCGCTTTACCTCTTATTTCCACCACCAATTCGCTTGTATCTAGCCACAATTTACTTAACAATATCAATAAATGTTAAATGAATTAATTCTAATGCATGAAAATAGGTTTTATTAAGATTTTCCAAAAAAGACAAAAATCGACCTTGGGCTCACATGGTCAAAACCCAAGTTTCGAACCAAAACCCGATTACTCATTCACCCACGAACCCAAATACATAATATGTTTTGAAAACGTGACCTCAAATCGATGTCCAAATCCCCAAAATTTAAAAAACCTAAGTTCTATCCAAAATACCATATTTTCCCCATGAAAATCCTTGATTTTGAATTTAAATCATGTGAAAAGATGTTAAAGATTAAAGAAAATGAGTTAGAAATGACATACAATCGATTTGGAAGAGTAGTTGTCTATGAGAAATCGCCTAAAGATATTTAGGTTTTGAGAAAGTTTGAAAAATGAAGAATTTTCGGCTAAGTTATAATTTGTACAGGTGCAGATATCACATTTGCGATGTCAGGTTTGCAAATGCACACTCGCAAATGCGGCCTAGACTTCGCAAAATGCGAAGGTAGGCCAAATCCTTATGTCTTCGTAATTACAAACTGTTGTTCGTATTTGCGGTCCCTGTTAAAGTCACATTTGTGACATAAGCCTCGCAAATGCGAAGGTTCCTGCCCCATCCCATTATTGCAATTGCGATGGGTCTCCGGAAATGCGAGCTTGCAATTCCGAAGCCTGCAGACCTGCAACACACACAAAAAAATTCTAAGTCTAAATTTCACTCTGTTGCCTATCCAAAACTTACCCGAGCCCTCGGGGCTCCAAACCATACATGCACCCTAACCTAAAAATATCATATGGACTTGCTTGTGCGATCCAATCATCAAAATAATATCAACAACTATAAATAAGCCTCAAATTCATTAAATCACTCAAGAACATCAAAATCATCAATTTTCTCAAATAAAGGTCCGATTTACACAAAACGAACTCTGATTGTTACCAAACTTCACAGATTCATCTTAATTATTATTTCAAACTTGTATCGGGCTCCAAAATAAAATACGGGCACAATACCATCAATTTCAAACATCATTTCACTTCTAAAAACTCTTATATATTCCAAAAAATAAATTTTTTTTAAAAAAATTATTTCTTGGGTTTGGGACCTCGGAATTTTATTCAGGTATACGCTCAAGTTTCAAAATTTACTACAGACTCTACGAGACCGTTGGACTACGGGACCGGGTCTGTTTACCCAAAATTTTGACCAAAGTCAACTTTATTCAATTTTAAAAGTTAATTTTATTATTTTATTTAGTTTTACATAAAAGCTTTCCGAAAATGAGTCCGGACTGCGTACGCAAATTGAGGTAAGACAAAAAGACGGTTTTAAGGCCTCGGAACATAGAATTTACTTTCAGAACATATGATGACCTTTTGGGTCGTCACATTCTCCACCTCTATAACAATCGTTCATCCTCGAATGGACATAGAAAGGAAGTACCTAAGTTGGAGAAAAGATGGGGATATCGGCTCCGCGTATCGGACTCCCAGGTCGCTACCTCAACAAGCTAACCTCTCCACTGAACATGAATAGAAGAAACTCTTCGATCTCAGGTGATGAACCTGCCGGTCTAGAATAGCTACCGGCTCCTCCTCATAGGACAAGTCCTTGTCCAACTGGATAGTGCTGAAATCTAACACATGGGATGGATCGATGTGATATTTTGAAGCATAGACACATGAAATACTGGATGCATAGCTCGGCGACAACGCAAATATGTAAGCCATCTCTCCCACTCGATCAAGAATCTCAAACAGGCCAATGAACCTAGGGCTAAACTTGCCCTTCTTTCAAAATCTCATCAGGCCCTTCATAGGCGACACCCGAAGCAACACCCGCTCGCCGACCATGAATGCCACATCACGAACCTTGGTCGGCATAGCGCTTTTTCTTGGACTAAGATGTATGAAGCCTATCCTGATTGATCCTGACCTTGTCAAAGGCATCCTGTATTAGATCCGTACCCAACAGCCGAGCTTCCCCCGGCTTCACCTTCTAACCGGCGACCGACACTGCCTACCATATAAAGCCTCATATGGAGCCATTTGGATGCTTGACTGGTGGCTGTTGTTGTAGGCAAACTCTGCTAAAGTCAAACTGATCCCATGAACCTCCAAAGTCTATAACACAAGCTCGGAGCATATCCTCCAAAATCTGAATAGTACTCTCGAACTGCACGTCTGTCTAAGGATGAAATGGTGTGCTCAACTCTACCCGTATGCCAAACTCTTGCTGAACTACCCTCCAAAAATATGAGGTAAACTGCGTACCTCGGTCAGAAATGATAGACACGGGCACACCATGAAGACGAACAATCTCTCGGATATAGATCTCTGCCAACGCTCAGAAGAATATGAGACTGCCACTAGAATGAAATGCGCTGACTTAGTGAGCCGATCAACAATAACCCACACTGCGTCGAACTTCCTCCGAGTCTGTGGGAGTCCAACAACAAAATCCATAGTGATTCGCTCCCACTTCTACTTAAGAATTCGATCTTATGAAACAAACCACCAGGTCTCGATGCTTGTACTTTACATGCTGACAATTCAAACATCGAGCCATATATGTAACAATATCCTTCTTCATTATCCTCCACCAATAATATTGCCACAAATCATGATACATCTTAGCAGCGCCTGGATGAATAGAGTATCGGAAGCTATAGACCTCCTCTAAAATCAACTCTCGAAGCCCATCTACATTAGGCACACAAGCTCGACCCTGCACCCTCAAAATGTCATCATCTCCTAATGTAACTTGCTTGGCACCACCGTGCTACACTGTGTCCCTTAGGACACACAAATGAGTACCATTATACTGACGATCTTAGATATGCTCCAATAAAAAATAACGAGCAAATGTGCAAGCTAACACACAGTTGGGCTAAAAACATCTAACCTCAAGAACTGATTGGCCAAAGTTTGAACATCCAAAGCAAGCGGTCTCCCACCGACCGGAATATATGCAAGATTGCCCATACTGGATAACTTTCTACTGAAAGCATCAACCACCATATTGGCCTTTCCCGGATGATATAAAATAGTGATATCATAGTCTTTCAATAGCTCTAACCACCTCTGCCTCAAATTTAGCTCCTTCTGCTTGAACAAATATTCTATACTCTTGTGATCTTTGAACACTTCACATGACACGCCATACAGGTAATGCCTTCAAATATTCAGCGCCTGAACAATGGCTGCTAACTTCAAATCATGAACACGATAATTCTTCTCATGAATCTTCAATTATCGTGCAACATAAGCAATAACCTTGCCATCCTACATCAACACCACACCAAGTCTAATACGAGATGCGTCACAATAAATTGTATATGCCCCTGAACATGTAGGCAGCCAGTGTCGTAGTCAAAGCTTGTCTTGAGCTTCTGAAAGCTCGCCTCACACTTATCCGACCACCTGAACTGGGCACCCTTCTGGGTCAGCCTGGTCATTGGGATTGCAACAGATGAAAACCCATCCACAAACCGATGGTAATAGCCTGCCAAACCCAAGAAACTCTGGACGTTTGTAGCTGACACAAGTCTAGGCAAGTTCTTGACTACCTCTATCTTCTTCGGATCCACCTGAATAACCTCTGCTGAAACAACATGACCCAAGAATGCAACTGAACTCAACCAGAACTCACACTTTGAAAACTTAGCATACAACTAACTATCTCTAAAAGTTTGATGAATAACTCTCAGACGCTACTCATGCTCTTCCCGACTGTGGGAATAGATCAAAATATCATCAATGAAGACTATCACGAACGAATCCAAGTAAGGCTTGAACACTCGGTTCATCAAATCCATAAAAGCTACTGGGGCATTTGTCAACCTAAGTGACATCACCAAAAACTCATAATGCCTGTACCGAGTGCAGAAAGCTGTCTTAGGGACATCAGATGCCTTAATCCTTAACTGATGGTAGCCAGATCTCAAGTCAATGTTCGAAATACCTTGGCACCCTGAAGCTGATCAAACAAATCATCAATACTTGGCAATGGATACTTATTCTTGATTGTAACCTTATTCAACTACCGTAAATCTATACACATCCTCATCGATCCATCCTTCTTCTTAATAAACAACACTGATACACCCCAAGGCGAGACATTAGGTCTAATAAAGCCTTTATTAAGCAAGTCTTGTAACTATTCTTTCAACTCTGGGGGGATACGATATTGCGGAACAGAAATAGGCTGAGTTCCCGGAGCCAAATCAGTGCAGAAGTCAATATCCATGTCGAGTGACATACCTAGCAGGTCTGATGGAAACATATCAGGAAACTCACGAACAACAGGCACAGAATTCATAGGAGGAAAATCAGCACTGGAATCACGAATATATGATAAATAGGCCAAACACCCCTTCTCGACCATACGTCGAGCCTTTAAATATGAGATAACCCTACATGTAGAATGACCAGGAGTCCCTCTCCACTCTAAACGAGGTAAACCCAGGAAGGCTAAGGTTATAGTCTTGGCATGACAGTCCAAGATAACGTCGTAAGGTCATAACCGGTTTATCCCCAATATGACATCAAAATCAACCATATCCAGAAGTAACAGATCTATTCGGGTCTCAAGACCCCCAATCACACCTATACATGAACGAGGGACATGATCAACCATAATAAAATCACCCACTAGTGTAGACACATATACATGAGCACTCAAAGAATCACTAGGCATGACCAGATACAGTGCAAAATAAGATGACACATAGGAGTATGTAGATCCTAGATCAAATAAAACTGAAGCATCTATGCAACAAACTAGAAAAGTACATGTGATAACTGCATCGGAAGCCTCAGCCTCATGCCTGACTGGAAGAGCATAACATCGGGGATGGGTCCCACTACTCTGAACTACATTTCTAGGATGGCCTCCTGCTGGGAAGCCTCCATATCTAGCGGCCTGACCTCAACCTCTAATACCTCTACCTCTACCACCTCTACCTCCACCTCTAGCTGGCTGAGCGGGCGAGGTAACACGCGGCGCCTGAACCATGGCATGGGAACCCTGATATTGAGAGCTGCTCGCTGCTCGAGGGAAAAATCTAGCAATATACCCCGTATCATTACAAGTATAACAAGCCCTCAACTACAAAAGTTGACGGTCTGAATAACCACTCTAAAAACTCTAGAGCAGAGGTGCACTGATAGGAGATGGCGGTGCGCTGTAGGGCAACTGATCTAAATACTACATATGAGAACCATGATCACCTAGAGCAATCTGAGAAGCCTGAAGTTCTAAATGAAACGGCCTGGGAGGATGGCCCCTACAGAAAGAATCCCTGCCCCCAGATAAGGCACTACTGAACCTGCCCGAATGATGAGGCCTCTTATCGGACCCCTGACCACCACCCTGTGATAGAACCATCTCAACTCTCCTGGGCACATTAGCTGCATCATGAAAAGAAATCTCGCTCCTCTTCTCCTTAGCCATCTGCAATCGAATAGGCTGAACGAGCCCCTTAATGAACCTTCTCACCCCCTCTCTCTCAGTGAGAAATATAAGAAGAGCATGACGGGCCAAGTAAATGAATCTGGTCTCTTACTGAGTGACAGTCATAGAACCCTACTAGAGATGCTCAATCTGCCTCCGATAGTTCTCCCTCTGAGTGATAAGAAGAAAATTCTCCAGAAATAGCTGAGAAAACTGATCCTAAGTCAAAGTGATGACCTAGCTGGTCTAGCTAAATAATAATCTTTCCACCAAGTCTTGGCGGATCCAGACAAATGAAAAGCAACAAAGTCAACCCTATTGGACTCCACTATCCCCATGTTCCGAAGAACCATATGACCCATCTCCAGTCATAAGATGTAACACCAAAAGTAGTGGTGAATAGCTTGGTGAACCTGTCCAATCTCCACAAGGAATCAGCAGACTTAGCTGACCCCTCTCCGGTCTGTTCCATAACACCAGGCTGAACTTCTCCACCTAGCTGAGTTGCTCGAGTCTGAAACTGGAGAGCCATCTGCTCTGGAGTGCGAGTAGTAGGAGTCTGGGCTCTTCCTTCAGCCTGAGAGACAGCTGGTGCTATCGAAAGCAAGCATGCCCGGGTAACACTCTCCATAAGAACCTAGACAGACCAGAGCATCCTGGAGTACTGGGGTAGCAATGAACCCCTTTGGGGCCTGAGCTAGGCCCACCGAAACATCCTAGGCCGGAGTCTCATCATCAAACTCAACCTGAGGTTCCGTTGCTGGTGCTGCTGCTCTTGGCTGAGCTTTGCCCATACCTCGGCCTTTAGCATGGCCTCAACCTCGTCCTTTGACCCTCGTTGGAGATACTACTGGGGCCTCGGGTTGCTGATGATAGGATGAAGAAGAGCATGTTCTCGCCATTTGCAAAAGAACAAAGTAGAAATTCAATTAGCATTGAGAAATTAAACTGCACGAAAGGAAAGAATAGATGTGAAGTTTTTCATAACTCCGTAGCCTCTAGGAGATAAATACAAACGTCTACGTACTGATCTCTCACACTGTACTAAGATTGTCAGTGAATTATGAGACCTAAGTAACCTGGAGCTCTAATACCAATTTGTCACGACTCAGATTTTATACCCTCGAGAGTCGTGATTGTTTAACCAATAAATGAAATTTCGGTCAAAGCTTTAAATTAGAAAAACTCGGGTTACTGATAATCAAAGAACGAAAAATAATTTTTCCAATAATAAGATAATTAGAAGAAATCAAAGTAAACCAATGTATCAGATAGTATCTAGTGTCTTACAAATGACTCATCTCCTCTTTTTCATAGTTATCTCTAAGATATACAGTTTGCCTTTGTCATAATTGAGTTATTATGGAAAATTAAAGGCATTAAATGCTATGTTACACAATTATTATAATTTAATACAGATTCTCTAATGTTTTCAATATTTAATGCTCATTAAATGCTGTATCTGTACTCTTTTATACTATTAGGTTCATTCTCCTGAATTCTTGGATTTAAATAGATACGAGTATCAAGTCTACTCTTGCCTTTGCTCGTATCAATGCTCGTATCTGTTGCAACTTATGTCTCTTTGGTAATCATTATTCTTTGACCGACCTTCATGTCATGATGTGTCATCCTTAAATACTTCGATATGTGTAAACTAAATTTTTCCTAATACAGATAGTCCCTCCACTTGCCATTTATTCATCGATTGAATACTTGGGAAGTGGATTTTATTAAAGCGGTATTTTTGCTGCCATTAATATTTATCATAGAATCGATGCTTCAATTGTCACTTCCATTTAATGCTTATCACACATGGCATCTCTTTATTGGTTCTGAGATTCTGTAGTGCCTTTTAAGGCTTTCTACGGCTTCACAAATTACGAAGCGACAGTTTTTATTATGACCTTTCCATTATTGTGCCTTTTCCTTTGACGGTTGCTTCCTAGTATAAACATAGTTTTCATCTTTGGCTTTGTCTCATAAAAGTCAAAGTTTTCAGAATATTAAATTGTCGTTCTCATCTTCCTCGTAAAACTTTCCGGAATATTTAGTTCTTGTTCTTTATCTACCTTGTATTGTCATGGCTTTACCAAACCCTAGCCCTAGGAGAGTTACCATAGTTGATAATCTTCCTCTTCCCCCTAATAGGAGTAGAAGGGGAGGAAGTAGACAACGTAATTAAGGGTCTTCATTTACACGTGGTTCTCATATTCCTTCATCTAGTTCTGGCCCTTCATCTAGAACCAAAGGTTCTCTTTCACATAAACCTTCTTCTAGGGGCAAGGAATCCTCTGAGCTTATCCGTGAACCTCTAGTAGAGGAGATAGTTCCTACCAAACTATCTTTCTATAATGATAGAGAGTCTCTTAGAAATCAGGTATCTTCTTTAGATCGGGTGATATCTATCCAACTTAGATTACGGATGGTCTGATTTCTTTGATTCGTAGAGGGGTCATGATTTCCCAATCATAATTCCTAATGCGAATCAGAGAATTTCCTCTTATTTAATGGGAATTTTCTTTTATTTACTCATACCCATTCACATTAGGTTTCAAACCTGCTATTGACCTTGTTATTCTCGAATTCAGTCAATTTTTTAACGTTTGTTTAGGCCAAATTAGTCCCATAGTGTGGAGGGTTGTCACCTGTCTTAGGCATTTGACTAATATAGCTGGTATTCCTTTCACCTTTGCTCATTTAATTCAACTCTACTCTCCTAGACGTTTTCGCCAGGGCATTTTTACTTTAGTGGCAAGGATCAAGAGAGTTTTGGTTAGCCCTGAAGATGACAGAGACTGTGGCTGGTACGCCCAGTTTGTTGTTGCCCCCATTGTTGGTCTAGTGGTTGAAGAAAATGTTCCCTTTCCCGAGAATTGGAATTTTGCACGTAAATCTTCCATTTTCCCTTTCTCTCATTTCTTTTCCCTCAATTTTAATGACCAGTATTCTAATTTTCCTTTTTTTTACCGCAACCATGGGAATTGTTAATGAAATTCTCAATTTAATGATGCCCCAATGGAGGGTAGATCTTGGAAGTCTCTTTCCCAACGATTCGGTCGGAAAGTAAAAACTCATAGTAAGAGCTTTTTCTTATTTTTGTTTATTTCATATATTTTTTTCCTGAACTTATTTTAATCCTTCTTTTTATCAGAATTTGCAGTTCGAGGGATTAGTGCCGAGGCGGTTGTGTCCTTGGTAACAAGGACACAGGCTCGTAGACGTATTATCTCTAATGATGAAGCATCCCCCGCCGTTCTATTCCTCTCACCGAATCCGTTAAAGCCCCGGTGGTGATTTTTGATGATGTTGATGATGTTCCTGCTGCTGCTCACGATTCTGTTGAGCAAATTTTTAGCCGCGGGTTAGATAATGACGATTTTTATCCAGTTTTTGATTAAGCACCCCTGGCTTCTTTTACTACTTCCGTTCCTGTGATTTTTTCTTTGCCAATTGTGACTGCCACTATTCCTCCACAAGATATTTTAACTGCTTCTACCATTCCTCCTTCAACTAACCCTTCCTCATATGTTCCTTACCCCGAAGTTGGTTCCTCAAGTAGAGTGAATTTATGAGGCAAGTCACCATTGAAGTTCCTGGGGGTAACCCTTTGAGGAAATCAGGTCAAGCTGACGTGTGGCTAAAGCCTTTGGTTGGACAAATCGAGAAAGCTAAGCTTGATAGCCACAGTTCCTTGACCTTGATGAACGATATCGTGCATGTTTCTTTAAAGGTATCCCTTTTCTAACTTTACTTTCCTTTTTCTATTTTCAGGGTTGTCACCCATTTTCCCTCTTCCCCCTTTTTAGGTCAATCTCAAATCATAGAGATGATGAAAAGAATTACCCTTTCAGAGCAATTAGTGTGTGACTATCGAGTGGAGGCGAATAATTGGAAGGAATGTAAAGGTCTTCAGATTGACAAAGAAACGTTAGAAGAAAGTAAAGGTACCTTAGAGTAGTAGGTAAGGCCTTTGACTTCAGAATTGGCAGTTGAAAAAGCATTCACATGTCAATCAAGAAAAGAAAAAGATCGTCTTAAAACCTCATTTTCTGAACAACTTTCCAGGACAAGTGAAGAAATCAGAGAGTTGAAGGCTCTCTTGGATAAAAAAAAAGAAGCATATGCTGGTGAACTTGTGCAAGGTTTGACCCAATCTCAAGAAGACCTCCGGGTATCCTCTGATAGAGTTTCCACTTTAGAAAATTTCCATGCTTCTCTTCAAGCTTCTTATAAATCTGCCTTGGCGGAAAATAAGAATTTAAGAAATGAAATTGCTGACTAGGAAAGAGACTACGAGATTCTTGAAGATAAATCTGCCATTCAAGTGAGTTGGGCATTCTTAAATTCTCGCCATGATACCCTCGTTGAAGCTAGCTGAGAGAATTTTGATTTGGAACCTGAGTTATCCATGATTAAAGAGACTATTGAAAAAACTCAACAAAACCAAGTTCTTTCTCCTCCCATGACTGAAGCTCTTGGTAATGTTGAAGGTGATACAGGTATCCCCATTCCTTTAAGTCAAGTTGAGCATGCTGCTGTTGATGTCCCTGCTTCATTCCCTTCGTCAAATCAGTGAAAAGTTTATATTGTTTGAACTTTTTTTGTGTTTTTTCTTTGAAATATGGCTATAACCTTTGGTCTCATTTGAGGGTTTTGTTTTGGAATATTGAGTCCCCAGACCTTTTATGGGGTAATATGTATAAACAATTTTCAGTTTATGACTAAGTTCATACTTAGTCTAAACTTTTTAACATTAAGAAGTTTTCGTTACTATTTGAACTTCTGTTTTGTTTATTCATGCCTTTATTTCTAAGGACTTACTGAATAACTTGAATTTTTGTTCTTCAAAAATGCTTCTGTTAATTTCATGAATACTTAAATTAATCATGAATTTTATAAAGAGAGGGCCCTTTTATATTCGACACTTAGTGAAGAAGACGTCTCAACTTGATAACGGTGTTAATAAACGATAAAAGAAATAGGAATACACATGTTTCTTGAAATGACTTTGATAAGTTTTTATTTGAACTTTGTCTAGTTTCGAATAACACTTTTACATGTATTTGGATTACATCCATAATTTTCTCGTAACTGCTTTTCTTAAACAGGTTTTAAAGAGAAAATGTACACAAGGTTTTTACATATAACCCATTTCAGTACATTTAAATGAAAATAAATACAAGGGTTTTATTTATAACATGTTTCATCACTTTGCCTTTACCCTGACTATGATAGGGTTTTTCTTTGGTTTTAGCTCATGACTTTCCTCTGCACTAGATTCATTCAATAAGTGAACTTTTTCAAGCTTGATCTTTGATTGTTTCTCATTCTTCTTCTTTTCCTTCTTAATACACGTGTCTATGTATATTATATAGTCCCCCAAGTGTTTGAACGTTGAAGTATGAAACCTCGAGCACTTGATTGTCCCTCTCATTTTGGTCATTTTCCTGTAAAAGAAAAAACATACGGGACTCGTAGGTGCAATTATAGATGAAGACTTCTTAACCCGTATCAATTTCTATCAGAATAATTGTAACCCTGGACCGGAAATTTTAATCAATTCTACGTGTCTTAAAGGTCGTGACTCATCATTTAGTACGGGTTAGTTTTTTCCTATCATCTAAAATCGTTAGTAAAATTTTAACAACTCAAAACAAAAAAAAATTAAAATGAGGATACATGCCCATGGATATTCTTTAGAAATAATATCTCTTTAAGTGAATAGCATTCCAGTACGAGGGTAATATCTTGTCATCCATCGTTTCTAATTCTTATGCTCCTTTCCTGTAAGGTTCTTCCCAAGTCGGACTTAATTTACCCGCATTAGCTGCCTTAGTATATTGAAAGACTTTTTGGTATGAAGTCCCCAATATTAAAGAATCTTAGACGAGTTTTTCGATTGTAGTATCGTTTTATGACCTGCTTTTGTGCTGCCATTCTTTTTAACACAACTTATTTCTTCCTTCAAGTAGATCAACATTTATCTGCATTTCTTCATCATTAGACCGTTCTGACGTTTGGGTAAACCTTGTACTTAGCTCTCCTATCTCAACCGAAATTAAAGCTTCAGTTCCGCAAACTAATGAAAATGATGTTTCTCTCGTACTTGTTTTTGTTGTTGTGTGGTATGCCCATAAAACAGCAGGTAATAATTCTGGCCAATAACCTTTTGATTCCTCTAAACATTTCTTTAAATTGTTGATAATGACTTTGTTTGTTGACTCCACTTGTCCATTACCCACTGGATGATAAGGTGTGGATGTAATCCTTTTGATCTGCCAACTAAATTGAGGGCCATTATCACACATGATTTCCTTTGGCATACAAAATCAGCATATGATGTTCCGCCAAATAAAATATCTAACTTCTTTTTCTCGTACCTGTTTGAATGCTCCTGCCTCCACCTGTCACACCTCCTTTTTCTATACACTACACCCTGCGAAGGGCGTGGATAAGGGAGTTTTTTCAATTATAGGACAATCGAAACATGATTTAATTATTTAGAGATTTCAGAGTCGCCACTTGGGATAATTAATGGTGTCCCAAATCACCGGTTTAATCCCGAGTCAAGGAAGGTTTGACTCTGTAATACAGTCTGCGAGCCAAAAATATAGGTAAGGAATTCTATTAACCCGAGAGAAGGTGTTAGGCATTCCCGAGTTCCGTGGTTCTAGCACGATCGCTCAACTGTTATATTCGGCTTAATTATCTAATTTTAATACATTTTGTACCTATGTGCCAATTTTAAACTTTTAAAACCTCTTTTATTTAATTTTAAGAAGATTGCAACGTTGTTAAAACGAGCCTCGAACCACGTCACATAAATTTACCCGTAGCTCGCAGCACATTTTACCTAATGATGAGATTTGGATTTTGGTCACATAAATGCGCACCCGTATTTAGAAAGATAAATTATTTAACTAACGCACCTAAGGTAGTTTTGCATTTTTGATTTGCGAGGGCCATGAAAATTCGCTAATGGCACACCTCAAATCCTTAGAATTCAAAATCAATTAAGCAAAGTCCATGTAATTATTTAATTTTATTTGGCATTGGCATACCTTGATTATATTTGTAAAGAGGGATTAAACTAAATTTTGTAAGGCCGTAGGTATTTGTATATGAGTGCAACTCTCTTTAATTAATGGACGAGGGATCCAAATACATTTATCACTAGCTGGACCAAATTGAGGTACCATTCTTGTTCCAAATTTACTTTAGGGATTCGAATTTCCTTAGCCAGAAATCCGGGTAAGGAATTCTGTTAACCCGGGAGAAGGTGTTAAGCATTCCCGAGTTTCGTGGTTCTAGCACGGTCGCTCAATTGTTATATTTGGCTTAATTATCTGATTTTAATGCGTTTTTGTACATATGTGCAAATTTTCATTTTTAACCGCTTTTATTTACTTTTAAGAAGATTGCAATGTCGCTAAAACGCGCTTTGAACCACGTCATATAAATGCACCTGTAGCTCGCAACACATTTTATCTAACATTGAGATTCGGATTTGGGTCACATAAATGCGCACCCGTATTTAAATTATTTAACTAACACGCCTAAGGTAGTTGCGCATTTTTGAATTTGCGAGGGCCACGGGAAATTCGCTAAGTGGCACCTTGAATTCTAAAAGCAATTAGGGGAGATCTATGCAATTATCAATTTATTTAGCCTTGACACACCTTGTTTATAGTTGTGAGGGGGCATAAAACTAAACTTCATAAGGCCGTAGATATTTGTATTCGATGTAGCTCATTTTAATTAATGGTGAGGGATCTTAATATAATTATCACTAGCTAGAATACTAGTCTTGTTTTAAATTTCACTCAGGGATTCGAATTCCCTTCAAGGTCTAGGGCTTAAGCTAGCCTTTGGCCCAACTGATGTGCGAACAACCTTCTATACTAGCGAGATAAGGGAGTTGGGCTCAAACACAAGCCCAAAAAGGCTGAAGAATACACAATCTTCTCTTTACAAGCCCAAGATCGAGTTTCCATGGCTACAAATCAATGTACAGGCCAACAAATACCAAATTTGGTTCGAAATTACTCCATCACTTATTTAGTTTATGAACTTAACCACTTCAAATAAAGCACAACTAAAAATACAACTCGAATTTAAATTATTGTCATGTATTCATGCCACTCTAATTTCCAGAATTGATTTTAAAGAAACTTCAACCATTGCATACTAATTTCAGAAGTATAACCTGACAAACAAATGTTCATTTTTGATGACTAACTTGCATTTAACAATATACTATAATACTTTTAAAACATGATAAACTGTGAATAATCGACAATACCAAGTAATTAATTCATACAGAAATACCACACCAACTAAGTACCTATTTTAACAGTTGTTAAACTAAAAGTGCATATTAAAGAAACAATTACCGAAGTTTTTGACAGTCCCCAAATCATCATATATTCAGTCATTTACCCTACAAACTTAGCTAGTACGGCATGCTTGAATGGAATCGTTGCATCCATAGTACTTATTTCAATTACAATACAGTGATCTAGATACTATATCTAAAGGCAACCACACCACATTGCATCAGATTATCAAACATACAAATATCATGAAGAAAATTGCAAATAAGCTATATAATCTGGTACAATACTTCAAACTCTCAATTTCATTTCGTTTCTTCACTTCACAATCAAGGAGTAATATAATTGTGTACCTTAGAGTGCAAGAGGAAAAAGAAAAGGTGAGCACAACACCATGAACAACAGTAGCTGTATTAACAAAACCCCAAATAATTATTTGAACAACTCCAAAAACAATCAGTCTAATATAACCCAGCTGACTCTAATACCAAACTTCAAACAACCAGCGTTCAACTCATCTTAGTATATTAGAATTAGACAATTATTTCATAGATTCAAGCTTTCAAAATTTCAGCAAGTGTTCAATGCAACAATAACAATCCTTTAACAATCCAAAACCAATTGTCAAACCTCAAAAATAAACCATATTCAACCCAGATTAACCAAGAATTATTTCGGAACTTGAGAATTTCAGGAATCAAAACAAATTAATGGAACAGTAAAGTTATTTTCTGAATATTTTCTCTTTCTTTTTTTCAGACTTCTTATTTTTCGATCCTCTCTCCTTTTTTTTAACCTTATATTCTCTTATATTGAAAGGAAAGAATGAATGGCTTTATAGGCAAGGCAAGTAGGGCAGCCCTTTGGTTTTTTTATTTCATTTAAGTCCCTTAGTTTTTAACTTGTTAACAAAGTTATATTTGAAGTTTTCTAGAAAACCCCCTACTAGAAGCTTCCACAGCTATTACTGAAGATTCCCTAGGGTTCTTTTTCCAAACTACCCTTTAGCCAACCTAGAATTACCCTTTAGCCCAACTTGGGTCCTTTTTACCCAATTGCCCAACCATTTTCTGGCTTGCAAAGCAAGACCACACGACTCTTTTGGGCTTTCAATTTGGCAAAAAATCAATTCAAATTTAACCACTCATAGAAACCCAAACCAAAGACATTGCAGACTAAACCAAATTTCGAACCAAACGCAAAAGCAAAAAAGAACAAGAACCATTTAATACTAAGCAGAGGAATTAAACATGCTATTGGCTAATAACTAAGACCTAATCAAACAACATAAAACCCTATACTCTCAAAATTAATCAAAAATTGACTTCTGATAAACTACAGAATTGATTGTTAACGACTAAATTCCTATCATGAAATTAAAGGTAAAATCAACACAATAATTAAAGTTAAAAACAACTGATATTAAGCTAGCCCTAATTTCATAACTATTTGAATACATGTAACCAAGAAGCAACCAGAAGAAATCAGGAATAAGAAATAGAAGAAAAGAGGAAGAAAACCAAACCAATTGAAAATCAGAAGCTAAATAGGATGGGGTTTGAACTCATTGAAAAAGTCTATTGGCAACTTGAATCTCTTATTTTTCCTCTAATAACATTAGTTGTTTTTTCTTAGTACAACAATCAAATAGTATTATCAGAGGACAAAACCAGTACTGAAAAATCGAGACAAAAACCTAAGAGAACCTCTATGCATAGGTTAGATTCTTCAAACTAAAATTCGATCCGTCTGAGGGGTATTTGAAAAAACAATGTTTGTGGATTTGTCATGAGGGAGGTGGGGGTCATTTGGTGCTAATTTGGGATGATTTTGGTGGTGGAGCCACCGTACACGCCAGCGGAGTCAGAATTTCTAAGCGATATTCGAGAGATTTGGCTTGGCTTTGAGGGAAAGTAAGGTTGGATTTGAGAAGAGGAGAGGGAGGAGAGGCGACGATGTTAAATTGGCAGTCATTGGATCTGCGCCACCGAAAGAGATGATTTTCGGTCGGCGGTTCATGGTGGTGAACGACGGTGATGACTGGGTTCTCTAGGGTTACATGGTGATGGTGAGACGGGGTTTGGGGGTGGGGGTCATTAGGAAATATATATTTCTGGCTTCTTAGTTCTCAGTCGTTGGATAAAAGATCCTAGACGGCTGAGATAGGCTCAATACAAACGATGTCGTTTGGTTATTAGGAGGACTAGACCGGGTTGGGGCATGGGCTGGACCGGTTCTAGGTAAATTTGGGCAAGAAAATTGGTCTAATTTCTCTTCTCTTTGTTTTTTTGCATTTTCTAAATTCCAGATTTCCTTTTTTAAAATTAAAACTCCTTTTTTCATTTTCAAAATTAACTAAAATATAAATTAAATTATAAATCCAAATTAACATATAAAAATGCTAATTAATCCTAAATGATCATTATCATAAGTAATTAAAACAAAATTAAAAAGTAAAAAAACACCTCAAATAAAGTTAATATTAAAAGTGCAAATTAAACTATTTTTTTGATTTCCCCCCCTTTTTTTATTAAAATGACTAATTGCTAATTAATTCTTAACAAATGTCAAATAAACTTTTAAATGCACATGCAACACATTTTTTTTTGTATTTTTCACTAATTAAAATGCACAAATAAAATGCAAACAATTAACGGAAAATGCCACAAGAATTCACAAAATTGCAAATAAATAAAAGAAATTATTTTATTTGAATTTATTGGAGTAATTCATATAGGGCAATAATCATATGCTCACAGCTGCCCCTCTTTGCTCGGTAACATAAAAAAATTTCGTGTAAAGATAAGTGAGCGGACATGAGTGATTTTTGCCCGTTTGATTACTTAGTGAGAAGCATTTTTGAAAAGCTTGACCGCACCCCGCTTCGGAGGTTGCCTACATATCCTTGGCTAAAAAGGAATCAGGCCAATGTAGTTCAGGAGTGTTTGGTAGCTGGGACTACCGAAGCTGTGATCTCACTATTGTTGTTGCTGCAGCTACTGCTTGCTAGACCCTTTTATTAGACAGTGTCAAAATAAAAAGAAGCTAAACTAAGCTATGACCTATGGATTACAAAAGAACCTATCTATCTCTTCAAACTTTTTCTCAATCATTGTTACCTTGTTGACTTGTATTTCTTCCTGTAAAGCTCCTTGTTGCCTTGTTGACTTGCATTCACCCAGTGAAACTCCTTGTTGCCTTTGTTGACATGTACTCTCCCGGTGAAGCTCCTTTGTTGCCGCTTTGAATTGTAATATGGGATGTTTTCCATTGTTCTCTAGGTGGGGCCTTGATTACCAATACTTGAATAAAGATTGAAATGTATTCCCTTGTTCTCCAGGTGGGCGCTTGATTGCCGAAACTTGAAATGTGTTCCCTTGTTCTCCAGGTAGGCGCCTGATTACCAAAAATTTGAAATGTATTCCCTTTCTCTCCAAGTGGGCGCCTAATTACAAAAACTTGAAATTTATTCCCTTATTATCCAGGTGGACGCCTGATTATCAAAACTTGAAATGTATTCCCTTATTCTTCAGGTGGACGCCTGATTACCAAAACTTGAAATATTTTCCCTTGTTATCCAGGTGGGCGACTGATACCAAAAACTTGAAATGTATTCCCTTGTTACCCAGGTGGTCGCCTGATTACCAAAACTTCAAATGTATTCCCTTGTTATCCAGGTGGGTGCCTAATTACCAAAACTTGAATTGTATTCCCTATTCTCCATGTGGGCACCTGATTACTAAAATTATAAATGTATTCCCTTGTTATCCAGGTGGGCGCCTGATTACCAAAACTTGAAATGTATTCCCTTGTTATACAGGTGGGCGCCTGATTACCAAAACTTGAAATGTTTTCCCTTGTTATTCAGGTGGGCGCCTGATTACCAAAACTTCAATAAGAATTGAAATGTATTCCCTTGTTCTCCAGGTGGGCGCCTGATTACAAAAAATCGAAACTTGAAATGGATTCCCTTGTTCTCCAGGTTGGCGCCTGATTAGCAAAAGTTGCATCTTGAAAATATTCCCTTGTTCTACAGGTGGGCGCTTGATTACCAAAACTTGCAACTTGAAAAGTATTCCCTTGTTATCCAGGTGGGCGCCTGATTACCAAACTTGAATATTATACCCTTATTCTCCAGGTGGACGCCTGATTACAAGAACTATAAATGTACTCCCTTGTTATCCAGGTGGGCGCCTGATTACCAAAACTTGAAATGCATTCCCTTGTTATCCAGGCAGGCGCCTGATTACCAAATCTTGAATAAAGATTGAAATGTATTCCCTTATTCTCCCGTTGGGCGCCTGATTACCAAAACTTGAAATGAATTGAAATGTATTCCCTTTTTCTCATGATGGGCGCCTGATTACCAAAACTTGAAATATATTCCCTTGTTATCCAGGTGGGTTACTGATTACCAAAACTTGAATAAAAATTTAAATGTATTCCCTTGTTCTCCAGGTGGGCGCCTGATTACTAAACTTGAAACTATTCCCCGAAACTGCTGCCTTTAAGCCTGATTACAACAAAATAAACAAAACAAGAGAAATTTTCCTACCCCAGTTTGGTGTTGGGTGCATTCGTAAGTGTTAATTAAATATAATTACCAAATATCTCTAAAATTTGAAAGCTAAATCCCATTATCCAGGAGGGTTTTGACAACTCTTATTTAAAATGACAGTTTTAAAAGCTGAATAGTTTTCTAAGAATACAATAAAATCGTATTACATTATTCGGGAGGGTCCTAACAACTCTCAACTAACGACAACTTTAATATTAGGCTATGTTCTCCAAAGGTCTTACTTCCATTACGTCTTGTTATCTAAGTTATCTGTTGGGGACCAATAACTAAAGCTACATCCCATTATCCAGGAGGGTCTTGAGAATTTCAAATTAACTCCCATTATCCAGGAGGGTCTTGAAGATTTCGAATTAACTCCCCTTATCCAGGAGGGTCCCGAGAACCTTTTAAAATCGAATCCCATAATCCAGGAAGGTCCTGAAAATTTCAAATTAAATGCCAATTTTAACTCTCGGTTGTCTCTGCCGGGGATTGCCAATTAAAGTTACATCCCATTATGCATAGTATCGCTTAACTGCATCGGAATTGATGGCCATTATTGATATACAATTTTTTCCTATGTATTTTTTTTTATACAAAATACTTTCAAAACAACATATATATGCACATATAAGCATAACCATGTGTTTTAGTATTTTTTTTCCAATTTATAAAGCTTTTAAAATCAATTTATTGTCTGTTTAAGCAGTACAAAAATCCAAATATTATCCCCAAGATTATTATTTTGGTGAATAACCTATTTTATTCTTATATTTACCCCAAAATATAATTAGGGTGATTTTTGTATATTTTAAAAAATTTATTTGGCAATCTAACAGCTAAATTGCATTTAATTGTGATTATAGCTTGTTTTATGATTAATAGTAGTTTATAACTATAAAATTGGTCCTAACATTTTTAAATTAATATCTATATATTAATAATTAGTTCTTTTCTTTTAAATCGCTTTACTATTTTTTATAAAATAAAAGGGAAAAACTGGCTATTTACCATTTTGCCTCTTTTTATTACAATTATAGCCGATTCATATTTCAATTTTAACCCTCAAATTACCCAACCCAATTTTATATTTAGACTCGATCCCTTGACCCATTTTCAGAGGGGTGATATAGAGAATGTCAAGGAAACGCGCATCAGTGTTCATCCGTTCACCATCAGAAAAGAAAGAGTACATAGAGTTTCTAGGGAATATGAGGGCATATTTGCCTGGTCGTATGATGATATGACTGGTCTCAGCATATATATTGTAGCTAACAAACTGCCAACGAATCCAGCATGTCCGCCGGTAAAATAGAAGCTTAGGAAGTTCAAACCTGACATAAGTTTGAAAATCAAAGAAGAGGTTACCAAGCAAGTCAAAGCCAAGGTTCTCAGGGTAGTAGAAAATCCAACATGGTTAGCCAACATTGTGCCAGTGTCAAAGAATGATGGGAAGGTTAGGGTCTGTGTCGACTACTGGGATTCCAGTCCGAAAGACGACTTCCCTCTATCGAACATACACGTTCTAATTGACAACTGTCCCAAGCATGAATTGCAGTCATTCGTCGATTGTTTTGCTTGGTATCATCAGATATGGATGGATGAGGAAGACACTAAGAAAATGGCTTTTATTATGCCATGGGGGATGTATTATTACAAAATGATGTTGTTTGGGTTGAAGAATGCAGGTGCCACCTACATGAGGGCCATGACTACTATTTTTCATGACATGATACACAAAGAGATCGAGGTATACGTAGATGATGTCATCATCCAATACAAGAAATCCTCTGACCACATGGAAGATCTGAGGAAGTTTTTTAACAGACTAAGAAGATATAATCTAAAGCTGAATCCTGGCAAGTGTGTATTCGGGGTCGCCAAAAAACTACTGGGGTTCATTGTGAGTCGTCGAGCAATCGAGCTAGATCCGTCAAAAGTTAAGGCCATTCAAGAATTTCCACCGCCAAAGAACAAGAAGGACGTGATGAGCTTCCGGGGAAGACTCGGCTACATCAGTCATTTTATAGATCAATTCAATATCATTTGTGAACCTATCTTTAAGATGTTGAAGAAGGATGCCGCTACCAAATGGACCGATGATTGTCAGAAAGCTTTTGACAGAATAAAGGAATACCTGTCAACCCTGCCAGTTTTGGTTCCGCCCAAACTAGGTAGACCCTTATTGCTCTACCCTGCAGTATTAGATGGATCATTTGGTTGTGTTCTGGGACAACATGACGAAACAGGGAGAAAGGAGCAAGCCATCTATTACCTCAGCAAGAAGTTCACTCCACACGAGGCCCGGTAATCTTTGTTAGAACGCACCTGTTGTGCTCTAACTTAGGTAGCTCAAAAGTTGAGGCATTATTTCTGTGCCTATACCACCTGCCTCATATCAAGAATGGATCCACTAAAGTAAATTTTTCAGAAGTCCATGCCCACTGGCAATTTAGCCAAGTGTCAAATCTTGCTAAGAGAGTTCGACATTGTTTACATATCTTAGAAGACAATCAAAGGACAGACCTTGGTAGATTACCTCGCCGGGAATCCCAAAAACGGAGAATACGAGCCTCTAAAGTTCCTGATGAAGAGGTATCTTACATTGGATAGGATATTTTAGAATCCTATGATGGTTGGAGGATTTTCTTTAACGGAGAAGCAAATTTAAAATGAGTTGGTAAAGGAGAAGTTCTGCTGTCAGAAACTAGTCAGCATTATCTGGTGTCCGCAAAGCTCAGATTTTTGTGCACCAACAATATGGCCGAATATGAAGCCTGCATCTTGGGGCTCAAGTTGGCCATTGACATGAACATTCGGGAATTACTAGTAATTGGGGATTCAGACTTGCTCATACGGCAGTGCCGAGAAGAATAGGCGACCAAGAACTCCAAGAACTCATATATCTTCATCGTGTACAAGAGTTGAGGAAAAGGTTTACAAAGACAGAATTCCAGCATGTACCCAGAGTCCAAAATGAGTTTGTCGACGCGTTGGCCACCTTATCATCTATGATTCAGCATCCAAATAAGAACTTCATTAATGCTATCCCGGTGAAAATTCGTGATCAGCCAGCTTACTGTGCTCATGTCGATGAAGAAGAAGACAAAAAACCTTGGTTCTATGATATCAAGGAGTGTCTGACAACTGGAGTATATCCAGAACTTGCAAATGCTACTCAGAAACACACACTTTGGAGGTTATCTAATAAATTCTTTCACCGTGGAGGAATCTTGTATAGGAGGACTCCCGATTTGGGATTACTCAGGCGCTTCGAAGCAAGTGAAGCATCCAGGTTATTAGAAGAAGTGCATGCAGGGACCTGCGGTCTGCATATGAATGGTTTTGTCTTAGCAAATAAGGTACTTCGACATGATATTTTTGGATGACTATGGTAACGGATTGCATCCATTATATGTCCGAAAATGCCATCGATGTCAGATACATGCAAATATGATAAAAGTGCCTCCAAATGAACTTATTGTAACAAGCTCGTCGTGGCCGTTTGTCGCTTGGGGAATGGATGTTATTGGATCTATCTAGCCTGCCGCATAAAACAGACACAGGTTCACTCTAGTGGCAATTGATTATTTCACCAAATGGGTGGAAGCAACATCATATAAGGCAGTAACTAAGAATGTCATGACAGACTTTGTCCGCGACCACATCGTTTGCTGGTTCAGCATCCCAAATCAATCATTGCTGATAATGGTTCCAATCTCAACAACGACTTGATGAAATCCATGTGTGAAACATTCAAAATAAAACACAATAATTCTACAACATATAGACCTTAGATGAATGGAGCCATAAAAGCGACCAACAAGAACATCAAAAAGATACTGAGGAAGATGATAGAGAAGCACAAGCAATGGAATGAGAAGCTATCATTTGCTCTGTTAGGATACCGCACTGGGGTGACTCCCTATATGTTGGTTTACGATACCGAGGCAGTTATCTCGGCTGAGATAGATATTCCCTTCCTAAAGATTATACAGGAAGCGGAACTTGAAGATGTAGAATTGGTAAAGAGTCGCTATGAGCAGTTAGCCCTCATAGACGTGAAAAGAATGAATGTAGTTTGCCATGGTCAATTGTATCATAACAGGATGTTCAGAGCCTTCAACAAAAGAGTCAAGCAAAGAAAATTCACACCGGGGCAGCTGGTGTTGAAGAAAATTTTCCCACATCACGATGAGGCCAAAGGAAAGTTCTCTCCTAACTAGAAAGGCCCGTACATTGTTCATAGGGTCCTAACAGGAGGAGCCCTAATACCCGCTGAAATGGATGGAGAAGTCTGGCCAAAGCCAATTAATTCTCAAATGTTATTTGTAATGACTATGATTACTTTATGATGTAATTTGAACTACGCCTGACGTGATTCCCATTTAAGAGGGGATATGTAAGCAGCCCTATGGGGTTTTTTCACAATTCAATAAAAATTTTATTTCCCTGATATTGGAAATTGGGGCATAATGTTTAGGAGACCCTCAAAATTCCGAAGTCAACTTTCAGCCATTCATCGCGCGCAGTCGTCAGAAGCACCAGCCCAGTGAACTGGGGCAGAATTTTGAGAAGGACTCTCAAAATTTCGGAGCAAAAAGGGTCGCAATGTCTTGAACTGCGTCGCACTCGGCAGTTCATCCAAAAGAAAATCGTTTTTTATATTATGTATTTACATCTTTAAAAAATCATGCATGGCTACTATTAAAACTTCTTTGTTTAGCGACGCTACCCCCAATGAAAGCAAGAGTCGAGTAAAACAAGAGAAGTCCATGGGAAGACGAACTAACCTTCCCCCTTTTTACAAAGTTCACGATTTTTTGTTAGATGCATACACCCAAGGCATAAAATCATCAGACACGATTACACTCATACTTTTCAGGAATGCAACTCTCAGAGTCATTACCAACTTACAATTGCTATTCGTACGCGACATCCCTAGCGAACACAATGACACAATCAACCAGTTGGTATCTTCTATCACATAAGATATTTTGTTCCTCTTCATCCTGTATTTTCCTGCATTGCATAAGGCTACTATTTTGCCTTCCGAGGTTAAGCTCTACCTCCCTCTGCATTTCTTTTCATTGCATAAGGCTACTATTCTGCCTTCCGCGGTTAAGCTCTACCTCTATCTGTATTTCCCTGCATTTGCATAAGGCTACCTTTGTGCCTTTCGAGGTTAAGCTCTACGCCCATCTGCATTTTTTTTGTATTGCATAAGGCTCTTATTCTTCCTTCCGAGGTTAAGCTCTACCTCCATCTGCATTTTCCTTACATTGCATAAGGCTACCTTTCTGCCTTTCGAGGTTAAGCTCTACCTCCATTTGAATTTTCCTTGCATTGCATAAGGCTACCTTTCTGCCTTCCGATGTTAAGCTCTACCTCTATCTGCATTTTCCTTGCATTGCATAAGACTACTTTTCTGCCTTCCGAGGTTAAGCTCTGCCTCCATCCCGCATTTTCTTGCATTGCATAAGGCTATTTTTCCACCTTCCGAGGTTACGCTCTACCTCCATCTGCATTTTCCTTGCATTCCATAAGGCTACTTTTCTGCCTTCCGAGACTAAGCATTATCTCCGTCTGCATTTCTCTGCATTGCATAAGGCTACTTTTCTGCCTTCCGAGGTTAAGCTCTACCTCAATCTGTATTTTCCTTGCATTGCATAAGGCTACTTTTCTGCCTTCCGACACTAAGCATTGTCCCTATATGCATTTCTTTGCATTGCATAAGGCTACTATTCTGCCTTCCGGGACTAAGCTCTGACTCCATAATTGCATAAGGCTACTCTTTTGCCTTCCAAGGTTATACTCTACCTGCATAGTTGCAGCAGTTGAAATATTGCCGCTGCATTTAAATCTCGCATCGGCTGAGAGAACCCCATTTGTATTTACACTCTACCTCGACTGAAATATCACCATTTTATTTAAAGCTTGCATCGGCTGAAAGATCGCCACTTTTTACATCTCATGGGCTGAAAGATTGCCAAATTATCCAAAGGTGTCATTGTTCGAAGGTACATTTTTGTAGCCCGAGAATACCATGTCATGGCCTGAGGACCCCATTTTATTCTTTTGCATATCATTATTCAAAGGCATCATGGTTCGGAGGCATCATACTCATAGCGCGAGAACACCATTTCATAGCCTGCGAATCTTTTATTATTCACTTCATGGCCTAGGACGTCATGGTCCGAGGACGTCATCCTAACCATCCGAAGAAAACATTCATGGTCCAACGGGAACTTGCATCACGTTTAAAGTTATGCATACTATATGCTCATATTTCTTATTTGCAGGTACACCGGCTAGTAACGGCCATCACTACAGGAGCGACCTCGCTCTGGTTCTTGCAGCCCATCGGTCCCTGACCATCCTTGCCAACCCGAATATTGCGTCTGTCATTCGAAGTCTCCATCGGCATTCGGCCGATCGAGTTCCCCGACCTACATGTGGCCTGATTCCTGTAAGACCAGGGATATGTAGGCAGCTCAGGAGCCATTGCTTAGTCAAAACCTTTTCAAATTTTTTCTTTTGGTCAAAATTGGCCATTATATCTTTACCAGACAACTTTCTCATCCTCCCCAGGTAAAAATTGGCAGTTGTTGATACCCAATTTTTCAATATGTATTTTTTATATACAAAATACTTTTAAAATAATATATATATGCATATATAAGCATACCCAAGTGTTTTAGTATTTTTTCCCAATTTTTTAAGTTTTTAAATTAATTTATTGTCCGTTTTAGTAGTATAAAAATCCACAAATTATCCCCAAGATTATTATTTTGGTAAATAATCTATTTTATTCTCATATTTACCCTAATTTGTAATTAGGGCGATTTTTATATATTTTTACAAATTTATTTGGCATTCTAACAGCTAAATTGCATATAATTGCGATTATAACCTATTTTACGATTAATAGTATTTTATAACTATTACATTGGTCACAATTTTTTAAATTAATATCTATACATTATTAATTAGTTAAATTTTTTTAATTTGCTTTTAAAACCGTTTTACTATTTTTTTTTAAAATAAAAGGGCAAAACTGGCTATTTAACATTTATCCTCTTTTTATTACAATTACAGCCTTTTCATATTTCAATTTTAACGCTCAAATTACCCAACCCTACTTTAAATTTAGACCCGATCCCTTGACCCATTTTCAGACCCACCCAATTTCTCCTTTAATCTTGGCCGTTGATCATTTTGATCAACGACCCTGATTCACCCTTTCCTTTCTTAATCCACCAACACCCCTAACCCTAATCCATTCTATCAGAGACAGCTGCCTTTTAATCCTCTCATCTCTCAAAATCTCGCGAACTCTCTCAAAGCCCTAATCATCTTCTACCACTTTCAACCCCTAACTCGCCGAAATCCATGGCTTCTCAGGCCATGGATGGCTTCTACTCACATCCTACTGCTCTTATGTGCCTGATGCTTGAAGGTTCTAGGCCAGACAACGAAGGTCTTCACTCAGAACTTTGCCGATTCAAGGTTTCCAGCCATCTCCGACCTTGCTCCAGCATAGTTTAGTCTCATGAGTCTGATTCCGACCTTATCCGACTTAGATTAGACCTTTTCCAAGCCTTTCTCATTGTAGAGTTCCTCTAAAACCCTAGCTATTCGAGGTTTTTTTTTATTCTTTTTAGATCCGTGGTGTATCTATGCTATGCGTGAATTTTCAAATGATTTCCCTAAATTTTCCTTTGAAAAATCCTTTCAAAACACTTCTTGTACGATTTAAGGTTTTTTGGAAAATGTTTAAGTGTTTTATGATTTTCTTTCTTTATTGTTTGTGTTGTTTCTTCTACTGTGTTTCCTATATTATGTTCTTACCTACTTCTACCGTGTTCTTATACTTTTCCTACTGTGTTCTTGTGTGTTCTTTTACTGAATTTTTCTTTTCTATTGTGTTTTCTACGCTATGTGCTCGCATGCTATGTCCTGCAATCTTCTTCCTCTATGATGTGAGGTGCTTCTCTTACTGTATCTTTCTACTATGTTCTTAAGTATTCCTGATATTTTTACCATATTTAAGCAAGTGTTTCTTCTATTGTTTCTTCCACTATCAGTTGTTCTCTTATTATGCTTCGAATTAGCTTCTTCACTCTGTTTACTTAATCTTTCTGCATGTTTCTCATGAGTTTCTGAAAAGAAATCTCTGAGCATGTTGCCTCCTCATCTTTGTACTTGACTCGGGAAGAGAAACCCTAGAATTTTGGGGTTTTCCTCCGAGTTTGGGCATATAATCAGATTAGGCTCTGTTTGAGAATTCTAGACTCTTTCAACCTTATTTCTAAGTCTATCAACTGAGTGTGAACTTCTTTTGTTTGCACATATTTCTGATTCTTCTACATTAGACTCTCCTATTGAATGGCACGACAAACTTCTTCATGTTTAAACGTGTCTTTATGCTTTTTATATATTATGATTCTTTCTTCAAAGAGGTGTTCAAGCTAGTGATTGATTCAGAATCTCTTTTAATAGATCTAATTGATTGTTACTGATTTTTCTTAACTTAAAACCTTTCCACCTTTCTGACTGGGTTCATTCATACCAAATCCTTGCCTTATTTGCACAAACTGTGTGCTTTCAGAAATCCTGTCCTTAAATAACCTTTATGTATTTGCTCAACTGCATGCTTTGCACAAAAGTCTTGTTTAATTTCTTTCCTTAAATTGGTTTATACCCGTTTAAATTTGAATCCCTTATTTAAAGGGAGTCTTATGTGATTGACTCAAAATTAGATTTCAATTATTTTTTACCTTATTTCTCATGACTTTCACACTATAAATACATGCCTTTCTTTAACAAAGACAAGATAAACAGAAAAACATTCTTAGAACTACACAGTCACAAGTCTCTTTTGAACTTATAATATTCTTGCTTCTTATTCGCGCTTTAGCTTTTATAAGGCTATTACTTCTTTTTATTTGTCTCTTCAAAACTGGTATGTCCTGACTTAATCTTCAGCATCACCCCAATGTATTTATTTACAAGTCCTAATACCTATGTCTACTTTCTTTGCTTGTAAAGTTTAAAACATGACTTAAAGTGCCTATATAATATTGCCTGCTTCTCTTCTTTGTGAACAATTGCTCCCTATCCCATTATCCCCTATATGCTTGAGAGTGGGGACTTGGGGGCATGGAAACAAGAATTGTTGTTCATGACCTAAGTATTTGACCCCCTAACCTCTAAGTAGGCTGGAAGGTGTGCCACTATGTCTCATTGCTGGGTATGCCCCTTTGCCTGCTCTTTCATTGAATCCTGCTTTTATATTAATCCCTATACCCCATTCCCCTATGCCTGCTGAGTTATGCTACAACTTGGCAGCATCCAAATTGTTGTCCATGGCGGAACATGAGCTTCAACAGGTCTTAACTCGTCAATTTGAATTAACAAGCTGGTCAGAGGTATTCCATCACCCCAAATTGTTAGGCATGACCACTAGCTTGCTATTTCCCCTTCTACTGCACTTGCACTTACTCTTAGACCCTTAGTTATGCCTCCCTCCTATGAGCCCTACCTTGGGAACCTTGAGTTTCCATCTGAACTTGGATAGTTGAGGGATGGTTCTTCCACAATGCACCATAATCGAATTCTGCAATATATTTGGGTGTAAGCACTACCCGGAATCCATTTGAGATTCTTAGGGAACTCTGGCACATCCCAAATAAAATAAAGGCTTTGGAATTGCTCTTAAGAGTTGGTTTACTTCATGCTTCCGACAGAAGCTTGAATCAGGCTTTCCTTGGCTGGGACCATTTAGCTTTCTGATGTATTTTACTTTTCTTTATTCATTCGGGTCTGTAATAACTATGGGGTTCTAGTGAAAAAGGGAGGGTTACTCATGTATGCATATGGGTAGACATCCTGCTTTAGGCATTTACTTTTGCAATCACAGGATGCTCCTTATCTTATGCATTATATGTAGAAATGCTTCCTATAAGTTATTCATTACATGTAGCAATCATGCCTAAAAGTTATGCATTATATATAGATATCTTGCCTATATGTTATTTCATTTCTGCATTAGAAATAATGCCTTTAAGTTTCTGTATTTCTGCATATAAAAACCATGTCTTTAAGTTTCTACATTTCACCATATAGAAACCATGTTTATAAGTCTTCTGCATTTTTGCATATGCATACGTCATTGGGCAAACCGTTTATAGGTTTAAAAGAAATAATGACAAGCTGCTTCACAGATATCATGCCTATAGGTACTTGTATCCCGATAATTGTTTTGAAATCAATAACTCCTAGAAATCATGTCTATAGGAGTAACCCGTTGAATCAGATTCGTCTACAAGCTTAAATCATTAATCATGTCATTTAAAATCTGTAGAGCTTCTGTCTTGTCTAAA
This sequence comes from Nicotiana benthamiana, assembly GCA_034376525.1. Lineage (NCBI taxonomy): Eukaryota > Viridiplantae > Streptophyta > Magnoliopsida > Solanales > Solanaceae > Nicotiana > Nicotiana benthamiana. The sequence continues at coordinate 9,502,848 of CM067326.1, forward strand.
ATCTGTAACTCTTATTTAAAAATCACTACACCGCTCGCAATGTTAGATATCATGACTGCAAGCCTCATCTAGGCGAACTTGTAGGTTATTAATCAATTATATCACTCTACTAATTCCAGCCAGCAGACAGGTCTGATTCCAGTTTCTTATCTAGAACGTGTAATAAACAAGTCTGCCTCCTTAACGTTAAGTTTAATTTAGACCCTACCAGTATTTGAAGTCATTCTATACATTTGCCTTTAAGTGAGGAGGCCTATTTGTGCCTTAATTGTTGTTTGCTTTCCCCTAACTGTTTATGTGTTTTTGTTTGACGCTTAGACTTTTATCCTTTTAAAACTCTAAAAAAAACCATCTCCCTCCCATTTAGGATTAGTAGTCCTAACTACTTCCAGGACTGATAGGATTGGGACGGGTACTAGCATGCCATAAGCAATGATACCATTCCGCACTTTATTACCTTAACGGGGTGAGAAGGGTAGATATGGATATGACGATTGATGCGCTAATATCACCTGCGACCCCTCTTCTGAGAAATGATTGCTGGATATTGCATTGATTGATCCATATTAATCATAAACCAAGAACCGATCTCCCTTTTATTTGCTCTCATCTCTTCTTGTAAAACTATTTAAATCTGCCCTCTCTACTTACCTTCAAAGTTTTCAATTTATTTGCGATGTTGTGTGCAAATCCCTATATTTGAGCCCTTAATTGTGTACTTGATTACGGGAAGTCACAATATAACATGGTCGGGAACCACACTAGTGGATCTTGAGGGGTGCCTAATACCTTCCCCTCGAGATAATGTCTAGCCCTTACCCGAACTCTGGAGTAAAAGCCTGAATGATGATGTTGTACACTTGTCTTTACTGTATTTACTTACTTTCACTAGTGCAAGGTATATTGACTGATATGGTTCTTTACTGTTGTGATTTCTTTATCCTGTATTTCCCTCAGCATATTTCCACCCCTAGTTACTATCTGTTCAGCTTCTACTAATTATTATCTGTTGGTATATTGTCTAATTACACATGTTTATGTATGTACCTTGCCTTAGCCTCGTCACTACTTCGTCGAGGTTAGGCTCGACGAGAGTCCGGGGACGGTTGGTTGAGATTGGCTTCAGAATTACCAGGGGAGCTGCTTCCAAATAAATTAGTCCACCTGAAGCCCCTTCCTCCAGCGCTCTCATCGCTTAACAGTACATAGGGTTGGTTGTACTGGTACTGTGTTCTGCGCTTTTCGTGCATATTTTGGTGTTGGACCGAGTTGATCCTGAGTTTAGCTGTTGGCCTCATCTGATCGGAAACCCAGTGTAGTCCTGTTGGAGTCTGCATGCCCTGGTGTCCCCTTCTATACATTCTCTTTATTGTTTCATTTGTATCGAAAATAGTTGTATTTCTTTCAAACAAATTTGTAGTTAAATATTAGAAGTTCATGAATAGTGACTCTAGATTCTGGGTAGCTTTATATATTAAGATTGTCATGGATTTTCGCACTCTTTTCAACTTGTTATGGTTTAATTATTGTTAATCACTGAAAGGTTTAAGAATTGGTTTAATAATCTATAACGTTGGCTTGCCTATTAAGTGAAATGTTAGGCGCCATTACGGTCCCGACGGCGGAAATTTCGGGTTGTGACATAGAAGCTTTGACAATAACATCATATATACAAAAATTATGATACTCGTTAATGTGCTTCTAAGTATATTCTTATCCCCGAATTCGACTTTCGGCTTCTGAAACTAAGGAATATTCTTTTAAATTTGTGCGAAAATAATTTTTAGTATGTTTATGTTTTACAAATATAACAAATAAAGTACAATGAAAAAACCATAAATATTGGATTATATTTACCGCAATATATTTTATTGCACGAATAAATGTATGTTGCACTTTCAAGAAGGATATCAAGATCGATAACAAGAGTTTTTGTTAAGGCAGAGTAACCAAAGCATTAGGAGGAAACATACACAAAAAATATTATCTACAAAGAGGTATTAGTTAAGATACCATCATATTAAATATTTTTAAACTATAATACTTTATTATCTAACTAATATGACAAAATTGATTATTTGTTTAAGTTTTGATGATATCCTTAATTTTAATGTATTATGTTAATATAATAATATTTTTCGATATTTGAATGATAATTGTATTATCTATACTATATTAAAAACACGAAGGCCTTTAGAGAAATATCGTTCGACTTTTATACCCCTTTAAAAATAGAGTCTGCATTAGACTAAATTGTCATTGAATTAATTTTCTAATATGTAGATTAATTATTTAATTAGCTCCCTAATATTTATGGATAGTCATTTAATTATTTTTCTTATATTTAGTACTTTGTGTTTTCAATATTATCATTTAATATATTTTGAAATATAGTACTTTGAAATTAACTAAAATTTTAGTACTTTTTTTCCTTCTTTGAACTAGAATTATTTCCTTTAAATAATATTTGAACCCCTTTCCTTCTATGTATGAACATAGAACATCATTATCGCGTTAAATTTGTTTTAAGAAGTCAATTATTATTTAAATTAAGGGTTTACCAAATAAGAATGATTTTTTTACTGAGACTCTTTATAATATATATATTTTAAGAGAAGTTAACATAACTATAAATACAATAAAGGAACTTAAAAATGTGAATTGTAGTTATAGATGCTTTGAAGTGCATTATGACATTTGTAATTCCCTCCATAGTAATTAGACCATCAAGCAAGATCAATAAACAAATTTATAATGTATAGCAAAATATTACTGAAAAATAAACTTTTTCAGTACTTGTATTTTAGATAAAATTTTAATTTAATTATTTTTTTAATAGTTAATCAAAATTTTAATTATTAGATATTGCTTTGTTTAATTATGTAAGAAGTCCTAATATTAAGGACTTTAAAGTATATATTATTTGAGAGAACTAAGTTTTAACGAGATATCTTTATTTTTTGGTAATTAGGGAAACTTATACAAATGTCTCAAATAAATCTTAACTTACCAACCTCTAGTCATTAGTCATAGACTTACCAAAACTAGCCAACAAAAATTGAAAAATTAAATAATAAGGTTCTTTCTATTAAAGAATCACATGAAAAAATCACCTTCCATATTTTTAAGCGTGATAGCAATATTAGATACAGGATGGAAAGGAAATTTCATAGATGGGGTAGCAAATAAGGTGATGAAATACAAAAACTATACAATATTCTAAAAATTTAAATAAAAAAGGAATTTTTTCAATTGGTATAGATGAAATTCATTGAAAATATATAGATAAGTCGATGTACAAAATTTGAGGAAGAATAGAGGTAATTTGAACTAGTTTTGTATCAAAATTCGTAATTAAATCGAATTCGAAAAAGTCCTCTGCGACATATGTATCAAACATGTATCATACATGTATCTCACACAAAAGTATACATGAATATACATGTGATACATAATTGATACATGTGTGATACACATATAATTTTTTTTTCATGTTCAGCATTTACTTCGAGTTTTCAATTCAAACATCCTCAAAACTTTACCAAATTATTCCAAAACTGATATTCAAGCTCCTTAAGTTGTGCTCAATCATTCTAATAATACTCACTCAAAATAAAGTAAAAATTTAATATTTTTTTATTACAAATAGCTAATTAGCTAATATTAGTAATATTTTATAAATTAGCTAATTTTTATAATAAACTACTTATAAATGAACATAGCTAGTTATTTCCCTATTAATTATACATAAAAATTTTCCCATTGTTATAAATAGAACTCTAATTAGAGTGAATGTCTATCTTATAGAAGAATTCTACTTTGAGGCTAAGTCTTTTCTCTTCCTATAAATAGAGGGGTCTTACCCCATTGCAAAACATCCCAAAGTATCAATAAGAATACTTCTCTCTCTACTTTTCTCTCTATTGTTCTTGTTCTTATATTATTTCATAACACGTTATCAGCACGAGTCTCTAACCATCATGAGTTATTTTATGGTTTTCACTATACAAGATTGCTACGTTAAGTGTTTGATTGTCTGTTAAGGATGCTAATAATCATTAAGAACTGCAGGAGATCCAGAAGGGATTCCTTTGACTCAACATGTCTCTTATACTGACTCTGAAGTTCTTTTGAGCAACCATGAAATATTGGCAAATTAGGAGACGTATATATGCGAGAATTTCTATACGGAAAAATAGAAGAGATGGTATCATCATAAAGTAATGCAACGGGATGGAAACTCAAGAGGTATATTTGATATCACAACATTTATTGGTATACCTTAAAGGTAAGTATTTTACTTTTCTCTTTCAAATTCTTGAAATTCTACGATTTGATTTCATATACAAACAAAGACAACAAAGTTTGATTATAACTCTAATGGAGTTTGTAAGAAATTACACTCACATGAAGTGGTAAAATTTCTATGCCTTGCCATGATCAAATTCATGTATGATTGTGGGCAAAGAATTAAAAGATCCGTCCAATTGAATTTGCTCTATTCCCTTTAGAGAATGTGGTAGCAGTATGTGATAAGTCTGAAAGAAGACAAAATTATTACCATGAAGGTATCAATGGATGTGGACGTGGCAATAGACGGAATTATAATCGTCATCATTGTGATAATGAGAATAATAAAGATTCTCAAAATAATCTTTCACTTTATGAAAGTAATATTTGACATGAGATTGTATATAGCACATACAGATGATTATGATCCATTCCCTGAAGTGAATGTGATAATTTTAATAAAGCCCGTAAGTATGGACATGCTCTTGATGTAATTTTGTTTTATGTCTGACATTATGAAAAGAAAGTTCGTTGCCCTTGAAATTTCGGGCAAGAACTATATGACATGGGTATTGGATGCTGAAATCCATTTGGACGCAATGGGTCCAGGAGACGCCATTAAAGACAGAAATAATGCATCCACCCAAGACTAAGCTAAGGCCTTGATTTTCTTGCGCCATCACTTGATGAAGGTTTGAAACTGTGCTAAGGCCTTGATTTTCTTGCGCCATCACCTTGATGAAGGTTTGAAACTGTGCTAAGGCCTTGATTTTCTTGCGCCATCACCTTGATGAAGGTTTGAAAATTGAATATATCACAGTCAAAGATCCACCTATCTTGTGGGATGGCTTAAAGAAGAGATATGACAACCTGAAGTTGGTCACTCTGCCACAAGCACGATACGATGAGAATCCAAAAGCAAATAGTTCATAAACTATATATTATCGTTGCGGTGGAAAAGGGCACTGGGCGAAAATTTGCCATGTACCAAGACATTTGGTTGAGCTTTACCAAGCATCCCTAAAAGGTAAATGCCCTGAAACCAATTTTGTCTCTGACGACAATTTTGACATCACCCACTTGGATGTGGCAGACCTCTTTGAGCACCCTAATGGGAAAATAGACCACTTAATCGGTGATGGATCTGTGATGAAGGAAGATGGAATTTTTTGATTTTATTTGTATTAGTTAGTGAATAAACTAATAGTCATTAATATCAGCTCGTATTAGTTAGTTTATGATATAATGTTAGTATTAGTTCTTTAGAATGTTTCAATATGCTTAAATTTCAAAGATATTTTTATTTTTCAGTAGAGTTAATCGACTAACCTAACCGTTAGTCGATTATCTAATATTTCGCATTAAAACTGCAAAACAATCGATTATATACTTGTTAACAATCGATTATATTAAGCCATAATCGATTATGTATGTTTAACAATCGATTATATTAAGACATAATCGATTATGTATGTTTAACAATCGATTATATTAAGACAGTGTGATCTGAAGTTTTTCAAAATAGCAAATAATCGATTATGTATGTTTAACAATCGATTATATTAATACATAATCGATTATGTATGTTTAACAATCGATTATATTAAGACAGTGTGATCTGAAGTTTTTTAAAATAGCAAATAATCGATTATGTATGTTTAACAATCGATTATATTAAGACAGTGTGATCTGAAGTTTTTCAAAATAGCAAATAATCGATTATATATGTTTAACAATCGATTATATTAAGACATAATCGATTATGTATGTTTAACAATCGATTACATTGAGACAGTGCTTCAACTGAAATTTTCAAACTGCAAAGTAATCGATTATGGAAAATATATAATCGACTCTCTGATTTAGTTAGTCAACTAACCTCAGCAGATTTTGAAAATATTGTTTAAATGTGAAACAAACGGATTGAATTTGTTTATTCTCATGTTCGTATATTTTCTTTTGTTGTCAACCATGGGAACTAAATTGATTGAAGGCTCCGGAAGAGCAACTATAACTCTGCCTAAAGGAACAATATTTATCATAGAGAATGCAATGTTCTCCTCCAAGTTTAAGAGGAACTTGTTGAGTTTTTAAGATATCATTCAAAATGGATATCATGTTGAGACAATAGATGAGAATAATCTTGAATACCTCATTTACTCATGAAAATGAGGCTGCCCACTTCGGTTTGGGGTCACACCATTTTGCATGCAGCAATGCTAGTTCGTCGGCTGCCCACTTCGGTTTGGGGTCACGCCATTTTGCATGCAGCAATGCTAGTTCGTCTCTGACTGACGAATTGTCACAAATATTCCCCGTTGCAATGAGTTTTGGGTCATGAACCTAATATATCCCACTTAAGAATTTGTGGATGTGCAGTATATGTGCCTGTAGCACCGCCATATTGCACCAAAATGGGTTTGCAAAGAAGGTTAGGAATATATGTTGAGTTTGAACCGCCCTCCATTATTCGCTACCTCGAAACATTGACAGGAGATTTGTTCACTGCACGATTTGCAGACTGTCAATTCGATGAGACACTTTTCCCAAAATTAGGGGGAGAAGTTGGTGAAACCAAACGGGAAATTTTGTGGAAAAATGCATCATTATCTCATCTTTATCCACATACCTCTATTTGTGAAAAAGAGGTGCAAAATATTATCCATTTGCAAAGAATAGCAAACGAATGCCAGACGCATTGGTATTGAATATACCACACTCACCCCTAGAAGGAGGCTTGAGATGATATATGAAAATAATGTCATTATTATGGCATGAATGATCGTTGGTCACGTACCTATTGTACGCCAAAATATTTTGGAAATATGGCTATTAAAGGACAACGATAATGCAAGAAACATATCTTGCATATAATTTTGACCATGACCATAATGGTATAACTTTCTCTTTAAAAGAGATATTCACCACATGGATGTTGATGAATCTGTGGTAGTACAAAATTAATTGAGAGCTCTAGAAGAGCCAATTATTACTATGTTGGAGAAACGCAATTGATTACCAATAAGGTATTGTGTTGTAGTAAGTCTCAAAGAAACTTATTCAGTTTCCAAAGTATATGCGAAAGCAATTGATTATATTGAGACTATAAATAAAGGAAAGATTTGATATCTTCTATTACTACAACTTGTAGCGGGATAATCTGTATGTGAAAAACTACCCGCTTTATTCTCCAGTTTGTACTACACAAGAATACCACAATAAAGTGGACGTTTATTGATATAAAAACCCATATCATAATAAACTTGAAGTTTATTGATAATTGCACATGTCATGGTGTAAATTTGAAGTTTATCAATATTGATAATTTATTCAGTTGGCATTCGGGTTAGCCATCTCATTTTAAGTATGATGTGCAGTAATAGAGAATTCACATGGGTAAATATTAAAGAACTAGAAAGTTCTTTACGAATTCTCTTATATTACTTGTTCTCATTAATTGATTGACCAACTAAAGAGTTCGGGTTGAATCCCATAAATTCTGGAAATATCAAAGGTGAATATGGGCCCATTCACCTGCCATGTATACCACATATGATGCATCTATGATATGGTTACATGCGCGATTGTTATTAACCTGCAGCGTGGCCGGTGCTTGCGAGGTAAATTGCTCAGTAATCTAACTTCGAGCATAATTTCCAGATTTTCTATTCAAGATAGTTCATCTTGATAAATTGGTTTATATCATAGTTGGTTTAGCAAGATAATTATTGAGTGTCTCCACTTAATAGCTAAACTGTTTCTTATGAGAACAAAGTTATATATATCAGTTTGATATACGTTGTATATGAGAGTATATTATATTCTCCCCTCACAAGTGGTTCAGGGTCAGGAACCAAATAATTTCATCTTATTATTATTGATGAGTGGTGTATATTTTCATTAACACTATAATGCACAAAGATGGACTCTCAAAGTTGAGGAAACAAGTTAGCTTTTCTAACATGAGGGGGAGACATGATAAACACTTGAGAAAAGGTTACATGGGATGAATTATCATTTGTATATATAGATCCTCGAGTATCATAATATGAAGCTGAAGTTCACAAAAGGATAATTCAATTGCAACATATTGCAAAGCATGCTATACGCATTTGCTGACCCAAAGAAAGTAACTATATTCTCACTGCAAATACTCATATTAAGTCCTAGAAGGACAAAGTCTTTGATAGGCTTAAAGCATATAGACGAATCGGTTTCAAAATAACTTCTTAATAAAGAAGATGAGTAAATGATCAAAGTGATCATAATAAAGTCAATGATTGAAGTTGCTTGAAGCATATACAATTCTTGGTCCTGAAGTACCACATCCTAAGTGCAACTTGTGTACATATGTATCTTGCTATAACTATAAGCATGATGGCATCGGGAATACCTTTATGGAGATATTGAAGAGTTATTCCACGACATTATATGAAAATGTTCATATCTATCAAGAATGATAATTTCAAGGTGCGGAATATTTATTTAAATCAATATGGCTGATTTATTTATCAAATCTCTACAAAAGATCGTTTTGAAGATGGTGCACAAGATTGGAATGCAAAGGCTCAAGGATGTGAATTGATGCTCTTTTCAGGGGGAGTTAATGCGCGTTGCACTCTTTTTCCCTTACAAGGTTTTGTCCCAATGGGTTTTCCTTGCAAGGTTTTTAACGAGGCAACCAATAGGCGCATATTTAAATATGTGTACTCTTTTTCCTTTTCTATAATTTTTTGCCATTGGGTTTTATTTAGTTAAGGTTTTAACGAGGCACATTATTGAATAGACATTCGAAGGGGAGTGTTATAAATAGAACTCTAATTAGAGTGAATGGCTATCTTATAGAATAGTTCTACTTTGAGGCTAAGTCTTTTCTCTTCCTATAAATAGAGAGGTCTTACCCCATTGTAAATTATCCCAAAGTATCAATAAGAATACTCCTCTCTCTACTTTTCTCTCTATTGTTCTTGTTATTATATTATTTTATAACACCCATTAATTATTAAGGTGCAGCGCACGACATATTGAAACATATGGGGTTTCCGTTATTTCTATTTCATAAACGGCATTTCCTGTGATTAACCCAGAACTCCCATTTCAACTGAATGTATAGCTACAAATCTCTGTTCTAAATAGAGTGTTTCTGGCTAACGATTTTGCACATCAACAGCTATGGTTTTTATCAATCTTCCTGATAACAAAACCCTATCTTTAGACATTAATCCTCGTATAAGTTCGCTCCAAACCCTAAACCTAAAAATCCATGAAAATTTACACATCCCAATCACCGAACAGCGTCTTTTTCTTTCCTGCCGGCGGTTGCTGAACACCGACGTAAGGTTATCCGATCTTGGAATTTTCCCAAATTCGACTCTAACCCTATTCGTTCCTCTCCTCGGAGGTATGCAAGCACCCGGGGCACCGAAAGCGCGACTCGATTTCCTAAACACAAGGCCTCCTCCGAATTATGTTGCTGGATTGGGCCGTGGTGCTACGGGTTTCACTACCCGTTCTGATATTGGGCCTGCCCGTGCTGCCCCTGACCTCCCAGATCGTTCAGTTGCTGTTGGCGGCGCTGCACCAGCAGCTGGCGGCGTTGGCCGTGGCCGTGGCAAGGGTGGTGCGGCAGAGGAAGATGAAGAGGATGATAATGAGGAAAAGGGGTATGATGAGAACCAGAAATTCGACGAATTTGAAGGTAACGATGTAGGATTATTTGCTTCTGCTGAGTATGATGAAGATGATAAAGAAGCTGATGCTATTTGGGAAGCTATTGATCAGAGAATGGATTCAAGGAGGAAAGATAGAAGAGAAGCTAGGTTAAAGGAAGAAATTGAGAAGTATCGAGCGTCTAACCCGAAGATCACTGAACAGTTTGCTGATTTGAAGAGGAAACTGTATACATTGTCTAGTGATGAGTGGGATAGTATACCTGAAATCGGTGATTATTCATTACGAAACAAGAAAAAGAGGTTTGAGAGCTTTGTGCCTGTTCCGGATACCCTTCTGGAGAAGGCTAGGCAGGAGAAAGAGCATGTAAGTGCATTGGATCCAAGGAGCAGGATAGTTGGTGGCATGGAGACACCTTCAACGCAAACGCCCGTCGCTGATTTGACTGCTGTGGGTGAAGGGAGAGGAACCGTGTTGTCGGTGAGGTTGGATAGGATTTTGGACTCGGTTACTGGACAAACTGTGGTGGATCCTAAGGGATACTTGACTGATTTGAAGAGCATGAAGATTACTAGTGATGCTGAGATTTCGGATATAAAGAAGGCTAGGTTGTTGCTTAAGTCGGTTACTCTGACAAATCCGAAGCATCCTCCTGGTTGGATAGCAGCTGCTAGACTGGAGGAGGTTGCGGGGAAGATGCAGGTAGCGAGGCAGTTGATAAAGAAAGGTTGTGAAGAGTGTCCTAAGAATGAGGATGTTTGGTTGGAGGCGTGCCGTTTGGCGAGCCCCCTTGAGGCTAAGGCAGTGATTGCTCAAGGTGTTAAAGCAAATCCTAATTCAGTGAAATTGTGGATGCAGGCCTCAAAGTTGGAGGAAGATACAGAAAATAAGAGCCGTGTTTTGAGGAAAGGTCTAGAGCATATCCCTGATTCGGTGAGGTTGTGGAAAGCTGTTGTGGAGTTGGCTAATGAGGAAGATGCTAGACTTTTGCTTCAGAGGGCCGTAGAATGCTGTCCATTGCATGTGGAGCTGTGGCTTGCTCTTGCTAAGTTGGAAACTTATGAAAGTGCAAAGAAGGTACTTAACAAGGCTAGGGAAAAGCTTCCTAAAGAGCCTGCCATCTGGATCACTGCAGCTAGGCTGGAAGAAGCTAATGGGAACACTGCTTCTGTTGGGAAAATTATTGAAAGGGCAATCCGGGCTTTGCAAAGAGAAGGTTTGGAGATTGACAGGGAGGCTTGGATGAAGGAGGCTGAAGGATGCGAAAGAGCTGGTTCCCTTGGGACTTGCCAGGCAATAATAAATAACACTGTTGGGATTGGTGTTGAGGAAGAAGATAGGAAGAGAACCTGGGTTGCTGATGCTGAGGAATGCAAGAAACGGGGTTCGATTGAAACAGCAAAATACATTTATGCACATGCTCTTACTGTATTTAGAACTAAGAAAAGCATCTGGCTTAAAGCAGCACAGCTCGAGAAAAGCCATGGCACCAGGGAGTCACTTGATGCACTGCTTCGAAAAGCAGTGACCTACATTCCAAAGGCCGAAGTTCTATGGTTGATGGGTGCCAAGGAGAAGTGGCTTGCTGGTGATGTTCCTGCAGCTCGAGCAATTCTGGAGGAAGCATTCGCTGCAATTCCTGATTCTGAGGAAATATGGCTTGCTGCTTTCAAGCTCGAGTTTGAGAACCGTGAGACAGAGAGAGCAAGGAAGCTTCTTGCTAAGGCACGTGAAAGGGGAGGCTTGGAACGGGTCTGGATGAAGTCGTCCATTGTGGAGAGAGAGCTTGGTAATGTGGATGAGGAGAGGAGATTGCTGGATGACGCATTGAGGCGCTTCCCCTCATTTTTCAAACTTTGGTTGATGTTGGGACAGTTGGAAGAGAGACTTGGTAATTCTGACAAGGCAAAGGATGCCTATGAGTCTGGCATTAAGAATTGTCCGAATTGTATACCCCTTTGGCTGTCCCTTGCGTCACTAGAGGAGAAGATGAATGGGCTGAGCAAAGCTCGAGCAGTTCTTACTATGGCCAGGAAGAAGAATCCTCAGAGCCCTGAGCTATGGCTTGCAGCTGTGCGGGCTGAAGCTAGGCATGGATACAAAAGGGAAGCTGATGTTCTGATGGCTAAAGCATTGCAGGAGTGCCCCAATAGCGGCATTCTATGGGCTGCTTCAATTGAGATGGCACCTCGTCCTCAGAGAAAAACCAAAAGTTCTGATGCTTTAAAGAAGTGTGATCATGATCCACATGTTATTGTTGCTGTGGCTAAGTTGTTTTGGCAGGAGAGGAAAGTAGACAAAGCAAGAAATTGGTTCAACAGGGCGGTGACCCTTGCACCAGATATTGGTGATTTCTGGGCATTGTACTTCAAATTCGAACAGCAGCACGGAACAGAGGAGCAGAGGAATGATGTGTTGAAGAGGTGCATCGCCGCAGAGCCAAAGCATGGGGAAAAATGGCAAACTACAGCCAAGGCCGTAGAGAACTCTCATGAACCAACAGAAAGCATTTTGAAGGAGGTGGTAGCCACATTAAAGAAGGAGGAGAATTTGGCTGAAAATAACCACAACTAATCAGCTTAGTGTGAGTGTCTCTGTACTTGATAAGGTTAGAGCGATTTATAGGTTATAGACAGTAGTTACAACATCCTTGTTTGAGTTGCTTCGAAGTATTGTATCTTGGTTGTGTTTCACCTGATGTGTAAGTTGATCTGAATGTTGCAATTTTCCATAACTCGTATTATTATAAGGTCATGAGGGATGTTTCTCATATTGTTCTCAAGTTTATGTTTTTTGTTGTATTTTATTTTAGTGACGGATGTTATGATTCCCTTTAAAAGGTTTATTCAATGTTCTGTATTTTCTCTATATCTCATATACCTTTTTTTTTCGTACGCCTTTTTATGTTTTTATCAAAAATCTCATTCACCTTTTTATGTAAGTTTCGTTTTTCACGTCACTCATGACATTTGAGTTAATGAAGTTCAAGGCAAGTTTTAAAGTTATGCGTGGACATATATTGACATATGTAGGGAGATGAGTTAGTGGGATTCTACTGGATTGTTGTAGAGATGAGATGGAGTGATTATCTCTTAACAAAATAGAAGAATCTCTTTTTTCAGTACAACCACTTGATGGTTTATTTATGTCATGTAGTGTTGGTGATATTCATAATTATCAGAGACCGTGACAAAGAAGACATTCGATCTCTATGCTTTTTGAGATAATACCACACCGAAGGAATGAGAGAACTTGCTAAGTTGACAGACTCGGTAGCTTTCTGTTTTTCTCTTTCTTTCTGTGGACATTATTTCAGCAGTGATACCATTCTGTTAATTGAATTGTTTTCACACTTTGCATTGTGTTACTTTCAGCGCCTGTAGTGACCCACTTTCTAAATCCATGATCATTTAATTACCTGTGTAATTTTGGTTCTGACAGTAACATTTTTCATATTCTTTTGATATTCCATTCTCCTTAAATTTTCATGTGGTAATGTCAAGCATGCAGGAAATCATCTTAGTCTGTGCTAAGAAGTACTTTTGAAGTTCTGCGCGTGCTCTATATTAAGTTCATTATTTGATGATGGATTTACAAGATTCATTAATGTTAGAATATGTAAATAGTAGTAAAATAACCCTAATCCAATATGTATTAGGAGTATGATAGGTTATGTGTATATATAGGGCTCATTGTATCATGTTTAATATCAATATATCATATTTTTCCCGTGCTTTTTTACATGGTATCACAGCCTTAGTGGTGAGATACATCCGGGAACCAAAATACAAAGCAGAAGTCAGCCGTGCCTTACTTTTCCAGCTACTTTTTCAAAGCTTTTTTACGTTATCTCTCTCCCCGTCAGTGTTGTGCAAAATCTAACACTACCACAAGATCCGTCATAGTCCGGCGACCAAACCCCACTGAACAGCTCCGGCAGACACATCCTCATGCGCTCTCACGCGCCTCTAGATCCTCTGATGACGGCGGCGCGTCAGGCCCACGCGCCGGCGTGTGAACCACTTTCCGGCAGTTTTTGGAAAATTTTTCTTGAGACAGCCTGTTCGCCAAAGAATTCTGAGCCTACCCATATTTTTACTTTTCAAGTCCGACCACTTTAAATTTTTTCCGGCATCTACAGTGATTTTTTCCGGTAACTACAGTAATTTTCCGGCAAAAATGGGGTTGCACAGAGAAAAAATAGGCACATTATTGAGACTGCTCGCACACTTATCATTGAATCTCATGTTCCGTTGCCTTTTTGGCGCGGTGCAGTTCTCACATCTTGTTATTTGGTTAATCGGATGCCTTCATCTCCCATCCAGAATCAGATTCCGTATAAGGTATTATTTCCCCAATCACCCTTATACTTTGTTCTCTCTCGTGTTTTTGGGAGCACTTGTTTCGTTCATAAACCCCTGAGAAAGATAAGTTAGCTCCTCGTGCTCTAAAGTGTATCTTCCTTGGTTATTCTCGCGTCCAGAAGGGCTATCGTTGTTATTCACCTGATCTTCGTAGGTACCTTATGTCAGCTGATGTCACATTTTTTGAGTCTAAACCTTTCTTTACCTCTTCTGACCATTCTGACCATCTTGATATATCTAAGGTTTTACCTATGCCGACCTTTAGGGAGTCTACTATAGCTCCTTCTTCACCTTCCGCCACAGAAGTCTCACCCGAGTCTACTATAGCTCCTCCTTCACCTTCCGCTACAGAAGTCTTACCCATTCCAACCATTGGAGAGTCTAGTGTGGCTCCTCCTAGACTTTCGGCCACAGAAACTCTACTCTTGACATATCATCGTCGTCCTCGCCCAGCATCCGGCCCGGTTGATTCACGTCCTGCACCTGACCCTGCTCCTACTGCAGACTTTTCTCTTCCGATTGCACTTTGGAAAGGTATATGGACCACCCTTAATCCTAATTCCCATTATATCGGTTAACGTTATTATCATTTGTCATCATCCTATTATGCTTTTCTATCTTCTTTGTCCTCTCTTTCCATCCCTAAGTCTACAGGTGAAGCATTGTCTCGTCTAGGGTGGCGACAGGCTATGACTGACGAAGATGTCTGCTTTACATACGAGTGGTACTTGGGAGCTCGTCCCTCTTCCTTCAGGTAAATCTACTTTTGGTTGTCGTTGGGTATATGCAGTTAAGGTTGGTCAAGATGGTAAGGTTGATTGTCTTAAGGCTCGTCTTGTTGCTAAGGGATATACTTAGATATCTGGGCTTGATTACACTGATACCTTCTCCCATGACTAAGATATCATCAGTCCGCCTTTTTCTATCCAGGCTGTTGTTCTCCATTGGCCCCTGTATCGCTGGACATTAAAAATGCGTTTTTACACGGTGACCTTGAGGATGAAGTTTATATGGAGCAACCACCTGGGTTTGTTGCTCAGGGGGAGTCTCGTGGTCTTGTATGTCGCTTTCGCCGGTCACTTTATGGTCTAAAGCAGTCTCCTCGAGCCTGGTTTGGTAAGTGTAGCACTGTTATCCAGGACTTTGGCATGACTCGGTGTGAAGCTGATCACTCTGTATTCTATCGGCATTCTGATTCGAGTCTCTGTATTTATCTGGTGGTCTATTTTGACGACATTGTTATTACCGGCAATGACCAGGATGGTATTGTTAAATCGAAGCATCATCTCTTTCAACACTTTCAGACTAATGATCTGGGCACACTAAAGTATTTTCTGGGTATTGAGTTCGCTCAGTCTAGCTCAGGTATTGTGATCTCACAACGGAAGTATGCCTTAGATATTCTTGAGGAGACAGAAATGACAGGTTGTAGACCTGTTGACACTCCGATGGATCCGAATTCTAAACTTCTTCCAGGACAGGGGAGCCTCTTAACGATCCTGCAAGATATAGGCGGTTAGTTGGTAAATTAAATTATCTTATAGTGACAAGATCTGACATTTCCTTTCCTGTGAGTGTTGTGAACTAGTTTATGGGTTCTCCGTGTGATAGTCAGTGGGATGCAGTTGTTCGCATTCTTCGGTATATAAAATCAACTCCAGGTAAAGGTTTATTGTTTGAGGATCGAGAGCATGAGCAGATCGTTGGATGCTTCGATGCTGATTGGGCAGGATCGCCTTCTGACAGACGTTCTATTTATGGATATTGTGTCTTAGTAGGAGGAAATTTCGTATCTTGAAAAAGTAAGAAACAGAATGTGGTTGCTCGGTCTAGTGCAGAAGCAGAATATCGAGCAATGGTTATGGCGACATGTGAGCTAGCTTGGATCAAACAGTTGCTCAAAGAGCTGAAATTTGGTGATGTTAGTAAGATGGGACTTGTGTGTGATAATCAAGCTGTTCTCATATTGGGTCAGATCCAGTGTTCCATGAGAGAACTAAGCATATTGACATTGACTGTTACTTTGTCAGAGAAAAGATACTCTCGGGAGATATTGCTACAAAGTTTGTAAAGTCAAATGATCAGCTTGCATGCATTTTCACCAAGTCCCTCACTGGTCCTCGTATTAATTACATATGTAACAAGCTCGGTACATATGATTTATATGCACCAGCTTGAGGGGGAGTGTTTAGAATATGTAAATAGTAGTAAAATAACCCTAATCCATTATGTATTAGGAGTATGATAGGTTATCTGTATATATAGGGCTCATTGTATCATGTTTAACATAAATATATCATATTTTTCTCGTGCTTTTCCACAATTAATCAGAATCCTCTATTGGTTTACGACAATGATGTCAGAATTTTCTTTCTTTTGGTTGTCGTTGAATAAAGAAGATGTCAACAGTGATACAATTCGGTGAGGTACAAGCTTAAGCATGTGCTGATGGTGCTCCTAAACCCCATCTTGCAACTGCACAGGCAGTCAAGGCAAAGTAAGGATCACAGAGAAAACTCACTCTAGAGATGATGCCTTAAGATATGAATTTATCTACAAGGTGGACCAGAAACTTGATAAAGACTTGAGAGCTGTAGCATCTATATCCTTGTAATGACTAAGAAACTTCCAACACATGACTGCTATTCCAATAACCTGATATTTGAATGAAGTCCTACTCGTTCCTCTCAATTTCGTTTCCCGTTTCCTATCATCGAACCTGGCAATGGCACCTAGGCATTGAATGCTTTTGCTGGGAGAGATGGAGTACGTACATTGAGTGCTTTTGCTGAGACAGATGGAGTATGTAATTTTGAAAAACTGCCACAGACCTATAATCTCTTTTCTTTCTGGGAAGTTTCTCAAGGTGTGACAGACTAGTCTAACAGATGTTGTCTTAGAGTTTTAAACGTTCAGTACTGTGGCAAAAGGGAATACTCGAAAGACAATGATGATTTTACTCCTCTGAAGGACGTGTAAACATGAGGAAGTTCTGCTCATGAAAAACGCATCCAGGTTCTCCCAAAAATACATCTTTTACTTCTTGTTTATAGCTTGACAAGAGAACTTTCCAGTATGATGCTTCTCCTTACTCGCCTGAGTTTCTCGTGGTATTTTGTGCAGTTGTCTTCCATCTCAGTTCTAAATCAGAGGTATAAACTCTCAAGTGTATTTTCTTGTGCCCGATATATTATCATAAAGCAGAACACTAGTTGACTCTTTAGCTAAAATCTCATTTGCTTATCTTTTCTATGTCTTGCAGCTAGAGCGTCATTTTGAACCTTCCCGAACTGATTCGTTATCTGCAGCTTCTTCAAAAGTAACTTCTTTCTTTTTTATCCTCAAGCAGCAAGTGTTAGTAATTCATGTTTCCTGTGAAGAATGGAAAAGGATAACTACTAGGTACCTTCACAGGAAAAGGAAACTACCAAACACAGGTTTCAATTGGTTTAGTTTTGTTTCATCAATTTCGCGGGCTACTCTTTGGACTTTGGTAACTTAACGAACAGCTAAAATGACTGTAATACTTTCAATAACCATGTTGTATTCCTGGTCTTACTTTTTCCTATATGCTTTGAAAAGCCAATTGTTTTCGTTTTCGGTTCTCGCTTAGTCTATGTGGAGCTCTAAATCAATCAATCACAGCTGCACTGGTGTTCCACTACTTACTGGTACTAGATTTGATTACTAATTTGTTACGTGCTGAATGAAGACCACAGAGTCCAATAGCTTTTTACCATTGGCTGTCCGCACTGCATGCACTGGTATTATCAAGAGAACGGGTTGTGATGGATGTCAACACCGTTTTTGCAGGAAATGCATAGATAAATCAATGAGACTGGGGTATCTAATGCATAAAGTCAGTTTTGTGATTCAACAAGACGTTAGAAGCCAAGAATTACCTGAAATCTTCTCTGCATTTTAGTTGCAATCACGCTTTTACAGGAATAATGAATACCCTCCTTGCTGCACACATAGTGCTAGCCAACAGTCACTGAGAGATTATCCTAGATTTGATACCTTAATTGAGGCAATATATCCAGGCGTAGAGAAGTACAAAGAGTAGGTATTTCCTCAATTAATATTGGGCAACTTAATGAACCCCCCCCCCCCCCCCCTCCCCCCCTTAAAAATGGAAAAAGAAGGGGCACTACGGGAAAAAGAAGAAATACAAAACCACTAGAGGCCTCTATTCCTTTCCTCTTCTGTTTTTGATGAAACTTGTCTGCTACTTTTTGGAGTATCTTGTTTCAGGAGCTTGTCTTTCTTGAAGAGGATCGGGCACTCAATGAGCAGGTCAGTTAAAGAAGCACCTGAAATCCTCATTCTTGAATGGACATGTATTTGTGTTCATGTTTTTAGTTCTTGTTTTCTGTCTATCCTCTTATGTTTACAGAGTCAAAGTTGTTACTGGAACAAAACACACATAAGGTGATTTGTTTACAATGTCAAATTTGTTACCGGAACAAAACACACATATAGAGGTGATCTATGATAGTCATTACAGGTCCTTGCATGTTGAATTTAGTTGTTATGAATTAATAGAACTGAATCTGTTGATGATATATTCTCTATAATGTAATAGATTCTGTTTTCTCCCTGTTATCACTGAGATCTAAAAGATGTCATTCTACAAAAGAACTACTATTTGGAAACTATACTATGGAGCTGCATTCTTAGTAAATGAAGATCTTAACGTGTCCAGCATAAACTCCTCACTCCAAGTGCCCCTATTGATACAGCATGTAAATCCAACTTTAAAAGGCTATGTTCTCCTTGTATTTGAGAATCACAGAATGAAATGGAAGATTTTCTTACAATTATTTGTCAAACACTTGTTCTCAGGTGTGATAATATGCCTATCCAATAGTCCAATTCACTTTAATGCATACTAAGTAGATAATAAATAACTGTGCACGTAAACTGTTAATTGCAAGGACGTATATATACATATATATATATATATATATATATATATATATATATATATATATATATATATATATTTAACTTCTCTTTCATGATTAACACTTCACTATATGTCTTGGGGGCTAGATATATAGACCTGATACATGCCTCGTGTTTTATTGGACAGATTCAAGCATCCATGGCCCAAATTTCTCAAAAACGCCAATCTGAAGCACTAATTAAGAGGTGCAAAGTTGGAAACGACATAGCTGCTCCTCTGCACAAGGAACATCTCGCAACTATCACAATGCTTATTCAAGAAGAAGAAGAAGCAGTCAGGGGACTGAACCTGAGCGATCTGATCCAAATGAGAGTGAAAATGGTGATCATGACAAGAACAGAGATTCATAACCCCCCCCCTCCCCCCCTCTCCCCCCCCCCCCAAACCCAAAAAAATGATGAGCGTGGAACACAAACCAAGTTTAGGAAGCGCAAAGGAGCTCCAGTGTGGGTCAAAAGCTTGCAAAGGCGAAAAATTTTTGAAGGAATCAATCTAGAAGCCCATTACATAAAAATTTGGCGATTTGGAAATAAAATGAGGAATCAAGTTCAATTCTATTACAACAATAATAACATACCCAGTATATTCTCACATGTGGCGTCTAGGGTAGGTACGCTAATCTTACCTTTACCTTGTGCAGGCAGAGAGACTGTTTTCAAGAGACCCTCGGGTCAGTTCAAGTTCTATAATGTTATCTTATATGATTTATGTTTGTTGATGTTTCCACTAAGTCCCATTTTTTCGTCATTGTTTCCGATCCTTGTTTACATGCAAAAGAACTCTGAGGTATGATGATTATATAGTTGTTATGTGAGTTTCTTGATTCGGGTTTGTAGAAGGATGAGGGCAGGGGAAAAAAGAAGACGGGTGTATATGTTCATTGTAGAACATGTGGAACCAATCTTTAAGAATTGTTTTAGTTTTGTCTGAATAGCAGTAGTCCGCTACTTTCCAGTTCTGCAGATATCTATCCTTCCTTGTATAAATAATTTGGTGCTTTTTTTTCTTTTTCATTTTACACAAGTTTTTGGTTTGCTTACTTACAAGCATTGAGATGTGTTCAATCTCCTTAGCTACGGTGATTTATTCAAGGAGATTCCGAAATTTGATATATCTTCATGGGCACCAGGTCACAGAAACAGACACTAAATTTGTCCTTCCAACTCTTCCCTTTTTATCAAACAACTCCCCCTCCTCTTTTACCAAGCAAAAAGAAAGAAAGATATACTTGTTCCCTTCCAATTTGTTTTATATGCTTACTGTACAATGAAAACTTCTGTCTTGATCGTAGAAGTATATATAACAAAATTGAAGGCTGTTTTGGGAAGAGAATAAAGGATGTGGTTGCGTGGCTTTGTCTGTTGAGTGATTGCAATGTAGTAACTTTCTGTCCTTCAAGCAAGATCGAATGCTTACGTTGTTGTATTAGGAGATATCTAGTATCTTGAGGTTTCCATTCAATTGTGTATCAGCTCAGGTTGGACTTGGGAATTGATGATATTTTGAACTTTGATAGGGGAATAATTTACACTATATGTGGTAGGCGAGCTGTTTTAGAGCTTGGATTTTTCTCGCCCACTCCATATCACATTACTGACTAAGAGATCATAAATGTCGGTGTCAATTCTGTAGTGTATTTTCATAACTAATTTTTTCTTTTATTAATCTATGCATTTGTACTGCTATTCATATAGCGAAAAAACTTTAAAGCTGAGAAAAAAAGAGGATGCCAACTGAAAAATTCTGAAGAGTAACATGTAGTGCATCTAACTTTTAATGGGTATTTTGAAATGCCAAAGTCTTCTTATCTTAATTTAGCAAATCGCGTGATGGATCATAGACTCTTTGTTTGATCAATTCAGTGCAGGTATCTCCAGTTTTATGCTTGCTGGACCAACACTTGAAAATGTTATGCTTACAAATCTTATGTTGAGTAGTTCATATCATTGCCAAGAATACCTACCTGAAAACTCTATATTGGTGAAATTAACCAACAACAAATACCAAAAAGTTCTTGAGAAATGAACTCTAGTGATTTCATATATACATCTTCTCCTGACTTGGATGGGAAGAGAAAGCCACGCCCTTGCCAGTCCATTTAAGCCAGTCCAACAAGCTTCTCACTGACCTCCCATAGCTTCCGTGCCTTTTCTGCATCACTAGCTTCTTTCGAGAGCTGGTTCTCAAACGAGGAGGAGGTGTTGTTCCAACTCCAGTAGACACCAGACTTTGAAAGGCTTGGATCACGTACGACCTGAATTTAGCACGGGTGATTCAGTGGTATTCTTCATGCACTAGTTTATGATTCAGTCTGTGAAAATATGCAAGGGATAAAGGTGTCAAAGTTTGCTAATTTTGACTAACCTGTGCAAGTCTTTTTCCTGCTTCTGCTTCAGATACATAGCCTTTGGTAATGTACTTCTGAAACGGTGGGAAGAGAGCCCTGAACAAGGGAATGTGATTCCTAAACAAACCAGTTTCAGCAATGCAGCCGGGATAGAGGGACGCAAAGGCAATGCCAGTTTCCTCGTGGAAACGCCTATGAAACTCTTGCATGGTAAGCATGTTACAGACTTTGCTGTCTTTGTAGGCTTTGGCGCCGTCAAATTCTCCTCCATCAATCATGGGTGAGCAGTTTAAACTATTCAACCCTCCTGATAGTCCTCGTAGATCTCCAAGATTAGCCTTTGGCGGTACGTTTCCAGCCAAAGTGTTTGTGTTTCCTGATTCAGAAATATTAAGTCTTAGAATCATCTTGGGTTTCCTTTAATACGGAAATTCCTTTAATATGAAAATTCAGAAGCCCAAAGAGCAAAAAAGTGTTTGTCCCTATCTTATTTCTGTAGGGCATCTATGAAATCTATCATGCTTCCATCATATGCTGTCCAGCATTTTAGTATTGTATCATGAAATATGTGTAGTTTCTCGATTCTCTCTTGTGTATATCTATGTATGTTAATGCTTAATTACTTGTAAAAAAGAATATCTAGATTTGCTAAATGTGGAGTTCTAGCTTTTCAGCATTGATAATTCGTTCCTAGCTTACTGATATGACCTGAAATTAAGTTGCTCAATGAAGTCGAGTATGCTGGACATCAGAGCATAAGCTACGAGTTTTAGACCAGTACCTGTAATGGAGCCAACAATTATAAGGCGCTTTTGTGGGTAATCCGATTGCTTGAGGTCATCTAGCAGCAACCTTGAAAGCAGGAAATGTCCAAGATGGTTGGTACCTACACTAAGCTCAAACCCGTCAGCAGTAAAAGTTGGCTCTTTAGCAGTCGGCAAGTACACTGCAGCATTGCAGACTAGCGCATCAAGTGGCCTCCCTGAACGTCGGAAAGTATCTACAAATTGGCGGACACTTTCAAGGGAAGCGAGATCCAGATGCATGACTGTGTAGTTTTCCTTTGGAATGCCCACAGATTTTGCTGCTTTCTCAGCCTTAAGGAAGTCCCTGCAGGCCATTATAACGTGCCACTCTCCTGTTTCACCTATAGCCTTTGCAGTAGCTAGTCCTAAACCAGAGGAGGCTCCGGTAATTATTACATTGCCTTTCCTGAGGGTTTTCTTCTGTTCTAAGGTAGACTGGTTGACTGCTGGTGTGGCAGCAGCTGTTTGTGCTCTAACAGGTACAGCTGCTATTTTCTTTGTCAATTCCTATTACATGATATGGAATGATATTAGTTTATCTCATTCTCTATAATTCTTTTAACAAGTACATATCGAGTGAGAAATGTTAGATAACCAAAACCGTAAAAAGGCATCAGTCATAACTCATACGTTATAAATAGACCCAAAAAGAATTTGGAACTCTTTAACATTTGTACTGTTTATGCAGCTTGAAAATATTGTGATGACCTCAAGAGGTAATCTTTCTTCTTAGCCTGCACTCTGCTAAGTATTTTTGATATCCTAAAATGGCTTTCCATGAGAAGAGGAGCCTTGGAGTAACGGTAAAGTAGTCTCTGTGCGACCTATAGGTCATGAATTTGAGCTGTAAAAGCAGTCACTAATCCATATATTAGGGTAAACTGTCTCATCACACCCCTTGGATTGCAACACTTCCCAGAACTTGCGTAAACATAGAATGCCTTGGGCATAGAGGCGAATGCAGCTTGAAAGTATCGGGTTCATCTGACCCAGTACTTTTGACGTGGCATATAAATTTAAGTGTAAATAATATATACTAAAATTGAAAGAAATAGTATATAAGAACCTATAACTTTAAAAATATAATGAGTTTGAACCCATAGAGTTTAAATTCTGAATCTGCCTCTTTGAGCAGCGGCCTAGCCCTTTAAAATGGCTTTCCGTGATGACAACTGACTCTAATTTGTGCTTCTTGGGCTATAATATACATGTTCATCTTAGAAGAGAATTATTCAACAACTAGCACTCTAAATATTAAAAAAACTAAACTTGCATACTGTGTATAATGAGTGGTACCTTGTTCCATGCAGCTGGAGGAATGAACTTAGATTTTTGACTGTAAGATAATGCAACTCCAAAGAGGCTACTGTCCTTGAGAGTAGCACATGATTTACCCTGCCACAATTGGACGATCTTGTTAAAATTTCAGGTGAGTATTTAAAAGAGCTAAGTGTTAAAGAGCTGGAAAATGTGCAGCCTACATCTTTGTGGATAGATAATGCAGAAGGAAGCAGAGATGCTGCTTGGAGAGCCATTTTCGAACCTACTATTCAATGTTTTTTCACTTGTTACAACTCTATTATGAAGGTGTTGGTGTGCGTGTGTGGGTGGGGGGGGGGGGGGGGGCGTTGATTTTTGTAGTTTGAGCTGGAGAGCGGGTCTGAAAGTTTGTGGACTTCTATTAAGGATATTAAGGAGAATGGGTTTTGGGGCAAAGATAAGATGGTGATGGAGTAATCTGGAGATGCCATGTCAGCTTCCTCTAACCAATCAATGCTTGAGTTTTGGATTCTCCTTGATATTTTAGTTAAAGTATTTACTGGCAGCATATGCTGATAGAACCAGAATGTTCAGAGGCCTATATTTGTGATTGGGCCCAAAGAAGACTCTCGAGCTAAGGTAGAAAGGAAAGCCCTTCTCTCTTACTACTTTTTACCTTGTTAAAAGGTTCATAATAAAGGTAAAATATCTAATTTTTTGTGTATATGGGAATATAAAAATAAATTCACGTATTCGGACGAATATAAAACAATGCATCAACGCATATGCTTAACGAGGAATGTTGCATAGTATATAAGCCAAGGCAAAAACAACAGCGCGGGAAAATGTCTTCGAAACGTGTTGTTTTAAATATGTTATCATATTTTTATAATTCAAAATCAGGTCATTAACGTGAAACATGAATTCTAAGATTAAGTTGTTTCCAACAAACAAAAAGTACGAAGAGGAGAACGTCATATAAAATGTGGTGGAGGGAGTAAATTATTGGGCTTCCCTTTGTTTGCCCTTTCATCCTTTTTTTCCTCTTTCTAAGTATTTTTGGAGTTATTTGTCGGGGGGTGGGATGACTTCTCAGATGACCAAGCGCTGGGCTATTTTCTGATGGAAATAACATGGGCTAATTTTCGGATTGGTAATTAAAAAATAATTAGTATTTGTAAAGTTATTAAAAAATATTTATCATTTTGTTGAAATGCGAAAAATTCTAGTATAATATATTTTGGATTATAGAGCTCTTACATACAAACTTTTAGTATATTATGACGAAACTCCAGCACATTATAAAATTTTAGCATATTATGTCGGAAGTTTATATGTAAAAAATTCAAACTCCCGCATATTATGCTAGAATATTTACGAATTTTGAATAATATTTTTAATCAAATTTATCTTATATGAAATATATCTAAATTGATTATTTTTGAAACTGTAACTATTTTTCAATTACTTGACAATTCTTGAATTTCACCGTAGATCCTATTTCATTTTTCTAGCAGAAACTTAAACAATTCCCTTGCACAGCAAGTTCTTCTGAACACTATTTTTTAATTGAAATAGTGTGGACTTGGAATGTTTCTAATTAATTCCTCTCGACGTTTCTATTGTCAGATGCAATAATCGTAAAAATTGTCACAACGAATACACAGTCAAACAAACATCTAAATAAAATATAGTCGTATGTTTCTGGATGGTTGTCAAACGGTCTAGAAGTTTTTTAATATCAGAATTCTATTGCCAGGCCCTAGGATTTTGTTTTTGTCCTCGCTCGTGAACATGCCCAATCATTTAAATGTATATAATTAAAGAGCTTAACTTCTATAAACTGATATATGTTATTGAAGTGACATATTTAAGGTAAATATTCATATAAATAGAAGAAGAATTAACTTTGCCACACCTTCTTTTAATACTACTACAATCCCGGCAAAAAGCGTAAATAAGAGAGTTTTTTTTTTTCAATTAAAGGACAATCGAAACGAGATTTATTTATTTGATAATTTCAGAGTCGCCACTTGGGATAACTAATGGTATCCCAAGTCATCGGTTTAAAATTTCTAATCGAGGAAGGCTTGACTCTGTTATACCGTCTCCAAGCCAGAAATTCAGGTAAGGAATTCCGTTAACCTGGGAGAAGGTATTGGGCATTCCCGAGTTCCGTGGTGCTTGCACGGTCACTCAACTGTTATATTCGGCTTAGTTATCTGACTTTAATACATTTTTGTACCCATGTGTAAATATTACTTTTAAACCGCTTTTATTTAATTTTGAAAATATTGCAACGCTGTTAAAACACGTCTTGAACCACATTACATAAATGCACCCGCGATCCTTGACATGTTTCAACATCATTGAGATTTGGATTTGGGTCACATAAATGCGCACCCGAATTTAGGAAGGTAAAATTATTAAATAGCGCGCCTAAAGCAACTAACGCGTTGTTAACTTTGGAACGCCATGTAAATTTGCTAAATGGTACGTTTCGAGTTCTAAGGGCTTTAAAGATATAATTGAAGAGGGCCACGCATTTGAGATTTTTTATTTTGACGCGGTGCACCTCAATTCCATTTTTAAGGATATGGCTAAGTAACAAAACGGATGGGAGTCCCTACTTATGTTATGCTAACTCAAGCTGATAATTAAATAAATAGTGAACTAGTAACAAACTACTCCTATTATATTATGGAATGGCTAGGCTAGTCGAAATTACGTTTGGGCTGCCCATTAAAACTGACTTAATTATGAGAAACAACAGGGCTCCAAATGAAGCCCCGCCTGGCAGTTTGATTGAAGAGGAGAAATGTAATTGCATCTGGGCCAACCGTGATAGACCCGCACATGATTCAGCAGATATATTTGAAATCAATTGTCACTCAAGAGATCTAGAGTTGGACAAACACTAATAACTCTTAAAATTAATGTAAAACACATCTTAAAATCAATGCATGCATTCGACGGTAAAACATAATCTCCAGTCAAAATTCAATAATTGTAAATATATATACATGTGATTCAAATCGGCCTATTTAACAGAACTAAACTCACTCCACTCTTTCAAGAGAAAAAAAATAAAAGAAAAAAAAGACTACATATGATGAACTAATTTGAGACGGAAGACTTCCAAAGTTAAAATAAATCTTAGATTCACTGGAGATTCTTTTAAAATGCAATAGCCCCAAAAATGTCCGAATTGTATAGTAAATATACACATGCTGTAATGAGTTTCTGACCACATAGGGACAAAATTGGATACACGCAATAGGACTAGAGTCTATACTGTTTATTAAAGCTAATGGTCCGAATTGATACACATTCAGATCAATGCCATGACAAACCACAATCCAGAATCGACCAGGTTAAATTAATTGGATCTAGAAAAATCCACAGTCCCTGGTTAATACCTAACATAATGTCTAAAAAAGCCGTTTTATTCTACTAATATCCGGACCAGACTTTAGAATAACATGTACACAAGAAGCTAAACTGAAACCAAATAATAACATGACAAAATTAATCACAACTAAGATTGAACTTTCATTCGAATCCAATTGGTCATTGACGATTGTACAAGTACTAACACGGATTCATTTCTGCCATAGGTCAAGAGAGTACCTGGTACAATTTGAGCAAAGGATAAAGAAGAGAGTCGGTAGCAGAAAAAGACACTTCAACAGCTCGTCAATGTCACAGCCAGCTTCCTTTACACCAGTTCCAACCCAAGACCAACCAGGGGATATCTTCAAATCCAAACACTTTCAAAAGTTGTAGGAAAATTCGATGTAACAATATTTTCTGCAGAATTTGCAGCCACAATTTTTTTTTTCTGAATTCCTTGGCTCTTAAAATTTCTCTAAGATTTTCAGAATTTCTTTGCTTCCCAAAAAAACTTTTTTTCTAAGGCAAGAAGAGCTGCCTTTATAGGCAAGTAAACTAGGGCAACCCTTATATTTTAGTTTTCATTTTAGTCCTTTAGTTTTTGACTTGTAGACCAAGTTTTAGCATTGAAATTAACAGGGCACACCCTACTAGAAGCTTCTATTATTGTTACTAAAATATTCCCTAGGCGTATTGTCCTATACTACCCCCTAAAATTCTAATCATTCAATTACCCCCTTAAAGTACTGAATACCTACAAATATAAACAAATAGAGGACAAACGAGCTAATACCTTCACATAGATCAAAACAAATAAAAGGCAAGACTGATAATGCACCTAGTAGTTGTGGATCATATTAAATCATGAAAACCTTGTCTACCACTAGAACCCTAGATGAGATTTTTTAGCAAACTGATCATTTTCACACAAACATAAACTCAGAAAAACCATTGGAATAACAATCAATGCATATGATGAACAACACTGACTAACCTTACTAATTTTAATCCTACTGAAACAAGAAGATATGAAAACTAAACAGGACTGAACATAAAATCCAAATCAACAAGCAGACTTAATACAACTAAAATTAAACTCAGGAATGAGATTCAAACCAACCTAATTTGAATTCTGGTAGCAAACAAATATCAATGGACTTAATGCGACCTAACCCTAACCTTGAACCAAATACACAGAAAAAGATGAGGAAAAAGGAAATTTAGGAAACAAAAATGAGATCTGACTCTTCATGCAACATGGTCTGGTACGATTCTAGGTCAATTTGGTGGTGGTGAAGTTGGACAGCCTCTTTAAAATCCATATTTGAGAAGATCCAGGAATGTTTGAGGGATGTTGAGTGCAGATTTGAGATGTGGGAGAAGGGAGGGTCATTTGGTGTTAGTATGGAAGTGGTTCGGTGGCGACGATGCAGTGCACGGCGGAGGCGGCAATGTTTCTGTCTAATATTCGAGGAATTATGGTGAGATTCGAAGGAAGGTGGTTATAGATTTGGGCAGAGGAGGGTGAGGGGAATCAATGGTGTTAATTTGGGGTGATTTGGAGTTCCGCCGCCCGTGGAGGCGATTTCCGGCCGGCGGTGCACGTTGGTAGATGGCAAAGATGTGAGGCTCTAGGGTTTGAGTGTGAGAAGTTAGAGACATGGGGGCAAGGGTTGGGGGATGGGGTGGGGTTTGGACATATATATATTAAGGGGGTGTGGGCTTCTAGACCGTTGGATCTGAAAACCTAGACGGCTAGGATTGAACGAATCCAAACGGCATCATTTTGATTCATGGGGGGGCTGGACCGGATTTGTGTGTTCTGGGCTGGGTATTTTTTGAAAGAACTGACCCAATTTATCCTTCTTCTTTTATTTTTCATATTTTCCAGATTTCTTTTTCTTTTTTTCATCATTTTTCATTTTCAAAAAATTACTAAAAATTCTAATTAATTATAAATCCTAAATGTAACTATAAAATGCTAATCATCTATATAATTATCGTTATAAATAATTTAAGCAAAATTTAAAGCAAAATCACCTGAAAAATCAAAATTAAAATTAAAAGTGCAAATTAAACTATTTTTAAATTTTTCCTTTTTATAAAATGACTAATTGTTAGTTAATTCTTGAAAAATGATCAAATCAACTTCTAAATGTGCATGCAACATATTTTTGTATTTTTTCACTATTTAAAATGCGTAAACAAAAATTCAAACAATTAACGAAAAATGCGCAAAATCCACAAAATTACAAACAAATAAAAGAAATGATTTTGTTTGATATTATAGGAGTGATTCGTGTTGGAAAAAAATCACATGTTCAAAGCTGCCTCTCTTTGCCCGGATACACGAAGAGTTTTCGTGGAAAGATAAGTGAATGGACATGAGTGACTTTTGCCAATTTGGGTACTCCTTGAGAAGCATTTTGAAAAGATTGACCGTACCCTGCTTCGAAGGTTGCCAACATATCTTCGGCTAAAAAGGAATCAGGCCAGTGTAGTTCATGAGTGTTTGGTAGCTGGGACTACCGAAGTTGTGATCTCAGTGTTGCTGCTGCTACTACGGCTTGCTAGATCCCCTTATTACACCATGCAAAATAAAAAGAAGCTACACTAAGCTATGACATACGGATTACAAATGAACTATCTATGTCTTCAAACTTGCACTCGATCCTTGTTGCTTTATTGCCTTGTATTTCTTCTTGTGAAACTCCTTGTTGCCTTGTTGTCTTGCACACTCTAACCGTGAAACTCCTTATTGCCTTGTTGCTATGTTTATCTTTCTCCATGTTCATGCCTGATGATTGAACTTGAATTATGCTCCCTTGTTCTCCATGTGGGCGCCTGATTACCAAAACTCGAAACTTGAAATGTATTCCCTTGTTCTCCAGGTAGACACCTGATTACCAAAACTTGAAATGAAATGTATTCCTTTGTTCTCCAGGTGGGCGCTTGATTACCAAAACATGAAATTTGAAAGGTATTCCCTTGTTCTTCAGGTGGGAGCTTGATTACCAAAACTTGAAATGAAATGTATTCCCTTATTCTCCAAGTGGGCGTCTTATTACCAAAACTTGAAATGAAATATATTCCCTTGTTCTCCAGTGGGCGCCTGATTACCAAAACTTGAAACTTAAAATATATTCCCTTGTTCTCCAGGTGGGCACCTGATTACCAAAACTTGAAATGAAATGTATTCCCTTGTTCTCCAGGTGGGCGCCTTATTACCAAAACTTGAAATGTAATCCCTTGTTCTCCAGGTGGGCGACCGATTCCAAAACTTGAAATGTATTCCTTTGTTCTCTAGGTGGGCGCCTGATTACCAAAAAGCGAACCTTGAAATGTATTCCCTTGTTCTCCAAGAGGACGCTTGATTACCAAAACTAAAACTTGAATGTCTTCCCTTGTTCTCCCGGTGGGCGCCTGATTACCAAAAACTTGAAACTTGAAATGTATTCCCTTGTTCTCTAGGTGGGCGCCTGATTACCAAAACTAAAACTTGAAATGCATTCCCTTGTTCTACAGATGGGTGCCTGATTACCAAAAACTTGAAACTTGAAATGTATTACCTTGTTCTCCAGGTGGGCGCCTGATTACCGAGCTTGAATAAAACTGAAATTTATTCCCTTGTTCTCCAGATAGGCGACTGATTACCAAAAACTAGAAACTTGAAATGTATTCCCTTGTTCTCCAGGTGGACGCCTGATTACCAAACTTGAATAAAATTGAAATGTATTCCCTTATTCTCCAGGTGGGCGTCTGATTGCCAAAACTAAAACTTCAAATGTATTCCCCTGTTCTCCAGGTGGGCGCCTGATTACCAAAACTAAACTTGACATATATTCCCTGAAACTGCTGCCTCCAAGCCTGATTACCACAAAACAAACAAAACAAAAGAAAATTTTCTGCCCCAGTTTGGTGCTGGGTGCATCTGTGAGTGTTAATCAAATCATGTTACCAAATATCTTTGAAAGCTAAATCCCATTATCCAGGAGGGTCCTGACTACTCCTTACTGACGACAACTTTAAGAATAGGCAATTTTCTCCAAAGGTATTACTTCCATTATGCCTTGTTATCTAAGTCATATCTGTTGGGGATCAATAATTAAAGCTACATCCTATTATCCAAGAGGGCCCTGACAACTATTAATTAAGACCAGTTTAAAATCCATATCATGTCTGTTGGGGATTAGTATTTACAGCTACGTCTCATTATCTAGGAGGGTCCTGACAACCTTTAAAATTAAATCCCGTTATCCAGGAGGGTCCTGATGACTCTTGTTGGGGAAATATTTGTGCCTGACCATGTTACCTGTGCCTATTTGAGTTTTAAACTGAGTCCTATTTTCCAAGAGGGACCTGATAACTCTTAACTGAGTCCTATTTCCACATGCAAGACACTTTTATGATCATTGCCATTCATGATTATCTCCATCTTTAAATAAGTCCCATTTTCTAGGAGGGTCCTGAGAATTTCAAATTAAATGCCCATTTTAACTCTCGGTTGTCTCTACTGGGGATTGCTAATTAAAGTCACATCCCATTATCCAGGCGGGGCCTAGCGACTCTTATAGGGAAATTATTTGTGCTAGATTATATTCCCCATTGAATTTTAAACTGAGTCCTATTTTCCAGGAGGGTCCTGAAGTTCACAGTCATACCTACCAGGTGCTTGCTTTCTATGGAAGATTTCCCCGAGACCTCCGGAATTTTCTGCCCTGTTTCAATCAAAGAAAATCTTGTCAGTTTGAAAAGTGGTGGTTAGCTTGCGGCATTCTTTCTTCAAAATGGCATTCCCACTGTCACGCTGCGTTTTGTCCAACTTTCCAACATTGGTTATGAGTCACCTTATTTTGTTTGGCTGACCCTTGAACCCTGTGGCCTTAGATTAATTGACTGTTCCATTCCCCAATCATTGTATTACACTCCTGACCCTCTTTCCAGAATCTTTGCATCCTTCCCGAAATTACCAAGTCAATTCCCTGATGAAACTTTCACTAATTCTTCCCTTTGCCTTTTTAACTTTCACTGCCTTTGTTATGTTTTAGCCGGCGTGTGCTTTGCCTTCTGGGGAGCTGGTAGTAAGCTTTGAAATTTATCTCCTGCTTGCTTAACCAAAATTGATTCTCAAAAAATCTTATAAGAGTGGAGACCCGAAAGAAAATGAAATGCAATGGCGCTGAGTTGTTTTGTTTTAGAATAAAAGAATTTCGAATTTGGAGACTATTGAGGGGAAAAGAGGAGAAACTTATCTGTGGAGGAATAGATGGTTCCCATGATCATGACATGCACTTTGGCTTAGTCAACCTAGCCTGATTAAACAATCGGCCTTCAGTTTCCATGCTTTATTGTTGTGACCTTTCTTAACCCAATTTCTTTAACCAAACCTTGACCTTGCTTATTGTGGTGTTATGAACAGATTCCCACCAACAGCCCTTTTCTGTTGTTCATTTCACGACTTTCCTTCGCCTTATGGTGCCCGTGAGGGTTTCACCAATAAGACTCTCTCATTTTTCATTTCTCTTAACTCCCGTCGCCTTAGGGTGCCCGTGAGGCTTTTCACCAATAAGACTCTATCATTTTCATCTTTTCTTGCTTGAATTAGAGTGCTACCCTGGGGTATGAATCACCTCTTCTTGCTTGACTCGACATTTCTTAAAGACTGATTAGAAGGTCTTTTTCTGGACCGTAATGCAGGCTTTTGTATAAGGTTTGAAAGAAGGGGTAGTAAAGGCTCAAAATAATTCAAATGGGTTCAAAAATTATAACTTTCGGAATCAAATTTTCTTACAAAACCCACAATTTTTGCCCCAACCTCTTTCTTGGGGACCTTTGGAATTTATTTTAATGTGACCGAACCATGAGGCTGACTACATATCCTTTAAAAGGAATCAGGTCAAACGTAGTTCATTTGATTCCTTGATTTTGTGTTTTTCTTTTTTCTTCTTTTCCTTATTCCGTTTCTTCCTTTTTCTCTTGTGGTTTTGTTATTTTGTTGGTGTGTTTTTTCTTTTTTTTTTCTCTTCTTCTTTCCTTCTCTTTTTCTTTTCTATCTTTTCTTCTTCTTTTCTTCTCTTTTTTCTTTCTTTTTCATTCTTTCCTTTTCTTTTCCTTTTATTGATTTCTTACACTTGCGTTTCTAACTTTGTTACTGATTTCAAAAGAGGTGTATGAAATAAAATATTTAAAGCTCAAAAAGGTTAGCAATGATAAAGTGTTTAGATAGCCGAATAAAATATCTTCATCATTCCATTATCTAAAACATGCCAAGTACAAACAAACATGCCAAGTATAGACAAACATGATTTAAACAAAGACCATCATACTTAGTATATCTTAACTGCATCGGAATTGATGGCCATTTGCCTTCTACGTCTATTAGATATAACGCCCCGTTGGAAACATTCTTGACACGATGAACGGAACTTGCCAATTTGGGGCGAACTTGCCCTTTGCCTCTGCCCGGTGACGGAGGATGCACTTCAATTCCAATTGACCCACTTCAAACTTTCTTGGGCGAACTTTCTTGTTATATACTCTGGCTATTATCTGTTTATACAACTGGCCATGATATACTGCTGCTAATATTTTCTCATCAACTAAGCTCAATTGCTCTAGCCGAGTTTTGACCTATTCATCATCATCAATTTCTACTTCGACGACAATCCGAAGGGACGGGATTTCAATTTCTGCCGGTATTACCGCTTTTGTGCCATACACCAACAAATAAGGAGTTTCCTCTACTGAAATGCGAACAGTAGTGCGATAGCCTAGCAATGCAAAGGGTAGTTTCTCATGCCATTTCTTGGACCTTTACACTATTTTTTTGAAGTATCTTCTTTATGTTCTTATTGGCTGCCTCAACTGCTCTATTCACC
Organism: Nicotiana benthamiana; assembly: GCA_034376525.1. Classification (NCBI taxonomy): domain Eukaryota; kingdom Viridiplantae; phylum Streptophyta; class Magnoliopsida; order Solanales; family Solanaceae; genus Nicotiana; species Nicotiana benthamiana. The sequence continues at coordinate 9,536,825 of CM067326.1, forward strand.
TTGGGGCGGTATGGGATGGAATTGCGATGTGTTATCTTAAACTGCTGACATACCTCTTTCGTCAAATGGCTGTTGAGATTTACTCCATTGTTAGTAATGATTATCTTCGGGATTCCAAACCGATAAATGATATTTGAATGCACGAAATCAACCACAACTTTCTTGTTCACTGCCTTGAAGGTTTTAGCTTCAACCCACATGGTGAAATAATCAATAGCAACCAGGATGAACCTGTTTATGTTAGAAGCTGCTGGCTCGATGGGCCCGATGACATCCATGCCCAAGCAATGAAGGGCCATGGTGCAGATATTGTATGTAATTCAGATGGCAGGGAGTGAATCAAGTCTCCATGCACCTGACATTGATGACATTTGCGCACACAACTGTTACAATGTTGCTCCATGGTGAGCCAATAATATCCTGTACGGAGGATCTTCTTTGCCAAAATATATCCACTTATGTGTGGTTCGCAAACACCAGAATGTACCTCAGTCATGGTGGTTATGGCCTGTCCAGCATCTATTCATCTCAAAAACCCAAGATCTGATGTTCTTTTGTATAACACCCCTCCACTGAAGAAAAACCCGCTTGATAGGCGACAAATTGTTCTCTTTTTGTCGCTGGTGGCTTGTTCGGGTACACACCCATCCTGATATATTCTTTGATTTCACGAAACCAAGGCTCACCGTCAAGCTCTTCTTCCACCACGTTACAGTAAGCATGTTGATCATGGACTTGGATTGCAGCGGGTCAACATAAGCCTTATCTAGATGACGTAACATTGACGCAAGAGTAGCCAAGGCATCAGCAACCTCATTGTGGATTCTTGGGATATGCCTGAACTCTACTGATCTAAATCTTTGACTAAGGTCATGCAAGCATTTCCAGTATATTATGAGCTTCAAATCTTGTGTTTCACTTTCCCCTTGAATCTGGTGTAACAGAAGGTCTGAGTCCCCCAAGACTAGGACTTCCTAAACACCTATGTCTGCAGCTAACCTCAAACCCAAAAGACATGCCTCATATTCTACTACATTGTTGGTGCAATATAAGCGGAGCTGAGCTATAACGGGGTAATGGTGCCTCGATTCAGAAATAAGCACTGCTCCTATCCGGACGCCTTTCATGTTGGCGGCCCCATCGAAGAATAATTTCCATCTTGGCTGCTCGCCCTATTCCACTTTATCAATATGCATTACCTTCTCGTCCGCGAAGTATGTCTTTAAAGGTTCATATTCTTCGTCTACCGGATTCTCGGCTAGATGATCAGCCAATGCATGCGCTTTCATTGCACTCCTAGTCACATAGAGAATGTCAAACTTGATGAGCAGGATTTGCCATTTTGCAAGCCTCCCCGTGGGCATAGTCTTTTAAAAGATATACTTCAACGGGTCCAGGCGTGAAATGAGGTAAGTAGTATATGATGACAGGCAGTGTTTCAACTCTTGTGCTACCCATGTTAGGGCGCCACACGTCCTTTCAAGATGAGTATACTGAACCTCATAGGCTGTGATTTTCTTGCTAAGGTAGTATATGGCCCGCTCCTTCCTCCTAGTGACATCGTGCTGACCTAGCACACATCCAAATAAACTGTTCAAGACTGTTAGATATCAGATCAAAGGCCTTCCTGGTTATGGTGGGACCAGTACCGGTGGATTCGACATGCACCCTTTTATTTTATCAAAAGCCTCCTGGCATTCCTCTGTCCATTTGACCGTAACACCCTTTTTCAACAGCTTAAAGATAGGCTCGCAAGTTTTTATGGGCTGGGCAATGAATTTACTGATGTAATTCAATCTCCTTAACAGACTCATCACCTCTATTTTGTTTCTCGAAGGCAGAAAATCTTGTATGGCTTTGATCTTTGATAGGTGTAGCTCAATGCGTCGGCGACTGATTATGAACCCTAGCAACTTCTCTGACGGCACACCAAATGCGCATTTTGCAGGATTGAGCTTGAGATTGTACCTGCGGAGCCTCTGGAACCTCAGATCTCTAACATGGTTGGATTGCTTCCTAGATTTCACAATTACATCATCCACATAGACCTCAATCTCCTTATGTATCATATCATGGAATATGGTTGTCATTGCCCTCATATAGGTTGCCCCAGCATTCTTCAGATCGTAGGGCATGACCGTGTAGCAATATGTCCCCCATGGTGTGATGAATGTTGTCTTCTCCGCATCCTTCTTGTCCATCAAAATCTGGTGATAGCCTGCATAACAATCTATGAAGGACCCAATCTCATGCTTTGCACAATTGTCAATCAATATGTGGATGTTTGGCAGTGGGAGGTTGTTTTTTGGGCTTGCTTTATTGAGGTCACGATAGTCGACACACACCCTAGTTTTGCCATCATTCTTTTGCACAGGCACGCCATTGGATAACCAGGTAGGGTACCATGTGACTCGGATGACCTTTGCCTCAATTTGCTTGGTAACTTCCTCTTGGAATTTTACGCTCATATCAGATGAAATTTCTTCAACTTTTGTTTGATAGGAGGTCAGGCCGGGTCAATGGGCAATTTGTGAACAACCAAGTCAGTGCTCAGCCCTGCAATATCATCGTAAGACTATGTAAAAACATCTTTGTATTCAAGCAGCGCTTCAATTATTTCTTCCATAAGCTCTGGCTCAAGATGGACACTTATTTTGGTTTCTCTGATATTATCTGGGTCCCCTAGATTGACTGCTTCTGTATCGCTCAAGTTTGGCTTGGGGTTTTCCTCAAAATGACTCAACTCTTTACTAATTTCCTCAAACTCCCTATCCTCATCATATTCTTGTTCATCCTCATATTCTATATCTTGAATTATTACTTCTGAATTAGACCGACTTTTATGACTAGGCCGAAGAGTCCTTATCCATGTCAGATCATTGGAGCTGGCATAAAAATAATTGTACAAGAAGGAAAAGAAAAGAAAAAAAAAACTGTTAGCACTGACAAAAAAGGGAAAATGCATTTCATTGAAATTGAAATATAACAAGGTTTTACATATCCAAACGGATGGAACATAGACTCTAAATTACAACCCTGGAATAATCCAGAAAAATGGAAAGAAATATCAAAGCAAACTACCAAAACTCCTTCCTGGTGGGGAGATGAGTAGCTTCCCAATTGTTGATTTTTTCACGGGGCTCAAAAAATTACACGTCTGCCTTGCTAGAGCCCTCTCCAGCTTCTACCATATTCACATCTTCAAACAACCTTTTGAAACTTTCAAGTAATTCCTTATCAGGATCAACTACAGCACTAGAACTTGTCGTTGTTAGGCACTTTTTGGTGCCAGGCTTCACAAATGATTTAAATAGACGAGGCACAGGCTTGGGGAGGGCCCGTGCTTTCTTTCTCATCTTTCTGGTTCTCTTGATGTCTACACTTGTATGCTTGAATCACAAACCAAAGGTTTCTATGTTCTTGGGGAGAGACACGGTTGTGTGATACCCTGAAGTGAGGCCCCTATGAGCGTGTGAGTTTTGCTCTACATGAATTATTCCTATAAATTCAAACAAAATCATTTCTTTTATTATTTGCAATTTTATGGAATTTTGTGGCATTTTTCTTGTTTGCATTTTTGTCCTTACATTTCAATTAATCAAAAATACAAAAATATGTTGCATGTGCATTTAGGAGTTGACTTCACATTTTTAGGGTTATTCCGTAAATTAGTCATTTTATAAATAAAAACACAAAAAATCAAAATATAGCTTAATTTTCACTTTTAAGTTTAAGTTTGATTTTCTAAGTAATTTTCTATTAGTCTTGTTTTAATTGTTTGTGATAATAATTATTGTAGGATTAATTGAAATTTTTACAGGATAATTAGAGATTTTGTAACTCAATTTAGGTTTTAATAAATTTGGAAAACAAAAAACAGAAGGAGAAAAATAAAAAGAAATTAAAAAAAAGAGGTGGTCTTAATAAGATGACCCAATTTGGGCCATCTTTCAATTAAGACTTAGCCCAAGAAACCCATAACCCGACCCAACGCAGCCGACGCCCAAACCCGGTCCACCCCCTTTCCCCCTCCCCAAATTAAACAATGTCGTTTGGATGAATAGATCTCAGCCGTCTAGGATCTTTGATCCAACGGCTGAGAACTGGCCCATACTTACTATGGAAAATGTCTAAACACCCCACTACACCCCTCAGAACCCCTTCCAAGTCCCGTATCTTACCCCACGATCAGAGAACCCTAACACAGCTTCCCTCCGCCCTATGCCGCCGACTGGAAATCGTGTTCGCCAGCGGCGATCGTCCAATCTTAACCAAAATAACACCATTGATCCACCTTCCTCTCCTGTCCCAAATCTACAACCAGCAGCCCTCAAAACCCACCCCAGCCTCTCAAATTTGAGCCAAAAACATGGGCTCCGCCAACGTGTACGGTGGCACCGACCCTTTTTCCCACCAAATTGATACCAAATGAATACCATTTCTTCCCCCATGCCAAATACCATGTTGGTTTCCTTCAAATAACTCCAAAACCCCTCGAATCTTGAAATTAGTTTAACCCTGGAAATCCAACACCTGGGTCCTAAGAACCAGAGTCAATTTCATGTCTTCACAAGTTCAGAGCTCGATTCCACGAATTAATATCGTTTGTTTGCTCTTGGAAAAGGGCAAACGATTGACATCATTTCGAGGCTCAAATCGGAGGTCAGTCTGGGTCAAATTTTAATTGGTAAGTTTTCTTAGCTTGTTTGTTTGTTTCACCTTCTGTTTTAATTTTTCTTCTATTACAACTAGTGAATCTAGTGTTTTTCTTTCCCTTTTGAAATAACCTGTAATGCCTTGATTTTGTTTGAAATTACTGATTTCATGTTCCATTTGGGTTTGATTAATTTTAGTCTGATTTTCCTCTGTTTGATTGATGATCCATAGTATTAGCTTAGTTTGGGTTGGTGTATTAGGGTTTGGGGTTCATGCATTAGGTTTAGAATCAATTTGGGCTATTTCTTGAGTTAATTCAGCCCAAGGTCATACCCGTTTGGTCCATTTAGTTTAATTTCAGGGGTTGGGTGGGTAATTTAGGAAGGCTAGGTGGGGAAGCTTTGGGTAACTGATTTAGAGGCTTCTAGTAGGGGCTTCTATGAAATTTTTAGAGTTTAACTTGGTCAACAAATCATAAAAGTAGGGACTAAAATGAAATAAAAACCTAAGGGCTGTCCTACTTTGTTTGCCTATAAAGGCATTGCAAACTTGCCTTTCCGGGCAGACTGTAAGACAAAAAACCTAAAAATCCAGAAAAGGGTTGCACTAAGGTTACTACTTTTCATAGAGATTTAGTGATAAAAGTGGAAAAGGGGAAAGATAACTAAAATTTTTACATGAGATTTACTGTTCCACCGAAATCTATTGATAATTTGTGAAAGTTGTTTGAGTCGGAGGCAATTTTGGTCAAGGTGAAAGCAGAAAAATGACCTGAAGTTGAGTCCAGTTTGGAGCTGCTAGGAATCTTTTTGATTACGGCTGTTTGCTAGATAATTGTACATCATTCCTGGGTTTGAAGTTGGCGTTGATTCCTCTCAATGGGTTCTGCTGCTGCTATTGCTTTGCTCCTCACTTTCTCTTCATTTTTTTTTCAAATTCCAAGTATTGCTCAGTCCCCATGGCCATCACTTGATATATTATTTGCAGCACGAATTCGAATGAAGCAAAGTTTGGTGCCCTGTTATTCGAATAAGCTTTTCTTTCCTGTAACCGAGGGTTTGCATGTTGTAGTTAATGAACATGTCTATTTGATGGTTTCTTTTATCTCGTGCTATTAAGAGTTTTGGATTTAGGTTTTTGTATTTGTCCTTGTTGCACGTGAAAATGTACTATTCAGCACAGTTTTGCCCTAGTTGGTGTGAGTTAATTAGTGGTTTTGGCAGGGGTTCACTCATTCTAAATTACTAGTTTGACAGGTTTTTTAGTCTATCCTATGCTAAGGTTAGCAGAGTTTACTATTGTTAAACGTTGGTCATAACTAACATTTTAATTGCTAAGAAGCATGTTTCTAATGTAGGATTGTGAGTTGGTTTTAGATCTGTGTATACTCTATGCCACAAAGCTTTGATTTATGATTTGTTTTCTATCTTTTTAGTTGCATTTTGTAAGATTCCAATGTGAATTTGTGATGTATTCTTATCACAATTCCTTAGCCGTATTTGGTCATTTTTTGCGTTGATTCTTGTGTTATGGTCGATTTGTTTTGCTCAATCTATATTGAATTAATATTTCGGTTGATTTGTTGTGTTACTAGGAGTCTGATTGATACATGTTTCCTTGAAAATTTGTTCCTTTTCGTTGGTAAGGGAAGTGTGTTTCGTTCATTGTGTTCTGCCATGCAAATGTCAAAGATCCAGACTTCAATGTGGATGTTTTTTTTAAAAAAATAATTCAATGTTGTGCTTATGGCCTTGACTTGGGCCTCATATTATAATTACACCATACCCTGCAAATGCCTTGAAGTTTTTAAGGGTGGAACAAGAAAGGATTAAATTGGAGTCGTAGAAAAGGGAGTCACAATACAAGCTGATGATACCATATCTTCGGTTATCGTCTGCAATATTCCCATTCTATCGATGCGTCCATTTGAGCCCAAGGATATTATTTGGTAATGAAACATTTGGGCTCACGAATTGATTGAGATGCAAACATCATATAAAAGACATTAAGCACGTAATTAAATCGTCATAGTTACGGGCACGACTTCCATGACATAGTTGTGATACTTAATTTCGAATTAGTTTGAAACATGAACATCCTTAGTGGAATGCTTTTTTTTCCTTTAATAAAATTGAGGTGCACCACGCGAAATAAAATCACAAATGCATGGCCCTCATTTAATTAGTAATCTCAACATTAGAATCGAGGCGCGCCACTTAGTGAATTTTCATGACCCTCGCAAATCTAAGATGCTTAGCTGCTTCAGGAACGATAGTTAAAAATCTACTTTCCTAAATTCGGGTGCGCATCCATGTGACCCAAATCTAAATATTAACATTAGGTAAAATGTGTTGCAATCTACCGGTGCATTTATGTGACGGGGTTAAAGTAGCATTTTCACATTGTTGCAATCTTCTTAAAATTAAACAAAAGCGGTTAAAATGTTAGAATTGCACTATGTTCAAATGGATTAAAATCAGAAAATTAAGCCAAATATAAGAGTTGAGCGACCGTGCTACAACCACGAAACTTGGAGTGCCTAACACCTTCTCCTGGGTTAACAGAATATCTTACCCAGACTTCTAGCTCGCAGACTTTGTACAGAGTCGAACCTTCCTCGATTCGGGATTTAAACCGGTGATTTGAGACACTATAAATTATTCCAAGAGTCGACTATGAAATCTCTTTAATAAATAAATCCCTCTTCGATTGTCCTTTAATTGAAAAAAACCCCTTTACCTACACCCTTCCCCGGGGTTATAGTATTAAAAAGGAGGTGCGACAGCTCTGGCGACTCCACTAGGGATCGAACCTAGAATCTCTGGTTTAGGGTTCAAGAATTTGAGCTTAGAATAATTATTGTATTTTGTTTTATTATTATCTGATTTTATTGCATAATTCTGCCCAATGTGTTAAATGTTATTTTACCGCTTTAATATTATTTGGACTATGTATAAACTGCCGCGAACCCTTCTCTTCTCATTTTCGGGGATGTGCTCGCTGGTCAAGACTCCCTATTCTGTTAGTATCATACCTTCAAATAAGAAAGAGGCTCGGACAACTTACAAAGTCGGATGACCTTTTGGCTCTCAGCACGTAGGCCCCTCCTCGATTCGAGTTGTCCGCTCGGGTACACAGTCTAGACCCTATACCAAGGTATTAAACCTAGAATAACTTAACCACATGCCGTAGCCCTAGTAGGAGTGATTATTTGCATCATGCATTTTGACTTAGGGGACTCAACACAGGGGTTGGGTCCGGCTAGGACATGTGCACCCAAAATAATAGACCATCCTGATGCATTTTGCGTGCTACCTATGCATTTATTCCGGATTTGCATGCCGATCGGCGTTTGAGAAAAAAAAAGGAAAAAAAAGAGAGGGAAATTTGACAAGTGACAACATGTGAGGGATGAGGAAGAATTTACCTGTCTCATAAACGATACTGAAGTGCCGATGGAATTTTGAAAAAAAAAACATAGAGAGAAAAAAAACCAAAAAAAGAAAAGAAAAAGAAGAGTCTTATTTTCAAAGAAAAAACAATAAAAAAAAGAAAGCAAGTACGGGAAATAGAAGTTGGTTTTTAATTTTGTCAAAATTTCCCGAACTACGCAGTTTGATTCTCACGGGGTGTATGATACATAGGCAACCCCCGGCGGGCCCAACTTCATTTTTACGAAAATAGCAAAAAGAACTAGATTTTGTGTTTGTGATTAAAAAATAAAGCAGTTATGTCAAAATTAGTCGAGTGTCCCTAAAAAGGCACCGGAAGGCTGTTTTTGCGAGAATAGCCGTCTGGGATTATTTTCCAAATTTTTGGCCGGTAGTAGGCTCAGCCTTAAAATCTTTCCCCGGAAGTGTTGAAAGGTCGTATTCACTAGGCCGGGGTTTTATTTTTGCAATGAAAATTTGAATTTTTTTTGTTTTATGTCCAATAAATCTTGATTTTGGTTTAATCACCTTAATAAATGTACAGAATGAGCACAATCAAAATTTGTCAATCTCATTCATGAACAAGATTCCTTTGGAGGTACACAAGTGGTGGAATGATCAAGGTGAATCGGGGCAAACCAGGGTTAACACGCACGTGGGAGGACTTACCGGGTTGTGGAAAATTAATCCTAGATGAGACATCATAAAAGCATTGGTTACATTCTGGGACCTGGCCCACAAAGTATTTTATTTTTCGGACTTTGAACTCACTCCAACACTGGAAGAAATAACTAGATATATTGGTGTCCCCACAATTCCTCTAAGGCATCGGTATCTGGTTGCACCAAGGGCCATCGTCGTACACAAATTCTGGGATTCATTAAAGATTAGCAGGTAGGTTCACAATCTAGACCTATCAGCCGGCGTTTTTACTCCACAGTTTATATATCAGAGGTATAGGCACATAGGGGGATTTAATGACCCGGAAAATAATATTTGTAGCATGGGAAATCGACTCAAACGGGAGGAACATAGGTGTTTCACATTTATGGTATTCTTCTTAGGCCTTTTGGTGCTTCCACAGAAAGACGAGAATATCGAAATACGGTTAGTAGGGGGTTGTCAGCACTTTGATCACTCAAGCCAAGAGCACCCTCGCACCCATGGTATTATCTGAAATTTTCCGTTCCCTTACAGCCTGTAAAGCAGGGGGAGACTTCTTCGAAGGATGCAATTTGTTGTTACAAATATGGATGATTGAACACTTGTGTCATTGGCCTCAATTCATGAGTTATAGGGCGTCAACAAAAAGCTGCAAGGAGGAATTTTATTACAGGGTTGATGGGCTTAGATTACCAGAGGGTGCTAAAGGTATCACATCTCTGTGTTATAAGTGCAAGCCAAATAGAGTGGACGTTCGGGTGGCTTCCTATTGATGAAATCATATATATGCCAGCCACCAGACCTCATTTCCTTCTGATGGGTCTCCGGAGTATCCAATCCAACGCTCCATACAGAGTGCTAAGACAATTGGGGAGGTGCCAAATGATTCCCAGGGATGAGGACATTAGTTGCCATGTGGTCGAGATTAGCCCCAATGGTTAGTTACCCGAAGCAGAAGTCCGTCAAATTTGGAGCGAATGTCAATACTTGACGGCGGATACTCGAGTACGAGAATTATCTAAAGGAGAAATTTTGCTAGGGTACCTTGCTTGGTATAAAAGGGAAATAGAGTTTGGAAGGCCGGCTAAGAGGCCATATCTCCAGGAATTTGCTGACGCATCACAAGAACAGTGGAATTGGTTAGCCATGAAAGATGAATACAGGGCCACGATAGGGAAATTGGAAAAGCAAGTCAAAGACCTTTAATTCAAAAATGGTTTGTAAGCTGCGGCAGACGAGGGAAAAAAGAAAAGATTAGCCGAAGAAAACGATGCTTTGTGAGCCCAAATCCAGAAAATGAAAACAACCGTGGAGAATCCCTCCAGGAGTGCGAAGGATAAAAAACTCATAGACAATTTGAGGCGAAAAGTAGGAGAATATTGTTTTGATTTGAATAAAGCAGAGGGTGAGATGTCCAGGGACCGAAAACAATTGGCCAATAATGTAGAGGAACAAGCCCGCATGATTGAAAAATTAAAGGAAAGGCACGACAATGAGGTTGTTGGGTTGAAAAGGAAGTTCATCATGGTTGAAAACAAGATAGCCAAGCAAGTCAGGGACTTCAAGGCTGAGAGGGAGCATTGTTACGCAGAAATAACACGATTGGAAAGAGATTTTCAGCAATTCCAAGAATTGAATCGTGTAGTCAAACAAACTTTAGAGGCAAGGGCCCAACAAATTGGATGATTGTTGCAAGAAAATGGTGCTATAAGAGAGAGGGTCTGGGGTATCATTGATTACATCACACATAGTCCAGCCACTATGAACATATGACAAGATCTATGTTCTTTGCCACCGCCATAACCTTTTTTTGTCAAGTAATGGAAGACCTCCACCACCTCTAAGAGGATTTAGCATGCAAGCCTGCAGTGAGACCGAATGAAGTCCCCCGGGCCCCATGATCATTAGAGACTTCAATGTATTCGTGATTGTCCAAATCCGTTGGTCCATTTGAGAGTCTGTATTTTCTTTTATTAAAAATTTCCTAGTAGGTTCTCGAGTCAGTCATTTTCATTTTAAATCAGGGTCTGTTGTTTTCAATTGAGTTGGAGTCTGTTAATTTCTTTTTTAGATGTAATCGAGTACTTTACTTTATGGAAATTGAAGAAGTTTTCTAAATATTTTCTATTAGAACTACGCTCGGTCTGATTCATGCGGGGTCATGATATGTAGGCAATCTCTATAGGATTCGACCATAACTAAATAAGGAAAAAGAGAAAAAAGGGGAAGAAAAATGAGAGAAACAGAGGTAAAATAAATTAGAAAAAAAAGAAACGAAAGATGTAGTCAAAACAAATTGAGAGGGAAAAGATAAAGAAAAACAAGAGTGAAAATAAAGGTGGCATAGGATAAGAGCTGTGATGAGGCAAGCAACCACGTCGCGTGCATAATAGGAACGAACAATTGCTTAGGTGTGTTCATCCCCGAACATGTGGCTGCCTATGTGTCGAAACCCAACCACTAACAAGTTTTTGTGTTGTCTTTCCCACTCCAGACAGGTGGTTAGTTCTTGCGGCATTCTGACAACCCACTCCTACAACACTCGGTCCAAGAACAAGCTGATTATAGCCAATCAAGAAACTGATACCAGTATCATTGATCCCTTGAATGAGGTAGATGAATTGGACATTAATGCAATGAAAGAGGAAATGTACAAACTGAAACACCAGAGGGATGAGATATATCAGGCTTGGGTGAGAGGGCAACCACCACCAACCTATTCTGCTAATCCGACCTTCATCCCACCGCTGGCCCAATCACATGATCATCCTACCACTGATCCACCCCCAAGTTTCCCTGTTTACCCGCAATACCAGGGTATGACTTTTCAAGCACCCCCAGCTCCACCACCTAAAGCTGTTCCTCACCCCCCTCTACCAATTTCTCCCATTTATATGGCACCTCCTTCCCCCATACTCCACTGATCATCCAGTGAGCCTTTGCTTCAAGCTCACGACAATCAGTATTACCCACCAGAACACGCTTACAAAGCCCATGAACCTTACTCTTATTGCCCCCATTTTGAAATCCCGACAGAGGCGGAAAAACCAGTAAACAATCTCGAGCAAGATGAGGTGCTCAGGAAGGTCATAATCTTAAAACAATCGTTCTGAGATATGCGAGAGTTAGGTGGCCAGGTGAGTGTGGCATTGAAAGACCTTTGCCTATTCCCAGATGTGTAGTTACCTCTGGGATTTAATATGCCTAAGTTTAACTTGTATGACACACACGATAATCCAGTTGCACATCTAAGGGGTTTCTGTAGCAAAATGAGGGTTTAAGTATGTCGGCGTTAGAATGGTAAACCCAGCAGGATCATGCTCGGTGGTACACTTGGGATGATCTAGCACAAGCATTCGCTTGTCATTTTTTTAGAGAATATGGTTTCCGTTGGAGGGAACAGGCAGCAAGGGTCGACCCCCCAATGAAAGAGAGTGAAATGGTGGATTACTTCTTACAAGCTTTAGAGCCTACATATTTTGGTTACCTAGTATAAACGGTAGGTAAATCCATTAATGAAGTAGTGAAAATGGGAAGTATTGTCGAGAAATGACTCAAATCCAACAAGATCACGAGTACTTCGCAATCAAAGCAACCACTCAGGCTATCCAAAGCGAGACCAGGGGAACATTTAGAAAGAAAAAGAAGGAGGAAGTAGCGAAGTTGAGCCAGGGACTTGGTTAAGGCCACGGGCTCCATCCCATTATAGCCAACCCCGTCCTCACCACCAAATATACGCACACACTCCATATGGCTCACCACAACACTACTATCCACCTCCGGAACCCTGTTTCTCAGTCCATCATACACAAACACATACCCGGCTTCCCGCCCACGCACAATGGCATGCGCCAGCTCCACAAAAGACTTACCCAGCTCCACGAAATAACTAGCCTCCAAGAGCCTACCAGCAACCCCTGAGACTAGCTTTCCGGGCCAACCAAGCTTTGAAAAATGAGAGAATGAAGAAGAAGAAAACTTTCCCTCCATTTGGAGAATCATATACCTGCTTATTCCACAAGTTGAGGCAGTTAGACATGTTCAGGCCAATCGAAGCAAAGTTGCCAAACCCTCCCCCAAGAAATCTGGATTATTCTATCAGTTGCGAGTATTGTTCCAGTGCCCCAGGACATGACACAAAAAAATGTTGGCTTCTGAAGTGCGCCAATTAGGAACTCATTGATTCCCATCGGATTGAGGTGAAAGCCCCGGAAGCACCCAACATTAATCAAAACCCGCTGCTTTCTCATCAAGAGACAAATATGATCGAGATAGTGCATAAAGAGGGAGATCCCAAAAAGCTTTCGCAAACTGTCATGATGATCCGAGCTAGTGAACGGAAGATGGATGAGAATTTGATCAGCGATATATCAACGCTCACGTCAAGCGCAATAAGTAGTGAGCTTGTTGTTACAGTTAAGAGGGAATCCCCGAAAGACGGGATAGTGAAACAAGAAAATGCAAAAGTAGTTGTACCAGGGATAGAAAGCAAGCCCGTAGTTGTTGTAAAAGGCGCTCGTTTAGAGCCTGTCATTATCGAACCTATAGTTCAGCTACCCGTGATCAACAGTAAGGCGGTACCTTGGAATTATGATCGAGTAAAAGTGACTTACAAAGGGAAAGAGGTTAGAGAAGAAGTTTGTGAGACTCATCGATTGACCCGATGGGGGAGGTGCTTTGCCCCTAAAAAATTGAGGAAATCAAAATCGACCAAGGATAATTTAATGCTGGTGAAGAAAACTATGAGAGAAGAGGAAGTAGACGAGTTTCTAAAGAAGATGAAAATGTAGGATTACTCTATTGTGGAACAATTGAGGAAGACGCCTGCTCAAAAATCATTGTAATCATTGCTAATTCATTCAGACGAGCACCGTCGGGCATAGTGAAGATCTTGAACGAGGCCCACGTTACTAATAAAATCACAGTCAACCATTTGGAGAAAATAGCCAATAAGATTTTTCAGGTGAACAGAGTCACATTTTCCGTTTATGAACTACCATTAGAAGACAACAAGCATAATAGGGCACTCTACCTCATGGTAAAATGCAAAGATTCTGTGGTGACTCGAGTTTTGGTCAATAATGGGCCAAGCGAAAATATTTACCCTCTCTCCATGCCAAACAAGTTGAAGGTGGAAAATGAAATATTTCACAAGAACATCATTTGTGTACGAGGGTTTGATTGTGGGGGAAAAGATTCGGTTGGTCACATAGTGCTCGAATTGACAATCGGGCCCGTTGATTTTACCATGGAGTTCCAAGTGCTTGATGTGGCTGTCTCGTACAACCTGATGTTGGGGTGACCTTGGATCCATGCTGCTAGAGTAGTTCCCTCTACTTTGCATCAAATGGTTAAATTTGAATGGGATCTACAAGAAACAATGGTGCACGGAAAAGACCACTTGTATGCTCATAGTGACGCTATCATACCCTTCATCGAAGCAGATGATGATAAAGGGCCCAAGGTGTATCAGGTTCATGACTGGGTATCAGTAGAAAATGTCCCAGAAGGGGAGCGTGTTCCAACATCAAGGTTAGCTACTGCAGCAGTCATGGTGGCAGTTGAAATGCAAAAGAATGGGTTTGTTCCTGGAAAGGGTTTAGGGGCCTCACTTCAGTGTATCATACATCTGGTGTCTCTTCGCACGAACATAGAAACTTTTGGTTTAGGGTTCAAGCCTACAAGTGCAGACATCAAGAGAGCCAGAAAGATGAGGAAGAAAGCATGGGCCCTCCCCAAACCTATGCCTCATCTCTTTAATCATTTGTAAAACCTGGCGCTAAGAAGTGTTTGACAACAACAAGTGACAATGCTGCGGTTGCCCTGATAAAGAGTTACTCGAGAGGTTTGAAAAGTTGTTTGAAGATGTGAACATGGTGGAGGTTGAAGAAGGATCAAGCAGGATAGATATGCAGTTTGTAGGTCCCCGTGAAAAAGTCAACAACTTGGAAGCTACTCCTCTTCCCACTCGGAAGGAGTCGTGGTGGTTGGCTTTGATTTTTATTTCAGTTTAATCTGGATTATCTCTAGGGTTGTAATTCAGATGTTATGTTCCGTCCATTTGGATGTGTAACCCCTTTTATCTTTCCAGTTTCAATGAAATGCAATTTCCATTTTATTTAGTGCTAATAGCTTTCATTTTTCTTTACTTTTCTTTCCTTTCCTTTCTTGTACAGTTATTTTTATGCTAGCTCAACTGATCTGACATGCATAAGGACTCTTTGGCCCAGCCTTAAAATTCAGTCTAATTGAGAAGTAATAATTTAAGAGATAGAATGTGAGGATGAGTTGATATATGATGAGGAAAGGGCATTGGATGAAATTAGTAAGAGTTGAGTCATATTGAGGAAAAGCCCAAGTCAAACCTGAGCGATATAGAAGCAATCAATTTAGGGGACCCAAATAATATTAGAGAAGCCAAAATAAGTGTCCATCTGGGGCCACATCTTAGGGGAGAAATAATTTAAGCGCTGCTTGAATACAAAGATATTTTTACATGGTCTTACGATGAAATACCAAGGTTGAGCACTGATTTAGGGGTTCACAAATTGCCCACACAAAACTTGAGGAAATTTAAAACTGATGTGAGCGTGAAAATCAAAGAGGAAGTTACCAAGCAATTTGAGGACATGGTCATCCGAGTCGCATGATATCCCACATGGTTAGCCAATGTTGTGCCTGTGTCGAAGAAGGATAGTAAAACTAGGGTATGCGTTGATTATCGTGATCTTAACAAAGCAAGTCCAAAATATAACTTCCCACTTCCAAATATCCACATACTGATTGACAATTGTGCAAAGCATGAGATTGGGTCCTTCGTAGATTGTTACACAGGCTACCACCAGATTTTGATTGACGAGGTAGATGGGGAGAAGACAATGTTCATCACGCCATGGGGAAAGTATTACTATAGATTCATGCCATTCGGCTTGAAGAATGTTGGGGCAAGATATACGAGGGCGATGACAACCATCTTCCACAATATGATACATAAGGAGATTGAGGTCTATGTGGATGATGTAATTGTGAAATCTAGGAAGCAATCCGACCATGTCAGAGATCTAAGAAAATTCTTCCAGAAGCTCTACAGCTATAATCTCAAACTCAATCCAGCGAAATGCGCGTTTGGGGTCCGCACATGGATGTTGCTAGGATTCATAGTCAATTGCCGAGGCATTGATCTAGATCCATCAAAGATCAGAGCTATACAAGAATTGCCGCCTCCGAGGAACAAAATACAGGTGATGAGTCTGTTGGATAGATTGAATTACATCAGTCGATTCATTGCTCAGTTTACAACGACCTGCGAGCCCATCTTTAAGCTATTGAAAAAGGATGTCGCGGTAAAGTGGACGGGAGAGTGCCAGGAGGCTTTTGATAAAATAAAAGAATACTTTTCAAACCCAGTGGTATTGGTCCCGCCGGAACCAGGAAGGCCCTTGATCTTATATTTGACAGTTTTGAACAACTCATTCGGATGTGTTCTGGGTCAGCACGATGTCATCTGTAGGAACAGGCTATATACTACCTCAGCAAGAAGTTTACAGCGTATGAAGTTAAGTATACTCTTTTAAAGGACGTGTTGTGCCCTAACTTGGGTAGCACAAAATTTGAAACATTATTTGTCATCGTATACCACTTTCTCATCTCACGTCTGGACCCGTTTAAATACATCTTCCAGAAGCATGACAAATCTTGCTCACACAGTTCGACATTGTCTACGTGACCAGGATTGCAATGAAAGCATAGGCACTGGATGATCATTTGGCCGAGAATCCGATAGACGAAGAATATAAACCTTTAAAGACATACTTGCTAGACGAAGAGGTAATGCATATTGAGGAAAAGGAGTAGGGTGAGAAGCGGGGATGGAAATTATTCTTCAATTGGGCTGCCAACATGAAAGGCGTCGAGATAGGAGCTATACTCATTTATAAAATAGGGCACCATTACCCCGTTACAGCTCAACTCCGTTTTATTGCACTAACAACATGGCAGAGTATTAGGCATGTATTTTGGGTCTGAGGATCGGTGCAGACATGGGTTTCCAGGAAGTCTTGGTCTTGGGGGACTCGGGCTTGCTAGTGCACCAGATCCAAGGGGAGTGGGAAACACAAGATTTGAAGCTCATACAGTACCGGCAATGCTTGCACGGCCTTTGTCAACGATTTCAGTCAGTAGAGTTTAGGCATATCTCGATAATTCACAATAAGGTCGATGATGCTTTGTGCCACCTTGGCGTTAATGTTACATCATCCAAATAAGGCTTATGTTGATCCATTGTATATCCAAGTCCATGACCAACATGCTTACTGTAATGTGGTGGAGGATGAGCTTGACGGTGAGCCTTGGTTTCACGACATCAAATAATATATCAGGATGGGTGTGTACCCAGTACATGCCACAAGTGACCAGAAGAGAACAATCCATCGCTTATCAAGTGAGTTTTTCCTTAGTGGAGGCAAAAGAAAGCTGGATCTTGGGTTGCAAAGGTGCATAGATACTGGGCAAGCCACAACCATCATGAATGAGGTACATTCAGGGGTTTGCGGACCGCACATGAGCAGATATGTTTTCGCTTAGAAGATTCTCTGGGCAGGATATTATTGGCTCACCATGGAGTGATGTTGTATCAGTTTTGAGCGCAAATGTCACTAATGTCAGGTGCATGGAGACTTAATTCACTCACCGCTATCTGAATTGCATACAATGTCTGCACCATGCCCCTTCTTTTCCTGGGGCATGGATGTCATCGGGCCCATGGAGCCAGTAGCTTCTGACGGACATAGATTCATCCTGGTGGCAATTGATTATTTTACCAAGTGGGTCGAAGCTAAAACTTTCAAGGCAGTGACCAAGAAAATCGTGGTCGATTTTGTGCATTCAAATATCATTTGTCGGTTTGGAATCCCAGAAACACTCATCACTGACAATAGATCAAATACTAGTAGTCATTTGATGAAACAAGTATGTAAGCAGTTTAAGATTACACATCACAATTCCACCCCAGATCGTCCCAAAGCGAATGAAGCAGTTGAGGCAACCAATACGAATAGAACGAAGATACTTCGAAAATTGTGGAAGGGTACATGCAATGGTTACCTTTCGCACTGTTAGGCCATCGCACTACTGTCCGCACCTCAGTAGGGGAAAATCCATATTTGTTGATATATGGCACAGAAGCAGTAATCCCGGCTGAAATTGAAATCCCGTCCCTTCGGTTTGTTGCTGAGGCAGAAATTGATGAGGAGGAATGGATCAAAGCCCGTCTGGAGCAATTGAGTTTGATTGATGAAAAAAGATTGGTAGTGGTATGTCACAGCCAGTTGTATCAACGGAGGATGACCAGAGCATATGACAAGAAAGTGCATCCAGGAATGTTTGAAGTGGGTCAGTTGGTATTGAAATGCATTTTCCCTCATCAGGCATAGGTAAAGGGCAAGTTCGCCCCGAACTGGCAAGGGCCGTCCAACGGGGCGCTGTATCTAACAGATGTGGAAGGCAAGTGTGTAGAAATAGCCATCAATTCAGATGCAGTTAAGAGATACTATGTATGATTTTCTTTGTTAAAATCATTGTCTATACTTGGCATGTTTTAGAGATTGAAATGACGAAGGCATTTTATTAGGCTATCTAAACACTTTACCCTTTGCTAACCCTTTTGGAGCTCTAATTATTTTCTTTCATGCCCCTCTTTCATAATTAGTAACAAAAGTCATAAAAGCAAGTGTAAAAGTCAGTAAAAGAAAATACCAGGGAAGAATAAAAGGAAAGAAAGAGAAAAGAGAAGGAAGAAGAAAAGAGAAAATAAAAAAAACGAAAAAAACAACAAAAAGAAAGAAGAAAAAGAAAAAAAACATAAAAATAGAGAAGGGAAAAACCCAAAAAATAGCAAAATAACAAAAGAAAAAGGAAGAAACAAAATAAGGAAAGGAAGAAAAGAGAAGACTATATAAACAAGTAATCAGCATGAACTACGTTTGACTTGATTCCTTATAAGGATACGTAGGCAGTCTCATGGCTCGGTCATACTAATATAAAATTCAAAGTTCCCCAGGCAAGAAACTGGGGCAAAAGTTGTGGTTGTTGGAAGAAATTTGATTCCGAAAATTATAATTTTTGAACCCATTTGAGTTATTTTGAGCCTTTAACACCCGTTCTTTCTAACCTTATCCAAATGTCTGTGTTACGGTCCAAAGAAAGACATTCTGATCATTCTGTAAGAAATGTCGAGTCAAGAAAGAAAAGGTGATTCATACCTCGGGACAACACTCTAGTTCAAGCAGCAAAATAATAAAAACGAAAGAGTCTTATTGGTGAAAACCCTCACGGGAACCATAAGGTGACGTGAGTTGAGAGAAATGAAAATGAGAGAGTCTTATCGGTGAAAACCTTCACGGGCACCATAAGGCGAAGACAAGGCGAGAAATAAGCAATTGGAGAAGGGCTGTTGGTGGAAACCTAGCCAGGACCCAAGGCCACCTGGAGAACAAGGAAATACTTTTCAAGTTGCAAGTTTTGGTAATCAGGCGCCCACCTGGAAAACAAGGGAATATTTTTCAAGTTTCATGTTTTGGTAATCAGACCTCCACCTAGAAAACAAGGGAATATTTTCAAGTTTCAAGTTTTGGTAATCAGGCACCCACCTAGAGAACAAGGGAATACTTTTCAAGTTGCAATGTTTTGGTAATCAGGCGCCTACTTGGAGAACAAGGGAATACCTTTTAAGTTGCAAGTTTTGGTAATCAGGCGCCCATATGGAGAACAAGGGAATACTTTTGAAGTTGCAAGTTTTGGTAATCCGGCGCCCACCTGGAGAACAGGGAATACTTTTCAAATTGCAAGTTTTGGTAATCAGGCGCCCACCTGGAGAACAAGGGAATACTTTTCAAGTTTTAAGTTTTGGTAATCAGATGCCCACCTAGAGAACAAGGGAAATACTTTTCACGTTTCAAGTTTTGGCAATCAGGCGCCAACTTCGAGAACAAGGGAATACAATTCAAATCCAACAACCAAGCATCAACATGGAAAAGAAGGAACCTAGAAACAAGGCAATAAGAAGCTTCATAGAAGGAAGGACAACAATTCAACAAGAAGTTTCTCAGGGGGATACACAAAGCAACAAGGCAACAAAGATCAAGAGCAAATTTGAAGGCATAGATAGGTTTTTTTTGTTATCCGTAAATCATAGCTTAGTCTAGCTTCTTTTATTTTTATGAGGTGTAATAAGGAGATCTAGCAAGCAGTAGCAGCAGCAGCATCAACAGTGAGATCATAGCTTCAGTAGTCCTGGCTACCAAACACTCCTGATCTACACTAACTTGATGCCTCTTTAGCCGAGGATATGTAGGCAATCTCTGAAGCAGGGTGCAGTCAAGATTTTCAAAATGCTTCTCACGGAGTATTCAAGTGGTCAAAAATCGGTTATGTCCGCTCACTTGTCTTTGCACGAAAACTCTTCATGTTTTCAGGTAAAGTGGGGCAGCTGTGAGCATGTGTTTTTTTCCCTACATGAATTATTCCTATAAATTCAAACTGAATCATTTCTTTTATTATTTGCAATTTTTTTGAATTTTGTGACATTTTTCTTGTTTGCATTTTCATCCGTACATTTTAATTAATCAAAAATATAAAAATATGTTGCATGTGCATTTAGGAGTTGACTTCACATTTTTAGAATTATTTAGTAAATTAGTAATTTTATAAATAAAAAATGAAAAATCAAAATATAGCTTAATTTGCACTTCTGAATTTTAGTTTGATTTTCAAAGTAATTTTCTCTTAGTCTTGTTTTAATTGTTTGTGATAATAATTATCGTAGGATTAATTGGTATTTTTACAGGATAATTAGGGATTTATAACTCAATTTAGGTTTTAATAATTTTGGAAAATAAAAGAAAGGATAAAAAGAAAAATAAATTAAAAAAAGAGGTGGTCTTAATAAGATGACCCAATTTGGGCCATCTTTAAATTAAGACTTAGCCCGAAAACCCCATAAACTGACCTAACCTAGTCCACGCCCAAACATGGTCCACTTCCCCCCCTCCACCCAAATAAAACGACGTCGTTTGGAAGAATAGATCTCAGCGTCTAGGATCTTTCATCCAACGGTTGAGAACTGGCCCATACTTACTATTCAAATGTCCAAACACCCCACCCCACCCCTCAGAACCCCCTCCAGGTTCCGTCTCTCACCCCACGATCAGAGAACCCTAACACCGCCTCGCCGCTGGCCGAAAATCGCCTCCGCAGGTGGCGATTGTCCAATCCTAACAAAAATAACACCATTGATCCCTCCCTCTCCTCTATCAAAATTTTCAACCACCCCCCCTCAAACCCCACCCCAGTCTCTCAAATTTGAGCCAGAAACATGGGCTTCGCTGCCGTGTAAGGCGGCACCGACTCTTTTTCCCACCAAATCGATACTAAATGACTACCAGTCCTTCACCCCATGCCAAATACCATGTTGGTTTCCTTCGAATAACAACAAAACCCCTCGAATCTTGAAATTAGTTAACCTTGGAAATCCAAAACCAGGGTCCTAAGAATCACAGTCAAATTCATCTCTTTACAAGTTCAAAGCTCGATTTAGCCACGAGTTCGTTTGCTTTTGGCAAAGGCGAAACGCTTGACATCATTTCGAGGCTCAAATCTGAGTGCAGTCTTAGTCAAAGTTTAATTGCTAAGTTTTCTTAGCTTATTTGTTTATTTTGCCTACTATTTTAATTTTTCTTCTATTAAAACTAGTGAATCCAATGTTCTTCTTGCCCTTTTGAAATAACCTATTATGCCTTGATTTTGTTTGAAATTACTGATTGCATGTTTCTTTTGGGTTTGATTAATTATTTTCCTCTGTTTTATTGATGATCCAAAGTAGTAGCTTCAATTTGGGTTGGTGTATTTGGGTTTAGGGTTCATGCATTAGGTTCAGAATCAATTTAGGTTTTTTCTTGAGTTAATTCAGCTCAGGTCATACCCGTTTGGGCCATTTGGTATAATTTCAGGGGTTGGGAGGGTAATTTAGGAAGTCTAGGTGGGGAAGCTTGGGGTACCTGATTTACAGGCTTCTAGTGGGGGATTCTATGAAATTTTAGATTTTAACTTGGTCAACAAGTCATAAAAGTAGGGACTAAATGAAATAAAAACCTAAGGGCTGCCCTACTTTGTTTGCCTATAAAGACATTGCAAACTTGCCTTTCAAGGCAGATACTAAGACGGAAAACCTAAAAAATCAAGAAACAAGGCTGCACTAAGCTTACTACTTTTCATAGAGATTTAGAGATAAAAGTGGGAAAGAGGAAAGATAACTAAAAATTTTTACATGAGATCTGTTCCATCGAAATCTATTGATGATTTGTGAAAGTTCTTTGAGTCGGACGCAATTTTGGTCAAGTTGAAAGCACAAAAGTAACTTGAAGTTGAGTCCAGTTTGGAGCTTCTAGGAATTTGTTTGATTAAGAGTATTGGATTTAGGCTATTGTATTTGTCCTTGTCGCACTTGAAAATGTACTATTCAACATAGTTTTGCCCTAGTTGGTGTGAGTTAAGTACTGGTTTTAACAGGGGTCCCCTCATTCTAAATTACTAGTTTGATAGGTTTTGGAGTCTATCATATATTGAGGTTCAGGAGAGTTTACTATCGTTAAATGCTACACATAACTAAAAGATTGATTGCTAAGAAGCATGTTTCAAATGTAGAATTGTGAGTTGGTTTTAGATCAGTGGATACTTTATGCCACAAAGCTTTGATTTATGATTTTTTTTCTATCTTTTTAGTTGCATTTTGTAAGTTTCCAATGTGAGTTTGTAATGTATTCTTATCACAATTCCTTAGCCGTATTTGGTCATTTTTTGCGTTGATTCTTGTGTTATGGTCAATTTGTTTTGCTCAATCTATATTGAATTGAAATTTCGGTTGATTTGTTGTGTTACTAGGAGTCTGATTGATTCATGTTTCCCGTGCAAATTTGTTCCTTTTTGTTGGTAAGGAAGTGCGTTTCGTTCATTATGTTCTGCCATGCAAATGTCAAAGATCCAAACTTCAATGTGGATGTTTTTTTAAAAACAATTCAATGTTGTTCTTATGGCCTTGACTTAGGAATTATATTAGAATTACACCATACCCTACAAATGCCTTGAAGTTGTTAAGGGTGGAACAAGAACGGATTAAGTTGGAGTCGTAAAAAAGGGAGTTACAATACAAGCTGATGATACCATATCTTCTACTATCATCTGTAATATTCCCATTCTATCGATGCGTCCATTTGAGCCCAAGGATATTATTTGGTCATGAAAACATTTGGGCTCACGAACTGATTGATATGTAAACATCGTATAAAATCCTTTCAGCACATAATTAAATCGTCATAGTTACGAGCACGACTTCCATGACATAGTTATGATACTTGATTTCGAATTAATTTTAAACATGATCATCCTTAGTTGAATGCTTTTTTTCCTTTAATAAAATTGAGGTATACCGCACGAAATAAAATCACAAATGCATGGCCCTCATTTATTTAGTAATCTTAACATTAAAATCGAGATGCGCCATTTGGCCAATTTTCATGGTCCTCGCAAATCTAAGATGTGTAACTGCTTCAGGTGTGATAGTTAAAAGTCTACTTTCCTAAATTCGGGTGCGCATCTATGTGACCCAAATCCAAATCTCAACGTTAGGTAAAATGTGTTGTGAACTGCGGGTGCATTTATGTGACGTGGTTCAAGATGCGTTTTAATAATGTTGCAATCTTCTTAAAATTAAATAAAAGCGGTTAAAAGGTTAAAATTGCACATAGGTTCAAATGGATTAAAATCAAATAATTTAGTCAAATATAACAGTTAAGCGACCGTGCTAGAACCACAGAACTCGAGAGTGCCTAACACCTTCTTCCGGGTTAACAGAATTACTTACCCGGATTTCTGGCTCACAAAATGTATATATAATCAAACCTTCCTCGATTCGGGATTTAAATCGGTGACTTGGGATACCATGAATTATCCCAAGTGGTGACTCTGAAATCTCTTAAATATATAAATCCCGCTTCGATTGTCCTTTAATTGGAAAAAAATCCTTTACCTACGCCCTTTGTCGGGGTTGTAGTGTTAAAAAGGAGGTGTGACAACCCCCAAACCCTTTCCGGGAACAAACTCATTCTTTAACATTTCCACGGCCACCATGACTGATGCAACAACTAACTTTGGTGTTGGAACACACTCTCTCTCGCTGAAACCTTTCTCACTGACACCGAGTCATGTAACTGATACACCCAGGGCCCCTTATCATCATCCGCCTCAATGAATGGTAAGATAGCATCACTGTGAGCATACAGATGTTCCTTACCTTCCACAACTATTTCTTGTCGATCCCATTAAAATTTCACCATTTGATGCTAAGTAGAGGGGACTGCTCTAGTAGCATGGATCCAAGGTCGTCCCAACAGCAGGTTGTAAGAGATAGCCACATCAAGCACTTGGAAATCCATGGTAAAATCAACTGATCCGATTGTCAGTTCGAGCACTATGTCACCGGCCGAATCTTTTCCCCCACCATCAAACCCACGCACATAGATGTTGTTCTTGTGAATTCTTTAATCTTCCACCTTCAACTTGTTCAATGTGGAGAGAGGGAAAATATTTGACCTTGAACCATTATCAACCAACACTTGAGTGACCATAGAATCTCCACACTTTACTATGAGATAGAGTGCTCTATTATGCTCGATGCCTTCTATGGGCAATTCATCATCAGAAAAAGTGACTCTGTTCACCTCAAAAATCTTATTGGCTATCTTCTCCAAATGGTTGATTGTGATTTTATCAGGAAGTGGGCCTTGTTCAGGATCTTCATTATTGCCCGATGATGCTCGTCTGAATGAATCAGCAATGATAACAACGAGATTTGACCAGGCGTCTTTCTCAGTTGTTCCACAATAGAATAATCCTGCATTTTCATACTCTTCAGAAACTCTTTCGCTTCCCCTTCACTCACAGTTTCCTTCACCAGCATTGAATTATCCTTGGTCGGTTTTGATTTCCTCTATTCTTCAGGGGAAAATCACCTCCCCGATCGGGTCAATCCGCTAGTCTCACAAACTTCTTCTCTAACCTCCTTGCCTTTGTAAGTCACTATTACTTGATCATAATTCCAAGGTACCTCCTAGCTGCTAGTCATTGGTAGCTAAACTATAAGTTTGATAATGACGGGCTCTGAGCGAGCGCCTTCCACGACAACCACATGCTTGCTTGCTACCTTCGGTGGGATCACTTTGCATTTTCTTGTATCATCGTCCCGTCTTTTAGGGATACCTTCTTGACTATAACAAAAGGCTCACTACTTTCCCTACTCAACTTAAGTGTCGATATCTCGCTTGTCAAATTCTCACCCATCTTCCGCTCACTGGCTCGGATCATTATGACAGTTAGCGAAGGCTTTTTAGGCTCCCTCTCTTTGTGCACTATCTCAATCACATTTGTCTCTTGATGAGCAGGAAGCGGGTTTTGATTAATATTGGGTGATTTTGGATCTTGCACCTCAATCTGATAGGAATCAATGAGTTCTTGTATAGCACATTTCAGATGCCAACATTTCTCTGTGTCATGCTCCGGGGAACCATAATAATACTCGCAACTGATGAAATAGTCCAAATTTCTCCGAGGAGGGTTTGGCAATTTTTCTTCAATCGGCCTCAACATATCTAACTGCCTCAACCTGTGGAATAATTTGGTATATGATTCTTCCAGTGGAGTGAAAGTTTTCTTCTTCTGCATTCTCTCAGGTTTTAAAACTTAGTTGGCCCAGAAAGCTAGTTTTGGGGGTTGTTGGTAGGCTCTTGGAGGGTGGTTATTTTTTGGAGCTGGGTAATTATTTTTCGGGGTTAGCGCACGCCATTGTGCGTGGATGAGAGGTTGAGTATATGTTTGTGAATGATTGATGGAAAAACGGGGATCAGGAGGTGGATAGTAATGTTGTGGTAGGTTATATGGAGTGTGTAGGTAGGGTGGATGGTGAGGCCGGGGCTGGTTGCAATGGGATGGACCCTAGGGCACAAACCAAGTCCCTGAATCAATTGTCGCTACCTCTTCCTTCTTCTTCTTTCCGATTGCTCCTCCGGTCCCGCTTTGGATAGCTTGGGTGGTCGCTTTGATTGCAGAATAACTCATGATCTTGTTGGATTTGAGTCCCTCTTCGACCATACTCCCCATTTTTACTACCTCGTTGATGGATTTACGCACTGCCAATACTAGGTGACCAAAATATGTAGGCTCCAAGGCTTGGATGAAGTAATCTACCATTTCACTTTCTTTCATTGGCGGGTCAACCCTTGCTGCCTTCTCCCTCCAATGGAAGCCATATTATCTGAAGCTCTCATTGTGCTTCTTTTCCAGTTTCATCAAAGACAAATGATCCGAGATAATTTCAAGATTGTACTGAAAAGGACAAGTGAATACTTGTGCTAGATCGTCCCATGTGTACCATCGGGCATGATCCTGTCGGGTGTACCATTCCAACACTGAGTCACTCAAACTTTGACTGAATTATGCCATCAAAAATTCATCCTTTCCGCTTGCCCCTCTCATCTTGCTGTAGAAACCCCTTAAGTGTGACACCAGATCACCATGCCCATCACATAAGTCAAACTTGTGCATCTTAAATCCTAGAGGCAATTATACATCTGGGAACAAACAAATGTCTTTGTATGGCACACTTACATGACCTCCCAATCCTCGCATATCTCCGAATGATTGCTCTAGACTTTTGACTTTCCTGAGTACCTCCTCTTGCTCAATGTTTTTGACTTGTTTTTCGGCCTTAACAGGGATTTCAAAACATGGAGCGTATGAGTAGGGTTCATGGGCTTTGTGAGCGGGTTCTGGTGGGTAATATTGATTGTCTTGAGCTTGGAGCAAAGGCTCGCTGGATGACTTGTAGAGTTTGGCGGGAGGAGGTCCTACATAGATGGGAGCATTTGGTGGAGGAGGGTGAGGAACAGCTTTGGGTGGTGGGGCTGGGGGTGCAAGGGAAGTTGTATCCTGGTATTGTGGGTAGATGGGAAACTTGGGGGTGGATCAATGGTAGGGTGGTCATGTGACTGGGCTAACGGTGGGAAGAAGGCCGGGTTAACAGGATAAGCTGGTGGTGGCTGCCCTCTCACCCATGCCTGATACATTTTAGCCATCTGATGTTTCAGTTTGTACATCTCCTCTTTTATTGCATTAACATCCAAATCTTACACCTCTTTTGAGGGATCAATGATATTTGCATCGGTTTCTTGATTGGCCATAAGAAGCTTGCTTTTGGACGGTATGTTATAAGATTAGGTTGCCAGTATGCGGAAAAAACTAACCACCTGTCTGAACTGTGAGAACAACACAAAACCTTGTCAGTGATTAGGCTTCAACACATAGGTAGCCACATATTCAGGGATGAATGCATCTAAACAGTTATCGGTTTCTATTATGCACAATGAATCGGTCGCTTGCGTCATCCCAACTTTTGTCCTATGCCACTTTTCTTTTATCTCTTGTTTTTTTTCTTCTTCCCCTCTCTCTTGCTCAACTTGTTTTTCCTAACTTTTTTTATTTCCTTATTCTCTCCTTTATTTTACCATTGTTTCTCTCATTTTTCTCTTCTCCTTTTTTTCTTTCTTCCTTTTTCTATTTTGGTTATGGTCGAATCCAATGGAGATTGCCTACGTATCATGACCCCCCATGAATCAAACCGAGTGTAGTTATGGCGAATAAATATAGAAAATATTCTTGAAAATTTTCAATTTTCATAAAAGTAAAGCACTTGATTACAACTACCAAAAGAAATAAACAGACTCTTACTCAACCGAAAACAACGGACTCTGACAACAAAAATAAAAATAACTGATCTGACAACCTACTACAGATTGGAAATAGGAGAAAATAGAGCCTTCACAAATGGACTAACAGACTCGAGTGAAAATCATGAATACATTAAGGCTTCAAATGCACCTGGGGCATGCGGGACATCATTTGGTCTCGTTGTAGACCTGTGTGCTGAATCCCCGTGGAGATGGTGTAGGTCTTCCATCACATGACGAACAAAGGCCATGGCGGTGGAAAATAACATTGATCTTATCATATCTTCACAATGGCTACACTTTACGGTGATGTAATTAGCGATCATCTGTACCCTCTCTCTTATAACACCCTTTTCTTGCAACAATCGCCCAATCTGCTAGGCCCTGGCCTCCAAAGTTTGTTGGGCTACATGATTCTGTTCTTGGAATTATTGCAAATCTCTCTCCAACTGGGCTATAGATGTGTAACAATGCTCTCTTTCATCCATGAAGTCCTTCGCTTGCCTAACTATTTTGTTTTCAATTATGATGACCCTCTTCTTCAACCCCACAACCTCGTTTTCATACCTTTCTTTCAGTTGTTCAATCATGCATGCTCGTTCTTCTACATTTTTTACCAATTGTTTTCGGGCTCTGTACACCTCACTCTCTGCTTTGTTCAAGTCAAAACCATATTCTCCTACTTTTCGCCTCAGATTGTCCATGAGCTTTTCGTCCTTTGCACTTCTGGCGGGAGTCTCTACGTCTATTTTCAATTTTTGAATTTGGGCTCACAAAGCTTCATTTTCTTTGGCTAGTCTTTTTTTCCCCTTATCTGCCGCAGCTTGCAAATCATTCTCGAATTGAAGTTCTTTGACTTGTTTTTCCGATTTCCCTATTGTGGCCCTGTATTCGCTTTCCATAGCTAGCTAATTCCATTGTTCTTGGGATGCCTTAGCAAATTCCTGGAGATGTAGCCTCTTAGTCGACCTACGACACTCTATTTCCTTTTTATACTAAGCCAGTGACCCTGGTGCAACCTCGCCTTTAGACAAGTCTCGTACTCGAGTGTCAGCCGTCAAGTACTAACATTCGCTCAAAATCTGTCAGACTGTTGCTTCGTGAAACCGATCATTAGGACCAATCTCGACCACATAGCGACTAATGTCTTCATCCCTGGGAATTATTTGGCACCTCCCTAACTATAGCACCACTCTGCACAGAGCATAGGGTTGAATGCTCATGAGACCCATCAAAAGGAAATGAGGCCCGGTAGCTGGCATATATATTGCTTTTATTAACGGGGAGCCACCCGAACGTCCGCTCTATCTGACTTGCACTTATGGTCTAGAGATATGATACCCATTCTGTAACCCCCTATGGTAATCTGAACCCATCAACTCTTGTATAAAGTTTCTCTATGCGGCTCTTTTTTGGTGACCCATAACTCATGAATTGAGGTTGACAGCACATGTGTTCAAACATCAATATCTGTGACAGCAAATTGCATCCCTCGGATAAATCTCCTCCGGCTTTACAGGCTGTGAAGGAAAGAAAGATTTCAGCTAATTTCATGGGTGCGAGGGTGCTCTTGGCCTGAGAAAGCAAAGTGCTGACAAACCTTGCTATCTGTTTGTCAATATTTCTGTCTTTTCATGGATACAGCAAGAGGCCCAAGAAGAATGCCATAAATGCGAAACACCGGTGTTCTTCCCATTTCAGTTGGTTTCCTTTGCTACGAATATTACTTTACGGATCGTTGAACCCCCCTGTGTGCCCATACCTCTGGTATATAAACTGTGGGGTACAAAAACCGGCTGACATATTTGGATTGTGAACCTTCTTGCCTACCTTCAATGAATCTAAGAACTTGTGTACAACTACAGCCCTTGGCGCAATCAGATATTGGTGTCTTAGAGGGATTTTGGGGCCCCCGATATATCCGGCTATTTCTTCCAGGGTTGGGGTGTGTTCAAAGTCAAGGAAATGAAATACGTTGTGGGCCGGGTCCTAGAATGTAACCAATGCCTTAATGATATCTCCTCTAGGATTGATCTTCAACAACCCGGTGAGTGCTCCTAAGTGCGCATTGACCTTGTTTTGCCCTGATTCACCTAAATCATTTCACCACATGTACACCTCTAAAGGGATCTTGTTCATGACTGTTATTGGCAAATTTTGATTCATGCTCATTCTGCACATTTATTAGGGTGATTAAGCAAAAATCATGATTAATTTGACTTGAAAACAAAATTAATTTTTTTTCAAATTTTCATTCCAAAACTAATATCCTGGCTTTGAAAATACGGCCTTTCAGCACTTCCGAGGGGAAGGTATTAAGGCTGCGCCTGCTACCGGCCGAAATTTAGAAAATAATCTAAGGCAGCAATTCTTGTAAAAATAGCCTTCCAGCGCCCTTTTAGGTACACTCGGCTAATTTTGAAAAAAAAGTGCTTTATTCATTAATCACAAATAAATTTTGGTTCTTTTTGGCATTTTTTTTCAAAAAATGAAGTTGGGCCCAATGCGGGTTGCATACGTATCTCACGCCCTGTGAGAATCAAAATGGCGTAGTTCCGGCAATATTGACAAAATTAAAAATCAACTTCTATATTTCTTTTTCTTGCCTTTTCTGTTTTTTGCAAATAAGATTCCTTTCTTCTCTCTTTTTTTATTTCAAAAACAGACTCCTTTCTTTTTTTTCTTTTTCTTTTCCAGAATTTTCGGCATCATTTCAATATTGATTTTTGAAACGGATAAATTTCGTCCTCACCCCTCACCCTGCTATATTTGTCAAATTCCTTCTTTTTTCCTTTCTCTCTCTCTTTTTTTCTTTTTCTTCAGAAGCCGTTCGGCATGCAAATTCAGAATAAATGCACAAGTAGCACAGAAAATGCATCTGGATGATCCATTATTCTGGGTGCACCTGTCCTAGACGGACCCAACCCCTGTGTTGAGTCCCCTAAGTCAAATGCATGATGCAAATAAGCTTTCCTACTAGGGCTCCGGCATGAGGTTATCTTTTTCTAGGTTCAAACCCTTGGTATAGGGTCTAGACTGTGTACCCGAGCGGACAACTCGAGTCGAGGAGGGGCTACGTACCGGGAACCAAAAGGCCGTCCGGCTTTGTAACTTATCCGAACCTCTTTCTTATTTCAAGGTATGACACTAACAAAATAGAGAGTCTCGACCAGCGAGCACATCCTCGAAGATGAGACGAGAAGAGTTTCATGCAGTTTATATACAGTTCAAATGATACTAAAGCGGTAAAAACAACATTTAACCCATTGGGCACAATCATATAATAAAATCAGATAATAATAAAGCCAAATATCAGAATTATTCTAAGCTCGAGTTCTTGAAACCTGAACCAGATATTCTGGATCGATCCCCAGCAGAGTCGTCAGAGATGTCACACCTCCTTTTAACACTACTACAACCCCGGCGAAGGGCGTATGTAAGGGAGTTTTTTCCAATTAAAGGACAATCGAAACGAGATTTATTTATTTGATGATTTCAGAGTCACCACTTGGGATAATTAATGGTGTCCCAAGTCACCGGTTTAAAATCTGAAATCGAGGAAGGTTTGACTCTGTTATACAGTCTGTGCGCCAGAAATCCAGGTAAGGAATTCTGTTAGCCCGGGAGAAGGTGTTGGGCATTTCCGAGTTCTGTGGTTCTAGCACGGTCGTTCAACTATTATATTCAGCTTAATTATCTGATTTTAATACATTTTTGTACCCATGTGCAAATTTTACTTTTAAACCGCTAAAAAATATCACAACACTGTTAAAACGCACTTGAACCACGTCATATAATGCACCCACGATCCTTGACGTGTTTCAACATTGTTGTGATTTGGATTTGGGTCACATAAATGCGCACCTAAATTTAGGAAGGTAAAATTATTAAATAGAGCGCCTAAAGCAACTAACACGTTGTTAACTTTGCGGGAGGCCATGGAAATTTACTAAATGACACGTCCCCAGTTCTAAAGGCTTTAAAGATATAATTTAAGAGGGCCACACATTTGAGATTTTTTATTTTGAAGCGGCGCACCTCAATTCCATTTTAAGGATATGGCTAAGTAACAAAATGGGTGGGAGTCCCCACTTATGTTATGCTAACTCAAGATGATAATTAAATAAATAGTGAACTAGTAACAAACTACTCCTATTAGATTATGGAATGGCTAGGCTAGTCGAAACTACGTTTGAACTGCCTATTAAAACTGGCTTAATTATGAGAATAACTGGGCTCCAATGAAGCCAGCCTGACAGTTTGATTGAAGAGGAGAAATGTAGTTGCATCTGGGCTAACTGTGATAGACCCACACATGATTCAGCAGATCTATATGAAACCAATTGTCACTCAAGAGATCTATAATTGGAAAAACGCTAATAACTCTTATGCTTAATGCAAAATACATCTTAAAATCAATGCATGCATTCGACGGTGAAACATAATCTCCAATCAAAATTCATCAATTGTAAATATATATACATGTGATTCAAATTGGCCTATTTAACATAACTAAACTGACTCCAGTCTTTCAAGGAAAAAGAACAAAAGAAAATAAAGACTACATATGATGAACTAATTTGAGACGGAAGACTTCCAAAGTTAAAATAAATCTTAGATTCACTAGAGATTCTTTTAAAATGCAAGAGCCCCAAAAACGTCAGAATTGTATAGTAAATATACACCTGTTGTAATGAGTTCCTGGCCACATAGCGGTAAAATTGGATATACACAATGGGACTAGAGTCTATTTTTATTTATTAAAGCTAATGGTCCGAATTGATAAACATTCAGATCAATGCCATAAAAAGCCACAATCTAGAATCGACCAGTTTAAACTAATTGGATCTAGAAAAATCCATAGTCCCTAATTAATATCTAACATGATGTCAAACAGCCTTTGTATTCTACTAATATCCAAGACCGGGCCTTAGAATAACATGTACACAAGAAGCTAAACTAAAACCAAATAATAACGTGACAAAATTAATCACAACTAAGATTGAATTTCATTCGAATGCAATTTTTCATTGATCATTGTACAAGTCCTAATCCGGATTCATTTCTGCCATAGTTCAAAGTGTACCCGGTAATATTTGAGCAAAGGATAAAGAAGAGAGTCAGTAGCAGAAAAAGGCACTTCAACAGCTTGTCAATGTCACAACCATCTTCCTTTTCACCAGTTCCAACCCAAGACCAACCAGGGAATATTTTTAAATCCAAACACTTTCAAAAGTTGCAGGAAAATTCAATGTAACAGTGTTTTTTGCATAGTTTGCAGCTATTTTTCTTTTATTTTTTTTTTGAATTTCTTGGCTCTTAAAATTTTTCTTAGATTTCCAGAATTTCCTTGCTTCCCAAAAAACCTTTTTTTTAAGGCAAGAAGATCTGCCTTTATAGGAAGCAAACTAGGGCAACCCTTATATTTAAGCTTATTTTAATCCTTTAGTTTTTGACTTGTGGACTAAGTTTTACATTGAAATTAGCAGGGAACATCCTACTAGAAGCTTCTATTATTGTTACCAAAATATTCCCTAGGTGTATTTTTCTATACTACCCCCCTAAGTTTCTAATCGTTCAACTACCCCCCTTAAAGTACTAAATACCTTCAAACATAAACAAATAGATGACAAACAAGCTAATACCTTCATATGGTTCAAAACAAATAAAAGGGGAGACTGAGAATGCACCTAATAGCTAAGAATCATATTAAATCATGAAAACCTGGTCTAACACAAGAACCCTAGATGGATTTTTTAAAATGCTAGCAAACTGATCATTTCACACAAACATAAACTCAGAAAAATCATTGGAATAACAATCAACGCACATGATGAACAACACTGACTAACCTCACTAATTTTAATCCTACTGAAACTAATTTAAATCACAAGTAGATGTGAAAACTAAACACGATTGAACATAAAATCCAAATCAACAAGCAGACTTAATACAACTAAAATTAAACTAAGGAACAAGATTCAAACCAACCTAATTTAAATTCTAGTAGCAAAAAAATATCAACAGACTTAATGTGACCTAACTCTAGCCTTCAACCAAATTAACAGAAAAAGATGAGGAAAAAGGAATTTTAGGAAAGAAAAATGAGAAAACTTAGCTTATGACTCTTCGTGCAACATGGTCTGGGTACGATTCTAGGTCAATTTGATGGTGGTGAAGTTGGATAGCCTCTTTTGAATTCATATTTGAGAAGATCCAGGAGTGTTTGAGGGATGTTGAGTGCAGATTTGAGATGAGGGAGAGGCGAGAGTCATTTGGTGTTAGTTTGGGAGTGGTTGGGTGACGGCACCGCGGTGCACGGCGGAGGCGACAATGCTTCTAGCTAATATTTGAGGAATTATGGTGAGATTCGAAGGAAGGTGGTTACAGATTTGGATAGAGGAGGGTGATGGGAATCAATGGTGTTAATTTGGGGTGATTTGGAGTTTTGCATCCCGCGGAGGTGATTTTCTACTAGCGGTACACGGTGGTAGACGAAAACGATGAGAGGCTCTAGGGTTTGAGTGTGAGAGGTTAGAGACAATGGGGTTGGGGGTTAGGGGTGGGGTGGGATTTGGACATATATATATTAAAGGGTGTGGGCTTCTGGACTGTTAGATCTGAAAACCTAGACGACTAGGGTTGAATGGATCCAAACGACATCGTTTTGATTCATGGGTGACTGGACCGGGTTTGTATTTTTTGGGCTGGGTATTTTTTAAAATAACTGGCCCAATTTATTCTTCTTCTTTTATTTTTCAGATTTTCCGGATTTCTTTTTCTTTTTTCTCATCATTTTTTATTTTTTTAAAATTACTAAAAATCCTAACTAATTATAAATTCTAAATTTAACTATAGAATGCTAATCATCCCTACATAATTATTGTCATAAATAATAAAATTAAAAGCAAAATCAGCTGAAAGTTAAAATTAAAATTAAAAGTGTAAATTAAATAATTTTTTCATTTTTTCTTTTTATAAAATGACTAATTGTTAATTAATTGTTAAAAAATGATTAAATCAACTTTTAAATGTGCATGCAATATATTTTTGTATTTTTTCACTAATTAAAATACGGAAACAGAAATGCACACAATTAACGAAAAAATACTGCAAAATTCACAAAATTGCAAACAAATAAAAGAAATAATTTTGTTTGAACTTATAGGAGTGAGTTGTAAAGCAAAAATCACATGCATACAAATTTAATAGACATCGTTCACTCAATCATTTAAACTAAAAACAATCGATGGATATGTATATATATATATATGTATATATATATATGTAAAAATTAGAAACCCAAAATATAAAGTAATTACTTGATACAACATGTTAAACCACTAAAGATGTAGACATATTTTTATTTGTTTGTGTATACAAATTAAATTCATATTTTAAAAACATATAATAAAAGGACAATGAAAGTTTGATAGGTAATAAGGTCATTAATAAATTGCAAGGGAAATAATTTTATTTGTGGAGATAATAAAGGCTGCAGCCGCTCCATGACATCAAATGTTTGGCATGCTTTGGTTCTAAGTTAGGACCACTTAACGTAATCTATAGCTATCTAACCACAACATTTAAGATATTTTTGGTTTTTTATTATATTATTAGTTGACAATATTTAAGCATATCATTTTCTCATCACAGATTGCATTTGATGTTGTGACGTCCCAACTGTTAAATTAAGATGATTTCATGGGCCGGCGACTGGGTCCCACTCTATGGATTAACAAAATAATTGAGGATTAAAAGCGTGCTAACGACACATTATAAATGGATTG
Organism: Nicotiana benthamiana; assembly: GCA_034376525.1. Taxonomy (NCBI): domain Eukaryota; kingdom Viridiplantae; phylum Streptophyta; class Magnoliopsida; order Solanales; family Solanaceae; genus Nicotiana; species Nicotiana benthamiana. The sequence continues at coordinate 9,572,195 of CM067326.1, forward strand.
ACTTTTCTTTCTTTTTTACAGTACTATTTTTTTTTTTGGTTAATCCAACAAATTTACTGCTTTGCAATAGATGCTTGAGTGATGTTTGTTCATAATGGGACGAGATTTAACGTTTAAGCCCCCATTGCACGGGATGAATCCCATAAAAGTTTAGGTTTTTAATCTTTTAAAAATAAAATTTAAATAAATTAAAATGTAAAAAAAATTATATAGCTATATATCCATTACTTATATGTTGGATCTGTCTTTCCGTAAAATTTATTCAATGTAAGAGCTAGCTAGCTAGACTCCCTAAAGAAGAATTGAGTTTTTTTCTTTCAGAAGATAAACAAGGCTAATTTAAAATTTAATGAAAAAAGGAGGGTTTTCTCTCGGCGCATTTTAGCACCATCAATAAAACAGTTCCCTTCCCCTTCCGGCGCATTTTAGCAACCGGAATTGCTGCCGGAAATGGCTAGAAAACGGCGTAATAATGCTCCGACCGTCAATAGCAACCCTCCAAAACTTGTCACACCTGAACATGGCATCACTACTACTCTAGAACCTCTCACATTTGGGAATTTTCTTCCTCAAAAATCTAATGAGCATGTAATACCAGCTGCAAGTGTAAAAGGAGATGGTATGGTGACTGATAATACAGCAAGGCGACTGCAATTCTCAGAGATAATGGCACAAGAGGAACATGCAAAAGCAGATGCAGCGATCGAAGAACATGCAAAGCCAAAACCAACAGTAGCAGTTATTGAAGAACATGCAAAGCCAAAACCAACAGCTGCTGAGATTGTTAGAGGTAATCGCGATGTGAATATGGGGAAATCATTATCCTTTGTTCCTCCTACTATGCGAGATGGTAGGAAAATAGTTACCATCTGTGAAGAAGATCTGAAGCCTCAATTGGAGTATTGGCAAAATTCATTGATTGGCTTTGTGATTGGTGATAGGCCTAATGAAAAAAGCATGGAAAATTTTGTAATGCATGTATGGAACTTTGTTGCTAAGCCTCAAATTTTGATTCATGCTGAAGGATATTGTATCTTTCGATTTGCTTGTACTGATGATAGGGATGCAGTTATGCAGGCTGGTCCATATACATACAGGAATAAACCTATGGTGGTGCGACCTTGGGAAATTGATTTCAATTTTCATAATAGTGTTCTTAGCACTATTCCCATTTGGATTCGATTCCCTGGCCTACCTGTAGGATATTGGTCTGCTGAGGTGTTGAGCAAACTAGCAAGTGCTATTGGGAAGCCTCTATATACAGATAGTTTCACTGCTCACTATGATAAGATCTCCTTTGCTCGAGTGCTTGTTGAAGTTAATGCTGCTTATGAGCTACCAGATGAAATAGAGATTGACACTCCATATGGATCTAAAATTCAAAATGTTGAGTATGATTGGAAGCCAACATTTTGTAATCATTGTTTGAAATTTGGGCATGAGACAATTGAGTGTTGGTATGATAATTCAGATGAACAGAAAAATGAGAAAGGAGAGAACAGGAGGAACAAATATCAGGGGAAACAGAATAAAAAGGAATGGATTGTTAAGAAGGCTGTTGAAAAGGATACAGAGGTGAATAAAAATGTTGTTACTGAGGTAAATGCTGGTAGTGTAGTACAGCAAATTCAGGATATTCCTGCAAAAGATGCAAGTATAATTGAGCAACAAGAGAAAGAGAAGCAAGTAGCTGAAGTGCATATTTCTGAAGTTAATGTGAACATTACTGAAGCAAATGTTACTGCTAGAAATGAGCAGTTGAGTTATGCAGCAAATAGGGGAAAATCAGTTGTGAATGGACAAGTTAAGAGGGGTTTTGATCCTGGTCCCTCTTACAGTATACCTAATGTGGATCCATGATTGTGGTAACATGGAATATTAGGGGACTTAATCAGTCTCCTAAACAAAAGGAATTGAAACAATTCCTTGTAGATAATAAAGTAGATGTAATAGGTATACTTGAAACTAGAGTTAAAGAACACAAGGCTAAGATTATACTTGGGAAAATTGCTAAGGGATGGCAGTGGAAGTGTAATTATGAAAGAGCAACCAATGGGAGAATCTGGCTGTTGTGGAAGACTCATATTCATATCCAGATAGGTGCACTATCTGATCAGTACCTACATTGCTTGGTGGAGGATTCAAGAAGTGCAATTAGATGTCAATTTACTATCATATATGCACACAACACAGCAACACTTCGATCACAGCTTTGGAGTGACTTAAAGGCAATAGCTATACCTACACAAGATGCTTGGCTTATAAGTGGAGACTTTAATTGTGTGCTAAACTCTGATGACAGGATTGGCTCCCCTGTGACTGAAGCTGAAGTAAAGGATTTCAAAGAGACTTTGACTGAGTTGCAACTGACTGTCATTAAGGCAACAGGATGGCATTTTACTTGGACTAACAAACAAGATGCTGACTCTCGAGTATACAACAAGATTGACTGGGCAATAGGGAACTATCAATGGTTGCAACAATTTGGGCATCTGGAGGCAGATTATATGAATCCGATGGTATCTGATCACTCTCCTATCTTAGTGAAATTTGGTGATTACAAGCCTTTGCATCCCAAGCCATTCAGACTATATAACAATGTTATGGAACATCCAAAATTCCATAACATTGTGAACCAAGTCTGGAAGGAGGAATATCAAGGTACTTATATGCAACAAGCTTGGAGGAAATTAAAGAAGGTGAAGCAGGAATTACAGGCATTAAATACTCATCTAGCCAAGTACAAGCAGCAAATCATCCAGACAAGAGAGAGACTAGACATCCTACAGCATCAAATGCAAAGGACCTCCCTTTCTCAGGAGCTGATACAGGAGGAAAGGAGCTTACTAATTGAACTGGACAAATGGAACAATATAGAGGAGCAAGTACTGAGGCAGAAGTCTAAGGCTGTGTAGGTTGAATGTGGTGATGCAAATACTAGATACTTCCATGCACAATGGAAAATCAGAACAGGCCAAAGCACAATACAGACACAGGTATTAAGCTAACTGATCTTGTTGCTGTTGAGCAGGAATTTATTAAAGTGTTTCAATCATTAATGGGGGAGACTTCTACTGAGCTTCCTTGTGTGGACATTGATATAATGAGCAATGGCCAGTGTCTTTCCACTGATCAACAAAATGAGCTCATTAGGCCAGTTACCATGAAGGAGATAAGTGAAGCTATAAATGATATGCCTAGAGACAAGGCCCCTGGAGTTGATGGTTTTCCTATTGAATTCTTTACAAAGTGCTGGGAGACAGTTCAGCAGGACATATACTATGCAACTAAAGAGTTCTTTAATACTTGTCAAATGCCTCATATGATAAATACCACTGCAGTTGCTCTTGTGCCAAAGATAAAAACCCCTATCACTGTAAAGGATTACAGGCCTATAGCATGCTGTACTACATTATATAAAATCATCTCTAAGGTGATTACCAGGAGGATGAAGATAGTAATTGGTAATCTGATTGGTCCAGCACAGTCTGCATTTATTGAAGGAAGGAGTATTATGGATAATATCTTACTCAGCCATGAGATCTTTAAAGGATATTTTAGGAAAGGAGTTTCACCTAGATGTGTCCTGAAAGTGGATTTAAGGAAAGCTTATGATACTATAGAATGGAGTTTTCTTAAGCAAGTTCTTATTTCTCTGGGATTTCCTGCAAAATTCACAAATTGGATAATATCTTGTGTCTCAACTGCTTCTTACTCTCTTGTAATGAATGGTGGGCTTACTAAACCATTCAATGCTAAGAGAGGAATAAGGCAAGGAGATCCTATGTCACCTTATCTATTTGTATTGGCTATGGAGTATTTGAACATACTTCTTCAACAACTGCATAAGAATGGAAACTTTAATTTCCATCCTAGGTGCAGAAAGCTCAATATATCCCATGTCTGTTTTGCAGATGATTTACTTATGTTTTGTAGGGCTGATCTGGGCTCAATTCAAATATTACACAGCACCTTTCTTATCTTTTCTGCTGCTTCTGGATTACAAGCAAATATAAACAAGAGTGCTATATATCTTGCTGGAGTTACTCAGGATGCAAAGAAGGAGATCATTGATGTTCTAGGGTATATTGAAGGACAGCTTCCCTTAAGATACCTTGGTGTTCCTCTTGATTCCAAGAAGTTATCCATTCAACATTACCTACCACTTATTGAGAAGATCACAGCAAGGGTAACATGTTGGTCAGCTAAGTTTCTATCTTATGCAGGGAGAGTTCAACTCATCAAGACTGTGATTTTTGGAATGCAAACATATTGGGCACAGGTATTCATCATCCCAAAGAAGGTACTGAAGACAATAGAAGCAACTTGTAGATCATTTCTTTGGTCAGGAAAGGCTTTATCCAAGAGGGCCCTTATTGCCTGGGATAGGATATGTCAGCCTATTTCAGCTGGAGGACTCAACATTATGAAGCTACATATCTGGAACAAAGCAGCAGTCACAAAATTGTTATGGGATTTGGCTAATAAAAAGGATTGTTTATGGGTAAGATGGGTACACTCTTACTACATAAAGAGTAATTGCATTCAAACAGTCAGTATTCCTTCCAACTCATCTTGGGTGGTAAAGAAGATTATTGGCTGCAAAGATCTGGTGATGGAGAATAGTCAGTTACAAGGTAACATGTTCAACAGACTGCAGAGTGTATGCAGGAATGGAAGGTATCAAATTCATAATATGTACATCTCTCTGCTGCCTGTGTTTCCTAAGGTCTCTTGGAGGAACATTATGTTGTGCTCAAATGCTCTCCCAAGGCATAGGTTTACTGTATGGATGGCTGCCCATAACATGCTCCCTACTATTGAGAGACTGCAACATTTTGGTAATCACATTCCTCCCTTATGCACCTTCTGTAAATTGAAAGATGAGGAGTTCAAGCACTTATACTTTGATGTGACATCACAAGAGGAGTATGGAGTAGAATATGTGCATGGCTGAGACATGTAAGAAGAATCAGCTGCTGGGAGGATGAACTTAGCTGGATATGCAACAAAGTGAAGAGTAAGAATTGGCTGAAGGCACTTACTGCTACAGCATTTATCACCACTGTTGCATTGATTTGGAGGTATAGGAATTTACTTAGATTTGAAGATGCAAGGTTTGATGAGGAACAATGTTGCAAGGAGATAGCTTTATTGATTCATACTAGGAGTAGGAAATGTAAAAGGTGGCAAGAAGGGCTTAAACTGCTCAATTGTTATCTTTAGTTTTGTTTCTTAATAGTTGATAGAATGTTAGACATAAGTGGATATTAGTTAGATTGACATTGTCATGAGTAGTAGTGTCCATACTACTACTATAGAGGCATACTTGTACATATTTCTTATATAATACAAAGGACAGTTTGAGCTAAAAAAAAAAAAAAAAAAAAAAAAAGAAGATAAACAAGGCATATCTAGATTAAGCTCCCGTTTGACTATAGATTTTGGCTTCAATTTTTCAAAAGAAAATCTGAAGATATTGTGTTGTTTAGGTGATATGATCATGTTTTAGGGGAAACTTTTGTATATTTCCAAAAATTAGTTTAGAGTAGTTTTTGGATGAAATCTTTTCCTCTACTCACAAAACTTAATTATTCTTCAAATAAAATATATATTCAAACACAATTTCAACTTTCAAAAGTTATTTTTTATCACAACTTAAATATCTCTTTTTTTTAAATTTCAATCAAATCTATGTCCATAACACTAGTTAAGTTTTTGGGAAATGAAGACAAACATCTAAAACTGTGTGGAATAGACAAAAATCTGCTGAGGAAGAGTCACGTTGGATGTCTAAGACAGAACCATCACATATACTAATAATATAAGTTGCGAAAATACATGTTGGCCAAACCAGCTTAGCATATTTGGAGATATTTGCATCACGTAAAGGGCGGAGTTAGGTGGGCAAAAGGGGCTAGAAAATTATAATGTGTATATGAGATTAAGATTTTTTATGTACATCTATTAGATGTTATATTCCTTAGCTTCTTAGCGCATTTATTTTTTGAATTCTCTTGGTAAAAGTTTTGATTCGGCCACTAATTACCATCATTATTTACAGAGGAACAAGAAAGAAACAAAACAAAACACTGAAAGTGATGTTTTTGGTAATGCCATGCATGAACCTAGATTTTTATGGCCGTTTCTTCATTCTTGAATATGTTGAGCAGCATTATTTTAACACCCTTTTGCAGGACAGCATGTTCTGCTTTGTGGCATGCTTGTTACAAAATTACTTCTCTTGTACACTAGATACCAACATATGAAAATATCAATCAGAAGAGGAATGATGAGCTAATATTTTCAATAAATAACAACAAATTACAACATATACATCTGAAGTGAAGATCAAACATATAGAGACACTTGTAGCTATATTTTCTCCATCCTCGCAAATCAAAAATTAAGCTCGTGATGGAGGGACCATCAAGAGTAGATCATAAAACTGTCTCTCTTGACATTGGTACTAAGGCAAACTACAGAAAACAAAACTTACTACACTAAATGAGACACTGGCAATGGGAAAATATAAGGACATGACCAACTAAATAGCGATGATACTAACATATGATGTCACAAAATAACATGTAAAATTGTAGGCCTTAAATATGCAGCCATTTCGCGGACATGACAACTTAAGGTGGAATAGGGTCCAAAAGAGAATCAGTAAGGGAAGAAAAGGGTTAAAGGCTGTGCTATTGCAGGTTAAAAACTGCAACCAGATGAAAAGTGATGCAATATGAAATCACTGGTTTTGGCCAGAAAGATTCAAAATCCGAGGAGATCATTTAAAAGCAGACCTCCTATGGCCAACGCGTATAAGGACAGAGGAGGAGAAGGAAAACACCTATATATCCTAATAGGCAAATGTGTGGAACCTTTTCAAAAGAAAGGTCTCATAGGACAAGAAGGTGAAGATGGATCAGTATTATCATGAATATGCTGATTGTGAGGATCAGAATTATGAGGGGCAACATTCCCAAAGTGAAAATTAGAAGGAAAAATGAAGTTATTATTTGTGTCTAAATCATCCCAAACTGGACTTCCTGGACCCCAACCTGCTGGTATTGCATTAAACCAAGCCTCAGCCATTTCATTTTCACCCCATACCAATTCAGTTGATTGTAATGATACACCTTGAACTTCATCACAAGCAGTCACCTCGCTTGATCCCATTCCCGAGTCCTCGTCTTGATTTTCAACTTCAGGTGGTGGTAGGGGCTGAGGCGGAGGCAGTAACTCAATGTTTAAAGGTTCCAACTGAAGGTTTTCTGATTCTTGATCAGGCTGCTTTATATGAGGTGATTCAACAGTTTCTATCGATGGTCCCTCTCTGTCTTTACCAAGAAACAATTCAGGGAAATTGAGCTTAGCACTCTCTCCTCTAAGCTTAAACGCCTCGCGATCATAAGCCATAGCTGCATCTTCAGCAGTATCAAAAGTACCAAGCCAAAGACGAGTCCTATTTCGAGGAAGACGAATTTCAGCAACCCATTTACCCCAATGTCTCTGTCTCACTCCTCTGTAAAGCTTGGTCGTATTAATCGGTTGTAACTGAGGCCTATCTTGCCCTAATCTGCTCATCATCATCATTCTCCCCCTCGGACTTAAATTTAGCGTTTCATTCCAATACTGCAACAGCTGCTGTTGGTTCTGTGATTGTCCTAACTCTCCTGCAAAATACGGAGGGTAAGGACATTGTTGAGGTGAAAATGAGATCATTTGCTGCTGATTTTGATTGAGAGGAGTTGTGTTTGGTCCCATTTGATATAAATTTTGTATTGACGGCTGTGTTCCGTCAAAAGAAAAAGGAAAAACAAGCTTTGACGATGACGTAGGAGGAGGAAATGACATGGATATGGGATTATTATAAGGAACAGAGGATTGTGAAAGTGATTGCTGAGAGTAAGAAGAAGAAGAGGATTGAGAACGGTGTTGGCGTTCGGGACTTTTGATTTTCTTGAAACGGCGTCGTGAAATGGAAGCTTCCTCAAAAACCGGTCTCCGTTGTTGCCTTTCAAAGGTGTTATCATCATCCAATTCTTCTCTAATTGATTTGCCATAATCCTCCGATGTAGCCATTGTCAAATGAGCACGATTTTGCCACTCGCTCTCTTGAGTTCAAAGTGAATGAACTCCCAATCCGTCAAAGAGGTAAACTAAGATGTTAATTTGGTTGAAAAACCAATAAAGCTGTGTGAATGATGCAGTGAAACTAAGAGAAAACAGAGGAAAGAAAGAGGTGAATTGGTGAACAAACCTTTTTTCGGAGAAAGAGAGAGCGAGCGGCGTCGAGTAAAGAGAGAAGAAAAATCCAAATTAGTAAATTTGTAAAAGAAGGGGAAGTTTGATTTTTAGATTCGTGAGAGAAAGGGAGAGGCAGAGGAAATGAGAGTAAATATAAGAGGATCGATCTCAAAGGAGTGTAGAAACATCCAACTCTTACAGGGTGTTTGGATTGGCGGGTCAAATTAACTTTTAAGCTTTTCTAGTTTTTTTTCCGATATTAGGCAATATTAAAAAGTATTTAAAATAATTACAAATATTATTTAAAACAAGCTAAAAATAATAAATTGGACAACTCTAACTTATTAATTATTGACTTAAAAATTATATGTACTGAAAAATAACTTTTTTAAATCAATCCAAAATTTGGACCCACGCGGCTTCTTCTTTCTGCGTTTCCGTTGCTTCCACTCTAACCGTCTTCAACTCTCTTCCTTGCGCTATATTTTTTGTTCTTTTAAAAAAACTATCGCGCGGTTGTGTATCTTACCCTTCTTTTTTCTCATAAAATAATTACAGACCCATTAATATAGAACCACTTTCGACCAGAATTTTTTTCATTTTAGGGCTTGAATTTGACATCTCTAGTGAAGAGTGGAGGAATCATTCATTTCACCTCAATGTTTAACAGTTTTTCTCTTTCATTCATTCACAACACTAGGATAAAAAAATCAATTTATAATTTTATTTATAATGTTTAATTCTTAGAATTACTATTTACATATTTAGATCATTTGTGAAGTGGAAAGAAGGAATTACACATGAAATTTATAAGTCACGTTGTTACAGGTAAAAAAAATATTGGAATATAGAGCAAGCATCGAAGGGTTTGACTCCTTAAATGGTGTCATATAGAATAAAATAATATATTTTCTTTAACTATGTCCGTCCTAAATTGAGGATAAATTTTGTACAGTTTATCTCATAAAAATTTGAAAACTAAAATTGGCTCAAATTAATTTGTGTAAATTGAATTTTCTAATCTAGGTCTTCTAGTTCCACATCCACATATTACAAATAGTAAAAGAAAATGGCGGGGTAGTTAGAAGTGCTCCAACATGAATTGACCAATGAGAGAGCACCACATATGTAGTACGGGCGTGGGTGTCACTATGAAAAATTCTGCAAATAGTTTAGCCGTACAATGAGGTGGCGGCTTACAATTGGCTGTTGGAACTGAACAAAATATCTCAAGTCCAAAGTGTGATGAAATCAAAATTTCTTATTCCATAATGTTTCACTAATATTTTATGCTCGATAAGCTCAAGTTAACTGATTAAAGTCACCAATGTCGTTATTTAGAGAAAGCACATGGTTTTCCAATAGATACCATATGAGTTTTTATTTCCTTTTTGTTCTTTTTTTTCTCTATTCTTTTTTTTTTTTCTAATGGAATGTTTTTTTGTTTTGTATTAATGATATGAGTTTGAGAATTTAAAGAAAAAAGTGCGGATCCGCAGCACCGATCAATGGTGGATTCAGAATTTTCATTTAGGGGTGTCAAAATATAAATAATTAGATACATCGAAAAATCAAGGGGAGTCAACGTATAATAAATATACATAAAATAAAAAAATTTATCTAGCAAAATAACATAATTTTCCGGTGAAAGGGTGTCGCTTGACACTCCATGCTTCAATGTGTCTCCTATTTGAACAAAAAGTTAAAGACTCTTTGGCCAACTTCAATTATCAATAAAAAGGAGATAAATCCTGGCCAAGCATAATTAACTTCAAATCTAAAAGTATAGCGGGAAATTACGAAAGATAAGAACCTCTCAGATTTATTGATGTCATAATCTTATATCAAATATGGGATTGGGTTTACATATGGAGCTGAAAGGAATCACCAGTGAGAGAGCAAAGAGGAAAAACGCCTCTCCCCTATTAATGCTTACACCCCTCTATATATAGTTCCTAGAACTTATACTCAGTGGTCTTTGACCAACATGCTTTCCTACGAATGTCCTTTTTATCATTATTCGAGTACAGTATTGACTTGACATACGTTGTCGATGATTTTCCCTAGAGGTCGGTCGTGGCATTCTATACTATTTCGCCACCTGGGCGATATCCCAGCTTGGTCGATCACTATGGTCAGATTTTGACCTATACAGTTAGTCCCTATATTTGTCGAGGCCGTCTCTTTGCGGGCTCGACATGAAGATTCTGTCGATTCAAAAGTTGGGAGAAATTTGACTGTTTACATATTGGGCGAGATTTTTAGGTCGAGGCGATGGCGTAATGCTTCAATGATACCTTTAGATCGTCGCATCCATTCGGAGTTGAATTGTTGCGTTGATTCGAAACGCCGTTTGTAATCACTGTCATTATGACACATGTTCCCCATGGTTTCAACAATTTCTCATGCCCTATCAGTTTTGATTGGCGACTATTGCGTTTCACGCTCGGGGCATTTATGTTTCTATAAATAGGGAAACACCATTCTATTGGCAGGCTTTTTCGATCTATCAAAGGAGTTTTGTGAGAGAAATGGAGAGACATGCTTAAGTATTTTGGCATAACCTTTTCTATAGATGTCTAGATTATAAATTTTTTTTACCTTTATGGAAACTAGACAGGAAAGGCTACAACTTTCACTTCTGAATCTTCTTAAAATTCTTTGTAGATAAAAAAATATAGGCTTCCCAAGTCGGACTAGTGAACCTGTGTGGACCGCACAAAATCAAGTGTGGCCGCACAACCCCCACCACGGACAACACCAAAACCAATGCGGTCAGCACTGGTTGGTTCAGAGATTTGCATTTCTCTGAACCTGCAACATCCCTATTTTAAGCGTAAGACATCCTGGAACCTACCCGAAACTCGCCCTAGCCCTCGAAACTCCAAACCAAGTGTGCATACTAGCTCAAAGACATCAAATGAACCTACTCATGCGATCACATCATCAAAAGAATACGTAAAATTGTGAATTAAACCTCAAAACTCAAAGTTCATACTTTTCAACCGGAAGTCCAACTCACATAAAATAAACTCTGTTTTCACCAAATTTTACAGTTATCTTTTAAATACTATAACAAGTTTGTACCGTGCTCCGGAACCAAAATACGGGCCCGACAACAATGGTTTCAAACATTAATTCTTTCTTCATTTCTTATATAATTCGGTAAAATAATTTCTTTTAAAAATTAATTTCTAAGGCTTGGGACCTCGAAATTTATTTTCGGGCATACACCCAAGTCTCATATTTTACTACGGACCTCCCGAGATCGTCGGAACGTAGATCCGGGTCCGTTTGCTCAAAATGTTGGCCAAAGTCAATCATAATCAAATTTTAACTCTAGAAATTTCTATTTCTCATATTTTTACATAGAAGGCTTCCGCATATAGGTCCAGACCACGCACGCAAATCAAAGTGAGGTAAAAAGAAGGTTTTAGGCCTCAGAACACTGAACTTACTTGCAATACAAGTGATGATCTTTGGGGTCATCATATTCTTCACCTCTAAAACAACCGTTCATCCTTGTACGGACATAAGAAAGAAGTACTTGAGTCGGGAAAAAGGGGGATAACGACTCTATATATCGGACTTGGATTCCCAAGTCGATGCCTCAGCAGGCTGACCTCTCCACTGAACACGAATATAAGGGAAATTATTCGACCTCAACTGAAGAACTTGTTGGTCTAGAATAGCTACCGGCTCCTCCTCATAGGACAAGTTCTTGTCCAACTGGCAGTGCTGAAATCTAACACGTGGGATTGATTGTTGGGATACTTCCGAAGCATGGACATATAAAATACTGGATGCACGAGTGATAAGTGATAAGTTAGGGTTATAACATGTTTTATGCCCCTACTTGCCTATGCTTTTGCTATAAATTGCTACAAAATAGTCCACAAATGCTCACAAGTTGTGCTTGATTGCAGGTTTGATAGATAAAGTGACGAAATGTCAAAGATCGGCTAAAAAGGAGTGAAACCTGCTCAAGTATCAAAGATTAAGTGAATTGAGAAAAGAGGTCCTAGTGCAGACCGCGCAAAAGTGAATGCGGCCGCACTAGGAGATTCAGAAAGGTGTATAATCAGGCTGAAGGCTACGCAGCTGCGGTACTTTTCTTATGGTCCGCGATCAGGCTTCCGCGGTCGCACTACGCCTTAGTGCGATCCATGGTCAAGATATTCAGAGAACCATCATTTGGCCAAGACAATGCCATGCCGTCTGCGGTCATCACCTCGTGGACCGCGCTAGGTGCCCTCCACGGCCGCGATACACTTTCACACGGTTGGTGTCCTCAAGTTCAGAGAAGCAGAAATTTGAAGTCCAAAGATCCAGTACGGCCGCGGTCCATTTTTTGCGACCCGCACTGACCTCACAGGGGTATTTTAGTCCAGTTTTTCCAGCCTAGTATAAATAGAACATTTTACCATTTTTAGGTCAGTTTTTGTACTCCAGACTCAGCTGCGCTCATGAGACTCGATTTTGTAGCCATTTTTGGCAGTTTTGCTTTTCATTAGCAATATATTATTGCAGTTTCTTCTTAGTAATCAATTAATATGCTTAGTTCTTCATCTATTTCTTTAATTTCTGTATCTAGCAAGAGTAGCTAAACCTATTATCTAGGTTTGTGGCTCAATCCTAGTATGAGTAATTGATAGGTGTTGCCATCTAGGTTAGAGTGACTATGGGTAATTGCTATTTGGGTTGATTTTATGTTTTAATTGAGAATTGATGGTTGCAAATATTGATTTAAGTTTTGTGGATTTAACTCTTCTTGAGAAAGAGAGTCTATAACCCCAAAATTGACTCAACAAGGAATTGGGTTGGACTCATGAGAAATGATAGTCCTAATTAATGGGTTAAATCTCGAGAGAGTAATCACCCTACTTGAACCCTAGTTGCTTGGTCTAATTTTCCTACCCATTTGGTCTCGAGAGATTCAATTAGGCAAAATCACTCTCTCTACCAAGAGGTGTGAGAGTGGGTAAAATTATGCAACGGTTATAGCATAAGTCCCAAATGTGTCAATCGAATCCTAGTAACATCCACATGTCAATTAGCCACCTACGTAGTGTCATGACCCTAGTGCCCTTCTTCCCATTAGATACAACTTAGCAATATTCTCATAGCTTAATTTTAGTGATAATCATTAGTTTTATAAAAGTAGTTATAATTCAAAAAAACCCAAAAAATGTTTGAAGTGATATTAGGAGTACAAACACATCTCTAGACTAGATAGAAAATCCAACTCATTACTAGCTCCCAGAGGAAATCGATCCCGACCTCTATTCGGGTAAAAGCTATTGCGACCCACTCTTCCTACCATATTGTAGCATCGAGTTGGCAGTGATCATTTTTGGTGTCGTTGCTAGGGAGCTTATGGTGTTGACTATCTTTTTAGTTAGTTTCATATTTTGCTTCTCTTTCCTTCTTGTTTACTAATTTTGTTTGTATCGATCACTCAGGTACACATGGCTCTTAACGCAAATGACCCTCTTGGCAATGTCATGGCGGGGGAGGAGGTATATAATCTTTATCAATAAGAGGTTCATAATTTACCTCAAGCTCCACGTAGAGGCCGCTAGGCAAATGCAAATAATAACAATCTTATCCCAGACCCTCCTCCGCCACCACCAAGAGTGGCCCCAAGAGTGGTCCGAAATAAAGGATATACCAGTGCTATGGTTCCTCCCCAATCCGGGCGGGTAACTTTCAAATCACAAATGTCATGTTGACCTTGCTCGAGCAAAGATGATACTTTACGGGTGTCTCCGATCAAAATGCCTACAAGCACTTGAAGGGGTTCGTAGATACATGCTGAGGTAGAAAGCAGACAAACGTGTCCAAGGATGCTTTGAGATTGAGGTTTTTCCCATTCTCTCTTCGGGGTAAAGCATTGGATTGGTTAGAAAGGCTCCCCAATCATTCCATCACAACTTGGGATGAGTTGGCAGATAAATTCATTGGCAAGTTTTTCTCACCAAGTCATATGGCGGCACTTCGTGATGAAATCTTAGCCTTCAAGCAAGAGCCAATGGAACCTCTGCATGAAATTTGGGAGAGATATAGAACAATGGTGAAGGAATGCCCGAATAATGACATGACAGAGAATATGTTACAACAAACTTTCTACCGGGGCATCAATACTACAAATCAATGCATAGTGAATCTATTAGCCGGGGGTAATTTTATGAAGTTGACTTATGATGAGGCTTGTTCCATTCTTGATGAGATGGCGGAAACATCCACCGTATGGCAAAGTAGAGCCAATGTTCCTCAAGGTGACCCTACATTTATTCATTTACATAAGGAGTTACATGACCATAGGCGAGCTATAGCGTATTCGACACCACTATGAACCAATTGGTGAAGGAGCAATTGCAACACGTCCAAAATCCTTACCAAGTCAATGCCATGGAAGGTGTTTCTATGCTATAAAGGAGGAAAAGATGGCAATAACCTCAAGGAAATTGTGAACATTATGACAACAATAATAGTGGTGGTTTTTCAAATGAGTGCTGTGATGATCAAAACGAAGAGTTCCAATACGTCAATAAATACCAAGGGAATAGAGGCAACTTTTCGAATCAATAACGGTGTCCGCAAGGAAATTAGGGAAATCAAAAACATGGTGGTGGCAATTGGAAAAATAACAATCAAAACACCAATTGGGGAAATCAACAAGGTAGTAGTAATTGGAACAACAACAATCAAGACTGTAATTGGGGTAATCAAGGTAACAATCAAGGTAATTGGAATGGGAACTACAATAATTGGAGCAACAACAACAATCAAGGAGGGTGGATTAATAGTGGGAACCAAGGCAACTGAGGGAAAGGCTTTCAAAGGACCCCCCATGTACCAACAGCTGAATAATCCACCCCTTTTTCCTTCTCAAGGTCCGAGTTCTTCTGGGTGTGATATGGGGATAATTGAAAGTATGTTTGAGAAAATGATGAAAAAACCAAGATTTCGATGCACAATTGGCTTCGCATAATACATCTATCCGGAACTTGGAAGTGCAACTGGGTCATTTTTCTCAAGCTTTGAATACCCGCCCCAAGGGTGCCTTACCAAGTGATATGGTAGTGAATCCGAATGGTGGGAACAATAGCCATGTCATGGCGGTTAAAACCGGAAGTGAAAAAGCCGGTAATTTGCATGCCTCGAGAGAAAAGCAAGTTGTGGAGGAGGATGTTGAGTTGCGTGATAATGATGTACCTTTGATTGAAGATGTGGGTGAGACCATTATGAAAAATGAAGTGAGGATAGATGTTGATGAGGGCGAGATGGAAACACAAGATGCCGTGAACCCATCTAGGGAACACGTGATTGATATGCCCGAGCCAGTGGTGCCAAAAGCCAAGACACCCTTGCCTAGGCCACCTCCACCCTATCCTCAAAGGCTCGCAAAGCAAAGAAATGATAATCAATTTAAGAAATTAAGTGTATGATAAAGATTTTGTCCATAAAGGTGCCCTTGGGGGAGGCACTTGAACAAATACCGGGCTATGCAAAACTCATGAAGGATTTTGTTACAAAAAAGTGGTCCATGCATTGTGAAACTATAAAGATGACTCACCAAGTGAGTGCTACAGTGCATTCAATAGCCCCGAAGTTAGAGGAACCCGGTGCTTTTACTATCCCTTGTACTATTGGAAATGCGGACTTTTCCAGCGCTTTATGTGACTTGGGGGCTAGTATCAATTTGTACTCGGTTTTCAAGGCTTTGGGAATTGGAAAACCTCGACCTACCTCAATGAGACTTCAAATGGCGGACTAATAGATGAAGCGACCCTTGGGAATAATTGATGATGTTCTTGTCCGTGTTGATAAATTCACATTGCTGGATGGCTTTGTCATATTGGATTGTGAGGTAGGTTATGAGGTGCCGATTATATTGGATAGACCTTTCTTTGCTACGGGGAAAGCACTGGTTGATGTTGAAGTGGGTGAGCTCACTTTCCGAGTGGGTGATGAGAAGGTCGTCTTCCATGTTTGCAAATCCATGAAGCAACCCAATAGCATAAGGTGTGTTCATTTGTGGACATTGTCACAACTGTGATAATTGATGACACAAGCTCCATGATCAATGTTGAAGATCCCCTTGAGGCCGTACTGCTTAATATGGATGTAACGGATGATGCTAGTAGAGTGGAGTGCGTGAATGCATTGCATGGTATGGATTCATATTCATATGTGCTTAGAAAGTTATCTTTGGATCTTCAAAATCGAAAAACTCCACCAATAAAGCCATCAATTGAGGAGCCACCAGTGTTGGAGTTGAAGTCACTTTCTCTATACCTCAGGTATGAATTTTGGGGTTCAAATTCTACTTTACCAGATATTCTTTCTTCTTGCCTTACTAACATGCAGGTTGAGGCCAGACTGGCAGTTCTTCAAAAGTGGAAAAGGGCAATTGGATAGACACTAGTTAACATTCAGGGAATAAGCCCGCATTTTACAGCCACAAAATTATCTTGGAGGATAATTCAAAGCTTTCCTTGGAACATCAAATAAGACTAAATGAGGCAATCCAAGAAGTGGTGAATAAAGAATTAATCAAATGGCTAGATGCGGGTGTGGTTTATCCAATCTCCGATAGTTCATGGACTTCTTCGGTCCAATGTGTGACGAAGAAAGGAGGGATGATGGTGGTGAAAAATGACAACAATATACTTATTCATTGGGTGTAGAGTTTGTATGGACTACCAGAAACTCAACAAGGTGACTTGGAAGGATCATTTCCCGTTGCCATTCCCGGACCAAATGCTTGATCACCTTACAGGACGAGCTTTCTATTGCTTTTTGGATGGGTATTTAGGCTATAACCAAATCTTAATTGCCCTAGAGGACAAAGAGAAGACAACTTTCACATGCCCATATGGTACATTTGCCTTCTCACGGATTCCATTCAGGTTGTGCAATGCTCCAAAGACCTTCCAATGTTGCATGATGACCATTTTCACCGACATGGTGGAAGATATATTGAAGGTCTTTATGGATGATTTTTGTGTGGTTGGTGATTCCATTGAAGAGTGCTTGTTAAACTTGGATAGAGTCTTGGTCCGATGTGAAGAAACTAAGCTTGTTCTCAATTGGGAAAAATGTCAATTTATGGTGGAAGAAGGTATAGTGTTAGGTCACAAGATTTCTAAGCACGCGATTAAGGTAGACAAGGCTAAAGTTGAGGTGATTTCGAGGCTTCCTTCCCCTACTTCTGTAAAAGGGGTAAGGAGTTTCCTTGGGCATGCCGGGTTCTACCGGCAGTTTATCAAAGATTTCTTGAAGGTTGTAAATCCCCTTTACAAGTTGCTAGAGAAAGATGCTAAGTTTGTTTTTTGATGAAAAATGCATAGAGTCCTTTGAAATTTTAAAGCACAAGTTGACCACCACCCCGATCATTACCGCACCCAATTGGAGTTTGCCCTTTGAGCTCTTGTGCGATGCTAGTTACATTGAGGTTGGGGCTGTTATGGGCCAATGGATCAGCAAAATGTTCCATCCAGTGTACTACACAAGCAAAACCATGAATGAGACTCAAAGAAACTACACAGTCACCGAGAAAGAATTATAGGTTATTGTTTTTGCTATGGATAAGTTCCTATCTTACCTTATGGGTGCCAAAGTCATAGTGCACACCGGACATACCGCCATTAGGTATTTGATAACTAAGAAAGATTCCAAGGCAAGATTGATGAGATTGGTGTTACTTCTCCAAGTATCTGATCTAGAAATTGTGGACTAAAAAGGTAGCGAGAATCAAGTGGCAGACCACTTGTCCTGTTTGGAGGAAGAAGGGAGGCCTTGTGATGGATATAAATCAACGACTCATTTACCGACGAAAAACTCCTTGCGGTGTCAATGAATGATATGGCATGTTTTGTCGATGTTGCTAATTACCTCGTGACCAAAATAATCCCGTGTGAGCTCTCTTCTAGCCAAAGGAAGAAACTCAAGCAGGATAGTTTGGAATTTTATTGGGATGAGCTATATTTGTTTAAGATTTTCACCAACGGTGTGATTCAACTTGTGTCCCAGAGGAGGAACAATTGGGTATTTTGGAGGCTTTCCACTCCTTTTTCTATGGTGGCCATCATGGTGGGGCGATGACAACCTCTAAGGTGCTTAGTTGCAGATTTTATTGGCCTACCTTGTTTAAATATGCGGGTGATGTGGTCAAGAGTTTGTAATGAATGCCAAAGAGCTGGCAATATTCTAACGGGGATGAGATGCCTCTCAATACAATTCTCGAGGTGGATATTTTTATATTTGGGGCATCGATTTCATGGGTCCTTTCGAGCTTTTGTGGGAACACTTACATTCTTGTGGTGGTGGATTATGTCTCAAAGTGGGTTGAAGCCGTGGCTTTACCCAACAATGAAGCCCGAAATGTTGTGGCATTTTTGAAAAAGAGTATCTTCAGAGGGTTTGGCACTCCTCGAGCTAGCATTAGTGATGGGGGGAGGGGTATCACTTTTGCAACAGGGATTTTGATTCATCACTTTCCAAGTATGGAGTAAATTGACCACCCGTATCATCCTCAAGGTAGCGGTCAAGTGGAACTCTCCAACCGTGAAATAAAGAGTATCTTGTCCAAGAAGGTCAATGCTAATAGGACCGATTGGTCAAAAAAGTTGGATGACACTATATGGGCGTACAAGATGGTTTACAAGACCCCAATTTGTATGTCCCCATACCGATTGGTGTTCGGGAAAGCTTTGCATCTTCCGCTCGAATTGGAACATAAAGTTACGTTTGGCCTCGAGGAAGTTGAACTTGGAATGGGAAGTTGCGGCGAATCTCCATATTGAACAACTTAATGAGGTTGATCAGTTTAGATTTCATGCCTACTCTAGCTTGTCCTTGTATAAGGACAAGATTAAGTATCTTAACGACAAATATGCTCGAGGAAAGGAATTCAAAGTTGGTGATATAGTTCTTCTTTTCAACTCCCGGTTACGTCTCTTTCCGGGAAAGCTCAAATCAAAGTGGAGTGGGCCATTTGAAGTTGTGTTTGTGACCCTATTTGGTGCTCTTGATCTCACGAACAAGAATGGTGAAGTTTTCAGAGTTAATGGGCATTATGTCAAGCATTATTTGGGAAAGTTCGATGTGGTAGTAACATGCGTCGTGCCGCTACGTTAAATCAGGCGCTTCTTTGGAGGCAACCCATGTCTTTTTATTTCTCTTTGATTTTCTTTATAGTTTAAGATTTTTGAGCTAATTGGTTTTGATATGTTGCAGGGATTGAGTTGATGCAGTGCAAAACAAATTGAAAAACATTGCACAGTCTGAAGTTTGCCAGTGCGTCCACAGTACACATTGTGCAGTCCGCACTGGCATGAGTAAAAATGGGTGCTCTTTGAAGTTTCCCACCCCCGGCTGCATTCCATATAGTGCGGTCCGCGGTGGACCTCCGTGGCCGCGGTCGCCTTTGTGATTTCCACGGAGGTTGCCTTCTGAAGCTTCACTTGAACAAACCCAGCGCAGTCTGCATCGCTTTTGTGCGGATGGGGCCCGCATCTTTTTCTATAAATAGAGCCCGAGGGCCTCAATTTACACTTTTCAAACATTGAATCTTGAGAGCCCTAAAACTACTATTCTTACTCTCACTGCTCGTAATTCTTGTTTGCTTGGGTTAATTGCTTACAATCTTCACAAACCTGGTAATATTTCATGCATTTTTGATTGATTAATTTTATATTTTCATTATTTGCTTGCCCAGTAGTTTTTAGCTTCTTCTTTCTTCTCCTAGCTTCTTCTTTTTCTTTCACTTGTTAACTTAGGGTAATATACATGCTGAGTTTGTGTGTTGGACATTCCTAATGAGTGGGCAATTGACTAGGGACAAATTAGGTATAAAAATTTGAACAAAAATGGCAAAAATGAAAGACCCAACTTAGTTTCCGTGAACCCTAGTCTCCACGGCCCGTGGTCGCCTTAGCTTGGTCCGTATTTCCTTGTCGCGGTCTGCGGTAACTTTCTGTGTGGACCGCGGTGCTGATATATCAGTGTGGCCGCATTGCACTTTGTGAGGTCCGTGCTGGCCCACCGTGGCCACGACCCCATTTTGTGGTGACTGCGGTGGGGAGATTTAGAGAGATGATATTCTGGGCCTTTACCCATGACGAACTGCGATCACTTTTGCATGGTCTGCGGTGTCCCCTTTGCGATCGTACTCCTGTTTGTGCGAGCTGTGGTGCCATGTTCTGAAACAATTTCTGCAAAACTTCTTCTTCTGTCTGCACTTCATTTCATTCACCTATTTCAATGCATGTGCTTAAACTAACAATGTTAGATGTATTTGCTTCCAGACAATGGTAAAACAATGAGGCAAGAGCTCCAAATAACCCGACAGAGGTGATTCCTCCTGGGGAGGAAAAAGGAAAAAGAGTGGTAAAGCTCACTCCCCAAGCCTGGGAAAACATCAAAAAGACCCGGAAGTTGATAAAAGCTGCAGATAGAGCTGCTTCCTATTCCTCAGGAAGTGAGTATATGCCATCTCAGGAGATCTCCTCTGACTCAATCCCAACTCATTTTGTCTCCAGATTCCAACTGGATGATACCCCTCTTGCATCACCCACTTCCAAGAGGCCAGTGTATGTAGTTTCAGATTTATCTGAAAAAGTCCATAGCCGGTAGTGAAGAATACTCCACCTCCCCCACAACTTCATTATTTGGAAAGAGTGCCGACTGAAATGAGGAGGAGGTACAAGGTTGTGAAGGTGGTGAACCTGAGGTTGGAAGAATTGAATCAACTTGGAAGGCCGAAGTATAGGAGAGTAGATTTGTGAGCCAAGTGGCCTACCATAAGTTTAGGGAGTAGTGGCCAGCGAGGCATTTAATACCGAAGATGAGCTTTGTTATCAAAGACTTGCTACCCCACAACCCTGACGTGCCGAGAATAGTTAGAACGAGACCAGGCTTGGAGATATTTATGGATGAGTGTATTGATGCAAATGAGCATATGGTTCAGGGATTCTATTGTAATGTGACTCACATCGTAAAAGGTTCCAAGGTGACCGAGGTCCGGAACAAAAAAGTGTTGTTCACTAAGAAGGCCTTGAATGAATATTTGGGCTTCAACGAAGAGGACGATACCCTATATCTGGCGAAATTGGAGATGGATGAGGGGGTTCGTCCATGGTTAGCCCAGTACTTGGAAATCCCAGGTACGGTTCCTGAGTGGTTGACTGTGGGGGTTAAAATTTTGAGGCGGACACTGAACTTCGAAGCTAAGGGTTGGGAGACTTTCGTTTGCAGCAGGCTAGACCCTACCATACATGACCAGACTCTTCATATCTCTCGGGTTGTATTGGTTACATCAATCATGGCGGGCTACCCCATCAATGTAGGGAATGTGATGTCCTGCATCATCTCTCTTGTGGGTGCAGAAGCTAACCGGAACTACCCTTTTCCCGACACCCTCTCCATGTATTTTCGGGATTTGAAAGTTGAGAAGAAGCCTTTTGATGTTAAAGCCAAACTAGTGACCCTTTTCTCATGGTACAGTTTGAGGGGGGCAGACAATCCAAAGGACAAAAACTACAAGCCACTTGCCTCTACCCAAACTGGCCAGTTTGAGGAGCCATTTGCCGTAGAGCCTCCCATTGAGCCTGATGCTACTACAGTTGATGACTTTCCTTCCAGACCATCCACTGCTACTGGTCCTTTTGTTTCAGCTTGTCAGGAGATCCCATCCTCTCGGGCCCATCCCCTGAATGCACATCGGCTGGGCCAGTCACCGTCAAATTTGAACAACAGGATGTCAGCTGGGACATCCAAGTTGTCTATATTGTCTTCTGCTATTGAGGCCCAGTCGGCACATCAGATAGCTCAGATTCCTCAGTCCATTAAGGACACACTGAAGAAGCTCCTAGAGAACCAGGAAAAGATTTTGAAGACACATGATGCCTTGACTAAGGCGGTGGTTTCACGTGGCAAGGCTCTAAAAGAGATTGACAAAGGGCACAAGAAGCTACGCAAGACACGAGCCTTTGAAGAGTCTGTGAAGGAGCTTAGGGCTGATGTAGAGAGACTGAAGGCAGATCAGCTGCCTTTAGATTTTTTATTTGAGAACCCAGCTCCAGCAACAGTTCCAGTGGCAGCCCCAGATACAAAGTTAGTGCAGAGGCCTCCAAAGAAGAGGAGAAAGATCCCTAGTGCTGATGATGCTATCATCCAGTTGGCGGACCTAACAGGCTTCCTCCATTTAGCCAAAGGATGTACCAGATGCACAGCCGGTCCAGGTCTAGTCCTAGGTCCCAACAGCAGAGCAGCCGGATACCGGGAACTAGTTTGAGGTTCCCGCGCAAACAGGGGACCCAGGGGCTACTGATGATCCCATGTAGACAGACACGGTTTAGGGAGTCTCCTCTATTATTTTATCTTGATTTTTGATGTTTATTTAATTAGCTGGCATTGGGGACAATTTCAGCATTAGTTTGTGGGGGTGTGCCCTACTTTTTATTCGTATGATTGTACATACTAGTTCACATAGTTTATGTTTCTGGATTTTCTATTTGGTCTGTATATATCTTTACATTTAGTTACTCTTATCGTACTTTCTCTTTGGTCTGTATATAAAGTTACATTTCTGTATATATTCCTCTCCATTATCTATTCTAATCCCCTATTGTACATATTTATTCTATTTTTTATTTTCGCAAAACATTTTTTGTTTTTAGCTTTTTAGTAGGCTCGTAGCCTTTCATTTTGTTTTTTGAATTTTCAATAAGCCCTTGTTTTTCTTAATCCCACGGTTCTTTCCAAGGGTGGAGTATGGTGTGAACAGGGTGGCTCTTCCCAATGATAGATGGCGTGACAACCTTCTTAAGGGTTTGAGTCCATTTTTGTTTTTTTTGTTGTTTATGATAGTTTGTAGTTAAGGGTACCTCAAGAAAAGCTTCACTTAGGCCTAGCACATTTGCCTTTGATCCGATGGTCAAAGACAAAATGTTGTGTTTAGGATGGTGAAAGTCGTGGCCTTGAGACTCTTGTATTGACCAAAAAATCATCATGTGGTCTTTTCGGACCACTGTGTGCTTGAATCGTAACTAAGGTCGTTGTGGGCCCTCGACTCGATGTCTCTAGCAATCCCTAGTGTGTGTGGTGAGAAATCAAAATGCGAGTCCATGTCCCAAGCCAATGGCTACAACTTGCCCTGAATGTTTGTTGAGGCGAAATCTTAGGTGAAATTCGACTTGAGAAGTGATCATAGGCTCTCCTTAATCAAAATGATCATTTGAAAAAATCCATAGCCTACCATTGATAAGATCCCTAGTCAACCCTTTGAGCCTTAGACCTTCTTCTTTCAAGAACCATAATATAAGCTTATACCCGTTCTCAATGGTACCCTCTCTTGGAACCCAAATCTTTCCTTTAGCACTTGGCAAAAGTATAAGTTTTGTGGGAGAGACGAGGAGTGAAACAAAGTGGTAAAAAGGCGCATAAGTGAATAAAAGGAAGGGCAATGAAAAATAAAGAAAAGAAAAAGACAAAAAGAAAGCTCAATGTGAATAAGAAGGGATGCAAGAAGAAAAAAAGTGAAAAAGTTGTGGAAAAAGTAGAAAAAGGAGAAATGTTTGGAATTGTATACGAAAGAGTGACAATGTGCCTCTCTAACCCCTTAGAAAGAAGGGATAATACCCAAAGAGTCAAGAGAATTGTGCCAAAAGAATCAAAAGAAGTGCTTAAGGGAAGATTGAACCAATTGGAATAAAAACATGTCCTACCCTTACCCAAAAGCCTTCACAATGACTCCACAAAAGCCCTATATAATCTTGAGTTGAAGGAACAATACATTAATGGATACTTATATGAGGGGCAAGCATATGGTACTTAGATCTAGACTTGGGACCTTCTTCTTGAGAGAGATGAGAAAAATTCATTAACCTCTATTTGTGTGTCAATACTCTAAATGAGGATGTGTGAGTTTGGTTCCACAATGACCAAAGTAAGTAAGAGAAGTGCTTTGATGTAATGAGTCAACTCTTGATGCTTTTGTGTCACATTGGATCCATGGTTTTTCAAAGTTTAAATGTGTTAATGATGCATTCTTATTGAGGTCAATTGTTTGTCCTAATTGATGCTTGTTGAGGTCACTTTAGGATAGCTGGAATTACTTGGATTTCCCTTTAAGGGGTGAGTCTTATTTTGTTTTCATAAGGACAAGCAAATGTTTAAGTTTGACTGAGTTGATAAGTTAGGATTATAACATGTTTTATACCCCTATTTGCCTATGCTTTGGTTATAAATTGCTACAAAATATTCCAAAAATGCTCACACGTTGTGCTTGACTGCAGGTTTGATCGACAAAGTAACGAAATATCAAAGATCGACTCAAAAGGAGTGAAACCTGCTCAAGTATCAAATATTACGTGAATTGAGGAAAAGAGGGCCTAGTATGGACCACACAAAAGTGAATGCAGCTGCACTAGGATATTCAGAGAGGTGTATAATTAGGTTGAAGGCTATCAGCCGCGGTACTTTTCTCGCAGTCCGTGGTCAGGCTTTCGCGGCCGCAATACGCTTTTGTGCGGTCCGCGGTTAAGAGATTCAGAGAACCATCATTGGCAAAGGAAATGCATGCGGTCCGTGGTCGTCACCGTGCGGAACGTTCCAGATCCCCTCCACGGTCGCGGTACACTTCCACGCAGTCCACGCCCTCAAGTTCAAAGAAGCAGAAATGTGAAGTCTAAAGAGCCAGTGCGGTCGCCCATTTTGTGCAGCCTGCACTGATCCCACACGTGTATTTGTGTCTTGTTTTACCAGCCTGGTATAAATAGAACATTTTACCATTTTTAGGTCAGTTTTTGTACTCTAGACTCAGTTGCACTTGTGAGACTAAATTTTGTAGCCATATTTGGCACTTTTGCTTTTCATTAACAATAGATTATTGTAATTTCTTCTTAGTAACCAATTAATATACTTAATTCTTCATCTATTTCTTTAATTTCTGTATCTAGCATGAGTAGCCAAACCCATTAGCTAGGGTTGCTGCTCAACTCTAGTGTGGGTAATTGATGGGTGTTGCCATCTAGGGTTAGATTGACTATGGGTAATTGCTATTTGGGTTGATTTTATATTTTAATTGAGAATTGGTGGCTACAAACACTGATTCAAGCTTTGTGGGTTTAGCTCTTCTTGAGAAAGAGAGTCTATGACCCCAAAATTGACCCAACAAGGAATTGGGATGGATTCATGAGAAATGATAGTCCCAATTAACGGGTTAAATCTCGAGAGAGTAATCAACCTACTTGAACCCTAGTTTCTCGGTCTAATTTTCGTACCCATTTGGTCTCGAGAAAGTTAATTTGGCAAAATTACTCTCTCTACCGAGAGGTGTGAGAGTGGCTACAATTGTGCAATGGTTAAGTCCCAAATGTGTCAATCGATCCACCGGTCAATTAGCCACCTAGGTAGTGTCACGACCCTAGTGCCCTTCTTCCCATTAGATACAAGTTAGCAATATTCTCGTAGCTTAATTTAGTGATAATCACTAGTTTTATAAATGTAGTTATTATTCAAATAAACCCAAAAATGTTTGAAGTGACATTAGGAGTACAAACATATCTCTATACTAGACAAAAATTCCAACTCCACTACTAGCTCCATGAGGAAATCAATCCCGACCTCTATTCGGGTAAAAGCTATTGCGACCCGCTCTTCCTACCATAGTGTAGCGTCAAGTTGGAAGCGATCAATAAACTCACGGCAATGCAAGTCTGTAAGCCACCTCTCCCACTCGATCAAAAATCTCAAACGGGCTAATAAACCTAGGGATAAGCTTGCTCTTCTTCCCAAATCTCATCACACCCTTCATAGGAGACACTCGAAGCAATACTGCTCACCGACCATGAATGCCAAATCTCAAACTTTACGGTCGGCATAGCTCTTTTTCTTGGACTGAGCTATACGAAAGCCTATCCTGAATAATCTCAAACTTGTCTAAGGCATTCTATACCAGATGCGTACCCAACAACTGAGCCTCTCCCGGCTCAAACCTTCCAACCAGCGACCGACACTGCCTACCATATAAAGTCTCATAAAGAGCCATCTGGATACTCGACTAGTAGTTGTTGTTGTAGGCAAATTGCCTAAAGGCAAGAATTGATCCCACATACCTCTAAAGTCAATGACACAAGCTCAGAGCATATCTTCCAAAATTTGAATGGTCCGCTCGGACTGCCCATCCGTCTGAGGATGAAACGCTGTGCTCAACTCAATCCATGTGCCCAACTCTTGATGAATTGCCCTCCTGAAATATGAGGTAAACTACGTACCTCGGACCGAAATGATAGAAACGTGCACACCATGAAGATGGACAATTTCCTGGATATAGATCTTGTCTAATGTATCAAAAGAATTTGAGACTACCACAAGAATGAAATGTACTGACTTGATTTGCCTATAAACAATAACCCACACTGCATCGAACTCCCTTCGAGTCTGTGGGAGTCCAATAACGAAATCCATAGTGATCCGCTCCCACTTCCACTTGGGAAGCTCAATCCTTTGAAACAAACCACCAGGCCTCTGATGCTCGTACTTAATCTGCTGACAATTCAAACAACGAGCTACATATGCAACGATATCCTTCTTCACCCTCCTCCACCAATAATTCTGCTGCAAATCCTGATACATCTTCACGGCGCCCGAATGAATAGAGTGTCGAGAACTATTGGCCTCCTCTAAAATCAACTCACATAACCCATCTACATTAGGCACACAAACTCGATACTGCAGCCTCAAAACTCCATCATCTCCTAATGTAACCTGCTTGGAACCTTCGTGCTGCACCATGTCTCTAAGGACACACAAATGGGAATCATCATACTGCCGATCGCGGATACGCTCCAATAAAGAACGGCGAGCAACTCTGAAAGCTACCACACGGCTGAGCTCAGAAACATCCAACCTCACGAACTGATTGGCCAAAGCCTAATCATCTAAAGCAAGCAGTCTCTCACCGATCGGAATTTAAGCGAGACTGCCCATACTGACTGACTTCCTACTCAAAGCATCAACCACCAAATTGGACTTTCCCGGATGATAGAAGATGTTGATATCATAGTCCTTTTATAGTTCCAACCACCTTCTCTGCCTCAAATTTAGCACCTTTTGCTTGAGCAAGTATTGCAGACTCTTGTGATCCATGAACACCTCACATGCCACGCCCTACAGATAATGTCTCCAGATCCTAAATGCATTAACAATGGCTGCTAACTCTAAATCATGAAACATATAGTTCTTCTCATGAATCTTCAACTGCCATGAAGCATAGGTGTTGGCCCAAGTTCAGTTAAAGTTTTGAAGAATGACAAAAGACCTAAATGTTGGACAAGGTCCATCAAGGGAGACATAGTGGTTATCAACCTATGCATATGAGATGCACATGAAGAAGATAAGTCTTAGGGATCAAGCAACAATATCTTCTAAACTAATCGAAAATATTGCATATGGGATAAGGAGAAGAAGTCTCCTTATGAGAAGAGAACACAATCCCGATCAAGGATAAGGATTGGAGGTTGGATTGGTCTAGGACTCAAATTAGATGGAGGATCACCAATTGAGTCTCAATCAAACTTTGATTACTAACTTAATAAATATCTAAGTTTGTTCTCTTTTACAGGTATGCACATTTCCTGTAAAAGGAACTCAGGATGAACCAGGTCCATCCCTCATGTGCACAAAAATGGGTAGATTTGAGCATGTGGGTTGCACGTGAAGGAGATAAGCTTAACATGGTGTATTTAATATCTCCTGATCGAAAAGGTTGCATAATTGATAAGGAGAAGGAGTCATTAATCAAAGAGAACACTATCCAAGATAGAAGGAGTTAGAAGTTGAAATCAACTTGAACTCTTCCACCAAGGAAGAGTTGCATCAGAACTCTAGTTATTTCTTCATCTACTAACTCTATAAATTGCAGGATGTTCTCATATTAAATGTGTTGCATAAAAACACAGAAGTTAAACGTGAATTGAGAGAAAAATAGCAAGGCTTTTTGCAAGCAGTTCGTGTGTGATTCAAGTGTGCAAACCTGAAGCTACATGAACCAGATTGAAGAACCAGCTCCATAAAGAGTTTTATGTGTCTTTCTTTATTTCTAGTTTAATTGTAGTAGGTTTTTTTATTTGTACATTTCAGATTTCATAGAAGCTATTGTAATATGTACTTTGAGTATTCAAGTTAGAGTTAACTTGATGTTGTCGCAATAGTTAGAGGCTGGTTGCTACAACGAGATTAGTGTTAATCCTTAGGATTACAAAGAGTTTTTGTAAATGCTGTTTTGGCTAAGTGACTTAAGTGGAAGTTTGGGAAAATCCTACTGAGTAGTAGATCGTGGTTTTTCACTTTTTGAGCCAAGTGTTTTCCACGTAAAATCTCTGTGTTCTTTATTTTCTGTATTTATTATTCTGCAACAGCAGTAGTTGGAACATATAGAAGAACCAGGTCCTTCATAAGCAGTTCAAGCGAAAAATCCGGTACCACACAAATTACCCCCCCTCTTGTGTGGTATTGACATATAAAACATCAATAGGCAGTGGCCTTTCCATCTTGCATCAACACTGCATGAATTCCAATACGAGATGCATCACAACAAATAGTGTAAGGCCCTGAACCTATGGACAAAACCAACACCAGTGTCGTAGTCAAAGATGTCTTGAGCTTCTAAAAACTCACCTCACATTCGTCTTTCCACCTGAACTGGGCACTCTTCTGGGTCAACCTGGTCATTGGGGATGCAATAGACGAGAACCCCTCTACAAACCGACGATAATAGCCTGCCAAAGCTAAGAAACTCCGGATCTCTGTAGCTGATACGAGTCTAGGCCAGTTTTGACTGCCTTAATCTTCTTCAGATCAACATGAATACCTTTTGCTGATACAATATGACCCTGGAATACAGCTGAACTCACACTTCGAAGACTTGGCATATAACTGACTAGCCCTCAAAGTATGAAGAACCACTCTAAGATATTGTTCGTGCTCCTCCCGACTGCAGGAATAAATCAAAATATCATCAATGAAGACTATCATGAACAAATCCAAATAAGGCCTGAACACTCGGTTCATCAAATCCATAAAAGCTGCTGGGACATTTGTCAACCCGAAAGATATCACCAATAACTCATAATGCATGTACCGAGTGTGAAAAGCTGTCTTAGGGACATCGGATGCCATAATATTCAACTGATGGTAGCCTGGTATCAATTCAATCTTCGAAAATACTTGGCACCCTGAAGTTGATCAAACAAATCATCAATCCTCGGCAATGGATGCTTATTCTTGACTGTAACCTTGTTCAACTACCGGTAATCTATATACAATTGCATCGATCCATCCTTATTCTTAACAAACAAGACAGGCGCACCCCAAGGCAAGATACTAGGTCTAGTGAAGCCTTTTTCAAGAAAGTCTTGCAACCGATCCTTTAACTATTTCAACTCAGACGGGGCCATACAATATGGTAGAATAGGAATGGTCTGAGTGTCCGGAGCCAAATCAATGTAGAAGCCAATATCCCTGTCGAGTGACATACTTGACAGGTTTGAAAGAAACATATCAGGAAACTCACGAACAACAGGTACAGAATCAATAGAAGGAGCCTCGTCACTAGAATCACAGACATATGCCAAATAGGCCAAACACCCCTTTTGACCATACACCGAGCCTTCATATAAAAGATAACACTACGGGTAGATGACCAGGAGTCACTCTCCACTCTAAACAAGGCAAACCCGGCAATGCTAAGGTCACAGTCTTGGCATGATAGTCCAAAATAGTGTGGTATGGTGATAACCAATCCATCCCTAATATGACTTCAAAATCAACCATGTCTAGAAGAAGCAAATCTACGTGAGTCTCAAGACCTCGAATAACAACTATACATGAACGATGGACTCGATCTACCATAATAGAATCACCCACCGGGGTAGACATATAAATAGGAGAACTCAAAGAATCACTAGGCATAGATCAAATAAAACTAAAGCGTCTATGCTATAAACAGAACAATACCTCTAACAACTAAATCAGAAGCCTCAGCCTCAGCCTCAGGCCTAGCTGGAAGAGAATAACATCGGGTCTGGGTCGCACCACCCTGAACTACATCTCTAGGACGTCCTACTGCTGGCTGGCCTCCACCTCTAGCGACATGAGATCCACCTCTAATACATCCACCTCTACCTCTAGCACCTCTACCCCCACCTCTAACTGGCTAGGTGGGATGTGGAACACTTGATGCATGGACCATGGCACGGGAACCCTGATGTTGAGAGCCACTCGATGGGAAATACCTAGCCACGTGCCTTATGTCTCCACAAGTAAAAAAATCCTTCGGTTGCTAGGGTTGATGACCCTGAGAACTATGAAGCACCAGTGCATTGATAGGAGCTGGTGGTGCATTGTAGGATTGTTGATCAGAATACTGCACATGAAAACTACGGCCACCTGAAGTACCATGAGAAACCTGAAGTGCTAACTAAAAAAGGCCCAGGAGGATGGCCTCTACGAATCCCTGCCTCCAGACGAGGTACCACAGAATCGGCCTGAATGACGAGACCTCTTGTCAAAACCATGACCACCTCCCTGCGATAGAACCATCTCTACTCTCCTAGCCATATTGGCCGCCTCCTGGAAAGAAATCTCACTCCTTGTCTTCCTAGCCATCTGAAGTCGAATAGGCTGGATAAGTCCCTCAATGAACCTCCTCACCCTCTCCCTCTCAGTGGGAAGTATGACAAGAGCATGATTAGCCAAGTCGATGAATCTGGTCTCATATTGAGTAACAATCATAGAACCCTGATGGAGATGCTCAAACTGCCTCCGATAGGCCTCCCTGTGAGTGATAGAGAAAAACTTCTCCAGAAATAGCTGAGTAAATTGCTCCCAAGTCAATGCTGGTGATCCGGCTGGTTTAACCAAACAATAATCTCTCCACCAAGTCTCAGCGGATCCAGACAAGCAGAAAGTAGCAAAGTTGACCTTATTGGTTTCCACTATCCCCATGTTCGTGAGAACCTCATGACAACTGTCCAAATAATCTTGGGATCCGCAAAAGACATACCACTAAAAGTGGTAGTGAAGATCTTGGTAACACCTATAAACCTCCATAAAGCCTCTGAAGACATAGCAGATCCATCACCGGTCTGTGCGGCTGCTCAGCTGAAGAAGCGATACGTGACCTCTCCATTCGCGAAAGAACAAGAGTAGAGGTTTCAACTTAGTAGTGAGAGAACAAAATCGCACGATGGGATAGAATAAATGTGAAGTTTTTCCTAACTCTATAGCCTCTAGAGGATAAATACAGACGTCTCCATATCGATCTCTCAGACTCTACTAAGCTTGTCTTTGAGTTGTAAGATCTATGTAACCTAGAGCTTTGATACCAACTTGTCATGACTCGAATTACCCACCCCCGGGAGTCGTGATGACAGCTACTAGTGAAAGCTAGGCAAGCAAACCAACTGAATTATTTACCCTGTTTCCACTATAAATCCATTAACAATTAAGAACTAATAGTTAACAATCAAAAAAATTTAATAAGCAGAAGGTTAAATTTCAAGTTTTAATAACACTATTAATACCATTCCATAACAAATCTATCCAAGACTGGTGTCACAACTTCACAGACTATCTATGAGTACTACAATTAAAGGTCTAAAAGAAATAATACAACACTATCTCTGGGAATACAGAAGAAGCATGAATCTTGCAGGACTACCTCGGGTCACCTGATGAACAAGAAACAATAATCTCACTGTGGTCCGAAATCTATGATATTGGGATCTGCACAAAAGAGTGCAGAGTGTAGTATCAGCATAACTATCCCCATGTGCTGGTAAGTGCTCAGCCTAACCGTGGCGAAGTCGTAACGAGGCTAGGACAAGACTACCAAATAAACCTGTGTAGTTAAATCATATATAGTAGAAATAAAGGAAGATATTTATAGTTAAAGATGGGAGGAGGAAAACATACTGCAGGGAGTATCAGATAACAACAGAATACCAAAGAGGAATGTAGGGAAATCGAAATTAAATTGCTAACAAGAATAAGAGAAACTAACACAGTATTATAATAAGGATAAGAGAAACAAACACATTATTCACTTTCATCTCTTTCTTATTGCAGACGTGCAACCCGATCCCATTTCATATATCTTTTGTAGGCGTGCAACCCGATCCCATTTCATATATCTTGTTGCAGGCGTGCAACCCGACCCCATTTCCTATATATTTTTGTAGGCATGCAACCCGATCCCATTTCATATATCTTGTTGCAGGCGTGCAACCCGATCCCATTTCATATATTTCTGTTGTAGGCGTACAACCCGCTTATATTTCATATATTTTCGTTGCAGGTGTGCAACCCGCTCCTATTTAGTATATTTTCGTTGCAGGCATGCAACCCGCTCCCATTTCATATATCAACACTAATCATAAAAGAATCCCGACAAGGGAACAATAGTATTAATTCTCACATGAAGCACAATAAACCACAACGGAGTCATAACGGTTACATTACAAGACTCAGGGGCATGCTTGACACCGACGCGTAGATACTCGTCACCATGCCTATGCATCGTACCCTATATTTAGCACATAGAAAATAAGATACAAATCCTAATCCCTCAAGCTAAGGTTAGAGCAAAAACTTACCTCGAAGTCACGAACGCAACTCAAGCCTCAACTATCGCTTTACCTCTTGATTCTACCACCAACATGCTCATATCTTAACATAAATTACTTAATTACATCAATAAATGCTAAATGGATCAATTCTAACTAATGAAAATACGTTTTCTAAAAAATTCAAAAATTGACTCTGGGCTCGCTTGGTCCAAACCCAAAATTCGGACCAATACCCGATTACCCATTCACCCCCGGGCCTGGATATATAATTGGTTTTGAAATCCAACCTCAATTCGAGGTCTAAATCCCCGATTACAATATTCTTAGGTATTACCCAAAATTCCCAATTCCACCATGAAAACCCAAGACTTTAGGATGATATCTAGTAAAGAAGTTAAGGAGTAAAGAAAATGAGTAAGAAATCACTTACTAATGTTTTGGAGTAGAAAGATTGTTCGAGAAATCGCCTCTTATGTTTTTGTGGTTCTAAAAAATAAAAAATAACTGAAAATTCCATTTAAATATACCCCATTCAGACCCTCTGTGTGGACCGCACAAAATCGAGTGCGGCCGCACAGCTCTCTATATGGACTGCAGTGACATGTTTTAGTATGTTGACCATAACATTCACTTCAAATATTCAAATTGTGATTTCTTTACCTTTCTGGAAACTAGACACGAAGATCTACAACTTTCATTTTGAATAATCTTAAAATTCTTTGTAGATCAAAAGATATAGGCTTCCGAAACCGGACAAGTGAACCTGTGCAGACCACACAAAATCAAGTGCGGCCGCACAACCCCCACCACGAATAACACCAAAACCAATATGATCAGCACTGGCGGGTTCAGAGATTTGCACTTCTCTGAACCTGCAACATCCCTGTTTTACGCTATGACATATTGGAACCTACCCGAAACTTACCCAAGCCCTTGGAACTCCAAACCAAGTGTGCATACAACTCAAAGACATCATATGGACCTACTGTTGCGATCACATCATCAAAATAAAATGTAAAATCATGAGTTAAACCTCAAAACTCAACATTTTCATCAAGAAGTCCAACTCACGTCAAATAAAATCCGTTTTTCACCAAATTTTACAGTTATCTTTCAAATACTATTACAAGTTTGTACCAGGCTTCAGAACCAAAATACAGGCCCGATAATAATGGTTTCAAACATTAATTCTTTTCTTCATTTCTTAGATAATTCAGTAAAATAATTTCTTTCAAAAATTTATTTCTAAGGCTTGGGACCTCGAAATTCATTTTCGGGCATATGCCCAAGTCCCATATTATACTGCGAATCTCTATGGATCGTCCATGTACAGATCCAGATCTGGTTGCTCAAAATATTGACCAAAGCCAACCATACTAGAATTTTAACTTTAAAATTTTCTATTTCTTATATTTTCACATAGAAGGCTTTCCGAATATAGGTCCAGACCACGCATGAAAATCAAGGGGAGGTAAAAATGAGGGTTTTAGGCCTCGCAACACTGAATTTACTTGCAACACGAGTGATGACCTTTTGGGTTATCACATGCCCGCTCAACAGGTAAGTCCTCCTGTGCTGAGGATGGTGAAGGTATGTCGAAGAGACGGCATGTGGAGTCCGAAATAGCTTCCCCAGCCGCGGTATTCTTAGATGGCAGCGTTCGTTTTGTCTGAAATGGGTAGTGATGCTAACCTGTTTGCAGAGGTAAACTCGGCGATCGTGACCTACCCGACGATAGAGGCTTCGGTTGTTTCAATTGATCAATAGGCTACTATGACGGGAGGTCGGGGTTCTGAGGTTTTTGTTGCCATATTTGGAGGGTTTTCGTATTCCGGACAGACATGTGCTTCTTCTTCAGCCGTAAATAGGGGAAAGAGTGTTGTGGTCGATGACTACGAGTCAGAATCTAATCTTGATTCGGATGATGTTAGAATGTTTGAGGAGGGCCTTACCCACTTGGTGGTAAGAGCGGGAGGTCCGTACCGTATATTTGAGATTCCACCGGAGATTAACCTTCTATAGGACATGAAGACTTGGTACCGTAGTTTGACCTTTTGTGCTTTGCCGCAGAGTTTAAGGTTCTTTGGGATGTATGTGTCATTTATTTCATGCATGAAGTGGTCGCTATGGGCTTGAGTGTAAGTTTCTTTTCTTCTTTCTTTTGTGTTCATTTTATTTTTGGGGACCTTGGCCCTTATCACCTCTTATCTTCCTTTTTTGGGTTTTCAGTCGTGCATGCTGGAGATTGAAAGTGCTCGTAGGGCCGACACTCGGGCCAAAATTTTTCTAACGATGTTGGAGAAGTATCAGCGCTAACACAACAAGTGCTCTGAGATGCACGAACGGCTCAGGGCGAATACCCGCAGTCAATTTCTCGGGGAGGAGTTAGAGAATACAGATCAAGAGTTGATGCAGTCTATTCATAGGAATAGTGAGCTCGAGGAGCTACTTCGTATAAAAGGCAAATATCTTGAGTTTGGAAAGGGGTCGCTGCAGAGTGTGAGCATCTTTAGGCGAAGGTCTTGTCATTGCAGTTCGAGTTGGATCAAAATGCCATCATAGTTGAAGCTTTGAGTGTAGAGTGGATGGGGAAGCTAGCCAATCTAGAGAGGAAGGTCTCCGAGTTGGAGAGTGTCGCGAGTGCTTGGCGTCGGCTTCAGCGAGGGCAGGAATGTTGGCGGACACTATCTGTGTCCTTCGATCTGAGCAGGAGTTTAAAAGGGTGACGATTATGCTGAGGGAGGCAAGTCTTTAAGAGCGCATTGGCGAAATTGATCGGGAGGCATCAAACTTAGGAGATAGGATCGTTGCTCTTGTAGCCGAAAAGGCGCAATTGTTGGCCTAAGTCGAATTTGCCTTTGCCGCTGTTACTCATCATTTGCACGAGCTCTGGGTCAATGCAGAAGCCCAGCGGGACATATACAAGATTTTGTGGGAAGCGGGAAATGTTTCTGAGGCCACTTTTAAAGGAGCTCGAGTGAAGGCACGAGAAGCTCGTGTTAACTGTGGCTACGATCCTGCGACTCTGGAAGCCGACGAGGATGTTGATGTTGAGAAGGGACTTCCTAGGGATGGTGATGGGGAGGACGAAGGTGATGACGCCGAGTGAAAAGTTGTTACCTTACTCTATTTTTTACTTGTCTTTTCTTTCTATTTTTTGAACTGTGCCGGTTTTGACCATGTATAATCTGCGGCAATTTGTGCAACAGTCTAAATAAAAGGGTGTTTTTGTCATTGTACGTCCTTTGTATTTCTCTTCCTTCCCCTTTCTCTACACATTATTTTCTTTGGCGTAGACTTTCGTATTTTTTCATGGTGAAGTCCCTTACTTTTTAGGGAAACCAATTATAACTAGACCGAGTAGGATTTCATCGTGTGTGTCCGAATGGAGTCTCTTTAGATTCACATATTTCAGAGAGATTGAGTTTAGACGTGTTGCTTTAAACATATTTATCCTTGACTCGAATGAGATTGCATTCGGACTGGTTGTTTTGGATGAAGTCAATATTGACTCAAGTCATTCGAGTGGGATTAAACTGTTGGTGATTTGGCCGAAGTCGCCCTTTTCATGTATATTTGAGTGAGGTCGAATATTAAATGATTCGAGCGGGGTCGAATTTTTCATCTGCGATGGTCTTTGGCCATAGGGGTGTTATTTTGAGTTTGTCGAAATTTTAACCCATTGTATTTCGAGCGAAGTCGAATTTTATATGATTCGAGCGGGGTCAAATTTTTATTTGGCGATGACCTTTGGCCGTAGATATGTTATTTCGAGCTAATGTTGAAATGTTAAGTCAATAGGATTAAAACGAGGTCAAACTCTTCCTTATATTTTTTTAATTTCTCTTGGCTGTATGGGTGTTATTTTCAGCTAATGTCGAAATGTTAACCCATTATAATTAGAACGAGGTCGAACTCTTTTTTTTTCTTGATGACCCTTGCTGTAGGGGTGTTATTTTGAGCTAATATCAAAATGTTAACTCATTATGATTCGAACGAGGTTGAATTTTTCATTTAGAAATTGTCTTTGGCCATAGGGATGTTATTTCGAGCCAATGTCGAAATTTTAACCTGTTATGATTCAAACAAGGTCGAACTCTTCCTTCTATTTTTTTGATGGTCGTTGGCCATAGGTGTGTTATTCGAGCTAATGTCAAAATGTGAACACATTATGATTCGACGAGGTCGAACTCCTCATTCTATATTTTTTTAACGGCCTTTGGCCGTAGGGGTGTTATTTCGAGCTAATGTCGAAATGTTAACCCATTATGATTCGAACGAGTTTGAACTCTTCTTTTTTCTTGATGGCTCTTGGATTTAGGGGTGTTATTTCAAGCTAATGTCGAAATGTTAACCCTTCTTTAGGCGATGGCCTTTGGCCGTAAGGATGTCATTTCTAGCTAACGTCGAAATGTTAACCCGTTATAATTCGAACGAGGTCAAACTTTCCTTCTATTTTTTTAATGGCCCTTAGCCGTAGGGGTGTTATTTTGAGCTAATGTCAAAATGTTAACCCATTATGATTCGAACGAGGTGAAACTTTTCTATTTCTTGACGGCACTTGGCCTTAGGGGCGTTATTATGAGCTAATGTCGAAATGTTAATCCATTATGTCATTGTCAGATTTTGGCAAATGAGAAGCTACCATGCTATCTGCAGACATCGGAGCGGATCTTGGCGTTCTTGATTTTGCTTGTTTTTTGGAGAGTTTCGGTTGTTCCCTAGGGGAGACCCAATTTTGCTTAACCTCTGGGTTTCCTGGGTAAGCCCTAGTTCGCGTAGTTTTGTTCGCATAGGAGAATATGACGTTGGAGAGTATAAAACATTATTGTTTTGCCTACTGGGAGAGGGGGTACCGTATGCGTTTGATTCATGTATGTATAGGAATTTCCCTGTATCTAGTCTCTTCATCGTTCGGCCTGGAGAGCTCGTTGGTAGGTGGGCGATGAATTATCCCTTGAACTTGGAGATGTCCCCCTCATCGCCTTGTTAAAAACCTCCCCGAGAAAACCTATTTGGGACAAAACCCGGGTGAGGGAAAAAGAGTACGACTTGAGGGGCGTCCTTTTTCAAAATCTGAAGTGTTTGAGATGGGCAATATTCCAGTTATTTTATAGTAGTTTTTTTCCTCTGTTTCTAGTTGGAATGCTCTTTTGCTCGCTTGCCCGTGTGGTTCTTGTGCTTCTATTTAAGCAAACAACAAAGGGTTAATCAAAATGAGATTTTTCTTACCTCGATCCAATGAGTCGGTTAATGAGGGTAGCCTTATAATGTTGCTCACTCTGCCTGGCGTTTAAGTGGTTTGATGGAATGGTGGTTTTTAGATTCAGCGGCCGCATTCAGCTTTCCTTTATTCTCTTTCTTAAAGGTGTCCCGCGTAGGTTAGGTTCGCCTTAACTGCTGTGGTGTAGGAATCGAGTCCCAGTTCTATCTCGTCTGATTCGTACCTATAACAGGGGAGAAATGTCATACCTTGTTCATGGATCCTCCAATGTGTGGGGGGATGTGAGAGTAGGATAGGATGTATCCATTCTTTTATAGGATTGCGCAACAGTTGTCATCCGCTTGCGTGGGCTTTGCATGGATATTGATTATAACTTATGCTTTTTTATAACAACCTGATCTGGACTAGCATGTGAGGTTTACTTACCACTCTTTCGGCTGGGTGATTATATTTCACCGGTTTTGAATCTGAAGGAAACTAGAAAATTTGGCTAAGAAATTCTCACACACGGTGCCAATTTGTTTGATCAAAAAGTTTAAGACTCTTTTGCCAACTTCAGTTATCAATAATAAAGGAGATAAATCTTAGCCAAACATAATTAACTTCAGATCTAAAAGTATATAGGGGAAATGACGAAAGATAGGAACCTCTAAAATATATTGATGTCATAATCTTATATCAAACATGGGATTTGGGCTTACATACGGAGCAGAAAGGAATCACCAGTGAGAGAGCAAAGAGGAAAATCGCCGCGTCCCCCTATTAATGCTTACACACCTTGTGAACATGTGATTTTTACCCCGTTGAGATGTCTCCTACAGGTTTCTCAAGTTTAGGATGTTTTCTCCTAAATATTTATTTTTAGAATTTAATTTTTAGGACTTAATTGCGTATATCAGTGTGTTTTCATTAATGGATGCATAAAATCATATAAAAAGAATAATAATAAGTACAGAATTACACAAGCATTTAGGACTTAATTTCATAATTCTTCTAGATTAATGGGGTAATTAGGTTTAATTTTGCAAATATAAAAATCAAAAAATTAAGTAGTATTTCTGGCATTTAATTGTTTTGCATTTTTGTGTTTAATTTTCATTTGTTATATGTTTATTTATTTTGCACAATAGGTTGTTATTAGGTTATTTAGCTCAATTAGAATATTTAAAAATACACTTAGGAATTAAAATTAAATAAGAAAAACAAAACAAAAAAGGGGGTTCTCTAATAAATCACCCTGGCTGGCCACAATTGGGCCAGACCTGGGTGGCCCAAGTCTTTTAAATCATGTAAAAACGCTCAAGACCCAGCCCAACCGGTGTCCCTGTCCCAGTCTATCAGAGGTGCACTAAAACGACACCGTTTTGGGGCAAAACATCATAGTCGTTGATCACAGGCCATCCAACGGCCCTGAAGTCATTCCCAAGCCCCCATATCTATGTCCAAATGTCCCCGAATATTCAGAGAAAAAAGAGTCATCTTCCTCGTATGTATATCACCAACCTGTCATAGCCATAAGACCACCATAGTCCACCCATAAACTACCCGAATGTCGCTGCCGGAGATCGTCTCACGGCGGCGGCCGATCATCAAACAGCCTCAGATTTACACCACCGGACCACCTCGACCCCCTCTTTCCCTTCCCATGGTTGGTTTTCTTCGAACAAATGGCCAACGCCTCGAATATTCGAAAAACGGATCTTCGACACCACCGTCTCCGGCGACCCAACCACAAACCAACCAAAACAATACCCTTGAACCACTCCCCTCCCTCCTTCCAACCGTCTAAACCACACCCTTCGAATCTTAACGGACCGGCTCGAATATCAAATCAAAACTAACCCTAAACCCTAAAATTCACCATAACCCCGTCACATTGGTCCCATATGACCATATCCTATTCCTTTCCACAACCCTACCACCCACAACCCTCAAACACAACTGGAAACAATGAAACACCAAATCCGAGACCTCAATTTGTCTCAAAATCAACGAACCCCCCACCCCGAACCCTTTTTCCCTATTCAATACTCAAGGCGAAAGCCTTAGAAGAATAAAAGACCTCTCAAAAGGGGTCAGAGAATCACTGAACTGGAGAGTTTCAAGTTAGGGTTGCATGCACGAAAGCTCAGTGTTCTGTGCTCTAATTGTTGTCAATGCTTGTGCTTTGGTATATATTTCTTGTTTAATTTCTTTATTTCTTTAAATTTTACTTCTTTTCTACATTCTCATCCTAAAGTGCTTTGAGTAGTCATCCTTGCCTGCTATTCTTTTGGTTCCCTTTAGTGTTACTAGCTCGAATTTATTTGTCTTCTATGTTTCACCTTCAAGATCTTCTGAGTAGTTTTATCCCATGCTTGTCCTTGTCTTCTGACTTTTGTTTGTTCATCTCTGAAAATTATGAATGGTTGTTAAATGCTCATCTTTGTTGATCTTATTTTACGTCATGTTTGAAAATTCTGGGTAGGCGTCTCCTTCTAGAATATTATACTTGTCATGGTTCTTTTCTAATTTGCCTTTGTTAGGCTAAGTTTTTTGAATATTTTAACTTCTGCTAATAGTCTTGTTAATTTCTTGGGTTTTTATTCACGTATATCCTGAGTATTTAGTCTCCATTAAACACTACTCGCCTTCTAGTTCTCTGCTGAGTATTGGTCATTTTTATAAGTCCTGCATAGTTGATTGGGTTCCTTTTCTGATTGTTTTGGTTCATTGGTTTTGACATATAAAAACATACATGCCCAACCTATCAGGTGTTTAGTTTTCATGAATATTCATATGATCCTGAAAGTTGTGATAACCGATTTCATCCCTTGTTACTGAATAGTGTAAAATCCACGTTGAGATGCTTGTTTGAATCCATGAGTTGCATTGATTAATTCTTAAACTCTTTGGTTGTTTACTTTTACATAATTGAGTCTGTAGTTCAGACCTTGATTTTGACCTATAACCTGAATACAACTAACTAGGATCAAATTTGACCAAACAAATGAGAACCAAGGTTTAAAAACACATAGGTCAGTAATTAGGAAAAGGGAGAGGGGTATTAAGGGTATTTGAATATAGTAAATCTTGGAACAAACTCCTAGAACATTCTAGTGAGGGGTTTAAGTACAATTTCTGCCTCAAACTTGAGGCACAAGTCAGAAAACCAAGGACTATTTAGGCAAAAGTGAAAATTGGATAAGGGACTAAAAGGAAAACAAAGAAATTGATGTTGCCCTAAGGCTTCAATTATAAAAGAAAACAATCTGATCATTTCAAGAGGCGGAACGTTTGGATTTTTGGAGAAGATTTTTCCTTCAAACCTTTCAGTGAATTAGAATATATAAAATACATATAGTCTCTTATACATTCTTCAGAAATCCTTTGGTGTTGCTCTCTTCCGATTGAATTTTCCTTTGATAACAAGTAGACAACGGACTGAATGTGCATATTGAGTTGCTCTAGAGATCAATCCATACTGTTTGCTTTTTCTCAAAACCTCCTGAATTTTTGGGTATTTACTGGTTGACTGGCTGTTGCTTACTTGCTACTTGCTTCATTTTGCTCATAGGCTTTCTTTTCATTTGACACTCCAGGTACCAATACGTACTCAAAAATATGAAGCTATTTAGCCCTGTACACTCGAGTTTGTAGCTGATCATGAAGACAATAACACTTTGTTTCAATTTCATACGATGTTTGTTATTTATTTTTAGTAGTATTTTTGGTGTTGTAATGAACATAAATATGTATTAACTATGGACTGTATTAACACTGTGCCTTTAATTCGTTTAAGTTCCAATATATGTTTAAAGATAGTCTGGTCAAATTTATTTAGTGTTTGTAACTTAAGTTATAATAGAGGTTTGACAACTGAAAACGTAAATACTCTAGATGATGAGTACTTTAAATTTTTCCTTCAAATAAACGTTAAATCCTTCTCAGTATCTTCCTTGTTTAAAATACCTTTAGTATACTTTATAATGATCATGTGTATAGTCTTAATGACTATGGTATAATCAAAAGAAGCGGCCGCTGTTTTTTTCCTATAATGGACTCATTAATCCAGCGTTTCTGGGCCCAATCGGAAGGCCCAATAGCTGTCTGTTGCGGTATAAAAATACATACTTCTTGGGTGTGCTATAATAATGAAGCCCAACACACATAATCAGCCACAAATGAGGCTGAAAAGTGCAAGTATTGAATTCCTCCAAATACATTACTCATGTATAAACTATTTGGACATTTTTAGATACAAGCGTAATAGAAAACTTATTATGCTTTAGGGTGCCCTTATAAAATAAAGTGAGTCACACCAACTTAATCAAACACTATGTGAAGCTCCTGAGCTTAATAAAATATATAGAACATTGGAAGTGTTGTTTAGCGAATTTTCAGGCCTTCCACGAATTTCTAAATACATAGTTTATATAGGCGAGAATTTATTAATAAAATATCTTCCTAAACTCGGGTGCGCATTTATGTGACCCAAATTCAAGCCTCAACGATACACTTATGTGGCGTGGTTCGAGGCGCGTTTTAATGACGTTGTAAATATTCCTAAAAAAATGACATGAAGCGGTTAATAACTTTTGTACTATACGTTCGAACATGTATGAAAATCAGATCCTTGGTCATGTATAATAGTTTATGAGACCGTGCTAGAACCACGGGATCCGAGGATGCCTAACACCTTTCCTCGGGTCAGCATAATTCTTTACCTAAGAATTTCTGGTTCGCAGACTCCATTTGGTCAGTCGAAACTTTTTCCTCGATTTGGGATTCTAAACAAACCGGTGACTTGGGACACCAAAAGCCAAACCTATCCCAAGTGGCGAGTCTTAACTAAATAATTAATCCCATTTCGAATAATGTCACTTTAATTGGAAAAACTCCCTTATACGTGTCATCCTTCAGAGTAGTCGTGTAAAAGGAGGTGTGACACCCCTCTCTATATATAGTTTTTAGAACTTCTACTCAGTGATCTTTGACCAACATGCTTTCCTACGACTGTCCTTTTTGTCACTAATCGAGTACAATATTGACTTGGCATATGCTGTCGATGATTTGACCCAGAGGTCGGTTGTGGTGTTCTCTACTATTTCGCCATCTGGGCGAGATCCCAACTTGGTCGACAATTATGGTCAGATTTTAGCTTATACAGCTCTGCAACTGCCACCATCCCAACTTATTTGGTATTGAGATGTAGTTATTGTTGTTTCTTTCTAATTTTGTAGTATTTGAAAAAAAACTAAGAGTAACATTTAAATTTAGTTATCTGTTTTGTTTTTTCATTTCTGCACATTCACTTCTCTTAACTGTGTCTTTATATACCAAATTCATTAATCTTATGGAAATTGATATACAAGTTTTGTTTCTGCGTAATGAATCTTAATAAATATAGCCAAACCATAAAGGAAATAAATAGCAGAAGTGCCTAATTAACAATGGCAGAATTATCTTATCTCCTTGCCGACTAAACAGAGTGGTTATTTAACACACAAAAAAACATATGTAGGCCCTATCTTTCAAATTTGCAACGGCTCACTTGACTAATTATTAACGAAATTGAAGATGCCCTCTTAAGTTTTATATTTGTTCCCTTTTGTTTGTCAATGGAAAAGAATCTGCGTCTTATTCATTTCATTTTGGTCTCCAATTTTGTTCTGATGTTGCTGTCTGTTGCTGTTTATAATGCGTTCCACATGGCAGATAACATTAGCAAAAATTAATTATAAGAAACGTACTAGGTTGCCGAGTGCATTGCACTTATTGCGTTACATGCACGTGTTAATACATTAAAAACAAAAAAATGTAGAGCATCTTTTAATGCAAGCAATATGAATAAGAAACAAACAACATGGAGAAACCCCAAAAACAATACCAAGAAATTTAGTTAAATCTTCTCAGAGGTACGAGGTTCGCCTCATATAAAAAAAAGTTCAAGAGGATCATGTGTTACATGGAATTATCTCTTACTCCTCCGTCCCAATATA
Organism: Nicotiana benthamiana; assembly: GCA_034376525.1. Lineage (NCBI taxonomy): Eukaryota > Viridiplantae > Streptophyta > Magnoliopsida > Solanales > Solanaceae > Nicotiana > Nicotiana benthamiana. Next base: position 9,616,288 of record CM067326.1, read on the forward strand.
TGTGGCAACTGTGGTATCGGCTCGTATTTTGGTTCCGACACCCGGTACAAGTTTAATATGTGATTTAAGCGCTTTAAGTGAAGTTTGGTTGAAAACGAACGTCATTTGACGTATTTCTGACTTAAAATAGAAAATTGGTGTTTCATAAAAAAAGTTGAAAGAAAACCTTAAGCTTTGGGGCTTGATTTTATGTATATGACGTTATTTTGGCGATTTGATCGCGTGAGTAACTCCGTAGGATGTTTTTGAGGTGGTGGGTATATTTGGTTTGGAGCCCCAAGGGCCCGGGTGAGCTTTGTATAAGTTACGGGAGGTATTAGACTTAAAAATAGCAGTGTTCCAGGTTAACCAGCGTGACCACGCTCCCTGTCAGTGCGGTCCGTGCTGGAAGAATCAAAGAGTTGTAATATTGCAGGTCTCGTAACTCTCTGACGCAGCCCACATAAAAATGTGTGCGGTCGCGGTTCATTTGGCGCGGTCCGCGGTGGAAGCCACGTGCCCGTGATCGTTCATGCGCAGTCCGTGTAGCCAGTCTCTGGGAACCAGCAACCTCCAGATCTACCAGCACGGCCACGGTCCTCCTTGTGCGGTCCGCGCTGGGACTTCTGGAGGGTATAAAAAGACGGGATTTTCAGTCATTTTACACTTTTCAAAAACCCCAAAACATAAGAGGCGATTTTCCAAACAAATTTTCTTCTCCAATACAATTTGTAAGTGATTTCTAAACTATTTTCCCCACTCCTTATCCTCTTTTAACATGATTTCAACTTCAAATCAAAGATTTTAATGAGGAAATTTGGAAATTTCGGATAGGAACTAGGTTTTCTAAAATCGGGGTTTTTGGACCTCAATTCGAGGCCCGATTCCAAAATATTCATATATTTAAGTTCACGGGGGAATGGGTAATCGGGTTTTGTTTCAAACCTCAGGTTATGACCACGCGGATCTGGGGGCATTTTTGGAATTTTTGGCAAAACTTTTGGAAATCCATTTTTATGCATTCAAATTGTTTCACTTAGCATTTGTTGATGTATTTAAGTAATTTGTGACTAGATTCGAGCGGATTGGTGGTGGAATCGAGGGGTAAATCTGTAATTGAGGCCTGAGTGAGTTCAACACATCGAGGAAAGTGTTCGATTTAACCCTAGCTTGAGGGATTAGGAGTTGAGTCGTATTTGATACGTGTTTGTGTTGTGTACGACGTATGGGCATGGTGACGAGTATCCGTATGTTGGTATTGAGCATGACCGTGGGTCTCAAATTTTGATAGTTGTGAAGTCTTAATTGATCCTATAAAAGCCTTGATGTATAATCCTTGATACTGGGCATTAGTTTTAAAATTGCCAAGAAGAAATAGAATAGAATTGGTTATAACTGACTCTCCATTGCCAGAATATTTGAATTGTGTTATTGTATTCCCTTGCCGGGAAGTTATTACATGTCTTGTTCCTTTGCCGCGATTATTTTGTGTATTGTGTTGGAAGAAATGGGATCTGGTGGTACGCGTACCACAAGATATTGATTGAAATAGGATCATGTGGTACGCCTACCATAAGATATTGATGAAATGGGATCGGATGGTACACAAACCACAAGATATTGATGAAATAGGATCGGGTGGTACACCTACCACAAGATATTGATTGAAATTGGATCGGGTGATACGCCTACTACAGAGATATTGATGAAATGGGATCGGGTGGTACGCCTACCACATGATATTGATAAAATGGGATCGGGTGGTATGTCTACCACAAGATATTGATTGAAATGGGATCGCGTGATACGCCTAGCACGAGATATTGGTGAAATGGGATCGGGTGGTATGCCTACAACGAGATATTGATTGAAATGGGATCGGGTGGTACGCCTACCACGAGATACTGATTCAAATGGGATCAGGTGATACGCCTACCGCGAGTTAAGATGAAATAGGAGCGTGTGGTAAGCCTACCAAGAGAAATTAAGAAATGGGATCGGGTTGCACGCCTGCAATAAGATGAGCATTTAAATGAAAAATTATTTTATATATTCTTATTTGTGTTATTATTTTTATAGTGGGTTCTTTGTTAGTTCTTAGAATTTTGTTTATTTTGCTATCCCAGAGCATGTTTCTCCTCCCTAGTTTTACTTGTTATGTCCTATATTTCTTTGGCGTATATTATATAACTACACAGGTTTATCTAAAGTCTGGTCCTAGCCTCGTCACTACTTCGTCGGGGTTAGGCCGGACACTTACCAGCACATGAGGTTGCTTGTGGTGATGCTACACTCTGTACTTAGGTGCAGATAGTGAAGTAGCTTTTAAGAAGTAGCAGTAGCCTGGGGCAAGCCTTCATTCCCGTACAACACCGAGGTAGCCTTGAAGGCATCCGCAAGCATCGGTGTCTCGTTTATCCTTATTTCTGTCTATATCTCATGTATTTCGAGACAAACAGTTTACACTTTCTTTCAGACGTTGTATGTACTGAATCTTAGTAGTTCGTCAATTATGTGACACCAGATTTTGGGGTAGAGGCTATGTTGAAATTCTGCGTCGTTATTCATATTGTATTAATATTCAGTCTTCTGCTTGTTTAGCTAAATCGATTGCTTTTTATCTTATTATTGATAAATATTTAAAAGGATCACGTTGTTAAGGATTTGAAATTAATAATTGGCTTGCCTAGCTCCTAACATGATCTCCGAAGGTTGGAAAATCTGAGTCGTAACAAGTTGGTATCAGAGCACTAGGTTACATAGATCTCACAACTCACGGACAAACTTAGTTAAGGATTTGAAATTAATAATTGGCTTGCCTAGCTCCCATCACGATCTCCGAAAGTTGGAAAATCTGTGTCGTGACAAGTTGGTATCAGAGCACTAGGTTACATAGATCTCACAACTCACGGACAAACTTAGTAGAGTCTGAGGGATTGGTATGGAGAGGTCTGTATTTATCCCCAGAGGCTATCGAGTTAGGAAAATTCCATATTTGTTCTTTCTTATCGTGCAGTTCTGTTACTCAAATACTAATTGTCTTTCTACTCCGCTATTGACAGATGGCGAGAATACACGCTTCCTCATCTTTCGATCAGCAGTCCGATCCCTAGGCAGCCCCTGCTAAGGGCAGAGGGCGAGGCTGAGGCCGTGCCAGAGGTAGAGGTAGGGGCAAAGCTCAGCCCCCAAGCAGTAGCACCAGTGGCGAAGCCTTAGGTTGATTTCGACGAGGAGGTTCTGGCCCAGCTCCAGCAATTCCGGTGGGCCTACCTCAGGTTCCAGAGAGGTTCAATGCCACTACAGTTCTTCAGGACGCTTTGGTCAGATTGGTAGGCCTTATGGAGAGCGTCACTCGAGCAGGTTTTCTTCCAGTAGCACCAGCCACATCTTAGGCTGGAGAAGGAGGTAAGACTCCCGCTACAGGTACTTCGGAGCAGGTAGCTTTCCAGGTTCAGATTACAGTGGTTCAGCCAGCTATGACAGTTCATTTTGGAATGATTTCTCAGACCGGCGGTGGAGCGGCTATGTCCGTAGATGCTTTGTGGAGGTTGGTATAGGTTCACCAATCTCTTTCCTACTATGTTCATCGGTGCTTCTTCCTAGGATCCCCAGGATTTCTTATATAGCTGCCACGAGATTCTTCGGAACATAGGCATTGTTGAGTCCAATGGAGTGGATTTACTGCATTTCGCCTATTTTGGATCCGCCAAGACTTGGTGGAGGGATTTCTGTTTAGCTAGACCAGCAGGGTCCCCGTCTTTGACTTGGGATTAGTTTTCAGAGTTGTTCTTGAAAAAGTTTCTCCCCGTTACTCATAGGGATGCTTATTGGAGGTAGTTTGAGCATCTCCACTAAGGTTCTATGACGGTCACTCAGTATGAGACCAGGTTTATCGATCTAGCTTGCCATGTTATTGTCATACTTCCCATAGAGTGGGAGAGGCAAGGAGTTTTATTGATGGTTTGATTCAGCCGATTCGTCTCCAGATGGCTAGGGAGATTGGTAGTGAGATCAGCTTTCAGGAGGCAGCCAATGTGGCATGCCGAGTTGAGATGGTTCTATCCCAGGGGAGTGGTCATAGAGAAGACAAGAGACCCTGTCTGTCATGCTGATTTAATGGTGCTTCATCTGGAGGCAGAGATTCATATAATAGGGGTCATCCTCCTAGACCCTTCCAGTCAGCACTCTAGGTTTTCATAGGGTATTTCAGGTGGTCGTGGTTCTCAGCTGCACTATTCTATTCAGCAGCCTTATAGTGCACTATCAGCACCTATCAGTGTACCAGCGCTTCAGAGTTTCCAGGGTCGCCAGTCGCAGCAGCCGAGAGCTTATTTTACTTGTGGTGACAAAGGCACATTGCAAGGTATTGTCCTCGAGCCTCGTGCAGTTCTTCGCAGAAGGGTTCCTGTGCTATAGTACAGGCACTAGATGTTTTACAGCCTGTCTAGCCGGCGAGAGGTGGGGGTAGAGGTGCTAGAGGTGGAGGTAAAGGTCATAGAGGTGGAGCTCAGGCCGCCAGGGGTGGAGGCCAGCCAGCAGCCGGCTGTCCTAGAGATGTGGTTCAGGGAGGTGGGGCTCAACCCCGTTGTTATGCTCTTCCAGCCAGACCAAAGGTTGAGTCTTCGGATGCAGTCATCACAAGTACTATTTTGGTTTGTGATCGAGATGCTTCAGTACTATTTGATCCAAGGTCTACGTATTCATATGTTTCATCTTATTTCGCACCATGCTTGGTTATGCCGAGTGATGCATTGGGTGTCCCTGTATATGAGTCTACACCAGTTGGGGACTCTATCGTGGTCGACCGAGTCCATCGTCATGTGTTGTAGTTATTGGGGGTCTTGAGACCCGTGTAGACTTGTTGCTCTTAGATATCGTTGACTTTGATATTATTTTGGGTATGGATTGGTTATTACCTTATCATGCTATTTTGGATTGTCATGCCAAGACTGTGACCTTATCTTTGCCGGATATGCCTCGTTTGGAGTGGAGAGGCACTCCAGGTCACTCTACCTACAATGTCATTTCGTACGTAAAAGCTCGACGCATTGTCGAGAAGGGGTGTCTGACCTATTTGGACTATGTTCGTGATTCTAGTTCTAAGGTTCCTTCTATTGATTCTGTACCCATTGTATGGGAGTTTCCCAAGATTTTCCCTTCAGACCTGCCTGGTATGCCGCCCGACAGGGATATCAACTTTTGTATCGATCTAGCTCTGAACACTAAGCTCATTTCCATTCCGTCATATCGCATGGCCTCGTCAAAGTTGAAAGAGTTACAGGACCAGCTGCCGGATTTGCTGGAGAAGGGTTTCATTAGACCCAGTGTTTTGCCGTGGGGCACGCCGTGTTATTCGTGAAGAAGAAGGACAGATTGATGAGGATTTGCTTACCGACAATTAAACAAGGTAACAATTAAGAATAAGTATCCATTGCCGAGGATTGATGATTTGTTCGACCAACTTCAGGGTGCCACGGTGTTTTCCCAGATTGACTTGAGATCTGGCTACCATCAGTTGAAGATTAGGGTATCTGATGTCCCTAAGACATCTTTCCGCCCTCGGTATGGGAATTATGAGTTCTTTGTCATGTCATTTGGGTTGACCAATGTCCCAGCAGCATTCGTGGAGTTGATGAACCGAGTGTTCAGACCATATTTGGACATGTTCAAGATAGTATTTATAGATGATATTTTGGTGTACTCCCGTAGCCAAGAGGAGTGCGAGCAGCACCTCAGAGTGGTTCTTCAGACTCTGAAGCATAGCCAGTTATATGCAAAGTTCTTGAAGTGTGAGTTCTGGTTGAGTTCGGTCGCATTTCTGGTCCACGTTGTCTCGACAGAGGGTATCCAGTGGACCCGAAGAAGATTGAGGTAGTCAAGAACTAGCCTCGACCAGCTTTAGCTATATAGATTCGGATTTTCTTAGGGTTAGCATGCTACTATTGTCGGTTCATGGAGGGGTTCTCGTTTATTGCAGCCCCTATGACCAGGTTGACCCATAAGGATAATCAATTCATATGGTCAGATGAGTGTGAGGTGAGCTTTCAGAAGCTCAAGACAACTCTGACTACAACACCGAATTGGTTTTACCCACAGGTTTAGGGCCTTATACAGTTTATTGTGATGCTTCCCGTATTGGGCTTTGTGCAGTACTGATTCAGGATGGCAGAGTCATTGCCTATACTTCGAGGCAGCTGAAGATCCACGAGAAGAATTATCCAGTTCATGATCAAGAGTTGCACCCATTGTTCATGCATTAAAAATTTGGTGGCATTATCTGTATGGTGTGACGTGCGAGGTGTACACTGATCACAAGAGACTTCAGTATATATTCAAGCAAAAGGAGTTAAATCTGAGGCAGATAAGGTGGTTGGAGTTTTTGAAAGATTATGATGTTACTATCTTGTATCACTCGGGGAAGGCCAATGTAGTGGCCGATGCGTTTAGTAGGAATTCAGCCTGCATGGGTAATCTTGCTTATATTCCGTCAGCCAGAGACCGCTTGCTTTGGATGTTCAGGCCTTGGCCAATCGATTCATGAGATTGGATATTTCTGAGCCTAGCCGAGTGTTGGCTTGCGCGGTCACTCGTTCTTCATTGTTGGAGCATATCCGTGAGCGACAGTTTGATGATCCCCATTTGTATGTCCTGAGAGACACGGTACAACTTGGAGGTGCTAAGAAGGTGACCCTAGGTGATGATGGTGTCTTGAGATTGCAGGGGCAAGTTTTTGTGCCCACTGTTGATGGGATTCGAGAGTTGATCTTAGCGGAGGCCCACAGTTCTCGGTATTCTGTTCACCCGGGTGTCGTGAATATGTATTAGGATCTGAGGCAACACTATTGGTGGCGCAGGATGAAGAAGATATTGTTGCATATGCGGCTCAATATTGAACTATAAACAGGTTAAGTATGGGCATAAGAGGCCTGGTGGACTGTTTTAGAGGATTGAGCTTCCCGAGTGGAAGTAGGAAAGGATTACTATGGATTTTTTTACTGAACTCCCATTGACCCGGAAGAAGTTTGATGCTATCTGGGTCATTGTTGATATGCCGACCAAGTCAGCGCATTTTGTTCCTGTTGCAGCCACTTATTCGTCCAAGAGGTTAGCTCAGGTCTATATAAGAGAGATTGTTCGCCTTCATGGGGTGCCAGTATCTATTATTTCGGACCGGGGTACACAGTTTACCTCCCGCTTCTGGAGAGCTGTTCAGCGGGAGTTGGGCACCCAGGTGGATTTGAGCACAACATTTTATCCTCAGACGGACGGGCAGTCCGAGTGAACCAGTCAGATATAGGAGGATATGCTTCGAGCATGTGTCGTTGATTTTGGAGGCTCATGGGACCAATTTTTGCCGTTAGCAGAGTTCGCCTACAACAACAGCTACCAGTCCAGTATCCAGATGGCTCCTTATAAGGCGTTGTATAGTAGGCAATCTCGATCTCTAGTCGGATGGTTTGAGCCGGGAGAGGCTCTGTTATTGGGTACAGATTTAGTTCAGGAGGCCTTGGATAAGGTCAAGACCATTCTGTATAGGCTTCGGACGGCTTAGTCTAGGCAAAAAATTTATGCAGATCGTAAGGTTCGAGATGTGACTATCATGGTTGGTGAACGAGTATTGCTCCGAGTGTCGCCTATGAATGGCGTGATGAGATTTGGGAAGAAGGGAAAGCTTAGCACTAGATTCATTGGTCCATTTGAGGTTCTCGATCGTCTGGGTAGACTTGCCCTGCCGCCTAGCTTGTTAGCCGTGCATCCAGTGTTTCATGTTTCTATGCTCCGGAAGTATCATGACGATCCATCCCACGTGTTGGATTTCAGCACTGTCTAGTTTGACAAGGACTTGTCTTATGAGAAGGAGTCAGTGGCTATTTTAGACCGACATGTTCGATAGTTGAGGTCGAAAAGTTTTCCTTCTGTGCGTGTTTAGTGAAAAGGTTAGCCTCCTGAGGCATCGACCTGGGTGTCCGAGTCCGATATACGGAACCGTTATCCTCATCTATTTCCCGCCTTAGGTACTTCCTCTTTTTGTCCGTTTGAGGATGAACAATTTTTTTAGAGGTGGAGAATATGATGACCCAAAAGGTCATCACCTATTTCTTTGTTCATAATGTGTCTTCGAGGCCTCGACACCTCATTTAGGGTTGCCTCGATTTGAGTGCGTAATTCAGGCACGTAGTTGGAAAGCTTAAATATGAATTCTGAGAGAAAAATAATGAATTTTAATATTAATATGAATAATATTGACTTTAGGCAACATTTTTGGTAAACGGACCCGGACCTGTGATTTGACGGTCCCGGAGGGTCCGTAGGAAAATATGAGACTTGGACGTATGCTCGGAATCGAATTTCGAGGTCCCAATTCCGAGAAATGAATATTTATGTGAAATTATTTCCTAAAAATAACTAAAGAAATTGGAAAATGAAATTTATTAAAAGACAGAGGTATCATGCTCATTTGGTTGAAAACGAACGTCATTTGACGTATTTCAGACTTAAAATGGAAAATTGGTGTGTCATGAAACAAATTAAAAGAAAATATTAAGCTTTGGGGCTTGATTCTATGTATATGATGTTATTTTGGCGATTTGATGGCACGAATAAATTCGTAGGATATTTTTGAGGTGGTGTGTATGTTTGGTTTGGAGCCCCAAGGGCTCAGATGAGTTTTGAATAGGTTCCGGGAGGTTTTAGACTTAAAAATAGCAGAGTTCCAGGTTAACCAGCTTGGCCGCTCACCTTGTCAGTACGATCCACATAGGAAGAATCGGAGAGTTGTAATATTGCAGGTCTCGGAACCCTGTGATACGGCCCGCGTGAAAATGTGTGCTGTCGCAGAGGGTCCAGCGTGGTCGCGGTTTATTTGGCGCGTTCCGTGGTGGAAGCCGCGTGGCCGCGATCGTTCATTCGCGATCCGCATAGCTACTCTCAAAGAACGATCAACCTCCAGATCTACCAGAGCGGCTGCGGTCCTCCTTGAGGGTGGTGGTGGAATCGAGGGGTACAGATGTAATTGAGGCTTGAGTAAGTTCAAAAGATCAAGGTAAGTGTTGGGTTTAACCCTAGCTTGAGGGACTAGGAGTTGAGTCGTATTTGTTACGTGTTTGTGTTGTGTACGACATATGGGCATAGTGACGAGTATCCATATGTTGGTGCCGAGCCTGAACGTTGGTCTTAAATTTGGATAGTTGTGAAGTCTTAATTGATCCTATAAAAGCCTTGATTGATAATCCTTGACACTAGGGATTGGTTTTAACTGTGCCGAGAAGAAATTGTATGGAATTGGTTATAGCTGACTCTGCTTTGCTGGAACATTTGAATTGTGTTATTCTATTCCCTTTCTGAGAAGTTATTACATTGTCTTGTTCCCTTGCCTGGATTGTTTTGCGTATTGTATTGGAAAAAATGGGATCGGATGATAAGTCTACCAAAAGATATTGATTGAGATGAGATCGGCGGTACGCCTACCATAATATATTGATGAAATGAGATCGGGTGATATGCCTACCACAAGATATTGATGAAATGGGATCAGATGGTACGTCTACCACAAAATATTGATTGAAATGGGATCGAGTGGTATGCCTACCACAAGATATTGATTGAAATGGGATCGGGTGGTGTGCCTACCACAAGATATTGATTGAAATGGGATCGGGTGGTATGCCTACCACAAGATATTGATGAAATGGGATCGGGTGGTACACCTTCCATAAGATATTGATGAAATGGGATCAGGTGGTACGCCTACCACAAGATATTGATTGAAATAGGATCGGGTGGTACGCCTACCACGAGATATTGATGAAATGAGATCGGGTTGTACGCCTACCACAAGATATTGATTGAAATAGGATCGTGTGGTACGCCTATCAAGAGTTAAGATGAAATGGGAGCAGCTGGTACGCCTACAACGAGAAATTGAGAAATGGGATCGGGTTCGCACGCCTACAACGAGATAAGCATTTAAATGAAGAATCATTTTATATATTTTTATTCGTGTTAGTAGCTTTATAGAGGGTTCTTTGTCAGTTTTGAGAATTTTGTTCATTTTGCTATCCCAGAGCATGTTTTCCCTCCCCAGATTTACTTGATATTTCCTGTATTTCTTTGTCGTATATTATATAACTGCATAGATTTATCTGGAGTCTGGTCCTATCCTCGTCATTACTTTACCGGGGTTAGGCCAGACACTTACCAGCACATGGGGTCGGTTGTGCTAATGCTATACTCTACACTTTTGTGCAGATACCAGAGCGGCATTTGAGCACCAGCAGTAGTCTGGGGGCGAGCCTTCATTCCCGTGAGAATCTGAGGTAGCCTTGCAGGCGTCCGCAGGCATCGACGTCTCCTCTATCCTTATTTTCATCTGTATCTCATATATTTTGAGACAAACAATTTACACTTTCTTTCAGACGTTGTATTTAGTGAATCTTAGTAGTTCGTGAGTTATGTGATACCTGATGGGGTAGAGACTATGTTGAACTTCCGCGTTGTTATTCATATTGCATTAATATTAAGTCTTATGCTTGTTTAGGTAAATCAGTTGCTTTTATCTTATTGTTGATAAATATTTAAAAGAATTATGTGGTTAAGGAGTTGAAATTACTAATTGGTTAGCCTAGCTCCCATTAGTAGGCTCCATCACGATCCCCGAAGGTTGGAAAATCCGGGTCGTGACAATATTATCTTTTCACTTCAAAATAGATTTGGTCAATTCGAAGCATATTAAAATATTTTTCGTTTTCTATTTAGCAATAAAAACTAAGATCACAAGATGTTAGAAGTTTGAAAAAATATTACCTTAATCGTGAAGGTAAAATGTAATAATCAATTCGATATTGATGATTTAGATTTATTTTATGAATTAAAAGTATTAAGAAAACTAATTCAATTAGAAGATAACAGTTTAATTCACTTAAATTAAATAAAAATTTAATTCTTTTCCAAATGCATAAATTGCTTATGGAATAATGTCAATTACTCATGTTATCGTTGCTTTAACGAAAAGAAGTTTTTAAAATTCAAATTGTAAAAGTCTTACCTAGAACAACAATGGCACAAGAAAGATTAAATGGATTAATTGTATTATCGATTGAGAAATACGTATTATGAGTTATTGGTTATAAAAAAGTTATTAATAACTTACTAAGAAAAACTGAAAAATATACATCAAATAAATAAATAAATAAAATTAAAAATCCAAGACCCCTCTTTGGGCTCCAAAATTCGTTGAACCACCCCTATGTGGCAATATTTAACTTAGTATAGAATTTAAGAAAAATAAATCTTTTTGATATTTGTAATTTGAAAGAAATAAATATTTGTGTGGTAAATTATTCATTATGAATAAAGCAATATTTTAAAGATAAATTATTTTTAAATAAGAAAGATAACATTTTTTTGGAATCGACTAAAAACAAAAGAACGCCATATTAATTTAGAAGGAAGAAGTATCATTTTCGAGTTCCTAGGTCTATGTTCATTTTATTTCACTAGGAAAACCTCTGATGTTCCATTCTTTTAGTTAAACAGTAATTCAGATAGGCCTCCCTAACTATACACCAAAAAAAAACAAAGAAAAGAGAGAAAAAAAAAACTACCACTACCAATGCTTATAGTCCAATTGTATCAATAAGATTATTCCAGGCAATAGGTGTGAATTCAATTCTTATTCTTCACATCTTTTTTATCCTAAGAGTAATAGAAGAAATATTGGGGAAAAAAAAAGTAGTATTAATCTCAGTTACGAAGAAAAGTTTCCAATATTAACGTGAAAAACAAATACTCCATAATAAAATAAATGTGGACGAGATTCAAAAAATAAATGAAAACTTTTTAAACTTATGATATCACACAGGTCATATTATTTGTGTTACTAAAAGAAATTGTCAAATGAGAAGTTTAAATGAAATTATTTTCAAGAATTATTGAAATGGGATATTTCAATAACTATTATGATAGGTGATTTCTAAGTGGCCATTTGGATATAAGAATTATAAAATTCTAGAAAAAAGTAAAAATAATATTTAAAAAATAAAGTTGTATTCGGACATGAAAAAATTTTAAGATATTTTTAAATTTTGTAAATGATCTAAAATAAAATTTGAAAAATAAATTTTTGAAATTTTTGAAGAACGCAAATATAATTGACTCGAAGAGAGTAATGATAGGTGCGAGAAATGGTTGAGAAGGGCGTGGGATTAAGATATCCACGTAATCACTAACTTTCGGCAAAGGACTTTTAAATTGGTTTTAAAATGTCAGGTTTTTTGTACTTAAGTCATTAACATGAAAGTCAACCAACGAAACGTGTCTGTGGGGGGCGGTGGAAATCGGCACGAGCCGGTCACTTCATCATTTTTCTTCCTATTTTTTCTGAGGTATTAACACGTGGGACCCTACCACAAATAAGAAGCTAATTTTCTCTTCGCTTTGTCCCCAAAATATCCAACGCCCTTAACCAGATTCACTTGTGCAAATAGCTCCCGGTGTCTGAGCCCTTTCGATAACAATAATAATATATACAATATAATCTTACATAAGATCTAGAACTAATAATATATTTACATAATTTGTTCTTATTAGATAAAAATAAAAAGGTTATTTATAATGGACTCTTAGCTCAAAAAACACATAAGCACAATAATAATGAGAAAATAATAATAATGTAGAAACCATAAAAAAGAAGAAGTAACAACATCAGAATAATAATATATATTATTGGTATGAAAATGAGGAAAGCATGATCACCTACTAACCTCCTATCATAATTTTAGATATCTATGCCCTTGTATCAAGTGTCACACATACGTACTCACTTTTTCCTAATATCTCTACTTTTTCTAAGATGCACCATAGCCAACCTATTACATATCACACTTCCTCACTGGGGCATCTAGGCCTCTTCTCTTCATATGTTCGAACCATCTCAACCTCAGTTCCCGTATCTTGTCCAGCATAGAGGCCACTCTCACGTTGTCTGAGATATTTTCTTTCTTAATTTTATCTCTCCTAGTATATTTACATATATATCTCATCATCATCATTTTCGCTATTTTCATCTTCTGAACATATGAGTTTTTGACTGACCAACATTCCTATTCATACTTTTTTTTGGTCCACTAGGCAATCGCCTAGGGTTAGGTTTTATAATTAATAGGAAAAGGAAAATTACAACAAATAGGAGAAATAAAATAAGGCGGATTACACCGGTAATGTTACCCATATAACACAGCCGGCATAGACCTTACCTTAGCTATCCTATTGAGGCAAAAAGCCTCCTGGACTAGCAAGCATGTAAAAAGAAAGAACTCGCAAGAACTAAGAATTGACTGATCATCACAGAGTTTATAACATGCTCTGTGATGATATTACATAAAATAATACTAATGTGATTGTAAAATAAACAGATGAAGAAACCATAAAGGTGCCCTATTTTCTCTTTTGTTGTAAAAGTTTCGATTTATAAAATGTTGTCTTCTTCCACATAATTTTTCAAAAAGTCTTCAAAATTCATACTTTATTCTTCATGGAGTTGGATTTGGAAAGTATTGTTTGAGCGACCTGTTTTTGTTTTGCATTTCGCATTGGGGTCCTCCTTATGTTGACGTCTTCGAACACCCTGCCGTCCCAACTTCTTTCCCTTTGACGAGACTTCTTATTTCTAGCACTATGCAACGGTGACATATCTCCTTTTGTTGAAGCGTCTGCTCGGCATTTCTTTAAGATATCCTCTTCTTCCCCTTCTTCATATATATGCTTTCCTGTCAAAATAGGATTAGTATCTGTATTTACCATCGCGTCCAAAAGTTGTCTTTCCTCAGCCGAGATTACTGAAACAGTTGTGACGAGCTGCCCCGCCTGTGAACTTGCTTCTATCTTGCTATCTGCAGAAGGAAAATTAACATTCCTTTGTTGCTTCTGATTTGAAAGCAGTTTTGCGTCACGACATCCAAAAATTTCCTGTCTTCTACATTAGAGAGTGGTTCTGTCGTTGTAGCGTGATTCTGGCTAATTGGTGGCAGTGCAGTTGCATTTTGATCGCCAACTGAAGCTTCAGTTGAGCTTAGTTGACGATTATGTGTTGTTTCCTTCTGGTTTAACTTTGAGGTTGCTACAATGGAAATAAGTGCTTTAGCATTATTTCATGGAATAAAAACTGGGGCATTATGGTTTAAACTACTGTTTGGAGTTGGTGTTTGTTGCAATGCATGACAGTTCTTAGTTGCAGTTTTCCCTTGAACTTTTTGCTTGACTGAATCATCACTGTCCTCTCCAGAACTATCCGGATAATAATCTTGGTCGTCTTCTTCCGATGAAAAACTAGCGAGTCCTTCACCCCAGCTCTCCTTATCGTCATAATCCCGTTGTATATCCACAGTTTCGATTTAATGACCAAGTCCCTCCACTTTGGTTGAAAACCTTTTTTGTTGCTTGAAGTTGAAGGTTGCCCATACCCTTTGACTATGTTGTTCATAGGAGGAGAGAATGTGGTTGGAGAACTTTGAAGTTTGGGCTGTATTTGCATATTGGTGCTATTAACATGAGATGTATTTTTGGCCTCTGTATTCTGTGAACTACAAAGCTGCAAATTTTCTCCGAAGCCTTTTCCTTCATGATCATTGTCATTGGCAAGTACTTTAAAAGAGTTTGAAATTGACAGTAAAGCTGGATTTTTTGCTGGATTGTTTGCTGCAATGTGACTTTTATTTTTGGATTTTGGTGATTCTGCTTTGTTAGCCATCGATGAGCATTGTCCATCTTCCCTTTTGTGTTGTCGATGATCAGTAAACTGTAGAGCAGAATTTGCTTGTGTTAAGGTAGTATTAGATACAGCATCTGCAACTCTATCTGAAGGAATGATCACACAGTCTTGTTGGATCCTGCCATGGTTATATATACTCAAAGCTGATGTTTTTTTTAAACCATTACATCCTGCAGCAATGTTTGAAGTATCTAACAGTTTTGACACTGTGGAGTGCTCCCCTATTTGAACTGGGGAATCAGTATGACTGGTAGCAGATTTACTGACATTATTGTGCAACAAAAGTTGCTGCTCAGACAACAAATTGACTCCTGTTTGCATTGTAATATGCAACCTCAACAGATGCAACAGCCAAATTTGACAACTCTTTTTTTACACTGTTGTGCTATATCTGCATTTGACATTGAATCTGAAGTAATATTTTGACCTGCATCATCAGTCACATTAGGAATAATCCCAGCCAAATTTGACACCACTTGTTCTTTGGGAACATTCAATTTGGATGCAACAGTAGAAATATTTTTACACACATGTGCAATATCAGCATTCAGTGTTGAACGAGCTTCTCCAGCTGGAACCATTTGACCAAAAATAATTACATCAGCAGTCACAAGAATTCCTGCCATATTTGACACCACTTGTTCACTGGGAACATTCAATTTGGAGCAAAAGTAGAAATGTTTTTACACAACTGTGCAATATCAGCATTCAGTGTTGAACGGGCTTCTGCAGCTGGAACCATTTGACCAGAAACAAGTACATCAGCAGTCACATTAGGAAGAACCCCTAGCATATTTGACACCACCTATTCACTGGAAACATTCACATTGGATTTACCAGTATTAGAATTTTTACTCAGCTTTGCAACATCAGCATTTGGAGTTGAAAGAGCTTATGTAGTTAGAACAGTTGGAGCAGAAACATTATTTTGTCCAGCATCAGCAGTCACATTAGAAAGAACCCCTGCCATATTTGACACCACCTGTTCACTGGACACATTCACATTGGATGTAATAGTAGTAGGATTTTTATTCAGCTATGCAACATCAGTATTTGGAGTTGAAAGAGCTTCTGCAGTTAGAACAATTGGAGCAGAAACAGAATTATGTTCTGCATCTGCAGTCACATAAGGAAGAGCCCCAGCCACTTTTGACACCACCTGTTCACTGTGAACTGGAACATTTGATGAATTTTTACGTATATGTGCATTATCAAGTTCTTCAGCTTGAACATTTTGAACTGACTCAATATTTTGTTCTGTATTTGCAGTCACATTTGGATGACAGCCTTTCCTGCTTCGTGCTACAAGATTAGCATTTAGGTACTCTGTGGCATCCCCTCCTAGTTTAGTCAAGATGCCCCGGCCTTCAGATTGTTGATCATGAAAAACTTGTTCCTTCAAATCATCTGTACTCCAACGGCACGATTTTACATCATGACCTTGATGATTACAATACGTGCAGTATTTAGGAAGGTCATCAAAGACGATCCGCTGGTCGTATTCGACTATTTTCCCAGATTTGGTATCAACTATCTTGATCTTTATTTTCTTAGGATGTTTATCTAGTAGATTAAGCAAGACTTTTACTCGTGCCGTACTAGGTCTCGTTCGATCTTTAGTAGCCTTATCTACTGCTAGAGGTTTTCCCACTGCAGCAGCGATTGACAATAAAGATTTTCTTGCGAAGAAATTTGCTGGCAGTTCAGGAAAAGAGATCCAAACGACAGCTTTTGACGTTTCTTCACGTGGATTAAATCCCATTGTCCATGGGAATGTCCTAATGAAGAACTCGTCTCCTTTTGCATTAACATAACCAGTTGTTCTTGAAACGACATTAGAAAAATCTTCAAATGGATAAAATCTAACCAGAATGTGCCAATATTCTAGCTGTCCTATATTGCAATTACCTTTAACATCGAGTTTCAATCTGTTTCAACTCTTGAAGCTCAGGTTTTCCATACAAGAATTTAATCACAATTGCTTATTGAAGACCTTCCTCCTTGGTGAATGAATTCACTTCATCTACTGTGATTCAACAGTAGGTATTCCCTGCTCGAACGTAACCGGACAGAGTTCAAGATTTGAGTTTGTTGCGACAGAATGTTGTCGAACAAGTTGCGATGCATAAGTTTGTTTTGTATCTCGAGTCGTTTGATTTTCCGTAAGGTTTTGGTTTTCCTCTCCCATAGCACAAGGCTGGGGAGAGGGTGAAGCTTCCATAATTGCTCAACGTCAGTCCGGATCCATCGGAGAGTTGTGACGCTAAAAAATTTCAAAATTTGAGTGCTATAGTAAATCGAAAAACAAGATTTAAGATGTCGGGAAATCGGCTATAGATTTGATGATAAAATCAATTGGGGATTGTTCGCAACGAGAAGGGGATGTCTTGACACCAAAATTGTGAAAATCCACCACCAGATTCCGGCGATATAGCCGATGAATAGTGACGGATATACTATTCACTAAATAGAGATGGAATAGTGACTGGCTGAGAGCGTTTGTGATGAGATTCTCTGATTTCCCTACATAGTTGATCTAACATGTTTTAAAACTTACATTTATGTTTTGGTAGCAGATTCTTCATTACTAGAAATCCGAAAAAAACGACTAACAATTTGCAACCAAAATTGGTTTGTCAAGAAAAGAGACCAAAGTTGATCGCTGAACTGGAGAAAATTATTAAATAATTATAATAAATACATTAGCGACCACGGCTGGTCGCTTTTTGGTTGATAATATGGTAAAAATATTAACCGAACTGGTCAGACTTGCTTGGTCAAAGAAATATTAAAAGTAGAGACCAACTTTGGTCATTAAAGTGGGACCCAATTATAAAGTTTTAATAATTATATTATTAGTTAAAAAAATATAAAATATAAATAAATATAAATTAAAATTAGCGATCAAAGTTGGTCGCTTAGAAAGGGGAAGCAGATAGAGACCAATTTTGGTCGCAAATCTGGGACCCAATTATAAAATTTTAATAATTATATTATTATTTTAAAAAAATATAAAATAAAAATAAATAGTATAATTTAAAATTAGCAACAAAGTTGGTCGCTTACAAAAGGGGAAGCAGATAGAGACCAACTTTGGCCGCTAATCTAGCACCCAGTTCTAACGTTTAACAATTACATTATTATCTTAAATATTACATAAAATGTAAATAAATCTGATTTAAATTTAGCGACCAATTTTGATTGCTAATTTTAATTTTTGAATAATTAGCGACCAAAGTTAATCTTTTTTCAGGTTAATATTGGTCAAAATTAATAATCACTTTTATGTTTACTATTTAAATAATGTAAATGTAATCCGTTAACACTTTTATAATACATGAGATGAATACACTAAAATATACTCTACATGAAATATATATATATATATATATATATATATAGAGAGAGAGAGAGAGAGAGAGAGAGAGAGAGAGAGAGGGGGGGGGGGGGGTAAGTCGAGGCGTGTTGTTTTTAACACCCGATGATGCATCTGAGTAGGTTGTAAGTCGATGAATCAATTTACAAGTGTATAAATTCCTAAAATAACCCGATCATGTGTTCTTAGTGCTTTATGTTCTTATATATATATATATATATATATATATATATAGACCCGGACACATGATGTGGCAGTCCCGGAGGGTCCGTAGAAAAATATGAGATTTGGGCGTATGCCCGGAATCAAATTTCGAGGTCCCAAGCCCGAAAAATAAAATTATTTTCTGAAATTGTTTAAAAGATTTGGAAATGCGTTTTGATCAGAACATATTGGTATCAGGCCCGTATTTTGGTTTCGGCATGCGGTACAGGTCTTATATAGGATTTGATATGATTCTATGAAATTTTGTGAGAACAGGATTTCATTTGACGTGATTCAAACCTAAAATGCAAAATTTGATGTTCTAAGAAGTTTTGAAATATTTCATTTATTTTAAGGTTTAATTTGTTGTTAATGATGTTAATTTAGCGATTTGATCACACATATAAATTCAAATGGTGTTATTGAGTTAGTGCGTATGTGTAATTTTGAGCCCCGAGGGCTTGCGTGTGCTTCAGATATGTTTCGGAAAGTTTCTGGAACTCAAAGAGTTGTAGGTTTTTGCTATTCAGTGCCCAGAGATTTTGCTTTTCACGTTCCCGTGGTTATTCTCACAAACGTGTAAAGAAAATATTGCAGTTGTCGGATTTCTTCTTCGTGAATGCGAAGCTTAGGGGGGAGACCCTTGGCGAACGCGCCCTGCACTCGCGAATGTGTAAGGTCTTGGGGAGGGGTTACCATTTTTGTTCATCACGAACGCGGCAACTGGCCCGCGAATGCCCAGGCTTGAGGAGCCAAAGCTCCACGAACGTGAGCCGTATTCTGTGAATGTGAAGATCTAACAGGCCTGACGCCTCGCGAACGCGATGGGCCTATCGCGAACGCGATGAGTAGATTCGCTCAGTTATTTGAAAAGACCCAAAACATTAGCCATTACGGGATTACACCAAGAATTCATAACTTCCTCGTTTCAACTCCAATTTGGGCAATTTTTGAAAGGGGATTTCACCATCAATTTACAGGTATGTAATCTTAGACTTATTTTCTTGAATTTCGATTAACACCCATTAGATTTCTAGGTTTAAACCATGTGATTAAGGGTAGAAAGTTAGAGATTTGGACAGAGTTAGGGCTTTTTATATATTTATGATTTAGACCTTGTTTTGGGGTCAAATTTTGGAACAAACTATATATTCGAGCTTGTGGGTAAATGTGTGATCGGGTTTTGATCTGAACTTCCTGTTTTGACCAAGCGGGACCAGGTTCAATTTTTTCTTTTTTGGAAGAATGAATAGAAAGCTACAATTAGGTGTTGGAATTAGATTGTCGAGCATTTATTGATGTTATTAAGTCAATTATGTATAGATACGGTTGAGTTGGTGCCAAAATCAAAGGGGGAAGCGGTGTTTGAGGCTTGAGTTGGCCATGGATGTTCGAGGTAAGTGTTTGGTATAACCTTTGCTTGAGGAATTACGAGTCGAGTCCTATTTTCTATGTGATAATTGTTGCATACGACGTATAGGCATGGTGATGAGTATCTATACGTCGGAGTCAAGCACGCCCGTGAGTCTTATTGTATGATTCTCATGACTTCGTTGTATTATCTATGCTTTAGATGGGATTTTTATTTTTTTTGAAAAGTTTGTGGAAGTAATTGTGACCTTTGAACATCGAGGAGCATTGACTCAAGCTACATTATGAATTGTGAAAGTAAAGGAGTTGATTGAACCCTTTAGAGCATTGGGTCAAGTGGTAAAATGGGTTGTGAAGTAAAAGTGGAAAAGAGAAAAAGGCATTATATTGTTCGCTTGCCGGGATATTGTTGCTTTATTGGTTATTTCCCTTGCCGGGATGTTGATATTACTGATGTTGTTTCCTTGCTATGATTTAATTGTTTAATCCTTGTTCCCTTGCCGGGATTCCTATTATAATCTTGTTTACTGCCTCACCCCATTGTTTGTAATTATTGTGGGTGAGGAAGAGTGTTAAAGGACGAAGGATGATGACGTGTATTGGTTGTTTTCTGAGGAAAGAGTGCAAAACGCGAAGGGTGATGCCGTGTATGATTGTGAGGAAAGAGTGTAAAGCACGAAGGGTGATGCGGTGCCGTGCGATGTGCCATACCGTGCCGATTATTTTGATTATACGGTGAAAAAAGAGATTAAAAGCACTAAGGGGGGTGTCGTGCATATTTTTATTATATAATTACTTTGGTGAGAACGAGAGCAAAAGCTTGAAGGGTGACACTGTGCATTCTTTAATTTCTGCATCTTTATTGATATCCGAGTTATGTTGTTGCTTTCATTACTTGATGTCTTTCTATTTGGAATTGCTATCTCCCCACAACATGCTCTCCAACCCATATTGACTGGTTATCTCTATATTTTTTTCCGCTATATATATATATATATATATATATATATATATATATATATATATATATATATATATATATATATATATATATATATATATATATATTTGAGTTGCACAACTTTATTTGGTATGTCTGATCCTAGCCTCGTCATTACTTCGCCGAGGTTTTTCTAGACATTTATCTGCACATGAGGTCGGTTGTGCGGATACTACACTCTACACTATGTACAGATCCTGGAGAAGCTTTTTGGCAGTAGTTGGAATGCTTTCTTCAGTCCACCGGGAGACACAAGGTAGACCTGCAAGCGCCCGTAGGCCCTGGCGTCTCCCTCTATCCCTATTTCCTGTTTCAGTTTCCTTTTATTCAAAAATAGTGTACTGTTATTTCTTCAGACTTTGTATGCATCAAATCTTAGATAGTCTGTGACACCAGTTTTTTAGTTTTTGATGTTTAAGAGTTGTAGTAGATGTAGATTTAAGATATTTAATTGGCATCTTCCTTAGTTTCGCTATTATAATTATTATCACGTTATATTTGCTAAAAAAGTAATTTGATGATGAAGTAAGTAGTTAAAGATTGGCTTACCTAGCTCTCATTAGTAGGGGCCATCACAACTCCCAAGGCTGAGGAATCGGGCTTGTGACAAGTTGGTATCATAGCTCTAGATTACATCTGTCTCACAGTTCAGAGACAAGGTTAGTAGAGTGAGGGATCAGTACAGAGATGTCTGTATTTATCCGTAGAGGCTACAGAGTTAGGAAAAACTTCACATTGATTCTTTCCTGTCGTGCAGTTTGTTTTCTCAATGCTGATTGAATTTCTACTCTGTTCGTTCGTAGATGGAGAGAACACACGCTTCCTCATCAATCGATTAGTAGCCTGATCCCCCAACAACAGTTCCTACAAGGGGCAAAGGGCATAGCCGAGGCCGTGCTAGAGGCCGAGGTAGGGGCAGAGCTTAGCCTATGGCAGCAACACCTATAGCAGAGCCTCAAGTTGACTTTGAGGATGAGGTTCCGGCTCCAGTGGTTCTGGTGGGCCCAACTCAGGTCCCAGAGGGGTTTATTTCTATCCTAGTTCTTTAGGATGATGTGATCCGTCTGGTGGGCCTTATCGAGAGTATTACTCGGGTAGGCTTGCTTCCGGTAGCACCAACCATCTTTCAGGATGGAGAAGGACCCTAGTCTCCTACTTCTCGCACTACGGAGTAGTTAGCTCACCAGTTTCAGACTCCAACGGTTTAGCTTGTTGGAGCATTTTTAGCTGGGAGTGGTAGCTCAGACCGACGATGAGCTGCTATGTTTTCTGATCGCTTTGTGGAGATTGGACAGATTCACCAAGCTCTTCACTACTACTTTCAGCGGCACATCTCCTGAGGATCCCTAGGGTTTTCTAGACAGCTGTCACGAGGTTCTCAGGAACATGGGTATAGTTGAGACCATAGGGGTCGATTTTGCTATTTTTCACTTGTTTAGATCCACCAAGACTTGGTGGAGAGATTATTGCTTAGCTATACCAGCTGGATCGCCAGCCTTGACTTGGGAGCAGTTTACACAGCTATTTCTAGATAAGTTTCACCAAATCACACAGAGAGAGGCCTATCATAGGTATTTTGAGCGTCTCCAGCAGGGATCTATGGATGTTACCTAGTACAAGACCAGATTCATCGACTTGGCTTGTTATGCCCTTATCATACTTCTCACCAAGAGACAGAGAGAGAGAGAGAGGGTGAGGAAGTTTATTGATGGACTTATTCAGCCGATTCATCTTCAAAAGGCTAGGGAGATTGGGAGTGAAATTTCTTTCTAGGAAGCGGCCAATGTGGCCCCGAGAGCTGAGATGATATTGTCACAGGGAGGTGGTCATGGGTCAAATAAGAGGCCATGTCATTCAGGTAGAATTAGTGGTGCTTCATCTGTAGGAAGGGATTCGAATAATAGAGGCCATCCTCCTAGGCCCTTTCAGTCAGCGCTTCTGGATTCTCATGGTGCTTCTGGTTGGTGTGGTTCTCACATGTGTATTCTGATCAGAAGCCCTACAATGCACCACTAGCTCTTTTCAGTGCAGTGCCACTTCAGAGTTTCTAGGGTGGTTATTTAGGTCGACAGGGTCAGCAATTCAGCAGCCGTTACACTTGTGGTGATACAGGTCATATTGGTAGGTTTTACCCTCTATAAATGAGTAGCTCTCACCATCAAGGTTCCCGTGCCATTGTTCAAGCACCAATTGTTCCACAGCCCGCTCAACCAGCTAAGGGTGGGGGTACAGGTGCTAGAGGTGGAGCTCAGGTCGCTATAGGTGGAGACCAACCAGCACCTGGCTAGGCTCGAGGATAAGGCTTCAGATGCAGTTATTACACGTACTATTCTGGTTTTGGCAGAGATGCTTCAGTTTTATTTGATCTAGGGTCTACCTACTCCTCTGTGTCATCTTATTTTTCACCGTAGCTGGTCATGCCTAGTGATTCTTTGAGTGCTTGTGTTTATGTGTCAACATCAGTGGGTGATTCTATTATGGTAGATAGAGTCCATCGCTCTTGTGTAGTTGTGATTGGTTGTCTAGAGACTCGAGCCGATTTGTTGCTCCTGGACATGGTCGATTTCGATGTTATATTGGGGATGGATTGGTTATTACCTTACCAAGCTATTTTGGACTATCATGCCAAGATTGTGACCTTATCTTTTTTAAGCTTTCCTCGTTTAGGGTAGAGAAGGACTGCAGATCATTCTACCCATAGTGTTTTCTCTTATGTGAAGGCTCGGCGTATGGTCGAGAAAGGGTACTTGGCCTACTTGGCATATGTTCGTGATTCTAGTGTTGAGGTTCCTTCTGTTGATTCTGTGCCTGTTGTCCGTGAGTTCCCTGAGGCAATTTTTTTCAAACATGTCGTGTATGCCACCCGATAGGGATATTGACTTTTGCATTGATTTAGCTATGGGCACTCAAACCATTTCTATCGCGCTGTATTGTATGGCCCCCATGAGTTGCAAGAGTTGAAGGAGCAGTTGCAAGACTTGCTTGAGAAGGGTTTCATTGTACCTATTATTTTGCCTTGGGGTGCGACATTGTTGTTTGGTATGAAGAAGCATGGTCGATGAGAATGTGTATTGGTTACCGACAATAGAACAAGGTTACAATACCGAGGATTGATTATTTATTGATCAGCTTCAGGGTTCCAAGGTATTTTCAAAGATCGACTTGAGATCTAGCTACCATCGATTGAGGATTAGGGCATCCGATGTCCCTTAGACAACTTTTCGCACTTGGTACGAGCATTATGAGTTCTTGGTTCTGTCATTTGGGTTGAAAAATGCCCCAGCAGCTTTTATGGATTTGATGAACTGAGTGTTCAAGACTTATTTGGACTCATTCATGATAGTCTTCAGTGATGATATCTTGATATATTCCCGCAGCTAGGAGTAGCACGAGTAGTATCTCAAGGTGGTTCTTCAAAATCTAAGGGATAGTTAGTTATATGCTAAGTTCCCGAAGTATGAGTTCTAGTAGAATTCATTTGCATTCCTGGGTCATGTTGTATCAGTAGACGGTATTCAGGTTGATCTGAAGAAGATTGAGGCAGTCAAGAACTGGCCTACACAAGCATCAACTACAGAGATTCAGAGTTTCTTGGGATTGGCATGCTACTATCGTTAGTTCGTGGAGGGGTTTTCATATATTGAAGCCCCGATGATCAGGTTGACCTAGAAGGGTGCCCAGTTCAGATGGTCGAATGAGTGTGAGGCAAGTTTTCAGAAGCTCAAGATAGCTCTGACTACGCCGGTGTTGGTTTTGCCCACAGGTTCAGGGCCTTAGACAGTATATTGTGATGCATCTTTTATTGGACTTGGTGCAGTGTTGATGCACGATGGCGAGGTCATTACCTATGCTTTGCAGCAGTTGAAGATTCATGAGAAGGACTATCCGGTTCATGATTTGGATTTGGCAGCCATTGTTCATGCATTGAAGATTTGGAGGCACTATCTCTATGGCATGGCATGTGAGGTGTTCACATATCACAAGAGTCTTTAGTATTTGTTCAAGTAAAAGGATTTGAATTTGAGGCAGAGAAGGTACATGGAGTTGTTGAAGGATTTTGATATCACGATCTTATATCATCCGGGAAAGGTCAATATGGTGGCCAATGCTTTAAGTAGGAAGTCAGCCAACATGGGCAGTATTGCTTATACTCTGGTCAGTGAGAGATCGCTTGCCTTAGATGTTTAGGCCTTGACCAATCAGCTCATGAGGTTGGATGTTTTTGAGCCTAATCTTGTGTTAGCTTGCATGGTCAGTCATTCTTCTTTATTGCGACGTATCCGTGATTGGTAGTATCATGATCCCTATTTTTGTGTCTTAGAGGTTTCCAAATAGGTTACATTACGCGATGATGGAGTTTTGAGATTGCAAGGTCGAGTTTGTGCCTAATGTGGATGAGCTCTTAGAGTTAATTTTAAAGGATGCCTATAGCTCCAGGTACTCTATTCATCCTGGCGCCGCGAAGTTGTATCAGTATTTGTGGTAACATTATTGATGGTGGAGAATGAAGAAGAATATCGTTACATATGTGGCTTAGTGTTTGAATTGTCAGTAGGTTAACTACGAGTATCAGAGGCCCGGCGGTTCATTTTAGATGATTGAGCTTCCCGAGTGGAAGTGGGAGCGGATTACTATGGATTTCATTGTTAGACTCCTGCAGACTCAGAAAAAGTTCGACGCAGTACGGGTCATTTTTGATAGGTTGACCAAGTTAGAATATATTATTCCTATGGAAGTCTCCTATTCTTCTGAGAGGTTAGATGAGATATATAATTGGGAGATTGTTCGTCTTCATGGTGTGACTGTGTCTATCGTTTCAGACTAAGGTACGTAGTTTACCTCACGTTTCTGGAGAGTAGTCACCGAGAGTTGGGAACACGGGTTGAGTGAGAACATCATTTCATCCTCAAACAGACGGACAATCCGAGAAGATTATTTAGATTTTGGAGGATATGCTCTGAGCTTGTGTCATTGACATTGGAGGCTCGTGGCATTAGTTTTTGCCTTTAATGGAGTTTGCCTACAACAACATCTGCTAGTCGAGTATCCAGATAGCTCCTTATAAGGATTTATATGGTAGGTGGTGTCGGTCTCCGGTTGGATGGTTTGAGCCTGGAGAGGCTCGGTTGTTGGGTATGGATCTGGTTTAGGATGCCTTGGACAATGTTAGGATCATTCAGGATAGGTCATACAGCTCAGTTTAGGCAAAAAAGTTATACGACCGCAAGGTTCGAGATTTGGATTTCATGGTCGGTGAGCGGTTATTTCTTCGAGTGTCGCCTATGAAGGGCATGATGAGATTTGGGAAGAAGGGCAAGCTTAACCTTAGGTTCATTGGTCTGTTTGAGAGTTGTTGACATTCAATTTTGTCCCTCCTTTCTTCCAATCTATTATTATTATTATTATTATTATTATTATTATTGTTATTATTATTATTATTATTACTACTATTATTATTATACTAATTATTATTGTTATTATTATTATTATTATTAATATTTACCTAATATCAGTATTACTAGTATTACTACTACTATTACCACTACTACTATAATTGGAATTAGTACTAGCATTACTAAATATATTATTATGACTACTGCTAACTACTATATTATTATTATTATTATTATTATTATTATTATTATTATTATTATTATTAGTATTTAATTCGTTTTTAATGATATTAATATTGTAATTTGATCGCACGAATAAGTTCATATTGTATTATTGAGTTAGTATTATGTCTGGTTTGGGCCCCGACGGCTCGGGTTTGTTTCAGATATGTTTCTGAAGGTTTAAGGAACTCAAAGAGTTGTAGGATTTTGTTGCTCAGTGCCCAAGGATTTTGCTCTTCGCGTTTGCGTGTCCCTTCTCGCAAACGCATAATGCAAATAACTAGGTGCCAGTTTTCTTCTACGCGAACACAAAGTTGAGGGGGGAGACCCTTCAAGAACGCGTCCCTTCGCTTGCGAACGCGTAGGGTCATGGGGAGGGGTTACCACTTTTTTTCATCGCAAACACGGAAACTGGCCTTAAATGCATAGGCTTGAGGAGCCAAAGTTCCACGAGCGCGAGCTGTATTCCGTAAACGCGAAGGCTTAACAGGCCTGACTCATCGCGAGCGATGGGCCTGCCTCGAACGTGCTGAGTAAATTCGCCCAGTTATTTTAAAAGACCCAAACAGTAGCCATTACGGGATTACACCCGGAATTCATAACTTCCTCATTTCAACTCCTATTTGGGAAATTTCTGAAAGGGGATTTCACCACCAATTCATAGGTATGTAATCTTAGTCTCATTTTCTTTAATTGGTATTAACACCCATTAGATTTATAAGCTTAAACCATGTGATTAAGGGTAGAAAGTTAGGAATTTGGGTAGAGTTAGGGCTTTTATATAATTATGATTTATACCTCGTTTTGGGGTCAAATATTAGAACAAATTATATATTTGGCTCATAGGTGTATGGGTGATTGGATTTTTGTCCGAACCTCGTGTTTTGACCAAGCCCGCCAGAGGTCAATCTTTTACTTTTTGGGAAGAATGGATAGAAAACTATAATTAGGTGTTGGAATTTGATTGTTGAGCATTTATTAATGTTATTAAGTCAATTATGTATAGGTACGATTGAGTTAGAGCCAAATTTAAAGGGGAAAGCGGAGTTTGATGCTTGAATTGGTCGTGGAAGTTTGAGGTAAGGTTTTGGTCTAACCTTAGCTTGAGGGATTATGAGTCGAGTCCCATTTTCTATGTGATAACTGTTGCATACGACTTATAGGCATGGTGACGAGTATTTATACGTCGAAGTCATGCATGCCCGTGAGTCTTATATTGTGATTCTCGTGACTTCTTTGTATTATCTATGCTTTAGAGGGCTTTTTATTTGTTGTGAAAAGTTGTGGAAGTAATTGTGACCTTTGGACATCGAGGAGCATTGGATCAAGCTACATTATGAATTGTGAAAGTAAAGGAGTTGACTGGACCCTTTCGAGCGTTGGCTCAAGTGGTAAAGGGAGTTTTGAAGTAAAAATAGAAAAGAGAAAGAGTCGTTAAATTGTTCCTTTGCTGAGATATTGTTGCTTTATCTGTTATCTCCCTTGCCGGAATGTAGATATTATTGATGTTGTTCCCTTACTGGGATTTAATTGTTCAATCATTGTTCCTTTGCCGGGATTCTTATTGGAATCTTATTTACTCCCTCACCCCATTATTTGTGATTGTTGTTTAGGTAAGGAAAAGTGCTAAAGCACGAAGGGTGATGCAGTGTATTGTTTGTTTTGTGATGAAAGAGTGTAAAGCACGAAGGGTGATCATGTGTATGATTGTGAGGAAATAGTGTAAAGCACGAAGGGTGATGCCGTGCCGCACAATGTACCATACCGTGCCGATTATATTTATTAAATCATGAGGAAAGAGAGTAAAAGAACGAGAGTGATGCCGTGCACATTTTTATTATGTAATTGCTTTGGTGAGGACGAGAGTTTAAAAGCACGAAGGGTGATGCCGTGCATTCATTTATTTTTGCTTCTTTTTTGATATTCGAGTTATGTTGTTTCTTTCATTAATTAATATCTTTATGTTTGGAATTGTTGTCCCCCCCAAAGCATGCTCTTCCACCTATATTGATTAGTTATCTATGTATTTCTTGTCCACTGTATATATATTTGAACTGCAAAGGTTTATTTGGTATGTCTGATCCTAGCCTCGTCACTACTTCGCCAAGGTTAGGCTAGGCACTTACCAGCACATGGGGTTGGCTGTGCTGAATTACACTTTGCACTATGTGTAGATCCTGGAGCAGCTTTTGGGCTGTAGTTAGAGTGCTTCCTTCAGTCCACTCGGAGACCTAAGATAGATCTACAGGCCTCCGCATGCCCCGGCGTCTCCCTCTATCCCTATTTCCTATTTCAGTTTCCTTCTATTCAGAAACAGTGTATTGTTATTTCTTCAGACTTTGTATGTAGCAAATCTTAGATAGTATGTGACATTGTGACACTAGATTTTGGGTGTTCGAGGTTTAAGAATAGTAATAGATGTAGATTTCAGATATTTAATTATCATCTTCCGTTTAATCATTTAAAGTTCCAGTGTCTTCATGATTATCACCTTATAGTTGCTTAAAAAGAAGTAATTTGATAATGAAGTAAGGAGTTAAGGATTGGCTTGCCTAGCTCACATTAATATGTGCTATCATGACTCCCAAGGGTGGGAAATCTGAGTTGTGACACATAAATAGACACAGAATGCACACACTTCATTATAATAATGTAACTTATATATAACTTATTATAGTATATGTTGGTGAGTGTATATATATAACACACACACTTCATGCTGCTTTAACAACATATATAACATGTTTTGATATATGATACTGTATTCATTATTTGTATAATAACAGAATTAATGAATTACATTCATTCATTACTAGGTTATAAGTCGATGAATCAATTATAACAGATTAATTGATATAGGTCGGCACGTTTTGTTTTTAATATTCAACGATGTATCTGAGTAGGTTATAAGTCGATGAATCAATTTACATACAGATATATTTGATGAAAACTTATATATACTAATTAGGATCTTGACAAGTCAATCAATCCGTAAAAGAACTCGTGGTAGGGTTCTTTTATGGATTGATAAACTTGTCAAGATCCTAATTAATATATATAATTTTTCATTAATATACATAAATGTAATTCATTAACTCTATTATAATACAAATAATGAATACAATATCATATACTGTAACATGCTATATATGTAGTTAAAGCAGCACGAAGTGTGTATTTTACAGATATAGACAATCTAACATATACTTTAATAAGTTATATTTACGTTATAGTATTACGGTGAAGTGTCCGTATATTTTGTGTGTGTGTATATATATATAAGAACATAAAGCGCTAGTAACACGTGGTCGGGTTATTTCAGGGATTTATATACTTGTGCATTGATTCATCGACTCACAACCTACTCAGATACATCATTGGATATTATAAACAAAACGTCTCGACTTATATCAATTAATATGTTATAATTGATTCATCGACTTATAACCTAATGGTGAATGAATGCTTGGAAGCAGCCTCTCTGCCCTTTTGGGTAGGGGTAAGGCTGTCTACATATTACCTTCCCCAGACCCCACCTGGTGGGAGTATACAGGGTAGTTGTTGTTGTTGGTGAATGAATGTAATTCATTAACTCTATTATAATACACATAATGAATAGTATTATATCAATTAAAAGGATAATATTATATTGATTTGTCAATTCATTGATTATTCGTACGTAGTCATATATAAGATTGACCATGAATTACAATATAGTTTATGCGTGTGTATGAAATTACCCATATACTTAAATATAACTTATGAAATTACTTTACATAGATGCCATTATAATCTATTAAAAGTAATTATATTGTAAATAATTATTTGTAATAATTGTAGTTAAATAAAATAATATTTATAGTTAAAATAATTTTTTATAGCTTATAATATTTAAAAACCAAAAATTAATAAAAAAATAATTAAAATTTTTAAATAGCTACCAACTTTGGTCGTTATTTTTAAATTTTTTTGTTTTCAAATAGGGAATAACATTGGTTGCTATTTTTGGTCAAACGGTCAAAACTTATTTACAGACCAAAAATAACAATCAAAGTTGGTCGCTTTTCTTAATTCTAGTTAATTTAAATAACTCTTAACAATTTATAATTTTCAAAACCGGTGGTACAACTCACAAGCATTTCTAAGAGTAGTTACAAAATGAATACATGACTGCTCCGAAACAAATGGACATATGGAAATAAGTACAAATGAAGGTGACTTCGAGGCTTGTGAACATTGTAGTAGGTTTACCTTGAGTCTCTATCACAACTAATCGCGCAGCTACTACCGATCAAATACCTGAATCTGTACAAAAAAATATATAGAAGTGTAGTATGAGCACACCACGTCGATGCCTAGTAAGTATCAGCACTAACCTTGGGGGACGGAGGTAGTGATGTGGAACAGTCCATACATCTATTGGTTAAATAAATTGAATAGGATTTGATAATGAACTATCAATCTAGAAATGACATAGTAATATTGTCACGACCCCAGTTCGCCCTCCGTGAACATGTCGTGACAGCACCTAGTCCCTAAAACTAGGTAAGCCTTGCAATGCAGAAATTATAACTCAAAACAAATAAACTGCGAAAAATTATGACTCAAAACCCAAATGCATCAAAATGAAACGCAGAATGTAGAATGCCACTCGGCACATACAACTCCAGAATGCGGAAGTTTACAATATTACCCCAAAACCCAGAAACTCACGGGAACACAAGCTAGAAAAATATAGTAAGTGCTCTAATCTCTAGAATGTCTAGAAAAAAAGTACGATAGAAGGCTAAACACTACAAGATAGAGTAAACGAGGCGTTTTGGTTTGCGGACGCGGCAGATGTTCCTCGAAGTCTCTATAGCTCTCCTTGTCTCAAGGATAATACGCCTTGGTGGAGGTACCTAGATCTGCACATGAAAAACATGGGCAGAAGGGACATGAGTACACCATAGAGGTACTCAGAAAGTGCGAAGCCTAACCTCGGTCGGGAAGCGACGATGAAGGTTAGGTCCCTACTGAGAATAAACATAGTAATAAAAATCTTGCAATAATATGAAATAACAGAAATAATGAGTACAACTATGAAGTAAGACAGGTTATACAAGGCAACAAATAATACACAGTAGATAAGGTAACAATGAGTAAACAACTCAGTATCAATTCCAACAACAAGCATCTCCCAGGATAACGTCATGTAGTCTATTTCATTAATTGTCTGAGGATCTCCCAGAATAACGTCCTGTAGTCCAACTATCATTGTGTAGGGGGATCTATGAGGAATCAAACTCGCAGTCCTAAAATAAATGTGCAGGGGGATCTATCAGGACTCGAACCTGCAGTCCCAAAGTAAATGTGCAGGAGGAGCTACCAGGAATCTAACCCGTTGTCCCAAAGTAAATGTGCAGGGGGATCTACCAGGAATCTAACCCGTAGTCCCAAAGTAAGCAAATAGGGAGGGGGGGGGGGGACAGGAGCTACCTTAATCCCACATCTATAGTCCCAATGTAAATACGCAGTCACAACAAGAGATATTCAGCAATGAACTTCAAGAAATGTGGGGCAACAAGTAGTTCTATCCTAATATGCTTCACGTAGTACAAACAAACCAACTTAAGAAACTAGGCAATTTAGATCAACTAAGCATGTTTTTCTAAACTAACACAGCCTAAAATTTGCAAATAAAATAAAGCGGGTAAGAAAGAAACTCAATCTCAATATTTAAGTAAAACCGGATTTTTTTCAACAATTTGCTCAAGTACGCACTCGTCACCTTGCGTACAGGGAATTCAATCACCAAACATCATATCCTAAGGGGAAAGTCCCTCACACAAGGTTAGACACGTCACTTACCTCGAACCGACTCCAAAAACAACACGAAATCACACTTTTGCCACGAGTATCCGACTCCAAATGGCCCAAATCTATTCAATTCAATTACATATCATAAATAACATCTCAAGCAACTGATTTTACTATTTAATTCAAAGTTAAGGCGCCGAATGAGGTTAAATAACCAAAATGCCCCCTAGACCAACATCTTGGAATCAAAAAATTTTCACATTTTAAGAACTCTCATGCTCTCAATGGTCTAACTATATAAAATCTCTCAAATCGATGGTCAAACACCCACTCAAAACTCAACAAATTGGTCTATGAAGTTCTACCCATTTTTCATTCAAAAATCCAAAAATTTAGTGGGAATTCATCATTAGATTAGTGGGTTTTAAGCATAAGAGAGTAGAGAATCGTTACCCAGTAGTTGCTCTAGAAAATCCCTCGAAATGTCTCCCAAATCTGAGCTCCCAAGCTTGTATTTTGATAAAAATGGCTAACCCTCAGATTTGACGGGTTTATATCTGCCCAGGCCTCTAATGCATTGCGAACGCGGAAGAAAGCTCGCGTTTGCGAAGAAGAAAAAGTAGAAGTTGCCAAAAATGCTCTTTGCGATCGCAAGATGCAGTACGCAAATGCGAGGGCCTGAGCTGACAGGGCTACGCGAACGCGACAAGGTGAACGCGAATGCGATGGAGGAAAAGGTGGAACATCGCGAACGCGATGAAGAAACCGGTGTCCCTCCAGGATTATTCTATGTGAACGCATGGAGGAGAACGCCAATGTGAGAAAGGAAAGATCAGAGCTTCGCGAACATGATAGGAGCGACGCGAACACGAAGAAGGAATTGGACCTGCAACTGCTGAAGGATTTCTGCAACTTTTCCCAACTCCAAAATGCCCACGCCCCCGGGACCTAAAAAAACCTACGGGCATATCCCATAACACTATTCAAACTTGTACCAATCTTTAAACAATCTAAAACAATTTCGGAAACACAATTTAACCAATGATTCAAGCCTAAGAACTTCAAATTCTCACAGAACACGGTTTCGATAAAAAACCTAACCAAAACACGTCCGAATGACCAGAAATTTTGCACACACATCCCAAACGATATGATGGAACTACTGCAACTTCTGGATATCCATTTTGACCCTCAGATGAAAATCTCACCTATCAACCGGAAACTTTAAAAATTCAAACTTAGGCATTTCAAGCCTAAATTGGCTACGGACCTCCAAAATATATTCTGAATACACTCCCAGCTTCGAAATAACCTAACAAAGCTAACAGAACCATCAAATTTCTATTTTGAGGCTGTCTTCACACCGTTCAGACTAGGGACAACTTCCAAAAGTTAAGCTCTCAATTATGGACTATGTGTCCCAAAAACTTTCCGAAACTCAAAACCAAACGTTCCAACAAATAAAACAAGCAGAATAAACTTTTGGAAAGAACTTAATATGGTATCGAGGAATTAATTCTTAAGACGACCGGCGGGGTCGTCACAAATATCAACAGCAGGGAAAGAACAAACTACAATCAGTAGAAACAATAAAGATAAATACAGGTGGAAACAAAAGATAACCAAATAAATTAACACGAATATAGCTGGAACATAGACAAGTAAAAATGTACTCAAACAAGGAAGGCGGTGTCAACTCTGTAAATCATATCATTTTTGATGCATTTCAGTTATTTCAAACTCGAGGGTCTCATATCATTACCTCAATTACCAAACTTTTGACATAACCCGGCACCTTGTACCCACATATTTCAATCTCACTATACACAACAACATTGTCATATTACTTAGTTCAGAGGGTCCATAACTAATGCAATTAAGATGTTCAAGGAGTCTAGTTTACATAACATAAAGTAGAATACAATTTCTTAACTAATTAGGAACTCATCAAGAAAAGATGAAGTTATTTTTAGAAATAATTTGAATAGAGAAAGTACCATTTTCAACTAAATATAATATCGAATGAATTATTACAAGGAATTTAATAAATTAACTTAGTAGAAATTTTATTTTTAAGTAAAATACAACCTCAGATGGTTTAAGAAAATTTAATTGAGTAACTAAATGAATTGAAGATGAAACAGTTACTGAAATTTCAAAGTATTGAAAAATATGTGTATAAATACGGTGAAGTATTGAAAACATGATGGGGTTCGTTCACAAAGGATCACAACGGTAAAGGAATCTGAATAGTTAAAACACTTTGAGTAGATTTTTGAACTTCCACGGAATTTCTATGCACAAGCTAGTGTTGCCTCATATATATTCAATAACACACTCTTAACATTACACCATAAAATGCTAATATAATGATAAAATAAGAACAAAAACACAGTAGCATTGAGTTTAGCTAATATAATGATAAAATAAGTAAATAAACACGAAGTAGCTTTGCGTTTATAGTGCCCCAAAGTTTTCTTTTACAACGTAAAAGGTCAAAAAAGGTCCTTCGAATTTGTTGAATGTTCAGCAGTACTTGTTGGTCTTCATCCTTCTTCTCTGGGTCTGAAAGTCACTGAATTGTAATAATCTACTCAAATATATTGTTTCAAAAATAAATATTGTTGAAATAAGTTTCTAGGGGGACGAAAGGTTCAAAAATCTACTCAAATGTTCACCAGTGGTTCGTTCACGAAGGATCACAACGGTGACAATAAATAAGCATAGCAAACAGAAGGTGCACGACATCACGCTTTGTACTTTTACTCTTGTTCTCACCGTAAGAATCAATTTTCGCTTTATTCTTTCTTGTTGCAGGTATGCCACCCGATGCCATCTCATATATCACTTTGGCGGCATGCCACCCCATCCCAGTTCATATATCTTATTTTAGGCGTGCAATTTGATCCCATTTCATATATGTTGTTGCAGGCGTACAACCCGATCCCATTTCATATATCTTGTTGCAGGTGTGCAACCCGCTCCAATTTCATATATCTTGTTGCAGGCGTGCAACCCGATCCTATTTTATATATCTTGTTGCAGGCATACAACTCACTCCCATTTTATATATCTTGTAGCAGGCATGCAACCCACTCCCGTTTTAAATATCTTGTTGTTGGCGTGCCACTTGATCCCATTTACAATTCAACATCAATCATAAAAGAATTCCGGAAAGGGAAGAAGAGTATAACAATAACATCCCCAAAAGGGAGACAAGATCGTAAACAACAACATCCCAACAATGGAACAATAGTATAAAAAAAATATTCCGGCAAGGGACAAAATATCATAAACAATAATATCCCGACAGGGGAACAATAGTATAACGAAAATATCCCAACAAAGAAAACAATATCATAAGAAATAGCGTCCCAGCAAGGGAATCAACAAGTACATAATAAGGGTCACAGAAAAACCAAGAAGTACGATAACCTCAACAAAATAACAAATCATAATAAGAACGTGATAACTACACCGGTGAACACATCGATTGGACATTTAACATATTTGCACAAAGTCATATAAGAACTTACAATCAAGAAGTAACAAAATAGTGAGGAAGACAATCACTTCAATTAAGGCAATTAAAGGTCAATGTAACACGTAAGAATTAGAGGAAAGCTGACAACATCATATGGAGCATATAAAGGCAATTTAAGCAGTTAGAAAACCCAATCATAACGCGATACTCTCCACATAAGGACCTCAGAATCCTAGAGAAATTTTTTTCACAAATAAGTCTGAGCACACACTCATCACCTTGCATGCATGGACTATAATAAGCATAGAAGACTCAATTCCTAAAGGAAAGTCCCCCACACAAGGTTAGGCAAGATACTTACCTCAGTCCTGCCAGTTCAATACTCCATTTAGCTTTTTCTTTACCAATTCATCAACGCTCCGCTAAATCTATCCAAAAATAACTTCAATATATCAAACAATGCAAGAGAAAATAATTTCAATTAACAAAACTACGATTCTTATACAATTTGAAAAAAGTCAACAAAAGTCAACTCTCCAAGCCCGCACATTGGAACTCGATAAAATGTAGAAAAATAGAACACCCATTTCGCAACGAGTTCACCCATAAAAACATTATTTAATCTGATATCATTTGGCCTCAAATTATCATTTTACATTATGTGAAATGATTTCACATATTTCTCCAAATTTTCCTTTAGTTTCTCATGAATTTGATGTTAAATCCAAAATATAATCACAAAATATAGTTAAAAATTGATTAGAGACACTTACCCAATGACTTGGAGAAGTTTGAGTCATTAGAAAATAGCCCATGGAGGTTTAGGGTTTGAGGAAATTAAAAAATGGGTGAAAATCCCGTCAAAAACCTCACTTAACAGACCTCAAATATCGAATTTGCGACCTAGGGTTCGCAATTGCGAACCATGCAAAGTGCGAACAAAGCATAGCTTACAGATGTCAAATTTGCGACCAAACGTTTTCATTCGCAAACTGGGCATCGTAAATGAGATGAAAAAGTTCGCATTTGCGATAAACGAGAAACTAGCAATTTTCCCGATACGAGATAGAGCATAACTTCCTTATACGATGTCCACAATTGATGATTCTTTTTCTTATGGCTCTGTAATTCCGATAAGGATATAATGGATCAAATAAAACTAATTTGGATCTCATTTTCTTAATGTGTTATCATTTGTGCTTCAAGAAATGATGATGAAGCATCCTAAAACAACCACAATATAGCCTAAACAGATCCAAACTAAACATGCACACAAGTCTAAGAACATCATAAAGACTTACTCGTATGATCAAATCATCAAAATGATATCAAAATTAATAAATTTAACCTCAAAAGTCACGATTTTCTAACTTTCTAACAGGACGTTCAAATCACGCCAAATCAATTCCTATTCTCACCAAATTTCACATATAAGACATAAATATCATAATAAACTTGTACCTGGCTCCTGAACAAAAATATGAGCTCGATACCAATGACTTTCAAGCATCAATTCATTTATATATTTCCTTTAACAACTAGCACAATAATTTTTCTTTAAATTTTTTTTTTCTAAGGCTAGGGACCTCGGAATTTTATTGCGGGCATACGTCCAAGTCCGATATTTTACCACGGACCTCCCGAGATCATCAGAATATATATAAAAGACTGTTTGCCAAAAATATTGACCAAAGTCAACAAAAATCAAATTTTAACACTAAAAATTACTATATATTTCATATTTTCACATAAAAGCTTTCTGGTTTCATGCCTAGACTGCACACGCAATTCAATACAAATAATATAAAGCTTCTCGTGACCTCAAACTGCTAAACCTATTGCAATTTTGCAAAACAATCAGTTGGGTCGTTATGTTATTCTGAGCATCCACAATATCACAAGCCCTACACCTTCGTGCAGACACCAGGTCATTCATCACAAGGCTATATGACTATACGTCTGGCATACAGTCCAACTGCCTCATGACCACGTGGATCACAGCCATCTGTGTCGCATGGATCGCATCCATCTATATCACATCCACATGGATCACATCTATCTGTGTCACAGCCAATCAGGTCACAGACATCAGTATCACAGTCACTTTCTGTCCATGAAGCTATGTCACAGTCACAAGGATGGTGGCCATCTTCATCAGCGACTCCATCTATTTTAGGCCTTCGCCTGCGAGATAGTAGTTTTGACCCCATACACCTTCCACACATGCCTCTGATATACATACTTCGGACGGTGATGCTGATGGTGACTAGGAGGTGTATCATGATCAATATAGCAGGATCATCATAGTCCCTAAATGATGAGTAAGAATTATTTGTTATTTTTACTTTTATTATTTTGTACAATTTGTACTAAGATATTAATGTGTTTTTTTATTAAATAATAGGTTCATCACGAGTAATATTACTACGAGAATAATCACCAATGTCACCAGAAAGCTTTGCGATGGTCCTTATGCGGCTTGGAGTGAATTCCTATTCTGGCTGAATGAGCAAATTTTTAATCAATTTAAGGTACAAATGTTCTTTTAAGAAGTATTATTATTTATATTTATGATATTTCTAAATAATGTTTTATTTTTGAAATACATAGAAAGTGTGTATGGGAACACCGCTATAGCACGGAAGTGATTGAAACATTTTTATCACAAAGCTCGCAAATGGTTGTCAAATAGTTTTTCCAAAGCTAGAAAGTTGAACTAGAATCCTGATTGGTTGCTTCAGAATTTATGGGAGGATTTGCAAAGGCAATAGCATACCGCAAAGTTTTTAGAGAGGAGCAAAAAAGGAAAGAAAGCTCGCGCATCTGAGAAGGGAGGATCCTTGCACACCGGAGGTGCAATCAGACTAGGGACAATAAAAGTAAGATTGGTATGTAATTGCTTAATTTTTTTTTTCAAAGTATATATATTCTGTTTATTAACTAAAATTTATGTGTTTTCAAGAAAGAAGTTGGGGCTTCCAACGAACCAAGATGAGCTATTCAAGGAGACTCATATTGTAAAGAAAAAGAAAGAGATAGATCAAGAAAGGTGGGCCGAGGGCCGAGCCTTGACTGTATATGTAAGTTTTCACTTTTCATTAAGTATTTTGATTTAATTTTATATAAATTTGAAATACCAATTCAATGTAATTTTTCTTTTAGGGTTGCTTCACAGCTATGTAATCAGCCACCTAATGAGTCAAGCGAGCCAATCCAACCTTCGGACAAAGATGCTAAAAGAATATGGATAGTGGCTACTGGTGGTCCAAAATGGGGGAAGCTATACGGTCTTCCTACTAAGAAATTTCATCGCCATAAGTATGGAATGCAAGGAATAGGGACTTCCACGCAAGGCGAGCAACTTGATGGGGAGAGCCTCTCCGCAATGTGGGAAACTGTGAGAAAGCTCACATTCGATCTAGAAATGGCCATCGAAAGAAAAAAGCTTAGAGATGTTAGTTACATTAACATGAAAGCTTAGTACAAGGATATGCAAAAGCAGATCAAATCTCTCCTAGATTCTTGAGCATTTTTCATTCCCCGGTCTCATGAGTCATTGCTAGAGGCTCGACTTCAACAAGTAGACCCTTCTGTATACCATCTTGTTGATGAAAGTTCATCAAATGGTGATGATGATGATGTTATACAAAACGCTCCTTGGCTTTTTTATATTTTGAAATAGATAAACAGAAACGATTTTGAATTAGGTGTAATAAGCATTAACTTAGATTAATTTGTTAGTTCTATTGAACTTTAATTTGTTGGTTTTAATGTATTTTTTGAATTGTGTTGTTGTTGTTGTTGTTTTGTGTTATTGTTGTTGTCTTCGTTGTTGTTGTTGTTGTTGTTGTTGTTGTTGTTGTTAATGTTGTTGTGATATTGTTGTTAGGTTGTTGTGGAAATTTTGGTATTGAAATTATAATTTATGAATTGGATTATATTTTTATTTAGGAATTTGGTATGCTTGCGGGTGGTGTAACTGCCAACACAGACAGTTTCTACCAAAATTATACCCAGAAAAGCGACCAACTTTGGTCGCTTTTCTATTTAAAATATTTTCTGGGCAAGTCGCTTATTAACCCAGATTTCCTAAAAAGCGAGTAAACTTGGTCTCTATTCTATTGAAAAAAATTCTTGAAATTAGCGACCAATTTTTGTCGCTTATACAACAACAACAACAACAACTACCCAGTATACTCCCACCAGGTGGGGTCTGGGGAGGGTAATATGTAGGCAGTCTTACCCCTACCCAAAAGGGCAGAGAGGCTGCTTCCATGCGACCCTCGGCGCATAGGACAGAATGAAAAGCTGCATTGGAAAACAAAGACAAAATTAGTAACCAAGGCAAGACAAAACAAAATAACAAAACAAAGCATAAGTAATCCTGCAGAAATAACGTAAATGGTTATGTAAACATAAGGAACATAAATACCGTCGCAACCAAGAGGGGACCTAGGCTAAAACACTAGACATCGATGGGTAACCCTACTATCCCACACCCAACCCCGGGTGAGGCGAACGAAGGACTCTAAGAGCCCCTATCCTGCAACCCTGATTCTAGACCTCCAGACTCCCCTATCAAGGGTCATGTCCTCGGTAACCTGCATTTTAGTCATGTCCTGCCTAATCAGCTCTCCCCAATGCTTCTTAGGCCTCCCTCTACCCCGCCGACCACCAGCAATCTCCAGCCGCTCGCAGCTCCTCACCGGGGCATCGGGACCCCTCCTCCGTACATGCCCGAACCACCTCAGCCTCGCTTCCCGCATCTTCTCGTCCACTGGGGCCACCTCTACCTTCTGTCGAATAACTTCATTCCTAATCTTATCCAGCCTGGTGTGCCCACACATCCACCTAAGCATCCTCATCTCAGCAACCTTCATTCTCTGGACATGAGAGTTCTTCACGGGCCAGCACTCTGCCCCGTACAACATCGCAGGTCTAACCACGACTCTGTAGAATTTCCCTTTGAGTTTGTGTGGGATTTTCTTGTCACACAGGACCCCAGAAGCAAGCCTCCACTTCGACCACCCTGCTCCTATCCGATGGGTGACGTCCCCGTCAATCTCTCCGTCCCCCTGAATCACAGACCCAAGATATCGGACACTGTCCCTCTTGGCGATGGCCTGAGAACCAAGCATCACATCCCTGCCCACCCCACTCGGCTCGTCACTGAACTTGCACTCCAGATATTCTGTCTTAGATCTGCTTATCTTGAAACCTTTAGACTCGAGGGTCTGTCTCCATACCTCTAACTTCTCACTAACACCGGCCCTCGTCTCGTCTATCAATATTATATCATCAGCAAAGAGCATACACCAGGGCACATCCCCCTGGATATGACGGGTTAGAGCATCTATCACTAAGGCGAACAACATGGGACTCAGCGCCGATCCTTGATGGAGCCCCATTACCACAGGAAAATGGTCTGAATCGCCACCCACCGTCCTCACCCTAGTCTTAGCCCCATCGTACATGTCCTTGATAACTCTGATATAGGCTTCTGGCACACTCTTCGCCTCCAAGCACCTCCATAGCACCTCCCTCGGAACCTTGTCATACGCCTTCTCCAAGTCGATAAGCACCATATGCAGGTCCTTCTTCTTATCCCTGAATTGTTCCGCCAGCCGCCTGACTAGGTGAATAGCCTCAGTGGTGGAGCGGCCCGGCATGAAACCGAACTGGTTCCCCGATATATTCGTCGCCCCCCTCATTCGCGCCTCAATCACGCTCTCCCAAACCTTCATCGTGTGGCTCATTAGTTTAATACCCCTATAGTTGTTGCAGCACTGGATGTCCCCCTTGTTCTTGTACAAGGGCACCACTGTACTCCACCGCCACTCATCCGGCATCCTCTTAGTCTTGAATATCACGTTGAATAGCCTAGAGAGCCACTCCCCTCCAGGTTTACCCATGCACTTCCAAAACTCCACCGGGATCTCGTCAGGCCCGGTTGCTCGACCCCTACTCATCCTGCGCAACGCCCCTAAGACCTCCTCCACCCTAATGCGCCTGCAGTACCCAAGGTCTCTATGACGCTCTGAATGCCCCAGCTCCCCTAGCTCTATGCTCCGATCCCCCTCCTCGTTAAGAAGGTCCCGAAAGTACGCCTGCCACCTCTGTTTGACTTGCGATTCCCCCATCAGAACTCTACCATCCTCGTCCTTGATACACCTGACTTGGTCTAGGTCACGGGCTTTCCTTTCCCTTGCTTTAGCCAGCCGAAATAGCTTCTTTTCCCCACCTTTCTCCCCTAGTTCCTCATACATGCGACCGAACGCCGCGTTTTTAGCTTCCGTGACTGCCATCTTAGCTTCTCTTCTCGCCTCCCTGTAGGACAACCTGTTCACTCTCCGCTCCTCCTCGCTTGTGCTCCCTGCCAACCTTGCGAACGCCGCCTTCTTCGCCTCCACTTTTCCTTTGACTACATCGTTCCACCACCAATCACCCTGATGCCTACCTGAATATCCCTTAGAAACCCCGAGCACGTCCCGTGCTACCCCCCTAACCAAGTTAGCTGTCGCTGACCACATAGCATCCGCTTCCCCATAACTTCTCCAAGCTCCGCCCTCCTCTAACCTCCTTTCCATCTCCTGAGCTTTCTCCTTGGACAAAGCTCCCCATCTAATCCTCGGTTGACCCCGGGCGCCCCTCCTCTTCTTCTTCACCCAGAGATCAACATCCATCACTAGGAGCCTATGAAGAGTTGAAAGAGACTCTCCCGGGATAACTTTGCAATCCTTGCACAGACCCCTGTCGCTCCTTCTGATGAGGATGTAATCAATTTGAGTCGTCGCCGCCGCACTCTTGAAGGTGACCAAATGCTCCTCCCTCTTCCGGAATGATGAGTTCGCAATCAGGAGCTCGGAAGCTCTGGCGAAATCAAGCAGCGAAGTGCCTCCTCCGTTCCTGGCCCCAAAGCCAAAGCCCCCGTGCACCTCATCGTAGCCACCAGCCTCGGCCCCAATATGACCATTAAAGTCCCCTCCAATAACTAACTTCTCCGACTGGGGAATACTCCTCACCAGATCGTCCAAGTCCTCCCAGAAGCGCCTTTTAACCTCCTCGTCTAAGCCTGCGTGCGGCGCGTAAGTGCTGACCACATTGAGGACCCCACCCCCAATAACCAGCTTAATAGCCATTAACCTATCGTTCACTCGCCTCACCTCGACCACGGACTCCCTTAGGTCCCTATCAACCAAGATGCCTACTCCATTCTTACCCCTCTCGAGCCCAGAGTACCACAGCTTAAACCCATCAGCGTCCCGCGCCCTAGTCCCTTTCCACCTAGTCTCCTGGACGCACGCTATGTTAACCCTTCTTTGTTGGAGAACCTTCGCTAACTCGATGGACTTACCCGTCAGAGTACCTATGTTCCAGGACCCAATCCTTAATCTACGGGCGACCGCCGCCCTCTTACCACCCTTACCTCCTGCCCTGCCCGAAATGCCACCCCCTGCACCCCTACACACCCCCGCAACCACCACCCCCTCTTGAGGACATGACCTTACGCTATCATTACTCGTTGCGGCCACTGTCCAGTGACACAGACGCACTAAGGCTAAAAACGCAAATGTAGCAAACTAGATAACAACAGAATAGACCACACTCGGAATGCTAGTAAAAATACGTAAAGAATGTGCACAAAATAAGCAAGAGAGCGGGAGGTACCAACTCCCGGTGGAAAAACCTGGAAGTGTGCTTTGCTGCACCCGAGATCTCCTGAATCTTAGCAAAGTGCGCGGCTCTATTGCGTCCTGCCGTGAGTCTGAATGAGAGCTTGGACGACAGTTGTCGGAGATCCTCGCCGTTGAAATAGGTACCTGTCCAAGAAAACAGAACACACCCACAAAAAGCAGGGGTAGAATAGAAGGAAAAGAGCAGTAGTTGCCGGTAAAATTTCCGGCGAAAAGAAAAGTGGCTAAATGGACAATGAAGAATGAAAGTGACCAATAAAAAATTCCGAGAGTACCAAGTGGGTCGGAAAAATGGGGTGAGAAAGCTGTCCAAAAGAAGCCGGCGAAAAAAGTGCCCGGAAGTGGGCTCACGCGCGCGGCGCGTGTGGGGAAGCAACGGCGCGTGGGCGGCGCGTGGGCGCGCGTGCTGTGGTTTCCGGCGACGAAATTTTCAGAAAATGTGCGCCAGACACTGTGTGTCACAATGGTGTGGGAGGTGAGTCCAAGAAACTCCCGAGGGATGTCGAAACACTGTCGGAACAGTGTTCCGGGCAGTGGGGGTAAGGGGGGAGAAGGTGGGGTAGTGGCACTTACCTGGTGGTTACCTGGGGGTGCCGGCGACCCGCCCGGTGGTGGTGGTGGAGCTGGTGGTGTGAGCTTAGAGAGAGAGTAGCGACTAATTTTGGTCGCTTATGTTTTAAATTTTTTTTTAAAAAAAAACGTCAACTTTGGTTGCTATTTTTCATATTTTACAATATAATATTTGATTTACAGACCAAAGTTGGTCTCTATATTTTGAATAATAATTGGTCCTTTTACCTTAGAGACCAGCAAAATAGCGACCAAGTCAATTTGGACGCTTTTTGATCACTTTGTGATTTTTAAACGACCAATTTTGATCGCTTTTTTTTATTGAATTTTTAGTAGTGCTTGTCAACCAACTGAGCCCTTTTGACATGCAATATTTGCAAGTTAAAGTTCTTGTTCAGAAGTTTGTTTATTATTTGACATTTAAAAGTGAAAATATAAAAGGTAAAGAGAAATAGCAGTATTTTATATAAAATAATAGTATTTTCTTCACTATATTTCAACAAAATCATCTGCAGTTTGTATTCAGTAAAATCTTTTTTTTCGGCTTCAACATCAAATACTGAATTTTTTCAGCTTTAACCAAATATTGTTCATACGGGGAACTCGAGCGGAGCAATTGTCTGCCACACACATTTTTGTTTCTAATTGTTTGCTATCCTTTTGGCAGTGGAAAATTGAAGTTAAAATGTGTGGATTTAGTGTCACACCTCTTTTTTACATACCTATCCTGAAAGGATAATGTATAACATAATTTTTTCATTTAAAATGATATTATTCAAAATGAGATTATTTATTTATTTATTTCAGAGTTACCATTTGGGATAGGTTC
This sequence comes from Nicotiana benthamiana, assembly GCA_034376525.1. Classification (NCBI taxonomy): domain Eukaryota; kingdom Viridiplantae; phylum Streptophyta; class Magnoliopsida; order Solanales; family Solanaceae; genus Nicotiana; species Nicotiana benthamiana. Next base: position 9,660,976 of record CM067326.1, read on the forward strand.
GGCTTTTGATGTCCCAAGTCACTAGTTTATTTTGAATCCCAAATCGAGGAAGTTTTCGACTTTCCCAATGAAGTCTGCGAATCAGAAATTCTTGAGAAAGGAATTCTATTAACCCGAGAATAGGTGTTAGGCACCATCGGATCCTGTGGTTCTAGCAAGGTAGCTTAAACTTTCATATTTGGTTAATTTTCTAATTTTAGACATGTTTAACCTATATTGCAATTTTAAATTACTTACCGCTTTTAATTGAATTTTTGAGGAAGATTGCAACAATATTAAAATGCGTCTCGAATCACGTCACATAAATGCACCAGTGATTTTTGACATACTTTAACACCATTAAGATTTGAATTTTGGGTCAGATAAATGCGCACCCGAGTTTAAGAAGGCAGCTTTATTAAAAGCGTGCCTAAAGCAACTAACCTGTTATTAATTTTACGGGAGGTCATGAAAATTTGCTAAATAACACATCCCAAATTCTAAATATTTTAATGAAGTAATCAAATAGGGCCACACAATTTATAGATTTTTGTTTGGCGCGGCACATCTAGATTTATTTTAGAGGCCATCCTAAAAGAAACTATTATTCTCTATTCAGGATTGTCTATAAAAAAGCCTAATTAATCAACATTATGAATTAGTTATTATTAAAAGCATTCAAAGAGACTCGGGTTTGAAGATCAAGTTCGAATTCAAACAAGAGGATTTCCATTATTGGCGCCCCCAAATTTAAATTTTCTACTTATCTTGAAAGGCCCAAGCCTATATAATAAAAGTAAACCCATAACTCTAAATATGGATTCAAGCCTTCAGTACATTAGGCTTCGAAAATTAGCCCAAGAGTGAGGAAAATTCTATCAGCTTTTATTATAAGCTGTCCAGTCGTGGATCTCTTGTACAGACTCAAATCGAAGGCCAACTAGGGACTCACTATTTAAACTTAGATCATTCCACCACTTAGCACACATGAACAAGTTCAAAGGGTTGGTAATATTGGGCTTCTTATTATATAGCCAGGCCCAAGTCTCATTTACGCAGACTGTTGCGCTGCTTTGGTTCATTAAGAGCCACAATCTGATACTAATTTTAATTTTTGGGGTTTTTAGCAATTTTGTAAGAAAATGCACGATTTATCCACATCAAAGGCATGCTGATTTAAAATCTAAATAGCTCGCACACTTTCAACTTATTTTCCTATTGATAACTAATATTCTCAATCTTGAAATTTTACAGCAGCTGAAGCAATTCAAAAATCCTCAAGCTAATATGGAATACAATGTAAATGCTGACATTAAATTGTAACCTAACTATTTTGGGTTTCACATTTCAACCTATAAATAATGAATCAAATTAAAATAACCAGTTATGTCAAGCTACAAGAGATGCTGATTCTACATCAGTATGAGTATACCACTAATTTCATACCCTATTTCTAATCAACATCTTAGTCTAAACTTGAACCTCAAATCAATATGATAACAAACTAAAATTAGCTATACTACAGCTAACATCACATTCATACAAATTTGAAAAAAATCCAAACAGTCCAATTAGGTACAAACGATGTAATGTTTATACAAACATAACTGTAATATACATCTAAATTAGAGTTGAATAGGGGGAGGTTCACAGGATAAAATCAAGTAGTATTTATCTCCAGATTTGAAAACACATTTAACTCAATCTTCATACATCACTTGAGGCCAAAAAATACCTGGAAATTGGGACAGAATGAAGAGGAGATGAAGTCAGCTACAGCAGGAATTCCACAGCAACAATAAAAAAGAATTTTAGAACCCAGAGATAATATTACAGCAGTCCAGGAATTAATTGCAGAGAAACAACACCAGCAATCAACCAAAAACCAAACTTGAATGATCCAAAAAAGAATCAAAGTGGACCTCAGGGACCTCTGAACCCTTACCAAAATCACAAGGTAACTTAAGACATTTCTATCCCTAGATAAGCTAGAGCTTTTAGTTTAGAGCTTTTGAAACTCATAATCACCCTAAAGGTGCAATGGAATAGTGATTATCTCAAGTTTTTATTGTCTGAAGTTTTTCAGATTTTTTTAAGTATTATTTGATGCCTCTTCCTTTTTTTAGACTTCCAAAAACCTTTGAAAGAAGGCAAGGGGTATGCCTTTTTATAGGCAAATTGTAGGGCAACCTTCAGATTTTCATTTACACCTTAGACCCCTCTTTTATATTAGACTTTAACTAATTAGTCCCTTATTTATTGGCTTGTTGCCCAAGTTAGAGCACCAAATCGCTAAAATTATAATTGGAACCCCATCTATAAAATTCTATGAGTTTCCAATTTAAATTTTTTGCAGGATTCATTTTACTGAATTACCTATATTTCCCTTAATTCGATTCGAATTACTAACCTTGTTAAACCTAGTCCCTGCATGGTTAATTATCCAGGTGCTGGAATCAAAGAGCTATAACCAAACAAATCCTAAAAATTAAAAAATCTAACTAATCATGGAAATTAAATCTAACAATCAGTAAACTAAAAAATAATGTCAATCAAACAAACTTGAAACTAAAATCAAATTGTCAGTTTGGAGTCGATCAGCATCGGCGCCGCCATGGGCGGTGGAGACGGTGACCACTGATTCAATCATTTAAGAAAGTTGGCTGATGTTCGAAGGCTGGGGTTCGGATTTTCTAAAAGAGAAGAATGAGAGGAATCCATGGTGTATTTTTGGGAGGAATTTGGAGAGTTGCCGCTGGCAGAGGCGATTTCTGGCCGGTGGAGTGTGGTGGCGTTATGCCGGCGTGTATTAGGGTGATTTGAGAGATGATTGAGGGGGAGGGGGTGTAATCCTACACTTATATAACCTAAACCTAGTTAGTTCCGGCATCAATCCAACGGTACTTATTCAAGGACCATGAAACAACGTCGTCTCAATTAGAAAGGGGCTAGACCGGGTTTCTGAGATGGGTCTTGGGCTCATTTACCGGGTTTTGAATGGGTGTGGGGCGGAACTGGCTTGGGCTATGATCACAATTTGGCCCAAAATTGGGCCATCTTGATCTTGTACCTCTTTTTCATTCTTTTCATTTATCTCATTCATTTTTTTTGTTTAATACAAAATTAAAAATAAAGACATGATTTAGTAGTAGAATTAAACTAATTAATTTTCCTAAAAATAATTAAGTCCCAATTTAAAAAGAACACTAAAATAAAAATGTAAAATCTCTATTTTTGTTATTTTCTCTTATTTTTGGTAATATTAATTAACTAATAAAACTACAAATATAAAATTGAATCCTAAATGAAAATGTGCTATATTTTTTGTATTTTTTATGAATTATACCGACTAAAAATGCACACAAACACAAAATCATGCAATTAAACTCTAAAATTAAATAATTAAAAGAAAAATCTTAATTTTATGAATTCTTTAGGAATAATTCAAGCGAGGCAAAAATAACATGCTCACAGCTGCCCCTCTTTGCTCGGAGACACGAAGGGTCTTCGGGCAAAGAATAATAAGCAATCATGAGAGATTTTTTCCTGATTGACACTCCATAAGAAGCATTTTGAAAAGCTTGACCGCACCCGGCTTCAGAGCTTGCCTACATGTCCTCGTCTAAGGAGAAATCAGGCCAGTGTAATTAAGGAGTGTTTGGTAGCTGGGATGACCGGAGCTTTGCTTTCACTGCTAATATTGCTGCTACTGCTTGTTGACCTCCTTATTACACCAAAAGAAAAATCAGATAAGATAAGCTAGCTATGCCTATCAACTATGAGTTACAGGATTCCTATCTACAAATCTATTGAAGCTTGATCTTGAGTCTTAGCCGCTTTTGGCGTGGACTCCGATCTGAATCTTGATGCTCGTAAGCTGTAAGTGACAATTCGTTCTTCAGCATTTGAGGAGAGTGAGCCATGCAAAACTTGTGATTTTGAATCTAATTTGAGCAGTTCACATCTTTCTTCTTCAAACACTCTGAATTTGCTTCTTTTGGTTCTTTTCAGATTTTTTCTATTCTGGATTGAGTTTTGCTCTTCCAGTTGCCTTGGGACCTGTGCTTCGAGGTCAAACCTTCTCAAATAGCAAACAAATGAACGAACAAATTTTTCTGCCCCAATTTTGCACTAGGAAAATTTAGAGAGTTATTTGTGACAAAATCTAAACATTTTTTTCTCTTTGTTTTTCATTCTCAAGAATTGTATTTGTTTGCGATAGGAGAAATTGGGGAAGCGTCCTACTACAAAACGTCTACTCTGGGGTTGGAGCCCTAATGTTGGCTAAAGGAAAAACGCTCAACTTAGGGATTGGATCCCTAATGCTGGCTAAAGGCGACTAGGGAATAGAGGCCCTATGTGTAAAGGGCACAACTCAGGGATTAGAGCCCTAACATTGGCTAAAAAAAACGCCCAATTCAGGGATTGGAGCCCTAATGTTGGTTAAAAGGAAAACGCTCAACTTAGGAATTGGAGCCCTAATGTTGGCTAAAGGAAAAATTCTTACCTCAGGCATTGGAGCCCTAATGTTGGCTAAAAGGAAAACGCTCAACTCAGCGATTGGAGCCCTAATGCTGGCTAACGAAAAAAACACTCAACTCAGGGATTAGAGCCCTAGTGTTGGCTAAAGGGAAACACTCAACTTAAGGATTTGAACCCTAATGTTGGCTAAGTAAAAATTCTCAACTCAGGCATTGGATCCCTAATGTTGGCTAAAAGGAAATGCTCAACCCAGGGATTGGAGCCTTAATGTTGGCTAAAGGAAAACGCTTAACTCAGGGATTGGAGCACTAATGTTGGCTAACGGAAAAAATGCTAAACTTAGGGATTGGAGCTCTAATGTTGGCTAAGGAAAACGCTCAACTCAGGGATTGGAGCCCTAATGTTTGCTAACGGGAAAAGTGCTTAACTCAGGGATTGGAGCCCTAGTGCTGGCTAACGGAAAAAACGCTCAACAAAGGAATTGGAGCCCTAATGTTGGCCAAGGAAAAATGCTCAACTCAGGGATCTGAGCGCTAATGTTGGCTAACGAGACAAATGCTCAACTCAGGGATTGCAGCCCTAATATTGTCTAGGGCAAAACGCTCAACTCAGGGATTGGAGTCCTAATGTTGGCTAATAGGAAAAATGTTCAACATAGAGAGTTGAGCACAAATGCTGGCTAAGGAAAAACGCTCAACTCAGGAATTGGAGCCCTAATGTTGGCTAAAGGAAAAATGCTCAACTCAGGGGTTGGAGCCCTAATGTTGGCTAAAGGCGACTAGGGTATGGAGGACCTATATCTAAAAGGCGCAACTTAGGGATTGGAGCCCAAATGTGTTAGGATTTATGCCCGTCACTTGGGGGGGGGGGGTGAATAGTACGGCATGAGAATGTTGATAAACTTTGCGGAAATAAAATTTCAGGAGTAAAGTAAATGCAGTAATTGAAACATTAAGGAAAGGACACACCGAATTTATACTGGTTCACCACAACGTGTGGTTAGTCCAGTCCCCGAGAGACTCTCTCGAGTTTCCACTAACTCCGTTAAGCTTACGGGTGCCTAACAAACCGTTACACTTGCTCGTAGATGTACACTCTACAAGACTTCAACTTTCTCGAGGATACCTCACCTCAAGACTTTGCCTTGCTCGTGGATACCGCACCACAAGACTTCACACACTAAGATTGAGGGTACTTAGCAAACCCGACAATCAATGAGAAGATATGGTCTTCTCAAACACCTTTCTCTTTTACAACAAGAACTCTCTAAAAAGAGTAGATAAAGAGATACAATATTAACTGTATGAACAACTCAAAGTTGTCTCTCAATTGGCTCAACAAAAGCTCTAAAATGATGCACAAATAATATCAATATGTATATGAATAATGAGAGGTGTTGTGTGTTTCAAATCAGCTCAAAAGACCTCTATTTATAGGTGGTAGAAGTTGTATGTCCATTGCTTAATTGGCAATCAATTATGCCGATTTTGTGCCAAGATAATCGATTATCAGATTTGCATAATCAATTATCAGCTTACCATTACAATATCGGAAGCTGATTTTGTGCTAGAATAATCGATTATTGGATTTGCATAATCGATTATCTGCCTGTCGTTCAAAAACTTTGGCAACGGATACAAGATAATCGATTATGCCCAAGTGTAATCCTACTCTGCGGCAATTTCCAATAAATGCAATTTCCCAGAATAATCGATTATCACTTTTGCATAATCGATTATTCACCTATGCTGTCCAGAATTGAAAACTTACTTCAAAAAACCATTTTGGTTAAAATGAAAACGTTAAAATCATTTTGTTTGAAGTATTTGAAATATGTTTATGATAAATATGATTTGATAAAAAGGTTTATGCATATTTATGATGACCTATGTTGAGCAAAAAGACGAGATAACTTAAACGTTGCTCTTACATTGGTTCTACCTAACGACCTACGCCTTGGGTCTTCGGTCTTGAACTTTCGAGCTCGTCTTTGGCTTTTCCATGCAATCCATTCATGAATATGCTTCTCGGCATTCAATCTTGATTGTTTGTCATATAATAACGTTGTTTGACACTTGACTTCATTGTTTGTCATTCATCAAAACCTATACCTGAAAATCATGCTAATACAACCAAAGCACACATATCATGGATAGATGATTTTCTACAATTTCCCCCTTTTTGATAATGACAAACAACAGGAGATATGCATATCGGATTCCCCCTAAATTCATGCTATATCTCAACATACAATTCATGCAAACGATTCCCCTTAATGATAGTTCCCCCTCAAATAAGGCATACTATAACGTAGATACATTCCCCCTTATTTGATGCATATCGCCTAAACTCTTCCCCCTTTTGGCATTAGCAAAAAGAGAGTATGCAAAGGCTACTTTCCCCTTTCGACACTTCCCCCTTTTGGGTATATCAATTGTTAGTGTCAAGAATAAAATAGGAAATACAATGAGGAATATACATTGCCGATATTTAAACAATCATACCAACATAAAATAATACCAAATGTTAGTAAAAACATAACAACCATAATAACAGTTATTTTTCGCATATCATATTGCTTAAGAACATATCAACAGTTAATTTTTAACAAACCAATAGTTGTATTAAAAACACGAATCATTTATTTTTCAAGAATATATCAACTGCTATTCAAACCAAAAATAATATTCATCAAAACATGAATCAATTATTATTTTAACAAATATAACTGATACCAATTGTTATTCAAGATAAAAGTTTTCAAAACATGAATCAAAAAAAATAAATAATATCAATTGTTAACCAAGATATATAAATTGTTAACACATATCAACTATTACGCTTTTATCAAAAATATGATAACTAACCGACATTCCCCCTCGATGCAATAAGGTTTCGTGCTTGGTGCATCTACTACGATATTGTAGTCTTCAAGCACACCTGCAAACGTACCTAAAAATAGGTTTTAGGTACCCAAACACTTTTGGGTCCTTGGGGGTTAGGCAAATAATAATCATAGCTCAAAGATAAATCCTTATGTTTTGCAAAACATACGGGTGCTATGTGTCCTACCCGGTTGCAATAATGACATATAACATTCGGGTTGTGCATATGTCTTGATTGAGCCAAAAACGTTCTAGGTGATCTAAAGTCGTTATTCCTAGACGTATTGCGATTCCTAGAGTTATTTCTAGGTGGTCTAAAATGATTCATTTTAGACTCATTACCAAAATTCCTAGAGTTGTTTCTAGGTGGTCTAAAATGATTAATTTTAGACTCATTAGTGAAGTTCCTAGAATTATTTCTAGGTGGTCTAACTTCATTTCTATCATCCTTTCTAATATTCTTCATAATTTCTTCAATTGTTTTAGGATCATTAACACTACGTTTTTCTAGTGTGTTCCTAAGTTCTATGTTCTCTATTTTCAAAGAACTACAAGAAGAACAATTGGAACTTTGATCAATTGAAGAGGCTTCATTCATCTCCTTAATTTTATTTTTAAGATCAAGATTATAATTTTCAAAAAATTTATTTTCTTCTTCTAAGACTTTAATTCTAGCCTTGGCCTCTTTGGAGATTTTTGAAATCTTTTTCAATTCAACATATAATTCTTGAAAGGCTTTTTGTAATTCTTCAAAAGAATAAGAGTTAGAATTACTTACCTCTTCTTCCTCGTTGGCCATGAGGCATAGTGCGGCAGTTTCATCACCCGAGCTGTCCGAGTCCCATGTCACACGCCTTTGGTGTTTGTTCTTCTTCTTGTCCTTGGATTTTGGACACTGTGATTTGGTGTGGCCAAGGTTTCCACAATTTGGCATGAAGGACTTGGTTCTTCCTTCTTTATTTCCTTTTTCATAAACTTATAAAACTTTTCGATCAAGGCATTGGAAATATTATCATCATCGCTATCCGAATCACTTACCTCTTCTCTTTTAGAGGATGAGGCTTTGAAGGCAATACCTGGACCTTTATTTCCAAGATAAGGATTAAGAATAGTGCTTTCATAAGTTTTGAGGTTACCTCTTAGTCCATCAATTGTGACGTCCGTGATTCCTATCGACTCTTGGATGGAATTGGCTTTGGATCGCCATTCGGGAGTGAGACTCCGCAAGATTTTTCGAACAAGATCTTTGTTCGAGTATACTTTCCCAAGAGCATGGAGATTGTTGATGATCATTGAGAACCGATCGAACATAATATCGATGCTCTCATTCTCCCTCATTCTAAAGAGTTCATATTCATGTGTTAGAAAATCAACTTTTGATTCTCGGACTTGAGGCGTACCTTCATAAGTGATTTCAAGTTTATCCCATATCTCCTCGGCGGTTGTGCAGCAAGAAATCTTCCGATAGTCATCCGGATTCACCGCACAATATATTAAATTGACGGCCTTTGCGTTATTTTCAACTTTCTTGATGTCATCGGCAGTATATTCATCTTCCTCCTTTGGAACTGTGGTTTCTCCAACTTTCTTTGTCGGCATTTGTTCACCATTCTTGATAATTTGCCACAGACGAAAGTTATTTGATTGGATGAAGATTCTCATCCGCTCTTTCCAATATGTGTAATTTGTTCCGTCAAATAGTGGAGGCCTATTGGTGGAGTGGCCTTCGCTCATCATTCCTGCGTTCAATTTTCTCAACAAAAAAATATATCGTTCTCTCAAACGGTTAAGGCTTTCAGAGAGTTAGGCTCTGATACCAATTGTTAGGATTTATGCCTGTCACTAGAGGGGGGGGGGGGGGTGAATAGCGCGGCACGAGAATGTTGATAAACTTTGCGAAATTAAAATTGCAGGAGTAAAGTAAATGTAGTAATTAAAGATTAAGGAAAGGACACACTGAATTTATACTGGTTCACCACAACGTGTGGTTAGTCCAGTCCCCGAGAGACTCTCTCGAGTTTCCACTAACTCCGTTAAGCTTACGGGTGCCTAACAAACCGTTACACTTGCTCGTAGATGTACACTCTACAAGACTTCAACTAGCTCGAGGATACCTCACCTCAAGACTTCACCTTGCTCGTGGATACCGCACCACAAGACTTCACACACTAAGATTGAGGGTACTTAGCAAACCCGACAATCAAAGAGAAGATATGGTCTTCTCAAACACCTTTCTCTTTTACAACAAGAACTCTCCAAAAAGAGTAGATACAGAGATACAATATTAGCTCTATGAACAACTCAAAGTTGTCTCTCAATTGGCTCAACAAAAGCTCTAAAATGATGCACAAATAATATCAATATGTATATGAATAATGAGAGGTGTTGTGTGTTTCAAATCAGCTCAAAAGACCTCTATTTATAGGTGGTAGAAGTAGTATGTCCGTTGCTTAATTAGCAATCAATTATGCTGATTTTATGCCAAGATAATCGATTATCAGATTTGCATAATCGATTATCAGCTTAGCGTTACAAAATTGGAAGCTGATTTTGTGCTAGAATAATCGATTATTGGATTTGCATAATCGATTATCTGCCTATCGTTCAAAAACTTTGGCAACGGATACAAGATAATCGATTATGCCCAAGTGTAATCCTACTATGCGGAAATTTCCAAAAAATGGAATTTCCCAGAATAATCGATTATCACTTTTGCATAATCGATTATTCACCTATGCTGTCCAGAATTGAAAAATTACTTCAAAAACCATTTTGGTTAAAATAAAAACGTTAAAATCATTTTGTTTGAAGTATTTGAAATATGTTTATGATAAATATGATTTGATAAAAAGATTTTATGCATATTTATGATGACCTATGTTGAGCCAAAAGACGAGATAACTTAAACGTTGCTCTTACATTGGTTCTACCTAACGACCTACGCCTTGGGTCTTCGGTCTTGAACTTTTGAGCTCGTCTTTGGCTTTTTCATGCAATCCATTCATCAATATGCTTCTCGGCATTTAATCTTGATTGTTTGTCATATAATAACGTTGTTTGACACTTGACTTCATTGTTTGTCATTCATCAAAACCTATACCTGAAAATCATGCTAATACAACCAAAGCACACATATCATGGATAGAACGATTTTCTATATAATGTTGGCTTAAAGGACAACGGTCAACTCAAGGATTGAAGCCCTAATGTTGGCTGAAGGAAAATCCTCAACTCAGGGATTGGGGCCTTAATGTTGGCTAAAGGTTGGTATTGGGAATTCTAAACTATCCTCTTTTAGGTTTTCCTCTTTTGTTATCTTCTTTCTCCATTTTTGTTTTGATAAAATGCAGGAAAGAACTTGGAGGAATCTTCCCTTTTGCATTGATTATTTGCTACGAAGCTGTTTCAGCACTTGCGCGTTTTCCTTTTGACTGCACCTTCTTTTTACATAGTTGCTCGTATCGCACCTGTTTCAATTTTCAACAAAGAATAATTATTAGTTTGAAACAGTGGTTGGTTCTATGGCCTTAATTGCTTGATCGCGGCCCAACTTCTGTTGAGAGCCTTTGCTGCTCGCTGGTTTTGAAGATCGTCTTCTCTTTCGAGCCAATGGCCTTAACCTTCAGGATTTCATAACAACTCGCCCGCATAGGGCTCTGGCAAATTTAGCAGTTTTATCAAGTTTTCACATATAAACCTTTTTTTTCCGAATCTACACACGGACCGCGAACGCAAATCGAGTTGAGATAAAATGAGGTTTTTAAGGCCTCAGAACACAATAACATTCTCCACCTCTAAAACAACTGTTCGTCCTCGAATGGACATAGAAAAAAAGTACCTGACTCGGGAAAAATATGGGAATATCGGCTCCGAATATCAGACTCGGACTCCCAGGTAGCTGCCTCGGCAGGCTGACTCGGCAGGCTGACCTCTCCACTGTACACGAACTGAAGGATAACTCTTTGATCGCAACTGACGAACCTGCCACTCTAGAATAACTACCGGCTCCTTCTTATAGGTCAAGTCCTAGTCCAACTGGAAAGTGCTGAAATCTAACACGTGGGATGGATCGGTGTGGTACTTTCGAAGCATGGACACATGAAACATTGGATGCATAGATGATAAACCTGGCGACAACACAAGCTCGTAAGCCACCTTTCCCACTCTCTGAAGAATCTCAAAAGGGCAAATGATTCTAGGACTTAGCTTGCTCTTCTTCCCAAATCTCATCATGCCTTTCATGGGAGACACTCGAAGAAATACTCGCTCTCCGACCATAAATGCCACATCACAAACCTTGTGGTTGGTATAACTTTCTGCCTGGACCAATCTATACGAAGCCTATACTGAATGATCTTTGCCTTGTCCAAGGCATCCTGGAGTATGTATGTACCCAATAACCGAGCTTTCCTAGGTCAAACAACCTGACCGGTAATCGACATACCCTACCATATAGTGCCTGATAGGGAGCCATCTGAATGCTCAACTGGTAGCTGTTATTTAGCAAACTCTACTAATGGCAAGAAATCCCAAGAACCTCCAATGTTAATAACACATGCTCAGCGCATATCCTCCAGAATCTGAATAGTATGCTCGGACAGTCCATTTATTTGAGGATGAAATGTTGTGCTTAGCTCGACCCTCGTACCCAACTAAAGTTGTATTGCCCTCCACAAATGCGAGGTAAATTGCGTACCCCGATCAGAAATAATAGACACAGGCAAACCATGAAGGAAAACGATCTTCCAAATATAAACCTTTGCTAACTCCTCAGAAGAATAGGAATCTACCATAGGAATGAAATGCGCTGACTTAGTTAGCCTATTAACAATAGCCCATACCACATCGAACTTCTTCTTAGTACATGGGAGTCCAAAAACAAAATCCATAGTGATAACCTCCCACTGCCACTCAGGAACCTCAATCTTCTTAAACAAACCACCAAGTCTCTGATGCTCGTACTTCAACTGTTGACAATTCAAACACCAAGATACATACGGAACTATATTCTTCTTCATCCTTCTCCAACAATAATGCTGCCATAAATCCTGATGTATCTTGGCGGCCGCCGGGTGAATAGAGTACTGGAAACTATGGGCCTCCTCTAGAATCAACTCACGAAGTCCATCCATATTAGGCACTGCATCCTTAGAACTCGATCATCTCCAACTATTACCTGCTTGGCACCCCCTTGCCGCACCGTGTCCCTAAGTACATGCAAATGAGGATCATCATACTACCGATCTCTGATACGCACAAATAACGAAGAACGAGCGACTGCGCAAGCTAGCATATGGCTGGGCTCAGAAACGTCCAACCTCACAAACTGATTGGCAAAAGCATGAACTTATGAAGAAAGAGGTCTCTCACCAATTTTAATATACGCAAGTCTGCCCATATTGGATTACTTCCTACTCAAAGCATTAGCCATTACATTGGCTTTCCCCGGATGATACAAGATGATGATATCATAGTCTTTCAATAGCTCCAACCACCTCTTCCGCCTCAAATTTAGCTCTTTCTACTTGAACAAGTATTGCAAACTCTTGTGATCCGTGAACAACTTACACGACACGCCATATAAACAATGCCTCCAAATCTTCAACGTGCAAACAATGTCTACTTGCTCCAAATCATGAACTGGATAATTTTTCTAGTGGATCTTCAATGGTCGCAAAACATATGCAATAAACTTGCCATTCAACATCAATATGACACCGAATCCAATATGAGATGCATCACAATATACTATATATAGCCCTGAACCTATAGGCAAACCAACACTTGCACCATAGTCAAAGCTATTTTGATCTTCTGAAAGCTCACCTCACACTCGTCCGACAAACTGAACTAGTCCCCCTTCTAGGTCAACCTGGTCATCAAGGCTGTGATAGATGAAAAACCCTCAACAAACTGATGGTCATAGATTGCCAAACCCAAGAAACTCTGGATCCATCTGAATACCCTCTGCTGATACAACATGACCCAAGAATGCAATCAAACTCAACCGAAACCTTAGCATACAATTGACTATCCCTCATAGTCTAAAGAACGACTCAAAGATGCTGCTCATGCTCCTCTCAGCTGCGAGAATAAATCAAAATATCATAAATGAAGATAATCATGAAGGAATCCAAATAAAACTTAACACTCGGTTCATCCAATCCATAAAGCTGCTAGGGAATTTGTCAACCTGGATGACATTACTAAGAACTCATAATGCCCATACCGAGAGCGAAAAGCTGTCTTAGGGACATTGGATGCCCTAATCCTCAACTGATGGTAGCTAGATCTCAAATCAGTGTTCAAAAACACATTGGCACCATGAAGATGGTCAAATAAATCATCAATCCTCGACAATGGATACTTGTTCTTGATGGCGACTTTGTTTAACTGCCGATAATCTATGCACATACTCATCGACCAATCCTTCTTCTTAACAAACAACACTGGCACGCCTCATGGCGAGATACTAGGTATAATAAAGCCTTTATCAAGCAAGTTTTGCAACTGTTCTTTCAATTATTTTTACTCTAGTAGAGCCATACGATATAGTGGTATAGAGATGAGCTGAGTGCCTGCAGCCAAATCAATGCAATAGTCAATATCCCTGTCAGGCAGCATACTTAGAAGGGCTGCAAGAAATACTTCTGGAACCACACAAACAATGGCTACAGAATCCATAAAAGGAACCTCGACAATAGAATTACGAACATACGCCAAGTTGGCCAAATATCTTTTATCAACCATACATCGTAGCCTTCATATACGAGATAAAACTGCTGGTAGAATGACTAGGAGTCCCTCTCCACTCCAAACGAGGCAACCCCGCCGATGATAAGGTCACGGTCTTCGCATGACAGTCCAAGATAACATGATTAGGGGATGACCAGTCAGTCCCTAGAATGACATCGAAATCTACCATATCGAGCAGTAGGAGATCTACTTAGGTCTCAAGACCCCCAATAACAAGCACGCATGCACGATAAATACAATCTACCACAATAGAATCACCCACCGATGTAGACACATATACATGAGCACTTAAGGAATCATGTGTCATAACTAGATAAAGGGCAAAACAAGATGATACATAGGAATATATGGACCCTAGATCAAACAAAACTGAAGCATCTCTACTGTAAACCAAAACCATACCTGTGATAACTACATTGGAGGACTCAGTCTTGGGTCTAGCTGAAATAGCATAACATCGGGGCTAGGCCCCATCAATCTGAACTACATCTCGAGGATGACCTCCTGTTTCCCGATCTCCACCTCTAATATTCTGGCTCCAACTCTATCACCTCAACCCCTACCTTTATCTGGTTGAGTGTGCGGTGGAACACCTTGTATTAAAACCGTACCACAGGAACCCTGAGGCTGAGAACTGTTCAAGACTCAAGGGCAATACCTAGTATTGTGGCTTGGGTCACCATATGTATAACAAGACTTTGGCTGCTGAGACTGATGACCCAGACGGCCTGGATAACCACCCGAAAAACATTGGAACAGAGGTGCAGTATTAGGAGCTAGCAGTGTACTATATGATAATTGATCAGAATACTACATATGAGAACCACAACCACCTGGAGCATCGTGATTAGCCTAAAGTACTGACTAAAAGGGCCTAGGAAGATGGCCTCTAACAAAAGAATCCCTGCCTCCAGATAAGGCACCACTGAACCTGCCAGAATGACGAAGCCTCTTATCCGACCCCTGATTTCTCCAAGCTAAAACCATCTCAACACGTCTGGCCACATTAGCTATATCCTATAAAGAAATCTCGCTACCTACCTCCTTAGCCATATGCAGTGTAATAGGCTGAGCGAATCCATCAATAAAACTCCTTACCCCCTCTCTCTTGGTGGGGAATATCAGAAGTACATGGCGAGCCAAATCAATAAATCTCGTCTCTTACTGGGTGATGGTAATAGAATATTGCTGGAGACGTTCGAACTGCCCACGATACTCCTATCTCTAAGTGATGAGAAGAAACTTCTCGAGAAATAGCTTTGAGAACTGGTCCCAAGTGACAGTTGGTGATCCAACTTGTCCGGCCATACAGTAATCTCAACACCAGCTCTTAGCAGAACCTAACAGATGGAAAGTAGCAATGTCGACCCCATTGGTCTCAACAATCCCCATGTTCTGAAGAATCTCATGAAAACTGTCTAAGTAATCCCGAGGACCCTCTGAAGATGCACCACCATACATAGTAATGAACAACTTAGTAAACCTGTCCAATCTCCACAATGTATCGCCAGACATAGCTGCTCCATCACCTGTCTGAGCTACTACACATGTCTGAACCGCTCCAACTGGCTAGCTGGTGGAGTCTAAAACTCGGGAGTCACCTGCTACAGAGTGCGGGTAGCGAAAGTTTGTGCTCCCCTCTGCCTAAGAGACGACTAGTGCAACAGGAAGTAAGCCTCCTGGATGACACTCTCCATAAGGTCAACTAGACGAACCAGAGCTTCCTGGGGTAGCAATGAACCCTTCTAGGACTTGAGTTGGGCCCACTAGAATTGTCTAGGCTGAACCCTCATCATCAAACTGAACCTGAGGCTTCGCCACTGCTGCTGATGCTTTGGGTTGTGCTCTGCCCCTGCGTAGGCCCCTAGAACGGCCTTTGCCTCGCCCTTTGCCCCTTATAGAAGCTGCTGTTGGGGGCTCGAGATACTGGTCAGCGGATAAAGAAGCACGTGTTCTCACCACCTACGAAAGAACAGAGTATAAGTTCAATTAGTATTGAAAAACATAACCACACGACAGAATTGAATAGAAGTCAAAATGTTTTTAATTTTGTAGCCTCTGAAGTATAAGCATATATGTCTCCGTACCAATCCCTCAAACTCTACCAAGCTTGTCCATGAGTTGTGAGATCGAAGCAACCTAAAGCTCTGATACCAGCTTGTCATGATCTGGATTTTTCACCCTCGAAAGTCGTGATGATGCCTACTGGTCAATGCTAGGGAAGCTCTGATACCAGCTCTAACAAGTGCAAGTTAAAAAACCACAAAAACAGTAGAAATAATAAAGCGGAAGAATGAAATTTAACGATTTAAGCTAATACCAATATGTATTCATAAACATAGACCACTCAGAATTGGTGTCACAATCTCACGAATTATATATAAATACTACATATAGAGTCTAAACGAAATAAATACACTTATGTCTCTAGAATAGTAAAGAACAGAAAGAAACTAGATAGGAATGGAATGCCAAGGCATGCGGACGCTTGCAGGACTACCTCGGGTCTCCTGGTGGACTGAAGGAAGCAACCCCTAGCTAAGATCCGTATGATCCACTACCAGGATCTACACAAAAGAGCGCAAAATATAGCATCAGCACAACCGACCCCATTTGCTGGTAAGTATAATAAAGCGGAAGAATGAAATTTAACGATTTAAGCTAATACCAATATGAATTCATAAACATAGACCACTCAGAACTGGTGTCACAATCTCACGAATTATATATTAATACTACATATAGGGTCTAAACGAAATAAATACACTTATGTCTCTAGAATAGTAAAGAACAGAAAGAAACTAGATAGGAATGGAATGCCAAGGCATGCGGACGCTTGTAGGACTACCTTGGGTCTCCTGATGGGCTGAAGGAAGCAACCCCTAGCTAAGATCCGTATGATCCACTACCAGGATCTACACAAAAGAGTGCAAAATATAGCATCAGCACAACTCACCCCATGTGCTGGTAAGTATCAGGCCTAACCTCGGTGAAGTAGTGACGAGGCTAGGACCCAACAACTAACATAACGTGCAGTTAATTAGTACCAAGAAAAATAAAAGTAATATAAGAAATTCAAAAGTAACGGGGGAGGGGTACATGCTATGGGGGAAATTCCAATCAAATGAATCACAATAAGAGTGAATAGGAAAATTAAGATATTTGAGCCTAAACCAACAGGAAGTCATAACAAACATGCAATAAGTGCATGGCGTCACCATTCATACTTTTACTCTCAATCCTCCCCAATGAAATCAAGTAATAAAAATGTGTACAACATCACCCTTCCTGCTTTATCTCTCTTCCTCACCATGTAAATATTAGAAATGTGTACGACATCACCCTTCGTTCTTTATCTCACTTCCTCACTATATGCATCATATGTACGACATCACTCTTCGTGTTTTATCACTATTTCCTCACTATATGCATAAATATGAATGTACAAGGAATCACGCTTTGTGCTTTATCTATCTTTACTCACCCAAGCAATAGCAGTAACAACAGCCCGGAAAGGGAATCAACTACAAGAATAAACACATCTCGGCAAGGGAACAACAGTAAGAAAATAAATACATCCTCACAAGGGAATAAGCTATAACCAAATTTGTATCAACACTTAACTTCAAAAATAAAAGTCAACTGGAGCCAATGCTCCACAATAAACAAATACCACGAAGATAATCATAAGTCTTGCTCAACACGGATAATCAACAATTTAGGCATTTGTAGTACTTATTAAGAAACACAATGATGACAATTTAAGACTCACAGGTATGCTTGACATCGATATATAGATACTCGTCACCACACCATGACATCATACACTAAACTAGCACATAGCAAATAAAGCACAATACTTATTTCCTCAAGCTAATGTTAGATCAAATACTTACCTTGAACTTCCACGGCACAACACAAGCCTCGAACACCACTTTCCCTTTTAAATTTGCCTCCAATTTACTTGTATCCAACCTAAATTAATTTAACAACCTCAATTAATGCCAAAGAATTCATACCCAATTCTTAATTATAGGTTTTCTATCATTTTACCAAAAAAGTCAAAAATTGACCCGAGACCTGCCTGGTCAAAACATGAGGTTCGAAAAAAAACCCGATCACCCATGAGCCCGAATATGCAATTAGTTTCGGAATCCCACCACAAAACAACGTCTAAATTCCAATTATTCAAAAATCCCTAACTCTACCCTAATTCCTAATTTCTACCATGGAAGAACAATATTTAGGCCTAACAATCTAATGAGTGTTGATGGAAAACCAAGGAGGTGAGTACGTGTTCGCATAGAAGAACAACAAATTGCAAGCCCACCTCCAACTTACTATACGCGTTCGTGTGCCACAGGTCGTGTTCGCATAGAGCAGCCCCCCAATGCTCCGCATTCACGATCCAGGTTACACTTTAGCGTAGAACAAATCCACCCCAGCCCCAATTTCCCTTTTGCGATTGCGAGATTTACTATGCGATCACGATGCTCAAAATGTCTGTGCACCTGAAGCGGCAAAATCTGAAACTTTGCTAAGTGTAAAAACATCCCATGGCCTATCTAAAACTCACTTGAGCCCTCGGAGCTCCAGACCAAACATGCACACTAACCTAAAAACATCATACTGACTTACTCGTGCGATCAAATCACCAAAATAACATCTTTAAGAATGAATCTGGCATCAAAATCTAAGAAAAATCTTCATAACTCTTAGGTTTCAAATTTCACAACTGAGGGTCCGATGCACATCATATGAAGTCCATTTCTTTCCAAATTTTACAGGCACAACTTGAATACCATATAAGACTTGTATCAGGCTCCAAAACCAAAATACGAGCCCGATACTATCAAATTCAAACACACTTAAATTTTCAAAACTTTTATAATTTAGGTCAAATAATTTTCTTCAAAAATTCATTTCTCGGGCATGGGACCTCAGAATTTGATTCTGGGCATACGCCCAAGTCCAATATTTTTTATGGACCCTCCGGGACAATCAAATCATGGGCCCGGGTCTGTTTAACCAAATTGTTGACCGAAGTCAACTTAAATTCTATTGTAAAGGCAAATTTAGCTTTTTTATCAAGTTTTCACATAAATGTTTTCATTTCTGGATTTACGCCCGAACTACACATGCAAATTGAGGTAAAATAAGATGCTATTTTTAAGGCCGCGAAACATAAAATTTACTTTTAAAACAAGAGATTCATTTAGGCCTTTTTTTTGGAATCAGTAAATAGTTTAATAATACAAACATTAGGTGAACAGTCCTTAGTTTTTTCACATTTGAGATCGATTCCCCAGATCTATGAATTATTTTTGTGAACCATTAGGGTGAAATTTAAAATAGCTAAATTTACAAGTGGTAATTGAAAAATAGTCACAATTTTTAAAGTAATCGAAATTTGGCCACTTTTCATGTAAAGATAAATCTATACAAAAACATTTTTCAAAATTTAGAAAATATCCCAATATTGGAGTTCGATTTTTTACATGTGAACATTCAGCATAATATACTGGAGTTCAAATTTTTTTTCATGTGAACTTCCAACATAGCATGCTAGAATTGCATATATGTTAGAGTTCCAAAATAATATGCTAAAATTTCATGCGCAGGTGCTCCAATCTCTTGTATATTATGATGGAACTTTTCGTGTACTGGAGTTCATATGCATGTGCTCCAATCTCCAGTATATTATGCTAGAACTTTCCGTGTTGCAGCAAAATAATGACTATTTTTAATGCTTTTGCAAACGTTGATTATTTTCAATTACTAGTTCGAAAATTAGTTAGTTCGTACTATTTTAACGAACTATCAACTACTACCCCATATTTCACGCAAATCGGACTTATATAGGCCATAGCTGTGGGTATGAACCAAATTAGAAATGGGATTTCTTTCATAAATGGCCAATACAGTCATTATCCCGAGGCCATGTTATTTGTGGACATGACCCCATAAAACTATTTACAATAATGACCTTAACATATCGTTAAAATGGCATGGCCTAACCATTTTTACGGTTGAATATCGAAAAATAACCACCATCGATAATGTACTATTTCTACGCATTTTAATTTAAATTATATTGGTAAATGACATAATTACCCTTGAACTTTTAACATACATTTTAGTTACTTTTTATTGCCCTTCTCTTTGGTTTTACAGTAGTGTATGAATTTCGCTTTCGTGAGAGCACTTTTCTTCGAATCTTGTCTAGGTTAGGTCCAATTTTCTTCAAAATTATCTAGGTGAGTGTTGTTTTTACAATAATGTGTTTGAATTTTTGTTGTTACTGTTGTTTCGTTAGGTTTATGTTTGATTTCCGTACCATTAGGGTTTAAATATAAGTGGTATCTTAACTTTTACGATTTTTTTCTATGTTCATTAGTTTGTCTTATTTATGATAATTTTGTCCCTCTATAATTAGTTTTATGTCGTAATGTTGTAATCGTTGTGTAATTTGTTTTGATAAGTTTTTTCAAATATTTTTCTAGTCTCTGTATATTAGGGTTAATTTTCAAGTATTTTTTTTGCTTCATCTGCATTCTTGATTTCTCCAGTTCTTGTTAAATATGGTGTAGTATTTTATAAGGGAAATCTGTCTTCCGAAGGCTTGTTTCCTAGTATTTTATATTGTGTGGTTTTGTTTACGTTTTTTGTTTATCTAGTTTAGCAAAAAAATTTGTCTAGTATATTATACTAAAGTCTGTCATGTGAATGTTTGTTTTCCAGTATGTTATACTAGATGAGTATTAAAATATAGTTGAGTTTTGTTTGATTCCAGTATATTTTATGGGACGTCGCCTGTATGTAAGCTTTTTCTCTAGTATGTTATACCAGATGAGTTCTGTTTATTCTAGAATGTTGTTTTATTTGTCATTAGTTTTTTGAGTGATTATTTGTGTTTTTTATTATGCTCGTTGGTCCAGTATATAGTACTTGAGTTTTGATTGAAAACTACTTGTTATGATTATGTTTTGGATTATCATGTTTCGAGTTGAATGCCATATTTCGGCTTTGTGCCAACTATTTAGTACCCTTGGGGGATTTTTACTGCTGTTCCTCACCATTTTGGCTTCATATTTGTACTCAGTCATGTTGTATTCTATTGTTTTCATAACTCAGCCATATTTACTTCATTTTGACATTTTAAATGATATTTTGTGGCTAATAATCATGTTCTTATTGTCAACCGAGTGGCTTGAGAGATCTCTGACTAAGTGAGGCCTAGGGGGATAATGTGAGGATACCATAGGATCGGGCTACGCGCCTCAGCGATGTGGTACTGATTTATTGTTTTGAGGCCGAGGGCCTGATT
This sequence comes from Nicotiana benthamiana, assembly GCA_034376525.1. Classification (NCBI taxonomy): domain Eukaryota; kingdom Viridiplantae; phylum Streptophyta; class Magnoliopsida; order Solanales; family Solanaceae; genus Nicotiana; species Nicotiana benthamiana. The sequence goes on from CM067326.1 coordinate 9,682,405, forward strand.
TGTTACGTCGTGAGGTGGTTTAATATGAGGTTGAGAGCTTGTTTGATTATGCAACGAGATGGCTTGTTATTCCGCTTGGGCTTTAAAAGGCCCCTCCCAGAGTCTGTACACCACTAGTGAGCGCGGATACCTAGTGTAAGTGATATGTTGTAGCCCTAGGGGATTTTGTAGTTTCATGTTGATGACTAAGCGGATTTTCTTGATCCATGTTCGCCCGAGGGGCGGTTCTTGATTCAAGTTATGCCCGAGGGGTTGATTACGAGTGATTGTGAGGTAGTCCGAGGGACTTGTTCTGTTGATATTATGCCCTAGGGGTGGTTTATGGTACATATCTTGCTTGAGGGGCTTTATACATTTTCTATTATTTTTACTCACTATTTTATCACTCGTTTGAAACTATTGGAAGTTTTTTTGAAAGGGTTTTACTAAAACTAAGCTTGATTTATGATAGAAATAATTTCTGTATTATCTTGGAGATGTACTTCATTTGTTTTAGCGTTATGGTATGTTTTACGTGTTTTCTTACTACTCAACTTTCCTTTACTTTATTACGTATTGGGTTGACATACTCACATTAATCCATGCACCTTGTGTGTAGATTCAGGAAAGTCAGAACCTGGTAGCGGGTATTGATTGCTCAGTTGTAAAGTTATCAGAGTTAGCAAGGTAGCTTCCTGGCATTTGCAACACTATTTTCTCCCTCTTGTCTTCCTTATATTGTAATTAAGATATTTTTAGACTATTTGTCAGACCTTAGTAGATGCTCATGATATGTGACACCTTAATGTCGGGCTTTTGTATTTATTTCACAATGTTCAATTAGACTTTCATTATGAGATATCTGATTAATTAAAGGCTTAAAGATTATTGTTATTGATTAAATTGTTAATTCGGGAGTTGTGTCAGTTGGCCTAGTTTCATGATAGGCGCCATCACTACCGGGTCGGTTTTACGGCTGTGACAAGTTGGTATCTGAGCCTGGATTGCATAGGTCTCATGAGTCATGAACATGTTTAGTAGAGTCTCGCGGATCAGTACGGAGACGTCTGTACTTATTCTTGGGAGGCTGCAGAACCATTAGGAAAGAACTTCAAATTATTGAATTCTTATCGTGCGTCCTTGATTCAGCTTGAAATGTAACTCTTTGAAATCCTTCCATGCGTTTGTATGCACGCATGAGCGCTCGGTATCAACTGTGAATTGACGTCTTATGGTTCCCTAATCGAGGGGTTAGCTGTGATCTCCATAGGTTGATATTTTTCCAGTCTATAAGAATTGTGGCTGGGTTTTGTCTATATCTTGAGCACTGAGGCGTTGATTGTGTAAGCACGTTACTCTAGATTCATATGTTTGATGGTGTCCCTATTAGTAAGAGTGATGATTGCATTGCTAGGTGATGAGTATAATTTTATGGCGAGAGGTGTCCATAGAATTTGACGCGAGGAGAAGGGGATGCTTGAAGGTAGAAAGAAGTATTTGGTGTTTGATTTCAATCATGATTTGATGTATATCCCGAATTGTGTGCGGGTTGAAGGATCTTTTCATGTTGTCTAGTTAGGGAGTAGAGTAGATTTCATGTTACGATACGAGTTTAGACTCAGGAAGATTAAGTGATTGTGCGATGTTTATGACTGTGGCGGAGTATAAAAAGGTGTTAGTTTCAGACGAAGCAGGTAGGTTATCTCCTGCAGGATGTTTTTTAGTTCATGTGGTCCTTAAGTTTCTTGTTGGAAGACTCCTTTTATTAGTGAAAAATGCGCATTGCATTTTGAATTAGGATCGCTTGAAAGAGTAGGCTTGATAATTGTGAGGGTGAATGCGAGATTTACAGAAGATTTGAAGTACTAGATGGTCTGTACTGTATGGGATTTTAAAGGATTTAGTTTAATCTCACCACGGTATTATGGCAGTTGTAGAGTATGGTCATTTTACGTTTTGTGGGCTTGACCTGTGGCTTCGAGCTAAGTGGGGGAATCCACTATTGATTAGTTGAAGGCATGGTTATGTGCTATATTAGTTTCAGTTTTAGTATGTTAGTGAATCAGTTGTAGCTTGCAAGGGTTGAGATCAAGAATTGTTCGAGTAGAGGTAATTTTAATAAAGGTTGTGTTATGATTCATGGGTATGCAAGAATCACAGAATGATTTGAGTTTTTATTGGTAAATGATGTACGGTGCGTAGAGAAGGAAATTATTTTGATGCATTTGGGTGGGGTAACTTACTTAGGTGTTGATACACTAACGAGGCACATTTTGTTTGGTTCATTTGATTAGTCCAATGGAGGTTGAGCAGAGTGGATGACTCTTGAGCATTGTTTTAAAGGATTCAAGATTTCAAGTAGTAATTGGGGATCTTCAGGGTGTGTATTTAGATAGAAATAGAGGTTTACATTGGAGGGTAACATGACTTACGTGCATTTGTATATCATTACGGATTCCGCATATCAGTATCAAAAAGGTGAAGGTAGTGGATTTAGATTCGTTGGAAGTCTCTTCAGGGTAAGTATTTCGAATGTGGTGCTTTTGGGAATATTTGAGAGAGTAGTCAGTAGCCTATGAGCTTTAGGATGGTGTATTGTTATGCTCGACTCGCGTGTGGTAAGTCAGGGTCATGTATTATGGTGTGATAGCATGAAGAAGTATCAAGTTGAAGGTAAATTCAGTGGAACTTGAATAGATAAGATAGCTTGATAGTAGGCCGGATCGACATGTGAAAGGATATGATGAGTTGTTTGGGTGCTTATGAGGTAACTAGTTTCTATAGGTGTTTCGTGGAAATGATCTTTGATTTTAGTGACCTGTGTATCTTGGTTGAGTTAGAAGAATTTAGTTATTACTGTTAGGTTTTTTGCAAATGGATTCAAAAAGTTCTTGATGGTTTCTACCATGGTGAGAGATGTATATTTTCTACGGGTGTGAGGAGCATGTGATGCATATATATTTTCTTCTAGATGAGATGAAAAGGGAAGTTCTTGGCTGGTTGAGTACGTAGTTGCTTATGGCTCAGAAGGGGTTATGAAATTCTCATATTTATCATGGGATGGCATGGTATATGCGGTATGTTGTATAGGGTTGAAATTTGCATGTGCAGGGTCACGGTTCAGTTTTGAAAGGAAGGGTCATAAATTCTTAGACAACATGGGCGAATTTAGATGTCTAGGCAAATGATATTGCTCATTGATATGGCTTGATGAGTATATAAATTTTAGAAAGGGTGATTTGTTTTAATTGAGGATATTTCTTTAGTATTCAGACACTCTCTTGTTGGATAGACTACTGATATTCGAGTTTGCTTGGTGGCATGGAAGAATTTTTGGAGTGTCTATTGTGGAATGATTGGGTATTGGAGGTGTGGTATGCATTCAGATAGTGTAATTGGGGTTGGGTATGGTGATTCGTATGCTATACGGTGTTGGAGACTTGGAGTTCTCATAAACAGGTTATGTTGTTGTTGTAGGTCTCTGTATCGACATTGTATAGTGACTATCGGGGTTTAGAGACCGAAGTGGATCTTTTGTTGCATGGCATGTTAAATTTTGACGTGATACAAGTTTTAGACTGGTTTTATCCAAGTCATATTATTGTAGACTGTTGTGCTATGGCAGCGACGTTGGCTATGCCGAGAATGCCACGGATTGTGTGGCGAGGTTCGATGAATTATGTTCCCAGAAGGGTGGTGTCATTTTTAAGACACAACATGTAGCTGGGAAGGGTTGTCTTTCTTATTTGGCCTTCGTGATGGATTTCAGTGTAGAGAATCCTACCATTGTTTTAGTTCCGGTGGTGAGGGAATTTTCGGGGTGTGTTTCCTGCTGCCGTGCATGTCACTAGATAGGGTTGTTGATTTGGGTATTGATTTGGTGCTGGGCACCGTATCTACGACACCAGTGGAGTTAAAGGAGTTGAAGGAACAACTTCAGGGACTCCTTGATAAGGGATTCATTGGTAGGCCAATGTGGATATGTGTTCTAACTTAAGCCGACTTGCTTGACTTCGAATTGCTATTATTGAAGGATGTGTTGATTCTGTTGTTATTGAGCTATTAGTGTTATGAAGTGGTCTAGGAGTTATTTATTTTTTGTGTTGTGAGGCGTATGATTTGTTTGTTATAGGCATATATGGTGCTATTATATTTGGGTTTCATAGTGGAATTTGAGAAACAAGAGTATTAGGTATTACTCGACATATAGCGTATTAGTTATGTCCTTTCGGGATGTGTAATGTTATGTCAATTGATTTTCCGTGGTTATGATGATTTGCTTTCGTTCTAGACATCAAATTGATAGCAGTTGTTGCTTTTGAGCAAATTAACTTCAGGTGTTTCATGTTGACCAGTATTTGGATGAAGTCGTGCATTAGAGCAAAGTTATGTGTACCATGAGATGGCTTGTTATTGTGCTTCGGCCATAAGGGTCCCCTCCACGAGTTTGTACACCACTAGTGAGCGTGGGTACCTAGTGTGAGTGATATGTTGTAGCCCGAGGCTCATGTTATGCCTGAGGGGCTGATTACGAGTGATTGTGAGGTAGCCTGATGGGGTGGCTTTGTTGATATTATGCCCGAGGGGCGGTTTATGGTATATATTTTTTCCGAGGGGCTATTTACACTTTCTACCACTTTTACTCACTGTTTTATCACTCGTTTGAAACAATTGGAAATTATTTTTAAAGGTGGTTTCACTAAAACTGAGCTTGATTTACTAAGATAACAATTTCTGTACTGTTTTGGAAATGTACTTCATTTGTTGTAGCGCTATGGTGTGTTTTATATGTATTCTTACTGCTCAGCTTTTATTTACTTTCATTCCTCATTGAGTTGGCGATCTTACATTACTCCTTGCACCTTGTGCGCAAATTCAGGAAATTGTAAACGCGGTGGTGGGTGTTGATTGCTTAGTGGCAGAGTCATCGGAATTAGCAAGGTAGCTGCCCGGCATTCAGAACACTGCTTTTCTCCCTCTTGTCTTCCATATATTGTAATTAGGATGTTTTTAGACTCTTCATTGTATTCAAACATTAGTAGATGCTCGTGACTTGTGACACCCGGATGTCAGGCTTGTGTATTTATTCCATAATGTTCATTTAAACTTTTATCATGAGATATATGATTAATTAAGGCTTAAAAATGATTGTTATTGATTAAATGGTCAATACGGGAGTTGTGTCAGTTTCACGATAGGAGCCATCGTGACCGAGTTGGATTAGGGTCATGACAGATTGAGGCATCTAATTATAGTTTCATTGATAATAAAGAGAACTGTTTGAAGGACCGGTATTTCTCTGACATGAAAAAGAGTTTGAAAGTAGATACTTTGTATAAATTTGTCACGACCCTAAACCGGACCAGGTCGTGATGTTGTCTATTATGAAACAAGGCCAGCCGACCAAACCCAAACCAATTAACAGTTATAATAATTCATAAATAAGTCATTAGTAAGTGATAAATCCCAAAATAGAGTAAAATAGAACAAATGCGGAAACAAACACAGCCCGACATCGGGGTGTCACCAGTCATGAGCATCTAAACATCCGAATAAGAGTATGAGAAAGGACTACATAGACTATTAAAGAGCTAGTACAAAGAAAATTAAATATAGGAGGGAGAAGCACTAGGCTACAAACGCCAAGTAACTACCTACTGATATCCAAAAAGCCTGTTGGAAGAAATCAGCCCTCCCTAGCATGACCCAAGGCTCCTAAATCTGCACACAGGGTGCAAGGAAAAATGTGAGCACGTGACCTTAGTAAGTAATAAACGTAAAGGTAGTTGAGTGATAAGAGAACACAAAAAACATAGCAAAATACTACAACGAGGTAGTATAAAACCAGTACAATGCAATAAAACAGTAAAAGCTTGTAGAACATCTTAGTTTAGGAAAAATCACTTTAAACATCTTTTAGCAGTTTAAATGAGTGAATGAATATAGGGAAAATAGATAGAAGCCTAAATCAGCTCCTCGGGAAAAATACCAATAGAACTAGACCCCCGGGCTATCTCTCAAGCACTCGTATCGGCCCCTCGGCAATAATATGGAGCACATCAGCCCCTAAGGCTATATCACATCTCACATTGGGTACCTGCCCTCACTGGGGGTGTACAGACTCGGAGAGGGGACCCTTATAGCCCAAGCGCAATATCAAGGCATCTCATGGCATAATCAAATAGATTCTCGGCCTCATATGAAGCCACCTTATAACGTAACAATTCACTCCTCCGGCCTCATAATCTTGAATCAATACAATATCGCTGCGATGTTCAGATCGATCCCATAATAACCTCATAACACAGGCCCTCGGCCCTACTCGTTAGAAATATATTAAAGCAACTTGGGCATAGTAAAATATGATGCTTAACCCAAAATATCTTATAAGATGTCAGAACAGAGCAAATATGGCTGAGTTAACAAAACAGTAGAATACTTCATGAATGAGTACAAATATGAAGTCAAAATAGTGTGTAATAGTTGTAAAAATCCCCTATGGGTCTAAAATAGTTGGCACGAGGCCCAAATATGGCATTCATCCCAAAATATGATGATAGAAAATAGTTTTCAATCAAATACGCGGTAAAAAAGTCATATGATATGGACTAAGTCACATTCCCCAATGGAGCACGACCCTACGCTCGTCATCCTGCTTGTGCATCACCTCAAAGTAGCATAATGATGTGAAGTCCGGGGTTACATACCCCCAGGAAAATATTTACAGTCATTACTCACCTTTGTTCGGTCTAAACTTTAGCCCGCGATGCTTTTTCCCCTCGAATCAGCCTCCAGAATCTAAACAAAATTAGTATTTAACCATCAAAATATGCTAAGGGAGCAAAGGCCACTCGAAAATAATCAAATTACATTAAAATTCCTAAAATGGTCAAAACACAACCCCGATCCCACATCTCAAATACCAATAAAAATCACAAAACTGGAATCCTGACGCTCTCACAGTTTCATACATATCAAGTATGTCAAAATCAGAGCACAAATTACCCCTCAAATCCCTAGATTTAAACTTTCAATTTTGTAGGCTTAAATTCCACAAATTCCATGATTAATTAGGTAGAAATCACATTATGATTGAGTATTAAGTCCATAAATATTACCTTCAAGTGTTTCCCCTTGATTCCCTCTTCATTCCTCTTCAAAAAGCTCTACAATCGCTCAACAATGGAGGAACTTACCAAAAATCGCGGAATTGGTAATTTAAAACATTTCGCCCAGATGTTCAAAATTATTCTTCGCGAACGCAGTCAACGCCTCGTATTCGCGAAGCACAAGCATGAGTTGAGCACTTTTTCCTTCATCACAATCGCGACTCCCGGTACGCGAACATGAAGTATTAGCTTCCTTACTCACCGTGAACGCGACTCTCCATCTACAAACACGAAGAACAACCAGCCTGGATCCAGCTGCTCACCTTTCCTCTACACGAACGCGGCTAGTCCCTCGCGAATGCGATGACCATGATCTCATCCCTTTCCGATCGCAAAACCACCTACACGAATGTGAAGGCCAAATTACACTGCCTTAAAGCATAACCCTTCGCGAAAGCTCGACATGCATCGTGAACGAGAAGGTCAAAAACCTGCAATACCAACATCAGATTTTCTGCAATTTCCTTCAATATGAAATGGTCCATTTAACCACCCGAAACTCACTCGAGGCCTTTAGAACCTCAATAAAACACGCCAACATATACCATAACATCATTTAAACTAGTTCCAACCTTCGAAGCACTCAAAACAATATCAAAACACCAAATTTACATCAGATTTAAGCCGAAGAAGTCCAAAAACTTCCAAGTTCCTCTTTTGATTAAAAAACATGTCAAACCGCGCCCGAATGAACTAAAAGTTTGCAGCACACACATCACAAATGAAACAACAAACTTGTCCAACTTCCAGAATTTCATTCCGACCCCTATATCAAAATCTCACCTATCAACCGAAAAATGCTAAAATTCCAATTTCACCAATTCAAGCCTAAATCTACTCTAGACCTCCAAAATACATTTTGATCACGCTCCTAAGTACCAAATCACCTCCCAAAGCTATTCGAACCATCAGAATTCACATCCCAGTTCTTCTTCACATAAGTCAACATCTTTTTGACTTTTCCAGCTTAAGCTCACTAAAAAGAGACTAAGTGCCTCAAACCTCACCAAAACCTTTCCGAACCCAAACCAACCAACCCACTAACAAATAATACAGATAAACAAAGCAGTAAGAAGTAGAAATGGGAGAAGCAAAGCGGTAACTCATGAAATGAGTGGTTGAGTCGTTACATCCCCCTTCTTAAACAAACATTCATCCTCGAATGAGTCAAGAAACCTACCTGAAGTCTTAAACAGGTGGGATATCTTCTCAGCATCTCCCGCTCGATCTCCCTGGTAGCCTCCTACAGAGGCCGACCTCTCCACCGCACTTTCACTGAAGCTATATCCTTTGACCTCAACTTTGAAACCTGATGCTCCAAAATAGCTACTGGCTCTACATCATAAGTCAAATAATCATCTAATTGAACTATGCTGAAATCCAAAACACGAGACGGATCACCAAAATAATTTCAGATCATAGAAACATGAAATACCGGATGCACAGTTGATCAGCTGGGTGGAAATGCAAGCTCATAAGCCACCTCCCCATTAAGCTGAAGCACCTCAAAAGGCCCAATGAACCAATGACTCAATTTACCCTTCTTTCCAAACCTCATATCACTCTTTATGAGTGAAACCTTTAACAGAACTTTCTCACCAAACATGTAGGATACATCCCGATCCTCCCTGTTAGCATAACGCTTTTTTCTTGACTGTGTTGTACGGACCCTGTCCTAAATCAACTTCACCTTGTCTAAAGAATCCTATACCATGTCTATTCAAAGTAGCGTAGCTTCACCCAGCTCAAACCATCGAACTGGAGATCTACACCGTGTCCCATATAAAGCCTCATATGGAGCCATCTGTGTACTCTACTAGTAACTGCTCTTCTAAGCAAACTCTGCGAGTGGTAGAAACTGATCCCATGACCCTCAATTAATGACACAAGAACACAACATGTCCTCCAATATCTGTATATAACGCTCAGATTGCCCGTCCATTTGAGTGTGAAAAGTTGTGTTCAACTCAACATAAGTACCCAAATCTCTTTCCATCGCTCTCCAAAACTGCGATGTAAACTGAGTACCTCTATCTAAAATGATAGAAACCAGAATACCATGCAAACGAACAATCTCCCAGATGTAGATCCCTGCCAACAACTCTGAAGAATAGGTAGTATATACCGAAATGATGTACGTGGACTTGGTCAGTCGATCCACAATCACCTAAATAACATCAAACTTCTTCAAAGTCCATGGGAGTTCAACTACAAAATCCATAGTGACCCGCTCCCTCTTCCACTCTAGAATATCCATCTGCTGAAGAAAGCCACCCGGTCTCTGATGCTTGTAGTTCACTTGTTAACAATTGAGGCAGCAAGCTACAAATCCCATAATATCCTTCTTTATTCTCCTCCACCAATAGTTCTGTCTCAGATCCTGATACATCTTCACGGCACTCGGATGGATGGAGTACCGCGAGCAATAGGCCTTCTCTAGAATCAACTCTCGAAGCCCATCCACATTAGACACACATATCCGGCCATATATCCTCAACACCCTGCAATCACTAATAGTCACATCTCTAGAATCATCGTGGTGAAATCTATCATTAAGGACAAGAAAATAAGGATCGTTATACAGGAACTCCCTGATGCGATCAAATAAGAAAGACTAAGAAATAACACAAGCCAATACCCGTTTGGGCTCCGAAATGTCTAATCTCACAAACTAGTTGGCCAACTCTTGAAAATCAATTGTAAGAGGTCTCTCCCCAACTAGAATATATTCAAAACTCCCAATACTCACCGCCTTCCTACTCAAGGGATCAACCACCACATTGTCCTTCCCCAAATGGTACAAAATAGTAATATCATAATCCTTTAGAAACTCCAACCATCTCCGCTGCCTCAAATTGAGTTCCTCCTGTTTGAGTAAGTGCAAAAGACTACGATCAATAGTAAAAACCTCACAAGACATGCCATAAAAATAATGCCTCCAAATCTTCAACGTGTGAGCAATGGCATCCAACTCCAAGTCATGGACATGGTAGTTCTTCTCATGGGGCTTAAACTGACGAGAAGCATAAGCAATAATTCTACCCTCTTGCATCAATACACACCCAATACTAACTCTCGAAGCATCACAATACATGGTATATGAACCTGAAGTTGATGGTATAATTAGTACTTGATCCATGGTCAAGGCAATCTTGAGCTTCTGATAGATCTCCTCACACTCATCTGACCACCTGAACGGAGCACCCTTTTGAGTCAACTTAGTCAAGGGCGATGTAGAAGATGAAAATCCATGAACAAACCGTCAATAATAACCTGCCAAACCAAGCAAGCTGCGAATTTCTGTAATTGAGAACGGTCTGGGCCAATTCTAAACGGCCTCTATCTTCTTCATATCAATATGAATACCTTCGCTGGACATCACGTACCCTAAGAAATCCACTAAACTAAGCCAAACCTCATATTTGTAGAACTTTGCATAAACTTCTCCTCCCTCAAACTCTGCAACGTAACTCTCAAATGCTCTACAGCTCCTCATGACTACGTAAATACACTAGAATATCATCAATGAAAACAATCATGAACGAGTCAAGATACAGTCAAAACACGCTGTTCATCAAATACATGAACATCGTCAGAGCATTGGTCAGCCCGAAAGACATAAGAAGGAACTCATAATGACTGTATCTAGTCTTGAAGTCTATCTTATGAATATCCGACTCCATGATTTTAAATTGGTGATAACCCAAATAGAGATCAATCTTGGAGAACACTCTCGCTCCCTGAAGCTGTTCAAACGAATCATTGATACGAGGCAAGAAATACTTGTTGTTGATTGTTACTTTGTTCAAATGCCCGTAGTCAATGCACATCCACATCGTTCCATCCATCCTCTTCAAAAATATAACATGGCACCTAAGGCGACACACTAGGCCGAATAAACCCCTTATCGAGGAGTTCCTGAAACTACTCCTTCAAATCCTTCAACTCTGCTGGTGACAAATGATACAGTAGAATAGAAATGGGTTGAGTGCCTGATTGTAGATCAATACCAAAATCAATATCCATGTCTGGTTGCATGCCCGACAGGTCTGCAGGAAAATCCCTCACAACAAGAACAGAATCAATACTAGGAGTCTTTGTACCAACATCCTCACAAAGGCTAAGTATGAAAGACAACCTTTCCCAACCATCCACTTGTCCTTGAAGAACGAAATCACCCTACTAGGGACAAAATCAGTCGAACCTCGCCACTCAATCTGTAGCACACCGGACATAGCTAACGTCACTGTCATAGCATGACATTCAAAAAAAGCACGATGCGGAGATAGCCAATCCATGCCTAATATCACATTAAAGTTCACCATTCTAAGCAATAATAATTCCAATCGGGTCTTCAGACCCCCAATAGTCACCACACCCGACCGGTACACACGGTCCACAACAATAGTATCACCCACTGGAGTAGATGCATTAACAGATAGAATAAGAGACTCACGGGTCATATCTAAATAGCAATAAAAACATCATGACATATAAGAAAAAGTGGAACGAGGATCAAATAACATAGAGGCATCTCTGTGGTAGACTGAAACAATACCTATAATCACAACATCTGAAAAATAGCATTGAGTCTAGCTGCGAGTGCATAGAAACGTGCCTGACCACTACCTGATCGACCTCCCCCTCTGGGGTGGCCCTTAGTTGACTATCCTCCACCCCTAGTTGGCAATAAGGGGGATGGTGAAGTAATTGCCACTAAAGTCGATAGCTGACTCCTCTATTGAGATGAATCCCTAAGACGACGAGGCCATTGCCTTCATACATGACCCAACTCTCCACACTCATAACAACTTCTTGGTGCTAGAGATGGGGACTGAAGGGAACCTCTAGCACCAGAATGACTAGTAGATGAACCTGAAATAGAAGATCCTTGACTAATGGAGCACATGATGAACTCTACGCTGGACGGGCACTGAGTAATGGATGGCCCTGATGAGAACTGTGAGAACCATGACCTGATGATGCCTCATGGTAACCTAGGCGAGCTGACTGAGCATGCCTGAATGGACTGCCTCTGCCGTACTGAAACGTACCCCTCAAATGAGCTCCATCGTAACTATCAAATCCCCGAGGCCTCTTAGCCTCACTCTTATCTCGCTCCTAGAGACGAACTAACTCAATATCGTGAGCAATGTAAAAAAACTCCTCAAAAGTAGCACCAAACACTCTCTCCTTGGTCATGAGAATATGAAGCTGATATGTGGGACCATCAACAAACCTCCTAATCCCCCCTCTCTCTCTCAATAGGAACCAACCAAACAGCATGACAAGCTAAATTTGTGAACCTTATCTCATACTGCATCACAGTCATATCTTCCTGACGCAACCACTCGAACTGCTACCCAGCTCTTCTCTATGAGACTATGGCACATACTTCTCCAAAAAGAGAACGGAGAATTGCTACTAGGTAAGAGGTGCTGCATCAACAGGCCTACGCCTCTCATAAGCCTCCCACCAAGTGAAGACAACTCTAAAAAACTGAAAATTAGTGAAAGCGACCCCGTTGGTATCCAAAATACCCATTGTACAAAGAATCATCTAACTCTTGTCCAAGAAACCCTAGGCATCCTCGCCCTCTAGACTACTAAAAATCGGAGGTTGATGTCTACCGAACCTCTCCAACGTGCGTTGCTCGACCTCTAGCATGGCAGGAGCTACATAGTCTTGAAAAGCTGTAACCGGCTAGGATGGAGGTGGATCCGGTGTCTGATGTCCCTACACGACCTGCTCAGGTGTGCGAGCGGTGAGAGTCTGAGTGCCTCCCCCAGCCTTAGAAGTACATGCGGCTGTAGTAACGGAGACCGCTTGAGTTCGACCAGTGCATATTGATAGGATCTGAGCCAGGGCCTCCTGAAGACATGGAATCATAATAGGCAGAACTTGTGCCTAAGCTAGTGCTGCTGGAGCATCCACAACTTGGACTTGATCATGAACTTGGGTGGTTGGTGGATCTGCGATGCTGCCCTAGCTCTTGTGCGGGCTACACCCCTGCCCCTACTGTGGCCTTGACCGCGTCCCCGGCCTATAGTGGCCCTAACTGGTGGTACTGCTAGTCGTCCATCGTGACCAATAGAACGTTTCCTCACCATCTATGAGAGAATAGAGTAATAAAAGTTTAGCTCAGTTCAACAGATTCGCACGACAACAATGTCAAGAATATGAAGTTCTCCTAAAGGTTCTACAACCTTCTGAGGATAAATACAAATATCTCATTACCGATACGCAAAACTTTACTAAACCTTCTCATGACTCGTGAAACCTAGGTAACCTAGGCTCACATACTGATTTGTCACGACCCTAAACCAGACGCGGTCATTATGGCACCTATTGTGAAACAATGCCAGCCGACACAAACCCCCAGTTAACAGTTATAATAATTCATAATTAAGTCATTAGTAAGTGATAAATCCCAAAATATAGTGAAATAAAACAAAATGCAGAAGCAAACATAGCGCGACATCGGGGTGTCACTAGTCATGAGCATTTATACTCTGAATAAGAGTATGCGAAAGGAGTACATAGACTATTACAGAGCTAGTACAAATAAAATTTGAGATAGGAGGGAGAAGCACTGGGCTACGAAGCTGAGCAGCTACCTATTAATCTCCAAAAAGCCTGCAGGAAGCAATCATCCTTGCTAGCGTGACCTATGGCTTCTGAGTCTACACACAAGGTGCAGGAAGTAATGTGAGTACGTGACCTTAGTAAGTAATAAAAGTAAAGGCAGCTGAGTGATAAGAAAATACGAAAAATACAACAAAATGCTACAACGAGGCAGTATGAAACCAGTACAATACAATAAAATAGTAAAAGCTCGTAGAACATCTAAGTTTAGTAAAAATCTCTTTATAACATCTCTTAGCAGTTTAAACGAGTGAATGAAAATAGGGAGAAATGATAGAAACATAAATAAGGCCATCGGGAAAAATACCAATAGAACTAGCCCCTCGGGCTATCTCGCAAGCACTCGTATCGGCCCCTTGAGGAAAAATATGGAACACATCAGCCCCTCGGGCTATATCACATCTCTCACTGGGGTACAGTCTCCGGGAGGGACCTTTTATGGACCAAATGCAATATCAAGCCATCTCGTGGCATAATCAAATAGGCTCTCGACCTCATATCAAGCCACCTTATGGCATAACAACTCAGTCCCTCGTCCTCATAATCATGAATTAGTACAATACCGGTGCGGTGCGCATCTAGATCCTATAATAACCTCCCAACACATGCCCTCGACCCTACTTACTTAGAAATATCTAAAAGTCACTTAGGTACAATAAATTATGATGCTCAGCCCAAAATATCATTTAAGATGTCAAAAGAGAGTAAATATGGCTGAGTTATGAAATCATAGAATACAGCATGACTGAGTACTCATATGAACTCAAAATAGTGAGGAATAGTAGTAAATATCCCCTACGAGTCAAAAATAGTTGGCACAGGGCTCAAATATGGCAGTCTACCCAAAACATGATGATAACAAATAATTTTCAATCAAGTATGTGGTAAAATAGTCATACGGGATGAACTAAGTCAAAATCCCAAGCGGTGCACGACCCCACGCTCGTTGTCCGATGTGTGCGTCACCTCAAAGTAGCACAACAATTATTCATTCCCTCAGCATGACATTTACAATCATTACTCAGCTCTGTCAATCCAAACTTTATCCAACGATGCCTTTGCCCCTATAATCGGCCTCAGATGCTCCAAACCTACCAATATAAGTATATAACCATCAAAATATGCTAAGGGATCAAAGCCTACTCGAAAATAATCAAATTACATCTAAATCCCAAATTGGTCAAAACCTGACCCCCTGGCCCACGTCTCGGCTTCGGATAAAATCATAAAGCTAGAATCCTTAAGCTCTCACGACTTCATAAATATCAAATACATCAAGATCCGACCATAAATTACCCCTCAAATCCCTAGTTCTAATTCTCTAATTTCCAAGCCCTTACTTCCAATTTTTAGGCTTAAATTCCACAAATTCCATGATTAATTAGGCAAAATTCACATTAGGATTGTGTATCAAGTCCATAAATCTAACCTCCAAGTGTTTCTTCTTGATTTCCTTTTTAATACTCTTTGAGAAGGTCTAAGATCGCTCAACAATGGATGAACTTAGACCTAAAATAGCGGAATTGGTATATTAAAACATTACGCCCGGCTGTTCAAAATGATTCTTTGCGAATCGTTCGTAAACCACAAAGTTGAGTTGACCACTTTTTCCTTCATCACGATCATGACTCCTAGTACACGAACGTGAAGGCTTAGCTTCCTTAATCACCACGAACATGACTCACCATCTACGAACTTGAAGAACAAACCATCCTGGACCCAACTGCTACCTTTCCTCTATGCGAACGCGGCTAGTCCCTTGTGAACACGATGACCATGGTCTCAATACTTCACAATTGTGGGACCACCTTCGTGAATGCGAAGATCAAATTCCACTGCCTTAAAGCATAACCCTTCGTGAATGCAGGACATGCATCGCGAACGCGAAGGTCAAAACCTGCAACACCAACAACAGTTTTTGTGTAATTTCCTTCAACATGAAATTTTCCGTTTAACCACCCGAAACATACCTGAAGCCTCTAGACCTGAACCATACATTACAACATATCCTATAACATCATTCAAGCTTATTCAACCCTTTGTAACACTCAAATCAACATCAAATCATCAAGTTTACATCGGATTCAAGCTAAGAACTCCAAAAGCGTCCAAATTCTGCTTTTGCTCAAAAGGTCTATCAAACCTCGTCCGAATGAGCTAAAATTTGGCACACACGTCAAAATGACATAAAAGACTTTCTCCAACTTCTGAAATTTCATTCCGACCCCTATATCAAAATATCACCTATCAATCGAAAAATGCTAAAATTCTAATTTCGCCAATTGAAGCCTAAATCCGGTCCACACCTTCAAAACACATTTTGATCAGGCTCCCAAGTCCCAAATAACCTCACAAAGCTATTCAAACAATTGGAATTCACATCTGAGGCCTTCTTCACATAAGTCAATATCCGATTGACTTTTCCAACGTAAACATACTCAAAAGAGACTAAGTGTCTCAAACCTAACCAGAACCTTTTCAAACTCGAGCCAACCAACACGATAACACAATGCAGATAAAAAAAGAACTAAGAAGAACAATTAGAGGAAATGGAGCGGTATCTCATGAAACTATCAGCCGAGTTGTTACAAAATTTATGCAAAAGCATTCTCGACGTTGTGCTAATACATCGGATGATGTGTGTGTTGATGTCGATGATTGCAATGAAGATGTAGTATAGCTTGCTGAGATTTGTTTATCCGAAGCTGTTCTTTTGGGTAAAGAGCATTAGAAATATAAGTGACCGTTCTATGAAAATAATAGACGATAAAAAACTTTGTGCTTCTTTTCTTCGTGGTACAATTGTATTTTGATGAGCTTAGTCATAATTTGCCTTATCTTCTAACAACTAAGTCAGTGAAAAAGAAACCAATTGGTAGGATCGCATCTTATACGACGCTTGGATTCCTATTTTTGTTTAATGTATGGATAATGGAAGTGCTTAATGATTTTTGTCAATTTTTATAATATGAGGATCGGGGGCCAATTAGGATGTTGCCTTACTCCAGCATTAGATGTCCAAAATATGACACACTTTCAATTGATTTCTTTACTAAAGCAAGTGTAAGTTAATAGCATGTGAATTTTTAATATATACTTGTGCCCGTATATTTTGTATTAATCTAATTATTTATCTTTTTGTTTATCTTATTGAACTTTAAGGTTTTCAAGGTGAATCAATCATATCTTCTCCAACCTTCATAAAAAGTTAATTTTAGTAACATTGTCAATGTAAGTAGTTATTTTCTTGATTTTATTTAGTCTTGCTTTTTATTAATTTCCATTATCGTATATTAGATTTTTTTCTGATACCTTGCATTTAAAAATATGTTTGCTGTATATTATTCTGTGCGTCAATTCTCAGAAGTATTTTTTTCCAACTTTTTCTACTGAAAGTGGAATATACGCAATTAGTATAATTTATTAAAGCAGCATAATCACGGGAAGAGTGTAAAACTAATTAATTTAATATACTTTATGAGTTTAATATATTAATACAATATACTTCAATAGTATAATATACTTGATTAGTTTATACTGAATATGACTAATATAATATATGAGTAAATTTATCAAGTTTAATAATAAAATTTGTGCAATATATTATACTGAAAGTCTGTCTTGTGAATGATTGTCTTCTAGTATGTTATGCTGGATGATTATCATAATATAGTAGTTTTGTTCGGTTTCAGTATATTTTACGGGATGTCTCATGTGTGTAAGCTTTTTCTCCAATATGTTATACTAGATGATTTCTGTTTAGACTAGAATTTTGTATTATTCTCCTTACTTGTTTCAGCGAAAATTTGTCTTATTTTAAGTATATAATACTTAAGTTTTGTTTGATTTTAGAATCTTTTAATAGAAGTCTGCCGTGTTTATGATAGTTGTCCACTATGTTCTGAAGGTGTATATTATACAAAAACTCTATTTTTTCAAGGCTTATTTCCCCTTTTATTTACTTTATGATTTTTTATTATGGTTTTTTTTCTTTATAGAGTTTACTAATACAATTTTGTCTAGTATATTATTGTGGAAGTCAGTCCTATACTCTCCAGTATGATATACTAGATTATTATTATATTATAGTTGAGTTTTGTTTGATTCTAGTATATTTTACAGGAAGTCTGTCGTGTATAAGCTTGATGTCCAGTATGTTATATCGATGAGTTCTACTTAGACTAGAATTTTGATTTTATTTGTGATTAATTTTTTGAATGATTATTTGTCTTTATCTCATATAATTTGCCCTTTGATTGTTTTTCTTCTTTATACCCTAGTATTTGTTTCTGCAGTTTCACACCTTGTAATTCATTTCATCTAGTATATTATATCGGAAGACTGCCATCTGTATGTTGTTTTGTCCACTAAATTATACTGGATAAATATAATATATTTAATTTCATTATGTTTTTCAGTTATAATAATCTGCTATATAAAATTATATGCTACGCTTCTTAAATTGTGTTTACACTCGATGAGAATGGTTTTGTGTTATGATGCTAAAAGTTTTATCATTTTCTTTTTTTAGAGGGTATCTGCCAAAGTTGTAGATATTATACGTACAGATTAGGTTAAATTTACGTAAAATATAAGAAAAAGTTTAAGCTAGTCGAAAAAAAGATGAAGAAACATGTTAATAACTATATTTAGGTAATTAACTAGTTTGGCAATTTATTTTAGTATTGATTTTGTTATTACAATAATATATTGTATTCATTGTTGCATGTTATTAATGATAAGATTGATATTGTTCAAGAGTTTATTCAAAATATTAAAGAAGGAAGTAAGATAAATATCAAAATATTAAAGAAGGAAGTAAAATAAATATCAACATGGCTTGTTGAATGATGAATATGAAAGAAATGAATTAAGAGATTGTTCCAGATTTTCAAATGAAAAATTTGACAAAAGTAGTGAACATCAAAATAGTGACAGCAATGAACAAGGAGATTATATTAATGGAGAGAAATATTATGATAGAGATTTTGCTCATTTGTTAGGTGACAAACTAGATGAACAAGACGAAGATGTTAAGTTACCCAAACAAGATGAAAAGTGCTAGGATTTAATTGTGATTTTATTGATTCCCTTACCCAAATTTCTTTGTGATGATTTCTTCGGCGAGGAAGAGTGCAAAAGCAATAAGGGTTATGCTGTGTATGATATTTGTGAGTGAGTGTTAATGCACGAAGCGTGATGCCGTGCCGATATTGTAATTGTAAAAGCACGAATGGTGATATCATTCCATGATATCAGTGATAATGTACGAAGGATATTCCCGTTCAACGATTATAGGAGGTAAAAGAACGAAAGGTGATGCCGTGTCAGATATATTGATTCTTATGGCGAGGACGAGAGTAATATCAAGAAGGGTGATGCCATGCCGAATTATTTATTCTTATGGTGAGGATCAGAGTAAAAGTATGAAAGGTGATGCCGTGTACTTGTTATTCTTCTCCTTATTATTGCATATAGTTGAATTTTGGTGTTCCTAATGCTCCTTTACTGAATTTCTATTCGTACATGATATTCCTTGCAACATGTTTCCCCTTCCAATCTTAAACTGCTAGTTTTTGTCATTTTTATTTGTTGTATATGGTATAATTGCTTAGGTTTATTTGGTGGTGTTGTCCTAGCCTCGTCACTACTTTGACGAGGTTAGGATTGACACTTATTAACACATAGGGTCGGTTATACTAATACCACACTCTGCACTATGTGCAGATCCTAGTGCCGGAGCATTTGGATCGTAAAGAGGTTGCTACCTTTAGTCCATCAGAAGACTCGAGGTAGTGCTGTAGGCATCCTCAGCCTTGGCGTCCGCTTCTATCTTTTCATTCTATTTTTATGTAGTTCAGAGACATTGTATTTATTTTTCTTTCATATTACTCTATGTAGTATTCATAGATAGTCCGTGACATTATGACACTAAATCCTGGGTAGAGTTGAATGTTGGGTTTTGTGCTAGTATTTAGTTATGTTAACAGATTTCTTATTGCGCACTACCTTTTATTAATATTGCTATTCTTCTATTCATCGCTTGTTAAAAAGAATTGCTAAAGGGTAAGGAAAAAGCTTAACGAATCCATAATACTTGGCTTGCATAGCTTTCATGAGTAGGCACCATCACTACTCCCGAGGGTGGAAAATTTGGATCGTGAAAAGTTGGTATTAGAGCTCTAGGTTGCTTAGGTCTCATAATTCGCGGACAAGCTTAGAAGAGTCTAAAGATGAGTACGAAGATGTTTGTATTTATCCCCTTAAGGATACATATTTAGGAAAAACGTCACATCTATTCTTTCTTGTCGTGCGACTTCAATTCTTCATACTAATTTTACTTCTACTTTATTCTTTCGTCGATGGTGAGAACACGTACCACTTCATTAGCTGACCAGCAAATTGGGCTCTCAGTAGCAGCTCCTGCTAGGGGCTGAGGCCAAGGCTGTGCTTGGGCCAGAGGTAGAGGCAGAGCTCAGCCTAGAGCTCGAATAGAAGTACCTGTGGCGAAACCTTAGGTTGAGTTTGAAGATGAGGTTACAGCCCAAAAAGTTATAGCAGGACCAGCTTAGGTCCTAGAGGGGTTCATTTCCACCCCGGTACTTCAGGATGCTCTGGTCCGTCTAGTGGGCCTTATGGAGAGTGTCACCCAGGCATTCATTCTTCCTGTAGCACCAGTCATCTCTTAGGCTAGACAAGGAGCCTAGACTCCTGCTACCCGCACTCCAAATCAAATGGCTCTCCTGTTTCAGACTCCAGTAGCTTAGCCAGTTGGGGTAGTACAACAGGGAGTTCTGACACACATCGGTGAGGGGCCAGCTATCTTTGCTGATGCCTTGTGGAGATAGGATAGGTTCACCAAGGTTTTCATTACTACTCTTGGTGGTACATCTTTTGAGGATCCCTACGAGTTTTTGGATAGCTATTATGAGGTTCTGCAGAACATGAGGATAGTGGAGACCAATAGGGTCGACTTTGCTGCTTTTCATCTTTCTAGATCTGCCAAGACATAGTGGAGAGATTATTGTTTGGATAGACTAGCTACATCACTAGCTTTTAGTTGGGATTAGTTCTCTCAGCTAATTATGGAGAAGTTTCTTCCTATCACTCAGAGGGAGAACTTTCAGAGGCAGTTTGAGCGTCTTCAGCAGGGTTCTATGACTTTCATTCAGCACGAGACAAGATTTATTGACTTGGCCTGACATGCTCTTCTTATACTTCCCAATGAGAGAAAGAGAGTGAGGAGGTTCATTGAGGGACTTGTTCAGCCTATTTGATTGTAGATAGCTAAGAAGATGGCGAGCGAGATTTCTTTTCAGGATGCGGCAAAAGTGGCCAGGAGAGTTGAGATGGTTCTATCATAGGAGAGTGGGCAAGGGTCAAACAGGAGGCCTCGTCATTCAGGAAGGTTCAGTGGTACCTCATATGGAGGAAGAGATTCTTTTGGTAGGGGACCATTATTCACGGCAGATTTATTCGGCACTTCAAGCATCTAACGATGCAGCGGATGGCCGTGTTTCTCACATGCTACTTTCTAATCAGTTGCCCTATAGTGCACCACTAGCTCCTATCAGTTCGCTGCCGCTCTAGAGTTTTATGTGTGGTTATTCAAGCTGTTAGGCTTAGCAATCTCAACAGTTGAGGCTTGTTACACTTGTGGTGACATAGGCAAATTGCTAGATTTTGCCGTCGAGTCCTGAATAACTCTCAGAATCAGAGTTCCTGTGCCATGGTTGAGGCACCAAGTGTTGCACTGACCACTCATCCAGGTAGAGGTGGAGGTAGAGGTGCTAGAGGTATAGATAGAGGTATTAGAGGCGGAGGCCAGCTTGTAGGAGGCCGTCCTAGAAATATAGTTCATAGTGGTAGGGCCCAGCCCCGATGTTATGCTCTTCCATCTAGGCATGAGGGTGAGGCTTCCAATGTAGTTATCACATGTACTGTTCTAGTTTGTTGTAGAGATGCTTCAGTTCTATTTGATCCATGATCTACATACTCAAATGTGTCATCTTACTTTTCACCATATTTGGTCATGCATAATGATTCCTTGAGTGCTCCTTGTGAGCATGTGATATTTTCCTTACACGAATTACTCCTATAAATTCCAACAAAATCATTTCTTTTATTTGTTTTCAATTTTGTGGATGTCATGGAATTTTCGTCAATTGTTTACATTTTTGTTTGCACATTTTTATCAGTGATAAGTACAAAAATATGTTTCATGTGCATTTAGGAGTTAATTTCACATTTTAAAAACTATTCAGAAATTTAGACATTTTATAAATCAAATATAGCTTAATTTTCTCTCTTAATTATAAGTTTGGATTTTAGGTGATTTTTGCTTTTAATTTCACTTTAATTAATTGTGATAATAATTATAGAGGATGATCATCATTTATGATTAGGATTTAAACATAACTAGGCTTTTAATAAATTTAGAAAATGAAAAGAAAAATGAAAAAACAAGTGAAAAGAATTCTGATAAAGAAAGATTGCCCAATTTGGGCCAATTATTAAAACCCAGCCTAGCCCAATTGTCCCCTACCCGGTGCAGCCCAGGGACGCCAAACAACGTCATTTGGTGGCTATTCATCTTGTTGTCCATGGCATCCAACGGCTCACGTGGAGCCTTTCTTTTAAAATAAAATGGTCCAAACACGGAATAATGGCTTTAGAGACATAAGATGTCCTCCTCATACAAATATACCGACAACCTACGAACCGCCCAAACACTGCCGCCTGCCAGAAGTCACCGTCGGTGGCGGCGTAACCCCAATGCCTCCCAGACTTACACCCTAAAACCACCTCACTCTTGTCTTCCCAATCCTGTAAAGATCACCCCTCAAATTATCGCCGAAATGCTCGAATAGTCGTTTAAAACACGGCAGCTCCGCCGTCTACGGCGGCGGCCGGTGGCAAAAAACCTCCAAATCTACACCAGTGAACCTCCTAACCATCCTTACCCTAACCTTGCCAGTGATTACCCTCAAACATGGCTACAACTCGCCAATATATTCCTGAAGATGGTAGCTCTGCCATGCATGGCGGTGGCTTCCATCCAATACCTTTCAAACACCACACACCACCTTCCTCTAGCCCTCATCCACCCAAAAAGGCCACCTAAACTCACTCAAATGGTCCCATAGTTCCTCCAGTGTCGGCACAAACAAGTTGAAAAGATTGGAAATTGCTCGAGGATTTTAAATTACTCCGACAATGATGGATTGACAAAATCCGATAAGTCGTCTTTCCTCTTCTTAGTTTTAGTTTTATTGTTTTCATGCTCATGATTTTTTGCCTGTTTTGAGCAAATTAGGGCTGTTAGTGCAGATTTTATTGGTTTTAGCAAAATCTTGATTTCTTGGGCTGATTATATGTTAGTTCCATTTATGATTGTGCCTGGTAGTTAGCTTTAGCATGCATGTTGTTTTTGAAAATCAACTCCTGTGAAAAAAAAAATTAAATTCAGGTCTTTTGCTTGCATGATTAGAATGTTCAAATTTGTTAAGCAATCCAGGCGTCTTGTTTGCCTAATTCTAAATCAAAGACCTGTCATCTTTGGTTGAATTGCTCAATGGGTATTAATGGAATTGGGTGGTAGAATTTGTTTGATGCCAACAATACCATGCTTGACCGCTAAAATTGAATGCAAATAGAAAACGGTCTGGATTATTCTAGTAATGTTTCATTAGTGTTAATGATTTCTTGTTCATTTTAAGTTCACAAAGTGGATTAATGACTATCATGTTTTGAAGAACCAATTGCTAAGTTTTGAATAAATTTATTCGGTTTGAATTTCTAGTTGATCGCTAAATTTCGACTATTTGCCTTTGAGTGAGTGATATTTGGATTGGTTATAGCTGTTAGGATTAGGAAATTAGTCTTGGGAGTTAATTTTGACACTAAATAGATAATTGAAGGGTAGCACAGGATTTGTATAGTCATTTCTGATAACTTTAAGGCTATTAGGGGAAATATGGACTTTCAAGTTGTTAGTGGTAATATCGGAAACAAACAAGGGTAGTATAGGTTGAATCTAAAGGATAAAAAATGGTAGAAGTATTTAGACCCTTCTAGAAGGGGTCTTTAATAGAAAATCAACAACATTGCTGTAGTAACTTGGGAAACAAGTCATGAAATGAGGGTTCAAATAGGTAATATCTGAAAATTAAAGAGGGACTTAAAAGCAAAGCATAATAAAACTTGATGCCCTAGATTTTGGCTATAAAAAGTGGTTAAAGTCACTGAAAAAGGGGTGGGAGGAAAAAAACTGGAAAAAACCATCTCTATAATTCTCTTATAATTTTGAAGCTAAAATCCAGAAATTGTTACTGTTCCATTATTCATCATAGTAGCCTTTGATCACATCATCTTTGGAGACCATTTTTGCCTAAGTTAGTATGGAAACAATCGAGTGTAGCTGATAGAAATTTGGTTTTGAAGTTGTTGTGGTCCTAGTTTGTTTGAAATCTTATTATTTCACTATTGCATTGTTTTCCTGGGGTTCGAAAGTTGAAATCTAAAGTTGTTGGGGTTCCTATATGTCTTCGGGGTATACATTTGGGCATAAGTTGTCTCTGCTATTGCATTGATATGGCTGAATCTGCTAACCACCATTTTTTCTATTGCATTGTGATTTCCAGGTACACTTACTAAGCGTGATGCCAATGTAGAAATCCAGTTGATATTTGAGATGAAGTCAGCTGCAAACTTTTTCTCTAAACTGGTTGTTTATTTTTCTTTCATTTTGAGTAGATTCCTTGATTTAGTAAGTTTTTTGAAAGTAGATCTGCAACTGTTTGGACTGTTAGATTAGTTATATAATTATTGTTAGTAGCTATAATTTTGTTCTAGGTTTCTTTAATGTTGGATAAATTTGAGAACTATTCAGATTGTTAAAATTCATTATATGATATTTGTTAGTAATGTAATTTCATCTGAGATTTCCTAAGTGTTAGCTAAATTCGAGTTTGATAGGTGGTTTGTGTTGAATAAATTTAAGTTGAGCAGGTGATTTTGTTCACATCCATTTTGTGATATAAGCAGGCATGTAATAGTTATTTGTTCAATGCCAAGCCTATTGGGGATGAGTGGCCATATGGCCCACCAACTTCATTTGTTTACCTGTATATTCTGTACCTAGATTTCTTGTTCGCGGACTGTTAAACAGAGTCATTCTTTCCTCGATTCTGGGTTCTAAATGGTAACTTGGGACGCCATTAATTATTCTAAGTGGCGACTGTAAAATAGAATCCTGTTTCGATTGTCCGGTTTCGTCTGGCGACTCTGCTGCTGACCGAAACCTTAATCTTTGGTTCGGGGTTGAAGAATTTGAGCTTGGTATAATTGTTGTATTTGGATTTGTTTATTATCTGAATTTACATGTTCACTTAATGTGCAAAATTACGCTTTTACTGCTTTTGATATTATTTGAGTTTTACATATAAACTGTTACGAAACCCTTCTCTCTGCACCTCCGGGGATGTGCTTACTGGTTGAGACTCCCTATTATGTTAATGTCATACCCTGAAATAAGAAAGTGGGTGGACAAGTTACTATGCCAGATGGCCTTTTGGTTCCCGGTACGTAGCCCCCTCCTCGACTCGAGTTGTCTACTCGGGTACACTGTCTAGACCCTATACCAAGGTTTTAACTTAGAATAACTTGACCTCATGCTGGATCCCTAGTAGGAATGCTTGTTCGCATTATGCATTTTAGTTAGGGGACTCAACACAGGAGTTGGTTCTGTCTAGGACAGGTAACCCGAAATGAAAAGACCATCCCGATGTATTATTATATGTGTATTTAACTGCTTGGGATTTGCATGTTGACCGGCTGGCAAATAAAGAAAGAAAATAGAGAAAAATAGCTATATTAGGGTTGTTTACGGTTAGTGATCTGTCTTGTAAAAACTAATGCTCAAATAGTACCGAAATGCTGCTGGATTTTTGAAAAAAAAAGAA
This sequence comes from Nicotiana benthamiana, assembly GCA_034376525.1. Classification (NCBI taxonomy): domain Eukaryota; kingdom Viridiplantae; phylum Streptophyta; class Magnoliopsida; order Solanales; family Solanaceae; genus Nicotiana; species Nicotiana benthamiana. The sequence continues at coordinate 9,708,161 of CM067326.1, forward strand.
AAAAGACAAAAACGAGGCTGTCTAAAGTTTTGATAAATTATTTTGACCGAACTATGCTGGTTTGATTCTAGTTGGGAGCGATATACATAGGCAACCCCCATCAGGTCCGACCTCCCTTTTGCAAAAAATAACCAAAATAAGAAAAACAAATATCTTATTTTATTCTTTTTTTTTGAAATAAATCCGCTGATGCCGTTATTTCCAAAAATCAAACGTTACCACAAGGGATGTCAGAAGGCTGATTCCACATGAATGGCAGCTCTGAGTCTTATGTTGGCCGGCAAGTGAGCACAGTTTTAAAACCTCCATTCGGAAGTGCTGAAAGGTCGTATTTGCAAAGCCATGCTTTGGTTCTAGAAAATAAATTTCATAAAAGTAAAAGGGATGTTTTAATATTTTGTTAAGTCAAGTAGTAAAATTTTGAGATACTAATTCACCTTAAGAAATGTTCAGAATGAGCACGTAACGTTCATGAACAAAATTACCTTGGAGCTGCACCTGTGGTAGAATGACCTAGGGGAAGCAGGGCAAAACAGGGTCAACATGCATTTGGGAGGACTTACCGGGATGCTGAAAATTATCCCAGGGGAGATATCATAAAGGCATTGATCACATTCGGGTAATCGGCTCACAATGTCTTCCATATCTCGAATTTTGAGCTCACAATGACGTTGAAAGAAATAACTGGATATATTAGGGTCCCTACAGTTCCATTAAGACACTAATACCTAATTGCACCAAGAGCCCTTGCCGTGCACAAGTTCCCGGACTCCTTGAAAATCAGTAGGAAGGTTCACAATCCAGACCTATCATCCGGATTCTGTGCCCCACAGTTTCTATATCAGTTTATATGTACGGGCATATAGGGGGACGGAGATATTGAATACGGATAGCCGGGATAACTCGGAAAATTATATTTGTAGCAAAGGGAACCAACTCAAATGGGAGGAGAATCAATGTTTTGCTTTCATGGTATTTTTCTTGGGTCTTATTGAGTTTTTGCGGAAGGACGGAGATATTGAATACGGATAGCCGGGGTCGTTAGTACTTTAATGACTCAGGCGAAGAGCACATTGGCTCCTATGATCTTGTTCGAAATCATCCGTGCTCTCGCCACATGTAAAGTAGGGGGAGACTTCTTTGAGGGATGTAACCTATTGTTACAAATATGGATGATTGAGCATTTATTCCACCGACCTCGATTCTTGAATTATTGTTCACCAACAAAGAGCTGCATAGAAGAATTCTACAACATGGTTGATGAACTTAGGTTATCTGAAGGTCTCACAGAATGGGTGTCACATCTTTGGGTTGTCACTACAAATTAGATAGAATGGACATTTGGGTGGCTCCCTGTGGATGAGATTGTGTACGTACTAGCCATCGAACCTCATTTCCTTCTGATGAGTCTCCGAAGTATCCAATCCTATGCACCATACAGAGTGTTAAGGCAATTGGGTAGATGCCAAATGATTCCCCGGGACGATGACATCAGTCGCCATGCGGTTGAGATTAGCCCCAATGGTCAATTGCCTGAAGCCATCGTGTGTCAAATCTAGAGCGAATGTCAATACTTGACAGCGGGTACTCGAGTACGCAACGCATCTAAAGGGGAGGTTGCACCAGGTTACACTGCCTGGAATAGAAATGAGACAGAGCCCGGGAGGCCAGCTAAAAGACCATATCTCAAAGAATTTGTTGAAACATCACAGGAATAATGGGATTGGCTAGCCAAGGAAAATAAGTACAGAGCCACCATAGGAAGATTAGAAGAGAAAGTCCAAGAACTAAAATTTGAAAAAGGTTTGCAAGTTGCGGAAGATGAGGAAGAGAGGAAAAGATTAACCAAAGAAAACGAGGCGCTGAGAGCCCAATCCAGAAGATCAAAGCAGTCGCAGAAAATCCTACCAGGAGCACTAAGGATGAAAAACTCATAGACAATTTGAGGCAAAAGGTAACCGAATATGGGTTTGACCTGAATAAGGCCGAAGGTGAGCTGTCTAGGGTTCAGAAACAATTAGCTAAAAGTGTGGAGGAATGAGGCCACATCATTGAGATATTAAAGGGAAAACATGACGATGAGTTAAAACGGAGGGTCATCATGGTTGAGAACAAAGTAGCCAAGGAAGTCGGGGACCTCAAGGTCGAAAGAGAAAATTTTTATTCAGCAATAGCTAGGTTGGAGAAGGATTTGAGGCAAATCCAGGAACTGAATCAGGTAGCCGAGTGAACTTTAGAGGAGAGGGCTGAACAAATTGGGTGTCTTTTGTAATAAAAGGGTGTTACTAGGGAAATAGTACGGGCTATCGCAGACTACATCACCACAAGGTGCAGCCATTGGGAGTATATGACAAAATCCATGTTCTTTACCACAGCAATGAATTTTGTCCGACAAGTGATGGAAGACCTCAAACACTTCCAAGGGACTCTAGAACACAAGCCTGCGGCAAGGCCGACCGATGCCCCGCGAGGCCCAAGAATACATTAGGCATTAATGTACTCCTAAAAATTTCTCTATTAGTTTATTAGTTTTTATAGTCTAATAGTTTAACCAGGAGTGTGTACTTTTTTATGCATAGTTAGTTGTTGCTCGAGTCTGTAGTTCGTTTTATCTGCATTTGTTTAATCTGTCACCTTTCGAGTCTTTGTAATTAAAGTCTGTTGTTATGAGAATAGAAATTTTCCACAATATGTTATGCTTCGCTTATTATTTGCAAGAACAACACTCGGTCTGATTCATGCGGGGACATAATACGTAGGCAATCTATATAGGATTCGACCATAATTGAATAAAATTGGAAATTGACTTAAATATGGAAGAGAGAGAGAATAAGGCTAAAACAAAAGGGGGTTCCGCAAAAAAAATTCGGGATGTCGCAAGCAACCAATGGATATAGGGACCAATTGTTATTTACGCGTGTACACACCCAATAAGTGGCAACTTATTGTTAGAAACACGTTCTCAATGCAATATACTAAACGTGTACTCTTTTGTAGGTTTTGATGAATGACAAACGAAGCAAAAATTGATATATGACGGAATTCAAGTACAAGCGCACAATGGTTGCGAATAAGATTGAAGTTCAAGATATAGCCTTTAATTGTTATTAAATTGTTCTAAATTGTAATCTCGATCCTATAACTTGACTCATAGTATGGCCTCTCTCATAAAACTATTTTCCAAAATCATGCATATTTAATTCTGTGTCAAAAAGAGTTTAAATCTTGCATATTTACATTAGACAAAATGTTTTCTAAACATGCCTCAAAAATCTGGGCTAAAATAATCGATTATGTACTTATGATAATCGATTGTTTCTGAGCCAAGACTGCATGACAATCTATTATGAATTAATGGTAATCGATTGTGAGTAAGACAGTGAACATCAGGTTTTTCCAAATCTGCATGATAATCGATTGTGAACAAATGACAATCGATTGTTGTTGAGGTAAAGTTTTTCAATACTCAAAATAATCGATTATGAACTAATGGTGATCGATTGTGTTGAGTCGATGTCTTCCAATGATTTTAAATTTAATTAAGTAATCGATTATGTCTTTAGATAATCGATTATCACTGAGACAGTAAGTTTTATGATTTTCAGAAAATAATAAGTAATCGATTGTTGCAAAGGAAAATCGATTGTTGAAGCTGGCCGTTGTCAAATGATTTTCAAATACCATAAGGTAATCGATTATTGATTCTAGATAATCGATGTTCTGCTTAAAATCTGGAAACGATTTTTAGAACGTTGCTGAAGTAATCGATTATTGATTTTATATAATCGATGTTTTGCTTAAAATCCGAAAATGATTTTTAGAACGTTACTGAAGTAATCGATTATTGATTTTATATAATCGATGTTTTGCTTAAAATCCGGAAATGATTTTTAGAACGTTGCTAAAGTAATCGATTATGAACTTAGTGTAATCGATTATCTGATTTTGAATATTGCCAGTAATCGATTATAGATTATGTATAATCGATTGTGAAGCGTTAAATCTGGGATTGATTTTTAAACTGATTGGCAGATAATCGATTGTTTGGTCTTAATAATCGATTATCACTGAGTAATTTCAGCAACTCTTAATTGGCAATTAGACAACGGTTGAACCAAGTTTCAACTATAAATACAGCTTCATTTCAGTGTTTTAAATACAACAACATACACAAACTGATCATTACATTGCTATAAGCTTTCATTCAATTGTTCTTCATTTTCTACTCATTTCATAAAGCTTTTGAGAGCCATATTATTGCTTAAAGTTGTTGTGATCTTGAACATATTCTTTTACTCATATCTACTCAATAAGGAGTACTTTAGTTAAGTGAGTGTCCAAGTATTTGATATACTTGTAAGAGAATTGCGATTCTCTTGTTTCAAGGAACTTGCGTTTCCTTGGGTGAAGTCTTTGAGATTGCGATCTCCGAGCAACTGTTTGAGGCTTGTGTCCTCAAGTGTGTAACGGTTTGTTGAGCACCCTTAAGCTTAACAAGATAGTGAAAAATCTCGAGAGAGTCTCTCGGAGACTGGACTAACCACGTTGGTGGCCAACCACTATACATCTTTGTGTAAGTTTATTTTTCTGCATTTATTTTACTTCCTGCAAAGTTTAAATTCCGCAAGAAAACGCTAAATTTTATTAATACGCTATTCACCCCCCCTCTAGCGTAAAGCGTAGTTTCTAACACTTATGTGTCAAGAACCTAACCACTAACAAGTCTTTGGTGTTGTGATTCCAGTTCAAAATTAGATACGAGATTGGTACTCGCGGCATTCTTGCAACGTACTCCTACAACACTTGGTCGAAAAGATAACAAGTCATGGCCAATCAGGAAGCTGATGTCATCATTATTGACCCCTCGAAGGAGGCAGAGGAATTGTACGTTAATGATATGAAGGAGGAAATGAATAAGCTTAAACACAAAATGGCTGAGATGTACCAGGCATGGGCAAGAGGACAGCCGCCCTTGACTTATCCTGCCAATCCAACCTTCATCTCGCCACTGGACCAAGCACCTGACCAGTCCGCCACTGACCCGCTCCCAAGTTTTCCTATATATTCACAACACTAGGGTCATACCTCTCAACCACCAGCACCATTACCTAATGTCACTCCTGACCGTCCCCCGCCAATCGCTCCTATTTATGTGACACCTCCGCCTCCTAAGTTGCACAGGTCATCAAGTGAACCACTGCTTCAAGCTTATGACCCTCAACACTATCCACCAAAACCTGCGTACAAAACCTAGGAACCTTATTCCTATGTTCCCTGTCCTGAAATCGTAACGGGACTTTAAAATCCGACCAAAAATCCTAAGCATGAAGAGATTCTTAGAAAGGTCTAGAGCCTGGAACAATCCTTTAGAGACATGCGGGGATTAGGTGGCCAAGTGAGTGTGGCATTCAAGTATCTTTGGTTATTCCCGGACATGCAGTTGCCTCAAGGTTTCAAGATGCCTAAATTTGACTTATATGATAGTCACAACAATCGAGTCGCGCATTTGAGAGGGTTTTGCAGCAAAATGATAGGAGCAAGGGGAAAAGATGAATTGCTAATTGCATATTTTAGCTAGAGATTGTGTGGATCGGCATTGGACTTAGCCCACACATTTGTATGCCACTTTCAATATAATCTTGAGATTGTCCCGGATCGTCTATCTAAGACAAAGCTGGAGAAGCAACACATAAGAGTTTCAGAGAGTACGGTTTTTGGTGGAGGGAACAAGCAACAAGATTTGATCCTCCTATGAAGGAGAGTAAGATGGTTGACTATTTTCTACAAGCTCTGGAACCTACCTACTTTGGGCATGCGGTATCAGCGGTAGGGAAGTCTTTAAACGAAGTGGTCAAGATGGAAAGTATGGTTGAGGAAGGCCTAAAATCCAATAAAATCATGAGCTACTCTGCAATTAAGGCAACTACTCTAGCCATTCAGGGTGGAACTGGGGGAGCTTTCGTGAAAAAGAAGAAGGAGGAAGTAGCGACAGTGGAGTCGGGAACTTTGTTTGGGGCTCAGGTACCATCTCATTACACCCATGCCCGTCCTAACCACCAGACATACCTACACACTTCATATGGCCCGCCGAAACATTACTATCCATCACCAGAACCTTGTTTCTCAGTCCATCACGCACAGGCATATACACAACTTCCTGCTCATACACAATGGTGTGTGCCGCCCCCTGAAAACACTTACCCAAATCCACAAAATCATTACCCCCCTCTGAAATCTTACCAACAACCCCTGAGGCCTGCCTTCCAAGGTAATCCGGCCCTGAGAAATGAGAGGGCACATTAAAAGAAGATTTTTACTTTGTTGGGAGAATCATACACTAGCTTTTTCCACAGGCTGTGACAACTGGATATGTTGAGACCAATTGAAGCAAAGCTGCCAAATCCTCCACCAAAGAACTTAGATTATTAAGTCAGCTATGAATACTATAAAGGTGCACCTGGGCATGACATCGAAAAATGTTGGCATTTAAATAACACTATCCAAGAACTTATTGACTCCCACAGGATTGAGGTGCAGACTCCGGAGGTGCCCAATATTAACCAAAACCCACTGCCGACCCAGCAGGAAACCAACATGATTGAAATTGAAGAGAGAAGGGGAGAGACCAGAAGACCTTTGCAAACAGTAATAATGATCAAAACCCATTAGCCAACCAACATCGCAAGTAGTGAGAAGCTGGTAACCGGGGCAAAAGAAGGCAATAAAACTTTCGTAGTTCAGGGGAGCTCAGCATGCAGGGGTGCGCCAAAGCTAGATCAGGCAAAAGTAACAGTACATGGGACAACTAGAGAACCCGTCCTGGTTGTGAAAGGTGTCCGCATCGAGCCAGTTATTGTGAAACCAGTGATGCAGTCACCAATCATCAACAACAAAGCCGTTCCTTGGAGATGCGAATAAGCAATAGTGATGTACAAGGGGAAAGAAGTTAGAGAGGAAGTATGTGAGGCACGAGGTTTAACTAGGTCCGGAAGGTACTTTGCCCTAGAGGAATTGAGGAAGGGAAGAATTGCTAAAGATAACCCAGAACCGGTAAAGAAGGATGTGTCAAAAGAAGAGACAGAGGAATTTTTGAAGAAAATGAAAATGCATGACTACTCCATCATAGAACAGTAGAGGAAGACACCATCCCAGATCTCTTTGTTATCCTTACTAATCCACTCAGATGAGCAACTCCGGGCGGTATAGGGATTTTGAGTGAAGCTCATGTCCCATATAAGATAATGGCGAACCATTTGGAAAATATTGCAAACAAGATATTCGAGGTAATCATGGTCACATTTTTAGACGATAAGTTGCCTATAGAGGATACTGAGCACAACTGGGTTCTTTATCTGACTGTGAAGTGTGAAGAAGCCGTGGTCACCCAAGTTTTGGTTGATAACGGGTCCATTTCAAGCATTTGTCCACTTTCCATACCGACCAAGATGAAGGTGGAAATGAGAAGGTCCGCAAGAATAGCATTTGTGTCCGAGGCTTCGATGGCGAAGGAAAAGACACCGTAGGGGACATAATTCTTGAAGTAGCTATAGGGACCGTTGAGTTCACTATGGAATTCCAAGTGTTGGATGTATCAGTCTCCTATAATCTGTTATTGGACAGGCCCTGGATTGATGAAGCCAAACCAGTTCCATCTGCACTGCACCAGATGGTCAAATTCGAATGGGACAGACAAGAAATTGTCGTGCATGGAGAAGGTAATCAGTGTACCCCAGGTGATGTGATCATGCCTTTCATTGAATCTGAGGATAGCAAAGGGCCATGGGTTTAGCAGGTGTTCGATACGGTGTCAGTACAGAAAATCCCAGAAGGTGAAGTCGTTATCACCCCAAAGATAGCAACTGCATCCATCATGGTGGCTTCAGAAATGTTGAAAAATGGTTTTATGCCTGGCAAGGGGTTGGGAGCTTCTCTGCAAGGCATTGTGCAACTAATGTCACATCCCAAGAATCTAGACATTTTTGTCTTAGGGTTCAAGCCCACAGCCGCAGATATAAGGCGAGCCAGGAAGCTGAGACGGAAAGCCTGGGTTCTCTCAAAATCTATCCCAAGGTTGTCCAAATCATTTGTCAAATCTAACATTAGAGATGGCCCCAGACCAAAGATTTTCCGGCCCGCTAATCGACATGGACAGAGATCTTGATAAGGGGTTAGAAAGTCCGTTCAATGAGGTGAATATGGTCGAGGAAGGAGAAGGACCGAGCAGGGGAGACGTGCAGTTTGTGGGAGCATGCACAACAATAAATAATTGGGTAGCCACTCCTCTTCCAACTCATAGGGAGTCGTGGTAGTCAGCTTTGATTTTCCTTTTAGTCTAGTTTGTATTAGCGTCAAGTTGTTAACTCAGTTGTTATTTCCATCTGTTTGGATGTGCAAACTCTGTTATCTTTGATTCGAATAAAATGCAATCTCCCTTCAGCAATGCTGATAGTTTCCATTTATCTTTACTTTTCTTTCTTTTCTCTTTTGTATTGTTATTTTTATGTTGGTTCCAGTGATCTGACAAGCATAAGGACTCCTCGACCCAAACGTCAAAACAAGTCTAGTCTAGAAAAAATAATTAAGGAAATAGAACACGAGGATGAACCAAGGTATGATGAGGAAGGGGCATGGGATGAAATTTGTAAAGAGATGACACAATTCAAAGAGAAACGCCAAACAAAACCTGAACAATACAGAGACAATCAATCTAGGAAGTCTGTATTATATTAGAGAAACAAAAATAAGTTTCCATTTGGAGCCACAACTTAGGGAAGAAATAATCGAAGTACTGCTGGAGTAAAAATATGTCTTTGCATGGTCCAACGACGATATGCTCTGATTGAGCACTGATTTGGTAGTCCAAAAATTACTTACTGATCCGACTTGCCCGCCTGTTAATCAAAAGTTGCGGAAATTCAAAACTGATGTGAGTGTGAAAATCAAAGAAGAAGTGACCAAGTAGTATGAGGCAAAAGTCATTCGCATCACACGATACCCCACTTGGCTAGCTAATTTTGTTCCCGTGCCGAAAACGGACGGCAAAACCAAGGTGTGTGTTGATTACCGCGACATAAACAAAGCAAGTCCAAAAGACAACTTTCCCTTGCCGAACATCCACATATTGATTGATAACTGTGCAAAGCATGAGATCAGGTCATTCGTGGATTGTTACGCCGCGTACCACCAGATTTTAATGGACGAAGAAGATGCGGAGAAAATGGCATTCATCACGCCGTGGGGGACGTACTGTTATAGGGTCATGCCTTTTTGATTGAAAAACGTTTGGGCCACTTATCTGAGGGCTATGGCAACCTTTTTCCATAATATGATACATAAGGAAATTGAGGTCTATGTGGATGATGTAATAATCAAGTCTAGGAAGCAGTTCGATCATGTGAAAGACTTGAGGAAATTCTTCCAGAGGCTCCGCAGGTATGAACTCAAACTCAACCCGGCAAAATATGCATTCGGAGTTCCCTCGAGAAAGTTGTTAGGGTTCATAGTCAGCCGCCGAGGCATCAAGCTAGACCCATCAAAATAAAATCTATACAGGAGTTGCTACCACCCAGAAACAAAACAAAAGTAATGATTCTACTGGGATGATTGAATTATATCAGTCGATTTATCACCCAGCTCACAACAAAGTGCAAGCCCATCTTTAAGCTGTTGAAGAAGGATGTTGCAGTTCGATGGACGGGAGAGTGTTAGGAACCTTTCGATAAGATAAAGGAATATTTGTCAAACCCACCAGTATTGGTCCTGCCAGAGCTAGGAAAGCCCTTGATCTAATATTTGATAGTCCTTGATAACTCATTTGGGTAAGTGTTGGGTCAACACGATGCTACCGGCAGAAAAGAGCAGGACATATACTACCTCAGCAAGAAATTTACGCCCTATGAAAGATACGTACACTCACCTTGAAAGGACATGCTCCGGTTTGACATGGGTAGCCCAAAAGTTGAAACATTACTTGTCGTCATATACCACTTACCTCATATCAACGATTGGACTCATTGAAATACATTTTCCATAAGCCCATGCCCACATAAAGGCTCGCAAAGTGGAAAATCTTGCTCACTGAGTTCGATGTTGTCTATATGACTAGTGTTGCTATGAAAGCACAGGAATTGGGAGACCATTGAGCAGAGAATCCCATAGATGAAGAATATGAGCCCTTTAACACATATTTCCCAGACGAGGAAGTGATGCACATCAATGAGATGGAATGGGATGAGAAATCAGGATGGAAATTGTTCTTCGATGGTGCGTCCAACAAGAAAGGCGCTGGAATAGGAGCGGTACTCATTTCTGAAGAAGGGCATCATTAACAAGTCACAGCTCAACTCTGCTTTTATCGCACCAACAACATGGCTGAATATGAGGCATGCATTTTGGGTTTGAGATTAGCGGCGGACATAGGTGTCCACGAAGTCTTGGTCTTGGGAGAGTCGGACTTTCTGGTACACCAGATTCAAGGGGAGTGGGAGACAAGAGATTTAAAACTCATACCCTACTGGCAATGCTTGCATGATCTTTGTCAACGATTACGGTCAGTAGAGTTCAGGCACATTCCCAGAATTCATAACGAGGTTAGAGATGCCCTGGGTACTTTGGCGTCAATGTTACATCACTGGGAAAAGGCATATGTTGACCCGATGCACATCCAGGTCCATGATAAACACGGTGGACTAAGAGCTTGACGATGTGCCTTTGTTCCACGACAACGAGGAATATATCAGGAAAGGTGTGTACCCGATGCAAGCCACGAGTGACTAGAAGAGAACAATTCGTCGTTTGTCAAGTGGGTTCTTCTTCAATGGTGGGATATTATACAAAAGAACATGCGATCTTGGTTTGCTAAGATGTGTAGATGTTGGGCAGGCGACAGTCATCATGAATGAGGTGCATGCTGGCGTCTGCGGGCTGCACATGAGCGGATATGTTTTCGCAAAGAAGATATTCCAAGCATGGTATTATTGGCTTACCATGGAGTGGGATCATATCAACTTTTTACGCAAATGCCACCAGTGTCAGGTACACGGAGACCTAATTCATTCTCCTCCGTCTACATTGCATACGATGTCGGCACCATGAACCTTCGTTGCTTGGGGCATGGACATCATCGGGCCTATTTAGCCAGCAACTTCTAATGGACACAAATTGATCCTGGTTGCTATTGACTATTTCACAAAATGGGTTGAAGCCAAAACCTTCAAGGAAGTGACCAAGAAGGCCGTGGTCGATTTTGTGCACACAAACATTATTTGTCGGTTCGGGGTCCCCAAAGCACTCATCACTGATAATAGGGCAAACCTCAACAACCACTTAATGTGAGAGGTATGTAAGCAGTATAAGATCACACATCGAAACTCTACCCTGTACCGCCCCAAAGAAAACGGAGCGATCAACGTACCCAATAAGAACATAAAGAAGATACTTCGTAAAATGGTAGAAGGATCCAGGCAGTGGCATGAGAAGCCGCCTTTTACATTGTTAGGCTATCACACCAATGTCCGCACTTCAGTGGGGGCTACTCCATACTTATTGGTATATGGCACGGAGGCAGTGGTCCCGACAAAGATTGAAATCTCCTCTCTTCGGATCGTGGCCTAAGCAGGAATCGACGATGAAGAACGGGTTAAAGCTTGTTTGGAACAATTGAGACTGATTGACAAGAAACGATTGGTGGTGGTCTATCACGGCCAGTTGTATCAACAAAGAATAGCCAGGGCATACAATAAGAAGGTGCGCCCCAGAAAGTTTGAAGTAGGTCAATTGGTACTAAAGGGCATCCATCATCACCAGGCCGAGGTAAAAGGCAAGTTCGCTCCAAACTCGCAAGGGCCATTCATCGTATCAAGAGTGTTGTACAATGGAGCACTGTATCTGAGGGATGTGGAAGGGAAATGTGCGGAAATGACTACCAACTCGGATGCCGTCAAAGGATATTATGTATGATTTTCTTTAGAACATTGTTTATACTTGACATTTCTTTGTACTTAGCAAATTTTTAAGATTGAAATGACGAGGGAATTTTGTTTCTGCAACCTAAACACTTTTTTGCTAACCCTTTTTGAGCTTTAATTATTTTCTTTCATACCCCTCTTTCGGAATTAGTAATAAAATCAGAAACGCAAGTGTTAGAAGGCAGTAAAGGCAAGGAAAGGATAGAATGAAAAATGAATAAAAAAGGGAAAAGAAAAAAAAGAAAAAAAAATAAGAAAAGAAAAGAGAAAAAGAAAAGAAACAAAAGAAAGAAGAGAAGAAAAAAAATAAAGAAAAGAAAAGGAAGAAAAGAAAAACTGTGAGAAAAAGAGGGAATTAAAACAACGACAAAAACGAAGGAATTGTTTGAATTACGTTTGACCTGATTCCTTTTAAGGATACGTAGGCAGCCTCACGGTTCGGTCTCATCAAAATAAAAATCCAAAAGTTCCCAAGCGAGAATCTGGGACAGAAGTTGTGGCTGTTGTAAGAATGTGATTCAGAAGGTTGTAACTTTGAACCCATTTGAGTTATTTTGAGCCTTTGATACCCTTTCTTTCTAACCCTGTCCAAAAGCCCATGTTACGGTCCAAAGAAAGACCTTCTGATCAGTCTTTAAAAGATGCCAACTTGAGCAGGTAGAGGGTATTCATGTCAGGGACAACACTCTGAGCTAGACGAGAGAGATGATGAAATGAGAGAGTCTTATTGGTGAAAACCCTCACGGGCACAATAAGGTGACGAGAGGATGAGGAAAAATAATATGAGAGAGTCTTATTAGTGAAAACCTTCACAGGCACCGTGAGGCCAAGGTAAGATAAAGCAAAACTCAAAAAGGGGCGATTGATGGATGAACACTACAGGGCAAGGCGAGTTAAGGTTTGGTTAAAAGGATTGGTTTGGAAAGGTCACAATGACAAAAGCACGGTAATAGAAGGTCGGTCATCGATACAGATTGGGACGAACATGCCGAAGTGCTTGTCATTATCGCAAGAACCAGTAGTTCCCATTCAGATAAGTCTTCTTTCTTGTTTTTCTTCAACGGTTAGCAAGTATTGAATTCTTCGCTCTAAATACCTTTCAGAGTCTTTGCATTTCATTTTTATTTCAAGTCTAAAATATTTTGTTTAATCCAACGAAAGGAATGTCAAGGACGATTATTAAACTCCCAAAGGAACATAGCGCATGACGCCCCAAAGTTGTAACAAAGATAACAAGTGTGGAAACACAAAGTGAAGGATTCATAAAGCTGCAAACAATGGAAGAAACAAGAATAAACAAAGTGAAGAAGTACCACACAAAAAGGGGCATGTAAAGAATCCTAGTAATGAATCGAGAGTGCAATATAAGGTGGCGAGGAAGTATAAATAAAGAGTCAGGAAAGCATCATAAATAGATCGGGTAACCTCAGGGAAGGATGTGAGAATTCTAGCAAAGGGTTAGAAATGCAACACTAAGATAAGAAACAAAACAAAACCACAAGGGTTAGAGAACCAGCCAAGCATAACGCCCAAACTCAGCAATCATCAGAGAAGGGTATAAGGCTTATATCAAAAGAGGCAAAAGCGCAACACAAAGGAGGAAATGGCCATGAGTGTTGACTCAGCATGATATATCAACTAGTCAATCGTCGGGAAGAGGCAAAAGAGAATTTTGGTAAATGGTCGAAAACAAAACACAAAGATGAGGAGGAGAGTGAAGGTACAGAGGTTAGAGGGCCAGCCAAGCATAATACATTGACTTGGCAATTTCGAGAAAGGTACAAGGATTCTGGTAAAGGGGCTAGAAATATAACACAATTAAAGGGAGTAAAGTAAAGTCGTAAAGGTTCGAGAGTTCAACCAACCAACCAACTCATGCAACTCATCATCAACATGGAAATTTGAACACAATGGAATATGACAGTGAGGAGGCCGCTTGCAACAAGAATGCTGCGAGCTAACAATCACTTTTAAAACTGACTAGTTCTCTTTGATTGATACAGGGGCATAAAATTGTAGAGAGCCTAAGGGAGGCTGTCCAGAGAAGAGGGCAAGTACGCATCATGGATGATCGAAATTTCACGTCCCACCTGGAAGTGGAACTCAGTTAAAACTCAAAGGCATATAGTCCGTCATAAAAACCCTCTCCAGCAAAGAGCATATGGAACAAACCGAGGGCTAAAATAGGCATGAAATTTGAGATGGAACACAGTTTAAAACTCAAGGAGGTGCGGGTAACATTGGCAAGTGCCCACACCTCCACAGTAAGTCGTAGAAACAACCAGAAATTAGAATTGGCATTTAAGTTGGAACCCTCAGGACCCTCCTGAAAAATTGGACTTAGATTAGATAATTCCCCAACCAAAGTCGGCAAAAGTGAATAAGAGTCGTCAGGACCCTCCTGTAAAATGGGACATAGATTAGATACTTCTCCAGCAAGAGTCAACAATAGCTATCAGGACCCCCCTAGATAATAGGATGTAGCCCTAAATACTAAACCCCAGTTGTCACCTTTTGTCATCAAATTAAGAGTTGTCAGGACCCTCCTGAAAAATGGTACTTAGCAAAAATTTCCCCAGCCAAAGTCAATAAGAGTCAATAAAAGTCATCAGGACCCTCCTGAAAAATGGGACTTAGAGCAAATATTTTCCCAGCCAGAGTCAATAAGAGTCAACAAGACCTTCATGAAAAATGGGACTTAAAGCAAAAATTTCCTCAGCTAGAGTCGCAAGAGTCATCAGGACCCTCCTGAAAAATGGGACTTAGATTAGATACTTCTTCAGCAAAAGTCAACAATAATTATCAGGACCCCCCTGGATAACACGATGTTGCCCTAAATACTAACGCCCAGCTATCACCTTTTGTCATTAAATTAAGAGTTGTCAGGAACCACCAGGACAATGGGAAGTAGTTTTAATCACCAGTCACCAGCAGATCCCTAGCACATATAACTCATAACAAGAAACTGGGAAAATAACACCTTTTAAGAAATATAACATCGTCCTAAAGTTGTCATCAGATAAGAATTGTCAGGACCTTCCTTGATAATGGGGCTTAGCATCTATTTAGAAATATTTTGTAAAGGTTTATGTTGACCCACAGATAAGGTTTATGTTGACCCACATTTTTTTCAAAAGCCCACAAGTCATTGTATAACCTTAGTAAGAAGATATCTCGGGGTTATCCCACGACAGCCTATCTTGTATAGGAATGATAACACAACGGATCTGAAATTTCATAATCCAACATGGCCCATAAACCTTAGAACCACAATATACTTCTGAAACCAGCTACAAGATCATAATCGTGCATCTATACTCTGAATAAGTCCGAATAAGCTACTACAAACCGTATATGCAATATCATATGAAATTCCATGATATATCACACAACACAACTGGTCAAAGTGATGAATTCTAATCATAGCAGTTGTTTAAAACATCTGAATTTCGATAATAATCCTTTTATCACACAAAGCCACTTTCCAACACTTTCGTATACTTCCAATGATTAATTAAACACATAGGAAGTCATAACCACTTCTCAAATCAACCATTCGTTAACAATTGCTCCTTATGCAAGGACCATAGTAAATTTATAAGCCAAACATCGCTAGTATCCCTCTAACGCGCTGAAACAGAATCCATTTGTATTCATTCTGGATCCCAATAATCTCATCTAATACCAACGCAACTACTCTAGGGACATGACACATCACCACAATCTAAAGCCATTACTCTTGCAATCCACGCACTAATAAGCAATAATCTTAACGTACTCATATCGTGAGAATTTCTCGAATGAGAGAGATGTACACCAAGCTCACCAATACCACCACACATAATGTTGAGAACCCGTCACATATCGTAGAACATTAACACACGAATCTAAGCTGAGGGGTCATATCTCCACATAACTTTGTTGCAATATGCGACCCTATCCACACACAGTGTCCACATAATACACATCCGATCGCTAAGCTCAAACCAACAACCACGTGAAATTAGATGTCGAGAGCCAAAGCAAATTATCATCACCACTACGAAACAATTGAGATACCATTACACAAACCCAAAAGGACCCAACCGATATGCCATCAACCAAGTAATACCAAATACTCATCCCACTCGAATTCCACTGAGAGACCCCAATAAACTCGCACTACATGTGCCTGTGACAACCAATTGAAAATGTTCCGTAACATGGAAAAATAACTCATTGATCTCCCCTGGTCACAAATAAGCTCAATAACAATTGAATCAACACATCCCTCAATAATACAACTCGGAGTCAACCAAGTTGACTCGATGCCAAGCAACACATCCATATAGGTCTTCTACTGAACCCTTTATCAAGGAGTCCCTGAAGCCTCCCCTTCAACTCCTTTAAATCCACTAATGCCATACGATACGGTGCCTAGGGCCAAATCAATAACCCTATCCGGCAAAATTCCCGACAGTAGGAACACACATCCAAAAAAGTCCCTCAGCACTAGAACTGAATAGATGGTAGGATTCTCTGCACTCACATCTATCATGAAGGCCAAGTGAGAAGGACAACCCTTCCCAGCTATCCAATGGCCTTCAAAAATGGAACCACCATACTGAGAACGTGATTCGTTGAACCTCGCAAGTCCATCCGTTGTATCCCCAGTTTAGCTAACAGCAATACGTTAGCGCAACATCACAGAATAACACAACACTGAGACAACCAGTCTATACCTAATATTACATCAAATTCTAACATACCAGCAACAAAGATCCATTTGGGTCTCTAAACCCAGATAGTCACCATACAAGGATGATACCCGCAACCCACAACCACTACATAACCTGTTTGTGAGAACTCGAAGTTTCCAAATCCATATAGCACACAAATCACCATATCTGATCAAATTCTGACATCCAAATATACAACACACATCTTTCTCTCAATAATTCCTCAAGAGGTACTCCTGTAATTCATCTGTGCCACCAAGAAAACTCAAATATCAGTAGTAGATCCAGTAAAAGAGTGCTGCAAAACAAATGAACTGTCATCAACTCAATGACATTGCTCTTTTTTTGAAATGTATAGCCTCATCAAGTCAAACCAATTAGTAATGCCATTGCCTTATTCGTCATAAATTGCCCGTGTTGTCTATGAAATTTATGACCTTCCTTTCGGAAATGAACTATAACCTTACCCACACAAATCTTAATCCTCCACAACATACTGCATATATCGTACAATCCTAAGATAAACATGAGAATTTCGTACCCCTTTCGAATTCCATTTGCACAAAATAAAACCATCAAGACTGAATCCTTCTAACTCAACCAAGCTACGCAAGTCAATAAAACCCCAGAGAATTTACGCAAAACACCTGTAGAACCTCATTGCCTCATGCATCCAATGAACCAATTATTTCCTTACTATGCCGATCCGTCCTTCTACCTAGCTATCCTATCAATCCGAGCTCTTATGAATTTACCTTCAACTTGATACTTCTTTCTACTATAACACTGTAATTTCTGAACCCAAACTCACCACACGAGACCAAAGCATAAAAGCACACCATCTGAGGCTTATGAGCTACTGAATACTCTCTCAAATATTCCCAAAAGAACCACATTCAAAACACCTATCCTGAAGTCCCTGCGAACCAAAAATTGTTGCCTATACCTTCCTGATAATGATACGTAGAATCTGATAAGTGGTATAGAAATGCCACAAGTCTTGACATCTTCTAATGCAAATCTCAGTTTCTAGAAAAATGCAACTCGAAAGTCTCCAATTATTAGATGTAAGATCTTGAGCACACTAGAACCTTTCTCGAGAGTCATCCACTATACTCAAACTGCAATCAGCCTGATCAAATAAATCGAAAAACGTGTGCCTCACTGGCATTTGGACACCGCAGAATGTGATCTCACATACAACCAAGCAACTTCCTGCTATATGCACACCACATCCTTTATAATTAACAACTCAAGACATTCCGTGATTCTCTTACACTTATGAAGCATAATATATTATTTGTCAAAATTTTCCATTTCTCAATCCATCCTCAGTCTCAATCTCAATAAGCAATAATTGATTCACCAGCACGCCTCAAACTGGAACAAACATAGACATGTAATTAATATCTCAATAGTAGACTCCCCCACTTGGTTCGAAGCCATAGATAAAAAAACACACACCATAACTCATAACACGTATACTCTATTATTGGCATAACACCATAGTGATATTAAACTCAATCCTTCATAAGCTTGTGAAACACATACCATCTAGTACATTAAATCTTCTACAAATCTCGCATTCACCCTCGTAACAGTTAAACCCACTCTCTTATATGATCCAAATATAAACTGCAACACATATATTTCACTTGCAAATGAGATCTTCTAACAGACAACATAAGGATCACACAACTTCAGAACACTCCGCCTGAGATAACCTACCTGCTTCGCCTCAAACAAACATTTGTGTATACGTTCCATCGTCATAAACATTACGTGGTCATCTTATCTTCCTAAGTCAAAAATCATATCGCAACATTAAATTTACTTCACTCCCAACTAGGAAAAATGAAAATATTCTTCACACCCATAACTCGGGGCTACACAACTAATCATTATGGAAATCAAACACCACATAGTTCTTGTTGCCATAGAGCGGACCCTTATCGCCTCATTCAATTCATATGAAAACATATCGCAGTTATATCACCCTCATCGCATAACTATCTAGTCATTGCTTCCCTTAATAGGGATACAGAAGAACGTATGGATCAAGAAACACGAGTTCATGCAATCAAGAGCTCAGGCTTAAGCTATTGGCAAAAATTCGGCCTCAAGTCTTCTAGACTGGCCCAACATCAACAAATAGAGATCACATCTCACCCCTCGATCAGGGAATCACAAGCCATCGATGCACATCTGATACTGAGCGCTGATGCACGCATGCAAACACTTGAAAGGAATTCAAAGAGTTACATCTCAAGCTGAATCAAGGACACACAATAAGAATTGAAGAATGTGATGTTTTTCCTAAAGGTTCTGCGACCTCCTGAGGATAAGTACAGATGTCTCCATACCGATCTGCGAGACTCTCTACTAAACTTGCTCATTACTCGTGAGACCTATGTAACCTAAGCTCTAATACCAACTCGTCATGACTCAAAACATAGACCCCGTCGCGATGGCGCCTTTCGTGAAGACAAGGCCAACTACCAGTCTCCAAATGCGCTTTTAACAAATAAAAATAACATAATTTAAGTCTCCAACATAATAATAATCCCCAAAATAAGGTGAATAATAAAGTTATGAGATAGTCATGAACATCTATTATAAAACCTACAAGTATGAAAGAGTCTACACCAACTATTGCATAGCCAAAACAGGAGAAGATAAGATAGCGGGAGAAGCACTAGGCTATAAACGCCAAGCAACTACCTAGTGAATCTCCGCAAATATGCTGAAAGCTCTCAACCCTAGCAAGCAGGACCTAGAGTGCCTGAATCTTCACATGGGGTGCAGGGAGTAAAGTGATTACTCCAACTCAGTGAGTAATAATAATAAATGCAGACATATTAATAAGAAATCATGTAGAGGCACATCAATAGGCTATAGAGAAGCAGTAAAAGCCACTATAAATAATGAAACAATGAAAATATGTTATTTCACTTTATATCAGTTTAAACTTCTTTAGAATGCCCTTTTTAGTAGTTAAGCAAGTGAATGATAGGCAACCAGGAAAGATAGACACATAAAGAACCGCCCCTCGGGCACAATGTTAACAAACTCTATCCCTTGGCCAATATCATGGAACAACACCAGCCCCTCGGTCTATATCTCACATCAAAATAGGTACCCGCACTCACTAGGGGTGTGTAGACTCCTGGAGGGGCACCATACGGCCCAATCACAATATCAAGACATCTCGTGGAATAATCACATAGGCTTTCGGCCTTACATCGACAAGCCACCTTGTGGCATAAATAAATTATGCCCTCGGCCTTATAATTATAATTAAGTGTTTACTCACAATATAGGCCCTTGGACTTACTTACTTGCAATCGCACAAACCACTCGGGCAATACAAAAGCATGATGTTCAGCTCAAAATATCATTTAAAATATCATTTTAAGTGTCAAAGTAGATAAAACATGGATAAGCTATGACAATTCTGATGACCCAAAAGGTCTATATGCTTTTATGTGGAAATATGATGAAAATGTTAATTTGGCCTTTAAAATTTAATTTATGTTGACTTCAGTCAATATTTTGGGTAAACGGATCGAGACTCGTGATTTGACTGTCCCTGAGGCACAATGATGATATCGGGCCTGTATTCTAGTTTTGAAGCCCCATACGGATTTTATATGTTATTTAAGTTAAGTCTGTGAAATTTTGTAAGAAATGTACTTGAGATGACATGAATCGGTCCTTAATTGAGAAAATTATAAAATTTGATCTTCTTAAGTGATTTCACGATTTTGATGCTAAATAAATAGTTCTTGATGTTATTTTGGATAGGCCACAAGTAAAATTTGCACTTAGGAATTTGTTGGTATGTCGCATGCCTGTAGACTTCGTATTTGTGAAGCCTGGCTCGCAAATGTGAGCTTGCAAATGTGAAAAGAACATCTCTAATGAAAATAAAGGCTTGGCCAGGCCTGATCGCAAATGCGACCATTTGGGTCGCAAATGCGCAAGGCCCCAGTCACAAAATGCGACACCACCCTCGTAAATGCAAACCTCTCCAAAATAAGGGGTGGTCCCAAATGCAAAAATTTTCTTTGCAAATGCAAAAATTAACACTTACATGCATTTTCAGCTATTTTTTATATCTTATCAAAACGTAAACTATCTTGGGATATTTTGCGAAGGAAAATAGTCTTCCAAATCTATTGTAAGTCATTTCTAACTTAGTTTCATCAATCTTTAATATCAATTCACATCATTTCAGCTCAAGATCAACAGTTTTCATGGGTAAATTGGGTGTTTTTGGTAGAACATAGGTTTTTCAAATTGTGGAGATTTGGACCTTGATTTGAGGTCCAATTTCAAAATAAATTATATATTTGGGTTTTTTGGGGAATGTTTAATCAGTTTTTTTTGTTTGAACATTGGGTTTTGACCATAAGTCCCCGCGGGCGATTTTTGACGTTTTTGGAAAAACTTCACAAAACTTAGTTTCATGCATTAGAACTGATTCATTGAGCATTTATTGATGTAATTAAGTAAGTTGTGGCTAGATAGGAGTGAATTGGTGGTGGAATCAAGAGGTAAAGCGATAGTTGAAACTCGAATGGTTTTCGTGGCATCGAGGTAAGTGTTTGGTCTGACCTTAGCTTGAGGGATTAGGAGTTGTGTCCTATTTGCTATGAGTTATTTGTTGTGTATGAAGCATAGGCATAGTGACGTGTATCTATACGTTGGTGTCAAGCACGCACGTGAGTCTTATATTACGATTATTTTAACTTTGTTGGTATTGTTCATGCCCTTTTGTGATAATTTCTATTGTTGAGTAAAGTTTGTGGAAGTAATAGTAATATATGAGTATTGAAGAGAGTT
This sequence comes from Nicotiana benthamiana, assembly GCA_034376525.1. Classification (NCBI taxonomy): domain Eukaryota; kingdom Viridiplantae; phylum Streptophyta; class Magnoliopsida; order Solanales; family Solanaceae; genus Nicotiana; species Nicotiana benthamiana. The sequence continues at coordinate 9,729,690 of CM067326.1, forward strand.
GGCTCAAGTTGGATAATGAATTGTTAAAGTATAATTGGAAATGGAACCTTTTAGAGCATTGGCTGAAGTTGTGAAGTGAGTTGAGAAGAAGAAGTGAAAAAGCAAAGAGAATTTTCTTATTGTTTCCCTTACCGGGATGTTGTTACTTTTAATGCTATCCCCCTTGCCAAGATGTTGATGCTTTGGACATTGTTCCCTTGCTGGGATTTGATTGTTGAACTATTGTTCCCTTCCGGAGTTTTTTTGTAGTTTTATTTATTTCCTTGCCTCATTGCTTGTGATTGTTATTCGGGTGAGGAAGAGTGTTAAAACACGAAAGGTGACGCCGTGTATTGTTTTTTTGATAGAGGGTGTTAAAGCATGAAGAGTGATGTCGTGTATGATTTTGTATGGAAGAATGTAAAGCATAAAGGGTGATAATGTGCCACATGATGTACAATTCTCTGCCGATTATATTTTCGATGGTGAGGACGAGAGTAAAAGCACGAAGGGTGATGTCATGCAGTTTACATTGATTCTTGTGGTGAGGATGAGAGTAAAAGCACGAAGGGTGATGTCGTGTACTTGTTCGATTTCTAGTTGTTGTTGATAGTTTAGATATGGTGTTCCTCATATTTACTTGTTGTCTTTCTATTCTTAATTGATGTTTCCTCGCAGTATGTCCCCCCCCAAAATAATTAATTGTACATTCCTTCTTCTACTTTCCGCCGTATATGATTTTACTGCACAAGTTTGTTTGATAGTCCAGTCCTAGACTCGTCACTACTTATTCAACGTTAGGCTAGGGGTCGGTTGTGTTGATACTACATTCTGTACTGTGTGCAAATCCCGATGCAACATCTTTTTGACCTTAGCTTCGGTGGCTATCTTCAGTCCGTACGGAGATCCAAGATAGTCCTACAGGCATCCGCAGGACCTGAATCTCCCTCTATATTTTCTTCCTATATCACTTATGTAATAAAGAAAAAGCGTCACATTTATTTTTCAGACCTAGTTTATAGGATTTTTAGACCGTCTGTGAAGTTTTGTCATTAGTTTTAGGTAGTTTTTGTTTAAGAAATCAGGTTGGAATTATTTAAATGGTTTAATTGTTTCTTTTTCTTGTTTTAATTTTATTTTTTTATAAACTCTCAAATCATATTTGTTAAAGAACAAAAAGTGGGAAAAAGATAATTTTTTCAAACGGTTGGCTTCCCTAGCTTTCACCTGTAGGTGACATTACAACTCTTGAGGGCAGAAAATGCGAGCAATGACAAAAACAGTAGAATAGCACGACTAAGTTGAAGCATAAAGTCAAAAAAATGAGGAAATATCAATAGAAATCCCTTTAGGGTTCAAATAATTGGTACGAGACCCAAGTATGGCATTCAGCCCATAACATGGAAAAACAATCATTAGGGATGGACTAGGTCTCAATCCCTAACAGTGCATGATACCATCTAGCGTGTGGGCCACCTCAATATAGAACAATGATATGCAATCCGGGGTCTCATACCCTCAGGAAAATATTTACAATCATTACTCACCTCGATCTAATCCAAACTCTAGCCCGCAATTCCTTTTCCCTCTCGAATAGACCGCCGGATTATCCAAATCTAATAGAAATCCGTACATAGCAATTAAAATAAGCTAAGGGAACAAAGCCTACTCGATAATATCTAAGTTATATAAAAATTTTGAAATTGCTCAAACCCGGCCCACGGCCCATGTCTCGAAATCCGATAAAAATTACATCAATAAAACCCACATCCTCTCACGAGTTTGCCCATATTATATTCATCAACTTCTGACCTCAGATACCCATTCAACTCCCCAATAGAAATCTCAAACGTTTCTTGCATTTTTTCCTTAATTTCCGCTATAATTCTCAAATCAAATGATGTAATTCAAATCTAAGCCATGGAATTAAATCAAACATGAGCGAAGAATATACCCCCAATTGCTCCGCTAAAAATTACCTCAAATTTCACCTTCTCCCGAGCTCTCCAATGGCTTTTTTGATATTTGACTTAAATTCTCAATTTTAAAATATAAACGGTCATCTTTCTTCATCGCGAACGTCGCATATTTTCCGCGTTCGCGAAGCACACTACTTAACTTACCAAAAATCCTTATACATGAACACGATAATCCTCTCGCAAATGTGATGCATAGATGACTCAGCGCTTTGCGAACGTGGCCTCTGCTATGCGAACGCGTAGAAAAATCGCCTTGGGTACCGAGCTATTCCTCTTCCTCTATGCGAACGCGAAGTAAGCCTCGCAAACGCAGAGAATCATTCCATCACCACATTTCAAATGTGACACCCAAAGAGTGAATGCGAAGAAAAAATTTCCACCTCAGAGAACACCCTTCACAAACGCGAGTCCCTGACCGCGAACGCGAAGAACAAATCATCTACAACAAAAACCAACAAAAAATAGCCAAGTCCAATGTCCAAATGGGTCTCTTTAATCATCTGTACCTCAACTGAGGCTTACAGGACCTTAACCAACAATGTCAACATATCACATAACATCGTTCAAACATGTTTCAACTTTCGGGACGATCAAAACAACATCAGAATATCAAAATTTCATCGGATTCACGCTTAAGAATTCCAAGAACTTTTAAATTTCGCTTTCGATCAAAAATTCCACCTAACCTTGTTCGAATAGTCTGAAATTTTTGACACACATCATAAATAACATAGCAGAACTACTCTAACTCAAGAATTTCATTCCGACCCCTACATCAAAATTTTACCAACCAACCGAAAAATGCCAAAATCCCTATTTCGCCAGTTCAAGCCTAAATCTTTCATAGACCTCCAAAATGCATTCTGATCATGCTCCTAAGTCCGAAATCACCTAAGGTAGCTTACCAAAGCATAAAAATTCTAATTCGAGATCCTATTCTATCAAGTCAAAACTTGGTCAAAACTTTCAAACTTTAAGATTCAAATTGAGAATGGTTCTCCCAAATTCATTCCTATTACCCTGCCAATATCGGTGATTTACCCCAAAACTGGCGAGCGAAGTGCAAAAGCTCAAAATGACTGGTCGGGTCGTTACAAATTCGCAAGCTATTGTTACAAAAGTTTAAACATAATAAAATATTAAAATAAAATATTATATCTAGATAAATATTTTTGATTTAACTTCTAAAAAATGATGGCAATAATTGACTTAATAGCTATAGTTATTTTTTATTACAGAATAATCTATCCACAAAAATATTGCTCTGATAAAATTTCGTAGTTAATCATTAGCTTTTGCCATAAATTAAAACTTGCTAATTGTTATAGTAATAATAAACTTACAAGCTTATGAAATTATTCAAAACAAAATCTCTTAGCTAGTGCGTTTTTTTGCTTCAAACTACACAGAAAAAGAAAATAGTTAATTAAAAATTTCATTAATCACCAATGAAATAACATTACAAAACCATAGTCTAGCTTTAACTCAGCTGACCATCTTCAAAATAAAAATGTTTGACATGACATAAGTGATGAATATTTTTGCTCGGTTATAAAAATCATGACAAGAGTTGTCTAATGCTATTAGGTTATAAGATTGAAAAATAGTAATTGTATATGATTAAGGAAGAAAATAATAATTTTATATTAGATTAAATAATTATTTAAAATGCAAAACTAATCGTTATTCTTTAATAATAGATCATTTGTTTACCTGGTTATAGCAAAAAATATTATCAATTTACTTATTAGACTTATCAAACTTATATTTTATTTTATTGTAATAGTTGTTAATTATATATTTTTAGTGTAAAATTTGAACTGTTACTAATAGTTGTGGATATTTATGTATGTCCTCTATTACATTGAAATAAGTGTACTTATGTATTTCAAAAAAGTATTCATATTAAAGACTTTAATTGTTATATATATAAATATATATATATATATATATATATATATGTATATATATATATATGTATATATATATATATGTATATATATATATATATGTATATATATATATATATATATATATATATATGTATGTATGTATATAAGAGGTCATTTTTATTGAACTTTGTTGGGGCAGGGTTGAAACATTTAGTTTTGATAGATGACCAAAGGCTCCAATTATATACAAGAAACATATTCAACACTACCAGAAAATAATAATAACCTTAATGAAAAATGACATTTCGTACCTACATAATCACGGATTTACTATAGATTTATGGTTTGATCACAAATTAAAAAATTTATATTTAAATAATAAGTTTTGCAATGAAAACTAAAATTTATTGCTGAATTTTACCCAAATATATGGTGACAAATTTGGAGACATAACATTATTATTTGTATTAACTTTATATAAGATATCTAAGTCAATGCAATAATTAATTATATTGTTTTTTACCATGAAAATGATAACAATAATTAAATTGGTAAATGGAATTCTAAAAATAATTAAGGGACTTGCCGCCCAAGCTTCAAACTGGTTGATGAAGGACCTCGAAGTCGATATCTAGCTCGAGATCGAGATTCCGCGGGTAGCTGGTAAAGGGAATAACAATTAAGATATGATCAAACAAGGCTCTTTATGGCAAATACACAGCAATAAATGAAGAACAATGATGAAACTAATAAATGCTAAGAGTGGCCTCGAGCTAGTAAGAATGAGCAAGTTAGAGAGAAGTAAGAGAGAGAGATGTTATTGATCTTGTGGAGAATAGTTCGAGCATCCCCCGGCCTTTTTAAGGTAGTGTGGGTTCCTTTTGTATATTAGAAGAACCCCATTATCGTACAATATACATTTATTGTAAATTAGGGAGATGAGACGACTAGATGTGACGCTTCCACATAGGCTCTGTATAGGCCGACTCTGTTAGGCTTAGTTGCATGCCTTGGGAGTTTCCCCCTTTTTCTCTAGCCTCGGTCTTCATTTTATTTGAGCCAAGCCTTGACGAGCCCCGATGGAGGGGTCTCGATCATAACTCCACGTTCTCGAGGTCTCGAGGTATTCTTCCGAAGTGGCTTGATAGCGAGAAATTAAGTTCCTGATGTTGCCGCATACAGATAGTCTCTGCGTTTTCAAGAACAAAGTGATGGGAAATGATTCTAACACCTTAATCCATGAGATTCTTTATAGTGATGACATACCAATGATGCAACCTATAACACGAGCTTTTGTGGCAGCCAAGGTGTCCCATGGACTTGTGTATTTGACATCATTCAATACATTGTCGATTCTTGTTCTCTAAGGTGAATGCTGCGTCGTTGATTCGGTTCATTAAGAACATAGTATTTGCGCTTTCCAGTAAATCTTCCAAAGCGTCGATGACTGCATCATTACCCCTATAAATCTGGGTGCTTTGTTTTTTCCATCTAAGTACCTTCGATGGCTCATTTTCCCATTTCTTCTTATCATCTTCTTGTATCCTGGAACAATATGTATAAGGCACATAGCCTCAAGGTTATTCGGCAGAGCTCTTGTAAGATGTGTTGTGGCCTCTTGCTTGAACTTCCATTTTGTCGAGCACGACCCTGTTGTCCTGTTGTTTTTGTGGTTGTTTTTGTGCAGTTATCATTGGCCTAAGACGATGATAGACTTGAAATTGGTTCTCCTCTTTTGTAGACAGTCACTCGAACTATGCGCCACTGCTTAATCTTCTACCCTAGCCTGGTGTGGCACTTCACCCCTCAGATTTTTTCTTTTCTTTTCTTTCCTGAGGGATAAATTTGCACGACCACTCATTGAGGCCGAGGACCGCGATCATTCAACATCTGGCTTAGGTGGGCTATGTCTATTTTTTTTTGCATCTTCTGCATCCCCTTCCTTTCCTTATCTTTATATTCTCTCTCGATGACCTTATCCCGCGAGATCAATCTAGGAGCCTAGAGGAGGTGGCATTCGAGGGAGTTTCCTTTGAGGATGCGGGCCCGAGGAGGCGGAGCACAGAGATGCTGCTACTGGAGATGAACGTTGAAGGATGGATTGGGTTCTTTTGGTTTTCATCATGTGTACAACCTTATGCTTCTTCGTTTCGTTTGGATATTGCTTTGTAGGGTTTTGTAATCATACATAAAATTCCCTCTGGGGCTATTATAGACAAATATGTATGAATATAAAGATACTTTTTTGACTTCTATCTTTGATATTTGCCTTGTTATTGTATATTCTTGCATACTTTTAGGACTCTGAATGTTTCACTTAGTTGATGATTGTTTATATCTAACACGGGTGCGAGCATTCTTCCCGATCTTCGGCCGATTGAAATGGATCTTATCCGAGTCCATTGTCGTAACCAGGACCAAGCCTGAATTGGTTTGATGGGTTCGGACTGTTGGGCTTTCCGAGTTTCATGGAAATAATGCATCGTAGAAAAAACAATTTTAGGCACTTGGATTTTACCCTTGAGCTTTGATGTAGATAACCTTCTAGGCAGGTTTCTGAGCAAGGGTTATTTGTACTCAGGCGACTTGCTGACGTCGAGCCCTCGTGGGCGGAGCTCCGAGTGCATGTTTTTCTATTTTAGAAAGGATAACCACATGATCAGAAATTGCTTCGAGCTCTATGATAGCACTGACGACTTTCCAAAGTCGGGCTTCTTTTAGATGGAGGTCCTCGAGGTCGGGTGCCTACTTTGGGACCAGAGATAATGTTGTTGGCACCTCGGAGCCTAACTTCTTGTGAGTAGAGATTTTCTAGGGTCGGATACAAATCCAGGATCTATATCAAGGGTGTTGACCTCCCGAAGTGTGACGATCCACTTTCACAATAGGTCATGAAGGCGCTAGACACCATTGTCAGGCAAGCCAATGCGAAAATCTATGCAGATTCTCATTTCTTGTTGTTTCCTAAGAATAAGTGAAAAATATTTTCTCAAATTAAAGCTAGGACAAAAAATGATGAAAACTATATATAAGAAGATAGTAAAACCCAAAAATGAATATCTACCACTATGTGTGTCAAGACGTAGTGTCACAAGCTACGGGGAACTAGTAGAATGTACAAAAAATTACATTATCCTACTATCCGAATCAACATGGACATCAAATGAAGTATAAAGGAAAGACTGCTTCAGGCTACTAAATAGCATGAAGGAAAACAGCTCATCGTAGAAGTTTCGGATCCACTCAAGGATGCGAACGGGTCTAATAATTATGTAAACCGGCCTCGGATCATGTACAATTAAGTACAGAAGTGTATCACGAGTACATAGACAATGTGTACCATGTATGTATCTAGCCTACCTGTACCAAGTCTACATAAGACAACATAGCCTCACCAAGCTCGAACCATCCGATAGGGGGACGACAACGGCGACCATAAAGAGCCTCGTACGGAGCCATCCCAATAGAGGACTAATAGCTTTCTTTATATGCAAACTCCACCATTGGTAAAAACTGATCCGACTGCCCTCCCAATTCAATCACACAAGCTCTAAGCATATCCTCTTAAATCTAAATTGTCCCCTCCGACTGACCGTTGATCTGAGGATGGAATGTTGTGCTAATATCTACACGGGTCCCCAACTCACTCTAAACGGCTCTCCACAAATGGCAAGTGAACTGATGGCCCTATCCAAAATAACGGAAACAGGTACACCGTGCAATAGAACTATCTCTCAAATGTAAATCTGAGCATACCTCTCCGTTTGGCCAACCTATCAACAATGAACCACATTGAATCAAACTTCTGTAGGTTCCACGGAAACCCCACTATGAAATCCATGGTGTACGCTCCTATTTCATCTCTAGTATAGGCATCTGGTGAAGTAGGCCACCCAAGCCTCTGGTGTTCATATTTGACCTGCTGGCAATTCATGCACTTAGCCGCATAGTCCACTATGTCTTTCTTCATCCTCCGCCACCAATAATACTGCCTTAATTCATGATAAATCTTCGTATCTCCTGGGTGAATAGAATACCATGAACTGTGTGCCTTATCTACGAACCTTTTCCTTAGACCATCAACATTGGGAACACATAGACGGCCCAGGAGTAGCAAAACACCATCCTAGCCAATAGAAACCTCCTTGAAGCACTGTTTCTCAGAGGATAGCCAAATATGAATCATCAAACTGTCAGGCCTTTATCTCCCCCTATAGTGAAGACTGCGCAACCATACAAGCAAGAACTCAGCTAGGCTCTGAATGTCCAACCTCACAAGCCTATTATCTAAGGACTGAATTTCCAAAGCTGGTGTTCTCTCTCCTGATGGAATAAATGCCAAGCTACCCACACTCTCCAACTTTTGGCTCAAGGCATCCGCAACCACATTCGTCTTGCCAAGATAATTAAGAATGGTGATGTCATAATCATTCAGTAACTTAAGCCACCTGCGCTACCTCAAATTAGGATCCCTATGCTTGAATAAATGCTATAAGCTACGATGATTAGAATTGACCTCGCATGACACCCCATTCAGGTAATACCTCTATATGTTAAGGGCGAGAACAATCACAATCAACTCTAGATCGTGCATAGGATAATTCTTCTCATGAACCTTCAACGGACGCGAAGCATATGCAATAACTTGCCCCTCTAGCACCAATATACACCCCAAAACAATACGTGAAACGTCAATATATATATACCGTATACATCCTTGGACCAGAAGGCGACATAATAACCGGTGTTGTAGTCAAAGCTTTCTTGATCCTCTGGAAGCTCTCCTCACAATTATCAGACCAGTGGAATCGAGAACCCTTTTAAGTCATTCTAGTTAGAGGTTATGCAATATATGAAAATCCCTACACGAATTGTCGGTAGTAACCTGCTAGCCCCATGATGCTCCTGATCTCGGTCACTGAAGTAGGACGTGGAAAACTCTAATCTTCCTCAATCTTCTCGGGATCCACCTTGATACCCTCTACCGACTCAACATGCCCCAAAAATGCCACAAACTCTAGCCAAAACTCCACCTTGGAGAACTTATAATATAGTTTCTACTCTCGCAAGGTCTGAAGCACTACTCTCAAATGTTACTTGTGATCCCCAAGATACGTGAGTATATCAAGATGTCGTCAATGAAGACAATGAAAAACGACTCAATATAGGGCTTGAATACACTATTCATCGAATCCATAAATGTTATTGGGGCATTTCTCAAGCCAAATGACATCACCAAAAACCATAGAATGTCAATATCTAGTGCGGAATGCAGTCTTTATCTTCAATTGATGATACCCTGACCTCATGTCGATCTTAGAGAACACCCTAGCACCCTGCAATTGGTCGAACAAATACTCGATACGAGGTAATGTATACTTGTTCTTGATTGCGACTTTGTTAAACTAGCGATAATCAATGCACATTCGCATAATCCCATCCTTCTTCTTCACAAATAACACTGGTAGACCCCAAGGCGACACACTATGCGTAACAATCCCATTCGCCGACAAATCCTCAAGCTGCTCCTTCAACTCCTTCAACTCTTTAGGAGCCATACAGTACGGTGGAATGGATATATGGCAAGTGCTTGGAGCCAAACCAATACAAAAATTAATATCACAATCCGAAGGCAAGTCAGGAAGATTACAAGGAAAAACATCAGCGAGCTCTCGAACTAAAGGGACTGGATCAATTGTCGGATACTCTGGAGTGGTGTCCCGAACATAAACTAGATAAGCCAAACACCCCTTCTCAACCGTATTCCGGGCCTATAAGAAAGAGATAACCCAACTAGGTGTATCAACTGTGGAACCCATCCAGTCCAACCTCGGCAACCCTGGCATAACTAGTAAAACAATTTTGGCATGGAAATCTAGGACAAAGTGATGTAGGGATAACCAATCCATGCCCAGGATGACTTCAAAATCGATCATATGAAGAAACAGAAGATCTGCTCTAGTCTCGAAACCACAGAAGGTGACCACACACGAGCAGTAAATCCGATCCAAAACCACAGAATCACCCACATGAGTGGATACATGAAGAAGAGTGCACAAAGGCTCAAGAGAAATGACTAGAAAACGAGCAAACATGGAGGATACCCTTGGATCAAACAATAATGAAGTATCCCTACCATCGGCGGAAATAAGACATGTGATGACGGCATCGAGGCTAATACATCTGCCATGGTCGGAAGGGCATGAATCTTGTTAGAGAGGCGGCTGGTTGGCCTCAACCTGACAGAGCCATAGTAGGCTAACCTCTCCCTGCCTAACCTCCACCTCTAGGATGGCCTCTACAAGCCTGCCCTCCACCTCTAGGTGGCTGGGCAGCTGGTGCTGAAATCACGGGTTATTGTCCCTACTTTACTGCCTTGCCCCTTGAATGGGGCATGCCCCTTTTAGGTAACCCGGATCTCTACACTCATAGCATACTCTCGGTAGCATAGCCTACTAAACTCGAAGTCTAAGCATTCTTACCCAAATACAAACTGGAAGACCCTTGAAACCCGATGGGAAAAATGAACTCTCCAGCATGGCACTAAAAGGAGCACTGGAAGAACCCTGATAAATAGAATACCCCGCGGAGGAATACTGAACAGGTTAAGGGTGGTAAGAATTCTTCAGCATCGCACTGAAGTACGAATTCATTGTAGCACCTCGGGGTGAGGGGTGGTAGTGCTGGATGTAGGGGCCTGTTGAGCTGACCCCTCCCGGAATGGCCTCTACCCCTAGCTGATCCACCTCTAAACTTTCTCGAAAATCTTGCCCTCTTATCTTGCTGTATCTACTCTCTGTATCTCTACCGATATCCTTACATCCTGCAGAGAATCTCAATCACTAGCTGATACGTATTTCAAATCTCCATCTCACGGATCATGCTTAATCAAATAGTAGGGTGTAACCCCGCAAAAAACCTCAACACTCTCTCTGCCTCTGTAGGAAGGATCATAAGTACATGGAGAGATAGCTTAGAGAAACTCACCTCATAATTGGTAAGCGACATCTGGCCCTACTCAAGATACTAAAGCTGATACCGCAGTTCTTCCTTGTTTGAGGGTGGAATATAACAATCTAAGAACAACTATGTGAATTGTTACGAAGTGAGGGGAGGAGAACCTACTGGACTGCCAAGAACATAGGACTGCCACTACCTACGGGCCTGCACTCCAGCTGAAAAGTAGTGAAGTCGACTCCATATGACTCTAATATCCTTCTATGGTGCATTCTGTCTCTGCACCTGTCGATGAAGTCTTGGTCATCCTCAAGTCACTCACCCCCAAAGATTGGAGGGTGAAGTCTAATCCATATGTCAAAAAGCTTTTGTGGGTCACCATCCGCAACTGGAGTGGGCTGGGGCGCCATTGAAGTAACTGGATGGGTTGCAGCTGCGGGTAGTGCACCGAGAGTTTGATACACTACAGCTGCATGACCCGGAGCCTGTGTAGTATCCATTAATTGCAGCATACGGCCTATAATCTCGTGAAATGCCGGCGCTGTAATAAAGTCCACCGAGGTAGGCTCGGCTGGAGGCACCTCGCCATAATCCTTGATAATAGGATCTCCTGCGGGATCTGCCGATGGTGCCACTGGAACAGCACTAGCATGCCCTCGTCCCCTACAACGAGCTGGTGCCCTTCCCCGGGCTCTACCTCACCCACTAGCAACAAAGGGGGGGGGGCGGCTCCTTCCAAGCCCGGAACGTCAGCCGTACGTGTCATCACCATCTGTGAGAGAATAAAAGAGGGATATTTAATATTCCAACCACTGCACGATAGGCAATGAAAATAGAGTAATCCTTCCTAATACCCTATAGCCTCTCAAAGATAAAAATAAATTGTGCACTACCGAATGTCGAACGGCTTGAACCATAGATGCATCTATTACCCTGCTCGTGAATCATCCAAGTGACACGGTCAAACATAAATAAAATCATCAATTAGGATAAATTGTGCACTACCGAATGTCGAATCGCTTGAACCATAGATGCATCTATTACCCTGCTTGTGAATCATCTGAGGAACAATTTTTCATAGGAAATTCCTAAATTCTCTTTCAAGGACAAATTAGGATAAGGTTCCCCGCCTAGTTGCACTTGAATTAGTCATACAATTTATACAACTCTGAATTTAACATCAAGTAACAAGAATATTATAGTATGCTTTTGGGTCCTAGACTACCCTGACCTTGATCTAATAGTCGCAACGCACGGACTCTCGTCACCTAGTGCATATGTAGTCCCCGCATATAATGGCAATTAAATTCATTTACTTTACCTATGGGGATAATTCCCTCTTACAAGGTTGGAAAAAAAGACTCACCTCGCTCGAAAGCACACTTACGATTATCAAGAACAAGTCAAAGCCATCAATTCGGAGCCGAACAGTCCCAAAATAGTTAAATGAAATAAGAACTAGTCAATATTGACTCACAAGATCGAATTCTAGCTATCTAAGAAATTTCCCAACCTTTTACACAAGGTTCCCAAATTCCGACCCCGGGCCCACGTGCTTGGATTTCGAGATTTTTTGAAGGATGTTGTTCTTTCCAACCCAGGGATCAATAATATATTATTTCAATGTCATTTCATAACATATTTCGTGGTTAAATCTATGTATTATTAAAACCCTAGGTCTTGCTCTAACGCCTTGATTTTACAGAATTTCTAGTGTGTAATTTACCTAATATGCAAGTATTAAACTAAGGACGGGTGGAATAAACTTATCTCACTATGCTAAGTGAAGGTCTCCTCATAAAAGCTCCCCAAATCACCAATGGAAGAGTGTACATGTGATAAAAATGGTCTTGAGCTCGAATTAAATGAACTTCACTGCCCAGCAATTTCCGTATATGCGGTCAACGGACTGCATCTGCAGTCTCGCATCTGCGCAAGAGCGGCCGCACCTACGAAAATGGGCCAAATGGCAGGGACCGCATCTGTGGTCTCTAGGCCGCATCGCCGGAGCCACTTATGTGGTTCTGGCTTTGTCTTCCCTAGACCGCTTCATTGCTAGGACGACCGCATCTACAGTCTCGCATCTGGGATCGAAGGACCGCAGATGCGGTTATGGCAGAAGCAGCAAAATTTTATTACTTCTCTAAATTTTCAACTTCACTCGAGCCTTGTCTCATTGACGATTAAGGCTCCCGTTCCCTGCCCGAACATGTCGCCAAGTCTGAAATGACGAGGCAGAACTATTCGAGCCCTTGAAACTTCAAGTTCTTAGTTTTCCTCTAACCGGTCAAAACACCCTTAAGCTACTCGGATTGACACCAAATTTTACAGGCAAGTCTTAAATGATATCTTGGACCCGTACCATGCTTCGGATTCAAGATAAGAGAACGATACCTAAGAAATAAATGATTTCTTAGTTTCTTTAAATCCTTAAAACTTCAAATTAATAGTTTTTAAATAAAGTCATTACTCGGGTTGGGACCTCGGAATTCGATTCTGGACATATGCCCAAGTCTGGTATTTTCCCACGGACCCTCTAAAACCGTCAAAATACGAGTCCTTGTCCATTTTCTAAAAATGTTGACCAAAGTCAAAGTTAGTATTTTAATAAATTTCTAAGGACTCAAAGGGTCATATTTCAGCCAAAACTCCTACAAAACCCCGAACTAACCATTCCCACAAGTCGTAAATTAGCTAAATCAAGCACTAAAAGTTTTATTTTAGGGAATGGGGTTCAAAAAGGCAAAACAAAAAGGCGGGTCGTTACATGAGGCTTATCCTTGATAGGTGAATCATTGTTGTTTCCCACATATATATGGGGTAGCTCTTGCTTCTTTTAGAAGATTCCCTTATTATAAATAACTATCTTTCCACCTTGGCCTCGGGTCCTTTGTTATCTTAATTTCAAAACTGTTGGTAAAGTTCCCTGCTTCAGTCTGCCAATTATACTATATCCATGTATGCCACATCAGGGACGGCCTGGAAGAGAGGGGAGAGTTCCACTCCCGATGCTTGGGATCTGCTGGATTTTACTCTAAAGACAGTCTTTGATAAGATTGAAATATGTAGAGATGGCGAGGAGATATGATAGATGGGGCAAGGGGATAGAGTTTCAGACACTTTCCCCGAATGTGAATATTACAGATCCTCCTAATGGATTCCTGAATGTGTATTTATACCCATTTGCACGAGGCCCCCTGGATAGGGTCATGCTTGATTTGTGCCTGATGTATTAGGTTACATAGGCACAGATACATCCATCATTTTGGAAAATAGTGTTAATGATGAGATTCTTTGTGGAGAAGGCTGGGCTCGAATTCATGCTTACCTACCTCATCAGGCTGTACCGGCCCTTTCATCATTGAGACATGTTGTGAGCACGTGATTTTTGCCCTATATGAATGACTCCCATAATTTCAAACAAAATAATTTCCTTTAGTTATTTTTAATTATTTTTAATTTTTTTGTTGATTTTGTGGCATGTTTATTTGCATTCGTGTGCGCATTCTATTAGTTCATATAAAAATACAAAAAATATATTCATTGCATTTTGAGTAATTTTACATATTTTAGGAATTAATAAGCAATCAGGAATTCTACAAAAATACCAAAATCACAACAAAATAGTTTATCTTGGCATTATTTAATTTGTAGCTTTGAATTCTGCTAGTTGTCATTTTATTTTATATTTAATTAGTTTGTGATAAATTTGATTTGGTAGATTAATTTAGGTTTTAGAATTAATGTAGGGTTTAGCTTTATTTTGAGACAACGAGAATTAAAAGAAAATGAAAAAGGGAAATTGAAGGGGAAAGAATAAATTTAAGGATCAATTTGCTTGGGCAAATTTGATTTGAAACTCCTCAAGCCCAAGTTTTTGGCTCAAAAACTGGCCCAAATTCAAGCCAAGGTCCGATCCAGCCACACCCTTCACTAAAACGACGTAGTTTTGAAGTAGTTGATCTTGACCGCTTATCTCCAGCCATCCAACGGTTGAGAACTAAGACCCATTCTACATTAATATGCCTAAATAGCCATCAGATAACCCAGGATCAAGTACAACCCCTCATCTCTTTTCGCCACCGTCCCTCCACCACCCTCCGCCATCCGTCGCTGGCCGAAAATCACTGGCGGTGGTGGAAACTCTCAAAGCCGTACCAAAATTCACACAATATATGCATCTCGACCCCCTCTACCCAAATATCTAACCCATGTCCCTCGAATTAGTCTCAAACTCCTCGAATATTCGAAGGCGTGACTGCCTGTTCTGTCGTCTCAAGCAACGTTACTTCAAAAATCACCCTTAAATTGTCACCACCTGCTCCTCTCACTCCCCTGAACATTAAACGTCCCTAGTTTCCGTCCAAAACCCTACCTGTTATGTCTTGGGTTCACATCACAGGATGAGCAAGAGCCTTAGGACAACCAGCCTGGCTTAACTTCTCCATAGTTATCCTCGATGGGATTCAGGAATTGCATTAAACAGTTGTTCTAGCGAAGAACAATTTATTAATGCTAGTTTTTGATCCGTTCGAGAGTCACTAGTTTCCAATCAAGGTGCCCTAATTGGTAGAATTTTGTTGGTTTGCTTTGCATGGTAGTCATTTCAATTCATCGATTCAATCATGTCGAAGTGGTACACTCCCCTCTCTCTTTCAAATGCTTTTTTTAAAAAATTTATTTTTGTTTGTTCTGGCAGTTGTTGTTTCATCCCATCCCCTTCATTTTATTTGGTCGAATTAGTTTCAGCCTATTTAGGTGTTGTTGAATCCATTTGGTTAATGTCATAGGTTTAAGGTTAAACACTAAAAGCATCTACGCTTGGATTACCCCTGAATTGGGTGCTAATTTGCTTGTTTGTTTGAGCTATTTTGGTTTGGTTGGAGTTTATGATTATGGGCTGGGCATCCCAAAACCAAGCGATAGATTGGGTTGGACGTGAGGTTCGAGGGAGGTCAAAAACAAGTACAATTCAGGGTAGTTTTGGGAAATGAGATGGGAAATTCTTTGGTAACCAAATTGGAAGCATCTTGGAAGCTGACTTGGGGTCATTTTGTAAATTTTGAAAAGTGATTAGAGTAATCGAGGTGAAAAATGAAAAATCCAAATGCAATTTTTGAAAATTTAAAAGGGCAATAGTGCAAAGCTGAAACTTCTTGTTTACCCTACTTTCGTTGCCTATAAAGGAATCTTTTCTTGCCTTTCAAGGCAAGAATAAAGGAATAGAGTCTGAAAGAAGGCATCAGCCAGTGAAAATTTTTTCTCTTCACATTTTCATTGGTATTTTTTGGTATTTCTGAAGTTTGCTTTTTCTTGCTTTGGAAATCTTTAGTTTATCCAAAAGAGAAGGGTTGAAAATTGATGGTTTTGAAAGCTTCTAATTCAATTTAGTTAGAACTTACTGTTCCATTGAGGTTCCGGGGTTATTTAGTTTGTCTCCATTGTTGAATCTGCTTGTTCTCCTTGTTGACCCTCTACTTTCAAGACTGTTGATACTTAATTTGGTTTTCTTTCAACTTCCAGGTATGCCTAATGACACTATGGTCATCATTTAAATGTAGTTGAAGTTGGGATTGAAGTGTGGAATAACATATGAAGCAATTCATATTCAGTGATATTTGTTTTCTTCATTTGCATGTGTTGTAATATCTAACCTTAAAAATGCCTTGATTGGAATATTGATAGGTATACTTAGGGATGGCAAGAAAAATATACATGTTAGCTTGATGAAATGTTGTTTTCTACTAATCATGTTAATGTGCTTTGAAATTAGCCTTGCATTTTTCCCTTGTGTGTTTCATATCCATGGTTTGGGTTTACACCATTGAACGAATCAGTTGTATAACTACTGATTTATTGGTAGGTCTTGACTGAGTTGATTTTAGAGTTGTAAGCTCATTATTAACCTTGCTTGTCTAACTAACCCCTTCCCCTAAACTTGGAAGTCAAATGACGAGTTATAGTGTGAAAATTTAAGGCTTAAAAAGCATTGGTTGCTTTTACTCCTTGTATTGTGATTTTAACTTCGATTTGAACAATAAGATACAGCCTCATGAATGGTTAATCGGGGATTTCCATCTTCGATTGTTGGATGTGTTCAAACCAATCCGATCTCCTTGTGCTAAAAATGTAAATTTGATAATTCAGGCACTGTGGAGATTCAAATTGAGGTTTGACATTAGGGTCCTTTTGTTTGTCCACATGGTCTCAATGTGAGCCCAAAGCCTTGCAGTTGGTCGCTGGAAGATGGCAGTATCAGCCATACCTTTTTTTTGTTGTTTTTGTCGAGCCAAGCTCATTCCTTTAACTGGCCCATATTTTTTTATCCAAGTCATTTTAGTAAGAACCCATGTGGTATCAGCGCCCTTCAATCGGTTAATTCATCTTCTTTTTGCGAAATAATAGGGGTTAGCCTCGTTATAATTTCAGCAAATTAATGTAGAACCCTTAGAATCGAGGGGCACCACATAGCGAATTTCCGTGGTCCTCACAAACTTGAACATACAAATTGTTTTACGCGTGTTAGTTTAATAAACTTCCTTCTTACACTTGGGTGCGCATTTATGTGACCCAAATCCAAATCCCTATGAAGTTGAAGTATGCCAAAAACCACGGTGCATATATGACGTGGTTCGAGGCATTTTTAACGACATTGCAATCTTCTTCTTTTTTAAAAAAAAAACGTAATATTAATAAAAGTACCTAGAATTCAAAATTCGCACATAAGTTCATAATTGTTTTTAATTAGATAATTAATGCTGAATATGACAATTGTGCGACCGTGCTAGAACCACAGAACACGGGAAATTTCAAACACCTTCTCCTGGGTTACAATAATTCCTTACTCGGATTTCTGGTTAGCAGGCTAATAATCAGAGTCATTCTTTCATCGATTTAGGATTTTAAAGCCGTAACTTGGGACACCATAAATTTCCCAAGTGGAGACTTTTAAATTCTCTTAAGTAATTACATCTCGTTTCGATTGTCCTTTACTGAAAAAGCTCCCTTATCTACGCCCTTCGTCGGGTTGTAGTGGATTAAAAAGGAGGTGTGATAGCTCTGACGAATATTCTGGGGAACGAACCCAGAATCTCTGGTTCAGGGTTCAAGAATTCAATCTTAGAATAATTGTTGTGTTTGGCTTTGTTTATTATCCGATTTATCACATGTTTTGGTTGGATGTGCTAAATGTTGCCTTTTACCGCTATGATATTATCTGAATAGTATATAAACTGCCGCAATACCCTTCTCTTATTACCTTTGGGGCTGTGTTTGCTGGTCGAGACTCCCTATTATGTTAGTGTCATACGTGAAAATAAGAAAGAGGCTCAGACAAGTTACAAAGTCGGATCGCCTTTTGTTTCCCGGTACGTAGCCCCCTCCTGGATTCGAGTCGTCCACTCGAGTGTACAGTCCAGACCCTATACTAATGTTTCAAACCAAGAATAACTCAACCACATGCTAGAGCCCTAGTAGGAAAGTTTATTTGCATCAGGCATTTTGACTTAGGGGACTGAACATAGGGGTTCGGTCCGTCTAGGATATGTGTACCTAAAGATGGACCATCATGATGCATTTTGCATGGTACTTATGCATTTATTCCAGAATTGTATGCTGAACGGCTTATGAATATCGCAAAAATTGAGAAAAGAGGTAGTGGTATAAGGGCAAACATAGTTAATTGCCCGTTTTGAAAGAAACCAATGTCCAGATAGTGCCAAAATACTGCCGATTTTTTAAAAAAAAATTAAAAAAGAAAGTGAAAAAGGAGTCTTGTTTTCAAAATAGTTTGTTTTAAAAAATATCTTATTTATTAGCAAAGAAAAAAAGAAAAGAGAGTATTGTTTTCAAAATAATAGTTCATTTTATTTGCATGAACTACGCCAAGCGAGATATGTAGACAACCCCCATCGGATCCAACCTACCTTTTGCAAAGATAGCGAAAAGAAAGAAAAATAAATGTAAAATTTTATTTGTTGTCCTAAATAAATTAGGTGATGTCGTTATTGTCGAGAACAGCAGAATGTTACTGAATGGAACGCCGGAAGGCTGATTTTGCACAAACGGCCACCTTTGGGTTATTTTTTATTTTTTTCCAGTTAGTGGACACAGCCTTAAAATCCTCCTCCAGAAGTGCTGAAAAGCCGTTCTTACGATGCCAGGATTTAAGCTTTGAAATAAGCATTTAAAAAAAGTATTTTTGTTTTGAGTATAATAAATCTTGATTCTTACTTAATCATCCTAATGAATGTGCAGAATGAGCACGAATCAGCATTTGCCAATAAAATTAATGAACAAAATTCCTCCGGAGCTACACATGTGGTGGAATGACCTGGGCGAGGTGGGTAAAAGCAGGGTCAACACGCATTTGGGAGGATTTACCATGCTGTTAAAGATTAATTCGAGGGGAGATATCACAAAGGCATTAATCACATATTGGGAGCCGGCTCATAATGTATTCCATTTCTCAGATACCGAACTCACTCTGACCTTGAAGGAAATATCTTGATCTATTGGGGCCCTTACGATCCCCCTGAGGCATCAGTACTTGATTGCGCCAAGAGCCATCGCCGTACACAAATTCTTGGACTTTGTAAAGATCAATAGGAATGTTCACAACCCAGACCTATCAACCAGTTTTTGTACCCTGCAGTTTATATATCAGAGGTATGGGAACCTATGGGGATTTAATGACCCGGAAAACCTATTTGTGGCAAAGGAAATCAATTCAAATGGAAGGAGCACCGGTGTTTTGCATTCATGGTGGTCTTCTTGGGTCTTTAGGCGTTTCCGCTGAAGGGCAGAAATATTGACATACGGATAGTAGGGGTTGTCAGCACTTTGATAACACAAGCTAAGAGCACCCTCCCTCCTATGATATTATCCGAAATCTTCTGTGCTCTCACTGCCTGTAATGTTGGGGGAGACTTCTTCGAAGGATATAACCTTTTGTTACAAATATGGATGATCCAGCACTTATCCATCGGCCTCAATTCATGAATTTTGGGTCGCCAACAAAGAGCTGCATACAGGAATTCTATAACATGGTTGAGGGGTTTAGATCACCAAGGGTGCTACAAAATAGGTGTCGCGTCTCCGGGCTGTCACTGCAAACCAAATAGAGTGGACGTTCACGTGGCTACCCGTGGATTAAATCGTGTATATGCTAGCTACTGGGCCTCATTTTCTTCTGATAGGTCTTCAAAGTATCCAACCCTATGCTCCATGCATAGTGCTGAGACAATTAAGGAGGTGCCAAATGATTCCCATGGACAAGGATATTAGTCGCCACGTGGTTGAGGTTAGTCCCAATGGTCAATTTCCAAAGCCGTCGTCCGTCAATTTTGGAGCGAATGTCAATGCTTGATGGCGGGCACTCGAGTACTCGACATATCTAAAGGCATGGTTGCACTAGGGTACATTCCCTGGTATATGAAAAGAAATAGAGTTTGAAAGACCAGCTTAGAGTCCACACCTCCAAGAATTTGCTAAAACATCACAACAACAATGGAACTGGTTAGCCAAGGAAAATGAGTACAGGGCCGCAATAGGAAAATTGGTAAAACAAGTCAAAGACCTTCAATTTGAAAATGGTTTGCAAGCTACTACAAATGAGGGAGAAAAGAAAAGATTAACCAAAAAAAATTAAGCATTGCAAGACCAAATCCAGAAAATGAAAACTGCTGCAAAAAATCCTTTCAGAAGCTCGATGGATGAAAAGCTCATAGACAATTTGAGGCGGAGAGTAACCGAGTAGGGGTTTGACTTGAATAAAGCACAAGGTGAGAAATCCAGTGCTCCAAAACAATTGGCTAATAATGCGGTGGAACGATCCCACATCATTGAGAAATTAAATGAAAAGACATGACAATGAGGTTGCTGGATTGAAAAAAAAGGTCATCAAATAAAGTTGCCAAGCAAGCCAGGGACTTCAAAGCCGAGAGAGAACGTTGTTATGCAACAATAGCACCATTGGAGATAGATTTGTCACAATTCAAAGAACTGAATCGGGTAGCCGAGAGAATCCTAGAGGAAAGGGCGGAGCAAATTGGGCGGCTATTCCAAGAAAAGGGTGTTATAAGGGAGGGAGTATGAATGATCGCACACTAAATCAACACATAGTGCAGCCACTGCGAGGTTATGACAAGATCCATGTTCTTTGCCACCGCAATGACCTTTGTTCGTCAAGTAATGGAAGACCTCCATCACCTCAGAGAGAATTTAGCACGCAGGCCTACAGCAAGGCCGAACGATGCCTCGCGAGTCCAAGGAGCAATTGAAGCCCTAATGTATTTTTGATTTCTTGAGATTGTATTTTTCTTAAAACCTGTCAGTTCGTCTGGGAGTCTGTATTTTCTTTACGCAAGGTAAGTTGTTCTTCGAGTCTGTAGTTCGTCTTTGATCAGAGTCTATGAGAATGCAAAAATTTTTTGTTGTTTCCTCACCTTTTATTTTTGCCAAAACTACGCTCGGTCTGATTCATGCGGGGTCATGATACATAGGCAATCTAAATATGATTCGACCATAGCCGAATAAAGAAAAAGAAAAAGAAAAGAAATGAAAGGGAAATAATAAGAGAGGAAAGCAGAGGAAAAGCAGGAAAACAAACTAGAAAAACAAAATATGGGAGGGTAAGAGAATAAAGCTAAAAAAGAGCTTTGCAAATGAAGAAAGAAAAACTGGGATGACGCAAGAAACCGATGCATGTAGTGACAAATCATTTTTTAGGTGCACTCACACCCAATATGTGGCCGCTTGCATGTCAAAATCTAACTATTAACAATTTTTGGTGTTTTGTACTTCTAGACTAGATAGGTGGTCGGTACTTGCGGCATTGTTGTAACCCACTCCTACAACACGCGATCTAAGAGCAACCAAGTGATGGCTAATTAGGAAACCGATGTCAGCATTATTGACCCCTCGAAAGAAGTAGAGGAATCGGACGTTACTGCCATGAAGGAGGACAACCGCCCCCAACCTATCCTGCTAATCCAACCTTCATCCCTCCACTGGCCACAGCTCCTAACCATCCCACTACCTACCCCACCCTCAATTTTTCCTTTCTACTCGCAGAACCAGGGTAGGACATCTCAACCACAACCAGCTCCACTACCCAAAGTCGCTTCTTACCCCCTCCACCAATTTCTCCCATCTATGTGGCACTTCCTCCTCCTCCCGTACTCCATAGATCATCAAGTGAACCCTTGCTTCAAACTTACGACCACCAATACTATCCACCAGAACATGCTTGCAAAAATCTGGTGCAAGAGAAGGTACATAGAAAGGTTAAAAGTTTAGAACAGTCATTCAGGGAAATTCAGGGGTTAGGTGGCCAGGTGAGCGTGGCTTTCAAGGACCTTTATCTATTTCAAGATGTGCAGTTGCCAACAAGTTTCAAGACTCATAAATTGGACTTATATGATGGACACGACAATCCGATCGCGCATCTAAGGGGGTTTTGCAGCAAAATAAGAGGAGTTTGGGGGAAAGAATGAATTGCTAATGGCATATTTTAGCCAGAGTTTAAGTGGGTCGGCACTAGAGTGGAACACTCGGCAGGATCACAATTTGTGGTAAACTTGGGATGACCTGGAACAAGCGTTTGCTTGTCATTTTCAATATAGTCTCAAAATTTTCCCGAATCGACTATCTCTGACGAAACTGGAGAAGAGACACCACGAGAGCTTCAGGGAATACGGTTTTCGGTGGAGAGAACAAGCAACAAAAGTTGATCCTCCAATGAAAGAGAGTGAGATGGTTGACTATTTCCTACATGCCGTGGAACCTTCCTATTTCGGTCATTTTGTGTCAGTGGTAGGTTAAATCTTTCAACAAAGTAGTCAAGATGGGAAGTATGGTCGAGGAAGGCCTCCAATCCAACAAGATCATGAGCTACTCAACAATGAAGGCAAAGAATCAAGCCATCCAAGGTGGAGCTGGGGGAACATTGGGAACCAAGTCGGGAACTTGGTTCAGGTCTTGTGCTCCATCCTACTACACCGAACCTCGTACACACCAACAAACATACCCACACCCTCCATACAGCTCACCACAACATTATTATCAACCATTAGAACCTCGCTTCTCAATCCATCACGCACAAGCGTATACCCAACCTCCCGGCCATGCACAATGGCGTGCGCCAGCCTCAATAAATACCTAACCAACTCCACAAAATGACTACCCACCTCTAAGAGCCTACCAACAACCCCCGAAACCCGCCGTCCGAGCCAATCCAGTCCTGATAAATGAAAGGGTGCAGAAGAAGAAGACTCTCAGTCCATTGAGAAAATCCTACACTAGTTTATTTCATAGGCTGCGACAATTGGATATGTTGAAACCAATCGAAGTAAAATTGCCAACTCCTCCCCCGAATAATCTAGATTATTCTGTTAGGTGTAAATACTTATATGGTGCACCGGGGCATGATACCAAAAAGTGTTGGCATTTGAAAAATGCTATCAATGAACTTATCGACTCCCACTGGATTAAAGTGCAGACTCCATGGGCACCCAACATTAACCAAAACCCATTGTCGCCCTACCATGAGACCAACATGATTGAGATCGTAGAGAAAGGGGGAGAGTCGGAAAGGCCCTTACAAATATTAATAATGATCAAATACAATGAAGTTAAGCCAACTGAGAATGTTTGTAGTGAGATGTCAGTGATCGAGGCAAGACAAAGAAGCAGCAAACCTGTCATAGTTCAAGGGAGCCTATCATGGACGGTGCACCAAAACAGGAACAGGAAAAAGTGATAGTACAGGGGGCAGTTAGAGAGCCTGACGTGCTTGCAGAAGGTGATCGCGTAGAGCCTATTATTTTGAAACCATTAATCTAGCCACAAGTTGTCAACAGCAAAGCAGTTCCTTGGAGATATGAACAAGCAATAGTGATGTACAAGGGGATTGGAGTTAGGGAAGAAGTTTGTATAGCCCGGGGTTTATCTCGGTCAGGGAGATTCTTCGCCCCTAAAGAAATTGAGAAAAAGGAGAATCTCTAAATATAACCCAGAATCAGTGTTAAAAGCTGCATCAGAAGAAGAGGTAGAAGAATTCTTGAAGAAAATAAAAATGTAGGACTACTCCATCATAGAGCGTTGAGGAAGACACCAGCTCAGATCTCCTTATTATCCTAACTAATTCATTCAGATGAATACCGCCGAGCGCTGATGATGATTTTGAACGAAGTCCACGTCCCTGACAAGATAACATTTAACCATTTGGAGAAGATTGAAAACAAGATATTTGAGGTAAATTGGGTCACTTTCTCTGATGATGAACTGCCCATGGAGGGTACTGAGCATAACCGGACCCTTTATTTGATTGTGAAATGTGAAGATGTTATGGTCACCCGGGTTTTTTCGACAACTGGTCTTGTGCGGATACTTGTCCACTCTCCACATTGGTCAAGCTGAAGGTGGATAATGAAAGGGTCCACAAGAATAACATTTGTTTTCGAGGTTTCGATGGCTGAGGTAAAGACTCAGTATGAGATACAGTGCTAGAAGTGACAATAGGGCCCGTTGAGTTCAACACGGAATTTCAAGGGCTGGACGTGGTAGTTTCTTACAACCTGTTGTTGGGTAGGACTTGGATTCATGCAGCCAAGGTAGTGCCATTTACTTTGCACCAGATGGTCAAATTTGAATGGGATAGGAAAGAGATTGAGATTCACGATAAAGATAATCAGTTTGTTTTAGGTGATTCTATCATACCTTTTATTGAATCTGAAGACACCAAAGGCCCATAGGTCTACCAGGTTTTTGATATGGTGTATCTTTAGAAGATCCCAGAAGGTGAGGTTTGTTAGAATATAAGCTTAACGCTGGAGGGGGGGTGAATAGCGTTTTAATAAAAATCAAGATAAATTTGCGGAATTAAAATTGCAGGAGTAAAATAAGTGCGGTAAATAAAGTAGTAAGGAGAGAACACACCAAACTTATACTGGTTCACCACAACGTGTGGTTAGTCAAGTTTCCCGAGAGACTCTCTCGAGTTTCAACTAACTCCGTTAAGCTTGTGGGTGCTTAACAAACCGTTACAAACTGAGAACAAAAGTCTCAACAATTGCTTGCTCGAAGATACCACACTTCAAGACTTCACGTGAAGGAACTAACCTTTCCTTATTACAACCACAAGGGATTAGAACTTCCCTTCAAGTGTATACAAACACTTAGTACTCAAGACAAGACTCTCTTACAGGGTAGATATGAGTAAAATTAATACGCTCAAGAACACAACAACTTCGTCAAGAATTTGGCTCTCAAAAACTATAAAATGAATATGAAATGATTGATATGAAAGTATGTAAGCTTAAGCAAGAATTGTAATCAGTTGTTGTGCTTAAAAGAGTGGGTTTTAGGTGTATTTATAGTCCTCAAAGACCCAAAGATCGTTGCTTAATTGCCAATCACTAATTGCTGATTTTGTGCTAGAATAGTCGATTATCTGCAAATCGTTCAAAAATCATATGCAGATTTTAAGCTAGAATAATCGATTATTCAAATTGCATAATCGATTACATGATAACGTTCAAAAATCAGACGCTGATTTTATGTTAGCATAATCGATTATTGCCTTGTGCATAATCGGTTATCTTTCAGCGTTTAAAAATACTTTGGCAACGGTCAGTGAATAATCAATTATGCTATATAGGATAATCGATTATTGACCTCTGCGGAATTCTTAATATAATTCGAATAAAGAGGATTATCGATTATCATATTACATAATCGATTATTTTGCTGTTTTGTAAATTCCGGTTTACACTGTCTTAACATAATCGATTATCAAAAAGACATAACCGATTATTTTGCTGTTTTGTAAATTCTGGTTTACACTATCTTAACATAATCGAATATCAAAAAAACATAATCGATTATTTTTGTCCAGATTTGAAAGATATGTTTAAAATTCATTTTGGCTAAAATGAAAATGTTTGAAAATCATTTTGTTTTAAGACAAAGATGCATGGTTTGATGAAAATGATTTTACGAGAGAAGCCAAGACTTGAATCTATTGTTGGATCAAGATCACAATATAAAACGACTCATGTATATCTTCGTTGCTTTACTTGATCTTGTTCTTTGTTTCTCTTGTGCTTGGACTTCGGCATATGTCAATGTTCCATGCGCGTCGGTTTGTCATTTATCAAAACCTACAAAGATGAACACACGTTTAGTTTTAGTGATTTGAGAACGTGTTTCAACAACTTCCCCCTTTTTGATAATGGCAAACCAATATCGGGATATGCATATTAAATAATTGATAATGACAATCCAAGACAAGTATATAGATATGTGAATGAGTTCCCCCTCAATTTATGAGTTCCCTCTCAATTTATGCCAATATGTATTAGTGTGCATAGCCCTTATTCTTCCCCCTTTTGACATTAGCAAAAATAAATAACCTTTTATTGAGGAAACAATATTGAAAATACATAATAAAGCAAGAAAAATAGACAAAATATTATTCAAACGAGACATAATGGAAGCAAGAAAAAAATAGACAAGATATTATTCATTTTCAACATTAACATCCGCCTCGGTATCCGGCACTTCTTCCGGAAAGGCAACTTGGGCATAGGGATAGTGGACGTGGTAAAAATATCCATGAAGTTTGTGAGATAATCGAGTGACATTCTTATCAATACGAGTCATGGATGAGGACAAAGAGGCAAGTTGCTCAGAAATGGTTTGGAGGGAAGCAACGGACGGGGCCTGAGGACGACGTCTTTGAGTTGGAGGAGGAGCCGGATATTCACCGATATTGGGAAATGAAGATTCTTGAATTTCCCAAAGTTTTGTTGCCTTTTTGTGAGGACCGACGGAGGTGTCAATACCAGAGGCTTGAAAAAGAGCCATTATGACAAAAGCATAGGGGAGTGGCTTATCGTCTCCAATTGCATCATACATGTGAGTCATGACGAATTGGCACCAATTGATGCGAGCCCTAATGATAATGCGTGCATGAGTTTTGAATCCTCATGAGAGAGAGCCATATGATTGAATTTGTGCGGTTTTAGAACGCGGGTTATTAATTAAAAGATTAGACGATATTCCGGGAGCATGTGCGTAATGGTTGGGCGACGATGCTCCGGACTTGCAATAAATTCGCCAATGCCAATTTGGTTGAAAAGGAGTTGTTCATCAAATAAAGCACCTTCTTCCCTAGTGTAGAGTGAAATGTCTTCCCCATTTCGTGGAAGTTTAGTGAGGACTTGCATGTTTTCCTCATTTAAAAAAATTGGAACTCCATTGATGCTCGAGACAAGTTCACCATCTTCGTCCTTCCTGAGATTGGAATAGAAGGCACGAATTAGAGAAGGGTGAATGTAAGGGGATTGAAGATATATGAATTCAAGAAGTTGAATTTGCATGAGGATATTTGCTGTGGATGGAGGGGCGATGTGGCTAAGGAATCGACCAGTGGAGAATCGAGGAGGAAGGATTTCTCGATTTTCAAATTTTTTGACGAAACGAATAAGTTTGGCTTCACTGTCGAACCGTAAATAAGATCCGTATTTGTAGCAGTGAACGGGTGGAGGAGCAATGGAAGAGGAGGCAATATGTTTGCTGGAACGAGGTCGTTTAGAATTCTTGCCCGTCATTTAAAAAGAAATTTGAGAGCCTTTGCAGAAATTTTTGAAGACTTTAGAAGAATATTAGGAGCTAGGAGTGATGTTGGAGTGAAGAATTTGAAGGGTGGAAGCACCTATTTATAGATTTGAGGAATTGAGGGCATTTATTGAATAAAAGCTGCAGATTTGTAGTGCCAAACGGTCAAAAACGGTAACATTTTTGAAGAACTGACCGTTGATAATCGATTACTGGAATTTGATAATAGATTTTTGTTACACAGTGTACAGTGTTTTACGGACTCGGGGAATAATCGATTTTGTTTTGGAGATAATCGATTATTTCAGGAAGTGCAGTAACGAATAACGGAGACGGTAAGAGGAAATCGATTACGCAGTTTTCAATAATTGATTATTTGTTACACAGTGGCTTAACATGTAAAACTGAACCTCAACATAATCGATTAGTAACATTGATAATCGATTTTTATATATGATCGCCAAATTCCTGCAAAGCCGAGATTGTTAGATAATCGATTGTAATATTTGTATAATCGATTATTTTATTTTTCCAGCAGAATAATCGGAAAAAATAAAGAAGTAATAATCGATTATTGACTAAGAAAAATCGATTATTTATCACCAGTGCCCGAGAATTCCCCCTGTCTTTAGGGCGATACCTGCAAAAAAAAAAGAGTTAGGCGCCTCCGACGCTCAAGTTAGTAATCGTTAAAAGAAAAAAATGCAATGCATGTATTAGATCAACGTGGAGCCAAGTATCCGAGTTCACCACGAATTCGGAAAAACGACTCTTTCTCTAAAGGCTTTGTGAAGATGTCGGCGAATTGATATTTGGTTTCAACAAACTCAATTTCGACATCACCTTTGAGAACGTGATCTCTTATGAAGTGGTGCCTAATTTCTATGTGTTTCGTTCTTGAGTGAAGAACAGGGTTCTTCGTCAAGCTTATGGCGCTAGCATTATCACATCGAAGAGGGATATGATTGATACTAAGACCAAAATCCGAGAGTTGTTGTTTCATCCAAAGGATTTGAGCACAACAACTCCCCGCGGCTACATATTCAGCCTCGGTTGTGGATAACGCAACACTTACTTGTTTCTTGCTAAACCAAGAAACTAGAGAGCTACCGAGCAATGGCAAGTTCCACTAGTGCTCTTGCGGTCCAATTTGCAACCCGCGAAATCGGAATCGGAATAGCCAACAAGTTGGCATGAAGAACCTTTGGGATACCATAGTCCCACATTTATAGTTCCAACAAGATACTTCATTATCCGTTTTACCGCAGTTAGGTGTGACTCCTTCGGATATGATTGATATCGAGCGCATAAACAAACGCTAAACATGATGTCCGGTCTATTTGCAGTAAGATAAAGAAGGGATCCGATCATACCTCGATACATCTTTGTGTCTACTTCCTTACCTTTCTCATCTTTGTCAAGATGGTCGGATGTACTCATTGGAGTGGCCATTGCTTTGGCGTTGCTCATTTCAAAATGATTTAGCAACTCCTTGCAATATTTAGATTGGCAAATGAATGTTCCCTCTTTCATTTGTTTCACTTGCAACCCCAAGAAGAAGTTTAGCTCACCCATCATTGACATTTCAAATTCACTTGTCATTAATTCAGAGAATTCCTTGCACAAAGAATTGTTAGTAGCACCAAAAATAATATCATCTACATATATTTGAACTAATAAGATGTCATTGTTTTTGTTCTTAATAAAGAGTGTAGTGTCAACTTTCCCCCTAATGAACTCATTGTCCAAAAGAAATTTGCTTAAGCGTTGATACCAAGCTCGGGGAGCTTGTTTAAGACCATAGAGGGCTTTCTTAAGTTTGAAGACATGATCGGGAGAATTAATGTCTTCAAAACCCGGGGGTTGTTCAACATATACTTCCTCTTGAATAAACCCATTTAGGAAGGCACTCTTTACATCCATTTGATATAAATTAAAATTACTAGAAGAGGCAAAAGCAAGTAATAGACGAATAGCTTCTAGCCGTGCTACGGGTGCATAAGTTTCTTCATAATCAATTCCTTCTTCTTGATTATATCCTTTAGCTACAAGCCTAGCTTTGTTTCTAGTGATTATACCGTTTTATCTAATTTATTTCGAAAAACCCATTTCGTACCAATTATTGTGTGATTATCGGGCCTTGGCACCAATTCCCAAATGTCATTTCGTTTGAATTGGTTAAGCTCCTCTTACATTGCCAAGGTCCAATGCTCATCCCTAATTGCTTCGGAAATGGTTGAGGGTTCTATTTGAGAAACGAAAGCAGTGTGTCCTATAGTGTTCTTAAGGGTGTTTCGAGTGCTTACCCCTTGTTCGATGTTACCAATTACCTTGTCGAGAGGATGGTCTTTGAATGTCCTCCGGGCGTTGGGCAGCACCGTTTCTTCCTCCTGTGGTGGTGCTTCCTCCGATGGTTGTTCCAAGATTTCATCTTGAATTTCCTTTGGATTTTCCTCTTGTACCTTGTCTTGAAGACTTATTTTGTTTAAAGAATCTGCAAGATCAACACAAGAATCCTCTCTCACCAAGCGAGCATCATTTTCAGAAAATACAACATGAGGAGACTCCTCGACAATTGAAGTGCGGTTGTTGTAAACTCTATATGCTTTACTATGCAATGAGTAACCAATAAATATGCCTTCATCAGATTTTGCATCAAACTTTCCTAAGCTACTTTTCCGTTATTAGGAATGAAACATTTACAACCAAAAACTCGAAGATGGGAGAGGTTAGGCTTCCTTCCCTTGCATAGTTCATAGGGAGTTTTCATGTGTATTGGTTTTATGATAGCTCTGTTCAACACATAGCTTGCGGTACTCACGGCATCCGCCCAAAAATGTTTGGGAATCTTTGCCTCATCGAGCATGGTTCTAGTCATCTCTTCGAGACACCGATTTTTCCGTTCCACCACTCCATTTTGTTGTGGTGTACGTGGAGCAGAGAAAGTATGCTCAATGCCAAGTTCGTCACAAAAATCCGCAAAGAGATTATGATCGAACTCTCCCCCATGATCACTTCTTATGGAAGTGACAGCTATGTTCTTTTCATTTTGAAAACGTTTAAGAAAACTTTTATACCTTTGAAAGGCCTCACTTTTGTGAGCAAGAAATAGTGTCCATGTGAATCTAGAGTAGTCATCAACAATTACAAAAGTATAGCGATTTCCACCAAGACTTTCAATACGAGATGGTCCAACAAGATCCATGTGAAGAAGTTGTAAAGGTCTAGAGGTTGAAACAACATTTTTAGATTTAAAAGAGGCATTTATTTGTTTCCCTTTTTGACAAGAATCACAAATAGTATCTTTTTCAGATTTTCGATTTGGAAGACCAATTACTAAATTTTGGGAAACAAATTTGTTTAAGAGATTCATGTTGACATGAGCTACTCTACGATGCCATAACCACATGTCGCCATTTTTACTCATAAGGCATTTCACATAATCTGATGAAGAATTTTCAAGGTCAATCATATAGATATTATAAATTCTAATACCACGAAGAATGACTTTAAAATCACTGCGGCGTACAACTAAGCATCCTTCCGAATCAAACAATACAAGATTTCCCTTTTCACATAATTGACTTATGCTCAAGAGATTGTGTTTAAGCCCTTTTACTAATAAGATATTCTTAATAGAGGAGGATTCGGTCTTACCTACGGAGCCGATGCCGATTATTTTTCCTTTATTGTTGTCTCCAAATATAACGGTTCCTCCTTCCGTGGGTTTTATTTGAAGGAATTTTGATGCATCTCCAGTCATATGTTTAGAGCATCCGCTGTCAAGGTACCAAAGTACACTTGATCCCTTCAAACACACCTACAAGACAAATTAATGAGTTTTTGGTACCCAAGCTGTTTTGGGTCCTTGTGTGTTAGGTGGAAAATGGTGGTGTGATTGACATGCAGTGAAGTGTCTGTGTCTAGTAAAACAAGCAGGAGCAATATGTCCTATTCGATTGCAATAATGGCAAATGACGTTAGGATTATGCATTCTTCTAGGATGATAATAGTTGGAGGGTCGAAATTCATTTACTCTATTTTTGACAATATAATTTGACGCAATTTTTGAATATCTTTTCTCGGTGTTCTAAATTGCTCAACATTTCTTCTAGTGTGAGTTCTAGGATATGTAGCGGTCCTAGGATAATTATTTCTAGGTTGAGTATGTCTAGGTTGCAATTTTTGAAAGCCATTTCTAGGTGTTCTAAATTGCTCAAAATTTCTTCTAGTGCTTAATCTAGGATGCATATTGATTCTAGGATTATTATTTCTAGGTTGAACGTTAACATTTATTTTATTTTGCCTAGGTTGAGCCTTAGGTTGTTGAGGGATGGTCTCAACTTTTTCTTTAGACTCATTTTTGAAACCTATGCTATGTTTAGTAGATTTTAAATTTATAAGAACATCATTTAGATTTTTGTGAGAGGAATTGAATTTATTCAAGGTACCCTTAAGTTTGTCTACTTCATCTTTTAGAGATTTGCAAGAAGTACAACCATTGCTTGAGCTCTCGGGTTTATCGGCGCTTCTTTTGCCATAAAATTTATTTTCCTCTTTTAGCTTCTCATTATCGAGAGTCAATTTTTCCAAATCTTTTTCTTTCAAAGAAAATTGTTTCTTCAATTCTTTTATGGTTTTGGTAGCTCTAATAAATTCACCATATAATCATCAAAGGCATTTTGTATTTCTTCAAGAGAAAAAAACTTCTTAGAAGGAGATTCACATACCTCTTCTTGAGTTTCTTCGTGTGCCATGAGACATAATTTAGCGGTTTCATCTTTTTCTCCGTCACTTGATTCATCCCCGGAGTCACCTCCCCAAGAGATGTAGGCTCTTTGTTTCTTGGCGAATTTCTTTTCTGTTTTGTTATTTGGGCAGTTGGATTTGATGTGCCCAGCTTCTCCGCATCCATAGCATTTGAATGGTCCACTTGGCCGCTTTCCTTTAAACTCTTTCCGCATGAATTTTTGGAATTTCTTGATCACGAGTCCGAACTCGATATCCTCATCGTTTTGAGGTTGAGTCGTAGACGCTTTGAGTGCAATCCTTCTTTTCCTTTGATCATCCAAAGGAGGGTTAAGAATAGTAGATTCATAAGTTTTGAGATTACCTCGAAGTCTGTCTATGGTGACATTTGTAATGCCGATCGATTCTTGAATAGCGTCGGCTTTGGAACGCCATTCCGGAGTAAGGCTTCGTAGAATTTTTCGGACAAGCTCCTTATCCGTAATGTCTTTTTGAGAGCATGAAGGTCGTTTACGGTTTTTGAAAATCTCTCAAACATATCATCTATTTTCTCATTCTCCTTTATATGAAACAATTCATATTCATGGGTTAGAAAATCAATTTTTGCTTCTCGAACTTGATCCGTACCTTCGTAAGTGATCTCTAGTTTGTCCCACATTTGTTTGGCCGTGGTGCAACATGAGATTTTCCGATAGTCATCGGGATTTACAGCACAATACATTATGTTGATGGCCTTTGCATTATTTTCCACCTTTTTGATATCGTCCATATCGTATTCATCTTCCGACTTTGGGACGAGTTCATCTCCAACCTTTTTAGTGGGAAGTTGTTCTCCATTCTTTATAATTTTCCACAATTGGAAGTTGTTTGATTGAATGAAAATCCTCATCCTCTCCTTCCAATAAGTGCAATTGGTGCCATCAAAGAGTGGTGGCCTTGTGAAGCATTGTCCTTCACCTAGTCCTGCATTAACGTTACGAGTAGAAGCCATTGGATTGTTTCTCTCAAACTGTTAAGTCTTTCGGAGAGACAGGCTCTGATACCAATTGTTAGAATATACACTTAACGCTAGAGGGGGGGTGAATAGCATTTTAATAAAAATCAAGATAAATTTGCGGAATTAAAATTGCAGGAGTAAAATAAGTGCGGTAACTAAAGTAGTAAGGAGAGACCACACCGAACTTATACTGGTTCACCACAACGTGTGGTTAGTCCAGTTTCCCGAGAGACTCTCTCGAGTTTCAACTAACTCCGTTAAGCTTGCGGGTGCTTAACAAACCGTTACAAACTGAGAACACAAGTCTCAACAATTGCTTGCTCGAAGATACCACACTTCAAGACTTCACGTGAAGGAACTAACCTTTCCTTCTTGCAAGCACAAGGGATTGGAACTTCCCTTCAAGTGTATACCAACACTTAGTACTCAAGACAAGACTCTCTTACAGGGTAGATATGAGTAAAATTAATACGCTCAAGAACACAACAACTTCGTCAAGAATTTGGCTCTCAAAAACTATGAAATTAATATGAAATGATTGATATGAAAGTATGTAAGCTTAAGCAAGAATTGTAATCAGTTGTTGCGCTTAAAAGAGTGGTTTTGAGGTGTATTTATAGTCCTCAATGACCCAAAGACTGTTGCTTAATTGCCAATCACTAATTGCTGATTTTGTGCTAGAATAGTCGATTATCTGCAAATCGTTCAAAAATCATATGCAGATTTTAAGCTAGAATAATCGATTATTCAAATTGCATAATCGATACATGATAACGTTCAAAAAGCAGACGCTGATTTTATGCTAGCATAATCGATTATTGCCTTGTGCATAATCGGTTATCTTTCAGCGTTTAAAAATACTTTGGCAACGGTCAGTGAATAATCAATTATGCTATATAGCATAATCGATTATTGACCTATGCGGAATTCTTAATATAATTCGAATAAAGAGGATTATCGATTATCATATTGCATAATCGATTATTTTGCTGTTTTGTAAATTCCGGTTTACACTGTCTTAACATAATCGATTATCAAAAAGACATAATCGATTATTTTGCTGTTTTGTAAATTCCGGTATACACTGTCTTAACATAATCGATTATCAAAAAAACATAATCGATTATTTCTGTCCAGATTTGAAAGACATGTTTAAAATTCATTTTGGCTAAAATGAAAATGTTTGAAAATCATTTTGTTTTAAGACAAAGATGCATGGTT
The DNA here is from genome assembly GCA_034376525.1 of Nicotiana benthamiana. Taxonomy (NCBI): domain Eukaryota; kingdom Viridiplantae; phylum Streptophyta; class Magnoliopsida; order Solanales; family Solanaceae; genus Nicotiana; species Nicotiana benthamiana. The sequence continues at coordinate 9,764,084 of CM067326.1, forward strand.
TGATGAAAATGATTTTACGAGAGAAGCCAAGACTTGATCAATTGTTGGATCAAGATCACAATATAAAATGACTCATGTATATCTTCGTTGCTTTACTTGATCTTGTTCTTTGTTTCTCTTGTGCTTGGACTTCGGCATATGTCAATGTTCCATGCGCGTCGGTTTGTCATTTATCAAAACCTACAAAGATGAACAGACGTTTAGTTTTTAGCGATTTGAGAACGTGTTTCAACAAGGTTGTCATGAATCCAAAGATAGAATCTGCGTCAGTCGTGGTGGCTTCATAAATGTTGAAGAATGGTTTCACGCCCGATAAGTGGCTGGATGCTACTCTAAAAGGCACTGTGCAACTAGTGTCCCTCCCCAAAAATCTGGATTATTTAGGTCTATGGTTACAGCCTACAACTGCAAACCTAAGTCAATCCAGGAAGCTAAAGCAGAGGGCATGGGCTCTCCTAAAGCTCATCCCAAGGTTGTCCAAATCATTTGTCAAGACCAGTACTAGCAATTGCTCCGTGCCAAGGATTCCTAATCTGTTGATCGACGCGGATGGGGATTTGATAATGGGTTAAAATTGTTGTTCAATGAGGTAAATATGGTCGAGGCGGGAGAAGGATCAAGCGGCGCAGATGTGGAGTTTGTGGGAGCATACGCAAAAGTAAATAACTGGGAAGCCACTCCTCTTCCACCCCGAAGGGAGTCGTGGTAGTCGAATTTAATTTTTCTTTCAGGCTAGTTTGGATTAGCTTACGAGTTGTTAATTCAGTTGTTATTTCCGTCCGTTTGGATGTGTAAACTCTGTTATCTTTTGATTCAAATGAAATGCGATTTCCTTTCCAGTAATGCTGATCGTCCCCAGTTTTCTTTTACTTCTCTTTCTTTTCTTTTTTGTACAATTATTTTTATGCTAGTTCCAATGATCTAATATGCATAAGGACTCTTCAGCCTAGTCTTATGAATCGGTCTAGTTCAGAAATAATAATTCATGAAATAGGGCATGAGGATGAGCCAGAATATGACAAGGGAGGGGCTTGGGAAGAGATTAGTAAAGAGTTGAGCCAATTTGAGAAGAAACCCAAACAAAACCTGACCGACACAGAGGCGGTCAATTTAGGAAGCCCGGATAATATTAGTGAAACAAAAATTAGTGTCCATCTAGAATAACAACTTAGGAAAGAAATAATTGAAGTACTGCTTGAGTACAAAGATGTCTTTGTATGGTCCTACGATGATATGCCCGGATTGAGCACCGACTTGGTTGTTCATAGGTTGCCCTCCGACCCAGCCTGCCCTCCCGTCAACAAAAGTTGAGAAAGTATAAAACTGATGTGACCGTGAAAATCAAAGAGGAAGTGACCAAGCCATTTGAAGCAAAAGTCATCCGAGTCACACGATATCCCACCTGGTTAGCCAATGTTGTGCCCGTACCAAAGAAGCATGGTAAAACCAAGGTGTGTGTCGATTATCATGACCTCAACAAAGCAAGTCTGAAAGACAACTTCCCCCTGCCGAACATTCACATATTGATTGACAATTGTGCGAAGCATGAGTTTAGGACATTCGTGTATCGTTACACAGGCTACCACTAGATCTTAACGGATGAACAAGATGCCGAGAAAACAACATTTATCACACCGTGTGGAACGTATTTTTATAGGGTCATGACTTTTGGTTTGAAGAACGCCCGGGAGACATACAAAAGGGCAATGACAACCATTTTTCATGATATGATACATAAGGAAATTGAGGTCTATGTGGATGATTTGATAATGAAGTCTATAAAGCGATCTGATCATGTCAAAGACTTGAGGAAATTCTTCCAGAGGCTCCGCATGTATGACCTAAAACTCAACCTGGCAAAATGAGCATTTGAGGTCCCCTTAGGGAAGTTTCTAGGGTTCATAGTCAGCCGACAAGGCATTGAACTAGACCCATCAAAGATCAAAGCTATACAGAAGCTATTGCCATCGAGGAATAAAACAGAAGTGATGAGTCTATTGGGAAGATTGAATTACATCATTCGCTTCATTGCTCAGCTCACAAACGCATGTGAGGCCATATTTAAGTTACTCAAAAAAATACTATGTCGAAATGGACGGGGGAGTGCCGAGAGGCTTTTTATAAGATAAAGGAATGTTTGTACAACCCACCAGTATTGGTCCCGCCAGAATTAGGCAGGCACTTGATTTTATATTTACCAGTTTTGGACAACTCATTTGGATGTGTGTTGGGTCAGCATGATGTCACCGGGAGGAAAAAGAGTCCATATACTTCCTCAACAAGAAATTCACAGCCTATGAGGTTAAGTGTACTCATCTTGAAAGGACATGTTGTGCCTTGACTTGGGTAGCCGAGAAGTTAAAACATTACTTGTCATCATATGCCACTTATCTTATCTCTCGTCTGGACTCGTTGAAGTACATTTCCAGAAGCCAATGCAAACAGGAAGGCTTGCAAAATGGAAAATCTTCCTCACTAATTTTGACATTGTCTACGTGACTAGGAATGCGATGAAAGCACATGCATTGGCTGATCATTTAGCTGAGAATCCGACAGACGAAGAACCTGAGCTCTTGAACACATACTTCCCGGATGAGGAAGTGATGCATGTTGATGAAATGGAACAGGGTGAGAAGTCATGATGGAAATTTTTCTTCAATGGGGCTGCCAACATGAAAGGCATCGGGATAGGAGCAGTTCTTATTTCTAATGAAGGGCATCAGTACCTAGTCACAGCTCAAATCCACTTGTATTGCACCAACAACATGGCAAAATATGAGGCATGCATTTTGGGTTTGAGATTAGCAGCAGACATGGGTGTCCAGGAAGTCTTGGTCTTGGGAGACTCGGACCTTCTGGTACACCAGATTCAAGGGGAGTGGGAAACGAGATATTTAAAGCAAATACCATATCAACACTGCTTGCAAGATCTTTGTCAACGATTCCTGACAATAGAGTTCAGGCACATCCCCAAAATTCACAACGAGGTTGCTCGATGGTGGAAGAAGAGCTTGACGGTGAGCCTTGGTTCCACGACATCAAATGATATATCAGGAGAGGTGTGTACCCTAGACAATCCACGAGTGACCAGAAGAGAACAATATTTTGTTTATCAGGTGGGTTTTTCTTCAACGGAGGTATATTATACAAAAGGATGCCGGATCTCGGTGTGTTAAGATACGTGGATGCTGGGATGGTGACAACCATCATGAATTAGGTGCATGCTGGCATCTGCGGGCCACATATGAGCTGATATATTTTGGAAAAGAAGATTCTCCGGGCATGATATTATTGGCTTACTATGGAGCGGGATTGTATCAGCTTCGTGCGTAAATGCAATCAATGTCAGGTGCATAGATATTTATTTCATGGCCAGTTGTATCAATAGAGGATGGCCAGGCATATAACAAGAAAGTGCGTCCCAGAAAGATTGAACTGGGTCAATTAGTGTTGAAACGCATCCACCCTCACCAGGCCGAGGCAAAGGGAAAGTTTGCTCCAAACTGGCAAAGACCATTTTTCCTGTCAAGAGTGTTGTCTAATGGAGATTTATATCTGACAGGTCTGGAAGGAAAATGTGTAGAAATGGATATCCATTATAATGCCGTCAAAAGATATTATGTATGATTTTCTTTTATTTCGATCAATGTTTATACTGGGCGTTTGTTTGTACTTGGCATGTTTTATAGATTGGAATGATGAAGGCATTTTATTCAGCTACCTAAACACTTTACCCTTTGTTAACCCCTTTGATCTTCAGTTATTTTTATTTTCATATCCCCTTAATCAATAACGAGAATCAGAAACACAATTATAAAAGGCGGCGAATAGGTAATAATGAAAAGAGAAAGTAAAGAAAATCAAATGAAGAAAGAAAAAAAAGAAAGAAAAGAAAAAAAAAAGGAGAAGAGAAAGGGAGAAAGTAAAAAAAAGGAGAAAAAGAAAATGAAAAGAAAAGGAAAGAAAGGAAAAGAAAAAAAGAGAAGAAAAGGAAAAGTAAGAAAAGTAGTAGAAAAAGAGGAAGAAAAGGAAATCAAACAATGGTGAATGTAAGGAATCAGTAGGAACTACGTTTGACTTGATTCCTTTTTAGGATATGTAGCCAACCTCATAGCTCGGTGATATTCAAATAAATCCAAAAGCCCAAGAAAGAAATTGGGGAAAAAATTTGTATGTTATGATAAATTGAATTCCGAATGTTGAAAATTATGTACCCATAAAAGCGATTTTTGAGCCTTCCACACCCTTTCTTTCTAACCTTGTCCAAAGCCTACATTACATTTCAAAGAAAGACCTTCTGAACAATCTGTGAGAAAATGTCAGGGCAAGCAAGAAGAAGTGGAGCATACCTCGGGATGGCACTCTAGTTCCTGCAATGAATAATAAAATGGGAGAGTCTTATTGGTGAAACCCCTCACGGGCATCGTAAGGCGATGCAAGTTGAGAGAAATAAAATGAGAAAGCCTCATTAGTGAAAACCCTCACTGGCACCATGGGGCAAAGTCAAATAAAAAGGCAAACAATCGAAATGGGCTGTTAGGGGTAAATCCGTTCAGAACATCGTAAGGCAAGCAAGGTTAGGGATTGGTTGAAGGAATTGGGTCAAAAATGGTCACAACAAAAAAAAAATGGAAAAAGAAGGCCGGTCATCGGGACAAACTGGATTGACTAGGCCGAAGTGCATGTCATGATCATGATAAACTATTTTTCCTCAGATAAGTTTCCTTTCTCTTCCTTCCAACAATCTGTGAATGGGGAATTCTTCACCCTAAATATTGTTCTGAGTCATGCATTTCATTTTTCTTTCGAGTCTCTAAAGTCTTTTGTTTAAGCAAAGGGGAGATTTCAAAGCCTAGTATCAGCTCCCAAAGGGACAAAGCGCATGACACCCAAAAAAGTAACAAGGCAGCAAAGTTTGAAACAGCTATGGGAGGGATTCACTAGAGCTTCAAGGATAAATCTGACGGAAGATAAAAGAGTTGGCAAAGTGAAGGAGCACCACACAAAGATGGGGGTGCAGAGAAAACCATAAAGGTTCTAGGGTCAGCTGGGCATAACGCACTTACCAGGTAATTTCACGAAAGGATTTAACAATTCTAGCAAAGGGTCAGAAGTGCTACATAAAGATGGAGGAGCAGAGTAAAGCCACAAGGGTCAGAGGGTCAGCCAAGCATAATACATTACTTGGTAATTTCGGGAAAGGTGCAAGAGTTCTTGAAAAAATGATATGAATGTAACACAGTAATGGGAAAACAAAGTGAAGTCATAAAGGTTGGGGGGTCAGCAAACCAACTCAAGCAACTCATCATCAACATTGAAATTTAAACACAAAGGAATATGACAGTGAGGAGGCCGCTTCCACTAGAACGCCGCAAGCTAACCACCACTTTTCAAACTGTTTTCTTTGATTGACACAAGGGAAGAAAATTGCAGAATAGCCTAATGGACGGCCATCCACAGGGGAAGGCAAGCACATGGCAGGTGTGATCAAAATCTCATGGCACAAAGTCTGTCATAAATGTTTCCCCAGCAAGAGTATATTGGGACAAACATTAATTAGCAAAACACAATAAAAACAACCAAGGGTTAAAAAGGCGTGGATATTGAAATGAGACTCAATAAAAACCTAAACAGGCATGGGCACCGTGGGCAGTTACAAACACCTTCCTCGGTAAGAGTCACTGAAACCCTCCTGAACAATGATCACTAGCAGAAACTTTCACACCTCCTTTTTGACTTACACGTGGCTACCCTGAAGGATGATACATGTATAGCAGTTTTTCCTATTAAAGTGACATTATTCGAAATGGTATTAATCACTTATTCAAGAGTCGCCACTTGGTATAGGTTTGACTTTTGGTGTCCCAAGTCATAGATTTATTTAAAATCCCAAACCCAAGAAATATTTTGACTGCCTAATTGGTGTCTGCGAACAAGAAATTCTTGAGTAAGGAATTCTGTTGTCTCGAGGGAAGGTGTTAGGACCCCTCGTATCCCGTGGTTCTGGCACATTCGCTTAAACGTATTATAAATAGCTAGAAATCTGATCTGCTACACATGTTTAAACCTATAATGCAATTTTAAGTTATTAACCGCTTTTAATATATTTCTTAGGTAAATTTGAAATTTTATTAAAACACATCGCGAATCACGTCACATAAATGCGCACACAATTTTGACATATTTTAAATCCATTGAGAGTGGGATTTGATTCACATAAATACGCACCCGAGTTTAGGGATGTATTTTATTAACGAACTCACGCCTATAGCAACTACGTCTTTAAAATTCATTGAAGGCCGTGAAATTCGCAAGATGACACTTCAAATTTTAATAAATATTTTATCAATTTATGAAGCCTCGTGGTGTTTTGATTAGATGAACGCGGCTCACTTTAGTTTATAAGGATAAAATATATAATTGAGTTTTTCCAATTAAAGTGACATTATTCGAAACAAGACTAATTATTTATTTAAGAGTCGCCACTTGGGATAGGTTTGATTTTTGGTGTCCCAAGTCACCGATTTATTTAAAATCCCAAATCGAGGAAATTTTTGACTGCCCAATAGGAGTCTGCGAACTAGAAATTCTTGAGTAAGGAATTCTGCTGACCCGAGGGAAGGTGTTAGGCACCCTCGGATCCCGAGGTTCTAGCACGGTCGTTTAAACTATTATAAGTAGCCAAAAATCTAATTTGTTATACATGATCAAACCTATAATGAAATATTAAATTATTAACCGCCTTTAATATATTTTTTAGGAAGTTTGCAATGTCGTTAAAACACAATGCGAATCACGTCACATAAATGCACACGCGATTTTAGACGTATTTTAATTCCACTGAGATTTAGATTTGGGTCACATAAATGCGCACCTGAGTTTAGGAAGGTATTTTTATTAATAAATTTGCGCCTATTGCAACTATGTCTTTAAAAATTCGTAGAAGGCCGTGAAATTTGCTAAACGGCACTTCCTATTTTTCTATGAATTCTAATAAGTTAAGGATCCTCGCGTGGTGTTTGATTAAATTAACGCGTCTCACTTTATTTTATAACAGGCGACCTAAAGCACACTAAGTGTTCTATTATTCTTGTATCTAGAGGTGTTCTAATAATTTATATATGAATAACACACTTGGAGGAATTCGACATTTGCATTTTTAGCCTCATTTGTGGCTAATTATATATTGGGCTTCATTTTGGTTAGCCCAAGGATATGTATTGTTTACACTACAACTGGCATCTACTTGGCCTTTCAATTGGGCTCAGAAACACTGGACTAACGAGTCCATCATAACCAAACCACAGCAGCCATTTATTCAATTGTAATCACAATCATTAAAACTATTAGTTATTGCAAAATATATTGCATGTATTTAAGTAAGAAAATTGATGCGGATTATTTCTCATTAATAAGTTACAAATCATATTTCCGTCCTTATATTTGAAGAAATTACTCGAAGTACTCATCATTCAGAGTACACATATATTTAATTGTAAAACCTCTACTGTAATTTAAGTTGAAAATACTAAATAGATCTGACTAGACTATCTCTAAATGTGTTGGAATTTAAACAAATTAAAAGCACCGTCCTAGCATCAGTCACCAATTAGTACATGTTTATTATTAGTACAAAACCAAGAGTACTACTAGAAAATAAACAACAGTCATCGTATGAACTTAAAAAATGAAAATGTATTGTATTCATGATCAACTACAAGCTTGAATATACAGCGCTACAGTTTCAGAATATGAGTAAGGAATGGTACCTGGAGTGCCAACAGGAAAAAAACTCTATGAGTAAATGACGCAAGTAGCAGGCGAGCAGAACCATTCAGCCAATAAATACCCAGAAATTCAAGAGGTTTTGAGAAGGAGCAAATAGTATAAGTTGATCTCTGGAACAGCCCAAAGAATATCTGAAGAATATATGAGAAGCTAATATGTATTTTAGATATTCTCATTCATTATCTTAAAGGAAAAATCTACCCAAAAATCTCAAAGTTCCAGCTTTAAAATGTTGGGATTGCCCTCTTTTATAATTGAAGCCATTGGGCAATACCAATTCCTTTTTTTCCTTTTAGCCCCTTACCCAAATAGTCCTTAGTTTTCTGGCTTGTGCCTCATTGATGCAAAAATTATGCTTAAACCCCTCACTAGAATATTCTAGGAGTTGTTACAGGATTCTTGATATTCAAATACCGTTTATACCCCTGTTCCGTTTTCTAATTACTGACCTAAAGTTTTTTAACCTTGGTTTCAATTATTTTATCAAATCTGACCCTAGTTAATTGCATTCAGGTTATGAGCCAAATTCAAAGTCTGAACTACAGACTGAATTATGTAAAAACAATCAAAAAATTTATGGATTAATCAATGCAACTCAAGTTTCAAACAAACATCTCAATATGGATTTTACACTATTCAGTAACAAAGGATGGAAACAATTACCACAACTTCATGATTATATGAATATTCAGGCACTTTTCTTTATATGTGAAAACCAATCAATCAGGAAAGGAAACCAATCAACTATGAAGGACTTCCTACTCATCAGGAAACTAGAAGGCAAGTAATGGGTATTCAGGATGCACGCAAATGAAAACATAACTAGCATCAAAAGATAAAAATATTCAGAAAAGCAAATTAGCCATACACGTGCACATACTGAAGGGCAACAATACTAGAAAAGAAATATGATGGGTATGAAACTCTGAAAAAGAAAACACCTACTCAGAATCATGATGTGAGTCAAATAGAAACAATAAACCATAAGAGACAAGGATCAACAAACCATTCAAAATTTCAGAGGTGAAACAATTGAAGAGTCAAGAGGCAAAGATCAATAAACGATGTAAAACTTCAGAGGTGAAACAACTGAAGAATGAAGAGGCAAAGATCAACAAACAATGTAAAATTTCAGAGGTGAAACGACCGAAGAGCCAAGAGGCAAGGATGAGCATGATATCAGACCACTCAGAAGATAATAATAGAAGACAAATGAACTCAAACAAGTGACACCCAAAGCAACCAAAGAATATAGCAAGCAAAGATGACTACTTAACATACTTCAGGATGAGATACAAAAAAAATTAAAGAAACAAATAAATTAAATATACACAAGCATCAACGGTAATTAAGGCATAGAACACTTAGCTTTTGCATGCCACCGTAGCTTGAATTTTTCAGTTCCAACGACTCTCTGACTCCTATTGAGAGGTCTATGACCTCTAAGGCAATTTGCTTTGAGTATTGGAGAGGGAAAATGGGCTTAGAATGGGGTTCGTTGATTCTGGGACCAAGTAAGGACTCAGATTTGATTTTTTCTTGTAATAAGTTGGGTTCGAGGGTTATGGGTGGTATGGTTGGAGAGAGGGACAGAAGGGTGTCATCTGAAGCTTATGGTAATTCCGGTGAGTTTCAAGACTTATGGTTAGTTTAGATTCAATATTCGAGCTGGTCTGCTAAGATTTGAGGGATAAGGTTTGGACAATAGGAAAGGGGGAGGGGAGGTGGTTCAGGGGTGTAGTTTTGGGTTGGTTTGGGGTTAGGTCGCCAGATACGGTGGTGCAAGCGATCCTTGTTTCGAATATTCGAGATGATCGGCACTTGTTTGAAGGAAACCGAAAACGGGAAGGGAAAAAGGGGGTCGTTGTGGTCCGGTGTTGTAAATTTGATTCGATTTGGTGACCAGCCACTGACGTGAGGCGATTTCCGGCGGCAACATTAGGGTGGTTGTTGGGTGGTAAATGGTGGTAATAAGGCAGAGACAGGGGAGGTGATACACCGGAGGTATATTGTAAGAAGAATGAGGCTTTTGTCTCTCTATTATACAGAGACATTTGGACATATATAAGTGAAAATGGGCCTGGCTTCATGGTCGTTGGATGGTCTAGGATCAATGGTTGGGATGACTTGCCCCCAAAACGGTGTCGTTTTAGGGGATTGTGTGTGGACTGGGTCGGGAACTCATTTTTGGGTTGGGCATAGGTGTTTTTACAGGGTAAAAGGATTTGGGCCACCTAGGCCTGGCCCAATTGTGGCCAGCCAGGGTGGTTTATGATTACATATATTTTTATATTTTCTTTTCTTCTTTTTTTTATGTAATTCTTGATTGTATTTTAAAACCCCCAATTGACTTAAATCAATCTAATAACTACCTATTTATGCAACAAAAATAAAATGCGACAAATTAAAACACAAAAAAAAATGTAACACAGTTAAAATATCGGAAATACTAATTAATCTTTTTTTTGTATTTGCAATAATAACCATAATTACCAATTAATCTAGAAAAAATATGAAATTAAATATTAAATGCTTATGCAATTTGTATATTTTGTGATTTTATGCATGCATTAATGAAAACACATTGACACACGCAATTAAATCTTGAAATTAAATCCTAAAAATGAATATTTAAAGGAAAACCTAAACTTTGAGAGTCCTGTAGGATCGTATCAACAGGGGGAAAATTATATGCTCACAAATAGTATATTCTTGTTATATGTGTTGATATGACTCACTGATCTCTAATAAAAGTTTCTCTATTTTGGTAAATTGAGGCATGATCAAGAGAATCCTAAATGAAGAACCTGGTTCATCAGTAATTGTCATCTGAAGAACGAGGAATGTTTTCTATACTCTGCACAATTAAAAATATAAATATTTAAATCATGAGCAAAGTCCTACCTATATTAAAAACATCAGAAAATCCTATCCATTTATTTTTTGAACCAGTTTCGTCTCTATTAGAGTTGTCACCACATAATGGACTAATAAAAGCTACCGTTAGTCATTTAATAGGTTTCGTTCTTTAAAGACCCATCATCACCATTTGTCACATTCACTATTCCAAACCATCAAAAATTCTGTCCAACCTCAATTATTCTCTGTTCAAAAAGCCTAACTTCCAAACTCTCCAAGAAATCAGTTACAATGTCAACCCTCGAGATAACCTAGGCACTCTTCCATCACCCTTCCCTTCTAATTCCTCTACACCTCCTCCACCAGCTGAAAACCCCCAGCCTAAGAAGAGACATGTTAAAATGCTTGCTCAAAAAGCTATTGCCAATGGTGCGCTGTCAAAGAAATTGAACGCAAAATTAAAGGCTTCACAAGCCAAAAAAATCGGAACACTTAGACGATTCCTTCAAGTCATCAAGTGGAGGGTAAGGACATACGTCTTCTGACTCTAATAAGATTCAGAGTTCCACTTCTTATATATGTTCTATATGGGCTAAAGTGTAGAAAATAGATTTGTTTTTGTTGGGTATGTCAGAAATGTGAAATAACTGAATTAAGAAAAAATGAGGTAAAAATAAAATTGAAAAAGAAAATGATAGAGAGGGTGAAAGCTGTGATGTGAAAGGAACCATGGTAGAAGTGGTTGATTCTTCACCCACCTCTGAGATGATTATGCCAGAAATTTAAGGGGCTGAAGTTTAAATTATAGGAGAAAGTGGCAAAAAAAGGGTAAAGTATATCAGGGGAGGTTGTTGAGGGTTTGGTCAATTTAAGTTATCATGTAAATGAACCCAATTCATCTAGTGAATAAACCCTAGCAGAACTTCTGAAGAAAGTAGGTGCCACTTATAATCCCAAGAAAAGGAGAACACCCACACCTAAGATTCTCAGCACTACAAAGAATACTAGAATAACAAAGGCTAAGTCCCCATCTACTGCTGAGATTCCCTTGCCAAAAGGAAGAGCCACAAAAATTATGGTGAAATAGAGTTAGTATACTTCAAAAGGCTTTGGCTGAAAGCAAGTAGAAGATGATGGATAAAGGAAACGGTAAGGTTGCAGAATCCTCTTAAGTTGTCGATCTTGAGGAGATGGAACATGTCCATCAGGAGGAACATACAACCGTGGACGTTGCGACCCCCAAGCCTAAAAAGACGAAGAATTATTCTAAGAAGTGTTACTATGTGTCTATGGTTGTTGAACCTCCATTGGCCAAGAGGACAACGTCTGTAGTGAAAAACAAACGAGGTAGAATTACTAGGACGATGAGTGGAGTGGTGAAGAAGAGAGTGAGTCTGATGGTGAACAAGACAAGCTGGTCAAGTTTGGCAAAAGAATATTTTTGAATGGCAGATTGCTGAAAGACTTGGTGTAACTAGGAATTGTTAGATTGGTGGATGCCTTAGTTGTTCAAGGGTAGAAGCTGATGGTCCTTCAGATGGATAGAAGGCTAGGTAGGAATGGGATTATTGAATTCATGGCAAATTTAAAGGATAAGGATGGCAGAGTTACCAGCCAGGCGAAAGGAGTTCAAGTGACCTTTGATGCAAAGGAGCTGGTAAGATTTGTGACATACCCTCTGAAGGGTATGATGACTATACAAGGCAAAGATGTCCATGTATGGACTCCCTTCCTACTACCCTTGAAATTATCAGGAGATTCTATGATGATGCAGAAATGAATGAGGCTAAGGTTGTGCAGAAGAGTAAAATGAGGCCACAGAATAGTCTTATTTGAATTTGTCAATAAGTGTTTAGTGCCTCGACAGGAAAGAAGATACATTGGTAATTACATGGACTTGGTGCTAATGGAGTATCTTGAAAGTGCAAGGCAAATCAACTGTCTTGCATTTATTATTAAGCTATTGGACAGGGTTATCAATGGCTTCATGGCCCATGCCACTCGTTATGGGTTTATTGTTACTACTGTTCTTGACTGATACAAGGTGCCACAAGAAAAGATCACTCATAAATCATCAGTTTGATTACCTGTGATAATGAGATCTTTGCCATTCCAAATGAACATGATTATCCTGGAAGACAACTATTAATAGCAATGTTAGAGTCTTAGTGCATGAGAGTGGAGCAAAGGAGGTTGAGATAGTTAGGCTGAAGGCTTGCTTAGCAGAGGTTGCATCTGAGAGGGATGCTCTCAGAACTGAGCTCACCAAGGAAATGGAAAAGAATGAGGGGATTCTTCAAAATATGCTCAACCTTCTCCAAAGCCCAAACAAAACCTCTAGCTCTCCCAAGCCTTTGGACTACTAGCCTTCCTCTCCTGAACCTGTCTAGTACCACCAGTGACCCACATTAGGGATTTCTCTTTCCTTTTCTTCATGTTTTGAATATTTTTGCTTTTTTTTTTTTTGGATTGTGATAGAAACATATCTTCTATCAATGACATCTACTTTTTTTTGCTCTTGTTGATTGTTAATATTTCCTTGATAGTTTGAATATGTTTAATTGATTACTGATGATTGATCCATGATTGCACTTGCAGTTGCCCCAGTGGCCATGAGTAATTGTTAAATTTCGTGGACTCATATATTGTTGATGCAACTTTTTGATGATGCCAAAAGAGGGAAGAGATATTGTGTTTTATGATTTATATATTCGGAATAAGTGATGTTTATAACCTCATGAACCTGGTCCTTGATGATAAGTAAATTTTCTAATTTTGTGTTGATGAATACGCTGAGTTTGGACAAGGCATAAGTGAGTGAAAAGCACAGAGTTTATCATCATCTAAAAGGGGGGATTTGTTGGCCCAAGTAAATGTGAAATTTGAAGGCTGACAAAGGAACTCTGATATGGACTAGGTCCATCATATAAGCACAGTTATGATCAACTCAAACATGTGAGATGCTCGTGAAGGAGATAAAACTAACTTATCAGAAGTGATATCGATTATTATCGAAAAGGATGCATATCGGATAAGGAGAAAGACTCCTTATACAAAAAGAACAGATATAAGGAAAAGGATAGAGTTAGAGTATGAGATAACCTAGAACTCTTCTACCATGGAAGAGTAGCATCTACTCATACTCAATCTCTAATTACTAACTCCTTAAATATCAGTATTGTTCTCTTTAATAGGTGTTGCACATAAGCATAAGTTAAACATGAATTGAGAGCAAAATAGCATAGAAATTTTACGAGCAATTTATGTGTGATTCAAGCGTGCAAACCTAAAGCTACTTGAACTAGTTCCAAGTGTTTGTCTTTTTATTCTAGTTCATTTGCAGTAGAGTTTTAAATTAGAGTTAACTTGAAGTTTTCTCAACAGCTAAGGTTGTGTGCCACGACGGAATTAAAGTGAATCCTAGGTTTATAAAAAAAAATTTGTCAACGCAGTTTTTGGCTCAGTGATTTTAGTGGAGAGTTTGGAAAAATCCTACTAGAACATAAGTATTGGTTTTTTCATCTTTTGATCCAAGTATTTTCCACATAAAATCTTTATGTTCTGTATTTTCTGTATTTATTATTCTGCAACGGTAGTAGTTGAAACACATAGAAAAACCAGGCCATTCTATAACAAAGTTAAGCAAAAATTGGGTACTACACAAATGACTCTCCCCTCCCTCCCTCCCCTCCTGTGTATGGTATTGAAGTATAAAATATCACATTATTATATCTTTTCTCGTGACTGAGTTTCGAACCTTGTAAGACTAGCCATTGGGAAGGTTATTGAAAAAGTCATTACTATGTTCCTAAGCCGAGAGTGTATTTGAAACAACCTCTCTATTTTCACAAGGTATGGGTATGGTCTGGGTACACACTATCCTCTTCATACCCTACGGTGTGAGTTAATATTTGCTATGTTATTGTTGTAACTAACTATACATGTATCTAAATAGGTATATTTTTTGATAATTTACATCTAAGTTTTTCACAAGATCATGTTATTTCATTATTTCAGAATAATGATTACGAAAAGTGCTTCATACATTCTTGGATGCATGAAGATCAACGATGCCATAAGGGTGGACACATGAATCGTCAAACAAATATTTATGTTCATTAATGTGAAATTCTGAACATTATTTCTGATTCTATTACAGTCAAGCCTCACATTGGCTAGTACGTTCCTACAAATTTTAGTTCTTGTAGAAGATTTATCTATTGCATATGCTGTTAATTGATTTGTACAAATGTATACATTAAAATTTATTTTGTGAAATTTTAAATGCCAATTTTTGCAGAATAAGTTACTATTCAGGTTTACTATGTTATTAGTTTTAATATATTATGCGCTTCCACAGAATAATTAAAAACTTTTACAAAAAATATCAAATAGCTAAAAAATCATGGGATTTGTGATAGGAACTATCACTATAATAAATAAACTTTTTTGTTAAAAAATTAGAATATTACAAAATAATCAAACCACAACTTATTCCATGATTTTTAGCCATGGAAATTTTTGTCCCTGGTTAAAAACAAAAATATTTTTTTGCCATAAACTACTATATGAAAGCCGATACGTATTTAAATTTCTGTGGCAAATAAATTTAAATCTTTTGCTACGCAATAAAACTTTGAAGCTGTCATGGCCCAAAAATCTATCAAAGGTCGTGATGGCGCGGTATATATATGTCGGGCAAGCTTACATTAAATAGTTAATCAAATTAATTTTAATACTTTTGAAATCATAAATTTTCTTTAATTTAACTAATAAAATATAATCTTCACAGAATAAATAAAAGTGTTTACAGTATCCAATACGGAAAATAGCATAATCACCCCAGAACCCGGTGTCACAAGGGCATGGGTAATTTGTAGGATTTTAAAATGTAATAGAATAACTGTCTGGAATACTGTTTGGGCAAAAAGAAAATACAATACTGTGAAGGAGACGCTGCTGGTTGCAGGTCATCTAGAGAGATGCAAATCACCCAGTCTCCATACCAATCATGCCTCTACGCCCACTAGGCTACCAGACATGCATGTGCATGTGCAACAAAAACGCACAGCAAGTGTAATATGGGTACGAAAACAACGTGAACCAGTAACTATCAAGTCTAATCTCGAAGAGGTAGTGATTAGGGATCGACTTCGATACATACTAATGGTCTAATAATATTAGGAACAATAATAAAGTGAACAAATATGAAACAGAGTAAGCATATGAAATAAGCAATTATAAAAATGTGATACAGTTTCCTTCCTTATAATTTTACTCAAGCTCTCATCTAGAAAGTTTCCTCCGTAATTAGAGCATATATATAGATATAGTGGATTTCATGAAAGAGATTCTCATATTCTAAATCAGGAAAAACACTCTCGGATATATTGGCTTCTTGCCAAATATTACGCACGATTCCATGAGAATAATATATATACATGTGTGAGAGAGAGAGAGAGAGAGAGAGAGAGAAATGTCGAGGAGTGCGGTATGATCCAACATAAAAGTAAAATGTGCACTGCTAAGAGTTGAATGGAGCGAACCATAGATATATCTATTAACTTGCCTAGGCGAATGGCCCGCTCCCATGAGAGTGTGGTACATAAATCATACCAAAGCGAACGACCCGATCCCATAAGAATAGTAGAAGGAAATAACCCACTCGTGAATCAGTGCATGCATTTGTAAATTTTACGAGCAATTTATGTGTGAATCAAGCGTGCAAACCTGAAGCTACTTGAACCAGTTCCAAGTGTCTGTCTTTTTATTCTAGTTCATTTGCAGTAGAGTTTTAAATTAGAGTTAACTTGAAGTTTTCTCAACAGCATAGGTTGTGTTCCACAACGGAATTAGAGTTAATCCTAGGTTTATAAAAGAATTTTTATCAATGCAGTTTTTGGTTCAGTTATTTTAGTGGAGAGTTTGAAAAAATCCTACTAGAACGTAAGTATTATTTTTTTCACCTTTTGATCCAAGTATTTTACACATAAAATCTTAATGTTCTTTATTTTCTGTATTTACTATTCTGCATCGGTAGTAGTTGGAACACATAGAAGAACCTGGCCCTTCTATAATCAAGATAAGCAAAAATTGGGTACTACACAAATGACTCTTCTCTCCCTCCCTCCCTCCCCCCCTGTGTATGGTATTGAAGTATAAAATATCACATTATTATGTCTTTTCCCGTTACTGAGTTTCGAACCTTGTAAGACTGGCCATTGAGAAGGTTATTGAAAACGCCATTACTATGATTCTAAGCCGAGAGTTTATTGGAAACAACCTCTCTATTATCACAAGGTATGGGTAAGGTCTGCGTACACACTATCCTCTTCATACTCTACGATGTGAGTTAATATTTGCTATGTTATTGTTGTAACTGTTAGATAATACGCTTAACGCTAGAGGGGGTGAATAGCGTTATGATAAAAATTAGCGTAAACTTGCGAAATTTAAAATTTGCAGGAAATAAATAAGTGCGATAAATAAGAAGGAACACACCGAAGTATTCTGGTTCACCACAACCCGTGGCTAGTCCAGTCCCCGAGAGACTCTCTCGAGATTTCCACTAACTTGTCAAGCTTCCGGGTGCTTAACAAACCTTTACAACTTGAGGACACAAGCCTCAAAACCTTTGCTCGGAGATACAACACTCCAAGACTTCAATCAAAGGAAACACAAGTTCCTTCACAACTTGAGGACACAAGCCTCAACTACCTTTGCTCGGAGATACAACACTCCAAGACTTCAACCAAGGAAACACAAGTTCCTTTTTACAACAAGAGAATAACAATTCTCTTCAAGTTTACAAAACACTAAGCACTCAAACAAGACACTCCTTAATGAGTAGATATGAGTAAAAGAATACGCTCAAGATCGCAACAACTTTCCACAAGAGTTTGGCTCTCAAAAACTTATGTAATGAATATAAAATGATAAGCAATTGAGTATGCAAGCTTATAGCAATTATATGATCAGTTGTTGTGTGTTGTTATTGTCAAAACACTGAAATGAAGCTGCATTTATAGTTGAAAAACTTGGCATTACCGTTGCCTAATTGCCAATTAAGAGTTGTTGATTTTACTGTGTGACAATCGATTGTCAAGAAGCCACAATCGATTGTTTGCCAATCGTTCCAAAAATAATTCCCAGATTTTATGCTTAACAATCGATTATCCAAGATCAACAATCGATTATTGGCAACGTTCAAAAAATTATTTCCAGATTTTACGTAAAACAATCGATTGTACAAAATCAATAATCGATTATTCAGCAACGTTCAAAAAATCCTTTCCAGATTTTAATTTCAACAATCGATTATACAAAACCAATAATCGATTATTCAGCAACGTTCAAATAATCCTTTCCAGATTTTAATTTCAACAATCGATTATACAAAATCAATAATCGATTACCTGACGGTATTTGAAAACTTTACGACAACGGTCGGCTTCACAATCGATTGTGCAATGTTAACGATCGATTATTTATCAGTCTTGAAAAATCAATTTAGACACTGCCTCGTGACAATCGATTGTTATATACTCACAAACGATTATTTAATAACTTTGAAAAAGTCTGGAAGACGCTGCCTCAACACAATCGATTGTCATATGTTCACAATCGATTATTTTGTGACTTTAAAAAATCTGATGGACACTGTCTCTTCACAATCGATTGTCATTGACTTCACAATCGATTATTTTGAGCGTTGAAAAACTTTGATGGACACTGCCTCATCACAATCGATTGTCATTAACTTCACAATCGATTATTTTGAGCGTTGAAAAACTTTGATGGACACTGCCTCATCACAATCGATTGTCATAAGGTTCACAATCGATTGTCATGCAGATTTGAAAAATCTGATGCTCACTTCCTTAACACAATCGATTGTCATTAGTTCACAATCGATTGTCATGCAGTCTTGGCTTAACATAATCGATTATCATAAGTACATAATCGATTATCTTAGTCCAGATTTTAGAGGCATGTTTAAAAATCATTTTGACTAAAGTAAATATGCATGATTTAAAATCATTTAGCATTAAATTAAATATGCATGATTTTGTAAAAATAATTTTACGAGAGAAGCCATGTCATGAGTCAAGTTGTCGGATCAAGATCACAGTTACGAACGACTCATGTAAAACTATGAAACTTGATCTTGAGCTTGAATCTCGTTGTATATCAATTGTGCGCTTGTACTTGAACTTCGTCATATATCAATTTGCGCATCGTTTGTCATTCATCAAAACCTACACATATAAACACATGTTAAGTATAATGCCTTGAAAACGTGTTTCCAACAATTTCCCCCTTTTTGATAATGGCAAACTTTAAGCGGGATATGCATATTAAGCAATTCATAATGACGATTCAAGACAAGAAAAGATATGAAACAAGTATATGGATATGCAATTTGTTCCCCCTCAATATATGAATTTCCCCTCAATTTATGCCGATAAGTATTGAGAGTGCATACCCGTTATCTTCCCCCTTTTGCCATTAGCAAAAAAATTTAATAAGATGGCAAGGATTGAAAAAAACTTGTTTATTTATTGAAAATAAAGCGTGATTACTTAAAGAAAGTACAATAACTCAAATAATAGCAGTATAATCGATTATTGATACGAGATAATCGATTATTAGACGACAGAAACCAATTTTTCTGAAGAAGACTCGATTATTGCGCGTCATGCTTTATAATTCCCCCTACCTTTAGGGCGATACCTGCAAAAATTCGTTAGACGTCTCCGACGCTCAAGTTAGAAATCATGAAAAAAAAAATGCAATGCATGACTTAGATCAACGTGGAGTCAAGAATCCCGAGTTCACTACGAATTCGGAAGAAGGACTCTTTCTCTAAGGGCTTTGTAAAGATGTCGGCTAATTGATCTTTGGTTTCAACAAATTCGATTTCGACATCGCCCTTGAGAACATGATCTCTTATAAAATGATGTCTAATTTCAATGTGTTTTGTTCGCGAATGAAGAACGGGGTTCTTCGTCAAGCATATGGCACTAGTATTATCACATCTAAGAGGGATATGATCAAGACTTAGGCCATAGTCCAAGAGTTGTTGTTTCATCCATAGGATTTGAGCGCAACAACTCCCCGCGGCTACATATTCAGCCTCGGTTGTGGACAACGCAACACTTACTTGTTTCTTGCTAAACCAAGAAACGAGAGAGCTACCGAGCAAATGGCAAGTGCCACTAGTGCTCTTGAGGTCCAATTTGCATCCAGCAAAATCGGAGTCGGAATAGCCAACAAGTTGGCATGAAGAACCTTTGGGGTACTATAGACCCACATTTGTAGTACCTACTTCAAAATCCGTTTTACCGCAGTAAGGTGAGACTCCTTCGGACACGATTGATAACGTGCGCATAAGCACACGCTAAACATGATGTCCGGACAACTAGCAGTAAGATAAAGAAGAGAGCCAATCATACCTCGATACTTCTTAGTGTCGATTTCCTTACCTTTCTCATCTTTGTCTAGATGATCGGATGTGCTCATGGGAGTCGCCATTGCTTTTGCATTGTTCATTTCAAATCGTTTCAGCAATTCCTTGCAATATTTGGCTTGGCAAATGAACGTACCTTCTTTCATTTGCTTTACTTGTAATCCCAAAAAGAATGTTAACTCACCCATCATAGACATCTCAAATTCGCTTGTCATTAAATCGGAAAATTCCTTGCATAAGACATTGTTAGTAGCACCAAATATGATATCATCCACATATATTTGAACTAATAAAATATCATTGTTTTTATGCTTAACAAAAAGGGTGGTGTCAACTTTCCCCCTAATGAAATCATTTTCCAATAGAAATTTACTTAATCTTTCATACCAAGCTCGGGGAGCTTATTTTAAACCATAAAGAGCCTTTTTGAGTTTGAAAACATGATCGGGAGATTTAAAATCTTCAAAACCGGGGGGTTGTTCAACATAAACTTCTTCTTGAATAACACCATTTAGAAAAGCACTTTTCACATCCATTTGATATAAATTGAAATTCATAGAAGAGGCAAATGCGAGCAATAGACGAATAGCTTCTAATCTAGCTACGGGAGCATATGTTTCTTCATAGTCAATACCCTCTTCTTGATTATAGCCTTTTGCTACAAGCCTAGCTTTGTTTCTAGTGATTACACCATTTTCATCTAGCTTGTTTCGAAAAACCCATTTCGTACCAATTATGGTATAATTTTCGGGTCTTGGCACCAAATCCCAAACGTCATTCCGTTTGAATTGGTTAAGCTCCTCTTGCATTGCCAAGGTCCAAAATTCATCCCCAATTTCTTCGGAGATGGTTCTTGGTTCAATTTGAGAAACAAAAGCAGTATGTCCTAAGGTGTTCTTAAGGAAGTTTCGGGTACTTACCTTTTCTTCGATGTTGCCAATTACCTGTTCGATAGGGTGATCTTTGATTGTCCTCCATTCGTTAGGCATTTTAGTTTCATTCTCCAATTGTGGCGCTTCCTCCGTTGGTTGTTCCAAAATTTCATCTTGATTTTCATTAGGCGTTTCCTCTTGTATTTTGTCTTTCAAGCTATCTAAAATACCTGCAAGATCAAAACCGGAATCCTTTCTCGCCAAGCGAGCATTATTTTCGGAAAACACAACATGAGGGGATTCCTCCACAGTTTCGGTTCTTTTATTAAAAACCCTATATGCTTTGCTACGTGAAGAATAACCAATGAAAATTCCCTCATCGGACTTAGCATCAAATTTTCCCAATTGATCTTTTCCATTGTTATGAATAAAAACATTACAACCGAATACTCTAAAATGGGAGATATATGGTTTCCTTCCCTTGTAGAGTTCATAAGGGGTCTTCATGAGTATTGACCTTATGACTCTATTTAAGATGTAGCATGCGGTACTCACGGCATCCGCCCAAAAATGTTTGGGAATCTTAGCCTCTTCGAGCATGGTTCTTGCTATCTCTTCGAGACACCTATTTTTCCTTTCCACCACCCCATTTTGTTGTGGTGTTCGTGGAGCGGAAAAGGTATGCTCGATACCGAGTTCGTCACAAAAGTCCTCAAAGAGATTGTGATCAAACTCTCCCCCATGATCACTTCTAATTGAAGTGACGGTTGTTTCCTTTTCGTTTTGAACACGTTTAAGGAAATATTTAAAATTCTGAAAAGCATCACTTTTATGGGCAAGAAATAAAGTCCAAGTAAATCTAGAATAATCATCAACAATAACAAAAGCATAACGATTTCTTCCTAGACTTTCAATGCGAGATGGTCTAAATAAATCCATGTGATGCAATTGCAATGGTCTAGTAGTTGAAACAATGTTTTTCGATTTGAAAGATGCTTTTGTTTGCTTCCCTTTTTGACAAGAATCACAAATAGAGTCATTTTCAAATTTCAAATTGGGAAGACCAATAACTAAGTTTTGTGAAATCAATTTGTTCAAAAGATGCATGTTTATATGTGCTACTCTACGATGCCATAGCCAAGTATCATCCTCTTTGCTCATAAGGCAATCCACATATTCGGGTGAGGAATTAGCAAGATCAACCATATAAATATTATCCACTCTAAAACCACGAAGGATAATTTTGAAATCACTACGTCTAAATACTAAGCATTCATCCGAATCAAATAAGGCAAGATTTCCCTTGTCACATAATTGACTTATGCTCAAGAGATTATGCTTTAAACCTTTAACAAGTAATATATGGTTAATAGAAGAATTTTCATCCTTACCGACCGATCCGATGCCGATAATCTTTCCTTTATTGTTGTCACCAAAAATAACACTTCCTCCTTCTTTGTGTTCTAGTTGAAGGAATTTGGATTCGTCTCCCGTCATGTGCTTGGAGCATCCACTATCAAGGTACCATAGTACACTTGATCCCTTCAAACACACCTACAAAACCAATTAATGAGTTTTAGGTACCCATGCCATTTTGGGTCCTTGACGGTTAGGCATATCATAATGATGCAATTGAGTGATATGTCTATGTCGTGTAAAACATGCAGGAGCAATATGACCAATTCGTCTAAAATAATGACAAGTAACGTTGGGATTATGCATCCTTCTAGGTTCATAGTAATTAGACGGACGAAAATTGTTCACTCTATTTTTGACACTATGGTTATTGCGCATTTCATGAAAGTCATTTCTCCTACTATTATGAGCAGCATTTCTAGAATAATTGTTTCTAGATTGAGGGCTATTTCTAGGTGTTCTAAAAGGTTCAAACTTCCTTCTAGTGTGTGGCCTAGAATATGCATCATTTCTAGAGTAGTTATTTCTAGGTGGTAACTCATTTCTAGGTCTTCTAAAGTGTTCAACATTTGGTCTAGCATGCATATTGGTTCTAGGGTTGTTATTTCTAGGATGAGCATTTGTTTTATTAATCCTAGGTTTAGCCTTAGGTGGTTGGGGTTTGGCTTCAACCTTTTCTTTAGGCTCATTCTTAAAACCTATGCCATGCTTGGTTGACTTCAAATTAACAAGGACCTCATTCAAATTTTTGTGAGAAGAATTAATCTTATCTAAGGTGCCCTTAAGCCTTTCTACTTCATTTTTGAGATGCATGCAAGAAGTACAATTTCTAATAGAGCTTTCGGGCTTGTCGGCGCTTCTCTTTCCGAAAAAATTATTTTCCTCTTTCAACTTCTTATTTTCTAAAATCAGTTTTTCCAAATCCTTTTCTTTCAATGAGAGTTGTTTTTGAAAATCTGTTTCTTGCAATGAAAGAGTTTTCTGCAAATCTTTAATGGTCTTGGAAGCATTACAAACACACTATATAATTTATTATAAGCATTTTGCATTTCTTCAAGCGAGTGAGAGTTAGACGTACTTACCTCTTCTTCTTCGTTTGCCATGAGACATCGGCCAGTCGATTCACCACATGAGCAGTCCGCTTTTTGAGGTGTGCTTTCATACATTTCCTCAAGCTTATCCCACATTTCTTTGGCAGATTTGTAGTGGGAAATTTTCTGATAATCTTCCTGATTCAAGCCGATATACAACATATTTATTGCCTTAGTGTTGTATTCACTTACCTTGGCTTTCCCAACTTTTATCGTCATCTGTTCACCATGCTTGATGATTTGCCATAGATAAAAGTTGTTGGCTGTGATGAAAATTCTCATCCGATCTTTCCAATATGTGTAATTGCTTCCATCAAATATTGGCGGCAACAAGTTAAAGTGACCTTCACCTATTCCTGCAAAAGAATCACGAGTAGAAGCCATGGAAGTTTCTCTCAAACTGTTAAGTCTTCAGAGAGTTGGGCTCTGATACCAATTGTTAGATAATACGCTTAACGCTAGAGGGGGGGGGTGAATAGCGTTATGATAAAATTAGCGTAAACTTGCGGAATTTAAAATTTGCAGGAAATAAATAAGTGCGATAAATAAGAAGGAACACACTGAAGTATTCTGGTTCACCACAACCCGTGGCTAGTCCAGTCCCCGAGAGACTCTCTCGAGATTTCCACTAACTTGTCAAGCTTCCGGGTGCTTAACAAACCTTTACAACTTAAGGACACATGCCTCAACACCTTTGCTCGGGGATACAACACTCCAAGACTTCAACCAATGGAAACACAAGTTCCTTCACAACTTGAGGACACAAGCCTCAACTATCTTTGCTCGGAGATACAACACTCCAAGACTTCAACCAAGGAAACACAAGTTCCTTCTTACAACAAGAGAATAACAATTCTCTTCAAGTGTACAAAACACTAAGCACTCAAACAAGACACTCCTCAATGAGTAGATATGAGTAAAAGAATACGCTCCAGATCGCAACAACTTTCGATTTTGGCTCTGAAAAACTTATGTAATGAATATAAAATGATAAGCAATTGAGTATGCAAGCTTATAGCAATTATATGATCAGTTGTTATGTGTTGTTGTTGTCAAAACACTGAAATGAAGCTGTATTTATAGTTGAAAAACTTGGCATTACCGTTGCCTAATTGCCAACTAAGAGTTGCTGATTTTACTGTGTGACAATCGATTGTCAAGAAGCCACAATCGATTGTTTGCCAATCGTTCCAAAAATCAATCCCAGATTTTACGCTTAACAATCGATTATCCAAGATCAACAATCGATTATTGGCAACGTTCAAAACATCATTTCCAGATTTTACGTAAAACAATCGATTGTACAAAATCAATAATCGATTATTCAGCAACGTTCAAAAAATCCTTTCCAGATTTTAATTTCAACAATCGATTATACAAAATCAATAATCGATTACCTGACGGTATTTGAAATCTTTACGACAACGGTCAGCTTCACAATCGATTGTGCAATGTTAACAATCGATTATTTATCAGTCTTGAAAAATCAATTTAGACACTGCCTCGTGACAATCGATTGTTATATACTCACAATAGATTATTTAATAACTTTGAAAAAGTCTGGAAGACACTGCCTCAACACAATCGATTGTCATATGTTCACAATCGATTATTTTGTGACTTTGGAAAATCTGATGGACACTGTCTCTTCACAATCGATTGTCAATAACTTCACAATCGATTATTTTGAGCGTTGAAAAACTTTGATGGACACTGCCTCATCACAATCGATTGTCATTAACTTCACAATCGATTATTTTGAGCGTTGAAAAACTTTGATGGACACTGCCTCATCACAATCGATTGTCATAAGGTTCACAATCGATTGTCATGCAGATTTGAAAAATCTGATGCTCACTGCCTTAACACAATCGATTGTCATTAGTTCAAAATCGATTGGCATGCAGTCTTGGCTTAACATAATCGATTATCATAAGTACATAATCGATTATCTTAGTCCAGATTTTAGAGGCATGTTTAAAAATCATTTTGACTAAAGTAAATATGCATGATTTAAAATCATTTAGCATTAAATTAAATATGCATGATTTTGTAAAATAATTTTACGAGAGAAGCCATGTCATGAGTCAAGTTGTCGGATCAAGATCACAGTTAAGAACGACTCATGTAAAACTATGAAACTTGGTCTTGAGCTTGAATCTCGTTGTATATCAATTGTGCGCTTGTACTTGAACTTCGTCATATATCAATTTGCGCATCGTTTGTCATTCATCAAAACCTACACATATAAACACACGTTTAGTATAATGCCTTGAGAACGTGTTTCCAACAGTAACTAACAATACATGTATCTAAATTGGTATATATTTTGATAATTCACATCTATGTTTTTCACAAGATCATGTTATTTCATTATTTCAGAATAATGATTACGAAAAGTGCTTCATACATTCTTGGATGCATGAAGATCAACGATGCCATAAGGGTGGACACATGAATCGTCAAACAAATATTGATGTTCATTTAATGTTAAATTATGAACATTATTTCTGATTCTATTACAGTCAAGCCTCACATTGGCTAGTTCGTTCTTACACATTTTAGTTATTGTAGAAGATTTATCTATTGCAGATGCTGTTAATTCATTTGTACAAATGTATACTTTAAAATTTATTTTATGAAAAACTTTAAATGCCAATTTTTGCAGAAAAAACATGGGATTTGTGATAGGAACTATCACTATAATAAATAAATTGTGCAGTGCTGAGAGTCGAATGGCGCGAACCATAGATACATCTATTAACCTGCCTAGGCGAATGGCCCGCTCCCATGAGAGTGTGGTATATAAACCATGCCAAGGCGAACGACCCGATCCCATAAGAGTAATAGAAGGAAATAACCCGCTCGTGAATCATGCATGCAACGCAGTCAAATATAAAATTTAAGGAATCTCCTCACTCGCAGATTGTACTTGAGAAACGGTCAAACATATTTTTTAACAAACTACGTCATATCCCTTTCTTGCTTCTTTATATAAAAAGGTAAATTCAGCGTATAGATTTTCAAGAAAATTACCCCACTTCTGAAACATATCGGCGACTCGGTTACACATAGAATTCCTTAAGCTATTGTAATATTTCTGAATTATTTTTGAAAATACGAAGTTCAAGGGAAATCTTTTATATCTTATATTCTTCAATCTCACTACTTTCAAAGTATTTAGTAAGCAAACTCAGTCTCTCTTCTCTCAAGGTAGGAAAAATATATAACACAATCACAATATCAACAAGATATGATATAAGCCTAAAACTACTCGAAAATAGGCATAGCTAGTAACTACGTACGGACCCTCTTCACCTCGTTCGTATATAACCCCTACACTAGAAGCACATAATCATTCAGTTCACTTGTAGGGTTGATTCCCTCTTACAAGGTTAGAAAGCCTTCTGAAGACTCAAAATCGATGCACAGTGCTCCAAAACTAGCCAATAATTATGTTAACCCATTAATATATGTTGAATTACTCGTTATAATCAAATTTATAACAATTCCTAACCCCGATTGAAAATTTGAAAAAAAATACTTCACCTCCATGCACCCGGATTCAGAAACTTTTGAAGATAAAATTTACCCAAAAGCTCACAAACTCAAATATTTGATTTACTCTCAATTCCATGCCCAAAAGTATGGGTAAAAAATCCAAAATATCAGTTTCTAGGTCTTTTAACAAAATCCCACAATACCTACCAATTTTCATGCTTAAATCCGTATATAATCCAAGCATTTAACTAAAAATAGGGGGGGAATAACTTGCCTCATCATTGATGATGAAAACTCCAACTTAAAATTCCCCAAAAATCGTCCAAACAAGAGTAAATCGAAGAAAATGGCCAAAACCCCCGATTTAAAGAACCTTACTGCCTCCAGCATTTCCGCACTTGTGATCACTCGACTGCTTCTGTGGTTTCGCAGGTGCGGCCCCACAGCCGCTCCTACGATTTTTCACAGGGCTGCCTTTTCTACCTTCTGTGGCTACATTCAGTCTCTTTACTTCTGACCCAACACGACATCTACGACCATTCCCTCGCTTCTGCGATCACGCACCTACGGTCAAACTTGTGCATGTACAATTACACGAGAACTGGTGAACTTCAGTCGTTCCTTATGTTCTATTTTAGATCTACTGACCCCTCAAATTCTGTCCGAAGCCTCGGGGAACCCGTCCAATCAAACTAACCAATCCCAAAGCATATTATATAGAAGCTCGAGGCCTCAAATTGCATCAAACAACAGTAAATTCATGAATCGCCCTCCAATCCAAGCTGAATGAACTTTAGAACTTCAAACTTCAGCATTCGATGCGTGAACCTATCAAATTACATCCGATTGACCTCAAATATTGCACAAAAGTTACTTTTGACGTTACGAACCTACTCCAATATTCGAAATTTTAATCCGATCCAGTATCAGAAAAATTCATTTCCGGTCAAATTCCTCAAAAACCTTCAAATTTCTATCTTTAGCCAAATGACTCCAAATAACCTACGAGCCTCCGAATTTACTTTTGATCGCGCTCCCAACACCAGAATCACTATATGGAGCTTATTCTCCGACTCAAAATCTAAAAGAAATATCAATTACACTGAATTGCACGTCAACCCAATCTTATGAAATTCTTCCAAAAATGCTAACTTCCACAATAGGTGCTGAATCGTTTCCAGGTCTTCCAAAACCCGATCTGGACATACGCCCAAGTCCAAAATCATCATACGAACCTGTTGGAACCTTTGAATCCCAAATCTGAGGTCGTTTACATAAAAATATAATCTTAGTCAATTCTTCAAACTTAAAGCTTACGAAATAAGGATTCTCTTTCAAAATCAACTCTGACCTTCCGGAATCC
The DNA here is from genome assembly GCA_034376525.1 of Nicotiana benthamiana. Lineage (NCBI taxonomy): Eukaryota > Viridiplantae > Streptophyta > Magnoliopsida > Solanales > Solanaceae > Nicotiana > Nicotiana benthamiana. The sequence goes on from CM067326.1 coordinate 9,792,443, forward strand.
AATTCCGACCATGCGTACGAGTAATTATACTAGAAGTAAAACTGCTCATGGCCTCAAACTACCGAACGATGCGCTAGAGCTAAAAAAGACCAATCGGATCGTTACAGATGCTACCATATAAAGATTGCTAAAAAGTTATTAATCGTGGCAAGAGTATAAAATTTCATCATTTTCTACGTTGTGATATGTAGCTATAAATGCATTATGTTGTAGTGCATCAGTTTCTTTTCCGACTTCTCAATCGACAATCTCCATCAATTAGTGAATTTATGATTCTCTTCATCAGTTAATAATTCTCATTTTCCTCATCATTTTTGGGTTTATGTTTTTGGATTTTTTATCTCATTGTTTGAGGTTGTTTTGGATTTAATTCGAGATAAGTACTAAAATTTTGAGAAAATTGTTGTGTGTTGTCCTTCGAAATTCTATATTTAATTCGATTAATTAAAGTTAAAGCATTTGATTTTACACTCCTCTTCTTACCTTTAGATTAAGTTATCTAATTGGGTATATCGATAACTGAATAGATAATGGTCGATAACCAATTTATCATATTTGTAAACTGATGACCAATGCACTAAACTAATAATATTCACAATTGAACGGACCGATTTCCATCCCTGAACACAAATCTAATAATTTAATATATTTCTCTATTGCCAAATTTGAGAAAAAGATAAATAAAGAAAAAAATAGAAACTACTACCTACTCACCTTTAGGAGTTTTGACGGCGCCTACTCGTGAAACCTAGGCAAGTCAAGAACCTTTTCATACATTAGCGCATCTCATATTATACATGATAAACAAATTAAATTATCAATGAATAAGAAATTAAAAGACAATGAAAGTAAATTTAGCGGAAGTTTGAACTGAAAAAGGAACATCGTCTAGAAAATCAAATACAAGTCTTTACCTAGCACCTGGTGTCATAACCATACACAGATGTCTAGGATTACTACAAATAAGAGTTTGAAATAAAGGACATAGCCTGGTGCGAATAAAAATGTCAACAGAACATGAAAACTGATAGAAGAGACGTTAGGCCTGCGGACGCCAGCAAGGCTACCCGCAGTCTCGTGGACAGAAGGTCGGCTCCCTGTCTACTGTTGCGCACCGTAAGCTGCTCCGACACCTGGATCTGTGCAAAAGAGCACAGAGTGTAGCATCAACATAGCCAACACCATGTGCTTGTAAGTGTCTAGGATAACCTCGGCAAAGTAGTGACGTGGCTAGGACAAGATCACCAACTAAACCTGTGCAAATCAAATACATATACATACAACTTAAAAGGAATACAATAAATAACCAGCCAATATAGAAGGGGGTGCATGCTGAGCAAAAATAAACAACTCCGAATAAAATCATCAAATAACGACGAAAGCAATATAATTCAAACATCAATGAAGAATCAGAAGTCAATAAGTCCACGGCATCACCCTTCGTACCTTTATTGTCATCCTCACCAAGCAATGATATAATAACATGTGCATGGCATCATCCTTTGTGCTTTTACTCTCATACTTCCCAAGAAATGATATAAATAAAAATATGCACGGCATCACCCTTCGTGCGTTTACTCTCTTTCCTCGAAGATAACCAATTGAATTGGCACGGAATGGTACATCATGCAGCACGGCATCACCCTTCGCGCATTAACACTCTTTCCTCACAATAGCAAACAATACACGAGATCACCCTTCGTGCTTTAACACTCTTTCTCACCCAAACAACAGTCAAAGATAAGGGGCGAGGGAGTAAACAAAATAATAATACAAATCCTGGCAACGGAACACAATTAAACAACTAAATCCCCGCAAGGATACAACATCAATAATCTAAATGTCGCGGCAAGAAAAATAATCAATAAGTGACAATATCCCGGCAAGGAAAATAATGTAAATACTCTTTCTCATTCATTAACTTTCACTTCATATCTCACTTTACCGCTTGAGCCAATGCTACAAAGGTTTCAACCATTTCATATACTTTCACAATTATAATAAAACTTGAGCCAATAGCCCTTGATGTTCATAGGTCGCAATTTCCTTTCACAAGCTTTTCACAAAAAATAGGAATTATCACCAAGGCAAGAGAAATACAACGAAATAAAGATATTCACAATTTAATGAATTATGGTCATGCTAGACACCAACGTATAAATACTCGTCACCATGACTATACATCGTATTCGACAGTTACCACTTAGCAAACAGGACTCAACTTTAAATCCCTCAAACTAAGGTTAAACCAAACACTTACCTCAAGCTTCCCCGATAAATTCAATCCTCAATAACCACCTTGCTCTCGAATTTGGCTACATATCAATTGTATATGTACATAAATGACTCTAATACATCAATAATTGCTAAAAAACACGAACCCAATGCTGAACCATAGCTTTTCCATCATATTCCCCATATACTCAAAATTGGAACTTGAGGCAGCTTGGTCAAAACATGAGGTTCGGACCAAAATCAAATAACCCATTCACCCACGAGCCCGAATATTCAATTAGGTTTCAAATTCGACCCCAAAATGAGGTCTAAATCTAGAAGAACCAAAAAGCCATAACTCTACCAAAATCTCTAATTTTCTACCCATAAACACATGCTTTAGGCCTAGAATTGCAACATATGTTGATGAAAAACGAAGAAAATGAGTTAATGATTACTAACCCATGAGGTTTTGGTGAAGGATTGCTTCAATCGTCCTAAGAGCTTGGAGAAGAAAGATTTTTGTGAAAATTTGTAGAATCTAGTAGCTACGATTTATGAAGTTTAAAAAAAAATAACCGGGCAGAAAAATACCTTATACGATCGTGAAGAAGCTCATGTGATCGCATAGGGATAGGAAAGTTGGCCATCGCGATCACGGATTGTGTTTTGCGAACACGTAGAAGAATAGACTTCGCATTTTCAAGATTTGGTTTAATGTATTGCGATCGCGGAATATGTATGCGATCGTAGTGATTGAATTGTGGATAAGTTACGAGATCGCGGTTAACATTATGTGATCGCATAGAACAATACTGGGCACGTGGAAGCATACACTATGTGATCGCGATGATGCCTATGTGATCGCATAGAACAGAATATTAGATACCAGAACTGCTTCTTGCAATTATTTCTAAGTATAAACCATCCCGAAACACCTCCGACAAACACCCGAGCCCTAAGGGCTCCGGACCAAACACATGTACTAACTCAACAACATCATACTAACTTGACCGTACGATGAAATCTCCTAGCTAACATCATTATCAAATATTTAAACCTCAAATTCAAAGCATTTTTCAAAAACTTCATCAAATTTCAATTTTAGAATTTCGAGTCCGAAACACGTCAAACGACATCCGATTTGAACCAAACTTCACAAAAATATCTTAATTCACATATACGACCTGTACGGGGTGCCGGAACAAAGATACATGCCCGATACCAATACGTTCCAATCAAATATCATTCTAATTTATCCTTAATAATTTCAGAAAACAATTTCTATTAGAAATTCATTTCTCAGGCTCTAGACCTCGAAATTTGATTCCGGGTATATGCTCGAGTCCAATATTTTCCTACAGATCCTCCACGACCGTCAAATCACGGGTCCAGGTCCGTTTACCTAAGAAGTTGACAAAAGTCAAATTTATTCATTTTAATATCACAGCTTAGCTTTTTTCACAAAATTCTATATTTAAGCTTTCTAGCTACGCACCCGGACTATGCATGCAAATTGAGAAAATATCAATGAAGTTTTCATGTCCTCGAAAACACAGAATTAATTAAAAATAGGTAATGACCCTTTGGGTCGTGACATTCTCCACCTCTAAAACAATCATTCGTCCTCGAACAGATAGAAGAGAGAAGTACCTGAGTTGGAGAAAAGATGAGGACAATGGCTCCGCATATCCGATACGGATTCCCAGGTTGATGCCTCAAGAGGCTGACCTCTCCATTGAGTACGGACAGAAGGGAAACTCTTGGATCTCAACCGACGAACGTGTCAGTCTAGAATAGCCACCGACTCCTCCTCATAAGATAAGTCCTTGTCCAACTGAACAATTTTGAAATCTAGCACGTGCGATGGATCGCCGTGATACCTCCGAAGCATGGACACATGAAACACTGGATGCACATCTGACATGCTCGGCGGCAATGCAAGTCTATAAGCCACCTCTGCCACTCGATCAAGAATCTCAAACGGACAAATAAACCTAGGGCTAAGCTTGCCCTTCTTCCAGAACATTATTGTGCCCTTCATAGGCGACACTCGGAGCAATACCCGCTCACCAACTATAAAAGCCACCTCTAGAACCTTGCAGCCTGCACAACTCTTTTGCCTGGACTGAGCAGAACGAAATCTATTCTAAATGATCCTGACCTTCTGCAAGGCCTCCTGAACAAAAGTTTACCCAACAATTGAGCCTTTCTCGGCTGAAACAATCCAATCGGAGACCGACATCACCTACCATATAAAGAATCATAACCAGCCCTACGGATACTCGAGTGGTAGCTGTTGTTGTAGGAAAACTCTGCTAGAGACAAAAATTGATCCCACAAACCTCCAAAGTCAATAACATAAGCTCGGAGCATATCCTCCAAAATTTGAATAGCCCACTCGGACTGTCCCTCTTGGGATGAAATGTTGTGCTTAACTCAAGTTGTGTGCCTAACTCTCACTAAAGTGCTCTCAAAAAGCGCGAAGTAAAGTGCGTACCACGGTCCGAAATGATAGATACGGGCACATCATAAAAGCAAAAAATCTCCCAAATATATATATCAGCTAACCTCTCAAAAGAATAGGAGACTCCCATAGGAATGAAATGCGCTGACTTGGTCAGCCTTTCAACAATGACCTATACCGCATCAAACGTCTTCCGAGTCAGCGGAAGTCCAGTAACAATGTCCATAGTGATCCGCTCCCACTTCCACTCGGGAAACCCAATACTCTGAAATAGTCCACCAAGCCTCTAATGCTCGTACTTAACATGTTGACAATTCAAACAACGAGCCATATATGCTACGATATCCTTCTTCATTCTACACAACAAATAATGATGTCGCAAATCCTTATACGTCTTCACGACACCCGGATGAATAGATTACCGAGAGCTATGAGCCGCCCACAAAATCAACTCTCAGAACCAACCCACAGTATGCACACATACTTGAACCTGCAATATCAAAATTCCATCATCATCTAAGGTAACGTACATGGCACCTCCGCACTCTACATTGTCTCTAAGGACACACAAATGGGGATCATCATACTGTCGATCATGAATATGCTCCAATAATGAAGAACCAGCAACATTGCAATACACGATTAGGTTCAGGTACATCCAACCTCACAAACTAATTCGCTAAGGCCTGAACATCAAAAGCAAGCAGTCTCTAACCGACGAGAATACAAGAAACACTGCTCATACTCGCTGACTTCCTACTCAAAGCATCGACCACAACATTGGCTTTCCCGGGGGATATAAGTAGTGATATAATAATCTTTCAGCAACTCCAACCATCTTCTTTGCCTCAAATTGAACTCCTTTTGCTTGAACAAGTACTGAAGACTCTTCTGATCAGTGAACACCTCACATGCTACACCACACAGATAATGCCTCCAAATCATCAGTGCGTGAACTATGGCTGCCAAATCAAAATCATGAACCGGATAGTTTTTCTCGTGAATATTTAACTGCGTTGAAGCATAGGCAATAACTTAGCCGTCCTGCATCAACACTGCTCCAAGCCCAACACAAGAAGAATCATAATAGACTGTATAAGGCCCTGCACCTATTGGCAAAACCAATACTGGGCCATATTCCGAGCTATCTTGAGCTTCTGAAAGCTCTTCTCACACTCATCTGACCATCTCAACTGGGCACCCTTCAGGGTCAATTTGGTCATTGGGGCAGCAGTAGATGAAAACCCCTCCACGCACCATCGATTGTAGCATGCCAGCCCAAGGAACTCCGAATCTCTGTAGCTAATACTAGTCTAGGCCAGCTCTTCACTGTCTCAATCTTCTTTGGGTCCACCTCGATAACCTCTACTGTTACAATATGACCCAGAAATGCAATTTAACCAACCAGAATTCACACTTTGAGATCTTTGCACAAAATTGACTATCCGTCAGAGTCTGAAGAACCACTCTAAGGTCATGCTCGTACCCCTCCTGGCTGCGGGAATATAACAACATATCATCAATGAAAACTATCACGAACGAATCCAAATAATGCCTGAACACTCCGTTCATCAAGTCCATGAAAGATGATGGGGCATTTGTCATCCCGAATGACATAACCAAGAACTCATAATGCTCGTACCGAGTTCGGAAAGTTGTCTTAGGGAAATCTGATGCCCTAATCCTTAACTAATGGTAGCCAGATCACAAATCAATCTTGTAAAATACCTTGGTACCCTGAAGTTGGTCGAACAAATCATCAATCCTCGGTAGCAAATACTTATTCTTGATCGTTACCTTGTTTAATTGCGTGTAATCAATACACATTCTCATTGACCCATCCTTCTTCTTGACAAATAACAAATGCACACCCCAAGGCGAGACATTAGGTCTAATAAAACCCTTCTAAAGAAAATCTTGTAACTTTTCCTTTAACTCATTCAACTCCAATGGGGCCATACGATATAAGGGAATAAAATGGGCTGAGTGCCCAAAACAAGATTAATGCAAAAGTCAATATCCATGTCGTGTGGCATACCCGACAGGTCTGAAGGGAAAACATTAGGAAACTCTCAAACAACAGGCACAAAATCAATAGAGGGGACCTCAGCATTGGAATCATGAACATAGGATAAATAGGCCAAACACCCCTTCTCAACCATATGTCGAGCCTTCACATACGATATAATACTACGGGTACAATAAACTGGAGTCCCTCTCCACTCTAAATGAGGCATGCCCGGTAAATCAAAGGTCACAGTCTTGGCATGGCAGTCCAAGATAACGTGATAAGGTGATAACCAGCCCATACCCAATATAATGTCAAAATCAACCATGTCTAAAAGTAACAAATCTACACGAGTCTCAAGACCGCCAATCACTACAACACAAGAACGATGGACTCGATCGACCACATTATAGTCACCCATGGGTGTAGAAACATAAATAGGAACATCCAATGCATATCTAGGCATAGCAAAGTACGGGTCAAAATAAGATGACGCAAACGAATATGTGGACATAAAATCTAACAACACTGAAGTATCCCAATCACAAACCAGAACCCTACCTGTAATAACCGCATCTGAAGCCTTTACCTCGTGTCTGGACTGAAGAGCATAACATAAAGGCTAGGCCCCACAACTTTGGTCTACCTTTCTGGGACAGCGTGCTGCTGGATGGCCTCTACCTCTAGCTGTCTCAGCTCCACCTCTGTAACTTTTACCTCCACATCTGGCACCTCTACCCCCATCTCTAGTTGGCTGGGCAGGCGGTGGAAAAACTGGTGCCTTAACCATGGCATGAGAACCCTGGCGCTTAGAACTTTTCGGTGCTCGAGGGAAAAATCTTGCAATATGACCCGTGTCACCACAGGTGTAACAAGCCCTCGGCTTCTGAGTCTGCTGGCTCTGTCAACTTGAATGATAACCCCGGAAACTCTAAAATGGTGGTGCACTGATAGGAGTTGGTGTTGCATTGAAGGGATGCTGATCAGAATAGTGCGCATGAGAACCACGACCACCTGAGGCACCGTAAGAAACCTGAAGGGCTGACTGGAACGGCCTAGAAGGATGACCTCTATCATACGAATCTCTACCTCCAGACGTGGCACCACTGAATTTTCCTTACTGACAGGGCCTCTTGTCTGCCCTATGACACTCCCCTATAATAATACCATCTCAATCCTTTGGGCCACATTGGCCGCCTCTTGGAAAGATATCTCACTCCCAGCCGCTCTGGCCATCTGGAGACAAATCGGCTGGATGAGTCCATCAATAAACTGTCTCACTCTCTCTCTCTCTCTCCCTATGGGAAGTATAATAAGAGCATGGTGAGCCAAATCAATAAACCTGATCTCGTACTGGGTGGTTGTCATATATTCCTTTTGGAGACGCTCGAACTGCCTCTGATAGGCCTCTCATTGTGTAATAGGGAGAAATATCTCTACAAATAGCTGTGTGAACTGCTCCCTGGTCAAGGATAGAAACTTCATAAACAATAATCCTTCCACCAAGTCTTGGTATATCCAGACATGCAAAATTTAGTGAAATCAGCCCTATTGGTCTCAACAATGCCCATATTTTGAAGAACCTCATGGCACCTGTCCAAATAATCCTGAGGTTCCTCGGTATATGCGCCGCTGAAAGTAGTAGTGAAGAGCTTGGTGACCCTATCTAATATCCATAAAGCATCAGCAGACATAGTTTCCCCAACACCGACCTAATCCACTACCCCCGGCTGAGCTGCTCCAACTGACTGAACTATTGGAGTCTGAATCTAGGGGGATACCTACTCTGAAGAATGAGTACAATGAGTCGGGGCCCCTCTTCCAGCCTGTGAGATGGCTGGTGCTACAGGAAGCAAACCTGCTTGGGTGACACTCTCCATAAGACCCACCAATCGGACCAGAGCGTCCTGAAGAACTAGGGTGAGAATAAACCCCTTTGGGACCTAAACTCGGTCTACCAGAACTGCAGGAGCTAGGGCCGTAACCTCCTTTTCAAAGTCAACCTGAGGCTTCTCCACTGGTGTTGCTAATCGGGGCTGAGCTCTGCCCCTACTCAGCCTCAAGCACATCCTCGACCTCGTCCTCTGCCTCTAGTGGGAGCTGCTTGGGGCTCGGACTGCTGATCAGATGATGAGGAAGTGTGTGTTCTCGCCATCTGCGGAAGAATAGAGTAGAAATTCAATTAGCATTGAGAAGTCAAATCGCACGACAAGAAAAAACAAATGTGAAACTTTTCCTAACTCTTTATCCCAGGGGGATAAATACAGAAGTGTCTGTACCGATCCATCAGACTCTACTACGCTTGTCCGTGAGTTGTAAAACCTATACAACCTAAAGCTTTGATACCAACATGTCACGACCCGAAATTCCCACCTTCGGGGGTCATGATGGTGCCTACTCGTGGAAGCTATGCAAAACAAGAATTGTTCCATACATTAACCCATCTTGTATTATATATGATTAAACAATTAAATTATCAATGAATAAGAAATTAAAAGATAACAAAAAGTATAATTTAGCAGAAGTTCGAATTGAAAGTAGGAACAACATCTAGAAAACCAAATACAAGTCTCTACCCAACACCTACTGTCACAACCATACACGGACTGTCTAGGATTACTACAAATAAGAGTTTGAAATAAAGGACATAGTCTGTCTCGAATACAAATAGCAACAGAACATGAAATTTGATAGAACAAACATTGGGATACGCATGCCAGCAAGGCTACCTCAGAGTCTCGTGGACAGAAGGTCCACTTTCTGTCTATTGTTGTGCACCGTAAGCTGCTCCGACACCTGCATTTGTGCAAAAGAGCACTGAGTGTAGCATCAGCACAACCGACCTCATATGCTGGTAAATGTCTAGCCTAACCTCAGCAAAGTAGTGAGGAGCTAAGATCAGACCACCAACTAAACATGTACAGCTCAAATACATATACTTACAGTGAAAAAGAAATACAAGAATTAACCAGTCAACATGGGAGGGGGAGCATGTTGTGGGGAAAATAACAACTCCGAATAAAATCATCAAATAATAAGAAAGCAACATAATTCAGACATCAATGAAGAATCAAAAGTCAATAAGTTCACGGCATCACCTTTCGTGCTTTTACTCTCATCCTTACCAAGCAATGATAATATAAAATATGCATGACATCACCCTTCGTGCTTTTACTCCCATCCTTACCATGTAGTGATATATATAAAAATGTGCACGGCATCATCCTTCGTGCTTTTACTCTCTTTCCTCACATATAATCAATAGAATTTGCACGGAATGGTACATCTTGCGTCATGGCATAACCCTTCGTGCTTTAACAGTCTTTCCTCACAATAGCAAATAATACACGATTTCATTCTTCGTGCTTTAACACTCTTCCTCACCCAAACAACAGTCACAGACAAGGAGCGAGGGAGTAAACAAAACAATAATAGAAACTCCGGCAAGGGAACATAACTAAATAACTAAATCCCGGCAAGGGTCCAACATCAATAATTTCAACGTCCCGGCAAGGGAAAATAATCAATAAGCGATAATGTCCCAGTAAGTAAACAATTTAAATACTCTTTCACTTTCTTTCAATTTTACTTCATGTCTCACTTTACCACTTGAGCCAATGCTCCAAAGGTTTTAACCATTTCATATACTTTCACAATTGTAACATATCTTGAGCTAATGTCCCTCGACGTTCATAGGTCACAGTTTCCATTCACAAGCTTTTCACCAACAAATAGGAATTATCACCAAGGCACTAGAAATACAACAAAATCAAGATATTCACAATTTAAAGACTCACGGTCATGCTAGACACCAACGTATAGATACTCGTCACCATGACTATATGTCGTACTCGACAGTTACCATATAGCAAATAGGACTCAACTCCTAATCCTCCAAGCTAAGGTCAAACCAAACACTTACCTCAAGCTTCCACGGTCAATTCAATCCTCAATAACTGCCTTTCTTCTCGATTTCGGTTCCAAATTAATTGTATCTATGCGTAACTGACTCCAATACATCAATAATTGGTAAACAACACCAACCTAATGCCGAATTATAGCTTTTCCATCATATTCCCCAAAAACTAAAAATTCGACCTCGGGCCCACTTGGTGAAAACACGAGGGTCGGACAAAAATCAAATCATCCATTCACCCACAAACCAAAATATACAATTTGTTTTCAAATTCGACCCCAAAATGAGGTCTAAATCAAAAAGAATCAAAAAGCCCTAACTCTACCCAAATCTCTAATTTTCTATCCTTAATCACATGCTTTAGCCCTAGAATATCAATAGATGTTGATGAAAAATAAAAGAAAACGAGTTAAAGATTACAAACCCACGTGGTTTTGCTGAAGGATTGCTTTAATGGTCGCCAAGAACTTGGAAAAGAAGGGTTTTTTGGGAAAACTTGGGGAAATACTGTAGCTACGATTTCTGAAGATTAAAAATAATATTTGGGCAGAAAAACACCCTACACGATCCTGAAGAAGCTCATGCGATCGCATAGGTATAGGAAGGTTGGACATAACGATCACGGACAATGTATTGTGAACGCGTAGAAGAAAAGACATTGCATTTTTCAGGTTTGGTTAAATGAATTGCAATTGCGGAAGATGTATGTGATTGCATTGAATGAATTGAGGCTAAGTTACACGATCGCGGATGACTCTATGCGATCGCATAGAACAAAACTGGCCACTTGGAAGCTTACACTATGTGATTGCGATGATGCCTATGCGATCGAATAAAACAAAATATCAGACACCCGAACTGCTACTTTCTGCAACCATTTCTAAGTCTAAACTATCCCGAAACACCTCCGACACACACCCGAGCGCTCGGGGCTCCTAACCAAATTCATGTACTAACTCAAAAAAACATCATACAAACTTAACCGTGCGATCAAATTGCCTAGCTAACATCATTACCAACAATTTAAACCTCAAATTCAAAGCATTTTTTTCAAAACTTTATCAAATTCGAAATTTAGAATTCCGAGTCTGAAACATGTCAAACGACGTCCGATTTTAACCAAACTTCACAGAAATATCTTAATTTACGTAGTGGACTTATACCTGGCGCCGGAACAAAGATATGGGACCGATACTAACACGTTTCAATCAAATATCATTTAAATTTTTCCTTAACAATTTCAGAAAAATAATTTCTTTTAAAAACTTATTTCTTGGGTTCCAATTTCCTACGGACCCTCCCGAACCGTCAAATCACGGGTTCGGGTCTGTTTATCCAAAACGTTGACCAAAATAAAATTTATTTATTTCAATATCAACACTTGTTGTTTTCACAGAATTTCATATTTAAGTTTTCCGGCTGCGTGCCCGGACTGTCCACACAAATCGAAGCAACTCTAGTTGTGGTTTTCAAAGCATCGAAAGAACAAAATTAATTAAAAATAGATGATAACCCTTTGAGCCGTCATAGATTTAAATAAAATTTAATTTAAGAATTTAAACTATTTTATTTAGAAGGATGTATCAAATGTGTAGAAGACGTTTGGACAATAACAACCGAAAGAGAAATAGACATACTAGAAATCTTAGAATATCACTATTGACTTGAAAAGATAATTCAAAAATTGAAAAGAGAAAAAGGTGCTATATATATGTGTGTGTAGAATTTCTAACAAATATAAAACTTATCTCCAACTAGGATATATTATACGGTTAAGGATCAAATATATCCTTGAACTATTAAAAATAGGCCATATTTATCCTCCATTTGAATTTTTTATCAAATATGTCCCCACCGTTATACATTAGGGCCATATATATCCCACAGCCGTTCAAACTTATTTCCAGATTTTTTTTAACACGTGGCATGTTCTGATTGGACCAGATGACCCTCCCATTCAATTAATTAAACCCGCCCGACCCGGCGTATTAAACCCGCCCCGACCCCCAGCGTATTAAATACTTTGCACCAGAACAATCATGCTCCATGAGGATCGTACACATCCAGAAGCATAGCGTATGACTTAATCGGTAGAGAGAGGGCGACAGAGCAGGGGTGAAAATTGAGATAACCATGGGGGAACCCGGCGAAATACTACCGGAGCCTAAGCCGGAAAAGTCTCCATACGAAGTTTTGCAGCAAAGCAAAGCTTCAGTTGAGGAAATCGTTTCAAAAATGCTTTCCATTAAAAAAGAAAGAACGCCAAAATCTGAACTTCGCGAACTCGTCACTCAGATTTTAATCAACTTCATCTCTCTCCGTCATGTTAATTTGTTTTCATTCTATCTCCACTTGTTCTTTTGTTTTTCCCTAATGCTTGTGTATTAAGTACCTTAAACATCCTCCGATAGGCAAATAGAACAAATCTGGTGCAAAGTGTTTAATACGCTGGGTCAGGGCGGGTTTAATTAATCGAATGGGTGGGTCATCTGGTCCAACCAGAACATGCCACGTGTTTAAAAAAATCTGGAAATAAGTCTTAACGGCAGAAGGATATATATGACTCTAATGTATAACGGTGGGGACATATTTGATAAAAAATTCAAACGGAGGATAAATATGGCCCATTTTTAATAGTACAAGGATATATTTAACCCTTACCCATATATTATATGTATAGATCTTTTCTTCCATTATGTCTTCTAGTTTGCTAAAAATTACAAAATGAGTGTACCAACAAAATTTAGAATTGTCATTATCCAATCTTAATCACACAGAGGTTGACTTTCTGTAGTCAAATTTTATTTGATTTTTTAAAATGTAAGAAGAAAAAATATCTTGTAGATGTAATTATTAACCATTATTAAAACGTTGACTTTCTTCTTTAGAAATTTTTTTTAACTTTCTTCTTCATTATGTAAGCTGGAGAGACTTGGTTGACATGCAACCTTAATTAACATCATAGTGCTTAATGAAACGGCGTCCAAATGGCCACTAATTGTCATTTTTTAATAATTAAATTTGATGATAAACATTGGCCTCGTCGACAAAACACTCAAGTTCACTAGCTAATTTTGATTTGCAGCCAATCAACTGGGATTTTTTATTTTTTCAATTACTTATACTTAAGTTATAGTCATCAGGTTAATGTTTAACAGTTTTCGACGGAACTTATGTTCTAATATACGAGGCTACAACTACAAAACACTCAAAACATCTTATTGGCTTTTTCTTTGTCAACTACTGCTTTATTGTTAAATTAGTTGAGGATGTGGTTCTAAGTGGTCAAAGTACTAAAATACTTAAAATAATCTTCACAAAAGAAATGTCAAAATAAGACAAGATTAGAATAAAAGTACTCACAGTACATTTAATTTGTTTTAGTCTTTTCTTATTGTTGGTATTATTATCATGAGTTCGTAATGCAAAGCTTAAAAGTTTTTGCGGGTCCCTTTTTTCTTTTACTTCTATTATCTTGTGTAAAATCCAAAAGTATCATATAAATTAGGTAAGAGACTTTCTTTTATTTCAGAAGAAGATCAAAACTACCCCATTATTTATTAAATAGTTTATATATACCTCCATCATTCTATCCGTCTAAAAATACTTCAGTCCACTTGGGGTAGCTTTGACCTTCATTTGGCACACTCATTGGTAATCAGTTGCACCTTATTGGGCTTAAAGAGCTAGTAAAAGGTGCTGAGCTCGCGCATGTGAGCTTGTATATCTTCATGTTTGAATTAGACATCTTTATTAAGTTTCAATACATAATGCTCTACAAAGTTGATAATTGAAAATTTGGGTGCTAAATTATATTAGACTGGTTGAATTACGGATAAATGGATCTTATTAAAGGTTAAGAAAGGGATAAATACAAACACTTATTTTTATTCCTGCAGTTAATTTTAAAATAAGTCGAGAGTTTATCGGAAACAACCTTACTATCTCCTTGAGGCCGGGATAAAGTATATATATACACTACAATCTCCAGACCTCACACTGTGGAAATACACTAGGTATTTGGTATTGTTGTTGGTAATTCTGAAAGAAACCCTTAGTGTTGTTCCTTTCGTAAATCGTCTGACCTGAGATTCTTATAAGTAAGCTGTTGCAGATACACTAATAGATTTCTGGAAAAAAACAACCAAAAAATAGTGACCAAAGTTGGCCTGTCAAGGCAAGAAACAACGTCGGTCGTTAAATTAGCGAAAATAATAAAATAAATATTTAAAATAAATTAGCGACCAAGGTTGATCGCATTGGTTGCTAATTTCATCAAAATGTTGATCGGACTGGTCAGACTTGCTTGGTCAAAGGTATACTGAGATTAGCGACCAACATCGTAACGACCCGAACAGTCGTTTGAGCTCTAGCGTGTCGTTCAACAGTTTGAGGCCAAGAGCAGCTTCACTTCAGGTATTAAGACTTGTACGCGTGGTTGGAATAGAATTCCGAGAAATTCGCAGTTAATTTGAAAAAAAGAATTCTCATTCGGAAGCTTTAAGTTGAAAGAATTAACTAAGATCGAATTTTTGAGTGAACGACCTCGGAATCGGGATTCTAATGTTCCCGATTAGTATGATAATTTTGGAGCATATTTTCAGATCGGGTTCTAGAAGTTCCGGGAACATTTCATCATCTATTGTGGAAGTTGGTATTTTTTGAAAGAATTTCATAAGTTTGGGTTGAAGTGCATATCAGTATTATCGATGTCCGTTTGGGATTCCAAGTCTCGCAATATCCCCATAAGGTGATTTTGGCATTGGGAGCGCGACGGGAAGTGAGTTTAGAGGTCCGTGGGTTATTTTTGAGTCATTTGGCAAAAGCCAGAAATTTGCAGGTTTTTGAGAAGTTTGACCGAGAGTTGACTTTTTGATATCAGGGTCGGATTCCAATTCTGGAAGTTAGAGTAGGTTCGTATTATCGAATGTGACTTATGTGAAAAATTTGAAGTCATTCCGGAATGGTTCTGTTAAGGTTTGAGACATTTAGTCTATATTAAGTAAGATTAAGTTGGAAAAGTGAAACAGGCATTGACTTATGTGTTAGAGGGCTTGGATGTGAGTTTTGATTGTTCGGTTAGCATCGGAAGGTGATTCATGACTTAGGAGCGTGATCGGAAGGAGTTTTAGAGGCTCGTCGTAGATTTAGACGTGAATTAGCAAAGTTGATATTTTTTGCGTTTTCCGGTTGATAGGTGAGTTAGATATAGGGGTCGGAAAAGAATTTAGAGAATTTTTGTAGTTCTGTTGTGTCATTTGGGATGCGTGTGTAAAATTTCATGTCATTCAGACGTGGTTTGGTTGAGTTTTTTATCAAAAGAGTAATTTAGAAGATTGTGAAATTCTCGGGCTTGAATCCGACACAAATCTGGTGTTGTGATGTTGTTTTGAGCATTCCGAAGGTCGGAACAAGTTTGAATGATATTGTCGGATATGTTGGCATGTTTGATTGAGGTCTCAGTGGCCTCGGGTGAGTTTGTGTGGTAAGACAGACTTTTTCATCTTTGGAAAAATTGCAGATTGTTTTTAGCTTCAGCTGTGCACCAGAAAATTTCTTGTGCGAGGAGTCCACTTTGGAAGCTCATATCTTTCAATCTATAAGGAATAAGAAAAATTCAAAAACACAAAAGTTGTAGCCCTTACAGTCTAGGTTTAAGAAATTAAAACCATTTATAATTTGGATATTCTCTCAGAAAGTTATGATGGATCGAAAATGGCTAATGGAGAAATTTCGACAGAATTTTCTGATACGCTTTAGAAGCTCATCTCGGATTATATGAAGAGTTGTATGGTATACAACCTATCAAATGAAATATCTTCGAGTCTAATTTCTAAATCTTCAAACTGTTTGTCATTTGAGTATTTTCACAAGGTTTTATGGGCATTTTAGCGGAAGGTGTACAGTGGGGAAAAATGTTAGGAAGATGTACAACCTGCACAATGCAAGGTACAACTCGATGAAGTCTGGACAGATTGTTTTAAACACAAGTTTAAGCTAATTTGTTTCATTTCTTTCTTTGGCTTGTACGATTTTGGAGAGCTCAGGATAAATTTACACGAAGCAACACTAGTTAATTGATTTCTTCCTATTTTTTAGTTAAATATATAATCTTTCATAGATTTACACATGAAAATTAATAGAAAAAGGTGGAACTAGGGAATGAGATTATGAGATATTCTAAAGATGATTTAATGGGTCAAACTCAAATTTTCGAGTTCTTTATCTGTACGGACTCATGAGATTTTAATGAGTGTGGGGTTGTTTACGACTGGTGATTGTGACATGGTTCGTACCGATTGATGATTTTACCGCGTATTTGACAGATACTTATCTGCTATCATCATGATTTGGATTGGTTATCATATTTGTGCTTCGTGCCAGTTATCTGAACCCTATGGGGATTTTATCATTATTTTTCTCACTGTTTTGACTTTATATTTAAACTTAGTCGAGTTACTTTCCATTGTTTTTGTTAAAACTCTGCCAAGTTTACTCTACTTTAACACTTGAAATGATATTCTAAATAATATTTTAAGCTGAGCATCATGTTTATTGTTGCCCGAGTGGCTAATGTAATTTTTGTTGACTGAGTAAGGCCGAAGGCCTTTATTGTGAGGTACTTCTGGATCAGGCTGCATATATATATATATATATATATATATATATGGATTGAGCTGCACGTTGTTGCAAAGATATAATGATATTGATATGAGGCCGAGGGCCCGGATTTGATTCCACGAGATGGCTTGATATTGCGCTCGAGTCGTAAAGGGCTCCTCATGGAGTCTGCACACCCCAGTGAGCGACGTCGACGAGATATACGGATCGGGATGCACGTCATATCTATATATGGATCAGGCTGCACGCCACAGCGATGCTGGTACACATTTATGCGTTTACTTTATTTCATTTTTTTGTCATTATTTGTTGGGTGTGCCACTTCATGTGATATCTACCTGATTGCTTGACATTATCTGTTAATTGAGCGTTGTGCCCACGGGCAGATTTCTGTGCTTATCTGCATTTTTTTTTTTGCATTCATTTGTGTAACCGTTGAAAAAAGTCATTTTCAAAAGAGGTCTAAACTGAGCTAAGATAGTTTTCTAAAGATTTCACAGCTTCAATGTTTTTTTTCTCAAAGGGTTTTACACTGCTCTATACAGCATGATGGTCTGTTTTACGTGGTTTCATATTGCTCACTTATTATTTATCTTTCTTACTCACTAAGTTAGAGTACTCACTTTACTCCCTACACCTTGTGTCCAGATGCAGGTATTTTTTCACCCGGTAGCGGGTTTTGAGCTGATCAGAGGCTAAGTTACCAGAGTTTAGCGAGGCGACTGCCATCGTTTGAAGCACCGAATTTGTTCCTTTTATTTATCAGTCCTATTTTATATATTTCAGGCCCTGTAGTTGTATTTATACTCTTGTTGGGCTGTATTTTGCACTTTATAAAGAAATCTTCTTGTATAGATTGTGGTTATTTAATCATGCTAAATTTTTTTGGTAATATTAACTATTCTAAAAAGGCGAAATGGGCTGGTTACCTGGCCTTGTCTTCACGAGAGGTTCCATTACGACCGCATCGGGGTTTGGGGTCGTGACAATTTTGTATCAGAGCCTAGGTTACATAGGTCTCACGAGTGATGAGAAGGTTTTGTAGAGTCTTGCGGATCGGTACGAAGACGTCTGTACTTAGCTTGAAGAGGCTGAAGAATCTTTAGGAAAACTTCCACATTCTTGAATTCTTATCGTGCGTTATTGATTCAGCTTGAAATATAACTCTTGAAATTCCTTCCACGTATTTGTATGTACAAATGTGCATCGATGGCTTGTTATTCACTAATCGAGGGGCGAGATGTGATTTTCTATACGTTGAGGTTGGGCTAGTGTGGACGACTTGAGGTTGGATTTTGCCTGCAGCTTGAGCATCGAGGTGCTGATTGTCTAAGCACGTGTATCTAGATTTATATGTTTGATAGTGTCCCTATCAAGGGAAGTGATGACTGGATAGCAACGTGATAAGTATGATGTGACTGCGAGATGTGTTCAGATTGTACAAATGTGGCAAGAAAAAGGTTACTTAAGGGTAGAGAGAACTATTAGGTGCTTGATTTCCATCTTTATTTGATGTATAGCCCTGCGTTATGGAGGTGAGAAGAATCTTTTCCTATTGTCTGGTTGGGAAGTGAAGTAGATTTCATGTAGTGATATGGGTTAAGACCTAGGAAGACTAAGTGATTGTGTAATAATTATAACAATGGAAAGAGTAAAGAGAGATACTAGTTTGGGGCGAAGCATATTGGCTATCTCCTGTGGATTGTTCTGAAGTTTATGTGATCCTTATGTCATTTATTTGGGAGATCACTGTTACCATGGAATATATGTGTTACAATTGAGTCAGAGTTGCTTAAGAGAGTAGGTCTGTCTATTACGTTGATGAATGTGAGGTTTGCAGAAGATTTAAAGTACTAAATGGTCTATGTTTCATGAGCGTATGAAGGACAAAGTTTTATTTCACTATGGTATTATAGAGGTAATTGAGTATATGCGTTATGAGTTATGGTGTGCTTTGGTCTATGGCCTTTAGCCAAGTAGGGGAGTCTACTATTGTTGAGTTGATAACACAGTTATGTGCTACGTTGGTTCCATCTTGAGGCATACGAGTGAATCAGTTATGGCCTACGGAGATTGAGAACGAGTGTGGCTCGAGTAGTGGAAATTTTTTGGACAAAGGTTATATCATGCTTCATAGGTGTGAGAATCATGGAATGTCTTGAGATGTTATTGGTAAAGGATGCTCGGTGCATAGGACAGGAAGTTGCTTGATTACATTAAGGTGAGGCTACACTCTATGGTGTAGGAGTGCTAATAAGGCAGGTTGTTCGGTTTGTTTGATTAGGCTAATTTCAATTTGAGTAGACTGAATAACTCTCAAGAATGGTTCGAATGTGTTCGAGATTGTACATGTAAAAATTGAAAATTTTCAAGTGTATGATACTGCTAGAACTAAGGGTTGCATTGGAGGTGTCAAGACTTGTGTCATTTCTATATTAATTATGAGATAATATATATATATATATATATATATTGACTAAAGTAAGAAATTTGGAGTAATTTTGGAGTCATTTGGCTAAAGTAAGAAATTTGAAGATTTTTGAAAAGTTTGACGGAGAGTTGATTTTTTGATATCGGGGTTGGATTCTGATTTCGGAAGTTTGAGTAGGTTCGTAATATCAAATGTGACTTGTATGTAAAAGTTGAAGTCATTCCGGAATGATTTTGGTAAGGTTTGAGACACTTAGTCTCTTTTAATGAGTCTTAAGTTGGAAATTTCAACCGGTTATTGACTTATGTGTTAGAGGCTTGGATGTGAGTTCTGATTGTGCGGTTAGCTTCGGATGGAGATTTATGACTTAGGAGCATGATCGAAAGGAGTTTGGGAGGTTCATACTACATTTATAATTGAATTGGCAAAGTTTATATTTTTGGCATTTCCGGTTGATAGGTAAGGTTTTGATAAAGAGGTCGGAGTAGCATTCCGAGAGTTGCAGTAGTTCCTTTGTGTCATTTGGGATGTGTGTGCAAAATTTCATGTCAATCAGACATGGTTTGGTTGGGTTTTTTATCAAAAGAGCAATTTAGAAGATTTTGAAATTCTCAAGCTTTAACCCGATGTGAATTTGGTGTTATGATGTTGTTTTGAACGTTACAAATGTTGGAACAAGTTTGAATAATATTATGGAAAATTTTGGCATGTTTGGTTCAGGTCCCAGTGCCCTTAGGTGAGTTTTGGGTGGTTAAACAGACTATTTCATTTTTGGAAATATTGTAGATTTTTTTTAGCTCCAGTTGTGCACCAGAGAATTTCTAAGGCGAGGAGTCCAGTTTGGAAGCTCATATCTTGCAATCTATAAGGAATCAGAAATATTGCAAAACATAAATGTTGTTGTCTTTACATTCTAGTTTCAAGAAAGTTAAACCATTTTGGATATTCTCTCAAAATGTTATGATGGATCAAAAATAGGTGGTGGAGCAATTTTGACAGAATTTTTTGATACACTTTAGAAGCTCATATTTCGGATTACATAAAGAATTATATGGTGTACAAGCTATCAAGTGAAAGATCATCGAGTCTAGTTTCTAAATCTTCAAACCGTTTGTCATTTGAATATTTTCACTAGAGGTTATAGGAGTTTTAGCATAATTTGTACAGTAAATGTTAATAAAACGTACAACATGCACAACGCAAGGTACAACTCGAAGAAGCCTGGGCATATTTTTTTAAACATGAGTTTTAGCTCATTTCTTTATTCCTTTAATTTGGTTTGGACTATTTTGGAGAGCTCAAGGAGGAATTCTCACCAAGCAGCACAAGGTAATTGATTTCTTCCTATTTTTTAGTTAAATATGTGATCTACATGGATTTAGACAAGAAAATTAGTAGAAAATTGTGGAGTTAGGGCTTGAGATTATGAGACATTTTAAGGATTTGAGGGGTCAAAAAAACTTTGATTTTTGATTTCTTTATATGTACGGACTCATAATTTGATGAAGAATATTTTAGTATATAGCTATTTTAGGTTCGAGAAGTGGGCACGGGGATCGGGTTTTGGTAATTTCGGAGTTTATGCCTATTATGTTTTTTTTCACTTAGACTTTGTTCCCGTAGAATATTGTGATGTATTCTTCTCGTTTTGGATAGATTCGGCGCGCATAGAGGCCGATTTGAGGGGCAAAGGCATTGCGAGCTGGAGATTTTGCCGGTTCGAGGTGAGTAATGATTGTAAGTGATATTCTGGGGGCTTGAAACCTCGAATTGCACATCGTAGTGCTATATAAAGGTGAGACATGTGTGAGCATGTGATTTTAGCCTAACTTAAATCACTCCTAAAAACTCGAAAGATTCGGATTTTTCTTTATCTGGGTGATTTTTAGAATTTAATTGCATAATTGTGTGTTTACTTGAATGATTGAGTGTGTTTTCATCAGGACCGTCAAGGTTTCTTGATCTTTTTCAGAAGCCCTTGTCTCTAAATATATGAATGTCCGAATGACCCCTACCCCCTCCCCCAAGCCCGTCTCCAACCCCATCTCATAGAAAACCCTAACGTCGTCGGCCGAAAATCGCCTCCCCGACGGCAGTGTTGAAAACCATGTCAAAATAACACTGTATTCTCCTCTCCACCTCCCCAATAAGGATCCATGATTCCTTTCCTTCGAATCCGCCCCAAATGTGTCGAATATTCAGCTCAGTGACCGTCAGTTCCGCTGTGTCCGGTGGTGCAATGTCGAATTCGCACCAAGTTAACAACACAGGGCCACCATCTCCCCTTCATTCCAAATGTACTTCCCTCGAGTCCCCTTAAAACTTGTCAAATATAAGTTTGTATTCACAATTGCTCCACTGTCCATGGCGGCGCTTATGCCCAAATGATCCCAAATCAATACCAAACGACCCCCGTCTCTCCCTCAGTCCAAATCTTTCCTTAATCTCCTTCAAAAATCCGTAGACTTTTTCAAATTTCAAATCATCGAAATAGCAGAACCCTAGAAACCTAACTGGCTTGATATTTTTTCAAATTCCTTGGCCCAGAGATCGATTTGAGGCACGAGATAATGTGTTCGTTTGTTCTTGACAAATAACAAATGTTCACATCATTCTAAACCTTGAATCGGAGTACTACATGGTTCAGCCTTTCACCGGTGAGTTGTCTTTTTCTTTTCCTCTTCGACTATAGGCCTTCATGATTAGATGATCTATTATTTAGGGTTTTGAATAATGTCTGCCTTGTTTTTATTTTGTTCTGGTTCTCTTTTGATTTTGTATATGAGGAATCTTTTATTTTTCCTCCACTATGCAAAGCTCAAATCTTCAAATTCACATTTCTTATTTAGCTCATTTTGATAACTTGACTAAGTATATTCACATGTGCTCCAATTACTGTTTGGTTAGTGCTGTAGATTTTTTTTCCTCTTCTCCTCATGATTGATTCTGTGCTAATCGTTGGGTTTTTTTGATAGTGAAATCAATACTATTTGATTCCGTAGATAATTCTAATTTTGAAGTTTACATAAGGTTAATTGAGATGTTAGGGTTTAATCCAAGCACAATGTAGATCCAATTTAATTTTAGAAGTTTTTCAGTAATACAGGGATCTTAAGGGTTAGATTAGGAAATTGAACTTAGGGAATCTCAGTGTAACTAAAATATGAAAGTTCTAGTAGGGGATTTAGGTGAATTTTAGACTTTGAGTAGCTGACTTGGGGAACAAGCCATTAATAAAATGGCTAAATAGCTAAAAAAAGAGTTAAAAAGGGATTCGAGATGCAAAGTAAGATATGAAAAGCAAACCCTAGGTTATGCCTATATAAAGGCACATTTTCTTGCCTTTCAAAGCAAGAAAAAAAAGGAAGGCTGGAAGTGAGGATTTACAAAATACACGGATAGTCAAATTCTCCACTGTTTCATTGATTATTTTATTGCTAAAAGCTTTTCATTCGTTATAGAGTTATTAATTATCAACTTTGAGTTCTGGGATTTGTTTGGCATCATAGAAGTCTTTGTTCGTGGATTGTGTAGATTATGGATTCATCCTTGCCCATCTTTGTGTTGTGCTGGGTATAAATGGCTTTACTGTGGCTGTGATCTACTGTTTGCCATCTACAGCTGTTAACCTCACTTTTCCTTCTTATTCACAATTTCCAGGTACACTTTCTAAGTCTGATGCAATGTAGAAATACAGTTGAAATTTGCGATGAAGTCAGTTGTATAGTTTTACCATAAGTTTGTTGTTTAGTGTTTTTTTTTTTACATTTTTTGAGTAGATTCCTTGATTAAGTTAAGGTTCTGAATGTAAATAAATCTGGAGTGTATGAGACTGTATAAAACCATTGAATTATGTTCAAGTGTACTAGATTTGAGTTAGCTAGGATGCATTGCCATTTCAGTATTGGTTTATACATAATTAGGAATCTAAAGGTAGTTGTCCAATATTATTCAAATAATCAGTAGTGTTGATCAATTTAGTAAGATTCTGCAACTTTTATCGTTTCAAAATGCTTTGGTCATGATGAACTGGTCATGAGAATGAATTGAGTCTTTGTGAGTCGTGTGGACCAAGCTATTTTTAGTCAATATCGACAGCAATTCAGCGCCAATGTTTATTTTAAGTATGTTCATCACTCATAATTTGAACTAAAAATCCATAATAGGTAATTTGTCATTCAATATCAGTGTTTATGCTGTATACCCCAATAGTTTGAGGGTTCATGAAATGATCAAATTGCTAGGGATATCCGGTTTTAGAACTAAGTTATCAGATCGTTCCTGAACTTTTAGGAATTAGATTTGAGCCCCAGCCCTACCTGTTGAGTCAGTCTCAAGGCCCTAATGTTTGTCAATTTCTTATTTGAAATTTACTGGTGTTTTGGGTTGGCTTCAAAGCTCAATTTGGCGAAGTTGATCTTGGCTGGATTCTGATGATATTTTATTAGTAGCACCAATTAATGTGGTTCATAGAGATAATCCCAGTCAAAACTGATAGTTTTCTCTTTAAGATGACTTTTAAAATAAGTGAGGTGCGATGTGCCAAGTAAAATCGCCAATTGCGTGGCTCTCTTAAAATGCCTACACTTTAAAAAACTTAGAATTCGGGGCGTTCCATTTAGTGAATTTTCATGGCCTCCCACAAAATTAGTAACACGCTAGTCACTTTAGGCGCGTTTTTAAATAATTCAACTTCCTAAATGCGGGTGCACATTTATGTGACCCAAAGCCAAATCTCAACTAATTTGAAATGTGTCAAAACCACGGGTGATTTATGTGACATGGTTCGAGGCATGTTTTGACGGCGTTGCAATTTCCTTTAAAAATAATAATAAAAGTGGATAATACATAAAAAAGCACTTAGGTTCAAAATTATATAAAATCAGATAATGTAAGCCAAATATAACACTTGAACGACAATGCTAGAACCACGGAGTCCGGGAATGCCAAACACCTTCTCCCGGGTTAATAGAATTCCTTACTTAGATTTCTGATTCGCGCACTGTTAAACAGAGTCATTCTTTCCTAGATTTGAGATTCTAACCGGTGACTTGGGACACCATAAATCTCCTAAGTGGCGAGTCTACAATCTTTTAAATAATTGAATCCCGTTTCGATTGTCCTTTAATTGGAAAAACTCCTGTATCTACGCCCTTCGATGGGTTGTGGATAGCCAAAAGAAGATGTGACAGCTTTGGCGACTCTGCTGGGGATCGAACCCAGAATCTATGGTTCAAGGTTCAAGAATTCGAGATTTAAAATAATTTTATATCTTGCCTTATTATTTGATTTTATTGCATAATTGTACCCAATGTGTTAAAAGTTGTTTTACCGTTTTACTATTATGTGGACCGTATATATAAACTGTTACGAAACCCTTCTCTCTTTATCTTCTGGGATGTGTTCGCTGGTCGAGACTCCCTATTTGGTTAGTGTCATACCTTAAAATAAGAAAGAGGCTCGGACAAGTTACAAAGCCGGACGACCTTGCGGGTCCCCGGTACGCAGCACTCTCCTTTACTCGAGTTGTCCGCTCGAGTACATAATCTAGAATAAATACCAGGTGTTGAACTTAGTATAACTTAACATCATGCCGGATCCCTAGTAGGAACGTTTATCTACATCATGAATTTGATTTAGGGGACTCAACACAGGGGTTGGGTCTGTCTAGGACAGGTGACCCGAAATGCAAAGACCATCCTGATGCATATTACGTGCTACTTGTGCTTAGTTGTTTTGGATTTGCATGTTGACCGGCTTATGAAAAATAATTATTATTAAGAAAATAAGTGGTACTAGGACTGACTGAGATTAATCATTTGTCTTGTAAAACCACTGCTCAAGTAGCGTTAATATGCTGCCGGATTTTTTAAAAAAGAGAAAGGAAAAAAAACAAAAAAGAGGCTTTTCAACAAATTTTTTAGTTTTTTTACAAATTGTTTGGCCCGAACTACGCCTGTTTGATTCTCACTGAGTGTGGGATACGTAGGCAACCCCCATCGGGTCCAACCACGCTTGTGCAAAAATTGCCAAAATAATTTTCAAATTTTCATTTGCCGTCCTAAATAAATCGGGTGAAGCTGTTATTGTCAAAAATAGCCAAATTTTTGCCAAAGGGGACACTGGAAGGCTGGTTTTGCAGAAACAGCCTACTTTGGGTCTTTATTGTATTTTTGGCAATCTAGCGGACACATCCTTGAAGGCTTTCTCCGAAAGTGCTAAAGGTCGTATTCGCAAAACTGGGCTTATGGTTTTAGAAAAGAAATTTCAAAAGAAATTTCTTGTTGATTTTGATGTCAAACAGAATAAAATTACAAGTCGCTAAGTCACCTTAATAAATGTGCAGGATGAGCACAGTCCAAACCAGACCTTTTTCATTTGTAAGCCGAATGACTTTGATGCTTCGGTTGTGGTGGAATGATTTAGGTAGGGAAGGGCAAGATGAGATAAAGAAGTATTTGGGGGACTCCCTAGGTTATTGGAGATTGTACCCCGAGGAGACATTGTAAGAGAATTAGTTACGTGCTGGGACCCGGCACACAACGTGTTTCACTTCTCAGACTTTGAAATTACCCCAATGTTGGAAGAAATAGCGTGATATATTGGAAATGCGGAGCTTCTTTTGTGACACAAGTATTTGGTTGCTCAAAGAGTGATAACGGCACATAAATTCTTAGATACCTTGAAGACAAGCAGAGTGGTACATGATTCGACCTTGGCGGCAAGGTTCTACACTTTTTCATTCCTGTATACCAGAGATTGTCACATAGGGGGATTCAACAATCCAAAAAACAAAATCTGTAGTCAAGGAAACCGTGTCAAATGGGAAGAACATAGACGCTTCGCTTTTATGGTAGCTTTTCTGGGGCTTCTGGTATTTCCAATAAAGTATGGGAACAGTGACATAAAGATAGCTGGGGTTTCCAGCACTCCACGCACGCAGGCCAAGTGCACACCCGCACCCATGATAGTAGCCGCAATTTTTTGTGCTCTCACAGCTTGCAAGGCCGAAAACGATTTCTTTGAGGGGTGTAATCTAATATATCAAATGTGGATGACGGAGCATCCATGCCACCTTCCTCGATTCATGAGTTATGGGTCCACCGAGAAAACTTGCATAGAGGAGTTTCACACGAGAATTGAAAAGCTCAACTTACCTGAAGGTGTAGCAAGATGGACTTCTTGCTTCCAGTCCCTCACTGCCAGTCAAATAGAATGGACACTAGGGTGGTTGTCTGTGGATGAGATCGTGTACATGCCGGCAACAGAACCTGATTTTCTTTTGATGGGTCTTAGGAGTATCCAGCCTCATGCCCCGCATCGGGTCTTGAGAATACTCAGAAGATTCCAGATAGTGCCAAAAGACAAAGATCTCAACATCTTGGTAGTTGAGATTAACCTGATGGTCAGTTCCCCGAAGAAATGGTCCGCAAGATCTGGAATGAAGGCCAATACCTAACCGCCAACACTTTCATGCATGATCTGGCTAGAGGTGAATTGTCAGCGTGATACCTTGCCTGGTACAGGAATGAAATTGAGTTTGAGAGACCGCCCAAAAGGCCTCACCTCCAGGAGTTCATTGAAATGTCACAGGAATAATTGGACTGGCTAGCCAAGGAAAATGAGTACAAGGCCGCTATAGGAAGATTGGAAAGGAAAGTCCAAGAGCTGCTATTTGAAAATGGTCTGCAAGCTGCAACATATGAGGGAGAAAATAAAAGATTAATCAAAGAAATAAGGCGCTGCAAGCCCAAATTCAGAAGATGAAAACAGCCGCAGAAAATCCTCCCAGGATCTCAAAGGACGAAAAACTCATAGATAATTTGACGTGAAAAGTAACCGAATATGGGTTTGACGTGAATAAGGCAGAAGGCGAGCTATCCACGGTTCGGAAGCAATTACCTAAAAGTGTGAAGGATCGAGGCTGTATCATTGAGGAAGTAAAGGAAAATCATGACGATGAGGTTGCTAGGTTAAAATGGAGGGTCATCATGGTTGAGGGCACGGTAGCTAAGGAGGTTGGGGACCTTAAAGCCGAGAGAGAACATTCTTATTCTGCGATATCAAGGTTGGAGATGGATTTGAGGCAATTCCAGGAACTGAACCAGGTAGCCGAGCAAACTCTAGAGGCGAGGGCGGAACAAATTGGGTGTTTGTTGCAAGAAAAGGGTGTTATTAGGGAAAAAGTATAAGGGATCACAGACTACATCACCACAAGGTGCAGCCATTGCAAGGATATGAAAAGATCCATGTTCTTTTCCACCGCCATGACCTTTGTCCGGCAACTAATGGAAGACCTCCACCACCTCTAAGGTAGTTTATCATGCAAGCCAACGACAAGGCCGAATGATGCCCCGCGAGGACCAGGATCGCTTGAAGCATAAATGTATTCTTACAGATTGCACTGCCTTTTGTCAAAATATGTTTTAATGTCTGACCAGGAGATTTACTTTATGCATAGTTAGTTCTTTTAATAGTCTGTAGTTCGTTTTGTCAAAGCTTGTTAGTTTATTGTTTAATCTGCCTCCTTTCGAGTCCTTGTAATTGAAGCTGGTTGTTATAAAAATGGAAACTTTCAGAATGTCTTATGCTTCGTTTTTATTTGCAAGAACTACGCTCGGTCTGATTCATGCGGGGTCATGATACGTAGGCAATCTACATAGGATTCGACCATAATTGAATAAAGTTGGAAATCTAATAAAATAGGAGAGAGGGAGAGAATAGGGCTGAAACAAAAGTGTTTCACAAACAAGGAAAAAAAGCCGGGATGACGCAGGCAACCAATATATGTAGTGACTGACTGCTATTTAGGTGCATTCACACCCAATATGTGGCAGCATACGTGTTAGAACCTAACCATTAACCAGTTTTTGGTGTTGTATCAATTCCATACTAGACAGGTGGTTAGTACTAGTGGCATTTTGGCAACTCACTCCCACAACACGCGGTCAAAAAGCAAACAAGTCATGGCCAATCAAGAAGTTGATGTCAGCATTATTGACCCCTCGAAGGAAGCACAAGAATTGGATGTTAATGCTATGAAGGAGGAGATGTATAAGCTTAAACATCAAATGACTGAGATGTATTAGGAATGGGCGAGAGGACAACAACCCCGACCTATCTTGCCAACCCAATCTTTATCCCGAACTGGTCCAGGCACCTGACCAGTCCGTCACTGATCCGCCTCCATGTTTTCATATGTATTCAAAGCATCATTGTGCACCTCTCAACCACCCACCCACTGCCCAAAGTCACTCATCACCCTCCCTAGCCAATCACTCCTATCTTTGTGGCACCTTCGACTCCTACACCGCATAGGTCATCAAGTGAACCACTGCTTCAAGCTTATGACCCTCAGTACTATCCCCCGGAACCTGCCTACAAAGCCCAGGAGGCTCACTCTTGTGCTCTTCGTCCTGAAATCCCAAGGGGAGCTGAGAAGACGATCAAAAATTCCCAGCAGGAAAAAATGATTAGAAACGTCTGGAGTCTGGAACAATCATTTCGGTACACGCGGGGATTAGGTGTCCAGGTAAGCATGGCATTCAAGGATCTTTGCTTATTCGCAGATGTGGAGTTTACTCCAGGTTTCAAAATGCCTAAATTTGACTTATATGATGTTCATGGTGATCCGATCGCACATCTAAGAGGGTTTTGCAGTAGAATGAGTGGAGTAGGGGAAAAAGATGAATTGCTAATGGCGTACTTTAGCCAAATTTTAAGTGGGTCGGCACTGGTGTGGTATACTCGGCAGGATCCTAATAGGTGATATGCCTGGGATTACTTGGCGCAAGAGTTTGCTTGCCACTTTCAATACAATCTTGAGATCGTCCCAGATCATCTATCTCTGACAAAGCTAGAGAAGAAACATAACGAGAGTTTCAGGAGGACGATTTCCGATAGAGGGAAGAATTAGCCATAGTTGATCCTCCCATGAAGGAGAGTGAGATGGTTTACTATTTTCTACAAGCTTTGGAACCTACCTACTTTGGGCATCTAGTATCAGTAGTAGAAAAGTCTTTTAACAAAGTGGTCAAGATGGGAAGTATGGTTGAAGAATGCCTCAAATCCAATAAAATTATGAGCTACTCTGCAATTAAGGCAACTACCCAAGCCATTCAGCGTGGAGCTGGGGGAGCTTTCGCGAAAAAGAAGAAGGAGTATATAGCGACTGTGGAGTTAGGGACTTGGTTCATGCCTCGGGCACCGTCTCATTACGCCCAGCCCCGTCCTCACAACCAAACATACCCACACATTCTATATGGCCCACCATAACATTATTATCCCCCACCAGAGCCTCGCTTCTCAGTCCATCATGCGCAAGCATATACCCAACCTCCCGCTCACGCACAATGGTATGTGCCACCCCCTCAAAACACTTAACCAAATCCATAAAATCATTACCCTCCTCCAAGAGCTTACGAAAAACCTCTGAGGCCCGATTTTCGTGGAAATCTGGCCCTGAGAAATAAGGGTGTACAGAAAAAAAAAAGACATTCACTCTGCTAGGATAATCTTACACTAGCTTGTTCCACAGGCTACGACAACTGGACATATTGAGACCAATCGAAGCGAAACTGCCAAATCCCCCCCCCCCCCCAAGAATTTAGATTAGTCAGTCACCTGTGAATACTGTTCTGGTGCACCTGGGCATGACACCGAGAAATGTTGGCAATCAAAAAAACGCTATCTAAGAACTTATTAACTCCAAAAGGATTGAGGTGCAGACTCCGGAGACATCCAATATTAACCAAAACCCGCTGTAGGCCTATCAGGAAACCAACATGATTGAAATTGTGGAGAGAAAGGGAGGGTCCAAAAGATGGTCACATACAGTAATGATGATCAAATCTAGTGAATATAAGATAATTAAGGTCGCAAGCAGTGAGAAGTCGGTAACCGGGGCAAACGAGGGCAGCAAGCCCATCACAGTCAGGGGAGCTCAGCATACGCAGTTACGCTAATGACGGAACAAGCAGAAGTAACAGTACATGGGGCAGCTAGCGAACCTGTCGTATTTGTGGAAGGTGTCCACATCGAGCCACTTATCGTGAAACCAGTAATCCAGCCGCCTATCATCAACAACAAAATTATTCCTTGGAGATATGAAGAGGCAGTAGTGATGTACAAGGGGAAAGAAGTGTGAGAGGAAGTGTGTGAGGCGCGAGGATTAACCCAGTCATGAAGGTACTTTGACCTGAAAGAATTGAGGAAGGGAAGGGTTGCTAAAGATAGCCCAGAACAAGTAAAGAAGGTTGTGTCGGAAGAAGATGCAGAAGATTTTTTGAAGAAAATGTAAATGCCAGACTACTCAATCATAGAATAGTTGAGGAAGACGCCAGCCCAGATTTCTTTGTTGTCCTTACTAATCCACTCAAATGAGCACCGCCAGGCATTGATGAAGATTTTAAATGAGGCCCATGTCCTAGACAAGATAACGGTGAACCATTTGGAAAAGATTGCTAACAAGATATTCGAGGTAAATCGGGTCACATTATCTGACGATGAATTGCCTATGGAGGGTACCGAGCACAACCGGGCTCTTTATCTAACTGTGAAATGTGAAGATGATGTGGTCACCCGAGTTTTGGTCGACGACAGGTCCAGTGCAAATATTTTTCCACTATCCAAATTGACCAAGCTGAAGGTTGAAAGTGAAAGAGTCCGCAAGAATAATATCTGTGTTCGAGGCTTCGATGGCGGAGGAAAAGACACCGTGGGGGATGTAGTGTTGGAAGTAACTATAGGGCCCGTCGAGTTTATTATGGAATTCAAGGTGCTGGATACAGTCTCTTATAATCTATTGTTGGGTACGCCCTGGATTTATGCAGCCAAAGCAGTGTCATCTACCCTGCATCAAATGGTTAAATTTGAATGGGGCAGGTAAGAGATTGTGGTGCATGGTGAAGATAATCAGTGTAATTTGGGGGATGTGATCGTACCATTTTTTTAGAAAAATTATGTTTTTCATTGATATCAAAGAGATGTACAAGGAAAAGTTTTGTAGTAGTAGCTTGGACTAGCTATTACTTATTTACAGACAATCTTCTATACTAAGACGACAACCAATATGCACTAATTACATCTCAGTATAGGGATATCTAATTAGACTATAGCTATGAAAAACTATTAAGTTGCCGGAAGCCTTTTTGCCATCGACTACAGTTCCTGCCTCGAATATGAATAAGTAGTGCAATTTCTCTGCATATCTGATCTTCCACGTATACTTTCCTGTCAAAGGTTGTTATAGCATTAAGTCCTATTCTGCTTTTTGCTTTGCTGCAAATCCATTTCAGCTCTGTTTCCCAATCACCAACAGATCTGAGATGCCCAAGCCAAAGATAGAGTCTGGACCACAGTCTTCTAGTAATAGAACACTCAAAGAACAAATGATTAAAAGCTTCTGCATTCTGATTACAAAACACACAAGTTACAGGAACTTGTATGCCAAATTTCTGCAATCTGTCTACTGTTGGAAGCCTTTGCTGTGCAGCTAACAACACAGTGAATTTATGCCAATGTTGAACATTTGCAGTCATCATCACATTCTTCCATTCAACCTTGCTGAACCAGGAAATCATTTTGAGATATAGTCGCTGAATCTGGAAATGATCCAGTTTGCATACTCCTTGCAATCTGCCAAGCAGATTCCTCTGAAGCACCTGATTCCCCATGATAGCAGTTCTGCTGTCCGGTATTTTCCTTACAACCCAAGACGCTGACTTAGGAATGGTCATTGTTTCAAAGTCAACCTGCTTGATATAGTAACAGTGCACCCATTTAATCCACAGACAGTCTTTCTTTCTGGCTTAAATCCCAGAGATGCTTGCTAATAGCTGCTTTATTCCATACAGTCATATCTAATATGTTGAGCCCTCCAGCTGTTATTGGTCTGCAAACCCTTTCCCAAGCAACTAGAGCTCTTTTAGAGAGATTAGCAGTTCCAGTCCACAAAGAGGTTCAGCGGATTGCTTCAATGGCTTTCCACATTTTTTTTGGCAGAGTGAAAACTTGAGCCTAGTTTGTTTGTATACCAAAGATGACAATTTTGATTAGTTGACAACTCCCTGCATAAGAGGGCAGTTTAGCTGACCAGCATGTAATCTTAGCTGTAATCTTCTCTATCAAAGGAAGGTAATGATGGATGGCAAGCTTTTTAGAGTCAAGGGGTATCCCCAAGTATTTGAATGGAAGATGGCCCTCAGTGAACCCCAATGCCTCCAAAATTTCTTCTCTAGTACTCCACTGCACTCCAGCCAAGTATATTGCACTTTTGCTAATATTAGCTTGTAATCCAGAAGCTTCAGAGAATATTAGGAAATCCTCCTTAATCTGGATGGAAACAAGATCAGCTCGACAAAACATTAGGTGATCATTAGCAAAACATACATGAGTACAATTAAGCTTTCTGCATTTGGGGTGAAAATTAAAGTTCCCATTCTTGTGCAACTGTCCTAGTATCCTATTCAGGTATTCCATAGCCAGCACAAATGGATATGGGGACATAGGATCACCCTGTCTAATACCTCTCTTAGCAGTGAAGGGCTTTGTTAATCCACCATTCAGTACTAGGGAGTAAGAAACAGAAGTGACACATGACATTATCCAGTATACAAATTTAGCAGGGAACCCAAGATCAATAAATATCTGTTTAAGAAAACTCCATTCCAGAGTATCATAGGCCTTCCCCAAATACACCTTCAAGACAAACCTGGGGGAAATTCCTTTCCTAGAATAACCTTTGAAGATTTCATGACTAAGCAGAATGTTATCAACAATGCTTCTCCCTTCAATAAAAGCTGACTGAGCCTGCCCAACCAATTCACCAATCACACCTTTCATTCTCCTAGTAATGACTTTGGAGATGATCTTATACAAAGTAGTACAGCAAGCTATGGGCCTATAATCTTTAACAGTTGTAGGAACTCTGACTTCAGGAACAAGAGCAATTGCAGGGGTATTGATCATGTGAGGCATTTTGCTTGTGAAGAAGAATTCCTTTGTAGCAGCTAGTATTTTATCCTTTACTATCTCCCAGTTTCTAGTATAGAACTCCACAGGGAATCCATCGACACCTGGTGCTTTGTCCTTTGGCACTAGTGCTTCTGTAATTTCTTCCAATGTAACCTCCTGAATTAGCATTCTTTGCTGTGATAAAGTTAGACACTTTCCTTCTTTAATAACAGTAGTGTTAACACAAGGCAGCTCACCAGCACAGTCTCCCATAAATGATTGGAAGACATTTATAAACTCTTGTTCTACAGATAAGGGGTCTGTGAGTTTCAGACCTGTATCAGTGTAGATAGAAGTTATGCTATTCTGGCATGTTCGGATCTTCAACTGGGCATGGAAGTATTTTGTATTGGCACTACATTCAATCCAGCAAGCCTTGGATTTCTGTCTCATAATTTGTTCCTCCACACAACTCCATTTTTTGATTTCTTCTAATGATGCTTTTTCCTCATTAAACAGAGTTTGTGATAGTGGATAGTGCTGCAACTGAGACTGGATAATACCCAATGTCTCCCTAGCCTGAACAAGTTTCTTCTTGTATGAAGCCATGTAAACATTTCTGTCCTTTAATTGCTGTTTCATGGTCTTCAATTTATATCATATCTGCTGCATAGGTGCTCCTTCACATTCTTGTCTCCAGACTTGTTGTAGTATGGTTTGAAACTGAGGACTCTCCATAATAGTAAGATAAAGTCTGAAAGGCTTTGGATGCAAAAGTTTTTGATCTCTACATATGATAAGAACTAGAGAATGATCAGAAACTGATGGATTCATGAAATCAGCTTCTAGGTGCCCATATTGCTGTATCCACGAGAAGTTGCCCAATGCCCACTCAATCTTGCTATAGACCCTAGTAGTAGTACTCTGCTTGTTAGTCCAAGTGTAATGCCACCCTTTAGGTCTAAGAGGCGTGAGTTGAAGGTCAGCAATAATATCTTTAAAACCTTTAACTTCAGTATTAGTAACAGGAGATCCTTTTATTGAATCTTATGACAATAAAGGGCTATGGGTCTATTAGGTGTTTGATACGGTGTCTGTACAGAAAATCACAGAAGGTGAAGTCGTCACAACCCCAAAGATAGCAACTGCACCCGTCATGGTTGCTTCAGAAATGTTGAAAAATTGTTTTATGCCCGGCAAGGGTTGGGGGTTCTCTGCAAGGCATTGTGCAACTAGTGTCCCTTCCCAAAAACCTGGACACTTTTGCCCTGGGGTTCATGCCCACAGCTGCAGACATAAGTCGAGCAAGAAAGCTAAGATAGAAGGCCTGGGTTCTCCCAAAACCCGTCCCAAGGTTGTCTAAATCATTTGCTAAATCCAATGCTTGCAATGGCCCCAGACCAAAGATTTCCGTCCCGCTGATTGATGCTGACTGAGATCTTAATAAGGGGTTGGAAAGGTTGCTCAATGAGGTGAATATGGTCGAGGTTGGAGAAGGATCGAGCGGGCCAGACATGTAGTTTGTAGGAGCATGCGCAAAAATCAATAACTAGGAAGCCACTCCTCTTCCCACTTGGAGGGAGTCGTGGTTGTAGGCTTTGATTTTCCATTCAGTCTAGTTTGTATTAGCGTCAAATTTGTCAGCTCATGTTGTTATTTTCGTCCATTTGGATGTGCAAACTCTGTTATCTTTGATTCTAATGAAATACAATTTCCCTTTCAGCAATGCTGATAGTTTCCGTTTCTCTTTACATTTCTTTCTTTTTTCTTTTGTACAGTTATTTCTATGCCGGTTCCAGTGATCTGACATGCATATGGACTCCTCGGCCCAATTTTCAAAATAGGTCTATTTCATAAATAATAATTCAGTAAATAGAATATGAGGATGAACCAGGGTATGATGAGGAAGGGGCACGGGATGAATTAGTGAAGAGATGACCCAATTCGAAGAGAAACCCAAAACAAACCTGAACGATATAGAGGCAATCAATCTAGGAACTCTGGATAATATCAGTGAAACAAAAATAAGTGTCCATCTGAACCAACAACTTAGGGAAGAAATAATCAAAGTTGTATTGGAGTACAAAGATATCTTTGCATAGTCCTACTATGACATGCCCGGATTGAGCACTGATTTGGTAGTCTATATGTTACCTACTGACCCAGCTTGCCCGCCTGTTAAGCAAAAGTTGAGTATATTCAAAACTGATGTGAGTGTGAAAATCAAAGAAGAAGTGACCAAGCAGTTTGAGGCAAAAGTCATTCATGTCACAAGATACCCCACTTGGTTAGCTAATGTTGTGCATGTGCAAAAAAAGGACGAAAAAACCAGGGTATGTGTCGATTATCGCGACCTGAAAAAATCAAGTCCAAAGGAAAACATCCCCTTGCCTAACATCCACATATTGATTGAAAATTGAGCGAAGCATGAGATCGGGTAATTCGTGGATTGATACGCCAGGTACCACCAAATTTTAATGGATGAAGAAGATGCGGAGAAACTGGTGTTCATCACACCGTGGGGGACGTACTGTGATAGAGTCATGCCATTTGGTTTACAAAATGCTAGGGCCACATACATAAGGGCTATGATAACCATTGGAAATTGAGGTCTATAAGGATGATGTAATAATCAAGTCTAGGAAGCAGTCTGATCATGTCAACGACATGAGGAAATTCATCAAGAGGCTCCGCAGGTATGACCTCAAACACACCCCGACTAAATGTGCATTCGGGGTCCCCTCAGGACTGTTGTTATGGTTCATAGTCAGCAACCGAGGCGTCAAACTAGACCCGCCAAAAATCAAATCAATATAGGCGTTGCCACCGCGCAAAAAAAACAGAAGTAATGAGTCTACTGGGAAGATGAAATTACATCAGTTGATTCATCGCCTAGCTTACAACCATCTGCGAGCCCATCTTTAAGATGTTGAAGAATGATGCTGCAGTTAAATGGACGGGAGAGTGTCAGGAAGCTTTTGATAAGATAAAGGAATATATGTCAAACCCACAAGTATTGGTCCCGCCGGAGCCAGGAAGGCCCTTGATCTTATATTTGATAGTCTTGGACAACTCATTTTGGTGTGTGTTGGGTTAGCATGATGTAACCAGGAGAAAAGAGCAGGCCATATACTACCTCAGCAAGAAATTTACGGCCTATGAGATTAAGTACACTCATCTTGAAAGGACATGTTGCGCCTTGACGTGGGTGTCCAAAATATTGAAGCATTACTTGTCATCATACACCACTTATCTCACAATTGGACTCATCGAAATACATTTTCCAGAAGCCATGCCCACAGAGAGGCTCTCAAAGAGGAAAATCTTGTTCATTGAGTTCGACATTGTCAATATGACAGGACTACTATGAAAGCACAAGAATTTGTGGATTATTTAGCAAAGAATCCCATAGATGAAGAATATGAGCCCTTGAACACATATTTCCTGGACGAGGAAGTGATGCACATCAATGGAATGGAACGGGCAGAGAAGTCGAGATGGAAATGGTTCTTCGATGGGGCTGCCAACGTGAAAGGCGTCGGGATAGGAGCGGTACTCATTTCTTAAGTAGGGCATCATTACCCAGTCACAGCTCAACTCCGCTTCAATTGCACCAACAACATGGCTGAATATGAGGCATGCATTTTGGGTTTTAGATTAGCAGCACATATGGGTGTCCGGGAAGTCTTAGTCTTGGTATATTCGGACCTTCTAGTACACCAAATTCAAGGGGAGTGGGAGACAAGGTATTTAAAGCTCATACCATACTGGCATTGCTTGCATGATCTCTATCAATGATTCCGGTCAATAGAGTTTAGGCACATCCCCAGAATTCACAACGAGGTTGCCAATGCCCTAGCTACTTTGGCATCGATGTTACATCATCACAACAAGTCTTATTTTGACCCGATACATATCTGGGTCCACGATCAGCATGCTTATTGCAACATGGTGGAAGAAGATATTGATGACGAGCCTTGGTTCCACGACATTGAGGAATATATATTAAGAGAGGTGTGTACCCAGTACAAGCCACGACTAACCAGAAGAGAACAATCCGTCGTTTGTCAAATGGGTTCTTCTTAAGTGGAGGAATATTATACAAAATAACGCAACATCTTTTTTTGCTAAGATGCGTAGATTCTAAGCAGGCGACGACCATCGTGAATGAGGTGCATGCTGGCATCCGTGGGCCACACATGAGCCGATATGTTTTGGCAAAGAAGATTCTCCATGCAGCATATTATTGGCTCACTATGGAGCGCGATTGTATCAACTTTCTGCGCAAATGCCACCAGTGTCAGGTACAGGAAGACCTAATTCACTCCGCTCTATCTGAACTACATAAAATGTCGGCACCATGGCCCTTCGTTGCTTGCAGCATGGATGTCATTGGGCCCATTTAGCCATCAGCTGCTAACAGACACAGATTTATCCTGGTTGCTATTGACTATTTCACCAAATGGGTTGAAGAAAAAACCTTCAAGGCAGTAACCAAGAAGGTTGTGGTCTATTTTGTGCACACAACCATTATCTGTCGGTTCGGGATCCCCAGGATGCTCATCACTGATAATGGGGCAAACCTCAACAATCACCTAATGAGGGAGATATGTCAGTAGTTCAAGATCACACATCGAAACTCTACCCCGTATCGCCCCAAGGAGAACGGAGTGGTTGAGGTAGAAAATAAGAACATAAAGAAGAAACTTCGTAAAATGGTGGAATGATCCAGGCAATAGCAGGAGTAGTTGCTTTTCGCATTATTAGGCTATCACATCACTGTCCATACTTCAGTGGGGGCCACTCCGTACTTATTGGTATATGTCACGGAGCGGCAATCCCGACCGTGATTGAAATCCCTTCCCTTAGATTCGTGTCCAAAGCTGGAACCGACAGCGAACAATGGGTCAAAGCTTGGGTGCAACAATTGAATTTGATTGATGAGAAAATATTGGTGGTGGTCTGCCACTGCAGTTGTATCAACAAAGAATAGCCAAGGCATATAACAAAAAAAGTGCACCCCAGGAAGATTGAAGTGGCTCCGCTGGTACTAAAGCGCATCTACCCTCACCAGGCCGAGGCGAAAGGCAAGTTCGCTCCAAACTGGCAAGGGCCATTCAACGTATCAAGAGTACTGTTCAATGGGGCATTGTATCTGACGGATGTGGAAGGGAAATGTGCAGAAATGGCAATCAATTCGAATGTTGCCAAAAGATATTATGTATGATTTTATTTAGATAATTGTTTGTACTCGGCATATTTTGAAAATTGGAAGAACGAAGGCATTTTATTCGGCTATCTAAGTACTCTATCAGTTGCTAGCCCTTTTGAGCTTTAAATATTTTTCTTTTATACCCCTCTTTCGGAATCAATAATAAAAGTAAAAAACATAAGTGTTAGAAGACAGTAAAAGGAAAGGAAAGGAAAGAATAAAAAGAATGAAAAAAGAAGGAAAAGAAAGGAAAATCAAAAAGAAAAAGAAAAATTATGAAAGAGGGGAAGTGTTTAAATCTAGATCAGCAAAGAATGTTCATTAGAAAGGTAACTCTGGAAGAGATCACTGAAGCTGTTAAAGAAATGCCTAATGATAAAGCACCAGGAGTAGATGGCTTTCCAGTGGAATTTTATACTAAGAACTGGGAAATGGTAAAGGGTGACATCCTATCTGCTACCAAGGATTTCTTTTCTACATCCAAATTGCCTCACATGATCAACACCACTGCCATAACACTTGTTCCTAAAGT
The DNA here is from genome assembly GCA_034376525.1 of Nicotiana benthamiana. Taxonomy (NCBI): domain Eukaryota; kingdom Viridiplantae; phylum Streptophyta; class Magnoliopsida; order Solanales; family Solanaceae; genus Nicotiana; species Nicotiana benthamiana. The sequence continues at coordinate 9,831,797 of CM067326.1, forward strand.
TAAATCACCTGCAACTTTTAAAGACTATAGACCTATTGCTTGCTGCACTACAGTATACAAAATCATCTCTAAAGTTATTACCAAGAGGATGAAGGCTATCATTGCAGAATTAGTGGGTCCTGCTCAGTCTGCTTTTATTGAAGCAAGAAGTATTGTTGACAACATCTTGTTAAGCCATGAAATCTTTAAGGGTTACTCAAGGAAAGGTGTCTCTCCCAGATGTGTTCTCAATGTGGATTTGAGGAAGGCATATGACACATTGGAATGGAATTTTCTGAAGTAGATTCTTATTGATTTGGGCTTTCCAGAAAAGTTTACTCGATGGATCATGGCCTGTGTCACATCTGTCTCATACTCCTTAGTAATGAATGGTGGCTTAACTAAGCCATTCACTGCTAAGAGAGGAATTAGACAGGGTGACCCTATGTCACCATACCTATTTGTATTGTCTATGGAATACCTTAACAGAATACTTCAGCAGCTGCACAAGGATGGGAAGTTCAACTTCCATCCCAAGTGCAGAAAACTCAATGTCTCTCATGTATGTTTTGCTGATGATCTCCTCATGTTCTGCAGAGCTGATATTATATCCATCCAGATATTGCATAAATCTTTTCTTCAGTTCTCAAAAGCATCTGGCCTTCAGGAAAATATCAGCAAAAGTGCAATCTACCTGGCTGGTGTGCAGCAAAATATCAGAGAAGAAATAATTGAAACCTTGGGATTCACTGAAAGTCAACTTCCATTCAGATATTTGGGGATCCCACTTGATTCTAAGAAGCTAGCTATCTATCATTATATGCCTCTAACTGAGAAGATCACAGATAAAGTCACTTGTTTGTCAGCTAAGCTTCTAACATATGCAGGTAGAAGCCAATTGATTAAAGCTGTGGTGTTTGGCATTCAGACTTATTGGGCACAAGTATTCATTATGCCCAAGAAAGTACTGAAAGCTATTGAAGAAATATGCAGAACTTTCCTTTGGACTGGCAAAGCAAATCTGTCCAGAAGAGCACTAGTGGCTTGGGACAAAGTGTGCAAACCAATATCAGCTGGAGGTCTTAACATCCTAGACTTGGCTGTGTGGAACAAAGCAGCCATCACTAAGTTGCTATGGGACTTTTCTAGGAAGAAAGACTGCCTATGGGTTCGATGGGTTCATTCCTATTACATTAAGCAAGGTAACATTTCCACAATTAACATACCAAAATCAGCCTCTTGGTGGTCAGAAAGGTACTGGAAAGCAGAAATATGATACTGGAGAGTCATAAGCTTCAAGGAGATCTAACTGGTAGACTGCAAAGTGTATGTAGGCTGGAGAGGTTTCACATCCAGAAACTGTACCTCACTATGCTCCCCAGTTTCAATAAGGTTGCATGGAAGAACTTGATGCTGATTACTAATATACTACCTGGGCATAAGTTCATTGTTTGTTAGATGCTCAACATAGACTTCCTATAGTTGATAGACTGCGAAATATGGGCATACAAGTTCCAGCAACTTGTGTATTTTGCAAACAGAATGTTGAAGAATTCAATCACCTATTCTTTGAGTGTCCTATCACTAACAGATTATGGTCCAGAATATCTGTATGGCTGGGGCATTCCAGAACAGTTGGCTGTTGGGAAACAGAACTTCATTGGATATGTAGCAAAGTAAAAAGTAGACTGTGGCAAAATGCAATTACAGCTTCTGCATTTGTCACTACTGCTGCACTCATTTGGAGAGAAAGGAACCACATTCGATTTGAAGGAGCTGCTTTTGTGGAGGAAATGACATGTAGAGAGATTGCCTTACTTATACACCTTCGAGGCAGGAACTGCAAACATTGGCAGACTGGATTGAGACAGCTTAATTGCTTTCCTTAGCTATTGTAATTAGATTCTTAATGATATGATACTTGTGTATAGATAGCTAAGATACTAGAGAGGTTACTTGTAAAAGTGTAGTAGCTAGTCCAAACTACTACTATAGAGACCTATGATGTACATACTCTTTGAGATCAATGAAAATCGACAAGTATATTAAAAAAAAGAGAAAAATGAAAAAAGGAAAAAAAGAAGAAAAACAAAACAAAGAAAAGAAAAGGAAGAAAAGGAAAAACAGAAAGAAAAAGGGGGAAGAAAAAAACAACAACAAAAGTAAGGAATCGGTATGAACTACATTTGACATGATTCCTTTTAAAAGCATACATAAGTAGCCTCACGGTTCGGTCTCATCAAAATAAAATCCAAAAGTCCCCAGGCAAGAAACTGGGGTAGAAATGGTTGTTGTAAGAAATATTATTGCGAAATTTTTTGTTTTAAACCCATTTGATTGTTTTGAGCCTTTGATATCCATTCTTTCTAACCCTATCCGAAAGCTCACATTACGGTCCAAAGAAAGACCTTCGCACGAGTCTTCAAAAGATGCCGAGTTAAGAAAGTAGAGGGGATTCATGTTAGGGACAACACTCCTAGCCAGACGAGAGAGATAATAAAATGAGAGAGTCTTATCGATGTAACCCTTCACAGGCATCATGAGGAGAGGTTAAGGCGAAAGCAAAACTCAGGAAGGGGATATTGATGGATGAACACTGTAGGGCGAGACGAGTTAGGGTTTTGTTAAAGAGATTGGGTTGGAAGGGTCACAACAACAGAAGCACAGCAACAGAAGGTCGGTTATCGAAACAGATTTGGTTGAATAGACCGAAGTGCATGTCATGATCGCGGAAACCAGCGGTTCATTTTCAGATAAGTCTTCTTCCTTGACTTTTCAACAGTCAGCATGCCTGGAATTCTTCACCCTAAATACTATTCGGAGTCCTTGCATTTCATTTTTCTTTCGAGTCTAAAATCTTTTGTTTAAGCAAACGAAAGGAATGTCAAAGCTGATTATCAAATTCCCAAAGGAACAAAGTGCATGACACCCAAGGGCGTAACAAGGATAACAAGTGTGGAACGAAAAAGGGAAGGGTTTATAAAGCTGAAATTGATGGAACAGACAAGAATCGGCAAGTGAAGAAGCACAACACAAAGATGGGAAAAGTTGAGGTTTTGACCCAGCATGACACATCAACTCATCAATAGTTGGGGAAGGGCATAAATAATTCTTGCAAAGGGTCGGAGGTGCAATACAAGGTGGGGAGCAAAGTAAATACACAAAGGTCAAAGGCAAGCCAAACATCATAAATAGACCGGGTGATCTCAGGAAAGGGTGCAAGAATTTTTGAAAAGGCTCGAAAATGTAACACCAGGATGAGAAACAAAACAAAGCCACAAGGGTCAGAGGATGAGCCAAGCATAACACACTAACTCAGCAATCGTCAAAGAAGGGTATAAAGCTTCTGGCAAAATGGGCAAAAGGACAACACAAAGGTGGAAATGTCCATGACGGTTATCCCAGCATGACACATCGACTCAACAACAATCAGAGAAGGGTGAAAAGAATTCTAGCAAGAGGGTTAGAAGTGCAATACAAAGATGGAGGAGCATAGTAAATCCACAAGGGTCAGAGGTCAGCCAAGAGTAATACAATGACTTGGTAATTTCGGGAAAGGTGCAAGAATTCTGGCAAAAAGGGCTAGGAATGTAACACAGTAATGGGCGAGCAAAGTAAATCCATAAATGTTCGAGGGAAAGCCAACCAACTCAGGAAACTCATCATCAACATGGAAATTTGAACACAAATGGAACATGAGAACGATGAGGCCGCTTCCAACAAGAATGTCGCAAGACAACCACCACTTTTCAAAATGACAAATTTTCTTTGATTGACACAGGGGCAGAAATTTTCAGAAGAGCCTAAGGAGGCTGTCCACAAAAGAAGGCAGGCACACGCCAGGTATGATCAAAATGTCATAACCCACCTGGAAGTGGGACTCAGGTAAATTCAAAAGGGATACAGTCCGTCATAAACACCCTCTACAGCAAAAAGCACAAGGGGACGAACTTTAACTGGCAAAACCTAATAGGAACAACTGAGGGTTAAAGTAGGCATACAAGTTGTATGGTCACAGTTCAAAACTCAAATAGGTGCGTGTAGCATGGGCAAGTACCAACACCTCCCCAGTAAGAGTCGCAAAAACAACTAGAAATTAGAATTGGCATTTAAGCTGGAGCCCTCAGAACCCTCCTGAAAAACGGGACTTAGAGCAATATTTCCCCAGCCAGAGTCCATGAGAGTCAATAGATGTCATCAGGAACCTCCTGAAAAATTGGACTAAGAGAAAAATTTCCCCAGCTATAGTCAATAAGAGTCATTAGGAAATGGGACTTAGCTTAAGACACAAACACTCGGGTGGTATGGTCAAACCCAAATACTTCCCCAACCAGAGTCAATAAGAGTCATCAGGAACCTCCTGAAAAATTTGGCTTAGATTAGATATTCCCCCAACAAGAGTCGATAAGAGTCATCAGTACCCTCCTGGAAAATAGGACTTAGCTTAGATACTTCCTCAGCAAGAATCAACAAGAGTTGCCAGGACCCCCCGGATAATGGGACGTAGCCTAAATACTAACCCCCAAACACATTTCATCATCAAATTAAGAGTTGTCAGGACCCGCCTGGAAAATGGGAAGTAGTTTTAATCATCAGTCACCTGCAAACCCTCAGCAGATATAACTCATAACAAGACATAGTGGAAAATAATACCTTTTGAGAAATACAACAAAGTCTTATAGTTTCCATCGGTTAATTGTCAGGACCCACCTAGCTAATGGGACTTAGCTTAGATTTAGAGATATTTGGTAAGGGGATTTGATTAACACTCACGGATCCGCCCAGCACCAAACTGGGGCAGGAAGAATTTTTGTGTTTTGTTTTGTACACACGCAGCAGTCTCAGGGAATAATTTTCAAATTTCAAGTTTTAGCAATTAGACGCCCACCTGTAGAATAAGGTAATATTTTTCATATTCTTTAAGTTGTAGTAATCAGGAGCCCACCTGAGAACACGAGAATATTTTTCAAAATTTTAAGTCTTTATGATCAGGCACCCACCTGTAGAACAATGGAATATTTTTCAAAATTTTAGTTTTGTAATCAGGCGCCCACCTGTAGAACAAGGGAATATTTTTCAAATCTCAAGTCTTTGTAATGAGTAGCCCACCTGTAGAACAAGGAAATATTTTTCTAAATTCATGTCCTGTTAATCAAGCACCCACCTGTAGAACAAGGGAATATTTTTCTAAAGTACAAGTTTTGGTAATCGGGCGCCCACCTGTAGAACAATGGAATATGTTTCAAAATTGCAAGTTTTGAAAAATCAGGCACCTACCTGGAAAACAAGGAAATATTCTTCAGAAGTCAAGACTTGATGATCAGGCGCCCACCTGTAGAACAAGGGAATTTCTTTCAAATTGCAAGTTCAAGTAGTCAGGCGCACACATGTAGAACGAGGGAATGCTTTCAAGGGAATACATCTCTAGTCCAGCAACTCGGCATCAAACATAGAAGAAGAGAAACCAATAAGTCAACAAGGCAGCAGGGAGTTCATAGGAAGAAATACGAGCCAATAAAGAAACAAGGAGTCCACAGCAAGAAATACAAGACAACAAAGCAACAAGGATTCAGAGCAAGTCGGAAGATATAGATAGGTTTTCTTGTAATCCATAGTCCATAGCTTAGTCTAGTTTATTTATTTTTCACAATGGTGTAATTAGGGGTCTAGTAGCAGTAGCAGCAGCAACAACAGTAAAATCACAGCCTCGGTAGTCCCAGCTACCAAACACTTCCGAACTATACTGACTTGATTCCTCTTCAACCGAGGATATGTAGGCAACCTCTGAAGTAGAGTGCAGTCAAGCTTTTCAAAACGCTTCTCAAGGAGTATTAAGCAGGAAAAATCTCTCATGATTGGTCACTTATCTTTGCCCGAAAACCCTTCGTGTCTCCAAGCAAAGAGGAGCAGCTGTGAGCATGTAATTTTTGCCTAAATTAAATCACTTCTATAAACTTGTCAAATTAGGAGTTTTCTTTATTTGAGGCAGTTTGAGCTCCTCCACTAGGCTTACTAGGTTCATCAACTTAGCCCTCATGCTCTTATTATACTTCCTAATGAGACGAAACGAGAGACGATTTATTAATAGGCTTATTCATCCGATTCGTCTCCAGATGGCTACAGAGCCTTGGGGTGAGATATCCTTTAAGGAAGCGGCCAATATGGCCTGAAAAGAGTAGATGGTACTATCACAAAGGGGTGGTCATAGGGCAAACAAGAGACCCCCTCAGTCAGGCAGATTCGGTAATTCCTGGTCTGGAGGTAGAGATTCATATAATAGGGGCCATCCTCCTAGGCCCTTCTAGGTAGCACTCCAGGTTTCTCACAGTGCTTCAGGTGGCCCTGGTTCTTGCGGGTAGTATTCTTATCAGCAATCCAACAGTTCACGGCCAGCTCTTATCAATGCAGAGCCACCTCTTATCAATGCACCGTCGCTCCAGAGCTTTCGAGGTGGTCATTAAGGTCGCCAGGGTCAGTCTCAGCTTCCTCAATGGTAGCATTCAGGTTGATGATATGAATGTGCTAAGTATGGTCATATCCGAAGGGCTTTTCCAAGGTTAGTGGGTACTCAATCATAGTAGCAGGATTCCCAAGCTAGGAACCAGGTGTTCTGTAAATTGCCCAGCATGCTAGAGGTGGGGGTAGAGGTGCAAGAGGTGAAGGTAGAGGTCCTAGAGGTGGAGGCCAGCTAGTTGCATGTCGTCCTAGAGAGGTTGATCAGAGTGGTGGGGCCCAGCCCCGATGTTATGCTCTTCAGGCTAGGCTCAAGGCTAAGGATTCAGATGCAATTATTACAAGTATGGTTCTTGTTTTTGGTAGAGGTGCTTCGGTGTTGTTTGATCCGGGGTCTACATATTTGTATGTGTCATCTTATTTTGCCACGTACTTGATCTTGCCTAGTAATGCGTTGGGTGTTCCTATTTATATGTCTACACGGGTGGGTGATTCTATTGTGGTAGATCGAGTCCATCATTCTTGTGTTGTGGTGATTGGGGGTCTTGAGACTCGGGTAGATTTGTTGTTGTTAGACATAGTTGACTTCAATATCATATTAGGGATGGACTTGTTATCACATTACCATGCTATCTTGGATTGTCATGCCTAGACCGTGACTTAGCTTTACTGGGTATGCCTCGTTTGGAGTGGAAAGGGACTTCTAGTCATTCTACCTGTAGCGTTATCACTTATGTGAAGGCTCAGAGTATGGTCGGGAAGGGTTGTTTGGCCTATTTGGCATATGTTCGTGATTCTAGTGATGAGGTCCCTTCTATTGATTCTGTGCCCGTCGTTCGTGAGTTTCCTAATGTTCTTCCTTAAGACCTGTCGGGTATGCAGCTCGACAGAGATATTGACTTTTTCACTGATGTGGCTCCAGGCACCCTGCCCATTTCTATCCCGCTATATTGTATGGCCCTGACGGAGTTGAAAGAGTTAATGGAACAGTTGCAGGATTTGTTTGAGAAGGGTTACATTAGACCCAGTGTATCGCCTTGGGGAGTATCAGTGTTGTTCATTAAGAAAAATGATGGTTTGATGAGAATGTGCATTTATTATCGGCAGTTTCACAAGGTAATAATCAAGAATAAATATCTGCCACCTTGGATTGATGATTTGTTCGATCAACTTCAGGGTGCCAAGGTATTTTCCAAGATTGATTTGAGGTCTGGTACCATCAGTTGAGGATTAGGGCTTCTGATGTCCCTAAGACAGCTTTTCGCACTTGGTATGGCCATTATGAGTTCTTGATTATGTCATTCGGGTTGACAAATTCCCTATCAGATTTCATAGATATGATGAACCGAGTGTTCAGGCCCTACTTGGATTCGTTTGTAATAGCCTTAACTGATGATATTTTGATATATCCCTGCAGCTAGGGGGAGCACGAGAAGCATCTCAGTATAGTTTTTAAGACTTAGATGGATAGTCAGCTATATGCTAAATTTTCGAAATGTGAGTTCTGGCTGAGTTCAGTTGCATTCCTGGGTCATGCCATATCGGTAGAGGGTATTCGAGTTGATCTGAAGAAGATTGAGGCAGTCAAGAACTAGCTTAGACCAGCATCAGCTACAGAGACTCGGAGGTTCTTGGGGTTGGCAGGCTACTATCGATGGTACGTGGAGGGGTTCTTATCTATTGCAGCCGCAATGACCAGATTCACCCAGAAGAGTGCCCAGTTCAGGTGGTCAGATGAGTGTAAGGCAAGCTTTCAGAAGCTCAAGACAGGTCTGACTACGGCACCGGTGTTAGTTCTGCCCATAGGTTCAGGACCTGATATAGTTTATTGTGATGCTTCTCGTACTGGGTTTGGTGCACTGTTGATGCTGGATGGCAAGTGTTACACCTCCTTTTTACCACCCCGGAAGGGTACAAGTGAGTTTTTCCAATTTAAGTGAAAATCAAAACGAGATTATTATTTAAGATCAGAGTGGCCACTTGGGATAATTTATAGTGTCCCAAGTCACAGATTTAGAATCCCGAATCGAGGAAAGATTTGACTCTTTTGATGTCTTCGAACATATAAATTTTGAATAAGGAATTATATTAACCCGAGGGAAGGTGTTAGGCACCCTCAGATTTCGTGGGTCTAGCACGGTCGCTCAGCAATTCACATTTGACTTATTTGTTTAATTACTCATTTTTAATACCTATGTGCAATTATCTTTTTACCGCTTTTTACATTATTTGATTATTCGTAATAAAAGAATATAGTTATGGTACGTATACTCTTTTTTTTTGGCGCATCAAAACCACGACACGCGAACGTGTCCACCATTAATAACGCTTTTGGTGATTTTATTAAGAAATGTTTGGTTGAAGTTGTGCGAATGCATCCCTCGAGTCTTTTTTAGGGTCAAATTTGTAATTATGTTATGCGAACGTACACATAACCGCAATAATAATCTAAATTGAGCGTAAAGCAAACTATGATTATTTAGGGTTATTTGAGAAAAAATGTTTAACCATGGCTACGCGAACTTGTACATTGGCATCACAACTACTATACCCTTATGCATAACTGGCCTTCTATGATGCTCAATGCAAGCGAAATAGCTCAATGTAAGCGAAATACATTGGCAAATACGAAAGATTGATTAAAAGATAGTTTTTCGACTATTGTGGATATGGTGAAAGTACGAGTAGTAGTCTATTTCTACATAACTAGTCTCCAATCATTCCATACGCCACTTAATTTGGGCAGAAAACTATATATGAATTAACATCATAGAAAACATCCATTCTAAGGAAAAAAGAAAGCAAAAGAAAGTATAGATCTTAAATAAAAATTTAAAGCAGGACGATAAAATCCGAAGTACTATCGTATTTGAATTTTGTGCTCCAGGAATCGACGGAATGATGTTTTCCGATTAAACTCAAAAATACTAATTTCCACATATGCCCAAGAAGAATTCAAGATGCAACATCAGTTCATATGAAATGCACAAAAATTACATGTGAATAATAAACAGCTTCAACGCAGAAGAGATTAGCATTAGGTGACATTTAACTAAAGAATCATATATTTTGGTAAGCAGAAGTCTCACATTTCCAACAAAGACAAATTGAGAATCCATTTTTTTTTTCCGGAAAATTGAGTACCAACTTAGCTTAACAACGATATATACAAAGAACCCATTTTGGGGCTACAAAAATCTGGTCCAAAATAAAAATTTAACATAGCCATAAAGCCACAAGTGAGCAATCATATACCTAAATGTAAGTCACAGTAATCAAGGACCAAATGAAGGTCTGAAAATAGAAGAAGCGAGGCTCAGCAAATCAGTTGTACCGCAGTGGAAATCAGCAGGATTGAACAACGATTTGAATCTAGATTGAACCATGGACGCGACTTCGACGACTCAACCTCGGAGCTGCGCTTTTTATGCAAAAAAAAATTTGTTTGGTGTTGAATTTCAGCAAGCTTTTGGCTGGTTTTCGAGCTATTTCGCAACTTGTCTCGCTGCTTCTTTCCGGCAAATTTTCATGCGTTCTTTGGGGTAAGTTCATCGGTAATGTTGGTGTTATATTTTTGTTAAATTTTCAGCTCATTTTTGGAGCTATTTTCATGTCGTTTTGGGTGAGATTTTCAGCTGGTTGAACGGCTGGTTACAATTTTGGAGTTGGATTTGAAATGGGATGTGTGAGGACGGTGAGGGGTTTTATTGTGTTACAGCGTTTCTAGCATCCTTTCCTTAAAGGGAAAGGGTTGGATCCGTTTTTTGAAGAGAGGGTTTCTTCATTTCTTCTTTCTCTATATATCTTTTATAAGCAGAAGATGAAAAAATGGTTTTAGGTGCGCTGTTTCCCTCTATGTATTTTTTAAAGGTGGAGAATCTAATTTTTCGTTTCCGAAATTGCCTTTTTATAGGTAGGGGTATGATAAAGCGTAATGGGTATTTGGGTAGAAAAATTGGGCCTTGGGTTGGATAGATTTTGGTGCCATTTATTTGGGTTGATTTTGACTTTAAAATGGCCTAAGTTCCGAATTTAAACCCAATTAAATATACTCCTTATTTCTTTTTTTTTTAAATCAAAAACCTAGCAATTAAAATCCTAGATTATCTAAAAATGTGAAATTAAACTAATTAACTAATTATAAAAATAATAAAAACTACTTACTCCTAAATTAAAAGTGAAAATCAATAAACAAAAATTAAAAGACAAAAAATATAAAAATGAGCTTTTTTTTTGTAATTTTTAAATTTTTATAAAGCATATGTTATGATTAATTCTATAAATTTCAACAAATCCTAAATGCGATGCATGATATTTTTAATATTTTTATGATAAAAATAAAGCATAAACATGCAAGAAATGCAAATAATTAAATAAAAATCCTACAAAATCCTATAAAATGGCAAATAACTGTAAAGTATCTATTTTCTTTGATTTTATAGGAGTAATTCATATTCGGTAAAAATCACATGTTTACAGCTACCCCTCTTTGCTCGAAAACATGAAGAGATTTTGGGCAAAGATAAAGTGAACAACATGCGGGATTTTTGCCCGTTTGAATCCCCATGAGAAGCATTTTTGAAAAGATCCTGACCGAACCTTACTTCAAAGGTTGTCAACATATCCTTGGCTATAAAGGAATCAGATCAGTGTAGTTCTAGAAGTTTTGGTAGCTGGGACTATCGAAAAGCTGTGATTTTTACTGATGTTGTTGTTGTTTCTACTTGTTGAGCTTCTTATTATACAAGAGAAAAAAAAGAAGCTAAGCTAGCTAAGCCTATCAACTACGAGTTACAAGATTCCTATCTATAAGTCTCTTGAAGCTTGATCTTGAGTGTTAGCTGGTTCTTGTTGTAGACTCTGATTTAAATCTTGATGCTTGTTAGCTGCAACTGTTGGTTTATTATTCAGCTTTCAGAACAAGGCGGGACATGCAAGCTTGTGACTTCAATAAAAAATTTTGCAACCTGCATCCTTCTCCACTTCAGCACTTTGAGTTCACTTCTTTTTGTTCTTTTTTTTCTTTTCTTTATTTTAGATTGAGATTCATTTTTTGGGTCATCTCGAACCGCTGACTCCCATTCCTGACGCGAGTTTCTTTTGTTGTTGACCAGAATTGCATTCTGAATTGAATTCCCATTTTTTTAGGTGGGCGCCTGATTGCAGAACTTGAACCGTCTTCACATGTTACTTGACAATATTTTCTCTTACACCTTAAACCATTTTCCCTTGTGACTTGCGCTGTCTTCCTTCGAAATTGCTTTCCCTTGAAACTTGAGTTGTCTTCCTTTGAAATTGCTTTTCGTTGAAACTTGAGCTATCTTCCCTTGTTCTCTAGAAGGGCGCTTGATTCTACAATAAAATAGACAAACAAAAGAAATTTTTCTGCCACAGTTTGCACTAGGAAGATTTGTGAGTTGTTAGAAAAACTATAAATCACCTAAGCTATTGCTGGAGAATGCAATGATGAGAGTAAACTTAATGACTCGACTAGGATCTGTGTCTCCTAATTGTGATTGAGCTTAAAAAAAACTATAAACTAAGCTTGACTAATGTAAAACTGACCCTATTCTCCAGGTGGGGCCCCCCTGATTTCAAGAAAACTAAAAATTGACACTCTTTTTTTGCAAATCCAGACTTCACCTTTTTTTCAACTACTTCCTTTTTTAAAATTATTATCGTAGGAGAAAATTCGTTAGACTAGGTTTTCTATCTTAGGAGAAAGATTCATCAGACTAAGACATTTATCCTAGGGGAAAATTCATCAGACTAGGTCCTTTTTTTCTTTTTTCTGTTTTTTTGTTTTATTTTGGGTAACTTAGGAGAAAGATTCAATCGAGTAAGACGTTTATTCAATAAGAAAAAAATTCATCAGACTAGGTTTTCTATCTTAAGAGAAAGACTCATCAGACTAAGATTTTGATCCTAGAAGAAAATTCATCAAACTATGTCCTCTTTTCTTAGGAGAAAAATTCATCAGACTAGGATTTTGATCCTAGGAGAAAATTCATCAGACTAGGTCTTCTATCTTAGGGGAAAAATTCATCAGACTATGATTTCGATCCTAGGAGAAAACTCATCAGACTAGGTCCTCTTTTTGTTATCTTAGGAGAAAGATTCATCATACTAAGATTTTGATCCTAGAAGAAAATTCATCAGACTAGGTCTTCTTAGAGAAAAATTCATCAGACTAAGATTTTTATTGGGAGGAAAATCCATCAGACTAGGACGTTTTATCCTAGGAGGAAAAATGTGAAAATCAATGGCAAGATTTTATTCACAATAGCAAGATAAATAGAGGAAAAGATTTGAGGAAGTTTCCTTTGTCTCCTCTTCTCTTCTTCTCTTTTTCTTCTCTTTTTTTTCGTTTTGTTGTTTTTTTTGGTTATTTTTCCTCTTTTTTTCCTTTGTTTTGAACCACTTTCTTTGGACTGCTTTGTTCCTTTTTCAAACAAAGAAAAACTTGTCAGCTTTAAAAACAGTGGTTGGTTTGTGGCCTTGAGTCTTGAGTAGCTTGTATTTTGCTTGACCAACTTGAATCGGTCTCAAGAGACTTTTGTTCTATACCCACTCTGATTGTTTTACACCCAGTACCATTTGTATTTGTGGCTTAATGAGTCTTATCCCAACTGGATTCTATTCTTAGGTGACATTTTCTGATATTCTGAATGACTTTCCTGCTTTTTGAGCAATTTGTTCGTCAGAGAGAATCACCAGTTATCTTTACTTGAGCCAAGTAGGCTGACAAGAGTCTTTTGGAGAAGCCTTTGCATGAATCCTCAAGGCACTTTGACAGTAACAACCGAGTGTTTTGGCCAAATTTACTTCATGCAACTAAAAGCTGGGAGCAGATTTTGAAATCATTTCTTGCTGGTTTTGACGAGGACTGACTCAGAATGAAGGACACAATGATTCCACGAAACGAATATTAAGAAGAAATTCCCCCTGTATGAAGGACAGAAGGAAAAGTTTTTTTTCTCTTTTTTCATTTGTTTCTTTTTTTTTTCAATAACTAACCTTAATGGTCATGAAATGCATTTTGGATTCAATGGCCTGATCTATCAAACTAATCCAATCTTCCCTTTTACCATTCTAGGGACCGTTGAAGTCGGGCTTGTTCGTGCCAATCCATTGCATCAGCTTCATGACTTAGTTTCGGCCAGTGGTGCTCTAAGGAAATTTCACCAAGTTTCTCTCATTTGTTTATCTCTTCTTACCGCCACCTTACAGTGCCCGTGAGCATTTTCACTAGTAAGACTCTTTCATTTTTCTTCTTTATTTTTTCCCCTTCTTTTTTTTACCAACTTGACAGTGTTCTATGTTGCATGACAACCATTGCTCATTGCATGCATCTCTTGGTATTCTTGAAGGCGTATCGGGAGGTCTTTATTTGGAAGGTATTCGATAGAGTTAGATAGAAGGGTCAGCATGAAGGCTCAAAATAGACTCAAAATGAAGGATTGTGGACTTACAACTCTTGGAATTGACTATTTCAAAAGTAAAATAAAATCTCTGCCCCAGTTTCAGATACTGGGGATTTTTGTTTTTTGGAATTTTTTTCTTAAATTCTTATTTGGTTGGATCGAACCGTGAGGCTGCACATGTATCCTTTTAAAAGAATCAGGTATAACATAGTTCAAACATCTAACCTAACTACTTTTCATCTTTCTTGTTGTTTGTTTTTTTTTTATTTTTTCTTTTTTTCTTTTTCTTCTCTCTTTTTTCACAGGTTGCCCCAGCTTCTATTTTCTGCGGGCATGGACCTTTGACTGTTCTTTTCTTCTTCTTTTTTGTCACTTGAAGTTTCTAAGAACTACACTAGTTTGTACTCTTGGGATATGGACTTTTTCTTTTTCTTTTATTTTTTTATTTCTTTTTTGACTTTTGATTCCAAAAGAGGGTGGTCAAGAAAATTAATACAGGCTCAAAGGGGGTAGCAAAGGATATAAAGTATTTGAGTAGCAGAAAAACGGCCTCCCAGCCTAAAAACGCAAAACATAGTATCTTTTCGTCATAACATCATTGACGAACATGTTTGTTTTCTTGGTGCACCGTGGTCACTAGACACTTTTCATCCCTTAATTTCAAACTTCCTAACAAACTTCAATGGATTAAACATACTCAAGCTCGATCTTCCCAACGATTTGAAGGTGAAGTTCACTAGACCTTAATTCCAATGTACTTCAACTCTTTATTCATCCCCACAAGTGTTTTTTTTTTCAATTATCCAATTCCAAGATAAATCAGTTTCTATAATCTGGCCAAAATTTACGTATGCATGTCATGTTATTAGAACTAGAAAGAAAAAGACTAGGAACAGAATGACACGAAACGACAAACTATATTTTATTGAATAAGGATGGAAGGGTTTGACAACTAAACACGCAACCAAAAATTCAAGTTACAACCCTAAAATAACAAAGATAATGAAAAATAGCAAAAAAATTAGACGAAGATGACTCATACAGACATAATAGAACGACAGAAGGGTTTGACTCAATAAAACAAGTAAAATCCGGATCACAACCCTAGAACGGTCGAAGATGTTTGAAGTAGGACTTTCATTTCTTCTTGTTACTGTTTCCTATTCATAGTTAGATTTAAAACAACAAATGTTAGTTAGAATCTTTTCATCGAATGTATGACGAGTAAAAGAACTAAATGTATTACTTTGTATCTGTGTTGATGAGTAGGTTATGGGCCATAATGGTCCATCTTCATATTTTGTATGTTATCTTTATTTGGGTTTGAACTTGTTTAAGTGTAATGACCCAGCACTGTTAAAACTGTTGAATGGATTATTTGAAATAAGATTTTTGGTAGTTGGCTGAAATTGATTGGGTTTGGGCCATGTTTCGAAGGCACTAATCCAAATTTTCTTAAGATTAGCTCATATCCTGCCTTTT
Organism: Nicotiana benthamiana; assembly: GCA_034376525.1. Lineage (NCBI taxonomy): Eukaryota > Viridiplantae > Streptophyta > Magnoliopsida > Solanales > Solanaceae > Nicotiana > Nicotiana benthamiana. The sequence goes on from CM067326.1 coordinate 9,847,135, forward strand.
ACATCTAGTTAACAGATTTGTTCTCTCATGGTATGATGTTGTTTTCATGGCTTTAACAGTGGTAAATTCTATGGTTTGTTTGGTCAGTATCTCAAATTTAGTTTAGTCAATTCCCTGGTACACAGTAAGGCGTTAATTTAGCTTGAGGGCTTTGCCATGTCAAATTCCTTAGGGTAATGACGCCTGAAATTTTTGTTGTTGATTATTTCTCATGTTGTAGAGACTCAATGCTGAGTTTCTCATTCAGAAACAGCTAGTTTACAAGCTTAGGCTTATTCTTGGGCCAATGTGAGCCAGCCCCTTCAAAAAGGAATTTGAATTATTTCCCCTCTATTGGGCAATTTCATGGGTTTGGACCACGAATCCATGTTGAGTGGAGACGGGCTGGTTTTGTTAACAACAACAGGCTCGTGGGCCGCATGTCTAGCCCAATTTGGGTGTTTAATTGTTGGCCGTTTCTTAAAACAAATTGTCTCTTCATTTGCTCATATGATAGATAGCCTTTTAATTAGTTAGTAGCAATTTTAGGTTATGGCTAGTGTTGATCATTGAAGTCTTTTAATTAAGATAAAAGTTAAACCATAATAAACTATAATAGTTCATGATTTTCCGACTATTAGTCTGAATATCCATTAAAATAGAATCGAGGTGAGCCGCACCAAATAAAATCACAAATATGTGGCCCTCTTTAACTATATCTTTAAAATCCTTAGAACTAGAGACGTGCCATTTAGCGAATTTTCATGGACTCCCGCAAAGTTAACATTGCATTAGTCGCTTTAGGTGCGTTCTTTAATAATTTTACATTCTTAAACTAGGGTGTGCATTTCATGTAACCCAAATCCATATCCAAAAAGGTTGGACAAGACGTGTTCCGGATGGCGGGTGAATTTCATGTGACGCAATCTAAAGACATTTTTTAACTGACGTTCAATTTCCTTAAAATTTAATTAAAAGCGATAAATAATTTAAAATTGCGCCATAAGTTTGAGACATGCATTAAAATTAAATAATAGAAAATTTATGATATTTTAAGCGAACGTACTAGAACCACAGAATATGGGGTGCCTAACATCTTCCTCAGGTTAACAGAATTCCTTACTCATAATTTCTGGTTTGCAAACTTCACAAGGAAAGTCGAATTTTCCTCGATTTGGGATTTTAAATAAACCGATGACTTGGGACACCAGAAACAAATCTATCCCATGTGGCGAATATGAACAAAAATAAATGAATAATTCTATTTCGAATAATGTCACTTAATTGGAAAAAATCCCTTATATACTATCATTCGGGGTGGTATGTAAAAAAGGAGATGTGACAGCTCTGGCGACTCTACTGGGGAGAAAAGGCCTAGAACATTAGTTCAGGGTTCAAGAGTTCAAGCTTAGAATAGCTTTTATTATTGGCTTTATCTGATTTTCCTACATGTTTCATGTCTGATGTGCTAAATGTTTTACCGCTTTGATATTTGGTGAATTGTGTATACATAAACTTCTATTAAACCCTTCCTCTCTCTAAATCTTCTACATCATGGAGAATGGTGCACTTTGTGTGACCTCTCTTCTGTTGAGAGTCTCATCCCATTTTTCACGAGGTTCAGGCAACTTGCTAAGCTGGAGAAGCTTCTATATTCCTGGTATGCTGCCCCCCCCCCCCCCCGGCTCGAGTTATCCGCTAATGTAAGCTAGGTGTAGAACAATAAACCGATGTTTTAAACCTAGTATAACAAAGCCTCACGTCGGATCCCTAGTTGGAGCATTTGTTTGCATCATGTGCATTTGACTTACTATCTACCTGTGCATTTATTTACTTCTGATCTGCATGTTGACCGGCTTATAAATAATGGGAGAGAGTTGAAACGAGAATATCAAAATGAGGGTGATCACCTTTTTCAAGAAAAACCTATACCCAAATCATACTGAAACTTTGTCGGAATTTTGAGAAATTGAAAAAAACAAAAAAAAACACAAAAAAAAGGAAAAGTTTTTGTTTTTTTTTAAAATAGTTAGTTTTATCAAATATTCTCGAACTACGCTAGTTTGCTTCTCACCGGATGTGGGATACGTACGCAATCACCATCGGCTCCAACTTCCCATTTTGCAAAATAGCCAAAAATAACAAAATTTTTTATCTTAGTCAAAAATAAGTCGGGTGATGTCTTTCTTGTTTAAAATAAGCTGAATGCCCCCAAAAGGGCATCGGAAGGCCGTTTTTGCAAGAATAGCCACCTAAGGTCATTTCAACGGCTAGTAGGTACAACATTAAAATCTTCTTCCCTGAGGTGCTAAATGACCTTAATAAATGTGCAGGATGAGTACGAGTTAAATTGAACCCTTCACAGTCCTTAACGAGATCCCCCTGAAGCTTCACCTGTGGTGGAATGATCTAGGAACGGGCAGAAATAGTGGTGAAAGCTCTGGGAGGCCTTGTCTGACTATTAAACATCAAGCCGAGGTCGGACATAGTTGAAGCTTTAATACCTTTTGGTACTCGACGTACAACATATGTTTCTTTGACTTTGAGCTTACACCTACATTGGAGGAAGTTGCGGGTTATGCAGGCCTCAACGGAAACCTTAGAAGTCGATATCTATTGTCACCAAGACCAGTGTCCCCCCACAAGTTTCTTCATTTGCCAAGTATTAGTCGGGACGTTCAGGATAGAAATTTATTTGAAGGGTATTGCACATTCCATTTCTTGTATCATCAATATGGTAACCCCCGAGGTTTTGAAGAGCCGAAAACTTGTCTAACCCATGCAGCAAATAAATACAAATCGAAGGCAAGGCGAGGTTTAACTTTTATGGTAGCTTTCTTAGGTGTTGTAGTCTGTACCCGGAAAGATGGAAATATAGAAATAAGTCTTGTGGGAATGATCGATGTTGCAATCATGAAAGCCAACATCATTGTTATTCCTATGATCATGCATTAAATGTACCGAGCCTTGACTATCTGTCGGGAAGGAGGAAAATTTTTGCAAGGTTGAAATTTGCTGCTTCAATTATTGATGCAAGAACACCTCTTTCACCGGGTAGGGTACATGAATGATGATTTGACCAGTCTGAGCTGCGTTGAAGAGTTTGAAAGCCGGGTAGCAGGTATTGAATTCCCAATGGGTACTGAAACTTGGCTTGTACATTTGAGATCCTTGACTGCCAACAAAATTGAGTTGGCATTTGGATGGGTTCCCGTCAACGAAGCAGTGCACATGTCAGTTCAAGTGTCTTATATCCTCCCGATGGGCATTCGGAGCATCCAAACTTATGCTCCCTACAGAGTGTTGCGCCAATTAGGAAGATTTCAAACCATCCCTAATGATGAAGATTTCAGTAAACATGCATTGAATTGGGTCCAAAAGCTGCATTTCCAGAAGGGAAAATTCACCAATCTGGAATGAGTGTAGGTTTCTTGAACCTAAAACCATAGTGCGAGACCAATCTAGAGGTGAAGTGGACCATAGGTACATTGACTGGTTTGGAAAGAAAATCCAAATCCCTAAATGGCCGGCAAAGAGACCACATGTCCAAAAATTCAAAATTCAGAAAAAACCGCAATGGGACTGGTTGACCAAAGAGAATGAATACAAAGCCAACGCGTCAAAAAAGATCTTTCGATCAGAAAAAGGGAAAGAAAGACTGGCCACTAAAGACAAAAAAGACAATAAAAGTGCCAAAATCCGTATGGAAAGACAAATAAGCAAATTGGAAAGGCAAGTCATGGAGCTTCAATTTGAAAATAATGTCCAAATCGCAGCCCACGAGGGAGAAAAGAAGAAACTGACTTAGGAAAATGACGCCCTTAAAGCTAAGATCAGAAAGATGAAAACAACTTCCAGTAACCAGAAAATAAGTTGGGCTGATGATAGACTTATAAGTGGACAAAAGAAGAAGGTCCTCAAATGTCAAGAAGATCTGGAAAATCTGAAGATGGTCTAGCAAAATCCCGGGCACGATGGACAAAGAAAGCAGAAGAACATGCACGATTTGGGCAACAAACGAAGAGAAACTATGAAGGGACCAATACCAGCCTAAGAAGAAAGGTGACCACCCTTGAGGATGAGGCAACCAAACGAGCCAAAGATTTCAAGGCTGATAGGGAGCACTGTTATAATCCGATAACTAAAATGGAGGAAGAAATACAACAAATACAAGATCAACACTTTCATGACTCCCAAGGGTTAGAAGTCTGGAACCGGTAGATAGGGCGATTACTTTAGAAAAAAGGCAGAATTATAGAAAGGGTTAGAACTATCACTGACTACATTACCATAAAATGCCAAGTGTGCGAGGGCATGACTCGTACCACCTTCTTTGTCGCGATGATGACTCTTTCCGTCAAGTTATGAGTGATTTGGAGAAATTAAAAGGGGGTCTCACACATAAGCCCGTGGTGAGGCCGAATGATGCCCCGCGGGCCTCAGTAGTCGAAGCATTAATGTATTCTTGAGTTTTCAATCGTTGAGTCTGTATTTTGCTTTATTTTGAGTCTATACTTTTATTCCAAGAAAAGAGTAGTTAACATCCTTTGTAATAGAAGTTTTAGAAATAAAAATTGAAAATTCCAAAAAATTATCTCTTTACTTTTTGTATTATTTTTTTTTAATTACATAATGATTTTATTCACGCGGCGTCCTGATACGTAGGCAATCCTCATCGGATCCGGTCATAATCTTGTAAATAACTCCAAGAAAATAAGAAAAGAAAACAAGAAAATATAGAGAAAAAGAAAAGCAAGAAAATAGAGTAGAATCAAAAGGAGGGAAAGTGGGAAAGAATAAAGAAAAGCCGGGATGAAGCATCAAACCGTTGCAAAACTTGTAGAAAACCATTTAATCGTATAGGTGCATCACACCCTAATGTGCAATTACCTATCTAATATTTGTCACAAACTAACCATTTGCTGTTGTCCCAATCCATTCCAGGGTTCTATAAAACGCTGGTTGGTTTTTGTGGTAACCTGGCTTCAAACCCATACTTTACTAGATCAAAGGGGAACATCGGAATGTCTTCAAAAATGACTCTTACCAACGGTTCCCATTGCACACGATGGCCACATCTCGAGCATCCCGACCTCTGAATTGGCGGTTGCCGAAGAGAAGAGAATCCTGCATCTTATGGTTATGAATATGTGGAACACTTGGGAAAATGGAAGAGAGCCACCAAGCATCATCCTGGGATTCCCTGAACTTTTCCCTAGAACGAGTGGTACCTCCAATACCCCAATCAGCCACCCAAACATCCCACTGGGACAACAAACAATATTAGCTTATTTTGTGGGAACGCCTTTTGAGGCTCGCCCCCAAGTGTTCATATCGGGTACGGCCCCAAACATATCACCGCTCCCCCATGCTCTGCCACAACACAGCCTGCACTTCCTAGTCCCACTTTTGATCGTTCAACCTTTATATTCCAGATACCTACCTTCCAAATGAAGACTCCTCAATTCCCCACTTATACCTACCCTCAGCCACCTCAATTTGAGTTCACTCCAGGACAAGAAAACACTCCCAAAACTCCTGATCAAGAAGAGATCGCAAGAAATATGAGGAGTATAGAGCAAAGCCTCACGAATATCTAGAGTTTGAGCGGACATAAAAGTGTTTCATATGTTGATCTATGCATGTCTCCCGCACTTACCATTAGGATTAAAAACTCCAAAGTTTGAAAATACGATGGGAAGGGTGATCCTATTGCTCAGCTTAAGAAATACTACAATCAGTTGCGAAGGACGGAGGAAGGGAAGAATTACTATGGCCTATTTTAATGAAATTCTTGTTGGTATTGCCTCTCAGTGGGTATATGGATCAAGACATGTCTCGTTGAAACATTTGGGACGACCTTGCTAGAGACTTTGTCAGACAATTCCTGTATAATATAGACATTGCTCCAGATAGAAACTCATCGACAAACTTGAAAAAGAATTCCTTGAAAGCTTTAGAGAATACACAATCAAATGGCGTGAACAAGCATCTAGAGTAAAACCTCCAATGGATGAGGTCGAGATGATCACAATTTTTCCTCAAGCACAAGAAGCCAATTAATTCCAGAGTATGATGTCAACTATAGATAAACCATTCTCAGAAGCCATCAAAATCGGGGAAAGGTGGAAAAGGGATTAAATTTAGGCAGAATTCTATGTCAATCCGCTATCAAAGCAACCTCCCAATACATTCAGGGCGGGTCTGGAGGAGTATCAAGGGGAAAGAAGAGGGAAGAAACATTCATGGTAGCATCAGGAGCGAGAAGTAACTGAGTTCCCAAATCCATGTTCCCATAAAAGACCCCTCAGCATTATTACCCCCCCCCCCCAGACATGGCCTATGCTCCTCATCCATACGCGATCATGAATGCTCAACCATTCGTTCGTCCGCATCAACAAGACAATAGGAACCAAGCTCTATTCCCAAGAAACCACCCTCCTCACTAAAAACACTATTACCCTCGCCCTCCGTAAAATAACTTCCGTCCTCGTGAACCACCCAGGTGGACAAATTTTACACCAATTGGGAATCCTACTCCAATTTGTTTCCAAATCTTTTTCAAATGGGCCTGCTGCAGCCCGTACTTCCAAATAGGAAAACCCGGAATCACTCTCGTACCAATAGGGCACCCGATGTGTCTATCACTTAGGAGCCGAAAGACATGATATAGAAAACTGTTGGACCTTCAAAAGAGTTGCGGAGAATTTGATAGAACAGAGGAATATTTTGTTAAGGTATGAGGACCTCCCCAACGTGACCAGCAACCCACTACCGGCCAACAACAAAAGGCCAATAGTTGGAATAATCTGTGAAGACAAGGAATTCGACCCGACATTGGAGGCCATAATTGCCATTGCTGATGTGGAGAGAAAGCCAAAAAATTCCCTGAAAAAAGATGAAGGGAAAAAAAAGAACAAAGCCAGGCACCCCAAATTAGAAAAGAAAATTGAGGCAGAAACTGGAGCAACGCCCGCCAAAGACGTTGTTCTGTATGTCTCATAGGGTCACAAGGAAAATCGGTTGACCTTGAACCCTCCCAAGAGATTCGAACTGAACAAGACCACCCATATGTATGTGCCCATGGGAGCTTATGTAGTGCGGTGGCTAACTAATCCACCAAAGCTGAGTGAGCATGTGGTTATTGGCCGTGTGCCACAGAGGCGAATGATGGATCCTTCTGCGTTGCCTTGGAACTACCATAAAACAATGATTATATATAAGGGAAAAGAATTCTCAAGAGAAGAAAACTACCATTTGGAAAAGTTCTCCAATTTGGAAGAAGTGAACAACGCCACAAGGAAGCACTTCCCTTAAAATGGCGGATTATGAAGTGGTTGACCAGCTCCAAAAGTTTCCTAAGCAAGTCTCCTTGCTATCTCTGTTGATTAAATCCCCCGAACACCAAAAGGTACTAATCAAGACCCTCAATGAGGTATACGTGCCAGTTGAGACCTCTGTGGAGCAATTAGAAAGAATGGCGGAAAGATTTTTCTCAATCAACCAGATTTCATTCAGCAAAAATGACTTGCCTCCGGAAGGGGCTGCACATAACAAAGCCCTTCCCTTAACTATCAAATGTGAAGAGAATTATGTGAAAAAAGGCTATGGTAGATGGAGGTTTTGGGGTGGATATCTGCCCACTCTCAACACTACACCGCATCGAGACTGGGACTGAAAGGATTCGTCCAAAAAATGTATACGTGCGAGCTTGGAAACAAAAGGGACACAACTGGAGATATGATCTAATTTTTACCATCCATCCAGTTGACTTTGAGGTGACTTTCCAAGTTTTAGACATGGACCCGTCCTATAACCTTCTTTTGGGGAGACCGTGGATCCACGCAGCAAGGGTCGTGCCTTCTACTCTTCATCAGATGGTAAAGTTTGAGCATGATGATCAAGAAATTTTGGTCCATGGGGAGGATGAACAATCAATTTATCGAGATCCATCAGTCCCATGCCTTGAAGCGAGAGAAGGCAATGAGCACGTAGGTTATCATGCCTTTGAAGTTATGGTGGCAAATCAGTACGAAAAGGGAAACCCCTGTACCCAACCCTTCCTTTCCAATGCATCAATTATGGTAGCTAAATAAATGATACGACATGGCTTCAAACCAGGGAAGGGACTTGGTAAATCCCTAGAAGGAATAGCTAAACTAGTGACTTTGCCTGCCACTGAGAAGTTCTTCAAGGTAGGCTTCAAACCTACTCCAGGTGATATAAAATAGGGAAAAGATAGAAAACATGATGGATGGGTCCTGCCTCAACCACTGCCACATCTGTACGAGACATTCGTCAGTCCAAAATACAATGAAGAAAAAGAGGATGAGGCCTTTACGGCCGAAGAGATTAAGGAAATATGTGGGACAATGAGAGAGATACTATATGAAGCCCACATAGTTCAGCCAGGAGAGGGCTCTAGCACCGCTGAGGTGCTGTACATGGGACCTGAGGCCACATTGCAGAATTGGAAGGCTACGCCGTTCCCCATCAGGTGGGAGTCCCGGTAGACCTGTCCTACCACTTTTTCTACATTGCGAGTTATTCCAGGGTGTAACTCGGATGTTTTCTTTTGTTTCTTGTCTTTTAATCTCCAAATGTAAACCTTGTTATCTTCAAATTTCAAGAAATGAAATCAATATTTCATCGTTCATTTTCCTTTACTCTTTTTGATTTTTGTTTTTTTTTTCACTATTATTTTTTCTTTCATTTCTAATAATGCGGCTTTAAATAATATGACATGCTTACAGACTTCGTGGCCAGATCAAAATATACCGTCTAATTGTGAAATAATGAACCAAGAACCAGAATATGATGAAGAAGAGGCTTTTAGAGAAATAAATCAGGACCTAGAACATTTCAAAAATAAAACTAAGCCAAACCTAAATGACACAGAGTCGGTTAACTTGGGTAGTTCCAAAGAAATCAGGGAAACCAAAATAAGCATCCACACAAATGAGAAAACTCGAGACGCATTAATCTAACTCCGGTTTAAGTTCAAAGATGTGTTTTCATGGTCATATGATGACATGTCGGGACTGAGTGTTGATTTGGTGGTGCATAAATTGCGAACTTATCCCGATTTCCCCCCAATCCAGCAAAAGCAGAGGAAATTTAAAACGATATTAGTGATAAAATCAAAGAAGAGATCATGAAATAGTTGGAAGCAGGGGTGATCCGAGTAGTTCGGTACATCATATGGTTGGCCAATGTAGTTCCAGTGCCAATGAAAGATGGGAAAATTTTTGTGTGTGTGGATTATAGATATCTCAACAGGGCAAGCCCGAAAGATAACTTCCTCTTGCCAAACATGCACATCCTTATTGATAATTGCGCCAAGCATGAGATACAGTCCTTCATTGAGTGTTACACACGATATCACCAGGTGTTGATGGAAGAAGAAGAGGCAGAAAAAATAGCTTTTACCACACCCTGGGGAACCTATTACTACAGGGTCATGCCCTTTGGTCTGAAAAATACCGGGGCAACCTACATGAGAGCCATGACCACCATCTTCCATGATATGATGCATCAAGAAATAGAGGTATATGTGCAAGACGTGATCATCAAGTCCAAAACACAAGATGACCATGTGCGGGATCTGAGGAAGTTCTTGAGCGGTTCTGCATATATGATTTGAAACTGAACCCATCCAAATATGCGTTTTGTGGATTATAGATATCTCAACAGGGCAAGCCCGAAAGATAACTTCCTCTTGCCAAACATGCACATCCTTATTGATAATTGCGCCAAGCATGAGATACAGTCCTTCATTGACTGTTACACACAATATCACCTGGTGTTGATGGAAGAAGAAGAGGCAGAAAAAATAGCTTTTACCACACCCTGGGGAACCTATTACTACAGGGTCATGCCCTTTGGTCAGAAAAATACCGGGGCAACCTACATGAGAGCCATGACCACCATCTTCCATGATATGATGCATCAAGAAATAGAGGTATATGTGCAAGACGTGATCATCATGTCCAAAACACAAGATGACCATGTGCGGGATCTGAGGAAGTTCTTTGAGCGGTTGTGCAGATATGATTTGAAACTGAACCCATCCAAATATGCGTTCGGGGTTCCGCCGGACAAACTTTTGGGATTCATAGTCAGCCGGAAAGGTATCGAGTTTGATCTAACAAAGATAAAATCTATCCGGGAACTACCTCCTCCAAAAACTAAGAAAGATGTGATGAGCTTGTTAGGAATATTGAACTATATCAGTCGGTTCATTGCTCAGCTGACCTGCACGTGTGAAACTATATTCAAATTACTAAAAAGAGATGCAATAGTCAAATGGAAGAATGCATGTCAGGAAGCTTTCGATAAGATCAAAGAGTATCCATCCAACCCACCAGTCTTGGTCCCACCTGAACCGGGGAGGCCTCTGTTCTTGTACGTGACAGTCTTAGAAAATTCCTTTGGTTGTGTCCTTGGGCAACATGATATTACCAGAAAGAAAGAGCAGGCAATATATTACTTGAGCAAGACATTTACCAGCTACGGACCCAACTATACTTTGCTGGAACGAACCTGTTGTGCCTTAACTTGGGTCGCTCAGAAGCTGAGACATTATCTGCAAGCCTACACCACCTACATCATAACCAGGTTGGATCCGTTAAGATACATATTCCAGAACCCAATGCAAATGGGAAGATTAGCGAAATGGCATATTCTTCTCAACGAATTTGACATAGTCTATGTCACCCGCACAGCCATGAAAGCCCAGGCATTAGCAGATCATTTGGCCGAAAACTCGGTTGATAATAAATATCAACCTCCGAACACTTACTTCCCAGATGAAGGGATAAACTTGGTTGAGGCAATATGTGAGGATACAGTTGTTTGGAAAATATTCTTTGATGGAGCAGTAAATGCAAAAGGTGTGGAAATTGGGACAATCTTGATCTCACCACTGGTCAGCTCTATCCCGGTCACAGCCAGGCTTCGATTTTTCGGCACAAACAACTCAACCGAGTATGAAGCCTACATCATGGGTATGAATTTGGCAATCGAACAAGATGTCAAAGAGTTGTTGATAATGGGAGACTCAGACCTGATTATTCGGAAAGCCCATGGAGAATGGGAAACTTGAGATGTTAATCTCATTCCCTATCGGCAACATGTGGAAGTCCTTAGCAAGTTCTTCAAGTTAATAGAGTTAAGGTACATCTCTCATTGTCACAATGAACTAGATGATGCACTCCCCACTCTGGCCTCAATGTTTTTGCACATAGGCAATGCCCACATTGATCCCTTGGAAATCCAAATTAGGGAAAGGCACGGTTACTGTAATACAATTAAGGCAGAACCAAGTATTCAGCCATGGTACCATGACGCCAAAAGATTTTTTAAAACACAAGAATACCCTGAGCAAGCCAGTGGAGACCAAAAGAGAACCATTAGACGGCACACGAGTGGTTTCTTATTGAGTGGTGATATATTCTACAAAAGGAATCCGGATCTCAATTTGTTAAGATGTGTCGATGCTGAAGAAGAAGGATCATGCACGAAGTACACGCAGGATGTGCGGACCCCACATGAAACAGGTATGTTTTGGCAAAGAAAATCCTTTGAGTAGGATATTACTGGATAACTATGGAAAAGGACTATTTCAGCTTTGTCCGAAAGGGCCATCAGTGTCAGGTGCACGGTGAATTGATTTATGCACCGCCCACAGAACTGCATCCCATGTCATCACCCTGGTCATTCGCCTCTTGGGTCATGGAAATCATCGGTCCAATCGAGCCAAAAGCTTCAAATGGACAAATGTTCATACTAGTTGCCATTGAATACTTCACAAAGCGGGTTGAAGCCATCACTCTCAAATTTTTCACCAAGAAAGCCGTAATAGATTTCATGCACTCCAACCTTATCTGCCAATTTGGCGTTTTTGCAACCATCATCACAAATAATGCAGCAAACCTGAATAGTCGTTTGATGGAGGAGATATGCGAACAATTCAAGATAACGCATAGGAACTGCAATCCGTATCGACCCTAGGCTAATAGTGCCGTCGAAGCAGCAAATAAAAATATCAAGAAGATTATAAGAAAGATTATTCAGAGCTCCAGGAAATGACATGAAAAGTTGCCTTTCCCATTACTGGGATAGCGCACCACAATGTGCACATCAGTAGGAGCGACCCCATATCTCTTAGTCTATGGAACTAAGGCTGTGATACCCGGAAAGGTGGAAATCCCTTCTCTCCGGATCATCGTTGAAGCTGAGATTGATGATACTGAATGGGTCAAGACTCGTGTGGGACAACTAACCTTAATCAATGAAAAATGAGTGGTTGCGGTCTGCCACGGGCAGTTGTACCAACAAAGAATAGCCCGTGCTTATAACAAGAAAGTACGGCCCCGAAATTTTGAAATGGAACAACTTGTGCAAAGGTGTAATCTTCCTCATCACCAGGAAGAAAAAGGAAAATTTGCTCCTAATTAGAAAGGCTCGTACATAATTAGAAAGATATTGTCGAAATGAGCATTGTTTCTCAGCGGTATCAAGGGGAATGATCCCGAAAAGTTGTGAATGCAGAGGCAGTATAAAGGTACTATGTCTAGTCTTTCTACAACAATAACTTTGTTCCATTAAGATGACGAAGGCTTTCATTCTTACTATTTAAACATTATCAACTCTTTGCAAACCTTTTGAGATGGTTACTCTTCTTTGACTACCCTCTTTGGAACCCGAAAGTGTTATTGAAAAATGAAATGAACAAAAAAAGAAAAAGAGAGAGAGAAAAATAAGGAAAAAGAAAGAAACACAAAAAAGGGAAAAGATGAAAAAACAAAAGAAAAACAAAGAAAAAAGAAAGAAAAAGAAAAAAACAAAATAGAACAGCAAAAGAAAAAAACAACAAAAGAAAACCAAAACCAAAACATCCTGAACTACGTCTGACTTGATTCTGAAAGGGTACATAGGTAGTCTCTCTCTGGGGTTCAGTCACACAAAAACAAAAATCCCAAGTCCCCCAAGAAAGCGAAACTGGGCCAGATGATATAATGGCTCGACAAGAGGCCCACCAAAATGGTTCCAAAATTGTAATTCCATCCAAATTCTTCCAAACCTTGTTCAAGTCCTTCTGATAACTAGCAAAGGTAGCTAAATTGGAAAACGCCATTGCTGGAATCTGATGCAGTCAAACCAAGCGAAATAGAATGAGAGAGTCTTATCGGTGAAAACCTACGGGCCCTACGAGGCGACGGTGAGTACAGAAACTCAAAACGAGATAGTCCGTTTAGTGAATACTCGTGAAGGACACTATCGAGCGACGGCGAGAAAAGGAATGAGAGAGCTTGATTGGCAAAAACCCGCAAAGGGCGCCGTCGGACAAAAAGGAAGCATTTCCCACCAATTAGAGAGTCCCGGCAAGATTCCCCGATTTGGAACATGGATCAATGAGTTATGAGAAGACGGAAAAGTTTGTGCGGGTCGGGCACCTAGTCCAAGAAGCATTTCATATCTATTAAAATCCTACATGCACCCTAGATAAGTTCTTCTTTTCTCCCCGAAGGGGACGCTTCTCTTTAAATTCATTCCCTTGCCTTCTGATTACTTTTTTCTTTGAAACCCTTTCGGTCTAACTCTGTTCCCGAAACTAAGAAAAGGTGGCAAGACTAGCTTTACAGGGTTTTGCCTGACAAAAGCTAAAGCAAGGTACCCAGCCTCAGCGGGTGCATCAAGCCGATCTCGGCTGGCCATGACAGCTGATGTTTTGAAATTGAAAGATTCCTGAAAGGAAAGAAAGTCAAAGTCAAAAGCCCACAAAGTCAAAATGAAGTTAAAAAGGATTGAGTCTCACGTGTCTATCTGTCTTGGCAAGCATCTGAAAAATCAAGGGATCACGATGTTCTGAAATCAAAATTATTGAAAATGACAAGGAATCCAAGAACAAACGTCCTAAAGGAAGAATAAAGTGAAAAGGTCAAAGCTCCACATAGGCGAGCTTTCATTAGAAATTCTGAAAAGCGTAGTTCCTTGGTTTTAAGGGAGAGATCACTCTCCAGAAAAGCCAGCAAACAGCGGAGGTTCCAAAAGTTGGGCCAAGATCCAGTGATCAAAAAATTAAGTCCACGAAACCAACCACCGTTTCGAACTAACAATTGTTTCTGTTTGAAAATTTGAAACACGTGCAATCCAAAGCAGTTATGCAAGAAGCAGGTGCAACCAAAAAGGGATATGTTAAGGAGCTAGGAACAGCTTCACAGCAATAATCAACCGAAAGTGAATTTTACTCCAAATTCTTTCCTGCATTTTGTAAAGAAAAGAAAGAAGCAAAAAGAAAAGAAAAATCGCAAAAAATCATGGTAGCTTAGGGCCTCCAATCTCTAGTTGCATCCTTTCTAACCTAGGATCACATTCCTTAGTTGTCCCCGACATAACCTGCGGACCTTCCCGACATAACCCGACGATCATTTTCCTTTATTTTCCCGGCATAACCCGAAGATCATTTTCCTTTTCTCCCCGGCATAACCCGAGGACCATTTTCCTTTTTCTCCCCAACATAACCTGAGGGTCCTTTCTTTCCTCAGAATAATCCGAGGATCATTTTCCTTTTTGTCCCCATCTTAACTAGATGATCCTTTTTCCTTTTATCCGCCGCATAACCCGTAGATCATTTTTCTTATTGTCCCCAGCATAACCTGAGGATCCTTTTCCTTTTCTCCCCCGCATAACATGAGGATCACTTTCCTTTTAGTCCCCAGCATAACCTGAGGATCCTTTTCCTTTCTTTCCCTGGCATAACCCGAGGATCATTTTCCTTCTTGTCCCCAGCATAACTTAAGGATCCTTTTCCTTTTCTCCACGGCATAACCCAAGGATCATTTTCCTTTTTATCCCCAACATAACTTGAGGATCCTTTTCCTTTTCTCCGTGGAATAACCCAAGGATCATTTTCCTTTTTCTCCTCAGCATAACCTGAGGGTCTTTTCTTTCCCGGCATAACCCGATGATCATTTTCCTTTTTCTCCCCAGCATAACCTGAAGATCTTTTCTTTCCACGGCATAACCCGTGGATCTCCCCTGCATAACCTAAGGATCTTTTCTTTCCCCGGCATAACACGAAGATAATTTTTCTTTTTCTCCCCAGCATAACTTGAGGATCATTCCTTAATTTTAGGACTTAATTCCGTTTAATTTTAATTTTAATTTTAATTTTAACTTTTAAAAGAAAAAAAATAATCAAAAAAATTTAAGCTCCTTAAATAAAATGCCCAATTTGGGCCAAAACTCACCCCCAGCCCAATAAAAACCCGTCCAAATTATCCCAAGCCGGACTAAACCCATTCCCATAACCCGATCCAGTCCCCCATTAACCCAAACGACGTCATTTTGTTAGATCAGATCCTAGCCATCTAGGTTCATTGATCCAACGGACGAGAAGCCTGGGTCTAATAATATATAAATGTCCTTAATCTGCCCTCCGCCACTCATCTCCTCTCACACACTCAGCCAAAACCTAGAGACCACTAATTCCGCCATTCACCGCCATCCGCCGCCGACCAACAATCGCCCACAATGGCGGTGGGTCTCCGGTGGCCACCAAATTAACATCCCAGAATCCTCTCCTTCTCCTCTTTCCAAATCTCCAAACCCCGTCCCTCGAATCCCGCTTGAGCTTCTCAAATATTACTCAAAAACTCTGACCCTTTGTCGTAATCGGTGTCGTCACCACCTATACACCACGATATTAACACCACATGTTCCCCATCACCTCCACATCATCAATATCTATATAGCTTCCCTCGAATCCTACCCAAACTACTCAAATCCTACATTGAAATTTGAAACCCTAGAATTTTAAATGATCAACTGGATAAATTTTGGGTTCGATTTGGACTTTAGTCACATGTTTTCATTGAATACAAGTGATTAAGGTCTAATTCGACCTAAAACAAGGCTAATTCAAGGGATCGATTCCAGAGTCTTATTTGCCCATCTCAGACAAGTGTGCTCAGAGTACCTTTCTTCATTTCTTTTTCTTTTTATCTTCTTCTTTTCTTATTTTACTTCTGCATGCCCAGGTTAGCCATAATTTAACACCCCTTTTAAGTTTTGTTCTGTCTTGATCTTCATTTTATTTATCAGTTCATTTTTTATTTAAAGTTGTTGTTGCTCGTTGCTTAAGTTATTTTTAGTCCTTCTGCAATCATCGCTTTCATGCATGCCTACTTTCATATAGTCTCCTCAATCAGTAACCCTAGTCCATTTATTTAGTCCATCATTTTAGGTCTAATTAATAGGTCGAAAAGTTTAGGATTCAAATTATTAAAATGATTGCATTCCGGTCAAGTTGGTTTAGAATCTTAATTGGGTTGATAGTTTGTGTGAGTGTTAAAATCTTTGTTGGCCCATTTAGGAAAAGAAGGGTCAGCCCAATAGAGTAAAAACCCAGGTCTGATTTGCCTTAGGTCAATTGGATCCAGTCTGGTTCGTCAAAGTAGTATTTAGAAATTTAAAGGGTAGTTAGGGTAATTCAATTAGGAAATCTTAGGTGTAACAGCTTAGGAAACTTCCTAGAAGCTGCATAAGGTATTAACTTGAGCCATAAGTCAGTAATTCTTGGACCCTCTAAGCAAAAAGGAAAAATTAAAAAGGACATAAAATCTAAAATAAAATCTGGACCTTACTCTAATGGCTTGCCTATAAAGGCATGTCATTCTTGCCTTGCAAAAACAAAAAAGAGGATGGATCAAAAAATATAGGAGCACGTGCAGACAACTGAAAACACAAAAAATTTTACTGTTTCATTAGAACGACTCGTGAAAATCCTTGAGATATTCATTCTGGAAAAATAGGTTGAATATGCCTGGGTATTCAGTGTTTAGGTCATTTTCTTTTGGGTTGATTTTAAAATACTGGACTTTGGTTGAACACCGTAGCTGGTTCGGCTGCTTGTTTAAATATGGTTTTTGGTTGTGGTACTTCATTTTTGAGTTTTAAAATATCATCCTGCTTGGCTGTTCTTTGATTGCTGGGATTCTACTGTTGTTGTTGATTCCTGTTGTATATGTGCTGATCAACCTTTCCTATTTTTTCTCAAATTCCAGGTACACTCTTAGCTCCTGATATAGGACTGGTTGCTACACATGTAGTAGACTTGAAGTTCTATTAAACAAAAAAGTTATTTGAAGCACGAGTTTCCTTTCTTTTTTTTTACTGTTTCCTATTCATAGTTAGATTTAAAGCAACAAATGTTACTTAGAATTTTTTCATTGAATTTTTGATTAGTAAAAGAACTAATTGTATTACTTTGCATCTGTGTTGATGAGTAGGCTATGGGCCATAACGGTCCATCTTCCTAATTTTTATGTTATCTTTATTTGGGTTTAAACTTGTTTAAGTGTAATGACCCAGGACTGTTAAAACTGCTGAATAGATCATTTAATTATGAAATAAGTTTTGTGGTTGTTGGCTGAAATTTCTTGTGTTTGGGCAATGTTTCGAAGGCACTAATCCAAATTTTCATTAAGATTAGCTCACATCCTGCCTTTTACATCCAGCTAACAGATCTGTTCTCTCATGGTCTGATGTTGTTTTCATGGCTTTAACAGTGTAAATATCAATGGTTTGTTTGGTCAGCATCTAAAATTTAGCATAGTCAATTCCCTGGTACAGAGTAAGAAGTTAATTTAGCTTGAGGGATTTTCCATGTCAAATTCCTAAGGGTAATGATGCCTGAAATTTTTATTTTTGGTTATTTCTCATATTGTAGAGACTCGATGCTGAGTCTCTCATTCAGAAGCAGCCGGTTTGTAAGCATAGGCTTATTCTTGGGCCAAAGTGAGACAGCCCCTTCGAAAAGGGATTTGAATTATTTCCCCTCTATTGGGCCATTTCATAGGTTTGGACCAAGAATCCGTGTTGAGTGGAGACAGGCTGGTCTTAATAATCATAACAGGTTGTTGGGTCGCATGTCTAGCCAATTTTGGGTGTTAAATTGTTTGTCCTTTCTCAAAACCAATTATCTCTTTATTTGCTCACCTTCCCTCGGGTTAACAGAATTCCTTACTCCGAATTTCTAGTTCGCAGACATCACAAGGAAAGTCGAATTTTTCTCGATTTGGGATTTAAAATAAATCGGTGAGAACAAACCTATTCCAAGTGGAGATTCTAAACTAAAACAAATAAATAATCCCATTTCGAATAATATCACTTAAATTGAAAAAACTCTCATATATTATCCTTAGGGTGGTGCGTAAAAAAGAAGGTTTGACAACTGCACAAGTTTATCTGGAGTCTGATCCTAGCCTCGTCACTACCTTGTCGGGGTTAGGCCAAATACTTACCAGCGTATGGGGTCAATTGTGCTGATGCTACACTCTATACTTATGTGCAAATACTGGAGCAGCGTTTGGCAACTGCATTAGTTCGGGAGCCAGCCTTCAGTCCACCAAGACTCCGAGCTAGCCTTGCAGGAATCCGCAGGCCCGGCGTCTCCTCTATCTTATATTTCATTCTGTTATCTCATGTATTCGAGAAAATATTGTTTTATTTCTTTCAAACTGCTGTATTTAGCACTCTTAATAGTCCATGGATGTTGTGACATCAGGTGCTGGGTAGAGACATGTTTGGGCTTTTATACGCTTTGGTTTCTATGTATCTAAACTTTTGCTAAATTTCATATTCCGCTGTCATTTAATTGTTTATCACTTGTTAAATGTAAGTTGTTAAAAAGATTTAAAATAAAGGAGTTAAAGATTTCTGAATATCATGGCTTGTCTAGCTTTCACGTGTAGGCGTCGTCACGATTTCTGAAGGAGAGAATTCCGGATCAGGACACTAACGTTAATTGCTTTTTTCCGTATTTCTAGTAGTGATAACTAACTCCGTTGATCCCTTTCTTCCGGATTTCTAGTAGTGATAACTGACTACTCGTACCATTGAGCAGTCAACGAAATTTAAAAGAATTAGGCAAACAACAAAAGAAATGTGAGAAAGAAGTTTCACGCTTCAGCTTTTGAAGCGCATTTTTATAAAAAATCAACTAAATTTTTTTATTTCTATAGAATAAGTATTACAAGTTAGATATTTTTGTCAGCCTTACGAATTTCAATATGTAATCATTGCTGTACTAATAAATGTTAGATAAAGCTGAAAATTACTAGGAAAAACCTTGTGATTTTCCAGATATGCGTTTTCAACTCCAAATTTCCAATATTTAGTTAAAGATAAAGGAATATGAAAAGGTAAAATGAAGAAGTAGAAGACATTTCATTTTCAATGTAGAATGAGAAAGATGCTATTTCTTGAGAGTTCCATGGTCAAATAATGTCGTTATTGGAATAGGAGGACTGATACCTTTAAAGTGTCATATCCCGAGCTAGAGTTTTATATTTATTAATTTATTTTTGAAAGACAGTGTCTAAATTCTTGATAAAGTATTATATAACTAAGCAAATGTTTAAACGTAAATACTGATTGGGTCAAAGCAAGCTAAGATTTTTTTAGTTGTATTATCTAAAAGGATAATTTGATGTATAAAGTATTTTGTATTTACGATAAATCTAAAAAAGAGTAATACCTCATAAATGTAATATGGACAGTTTACCCGTAAAGGATAGATGATTATTGTTGTGGCTATGTATTCCAAAAGAGGGTCTCATTTGCATGCCAGTTTCATGCATGCTTTGGCCACCTAATCTAAGTAGATAGATTTTGGTTGGTGAGTTTTCATCACTAATGGATCGGAGGGCCAAAGAAAACGACTTTCTCTTGTGTCACCAAGAGGTTAATAGTTGCAAATCCATTGGCTTCTACTCTAATCCTTTGCTTTCCACTGTAATTTGATCACGAGTTTTCTTTCTCTCTATTTTTTAGAGTCGGTTGTACACTTCATGTTCAAGTCTTTGAACATAATAAACAAAACATGTTTTCGGTTACATCGGAAAGCAATTCACCATTAATTTTACATCAGGCTAATGGCGCACTTGGACAAACGATAATTGAAATGGGCACAAATATGCTACAATTTTAATGGTAGGGGTATTTTCTTCAAAATAGGTTAATAGAGGGTATTTTTAACCTGACGTCAATACGTTAGGGGCAGTTCTAACCCTTTTCCGTATGTTATATTGGAGTATCACAATTTCATTATTTAGGGCTACTTTAATATTCACTTAGCTCATTCAATTATTATGGAGACAAAACTTAGGACTATTTTTAATTTTTTGGTAATTTACAGGAAAGTAAGAAAATTCAACTGAGCAGCGTAGTCAAAGGTATTGCGGAAGTCCTAATTTTCACTCACAAAATTTCTCTATTTTACACTAGTACTGAATGTGAGCATATGATTTTTTTCCTCGCTTGAATTATTTCTATAAAATTCACAAAATTAAGAATTTTTAATTATTTAATTTTAGAATTTAATTGCATGATTTTGTGTTTGTGTGCTTTTTTAGTCGGCATAATTAATAAAAAATAAAAAAAATATAGCACCTTTGTATTTAGGATATAATTCTGTATTTTTAATTTTATTAGTTAATGAATATTACCAAGAACAAGAAAAAATAACAAAAATAGTAATTTTATATTTTTATTTTAGTTTTCTTTTTAAATTGGGACTTAATTAATTTTAGAAAAATTAATTAGTTTAATTCTAGAATTAAGTCAGGTCTTTATTTATAATTTTTAATTTAACAAAAAAAAAAAAAAAAAAAAATGATTGAGATAAATGAAAAGAATTAAAAAGAGGTGCAAAATCAACATGGCCCAATTTTGGGCCAAATTTTGATCCTAGCCCAAGCCAATTCCACCCCAAACCCATTCAAAATCCGGTAAATGAGCCCAAGACCCATCTCAAAAATCCAGTCTAGCCCCCTTCTAATTGAAACGACGTCGTTTCATGGTCCTTGAATAAGGACCATTGGATCTCATTAATCCAAATTTCCGGAACTAACTAGGTTTAGGGTATTTAAGCGTCGGACAACCCCCCCTACCCCTCAATCATCTCTCAATACACCTAATACACGCTGGCGTAACGCCACCACCTTCCGTCGTTCACCGCCTGCCGGAAATCGCCTTCGCCGGCAGCAACTCTCCAAATGCTCCCAAAAATACACCATGGATTCCTCCCATTCTCCTCTTTCCAAAAATCCAAACCCCAACCTTCAAACATCAACCTATCTTCTCGAACAATTGAATCAGTGGTCGTCATCTCCGCTGCCCACGGCGGCGCCGATTCCAATCGAACTCCAAACCAACACCCTAGATTCTCCTAACCTCCCTCATTCCAGATCTATAAGTCCTGGCCCTCAAATAGGTGCATAGCCCCTCGAATATCAATTTGATAATCCGGCAAAGTCACAACCACCCTCCAAACCTCTCCAAAATCATACACTGAGGTCTTCTTGACCAACTCTTTCCTAATCTCAAGCGGCTTCCCTCAAATGTAGCCAAAATCTCCCGAATCCTAAATATAGGGTTCCTGATCGAAACGCAAAGGAAGTTTGGCCTTGCTCGGTTTTCCAGTATTCGATTGATTCTCAAATGATGTTGTTTGTTTATTTTTTGCAAAAATAGGCAAATAACATTATTTGAGATCAGTTTCGAAAGGACAACCAACTAGAAGACCTAATTCAGTAAGGTTTCTTTCAAATGATGTTAATTGATTCTGAATTTTTAGGCTTTTGATTGATTTTTGTTCCGTTGATCCTGCTCTATTTTAGTTTTTTATTTTTTGTTTAATTTTTGTTCTATTTTGATTTTTCTGTTGGCTTGGTTTCGTAATTGGTATCGATTGAATAATCCATTGAATAATCCATGATTGCGGGTGTTAATTTAATTTTAGTTTCAATCTTGTTTGATTGCATTATTTGTTAGTTTACGGATTGTTAGATTTCATTTCCATGATTAGTTTGATTGTTTAATTTTTAAGATTTGTTTATAGTAGTTTGATTCCAGCCCCTGGATAATTAACCATGCTAGGACTAGGTTTGACTAGGTTAGTAATTCAGATCCAATTAAGGACAATACAGGTAATTTAATAAAAGGAATCCTGCAAATAACTGAAATTGGAAACCCCTAGAACTTTATTGATGGGGTTCCAATTAGAATTTCAGGGACTTAGTGGTCTAACTTGGGCAACAAGCCAATAAAGAAGGGACTAATTAGTTAAAATCTGAATTTAAAAGAGGACCTAAGGTTTAAACAAAAATCCAATGGTTTCCCTAGGCTTTGCCTATGAAAAGGCATACCCCTTGCCTTGTTTCAAAGGTTTTTGGAGGTCTAAAAAGTGGGAGAGGCCTAAAATAATACTGAAAAAATTCTGAAAAACTTCAGACAATAAAGACTGGAGAAAATCGCTATTCCATAAACCTTTAGAGTGATTCTGAGTTTCAAAAGCTCTAAACTAAAAGCTCCGTCTTATCTAGGGATAGAAATGGCTTAAGTTACCTTGTGATATTTGTAATCAAGTGTTCAGAGGTCCATGAGGTCTATTTCGAGTCTTTTTTGGATCATTCAAGTCTGTTTTTTGGTTGATTGCTGGTGTTGTTTCTCTGCAATTAATTCTTGGACTGCTGTGATATTATCTCTGGGTTCTTAAACTTTTTTTTATTGCTGCTGTTGCATTCCTGCTTTAGCCGACTCCATCTCCTCTTCATTTTGTCCCAATTTTCAGGTATTTTTTGGCATCAAGTGATGTATGAAGATTGAGTTAAATGTGTATTCAAATCCGGAGATAAGTACTACTTTATTTAACATGTGAACATTCCCCCTGTTCCACTCTAGTTTAGATTTATATTACAGTTATGTTTGCTTAAACATTACATCATTTGTACCAAATTGGACTGTATGGATTGTTTTCAGATTTGTATGAATGTCATGTTAGCTGTAGTATAACTAATGTTAGTTTGGTTATCATATTGACTTGAGGTTCAAGTTTAGACTAAGATATTGATTAGAAATAGGATCTTAGAATGTATACTCATATCGATGTAGAATCAGCATCTCTTATAACTTGACATAGCTGGTTATTTTAATTTGATTCATTATGTATAGGTTGAAACGTAAAATCCAAAATAGTTAGGCTACAATTTAGTGTCAGCATTTACATTGTATTCCATATTAGCTTGAGGATTATTGAATTGCTTAAGCTGCTGTTAAATTTCCAGATTGAGAATATTAGTTATCAATAGGCAAATAAGTTGAAATTGTGCGAGCTATTTACATTTTAAATCAGCATACCTTTGATGGGGATAAATCATGCATTTGCTCACAAAATGTCTAACAGGCCCAAAAACTAAAATTAGTATCAGATTTGGGTTCTTTATGCACCAAAGCAGTGCAACATTTTGAGAAAATGAGACTTGGGCCTGGTTATATAATAACAAGTCCAACATTACCAATCCTTTGAACTGGTTCACGTGTGCTAGGTGGATGAATGATCTAAGTTTAAATAATGAGTCCCTAGTTGGCCTTTGATTTTGGTCTATGCAAGAGGCACACGACTGGACAGCTTCTAATAAAAGGTGATAGAATTTTCCTCACTCTTGGGCTAATTTTCGAAGCCCAATGTACTGAAGGCATGAATCCTTTCTAGCAAATTTGAATTAGGGGGCCCCCAGTAATGGAGAATCTCTTGTTTGAATTCGAATTTGATCTTGAAGCCCGAGTCACTTTGAATGCTTTTAATAATAATTAATTCATAATGTTAATTAATTAGGCTTTTTTAGAGACAATCCTTAATAGAGAATAATAGTTCCTTGTAGGATTGCCTTTAAAATGTGAGGGATATTATGTGAAGAGGGTCATGGTAGACGCAGTCTCGAGGGTAGACATTTGCCCACTATCTACACTCCAGCAGATAGAAATTGGGACTAGAAGGATTCTTTTCAACAATGTATGTGTGCGAGCTTTCCATGGTATTAAGAGGGAAAAAATAGGGGAAATCGATTTGATTCTGTCCATTGGCCTGATGGACTTTTAGGTAACCTTGCAAGTGTTGGAAATGGACACATCATATTACTACCTTCTACACAGGCCTTGGATCCATCTAGCAGGAGTTGTACCTTATACTCTCCATCAAATAGTAAAATTTGGGCATGAAGATCAGGAGATCTTAGTCCACAGAGAGGATGAATAATCAATCTATCTGGACCCATCTGTCCCATGCCTTGAAGCGAGAGAGGGCAGCGAGCACATAGTGTATCGGGCTTTTGAAGTTGTGGTAGTCGACCAGTATGAAGAGGGAAAACCCTGCCCTCAGCTCTTCCTTTTCAATCCATCCATTATGGTGGCCAAAGAGATGATACGACATGGATATAAGCTAGGAAAAGGGGTAGGAAAGTCTCTACGAGGGGTGGCCGAGCCAATTACCTTGCCTACCAGGGAGAAGTTCGTCGGGTTAGGCTTCCACCCGACATTGGATGATAGGAAAGGGCAAAGACTGACAGATTAATGGTTGGGTTCTACCTCAACCACTGCCACATTTGTATGAGACATTTATAAAGCCAAAGTACAGTGAAGAAGAAGACGAGGATGAGACCTTCACGGCCAAAGAAATTAAAGAAATATGTGGGGCAATGAGAGAAATGCTATATGAATCCCACATGGTTCTTCCGGGAGAGGTCATCAATAGCGCTAAGGTGCTATACATGGGACCAAGCGCTAAGCTCCAAAACTGAAAGGCTACGCCGTTCCCGATCAAGCAGGAGTCTCGGTAGACTTGTCTTGCTATTTTTTCTGCACCCTAAGTTATTCCGAGGTGTAACTTGGATGTTTTCCTTAGTTTCTTGTCTTTAAATTTCCAAATATAAACCCTGTTATCTTCAAATTCCAAGAAATGAAATTAATATTTCATCATTCATTCTTCTTTATTCCTTCTGATTTTGCTGTTTTTCTCTTTCATATCTTCTTTTCAGATCTAATAATGTGGCTTTAAATAACATGACATGCTTTCGGACTTCACGCCTAGATTCAAACACGCTGTCTAATTGCGAAATAATGAACCAACAACCGGAATAAAGCTAAGCCAAACTTGAAAGATACTGATCCGATTAACTTGGGAACCTCTGAAGAAATCCAGGAAACCAAGATAAGCATCCACACAGATGGGAAAACATGGGATGCCATAATCCAACTTCTGTTTGAGTTTAAAGATGTGTTTGCCTAGTCATATGAAGACATGCCAGGACTGAGAATTTATCTGGTAGTGCACAAGTTGCCAACTTATCCTGAGTTCCCACGATCCAACAAAAGCAGAGAAAATTTAAAACTGATGTCAGTGATAAAATCAAAGAAAAGATCTCGAAACAGTTGGGAGCAGGAGTGATCCCAGTGGTCCGGTAAAACACATGGATAGCCAACGTAGTTCTAGTGCAAAAGAAGGACGGAAAAACCCGAGTATGCGTGGACTATAGAGATTTGAACAAAGAAAGCCCCAAAGACAACTTCCCATTGCCCAATGTCTACATCCTTGTTGATAATTGCGCCAAACATGAGATACAGTCATTTGTGGACTGTTACGCAGGATATCACCAGGTGTTAATGGATGAAGAGGATGCATAGAAAACTGACTTTACCGCATCGTAGGGAACCTATTACTACACGGTCATGCCTTTCAAACTGAAGAACGCTGGGGAAACCGATATGAGAGCCATGACTACCATCTTCCATAATATGATGCATCAGGAAATAGAGGTGTATATGGATGACGTGATCTTCAAGTCCAAAACTCAGGATGACCATGTGTGGGATTTAAGGAAGTTCTTCGAACATCTGCGCATAAATGATTTGAAATTGACCCCGGCCAAATGTGCATTTGGGGTCCTGTCAGGGAAACTTCTGGGATTCATAGTCAGTCAGAGGGGTATTGAGTTAGATCCAACAAAGATAAATCTATTCGAGATTTACCTCCTCCGAATACCAAAAAGGATATAATGAACTTGTTGGGACGATTGAATTATATTAGTCGATTCATCGCTCAACTGACTTCCACATGTGAGCCCATATTCAAATTGCTAAAGAAAGATGCAGTGGTCAAATGGACAGATGACTGTCAAAAGGCTTTCGATAATATTAAAGACTACTTGTCGAACCCACCTGTTTTGGTTCAACCTGAGCTAGGGAGGCCATTGTTTTGTTACCTAACAGTCTTGGAAAGTTCCTTCGGTTGTGTTCTGGGGCAACACGACATCACTAGAAAGAAAGAACAAGGAATATACTACCTGAGTATGAAATTCACCTGCTTGGCCAAGTACTCTTTGCTGGAAAGAACTTGCTACGCTCTGACTTGGGTTGCTCAGAAATTGAGGCATTATCTGCAGGCCTACACCACCTACCTCATATCTAGGTTGGATCCTCTAAACTACATATTTCAAAAGCCAATGCCCACAGGGAGGTTAGAAAAATGGCAGATCTTGCTTACCCAGCTTGATATAGTTTATGTCACTCGTACATCGACAAAGGCCCAGGTCTTAGCAGAAATTTAGCCGAAAACCCGGTTGAGATGAGTACCAACCCCTAAACACTTATTTCCCAGATGAAGAGGTGATCTCAGTGGAGACAATATCTGAAGATATCCCCGCCTCGAAATTGTTCTTTGATTGAGCTGTCAACTCAAAAGGTGTGGGAATCAGGGCAGTTTTAATTCCACCCACTGGTATGAACTATCCAGCCACCGATCGACTTTCGTTCTTCTGCATGAACAATACAAGTGAGTACGAAACTTGCATCATGGGTATGAACATTGTCGAAGAGTTGTTAATTATATGGGATTCAAATTTAATCATCCGTCAAGCCTAAGGAAAATGGGAAACTCGAGATGTCAAACGTATACCTTACTGGTAGCATGTGGAAGATCTTAGCAGGCGGTTCAAGATGATAGAGTTCATGTACATCCCTCGCTATCACAAGAACTAGCAGATGCACTTGCCACTTTGGCCTCGATGTTCGCCTACCTAGGAAATGCCCACATCGATCCCTTAGAAACCCGAATCGGGGAAAGGAATGGGTACAGTAATGCAGCTGAGGTAGAACCAAACATCCATCCATGGTACCATGATATTAAGATGTTTCTAAAAAACCAAGAATATCTCGAGCAAGCCACTGGAGATCAAAAAAGAACTATCAGACTGCAAGCAAGTGGTTTCTTCTTAAGCGGTTAGGTTTTGTACAAAAGGACCCCGGACCTCAATTTGTTAAGATGTGTTAATGCTGAAGAGGCTGGACGAATCATGCATGAAGTACACATAAGATTTTGCGGACCACACATGAATGGGTATGTTCTAGCAAAGAAAATCATCCGAGCAGGCTATTATTGGATACCATGGAAAGGGATTGTTTTAGCTTTGTACGAAAATTCCATCAATGTTAGGTGCACAGTGATTTGATTCATGCATTTTCCATAGATCTGCATCCCATGTCAGCACCTTGGCCATTCGTACCATGGGGCATACACGCTATTGGGCCGATCGAGCCAAAAGCCTCAAATGAGCATAGATTCATACTAGTTGCCATTGATTACTTCACAAAATGGGTTGAATCCATCACTCTTAAGTAAGTTACCAAGAAAGCCGTGGTGGATTTTGTGTATTCCAGTCTCATTTTCCGTTTTGGCATCCCACCAACTATCATTACGGATAATGCTGCAAATTTGAACAGCTGGTTGATGGAAAATATATGCGAACAATTCAAAATAACGCATTGGAACTCTACACCCTACAAGCCCAAAGCACATGTCTTCGTCGAAGCAGCAAACAAAAATATCAAGAATATTTTGAGAAAGATGATTCAAAGCTCCAGGCAATGGAATGAGAAGCTACAACATTATTGGGGTATCGCACAGTAGTGCGCACATCAACAGGAGCAACTCCCTACCTTTTTGTCTATGGAATTGAGGCAGTAATACATGCGGAGGTGGAAATCCTCTCTGGATCATCGTTGAATCTGAGATTGAAGATAATGAATGGGTAAGGACTCAACTAGAACAGCTGACCTTAATTGGTGAAAAATTAATGGCTGCGGTCAGCCACGGGCAGTTGTACCAACAAAGAATGGCCCGTGCTTATAACAAGAAAGTACGCCCCATGAATTTTGAGGTGAGACAACTTGTATTAAGGCGCATTTTTCCTCACAATCAGGAAGCAAAAGACAAATTTGCCCCTAATTAGAAAGGCACATACATCATCAGAAAGATATTACCGAAAGGAGCATTGTATCTCGGCGACATTGAAGGGGATGATCCCGAAGCACCATTGAATGCAGACGCAGTAAAAAGGTACTTTGTCTAGGCTCCCTATGGCAATGATTTCGTCCGGTTGAGATGACGAAGGCTTTCATTTCCGCTACCCAAACATCTATCAACCCTCTTTGTCAACCCGTTTGAGCTGGTTACTCTTCTTTGACTACCCTATTTGGAGCCCGGAAGTGTTATTAAAAAAAACAAAAAAAAGAAAAAAAAAAGAAAAGAAAAACAAAAGAAAAAAACAAAGAAAGAAGAAAAAAATGGAAAAATGAGAAACAAATATATATATATATATATATATATATATATATATATATATATATATATATATATATATATATATATATATATATATATATATATATATATAGTTTATGAAATACTCATGAACTGCGTCCGACTTGATTCTGAAAGAATACATAGACAGCCTCTGTCTGTGGTTCAGTCATACCGAAATAAAATTCCCAATTCCCCCAAAAAATGAAACTGGGGAAGATAATGTATTGGCATAGCCATGAACCCACCGAAATGGTTCCAAAGTTGTAATTCCTTCTAGAGTTATTTTACCCAAAAACCTTGTCCATGTCCTTCCAATCAACTGGCAAAAGGCGTAGGAGTTGAAAAACATCATTGTTGGAATATGATGCAACCCAAATTGAGAGAAATAAAATGAGAGAGTCTTATTGGTGAAAACCGACAAGCACCATAAGGCGACGGTGAGTAGAGAAATTGAAAGTAATAGTGTCCGCTTGGTGAAAACTCGTAAAAAGCACTATCGGGCGACAGTGAGAGGAGAAATGAGAGAGGTCGATTGGCGAAAACCCGCAAAGGGAGCTGTCGGCCAAAAATAAGGCACCTCCCATCACTGAAAGAGTCCTGGCAAGGTTTTCTGGTTTTGAAACACGGGTCAATGAGCTTACGAGAAGTTGAGAATTTTTGTGCCGGTCAGGCATCAAATCCAAGAAGCATGTCATGTCCATTTGAAGCTTAATGCATTCCCGGATAAGTCCTTCTTTTCCCCCGTAAGGGACGCTTCTATTTAAATTCATCCTCTTGCTCTCTATTTACCTTTTCCTTGAATCCTTTTCGGTCTAACTTTGATTCTGAAACTATTACAAAGAAAAGGTAGCAGTATTCCCATGCTTAGGCAACCGCACATGGACAAGGTTTTTTGGTTCTTTCTTTATTATTTATTTTGCCTTCTCTTTTCTGGGTGCTTGATACTTGTCTATTTTTGATCGTTGTCCCACAGCTATACTCACCTCCTTCACTCTGTTGTCTCCGCAGCGTCTCCGGCGGGATAGGATTATTGGTCCTCATGCAGAAAAAGACCTAAGCATTGAGCGGCCTGATATGGACGATGATAAAACAATGTTGAAGTTGCATAAAGAACATAAGAGACGTGCTGAAGCATCACGTGGGAGCGGTTAGTTTTCTAATTAGCATTGTGCTTACATTGATGATCATTAGCAATGTTTACTTATAAGTGGCATTAAATTAAATCGTCTATTTGGGAATCATTTTTCCGTGTTGATTAGGTCTAAAAGTATGTGATATTTGGTAATAGTATAAAATGGAAGATAGGTATCATGAGTGTGTTTTCGTTATGTTTAAAAATGAAAGGTGACAATAATGTCTACTTGTTGATTGAAGCATGCTACATGACTTAAGAATTACGTAACATGTTTATAAAGAAAAATGATTTCCCTCTGTCTTGTGGTGCTATAGTATTAAGGGAGAAATTAGAAAATAGTTAAATTTACAAGTGATCATTCAAAAATAATCATAGTTTTAAAAGTAATCGAAATTTAACCACTTTTTATGTAAAGATAAATTTGAACGAAAACTTTATTCAAAATCCTTAAAATACTCCAGCATAATATACTGGAACTCCAGTATAATATACCAGTCCAACATAATATGCTACAAGTTCATACACATGTGCTCCAATCTCAAGTGTATTTTTGTTTTAGTTAAGGTTTTAACGAGGCACATTATTGAATAGACATTCAAGGGGGAGTGTTATAAATAGAACTCTATTTAAGGTGAATGTCTATAATTAGAGAGATTCTAGGGTTTACTACTTGGTGGCTAAGTCACCACCTCCCTATAAATATAGGGGTTCTATTCTATTGTAAACCATCCCTAAGTATCAATAAGAATACTCCTCTCCCTATTCTCTCTATATTGTTCTTGTTCTTGCATTATTCTACTTGTTCTTATATTATTTCATAACATTTGTTTTGATTTTTCTTTTCTCCTTTTAACCACTGTGAAAATTATGCATTGAGATCATCATCAATATTTCTCTCATAGGTTCCATTCTCCACGAAAGCATACCTTCGTATGGTATGCAATAAGTCATATTCATATCTACCACATAAAAATCTATCATTTTTTAAAAATAATTATTACCTTCGTATGAAATGCAATAAGAAATTAAAATTTTCTTTTTATTTATCCCTAAACTTTGAGATTTAATTATTAAAATTTTTGAATAAAAAATTTAATTTAAATTTTAATTCTATTATTTACAATTCTTTCATTATTTAATAGTTTCAGATATTATATTTTAAGGTTTTAGTTGTGTGATATTATGCATTGTATGACTTCTCTCATTATAATTAAAAATACTTTATTTTATATAATTTTAAATGGGTCTTATTCCTCTATTATTTTACACTATTTTTTAAAAAAAATATCTTTCTTTCCTTTGCATATCGTCATTGTATTAATCATTGTTTAATATTTTTGTCATTTCAAAGGAATGTCATGGCAATATGTCAGAGTTAATAGAAGTTGGGATTATTATGAAAATAAAGACTATCATCAATCATTATTCAAATGGCCCTCACTATATTATAATTGGAATTTTATCTTCTACTCTCTTTTATCTAAGAAAGAAAGAGGTGAAACTTTTATTAGGATTCCAGTTAAATTAGGTACGATTTTATCTCGTATGAGAATTGCAAGAAGGAAATTAATCTTATCATGAATATTATATTAAAAGGATTTGAATAAATATTAGATATCTCATGTAAATCAGGGACGGCACGATTAATTTCGTGGCCTAAAGCCAAACTTTATGAGCGGTATTAATTTTTTTAATAAAAAAATATATTTTTATTTAAAGTTTATTTTTCTAACTTCTTTCTAGATGCAAAGTTATTATTAATTTTTATAATAAATTTCTCATAATAAGTCTTTCTCATGTGACAATATAACTTATTCATTTAATATCTAATGTCGAATTACTAAAAAGTTGTTACTTGCAGAAAAAATTGAACTAAAAAGATTTATAAATGCTAAACCAATAATAACAAAAAAGACCTATATACCAAAGCAGAAAAATCACTATCTATCTATTTTGTTAGTAAAATCAATACTCATTAAAATGAGAAATTAGGATTTTTTTTAAAGTAAATCTGGCTATTTTTTAATTTCTCCCGGAAAAATCCTTTAATGTTATGTTGAGCTGCTAAACAACCCAAGTTGAGTTGGTCATATTCTCACCACACCATGACATTGACTTGACTGTGTCAGGGACTCCGAATTCTTTCACCTCCACAAATCCCCTTCCCCCTATAGAAGATTCAGATAAGAATCACATTATAGTAACAGAATTCTTATAGCATGAGAAAAATACTAGTAATGAATATCCTAATTCCTCGTACATGCGACCAAACGCCGCGCTTTTGGCTTCCGTAACCGCCATCTTTGCTTATTTCCTCGTCGCCTTGTAGATCTCCCTGTTCGCTCTCCGTTCTTCCTCGCTTGTACTCCCTGCCATCTTAGCAAACGACGCCTTCTTCCGTTATCTCATTAGTTTTGCTGTCCTTGAAAAGCTTGACAATAATTAAAACCAGAATACAAGTTAATTATAATCGCAAGTTAAGTGTTGCTCTATCCTGTTTAATGGTGTTGGACAAAGTTCATTGTTATATATGGTGGATAAGACAGACATAACCAAAACTCTGCCTAAATTTTGAAACTCAGACTATATACAGTTTATTGTGATGTATCTCATATTGAATTGGTGCGGTGTTGATGCAGGATGGAAAGTTCATTGCAGCTCTAGAATTGAAGTTCGATAGTTACAAAACAAAAACTTACTAATATATAGTTTAACCTTGTCCTTCTAATATATTGTGAATAAAAAATATGGTACTAATTGAATCGATGTTTTGCTTAAAATCCGGAAATAATTTTTAGAACGTTGCTAAAGTAATCGATTATGAACTTGGCTAGGTTTTTCCTGAATTTTCATGCATTTGCATAATGACCTGCATAAAAAACGCCCAACTAACTTGCAGATGTTCTAGCATTGATAAAGCATAAGCATGATATTCCAAGGAAACGATAGGAAAGCTTAGGTAGTTGAGTGAGAAGAACTAATAGTAATAGTGTTTAAGGGAAGGGGGAGGAAAAGGATGCTATAACCTTTCGTTATCTCATCAGTTTTGCTGTCCTTGAAAAGCTTGACATGCATTTAATGGATGTGGTTACTGCCTATCTTTATGGCTCACTTGATAATGAGATATACATGAAAATTCCCGATGGACTCAAAGTGCCAAACGCTCATAATTCAAAGTCTCGGGAAATGTTTTCAATTAAATTGCAAAGATCTTTGTATGGTCTAAAGACCAAATGCAGCAAAGAATTTTCTACTACCGTGCCGCACCATGCGGCATCCCATGTGGCGTGACAGTAATAATCAGAGAACCTCCAGTTTCGATTAAAAAAATATTTTCCATTATCACGGTGCACCATGCACCGTCCCATGCGGCACGACTGTACATAAAAATTGGCTTTCATTATAACCCGACCCAATATCGATGAACTCCATATCCCATCATTACTGCTTTGATGGACCTTGCACCAAACTTGTCTTGCTTGGGAAGTTTGGTAGCATAACAAAGACAACCAATAATCCTCATATGATCCAAAGTGGTGCTCTATTAAAAAGCATCTCATAAGGGGACTCTGTTGTAGGATATGAGTTATTTCTTACCTTTACTGTATTGTGACATTAGGATTTGGGTTGTGTTTTTGCTCGCTCTTCTATGTCATTATTCTTGGTATTTTTGTTGTTACTTGTTGTTTTGTTCCCTTATTGTTATTGTAGTATTGTTAGTCATTTTGTGTAGTCTTTATATATACATTATGTCCCATTGTTCCTATATTTATACAGGTTTATTAGACCGGAAGGTGGTCTGACTATTCCTCATCACTACTCCACCGAAGTTAGTCTTGATACTTGTTGGGCACCGCTATGGTGTGCTCATCCTACTATTATACATTAGTGTTGTATTCATGAATACAGCAGCACGAATACAAGTGAATACATGCGTACAACTGAACTGCCATGATTTTAAGCGATTTTTGCTGCTGTATTCATGAATACATGGCGCGAATATATGTGAATACATGCGCGTACAGCTAAACTGCCCTAATTTTTAGGCGGCTTTTGCTGCTGTATTCATAAAAACAACAACGCGAATACAGTAGATGCCCGTACTATACCGTACGAACTTAAAGTATTGAATGAAGAGTCATAGATTTAAAGTTTGACAAAAATAGAGTGTAAACCGGAACACACACCAACAACAGAAAATCTGCTATCTTTCATAACCAAGAATTCTTCCGTTAACCATCCGAAATCATCCTGAGGCCCCCGGGACCACAACCAAAAGCACCAACACGACTTAATACCTAATTCAAACTTGTTTGGGCCATAGAAACACAAATGACGATACCTGGAACAACATTTGTACAGCGTTAAAAAAAAAAGCCTTTTTCAAGCCAAAACTACAACACATTCCACATATTTTATTTTATTGCTCTTCATCCTCCTTAAGCTTCCCTCCCACTAATGATTGTGTGCATACTCAAACTGAGCTTCCTACGTTTCAGTTATGGTTTTAGGATGAAACTCAAATTGAAAGTTCACCCGTTCTTATGACCACTTTTTCACAGAAATCTGATTTGCAGACATTTACAAGACCAAAGTTAATCTTTAACTATTTAAATCATCTAAAAATACTTGAAACAGGGGACTACTTGTGTTGGATGACTTACTGACACAGGCAATACATTAAGGTGATACAACATTTGACATTAGAACACATTCTTTTTTTACTCAGTTCCTAGATACATTCTTCTTTTAATGTTAGTGATGCATATAACAAAATATTAAAAAAATGTCCAAGAACATATATTTTTTATCCTTAATGTTTTACCTCCGGACTTCCATCTTAACCCTCTATCTTTTTTCATTCAGCCATATTAAGAATGGTTACTTTCCTAGTTCTCTTGTCATACCTTGTTATTTTTCTAAGTTCACTCTTCAAACCTCAAAACTTAGCTTTGTTCGAAAAAATGGGCACAACATCAAGGATGACAAAATTAAGCTGACAAAATTTATCTCAGGTGATAGGTTGCTTGGGATAATAGATAACATTTTCTTTGTTGAAATATATAGTACCTCCCTTTGTCCCATTTTATATGAGATTGTTAGAACAGGGCCCTGCCCAACAAGAGCTAAAGAAAGGGACCCAGCCTTAGCGGGTGCATTAAGAAAATCCCGAATGGCCATGATGGTTGATGCTTTCGGTTGATATTTTGGGTAAACAAACACGGGCCCGTGATTTGAAGGTCTCGGAATGTCCGTAAAAAATATGTGACTCGGACATATGCCTAGAATGGAATTCCGAGGACCCAATCCTGACAAATGAATTTTTAATAAAATTGTATAACTAAATTTATAAGAGTTTTTGGAAACTTAAATGTGTTTGAATTTGATGGTAACGGGAACGTATTTTGGTTTCAGAGCCCCGTACAAGTCTTATTGTTTAAGTTGTGCATATAAAATTTGGTAAGAAATACACTTCATATAACGTAAATGACACCCTCGGTTGTGAAATTTGAAACTTAAGAGTTATTGAGATTTTTCTTAGATTTTGATTCTAAATTCATTATTAAAGATGTTATTTTGGCTACTTGATCACACGATTAAGTCTGTATGATATTTTTAGGTTAGTATGCATGTTTGATTTGGAGCCCCGAGGGCTCGGGTGAGTTCCGGATAGGCCATGAGATGTTTTTACACTTAGAAAAGTTGCAGATTTTGCTGCTCCAGGTGCACATACATTTTGTGCATCGCGATCGCATAGTAACTCTCGCGATAGCAAAATCGAAATTGGGACTGGGCTGGATTTATTTAACGCGAACACGTAACCTAAATCGCAAACACGGAGCACTAGGGGGCTGCTCTACCTGAATGTGACTTGTGGCACACGAACGCATATAGTAAGTAGGAGGTGGGCTAGGAAGTTGTCTTTCTTCTAGGTGAACGCGTATGCAGGTCCGCGAACACAAAGTCAAGGGGGCTAAACTTTCGCGAATGCATTGGAGAACTCTCGATCGTGTAAGTCCTTAACCGACAACCCTTCACGAATGCGGCAGTTCTATCGCGAACGCGATGAAGGCCTACCCAGTATTTTAAAAACAGCAACAAAAACAGGAATAAACCATTTTTTCACATATCCTTCCCCAAAATCAGAACCTGGGCGATTCTTGAAGAGGAAAATCAACAGTAAATCATAGGTATATGTTCTTATACCCGTCTCTTTCATTTTCCATCAACACCCATTATATTTCTAGGCCTAAATATTGTTCTTCCATGGTAGAAATAGGAATTTGGGTATAGTTAGGACATTTTGAATAATTGGAATTTAGACCTCGTTTTGGTGTCGGATTCCGAAACTAATTGCATATTCTAGCTTGTGGGTGAACGGGTGATCGAAATTTGGCTTGAACCTTATATTTTGACCAAGCCGGCCCAGGGTCGATTTATTACTTTTTAGGTAAAATGATAGAAAACCTATAATTAAGCATTGGGTATGAATTCTTTAGTATTTATTGATGTTGTTAAATTAATTTGGGTTAGATACAAGTAAATTGGTGGCAAATTGAAAAGGAAAAGCGGTGTTTGAGGCTTGAATTGGCTGTGAAAGTTCGAGGTAAGTGTTTGGTCTAATCTTAGCTTGAGAGAATAGGTATAGTGCTTTATTTTCTATGTGCTAGGGTAGTGTACGACGTATAGGTATGGTGACGAGTATCTATACGTCGGTGTGAAACATGCTCGCGAGTCTTAAATTTCCAGCATTGTGTTTCTTAATAAGTAATACAAATGCGTAAATTGTTGATTATCCGTGTTGAGCAAGGCTTATGATTATTTTTGTGGTATTTGTGTATTTTTGAGCATTTCCTCCAGTTGGGATTTATTTGTAAAGTTAATTGTTGATACAAAATTGGTTATAGTCGACATTTCCTCCAGTTGAGCATTTCCTTCGTATTTATTTCTTATTGTTAATTCCCTTGCCAGGATATGTTTATTCTTGTTGTTGATTCCCTTGTCCGGATGTTGTTTTTGCTATTGTTTGGGTGAGGAATGAGAGATAAAATACGAAGGGTGATGTTGTGCACATTCATACGTATGCATATGGCGAGGAAAGAGTGATAAAACACGAAACGTGATGCCGTGTACATTTTTATTGATATTGATGCATATGGTGAGGAAGAGAGATAACGCAAGAAGGGTAATTCTGTGCACATTTCTAATATTTACATGGTGAGGAAGAGAGATAAAGCACGTAGGGTGTCTTGCACATTTTCATTACTTGATTGCATTGGTGAGGATTGAGAGTAAAAGCACGAAGGGTGATGTCGTGCACTAATTGCCTGTATGTTATGCCTTCCTGTTTCTATTGGTTCAAATATCCTAATTTTCCTATTCCACTATTACTATGATTTATTATGTTGGTATTTTTCCCTATAGCATGTACAATTTCCTCGTTTCTTTTGAATTTTTTCTATTACTGTTATTTTGCTAGGTGCTGTTTAATTGCAGGTTATGTTAATTGTTGTGTCCTAGCCTCGTCATTACTTTGCCGAGATTAGGGTCGACACTTACTAGCACATGGGGTCAGTTGTGCTGATGCTATACTTTGTGCTCTTTTGTGCAGATCCTAGTACTGGAGCATACAGACCTTATCTTGGGTTGCTACCTTCAGCCCATCAGGAGAGCTGAGGTAGTCCTACATGCGTCCGCATGCCTTGCCGTTTCCTTCCTATCTAGTTTTTTTTTCTGTTCTTTACTATTCCAGAGACATACATGTATTTATTTCATTCAGACCCTATTTGAAGTATTCTTATATAGTCTATGAGATTGTGACACCAGTTCTGGGTGGTCTACGTTTAAGAATTCGTATTGGTATTAGCTTAAATCGTTAAATTTCATTCTTCCTCTTTATTACTTCCGATGTTTGTAGTATGTTAGCTTGCACTTGTTAAGAGGTTAAAAATAAAAAGAGTAAATTAATCGAAATAATTGGCTTGCCTAGCTTACACCAGTAGGCGCCATCACCACTCCCAAGGGAAATCCGTGTCGTGACAAATTCTATTAAAATGAAAGGGAAAGAATGATAGTGTTATCTGTCAAAGAATTTCTACATCAAAAATACAGCAATGAGTAAAAGCAGTCCAAAACCGGTGAGAGTTCAATAGTTAATCACCAAAACACAAGCTAGATTCATCAAAACATCACTCATTTCACTTCAAGGACTTCGATTAATTCACTAAAACATGCGCGTGCGCACATACAAAGAAATATCCATTTACAATGCAAGTATAACTCTGCTACTCTATGAACAAAGAATAGAAACAATAAGTAAATCAAGTAATTTGTTCCTGTTGGAAATATAAAAGATGATGGGTAATTGAAAAGAAACTTTTGTATTAAATTGACTAGAAGACAAACAACACACCACACAATATAATATTTTTAATCTCACAATCACTCTCTCAAATTATTTTGTAATACAACTAAAAATCACACACAAACAGTATATTTTTCTTTCTCTTCACTCTAAGTGCTTCGGCACTCTATTCTCTCTTTTTACAAACTAACTTCTCTCTTGTTTTCTCTTTGTTTTTCTTCTCCTTACTTCTCATACAATTTCAAACAACACTACTCCAATATATAGTAATAAAAAGAAGTGTGAAAATATGTAAATTTGGGTCCAAGAAATATGGCTAGGTAGGTGCCACCAACGATGGTATGCCACCAACCTTTGAATGGTAAAATTCCCACCTTTTCAATACATGCTCCTTCTAGATGGACGGTGGAAGAGTTTGGAATTCTAACATTCAATACATGCTCCTTCTAGATGGACGGTGGAAGAGTTTGAGGAGAGTTTGAAAATTCTAACACTCCCCCTCAAACTCGACTTTGCATACCAATCATACTCTTGAGTTTGTTGAACACATCTGTCTTCAATGGCCTCGTAAAAATGTCTGCTACTTGTTCTTCAGTTCTGCAGTAAATTAATTCAACAACTTTGTTCTTGACTTGCTCCCGGATAAATTGATACTTCGTATCAATATGCTTGCTTTGGTTGTGGGAGACTGGATTTTTTGCAAGTGATATAGCAGACTTGTTGTCCACGTATATAGTAATTGGACCTTCTTGCTCCTGATGCAACTCCTTCAGAATATTCTTCAGCCAAATTGCTTGACATGTACACGTTGCTGCAGCCATATATTCGGCTTCACATGATGAAAGTGCAACTGTCTGTTGCTTCTTTGATGACCATGAAAATACCGTTGATCCAATATGAAACGCATATCCTGATGTGCTTTTTCGATCATCTGTGTCTCCAGCATAATCACTATCTGAATAGCCAATTAACTTTGAATCCTCAGAATGTGTAAACAGTAATCCATACTGAACAGTTCCTTTGATGTATCTCAAAATTCTCTTGGCTGCACTGAAGTGATCTTGTCTCGACTGCTCCATGTATCTGCTAATTAAGCCAACTGAGAACATAATATCTGGTCGAGTAAAAGTCAAATACCTTAAGCTTCCGACCAGGCTCTTGTATAGTGTAGGATTTATTGGCTCCTTATCTAAATCAGCATTCAACTTCATTATTGCTTCTATTGGTGTGGAGACCGGCTTGTAATCTTTCATTCTGAACTTGCTCAGAATTTGTTCGGCATATTTTTTCTGTGACATGAAAATTCCTTCTTCCATTTGCTTCACTTCAACTCCAAGAAAGTAAGACATTTCACCAATATCTGTCATTTCAAACTCTTTAGTCATTGCCCTTTTGAAATCATCAAACATACCTGGGTTGTTTCCTGTGAAGATCATATCATCCACATATAGGCACACGATCATAATATCTCCATCTTCATTTTCTTTGTGTACAAAGCATGCTCATATGGACTCTTCACAAAGCCACTCTTCTGAAAGTACTCATCTATTCTTGTGTTCCAAGCTCTTGGAGCTTGCTTCAATCCATATAGCGCCTTCTTCAACTGATAAACTCTATCTTTCTCTCCTTTTATAATGTATCCTGGTGGTTGCTCAATGTAGACTTCTTCTTCAAGGTAACCATTGAGAAAGGCTGACTTCACGTCCATCTGATATATCTTCCACCTGTTTTGTGCTGCAATAGCTGTAAGAAGTCTGATGGTGTCAATTCTTGCAACTGGTGCAAAAACCTCTTCATAGTCAACTCCATATTTCTTCTTGTAGCCTTTAACCACCAATATTGCTTTGTATTTCTCCACCTTTCCTTCTTGGTTGGTCTTAGTCTTGTATACCCACTTTACTCCGATTGGCTTGTGACCTTCTGGCAAGGTTGTAAGCTCCCACGTGTCATTTCTTCTGATTGCAGCAATTTCATCATTCATGGCTTTCCTCCATTTTTCATCTTCTGCAGCTTCTTCATATGTTACTGGATCACATTCAGCCATCAAACAAAATAATGAATAGTCAAGTGTAGTTTGTACTGAATCTGTAGCATCATAGATATCACTCAGGCTTCTCATTTTTGCTGGTGCTCCCCCTGAACTGTTGCTACTGGTACTGCTCCTGAAGATGATGGTGTAGCTGCAGGTGTTGTTGGCATAGGACTTGGTGGAGGACTTTGGTTATTTCCGTCTTGAAGTGTCTTCTCTTCTGAGTCATCATCATCTTTAAAGAATAAGCCTTCCACTTTCTTTTCTTCTTCGCTCCATCTCCAGTAATTTGCTTCATCGAACTCTACATCTCTTGAGATGATCACCTTTTTTGTTAGAGTATAGTACAGTCTGTAAGCTTTACTCCTGAGATCATAGCCAATAAAAATGCATTTCTCTCCTTTATCATCCAGCTTCTTTCTCCTTTGATCTGGAACGTGGGCATATGCTATACAACCAAAAATTCTTAGATAACTTATTTCTGGTTTCTTGTTACTCCATGCTTCATTTGGTGTCTTGAACTGCACGCTCTTTGTTGGACATCGATTTAGGAGATAGGCTGCACATTGAACTGCTTCAGCCCAGAGTGTTCTTGGCAGGTGCTTTTCTTTCAGCATGCTCCTCGCCATATCAAGAATTGTATGATTCTTTCTTTCTGCAATCCCATTTTGTTGTGGAGAGTAGGCAGCTGTCAGATGATGAATTATTCCATGCTGCTTGCAAAACTCGTCAAATAATTTGGAAGTGTATTCTCCACCTCTATCTGTTCTGAGTGTCTTCAGATACTGACCGCTTTGCTTTTTTGCCATTGCTTTGTATTCCTTGAATTTATCAAGGGCTTCTGTTTTTTCTTTGATTATATACACCCAGGCTTTTCTACTGAAATCATCAATAAAGGTGATATAATACCTATTTCCTCCAAGTGATGGAATGTCAAACGGACCAGCAATATCCGAATGAACCAACTGCAATGGTCTCCTCGCTCTCCATGACTTTCCAACTTCAAAACTTTGTCGGTGCTGCTTTCCTTTCATGCAACTTTCGCACAACTGATCTGGTTGATTTATTTGTGGCAACCCACTCACCATATTCGCCTTTGACAGCAACTTTAATCCAGTGAAACCAAGATGCCCAAATCTGAGATGCCACAACCACGAACTGTCTTTTGTGATGGCCTTCATACATCTTATGGCTTCCGTCTGGATATTTAACTTGAATAGGCGATTTCTTGTCATATCAACTTTTGCAATCAACTCTCCCTTTTGATTTCTTATGACAAGAGAATTATTCTTCATGTGTATATCATATCCTTTCTCCAAAAGCTGACCAACACTGAGAAGGTTGCTTTTCAATGATGGAATATAATAGACCTCCGAGATATACGACTTGCCTCCATTCTTTGTGAAAATCATAATCTTTCCTTTGCCTTTGACTGGAACTTTTGATGAGTCTCCAAAAGTCACCTCTCCTTGAACTTCTTCATTTAAATCTGTGAATAGCTCCTTTATTTTACACATATGATTACTGGCTCCGGTATCAAGGTACCAGACATTCTTTCTGCTATCTTCTTCACCTTTGTAAGTGAACAACAAGGCGGATTCATCAGTTTTTCTTCATTTGCTGTATTATTACTCCTTTCCTCAACGTTAGCTGCATCTCTACACTCATAGCTGAGATGGCCAAATTTGTTGCAATTATAACACTGCAACTGGGATTTATCACTTCTTTGTTGAAATCTTCCTCCTCCTCGGGTTATGAAACCACGACCTCGGCCACGATTATATGTTCCTCGACCACGTCCATATGTTGCTGCATCTGTGTGAAATATTCTAATTGTTTGGTCATAACCACCTCGTCCGCCACGTCCACCTCGAGTGTTGAATCCTCCGCGGGTATTGAAGCCTCCTCTGTATCCACCACGATTTCCTCTGCCACGTGCGAAATTGCTCCTTGCTTGGTTTCCATCAAGAGACAACTTGCTTTGAAAAGCTTGCTCTAAATTGTTAGAGCCTTCATTCAGATTCATTCTTTGCTCGTGAGCTTGAAGAGAACCCACAAGCTCGTCAATTGACATAACTGACAAGTCTTTGGCTTCTTCAATGGCAGTGACAACGTAATCGAACTTTCTTGTTAGTGAGCGTAGAATTTTTTCCATGACTCTTAACATCATCTAGAATTTCTCCATGTCTTTTCATCTCTTTGGCCACCTTTTGCACTCTTGAGAAATATTCTGAAACAGGCTCTCCACTTTGCATTTTCAGGTTCTCAAACTCGGCTCTAAGTGATTGGAGCCGCACCTTTTTGGCTTTGTCTACTCCTTGGCAAGACTTCTGTAATGTCTCCCATGCCTCCTTTGATGATTTTGCATCTGAGATTTTTTCAAAGGTTGATTCATCAACACCTTGAAAAATTAAGAAAAGAGCCTTCTTGTCTTTCTTTCGTAAATCTTTAAGCGTCTTTCGTTGTGCTTCTGATAAGGCTACATCAGTTGCAGCATTAGCGGGCTCCGTGTATCCATCTTCTACAAGATCCCATATATCTTGGGAACGTAGAGAGTCTTCATCTGAATACTCCAATTTCCATAGTTTTTCTTTGACAACTTTGGAATTTGTGGCTGCATCATATCCGCCATTTTTTATCGAACGTGGCTCTGATACCACTTGTTGGAAATATAAAAGAAATGATGGGTAGTTGAAAAGAAACTTTTGTATTAAATTGACTAGAAGACAAACAACACACCACACAATATAATATTTTTAATCTCACAATCACTCTCTCAAATTATTTTGTAATACAACTAAAAACACACACAAACATTATATGTTTCTTTCTCTACACTCTAAGTGCTTCGGCACTCTATTCTCTCTTTTTACAAACTAACTTCTCTCTTGTTTTCTCTTTGTTTTTCTTCTCCTTACTTCTCATACAATTTCAAACAACACTACTCCTATATATAGTAATAAAAAGAAGTGTGAAAATATATAAATTTGGGTCCAAGAAATATGGCTAGGTAGGTGCCACCAACCTTTGAATGGTAAAATTCCCACATTTTCAATACATGCTCCTTCTAGATGGACGGTGGAAGAGTTTGGAATTCTAACATTCAATACATGCTCCTTCTAGATGGACGGTGGAAGAGGTTGAGGAGAGTTTGAAAATTCTAACAGTTCAAGCCTAGAGTAAAGATGGCCATGATATGGTAATGCCATTGATGTAATGCTAGCATTTGTTTTGCAGTTTCTCTTTCTTGAGAGCCATGAACTTTGCTGCTATTTCGTCGTAGTCTGGTAGCTTAGGATGGACATGGCTATTTTCAGATAATCCATTTCCAGGCTCCTGAACTGGAAAGGAATTTGACCGAACAAAGTTATCTATGATGCTATGTTTAGGCCTTTCAGGAGGCATAGTCATTGCCCTCAAATAAGGATTCTGATTTTCATTTCTTGCCCTTTGATCTGTCATTCTTGATTTTGAGGACATAATCGAAGAGCAAGTTTCTCGGCTTTCCCATACTTCCTCAGTATCGGGTTTTACAAAATGATCCCTCATTGATTCAACATCTTGACTTGTTTTCGCTGTCTGTGGTGGAAATACTAATCGATTGCTAATGATATGTTGGTCTTGGCTGCAGGAACATTGGCATTGATAAAATCCTTTTTTCTTTTCCTTTAGACTATGCTCACTGAAATCCTTTGCAGCTTTGATTCTTCTCCTTGGTACGCGAAAAGGAGATTCATCGTTATCTTTTACATCAGTAATCCAGTAATAATATGGATGCTCCAAACTGCAGTAATTTTCCATTGGCCCATTGCACCCCGAATTGACAAAAGTCAATGTGCTTCTGAATTTGACATAGCAAGGTTGATCTTGGCTGTCATGTGCAAATGCATAATAGGACTTCTGACTTTCCTCAACAGAACTCTTCCTGGAATTTCTTCGCCTGTTTTGACGTTTTGGTTTGCTATCTGGAGAACTCTCACGTGAGTCACCATAGTACATTGTACTATCAGTGTCTGACACAAAGCTTTTCTCAATGGAAAATGATCTCCTTCTCATTCTTTTTCCAGATATCT
The DNA here is from genome assembly GCA_034376525.1 of Nicotiana benthamiana. Lineage (NCBI taxonomy): Eukaryota > Viridiplantae > Streptophyta > Magnoliopsida > Solanales > Solanaceae > Nicotiana > Nicotiana benthamiana. The sequence goes on from CM067326.1 coordinate 9,891,199, forward strand.
TGTTATTCTTCCTCGCGCTTCTTGGTCGTTCTTTTGCATTCCGCGGCTCAAAATTGCTATCAGTATCTATCTTTAGTCGCAAGGGAACAAAAGGGGCTTTAAACATGAATAGCCTCTGATCCTGGAATCTCACATCTTTGCTCACAACAGACTCAAACTCCTGAATGTCATCTAGGTTTATCATCTGCTGCGGCGATTCAGCTGAATCTTCTGGAGACGATTCTGCATCTCTTCTCTCTGTGTTTTGTTCCACAGCAAAGCCACAAGTTTTCCCTATATGCCTTCCTATTACGCGTTCAGGACTTGAAATTGGGGATTGCAAATAGCCTGGCTGAGCAGAATCTAGAACTCTTTTGTTACCATTGTTTTTCAAGAAGTGCACTGAATCATTGTTCGCTGTTGAAAAGCATGTTGCACTTGCAGTAGGAAGCAGTTCTTGATGAGAAATGGATGGATCTTCGATAACATTGTTGCTCTTAGATGAATAATCAGCATTTACTATCTTTGCTTCTGTCTTTTTGATGTTGGGATCCTTTAATCTCATATGTCCATTGTCGTTGTAATCAGCTACTGCATTACTTGTTTCATTTACCTGCAATTTCTTGGCATAAGGAATTGTGTGGTGCCAAAATAAGAATAACGCATGAAAAACATGCTTTATCTTTTTTCTTTTGCTTAAGCTATTTTATGAAGCATATTGTGATAAAAGGACACCTCCATACACTAAGTTATCGCTATACAAGGGGTTCGAGCAAAGGCGAATTTAGAATTTGAAGTTGGCAGGTGCCATAATTTTCTTTATTGTATTCTTTGTAATGACTAATACAAAATTTGTTAGGAACTTTTAATCGATTTTTTGAGTTGATTTGGGTTAACCTAATAGGTATTTTTATTTGAAAATTTAAAAATTCCATCTCAGATACAAAAAACAAATGTGATTAGAATTTTAAAATAGGATCACACTTTTATTATAACAATATGAGTAAATTCAATATTTTCACTGGGAAATTACATCTTTTCTATGTATTAAAAATTAATTTACACAGTAAGAAAACATCTTCAAAGAGAGAATTACATCAACCAGAATAAGAAAATTTAAAAAAAAATATTTTCCATAGATAGATTATGCCCATAAGCATAAATTAGATAAACTACAATTTATCATAAATCAAAATTATAAATAACGTATTTTTCAAGCAATGCTTACGATATTATAGTAAAATGATTTAAATTATATCTAGTAACCATGGCATAACACAATGTTTTATGATATAATAAAAAAGATAAAAAAAAATTTCATCTCAATACCCAAGTTTTTGGATTTGAAAGAAGAAAACACTTAAATTTAATTAAGTGGATTGGTTATTTATATAATTTTAAAGTTTCGGAGTCTCTTTCTTGAGTGTTCTTGCTAGAGATCACATATAAAATAATAGCATTGAGAAAAAAAAAACAACAAAAAAAGATAAATAGAAAAATCGGATGGTAACCGAAAAGGGAAATGATTGGGACAAAAGGAAATAAAAGTACAAAGAAAAGAGAAAGTTGGACAAGGTTCAAGATAAATTCAAATTGAATTTTACACACGAGAAAAACTTTCAAAAAGGTCTACCAGCCACGACACCTTTGTCTAGTTTACGGTTGTGGTGGTAGGATCAGATAATTAACCTAATTTAAGAAAATCTCAACATAGGTATATAAAAATTTATCTTACCGGGTGTCATGCTACCCCTTCTTAGAGGGGTGGATCCACCCCTGGGTGTCAGGCAAGGGCGGACCCACTAAAGGTCAAGCGAGTTCAGTTGAATGCGCTTCGTTGAAAAAATTCATTTGTGTATATAAATAAATTGTATCTAAAACAAACAAATTCTAATAGAAATAACAAGTTGAACTCTCTTGACACAATTGCTCTATCTGTCGAGTTGGTTCAACGGGATCAAAATATGTGGATGGTGCTGAGATCCAGTCAATTCGGTGCGTGGACCAATATTGAATTTTGGCCGAAGAAGTTTGACTTCCATATAAAGGCAAAGACAATTTATCCCATCTGAATTTATTAGTCTCATGTCCTCTTCTTTGCATTTTACTGTTTTATTTTATTTCTTTTATTTGAAATCAATAATAATATACTATAATTTATTTTGCCTTAAAAAATTAAACCTATCTGCAAAATGATTTTGATTCAAATTTTAATGATCTTATTCAAATTATTTATTTGTTAGTTTAATTTAATTTTAGTCTATGTTGAAATGTCTATTTATTTTATATTAAATTTTCAGACTTGGTTATAACCCCTTTTCACTAATTATTAAAATTATTTTAGTATTTATTAAAAATTTATTCTCTATTGTTTAGAAATAACAACTTCTAAATTAATAACAAGAAAAATTCTAGCTTTATATGAATATCTTAGAGCTGGTATTTTATTAAACTGAATTTTTTGAAGTAAAAACTGTAACATCAAATAGATAAATTGCTAAAAATAGAAACATATATTCCCTTTATTTCATATTAAATGAAATACTTTCTTTTTGAGTCTGTTCCAAAATAAATGACATATTTTTAAATTTAGAAATATTCAACTTTAAACTCTTCATTATACCATTTTTACCTTTAATGAAAAGTTTTTATAACCACACAAATAGCGTGGCCCCACAAACCTTTTATCCCTTAACTTTTTAAAATCACAACTTTTAAAAGTCTTCTTCATTTTTCTTAAACTCTGTATCGAGTCAAACTATCTCAAACAATATGAAACATAGGGAATAACTTTTAATATCTTTTTATAACAATTTGTTAAAAACTATAAAGTTCAACTTTAAAATGACCTTGTTTTGAGATATTTTTTCTCTGGAAAAAAAAAGTGATCAAACCTTATATGCTTTTCATACCCTACACCGATTATACTAATACATATGATTGTTTTTTTTTTTCGAACCCGTTTGTATAAAATTGTGGGTTCGCCACTGATTCCGGAAAGGGCCAGATCAAGAGGTTGTTTCCACGGTTTAAACCCGTGACCTCTTGGTTATATGGCAGTAACTTTACCAGTTATGTCAAGGGAAGCATATCATGATAGATTGCATAAAGAATTACCATATCTTGTTGTGATTGGCATCCGTATTCAAGAAGCAAAGGTCCTTGTTGGAAGCAAATCCTTGCAATTTCATCCACCAATCTATATTTCTCCTCGTCTGATACAGAGTTTGTGCATAAATTATCCTTTATCTGTAGTCAAAGTAGGATCAGAGTTAGAAAGAAATAATACTCAAAGACTTTAAATTTGAAAATGGCGTTCGTGTAAGATTTGGATAACCTGAAGGCTGACTAGATTCCCAGGGAGTAATTGAAGGGCAGATGTTTCAAATCTCTGGCCATAACGTTCTCCAAAGAGCTTCCGAATCATCACAAGCTCGGGCAAGTCACCAAGTCTTGCTGATGCAAATATTAGACTCGACACTGCTTCACATATATCATTGGGACAGTCCCTAAAAGAAAAACAAATATGAAAAACAGGAATCACTAGTCATTACATTAAAGCATTGAGGTATATTGAAATGTTATTGCTTCTTACTTGTGTCTCCGAATATACTGAAGGTTATGGATTATAAATTCACAGTAATTCTCCAATAAGTCATACACTGCCACCATTTTTTCATCCATAAATAGCTGTTCAACCTGAAAATTGTAGGAAAATGAACAGAACGATCATCAAATCTACCAGTCATCTGATATATATGGCAATTAGCTTTCTCGTAAAAACTTCAAGAAATTACTGAATGCAAGAAAATCAGGTCACAGCAGTTATATGAACAGAGGAATACATTAGGCTAGCAGGGGAATTGTTGAAACTTTTGAGGGACAAAAATAGAATTATAATTCTGTCCAAAGAAAAATAATTATTTGATTAAGGAATCCATATTACGTACTCTCTCAGTAACAAATTCGTAATGCCCATTTCTAAGTAGCTCAGACAAATCATCCATCAGTTGTCTGATAATGCAACAATAATTATTTGATTAAGGAATCCATATTACGTACTCTCTCAGTAACAATTTCGTAATGCCCATTTCTAAGTAGCTCAGACAAATCATCCATCAGCTGTCTGATAATGCAACAATAATTATTTGATTAAGGAATCCATATTATGTACTCTCTCAGTAACAAATTCGTAATGCCCATTTCTAAGTAGCTCAGACAAATCATCCATCAGCTGTCTGATAATGCAACAATAATTATTTGATTAAGGAATCCATATTACGTACTCTCTCAGTAACAATTTCGTAATGCTCATTTCTAAGTAGCTCAGACAAATCATCCATCAGCTGTCTGATAATGCAACAATAATTATTTGATTAAGGAATCCATATTACGTACTCTCTCAGTAACAATTTCGTAATGCTCATTTCTAAGTAGCTCAGACAAATCATCCATCAGCTGTCTGATAATGCAACAATAATTATTTGATTAAGGAATCCATATTACGTACTCTCTCAGTAACAATTTCGTAATGCTCATTTCTAAGTAGCTCAGACAAATCATCCATCAGCTGTCTGATAATGCAACAATAATTATTTGATTAAGGAATCCATATTACGTACTCTCTCAGTAACAATTTCGTAATGCCCATTTCTAAGTAGCTCAGACAAATCATCCATCAGCTGTCTGATAATGCAACAATAATTATTTGATTAAGGAATCCATATTACGTACTCTCTCAGTAACAATTTCGTAATGCCCATTTCTAAGTAGCTCAGACAAATCATCCCTCAGCTGTCTGATAATGCAACTTCTCTTGTTCTTCAGCAGCTTAAGCCGACACTGAACTCTTTTAATCAAATACTTACTGCCACAGAAAAAATAACCAGTAAAGTAATATAATTAAGCTCTTTAACCTTCTTTAACAAGGAAAAAAAGAAGATAAAACTGGTAGTTTTATTTACCATTTAGAAGCTTTTCTCCACCCAAAGAATATATCAAACATGTCTACTAAGTTCCTCCAAGCAGACAAATAAATGGCCTAGTGACAAGTTCACAGTTTTTGGGTTCTTATGAAATGCAAAATAAAGTGATAATAAAGGGAAAAAAATACTGAATTTGAAGGGCTGCCACGTGCTACAGTGATCAGACAAGTAAAGTATATTTGAAAAAAAAAACTACTATGAACTGAACCATCAATGGACAAGTTGGGGTAGTTATTTTAGAAGAAGGGGTTTAGTTGGCGGGGTGTGGTTGTGGCAATATTTTAAATTCTTGTTGACAAATGTTTTCAACAAGATCATATGAAAGCTTTTCTAGAAGTTATTAGAAAGATGGCAAAATGTATTTATAAAGTGGCGAAATGCATTAGCCACTTTCTTACCATGCATAACAAGTCTTCAGGGAAATGCGGCTATAAATAGCCATTATCAATCACTCCTTTCTCATTAATTATCATTAGCAAGACAAAAGAAATTATTCTACTACTTTCTTTCTAATTTTTGTCTTCATAAGCTTTCCTTTGTTATTTTTCCTTCTCAAAGTTTAGTAGTCCAATTTCTTCTACTGCCCCTTTTAAATAGCTGGGTTGTAATATTTAATTTTGATGATTCATATATCCTCTATCTAATTAGAGATAGGCTTGTTTAATCCTGGGAAAATATTTCACATGACTGAAATAGTTTCTTAGGACAGTGCCCACCACGACTCAAGCCAGCTGTTGTATTTCTGCTCATAAATAATATTGTTGCAGTATTATTATTATCATTACTTTTCGGTGTTATTTCCCTACAATCAAAGAAACTATTGAAATAACACTGATGTTTACTGATACCGCCAATATAGGTGTTACGTCCGCTGCTCGCACCCCAGTTGCACTACCATATGTCAGGTCATTTCCAGATGTGTCAAATATTGAAAATTTTTGCCAATGAAATTTCAAGCATTGGCAAGAACATATTTTCTCACTGCTTGATGTTCGTGATGTTGCACATGCACTGCTACATCTACAACCTAGTGCAGATACTGATAATAAAAAATAATGGAATCATGGAAATATGCCAACAAGGTATGCCGTCATACAATATTGCAATTTATTTCTAACGAACTGTTGACGTGTATTGCAGTTATAAAGAAGCAAAAGCTATATGGGAAGCTTTAATTAAAGAATTCATTGTTGAAGATGCTACAAAACAAAAAATTGTAGTAGAAAAATTTTATCAGTGGAAGGTAAGAGTTGATAAAGAGATGAACATACAAATCAATGAATATCAAAAATTGTTAGAAGACTTGAAGGCCGAGGAGATGTCATTACCAGAAAAGTTTGCTGCTGGAGTGCTAATTGAGAAGCTGCTCGACTCATGGAGTGACAAAAAAACAATTTGAAGCACAAACAGAAAAATTTTACCATTGAGAAAATTGAGACTCACATCCTAATTGAAGATTCCAACAGAAATGAATCTGCCAAATCTAGGATGTGAACTCTTAAAGCAAACATAGTGCAAAGCAGCAACAACAATCACAAAAGGTATGAGAATAAGTCTCAAGGTTTCAAGCCTTAAAATCCTAACCTTAAAAGAAAAAAAGGGCTCTTATTTTGTTTGTCTAAAATCGGACCATCATGCCTCACATAGCAAGTATAGAGAAAGAAATGACAAAAGAAAAAGTAATACTCATAAGGCTAACTTAGCCGAAAGAGGTTATATTATTGAAACTGTCATTTCTCAAGTAAACATTGTTGCACATGCAAAAGAATGGGTGATAGACTCTGGGGCTACTCGGCACATTTGTGCAAATCGAGAAGCATTTTTTTCTTATACTCATGTAGAGGATGATAGAGAAGAAGTCTACCTTAGAGACTCAAGTACTATCAAAGTCTTGGGTAAGGGTAAAGTTCTCCTGAAACTCACTTTGGGAAAAGCTTTAGCCCTTGTTTATGTACTGTATGTTCCTACTATAAGGGAAAACTTGGTCTCTGTATCCTTGTTGGGAAGAGCCGGAGTCAAAGTGTTATTTGAATCTGATAAGATCATAATGACCAAAAATAATGTGTTTGTAGGAAAAGGCTATTATTACCAAGGAATATTTTTACTTAATATTTATGATGTTATCAATGAAAATGTATATACTTCTGCTTATATGATTGAGTTTATTTCTCCGTGGCATGCTAGACTAGGACCTTTAATATCACATATATAAAGAAAATGTAGTTGTTAGGATTAATATATGGTTTAGACTAAAACAATATTAACAAGTGTGAAATATGTGTTTGAGCTAAAAGTACTAGAAAGACTTATTTTTCTGTAAATAGAAAAGCAGAATTGTTATCTTTAATTCACACCGATTTAGGCGATATAAAGCAGACTATGACTATAGGTGGTAAAATATATTATGTAACTTTTATTGATGATTTTTCCAGATATACTAAGTTGTATTTGCTTAGAAATAAAATGATTCTTTTAATGCTTTTATTTCTGATAAAATTTGTCACGATCCCCGTTGGCCCTCCATGAACATGTCTTGACGGCACCTAGTCCCTACGACTAGGTAAGTCTAACCATGCAGAAACAACATAACATGGGAAATATAATAACTTAAAACTGAACAGCTATAAGAAAACTGTATGTGGATGCTACTTGGCATATACAACTCAATATCTCAATTTGGTTATATATCAACAATGCTAATCTCCGCATTACAAGCACGACACTATCATAATGATATTTGTACGTGAAACACATCATATGTATGCACATAACAACGTCTCTGGCCATGATAGTTACTCATAAATCACAACATTGTCAATTAACCTTATTTTACCAAACTCTAATTTCAAACCTCCACTTTACTCACAACGACGCATAGAGACCTCATAATTACTTAGCTGAAATAACGAGTCCTATTTAACGCCACCTGGGCACCCATCTCATAGGCTAAAACTCAACGTCTACAACTCAAAAATGGCTGATTATGAACAGAAAATATATAAGAATTGACAAATAAACCTAACAGGCATAACTCCCTATTAAAATATAGAAAACGTGTTTTTAAAAGGAGAATCTTAAACACAAAAACTTTTCAACACCAGGACCTCGTCCTTATATAACATCCACTATAGCTTGTAGCACGGTTTAAAATATTTAACATCATATAAAAAATGTGAGGATATCGTCCTTAACTCTGAATCATAAGTATCTGCACATTGTGCCAACTGAATTTTTCATTTCCTTTCATTCTTCTTTTAAAATAATTTCCGTCAAATAAAATTGGGAGCATGTGATTTTTGACTCGCTTGAATTATTCCCATAGAATTCATAAAATTAAGATTTTTTCTTTTAATTATTTAATTTTATAATTTAATTGCATGATTTTGTGTTTGATTGTATTTTGTGTGCATTTTTAGTCGGTATAATTTATAAAAGTACATAAAATAAAATAATATATAGCACCTTTACATTTAGGATTCAATTTTATATTTTTAGTTTTATTTAGTTAATTAATATTACCAAAAGCGGAATAAAATAACAAAAATTAGTTCCTTTGCAATTTTCACTTTTAATTGCTTGATGTTTTCCTTAATTTCCTATTAAATTAGGATTTAGTCAATTTGGAATTTAATTAGCTTAATTTTAGATTTAATTCAAGCTTTTTCTTTTTAATGTTAATTGGGTATTTAATAAATCAAACTATATATTAAAAATAAATAAGAAAAAGAAAGAAATGTGAAAATATGGTCTTAACCAATTTGGTCCAGATCTAATTAATAAACCAGCCCAAACCCACCTCCAACCTTCCCTAGATCCATATCCACACCCGATCTAACACCCCGCTCGAAACGGCATCGTTGGGCCCCTTTAGTCACAACCGTCCATCGCCCTTGATCTGACAGTGGCAAAGCTGGGATGTAACAGGTATATAAGTGTCTCAAACCACCTACCCCCAAACGGGATCTTGTACCATGTCTCTCCCAATCCCTACTTGTTCCTAAGTAACACCACCACCCTCCGTCGTCCGCCACCGGCCAGAAATTGCCTCCGCCGGCGGTGATGCTTCGATGGCCCCTAAAATTACACCACTTCATCTCCTTAACCTCCCTTTTCCATCATATCTATCAGCTTCCCTTGAATCCCTCTCAAACTCGTCGAATATCGAGTTGAAACCATGACTGCTCCGCAGCCCACGACGGCGCCGCCTCCAAATCACCTTAAAACAACACCTTATAACCTTCGTGCCTCCCTCATGCCTAATATGCCATTAATTTCTTTCAAAACTATCCAGATTTGTTCAAATTTTAGATCTGAGTCCAAACTTCAACGGTTCAAGCTAATCGACCCAATCCTTTGTTTATTCAAGTTGATTCTCTACAAATTGATGTTGTTCGTTCGTGCTTAACAATAAATAAGCGATTGGCATCAATTTCAGGTGAATCAGAGCTTCAAGTGCAGTTTCGAGTTTAATCAGTGAGTTTTCAGCTTTTTTTTATTTTTTTAATTGGTTTCTTTCTATATTTAATTTTCCTTTAATTAAAATTAGATTCTCCGTCATGTTCAATCCCTTTTCATGATTAACTGATTCAACTTTTAATTTTTATTTTTTTCTGCTTGCCATTTTGTGTTTTTGTTTGATTTCGATTGTTTTTTAGATTGAAAGCATGAGTCTATTCTTTTTAATTTTGTGCTTGATTTTGATTGTTTTAGACTGAAAGCATGAATCTATTTCTTTTTCATTTTGTGTTTGATTTCGATTGTTTTAGAATGAAAGCATGAGTCTATTCTTTTAATTTTTTGTTTGATTTCAATTGTTGATCCATGATTATTATTGTTAGTATATGATATCAATTTAGTTTTAATTTTATTTGTTTGCTAGTAGTTCATTGTTTTTTGTATTAGCCTTAGAACATTAGGGTTAAAGTTTAGATTGTATGATTAGTTTAATTTTAGGATTTGTTTGGCTATAGCTGAATGCCTAGCATTGGTTTGTTTAACCATGATTAGTTTTGACCAAGTTTAAGGGGTTGGGGTTAGGGTTAACCAGGGTTAGTAATTCAGGTTGGATTCAGGGGTAACTTAGGTATTTCAGAATAAGTAGTAATGTAGTAGTTGAAACTAGAACTTCCTAGAATCTTCTAGAAGGAGGTTCTAGCTAGAATTTAAGTAGCTTGGTAGTATAACTTGGCCAACAAGGCATAAAACGAGGAAGTAATGAGTTAAAATCTGAAAGTAAAAGAGGGAATTAGGGTGTAAAGTAAAATCTGAAGGTTGCCCTAGGATATGCCTATAAAAAGCAGCATACCTTGCCTCTAAAAAGGGTGTTCTATTTTTTTGGGAAATTTAGAAATCTGCAATTTGAAATTAAAAAGGAGAAGCCTAGTTAGATCAAATATTCAAAAAAAAAGAAATATTAGTCTTAGAAATACTGCAAAGCCCTGAAATTTCAGGCGATCAAAACTTTAAAATATTACTATTCCTTTGAAGTCTCTTATAGTATTTTGAATTCCATAATTCAAGTTTCTAGCTTATATTAGGCTGAAAAGAGTTTGGATATTCTAGTGTTTTTTGTAGTTTGAAGGTCCAGAAGTCCTTGGGTTATTTCAAGTTTATTCTGGGTTCATTCAAGTCTATTTTTGTTGTTTATTGGTGCTGCATATCTTTGCAATTAATCCTTGGGTGATGTGATACCATTTCTGGTTCTGAAACTGGTTGTTATTGCTGCTGTTGAGTTGCTATTTCAGCTGACTTCCATCTCTTGTTCACTTTGTCTCAATATCCAGTTACACTTCGTGTAAGCCCCAAGATTGAAAATATAGATGAATTACAGCGTAATCCCCTGTTGATTTCATATTGTATTTCATGTAATTTAAAATTTCATTACATTGTCATGTGTAATTAAAATTGAACTTTTTTGGACTATATATGATTATTGGACTGATTTTATTCCTTTTCATGATCATATAAGTATTTTGTTTAGTAGTGTAAGATTCAGTTTAGTTGAGTTTGATGTTTAAGTTCCAATAGGTATACTCGTGGCTCATATGAAACAGATATGTCTATTACTTTGAATGCCAGGTTTAGGTTCAAGTTTTCAGCAGGAATGACTTTTTAATATTAATTTCAGCATTTGGTTTTGAAATAAGAAAGTAATATTTCAATATAGTAAGTTCCTGAATTTGATGTTGGTTATTAAATTTCAGTGTGTATTATAGTAATCCATTAATTTAATCAAGATCACTGTTCTGATGTGGTTTTTGCTAATTGGAGACCGAATATTATCAATGCCCTCCTTGCGCGATTTGACTAGTGCCAGATCTAATTCTCGAAATTGGGCATGTGATTATGGCCCAATCGTACGTGACCCATGTGAAATAAACTGAAGTAACATGCCAGGTCCATAGGCTGATTTTGAACGCCTAGAATACTTGTGACCCAAGTTTCTGAATAGTAGTTGATTTATAACGCTAATTAATTAGGTCCTCTAGGGACATTACATTATATAAAAATCATAGTTCGTTTATGAAAGCCTTAGAATAAACGAGGTGCGCTGCGCCAAACAAAATTCATAAATTGCATGGCCCTGTTAATTAATTTTATAAAATATTTAGAAATTGGGTAAGCCATTTAGCAAATTTCCATGGCCTCCCGAAAAGTAACAACATGTTATTCACTAGGCGCGTTATTAATAATTTTATCTTCTTAAACTCGGGTGCACATTTATGTGACCAAATCCAAATCTCAACGATGTTAAAGTACATACAAAATCATGGGTGTATTTATGTGACGTGATTCGAGATGCATTCTAACATTGTTGCAATTTTCCTAAAAATTCAATAAAAAGGGGTAAATAATTTAAAATTTTCACCTTAGGATTGACATGTTAAAAATTAGATAAGTAGTCAATTATGATAGTTAAGCGACCGTGCTAGAACCACGGAATCCGAGGGTTCTTAGTACCTTCCCTTGGGTTAACAGAATTCCTTACTCAAGAATTTCTGGTTCGCAGACTTCATTATGAAAGTCAAAAATTTTCTCGATTTGGGATTCAAGATAAACCGGTGACTTGGGACACCAAAAGCCAAAACCTATCCCAAGTGGCAACTCTGACATAGATAAATAATCTCATTTCGAATAATGTCACTTTAGATGGAAAAACTCCCTTATACTTTTATCTCTCAAGGTAGGTGTGTAAAAAAGGAGGTGTGACAAAAATCACAATATATAATGAACCCTCATATCGAGAGGGCATATTATTAACAATTGAATTTAATTATCTTGAAATTGCATCAGATCTCACTGTATTAAGTAATGGAAATTCACTTTTATCCTCATAACTATTCTTAGTGACCAACACATAATGATAGAAATAAATATCTCCGGATAATAACACAACATGAGTATTCACATAAGTAGATTTCAGGATTGTGAAGATCACTCATGAGTATAGCATATTTAGAGGACTTGCCTCGATACATAGAACCGAACCGATTCAATGAAATTGTTACTTTTATGATCACATTGAGACCATATTTGTAATGACACCATCTGGTGTAGAGATATCATCCATACCATGGAAATTATATCAACGGGTCGATCCCCCACCTCTTAAGCGCAAACTACACGCTTGTTCTCCATCTCTAACTTGTACGTATGTAGATTAGTAACTATAATAGAGTGTGTGGACAGAGTGTTCTGATGAAATAGATTCCTCTTAAGTCTGGGGCAATCTCTCCTGATGCTCCTAGTATCATCACATTCATAACACCTATCTGCAGTTCGGCTGTTCATACCGAGTCTTTGCCATATAAATAGAATAACCATTGTACGAATCATATATCAGTTGTGCATTAAAATATGACTGTTCCAAGTGAGTGCCCTGATTACGCACTATGTGTATTTTGAAATTGTTTCCATGCCCCTGCATAATCCCATAGAAATCTCACCTTTTACTTATATACAAGTTTCAGAGAACCTTTAAACACCACAAAAATACATCTCGGGCCAAATCTGATATGAAACATGACCCCCACAATTTGATCGTTGATAATGGACTCCCTTCAGTTGGTGAAAAATCCATAAGATACATTCCGATAATCCATAATACTAGCCTATATCAATCGTATGACACCATTATAAGACACCTCAAGCCATTCGTTTGGCATATGTTGCCCTTATGACAACTAAACTCACTTCTTCCAGTATCTCGGCAGCTGGTTGTACCCTTCGATGAATAAAATTCTCATATGAACAACATAGTCTCTATTATCACTGACTATCTTCAGATCTACATCCACCTCGTGACTGTACTAATATCGCAATGACTAGGAAATTAAGTGAACCTTCTTAACACTATACTTATCAACCAGATGTCAGAATCTACTACACCCCCATGTGCATAACTGAATGATCTCTTAATACTTATGCATTATCGATATGGATGACACGCGATAACAATGGTTGAGAAATTCTTGGCTCCCTTATAATCCTTTAATAGCATCACGAACCGTTAGCGTATAATTGATACCGACTATGCAATTTCAATACACGAGTGGCTGTAAAGAGAACATATGATATAGGCTTCAAACTGAATAAGTGTCGCACGATATGGAATAAAATGAAGTGGAATTTTCCTAGTGGTTACATAGCCTCTCATAGCTAAGTACATACGTCTCCGTACCAATCACAACTAGCATGTGTTCCATGACTCCTATGAACCTAGAGCTCTAATACCAACTTTTCACGATCCCAATTCGCCCTCGGTGAACATGCCATGACGACACCTAGTCCCTACGACTAGGTAGACTAACCATGCAGAAACAACATAACTTGTAGAATATAATAACTTAAAAACTGAACAACTATAAGAAAACTGTATGTGGATGCCACTTGGCATATACAACTCAATATCTCAACTACTACAATGCCATCAAAAAATTCGGAAATTCATGGGAACACAAGCTAGAAGAAAATACAATAAAGTGCTCTAATCTCCATAGTATCAAAATCAACAGTACGAGAGAAGGGCTAAGACTACAAGATAGAATAAAGATGGGGACTCTTTGATCTGCGCACGTGGCAGATGGACCTCGAAGTCTCCAGAAGCTCTCCCTACCTCAAGGGTGGTAAGCATGTGCAGAAGTACCTGGATCAGCACATGAAGACATGCGCAAGAACGGCATATGTACACCACAGCGTACTCAGTAAATGTCAAGCCTAACCTTGGTGGAGTAATGATGAGGAAAGTCAGGGCCCTACTGAGATAAAGTAATAACTGTAATGACAGGATAAGATAGCAGTATAATATAAAATATACAGCAAGAGTCTATACAGATAAAAAGAGTACAATAACGAAAAAGATAGAAATAAAGGCAGAACACAAGGAAATACCACTTCCAACAAGAATAATAATAAGCGAGGATCTCTTGGTATCTTCAATTTAATGCCAGGGATCTCTTGGTATCCTGAGGATCTCTTGATATCCTCAATATAAGTGTCATGGATCTCTTGGTATCCTCAATATAAATGCCAGGGATCTCTTAGTATCCCGAGGATCTCTTGATACCCTTAATTTAAATTCCAGGTATCTCTTGGTATCCCCAATATACAGGCCAGGGATCTCTTGGTATACTGAGGACCTCTTGGTATTCTCAATATAAATAAATACATGTGCCAGGGATCTCTTGGTGTCCCTAGGATCTCTTGGTATCCTCAATATATATAAATACATGTGTCGGGATCTCTTGGTATCCCGCACTCTTAGCCTATGTCATAACACGTGCAGGGGGATCTCCCGGGATGCCGTCCCGTAGGCCCAATTTAAAACACACAATAACAGCTCAAGAATATCATAATAAATGCTAAACTCATAACAAGTATTAGTAAATTCTAACCTAATATGCTCCACATAATACAAATAAGGCAGTTTAATCAATTATACAAGTAGGTCAACTAAACATGCTCTTTCCAAATTAATACAAACTAAATTTGCAATTAGAGTAACACGCATAAACAAGAAACTCAATTTAAATACTTCAAGTAAAACTGGAATTTTAAAAATTTAGCTCAAGTATGCGCTCCTCACCTTATGTACAAGGCATTCAATTGCCAAATATCATATCCTAAGGGGCAAGGTCCCCCACACAAAGTTAGACAAGCCACTTACCTCGAACCGACTCCAAAATCAACTCGAAATCACACTTTCGCGACGAGTATGCGAGTCCAAATGGCCCAAATATATTCAATTCAATTACATATGATATATAATATCTCAAGCAACTTATTCTACTATTTAATTCAAAGCTACGACGCAAAATTAGGTAAATGACCAAAATGCCCATCAGGTCAATGTCTCAGAATCGGAACATTTTAACATTTTCATAACCCTCGTACTCTCACGAGTCTAACCATATAAAAATCTCTCAAATCAGAGGTCAAACACTCACTCAAAACTCAATGATTTGGTCTATGAAGTTTTACCCATTTTTATTAGAAAAACCCGAAATTAAGGAGGAATTCGTGATTTGATTAGTGGGGTTTAAGCATATGAGAGTATAAAATCGTTACCTAGTAGTTGCCCTTGAAAATATCTCCCAAATTCGAGCTCCCAAGCTTGCGTTTTGATAAAAAGAGCTAACCCTCGGATTTTGAGATGTTTATATCTATCCAGGTATTCAAAGCATCGCGAACACGGAGGAAGTCTCACGTTGGTGAAGAAGGAAAAATGAAGGCTGCCAAAAATGTCCTTCACGAACGCGAGGAAGAGTCCGCGAACACGAAGTCCTGGACTGCTGAAGCTACGTGAACACGACAACGGTAATGCGAATGCGATGAGTAAAAATAGGCTCAGCCTTCAGAGTCAAATAAAGCTATGTGAACGTGATGTCTTAGACGCGATCACAAAAACGTGAAGCTTCACGAACGTGGAGGACTAAACGCGAACGCGATAAGGAAACTGGTCCTCCTCCAGAATTACTCTACGCAAATGCGTGGAGGAGGACGCGAACACGAAGAAGGAATTGGACCTGCAACTGCAAAAGGATTTTATGCAACTCTTCACATCTCCTAAATGCTCTGTTGAGCATCCGAAACACACCTAAGGCCCCCGGGACCTCAACCAAACCTACAGACATATCCCATAACCTTATTCAAACTTGTACCAATCCTTAAATCACCTAAAACAATGTTGGAAACCTGATTTAATCAAGGATTTGAGCCTAAGAACCTCAAATTCTATCAAAATACACTTTTGATAAAAAACCTAACAAAAACACGTCCGAATGAACCGAAATTTTTCACACACATCCCAAATAATATGACGAAACTACTACAAATTTCAGAATTTTCAGACCCTCGGATCAAAATCTCGCCTATCAACCGGAAACTTCAAAAATTCAAACTTCGGTATTTCAAGCCTAAATTAGCTACGGACCTCCAAAACACATTCCTAACACTCTACCAACCTCGAAATAACCTAATGGAACCATCGAATTTCCATTCCGAGGCCGTCTTAACACAGTTCTGACTAGGGACAACTTTCCAGCACTTAAGCTCTCAATTAGGGACTAAGTGTCCCAAAAATCTCCGAAACTCAAAACTGAATGTCCCGGCAAATCAAATAAGCAAAAATAAACATGGGGAAAGCCATTAATAGGGGATTGGGGCATTTATTCTTAAGATGATCGGTCGGGTTGTCACAAAACTGAGGTTGGAAATTATCTAAGTAGAATATCAAGAGAATTAGATCAGCTAGAGGATGAGAATATTTAACTTTAATTGAATTTTATGAAAAGAATGGAATAATTCATGAAGTAACTCCGCCTTATTCACATGAGTCAAACAGATTAGCTGAAAGAAAAAATAGAACATTGAAAGAGATGATGAATTCTATGTTAGTTAGATCTAATGCTCCTGATAATTGTGGGGTGAAGCTATTCTACCTGCATGTCACTTACAAAATAGAATACCACATAAAAGAGCCGGCAAAACTCCGTATGAATTATGTGGGGCTATAAACCTAATTTGAAATATTTAAAAGTGTGGGGGTGCATTGCTAAAGTCCTTTTGCCTGAACCTAAAAAGAGAAAAATAGGTTCTGAAACAACTTATTGCATGTTTATTGGATATGATGAACATAGTGATACATATAGATTTCTTATTTTAAAAAGTGATATGCTTGATTATAATACTATTATTGAGAAAAAGAATGTGAAATTCTTTGAACATATTTTTCCATTATCTGATAAAAAATTTCATACACCTATTGAAACAAATAATGAAATTACCTTTAATGAGGAAATACGAAGGAGCAACAAGCCTAGGAAAGAATATTTTTCTTATGGAAATGATTTACAAACTTTTCTTGTTGATAATGAACCACAAAATTATTTTGAAGCTATATCTTCTTCAGATGCTAAATATTGAAAAGATGCAATAAAAGTTGAAATTGATTCTGTTAAGAAAATAACGCATGGATTTTAACTGACTTATCTCCTAGTGCAAATCATATTGGTTGTAAATGGATTTTCAAAAGTTAATTTAATCGTGATTGATCTTTAGATAAATATAAAGGTCAGTCAGTAGCAAAAGATTTTTCTCAAAAACAAAATATAGATTATTTTGATACATTTGCACCAATGACTAGAATTTCTTATATTCGAATTTTAATTGCCTTAGCTTCAATCGGTAAGCTTTTTATCCATCAAATGAATGTGGAAACTGCTTTTCTAAATAGTGATTTAGAAGAAGAAATTTATGTGGTTCAAAATGAAGGCTGTGTCATTCCTCGACAAGAAAATAAAGTTTGTAAATTAATAAAATCTCTTTATGGCTTTAAACAAGCTCCTAAGTAATGTATGAGAAATTTTAAAAAGTCTTATTGGGAGACGGTTTTTCTACAGTAGAGGTGGATAAATATGTTTATATTAAAGTGGTAGACAATGATTATGTGATAATATATCTGTATGTTGATGATATGCTTGTATTTTGTACAAGTTTAAATATTGTGCAAAGTACTAAATTATTTCTTTTTGCTAATTTTGATATGAAAGATATAGGTGAAGTAAATATGATATTGGGAGTTAAGGTTATAAGGAGTAAAGATAGCATACTGTTGTCACATAAATAGTATCTTGAGAGACTTCTTGAGAAGTTTGAATATTTTAATGTCACATCTGTGAGCACTCCTTTTGATGGTAACTCTAAGTTGAAAAAGAATAATGGTGACCCATTTGCTCAGTCTAAATATGTCAGATTATTAGAGCCCGATGCAACAACAACAACAACGACAACTACCCAGTAATGTCCCACAAAGTGGGGTCTGGGGAGGGTACTATGTAGATGAGCCTTACCCCTACCCGAAAGGGCAGAGAGGTTGTTTCCAATCGACCCTCGGCTCAGTGAAGGAGAGGAAAAATAAAACAAAAATAAAAACAAAAACAAAAGAGCATTAGTAAGTCCAGCAGAAATAGCATAAGTAACTATCTAGACATAAGAACCATAAATAAATAGCATGCAATAATATCATATAGTAACTACCATAAGGGAGACACAATCCAAAACACAAAACATCTATGGATAGCGCTGTCAAGTCTCCAACCCCGGGTGAGTAGTACGAAAAACTCTAGGGGCCCCTTGCATTTAATAAATTTTACAAGGCTTGATATCGCCTATGCTGTGTGTAGACTGAGTAGAATACTCATAATCTCAATAGAGAGAATTGGTCTAGTTTAGAAGATACAGTGATGCAAACTGGATCTCTGATTCAGATTAGACAAAATGCACTAGTGGTTATGTATTCACCCTTAGTGGTGGTGCAATATCGTGAAAATCGGCTAAACCGACGATCATTGCTAAATCAACTATGGAATCAGAGTTTGTAGCTCTGGTGCTAGTGGTACTGAGGCTGAGTGGCTAAGAAACTTCTTAGCTAATATCCCTTTAATAACGGACGTATTGCCTCCTATGTCTATGCATTATGATTGTCAAGCGGCAATAGCTATTGCAAAGAATAATTCTTATAATTGTAAAAGTCGACACATGAAACTTAGACATGATGTCATAAAAAAGCTGTTGAAAGATGAAATAATTTTCATTGATTATGTGAACTCAGAGATAAATTTGGGTGATCCTCTAACTCAACCCGTATGAAGAAAATTAATTCTTCAAACCTCAAAAGAGATGGGGTTAAGGCCGACATGTTGTCAATAGATATGGTAACCCAACCTATGTGGTTGGAGATCCCATGAAGCAGGTCCATATGGGTAATAACAAGTCGATATTGTCATTGATGCACTAATAGAGAGTGCTTGACTGCTACTAATTGAGAGGTTGAGTTATAACTTTTAATAAATTCATAGTCCTTATGGATGGTGTATATAAAAGCAATATAAACTTGATGAATTTACCTATATGTGAGTGGAGTGGGGCGCTCCTATGAGATTTTGCTGATTCCTTTACCCTCTATCTAATATGAGATAGACTTGCTTAATCCTGGGAAAACATTTCATATGACTTAAATAGTTCCTTAGGACAGTTCCAATACGACTCAAGAAAGTTGTTGTATTTTTGCTCACAAATAATATTATTGTTACTTTTCAGTGTGTGTCGGGGGGGGGGGGGGGTTATGGGGTTTATAATTCTGAAAAGGGCCAAAAATGTCCTTGAACTATTCGAAATAGCTCAAAAATATCCTCCGTATATTTTTGGTACCAAAGATATCCTTGACGTCTATGTTTAGAACCAGAAATACCCCTAAACTTGCCAGTCTTGCCAGTCTTGCCATTGAAGCTGACATGGCAGTCCAACTACATTAGATTTGCTTACATAGCCATCCACCTAAGCAATCCAACATGGCAAACCTACTTTTTCGAAAAAATTATTTATTTCGGAATTTTGTTTATTAAATTACAAAATTAACACTTATTCCGAAAATAGTAAAAAAAAAATTCCGAAAAAATTGTTCTTGATTGAGCTTTATGATTTGATTAAAAAACACACATTGTTGTCTTTTGTGAATTTATGATTAGTTTGATCGAAATTTTTAGATACTTATTGGTTATAGCTTCATATAAAAGCACACCGCTACTGTAACTATCAATTGGCTCATTCTAAGTTCTTATAGTTTTTGGAGTTTACAAATTTTCAAAAATTTCGAAATTCAGCTCCAAGTGAAATTTAAAATTTTCATGATCGAACACTTATTCCAAAAAAAGTAAAAAAATTCCGGAATAATATACTGAAGCATGTTCCAAAATAATTTATTTTGTATAAATAAAAAAATATTTTTTTGATTTTTTTTTACTATTTTCGAAATAAGTGTTGATTTTGTATTTTAAATTTTTTTTGAAATAAATAATTGTTCCGAATATTTTTTACTTTTTATGGAATAAATGTTAATTATATATTTTAATAAAAAAATTCAGAAAAATAATTTTTTCAAAAAAATAATTTTATCAAAAAAATAATTTTATCATGCTATGGATGGATGGCCATATAACAAAATCTAGCCTAATTGGACTGCTCTAAGTTTAGAGTCAAGCGAACCGTTCACCAAATTCAACCTATTTTGGAGAAGATAAGAGGCAAAAATATATAATGGTCAATTTATTACGAAGGCGGCAACGAGTTGGTCACCAACTGATAAATAACTGAAACTATAGAAGACAAATGTTGGACAAGTGACCGGGAAAAGTGGGGTCGTTCGGCTAAGGCATAAAGCTAAATACTAGGCACCTCTTAGGCCTGCGTAGTCTAATGATAGTCAGTAGTGGCACCCTAGGTCTGACCAAAAACGATATCACGCCCATATTTACATCCATTAATATTGTCTATTATCATGATAACTGGTAAAATTGAGATAATAATATTTTAATTAATGATAATTTAGAGATAGTTGTGTGTAAAGACATATATTATATATTTATTGAATTTGTGTAAAGAAATATAACGATACGGTTGGTGGTTTTAAGTATTTTAACCCCGTTTTACGATTTAATGCTTCTTGTATGCTTAAATTGTAAGAATTGACTAAAATTTGACTTTCGAGCAAATAATTTCGAGTTGATATTTTAATCGTTTCAATAGGTTATTATGGTTATTTTGAACTTAGAAATAAATTTAGTTCAGCATCGTACTTGGTAGTAAATTCTTTCTTTTCTAACCTAAAATTATTTCCTGGACTTTAACTGATTGGGAGTAGACATTTACAAGGGTACCTAGGAGCTCTGGAGTTTGCTTAATGTTTTGCTTAAGCAATTTAAAGTTGGATAGTTTGAAAATTAGGCTAGTAGGTGAGCTAAATTTGCATCAGCTTGTACTTAACCGCAATATTTAATGCTGTGAGCCAAAGACTGTGACGACTGTTAGTAAATTCTACAAGTTTTTTTCTCTTTTGGTCGAAAAATATAGAGCTTAGATTACTTGCAGAAGTCATGCTCACTCTATCAGCTTAGTCTTGAGTAAATTTATAAAGAAAGATAAAGCTTGAAGCAAAACAGAGGATAAGATCTCTCCCTTGTATTGTTTGTACCAAAATGATCAGGCTGCTAATGTGGTGACGGGGACTTCAAAGATAGTCTTAGAATTTATCCACTGAGGGTATGTAAGGTGGTAACGTGAGAGCAAACCCATTTGACTCATTTAGTTCGCTCAGATTAAATTGGTCATGGACGTAATTATTTCAAAAATAGCCAGATGTATAGGTCGTAATTGAAAAATGGCATAATTTTTTAATAATTGAAATTTAGTCATATTTCATATAAAGATAAATTTGAACGAAAATATTGTTCAAAATCCAGAGGATATTCCAGCATACTATACTGGAATTCGAACTTTTTACACGTGAATTTCCAGTATAATATATTGGAATTCCACATAATATACTGAAAATTCATACGCATGTGCACCAATATCCAGTATATTATGCTCGAACTATACTGCAGCAATATTTTTCAACGACTTTGCAATGCTGACTAGTTTTCAGTTACCAGTCCAAAACTGGCTAACCCGTGCTATTTTCATGTCATTGACAGGCCAATTTATTGAATTTGATCCATCTAAGTTTGGATGATTTTTAACCCAAGCTAATCTTTGAGTAACTTTGCTAAAATATCTTTAAAATATTTCATTTTTGTTTGATATGTTATACAGCACTAGTAAACTGCAAAAAATCACTGGAAAATCGACTAATTTTTGATCGACGTTAATTTGTCGATATAAGGACGATCGATAATAAATAGCAACCGAAGATGGTCGCAATTTTCGATCGATTTTTGTCGGTCAATTAAATTTTTCAGACGACTAAAATGAAAAGGCGACCAATCAGTTTTTTAATTATGTAATAAAAATGCACCGATTCAGGAATCGAACCGCAATCGATAATATGGAAGAATACTATTCTACTATTAGACGATTGAAACATTTTGCTTAAGATTATCTTTATTTTATTTATGCTTTTATTTTGTATTTTAAATGAAATAAACAATCGATTTCGGTCAAATTTATTAAAATATAAAATTACCAACCAAAATCGGTTGTTTTTTCAAAATAACCAACTGAAATAGTCGACCAATTTCGGTCGGATTTTTGAATATTAATTTTAATTTATTTTATATAAAAAACTGACCAAAATTTGTTGGTTTCTTAAAAGATAAATTTTGTGGGCGGCAAAATAGTTTCTTGCATTTTTGCGCCACAAAAAGGACTCGATTAAAGTTGGTCGATTTCGTAAAAAAGTTGAAAAATAAAATATTTTGAAAAATTTGTCGATCGGTTTTTTGATCGGCCGGCGCGGTCGATTTTTGCCGAATTTTTAATTGTGATATATGACCATAACAAATAAAGTCTTATTTGGTAATTAACAATTCATAAGAAAAAAATATAATTAAATAATGTTTGATAAGAGTTTGATGGGTTAAGCTATGATCTAAATTTTAATCCATTTTTATGCAACCCATCACATGCGAAGCAATGATCCGCCTATTTTGACTTGCGAAAAATCAATCAGTCCGTATCGAGTAATGTAGTAATCCCAATCAATAGGTAAATATTATCTGTATGATGTGAATATCTGAATTTGACGTGGAAACAAGATACAAATTGACCCAGTTATTTGCATACTCAAAATATGAAGTGTTTTTATTCCATACTTTTGGTAGGAAATATGCAGCTCCTTTTTCATGGTTTTTTAGAAGACCAATTTTTTGATACTATAGGAATGTAAAAATGGTCATCAGTTACTTATGGAGATGTAGCCTGGACTTCACTTGATCTTACTCGTAGAGGCGGATCCAAGATTTAAATTCTAGGGACTCAAGTTTTAAGGATTTTAGCGATTAAACTGTTATATTTTTAAAGTTAAGGGTTCATATTTAAATTTACTATATTTGTATTTTTAATGAATTTTTATAAACAAATTTTTGTTCCGCGTCGAAAATTATAGATTTAATTGAACTTGTTAGTAATACACTACATCTGCCATTTCCTGCACATTGCAAAAACTTAGTACAACATGCTGTCCTTTACGCCGCTGGATTAAAATCTGAATTGTGCAAGTTGAAAGCTTCTGTAGAGGACGTAGAGCTTATTTATGCAATATGTTACCATAAAATTCGAGTAACAATAAAACTTATATTATGATTTTAAGGATATATGATATCGTCCGATATCAATGGATAAGCAAGGAAATAAATGAATAAATTAGAGAATAAAGTTAATCAAACCAGTGTGGTAGCCAAGTCTCATCCTCGACTTGGGATAGCCTCAAGGTGGGAAAGCAAAATAAAGCGACTCTAATGAACAATAACTAAAATAATTGAAAAGTAATAAATGTATATATTGTTATAAGTGAACAATGACCTCCCTATAAATGAATGGATTCCCTCTTTATATAATAGAGGAATCCTAAATAAGGTACACTTCTAATTATAGTATGAAACCATATTAACATCTAACTAACCCGTGTAGATTGATTCGTATTTTAGATTCACGCCATGATCCTCGACTAATCGTGGATATCTCGTCTTTCCCGTTATCAAACTATGCTGGCGCCACTTGAAGTCTGCCTCTTCCTGGCCACAATCGTGTCGACTTCGATCCAAACTCGACGTCCCAACTCCTTAGGGATGACGTTCTTGTCTCGAGCAAAGAACGAAATAGGGTAGACCCGATTTCTATCGTATATAGATAGTCCCCTTGTTTCTTATAGTAAAACAATAAGAAACGACTTGAGCCTCGGTTTTCTGGAGACCCCGATAGTGGGATCAACCCAAATCACGTAAACGGTCGAGGTGACTGAAATGTCCCATCGGTACAGTTCTCCCAAACTATTACTGCTTGCCAATGGACAGTTGCCACTAGTACCACCGAGTCATCTCTGTGGATCTATAAATATAGGCTCTCTGGTTGAATCAAAATTTTACTTTCACCTTCACCAAGTTTTCTAAGTCTCTTCCTCTCTGCATCTTTTCTCTGTCACCACCCGCTGAGTCAATTTTGTTAGTACCAAAAGTACCAAATTTCACCTCTTTACGCTTCCTTCTACCCAAATCAATTGTGAAACCGTCCAAGACCATCCCACAAAAGGAGAAGGCTTCTTCATCTTCTTCCCGGTCGGCCGGTGATAAAACGCCGGTGGAACCGCTCCTTCACGAGTATTCTCCTAGCCCTTGTGTCTTGAAATATGACTTCAAAGTTGAGAACTCTCCATCGTTCCCTAGCTGATGTGAACATGTATCGACATATATCTTCTCGATAACAGCGGACAGTTTCAAGGTTGTGAAGAGAGATTGTAATTGGGGTGTGATGACCCAATAGGTCATCTTCTATTTTAAAACTCGAATCCATGTTCTAATACCTTAAATATCTCATTTTATCTCTCTTCGATTCACGTGCATAGTCCGAACGTATATTCAGAAAGCCCTTATGTGGAAAAATTTATGAAATGATGATTTTAGGCATAAAAACTTGATTTTTTGTTGACTTCGGTCAACATTTTAGGTAAAAAGACCTGGGCCTTTATTCCGACATATCCGGAGGGTCTGTTGTAAAATATGGAACGTGTGCGTATGCCCGAAATCGAATCCTGATGTCCCAAGCCCGAGAAATGAATTTTTGATGAAAATTACAATACTGAAAATCTAAGGAATTAAAGAAACTAATTAATGATTGACCTCGTTGGTATCGGGCTTGTATTTTAGTTTGAGAGTCCTATAAAGGTCTAATATAATATTAAAGTCATGTCTATGAAATTTGGTAAAAACGAATTTTGTTTGACGTGATTTGGACCTTGGGTTGAGAAAATAGATGTTTGAAACTATCTTGAAAATTTCATGCAATTCAGTGCTAAATTCGTAGTTCTAGGTGTTATTTTGATGATTTGATCGCACAAGCATGTTCGTATGATATTTTAATACTTGTGTGCATGATTGCTTTAGAGCCTCGAGGGCTCGGGTGAGTTTTGGATAGGCTATGGAGTGATTTGGAACATAGAGAATATTGTTGGTGTGCTTCAGCTTGTTGCATACCCTTGATCTTGCAATTGCAAGATCAGGCATCGCAACTGCGAGCCTTGCAGAGTTTGCATTTGCGAGCCATTTAGCGCAATTGCGATTAGAAGGCTGGGCTGGCAGAGTTCCCAAATGGGAACAAACCTTTGCAATTGGAAGGGAGGCGGGGAAGGGCATGATCGCAACTCTTTTACTTGCATATGCGAGGAACCGTGTTAGAAAATGTGGAAATTTCCTCACATTTTCCTAGGAAGCAGGAATGTGAAGGGCTTCTCATTTGCGATGGCCCCTTCGCATTTGCGACCTTCATAATTGCAAATCTCAAGTTGCAAATACGGTATCTGCAGCTGATAACTTTGGACTTAGACGTAATTTTTCATTCATTCTCCCATCTTTCAAAACCTAAACTTCAAGAGGCGATTTTCCAAAGGCTAATTCTTCCGTAAATCACATGTAAATGATTCTTAACTCATTTCTTTCATTCTTTTACTTCTTTTCACAAGATTCCATCCTGGAATCTAGGTTTTTTCATGGTGAAATTGGGAATTTTTTTATAGAACTTAGAAACTTTAAAATTTGGGGATTTAGACCCCAATTTGAGGTCGGATTCCTAAACTAATTATATATTTGGGCTCGTGAGTGAATGGGTGAATGGGTTTTGGTCTGAACCTCGAGTTTTGACCAAGCGAGTCCTGGGTGGATTTTTGACTTTTTGCGAAAAATATTGGGAAACCTATAATTATGCATTAGCATTGATTTCTTTAGCAATAATATGACTAGATTTGAGTGGATTGGAGGTGGAATCAAGAGGTAAAACGGTACTTGAGCTTTGAATTGCCCGTTGGATTGAGGTAAGTGTTTGGTCTAACTTTGATCCGAGGGATTAGGGATCCCCGACTTAGTTGGTATGTAAATTCATGTGTGTGGCGTATAGGTGTGGTGACGAGTATCTATGCACCTCCAAATTATTTGTTTAGCTTGTTTCCTTCCCCTTTCCCTATATAGTGTCTTCCTATCATAATTGTTACATGCGTATTGATGCTTTCATATATAATTGCTTCTTGTTAGATGTAGTATACTTATTGAAGGTATTAATTATTTCGTAGTTTCATTGTATTATATTAATTGTCTAAGTTGGTTTGATATATTGAGGAGTAATAAGGGTGGACTGGTGGGATTCCGTTGCACGCCGCAACAAGGAGTAATAAGGGTAACGTTTCATATTGTTACTAACTATATGGTGGGATCGGGATGCGCTCTTCATCATTTTGTTGTTTATGTATTTTTTCCCTCTGTTGTGATTCTAATATGTAGCACCGTAAATCTCTTAAGGATTGGTTATAGGTGAGTACTGGAAAGATAATTGAGTTTCGTATTTATTTTTACTACAAATTACTGTTGTGTTTCGTTCCGCACTTCCTTTTTGCTTTTTTCTCAACTGTATGCAGGTTATATTGTAAATGCCCCGCCTTAGCCTTGTCACTAGCTTGTTGATATTATGCTTGACACTTACCAGTACATGGGGTCAGTTGTACTTATATAGAAGTTTGCACCATCTTTGCAAATTTTGGAGCTGGTTGTGGCTGATTGAGAGGTCGGTTGCAAGTATTCATCAAGGAGACCCAAGGTAGTCATGCAGGCATCTGCAGGCCCTGGCGTCGCCTTCTATGTTCTACATTTCTATTTTAATTTCTTTCGAATCATATGTACTTTTCTTTCATACCAGTATTTGTAGTAATTCGTAGAAAGTTTGCAGATTGTGACACAAGTTTTAAGGGTGATAACAATTTCAGTATTTTAATAGCCTATAGATACATGTTCTAATATATATACTTCCATTCATATTTCTGTTCGAATTAGTTTTGTTAATTTCAAACAAAGAAAAAGTAAAGGAAAATGTTAATATAACTTTAACATTGTCTTGTCTAGCGAGTGCGAGTTTATGCGCCATCACGGTCTTGATGGTGGGAAATCCGAGTCGTGACATGGGTAGCCGAGGTCATGGTATATATCCCCGCCTATGAATATAGTATTACCACCCATGTGGAGGGGTTTCTATGTGTCTACACTTACCCTTCACATTTGGTCCACTTGACCCAATCATCATCGATTTTTACAAAAGGTACCAGGTCACCCTCGGCCAGGTTCAACCTTCATTCTAGCGTATAGTGATTATGCTTCGCTTTTTTTCCAACAAGGCCGAAGGGTTGGAGTTTACTCTCAACCACCTCATAAAGTTATATTAACCTTGACTTTTTCATGTATTAATCAAGCTCCAACGCCGATAAACGAAGTCCTTTTTCGGAAGCATCGATGAGGACAAGGACCGGGGTTGGATGAGTCAGTTGGTGAAGGTGAGGACCACCTCATCCCTAAGGAGAAATTGTTGTTCCCCAAGAAGTGGAACCCCTAATTGTAAGTTACGTATTACCTATTAATCTTCATACTCAATTTTTTTCTTTTTATAAATCTTTTATTTGTTATGCAGCAATTGCCTGAATGCCTCACGTTGTCCCCGACCTCGAAGACTGGAGTCAGAAGTTGGCTGCAACTTCCTCCCATGCCGAGAGCTACTGACGTGACGTGACTTGGCAAGAGGTAGATGGGAGGCCAAGAATTGGAGTAAGCTTGTCATGTACGCTCTCGATGCCTTTTTTGTAAAACACATCTTTCCATTTATACTTGACTCCTTTTTGTGGAGACGTTGGAGATATTGCTAAAATGAAGCCGGCCCCACCTAGGGAAGAGGTCGAGTACCCTATTTCAAAGTCAGGGAAAGATATCAAAAGGAAGAGGATCTTGGAGTCTGTAAGACCCCAACCTAAAAAGGCTCTAGTTCGAAGACGCAAGAGAAATGTTATACCCATGACTGTAGAGTCAGTTCACCAGCTGGGTGAAAAAAAGATGATGAGGGAGATGACTCGATGCCAGTGGTTCGAGCAAGGAAGCCGGTCGAGGCTTCCAATCTTTCCACGCTGGAGGAGATTGTCGAGACTCGGCCTCGTGATGGGGAGGCCTCAAAGAAAGATTCCAGCAAAGCCCCCAAATTTCCCGAGGTTAAGATTACCCCTCGACCATCAACTAATATACCGGAGGGGACGGTTCTGAGACCCCCTAGGGTTGAACAGGGCGCCGCGAGGGATTTATCGGGGTTTTGACAGTAGGACACTCTCCTTATCTACCAACCTTTTCTAAGGAGTCTATTAGGAATGCTCGAGCTCTATAGACTCCTTATCACACCTTCTTTTTTACACACCACCCCGAGAGGGTGGTATATAAAGGAGTTTTTCCAATTTAATTGACATTATTTGAAATGGGATTACTTATTTATTTTTTGTCAGAGTCGCCACTTGGGATAAGTTTATTTATGGTGTCCCAGGTCACCGGTTTACGTTGAATCCCAAATAGAGGACGATTTTGACTTTCTATTTAAAGTCTACGAACATGAAATTCTAAATAAGAAATTCTGTTAACCCAAGGTAAAGTATTAGGAACCCCCGGATTCCGTGGTTCTAGTATAGTAGCTTAAACTATTATAATTGGCTTATTATCTAATTTTCATACATGTTTGTACCTATGTGCAAATTTTAACCTTTAGCCGCTTTTATTTAATTTTAAGAAGATTACAACGTCGTCAAAATGCGTCTTGAACCACATCTTATGTGATTCGTAACACGTTTCATCTAACGTTGAGATTTTGATTTGGGTCACATAAATGCACACCCGTATTTAGGAAGGTCAATTATTTAACTAACGCGCCAAAAGCAATTTCGTATTTTCAAATTTGCGAGGTCCACAGAAATTCAATAAGTGGTGTGCCTCAGATTCTATGGGCCAGTACATGATTTATTAGATGAGGGCATTTCAATTGTTAGCTTTTTATTTGGCATGGGCATACCTTGACTATGTTTGTAAAAGGTGATTAAACTAAAAAATATTCGGTTGTAAGTGTTTGTATTTGGTGCAACCCTTTTGTTTTTTTTAATTAAAGGATGAGGGATCCAAGCCAATAAAAACCAAATGAACTTCAGATGAGTAAAAATAGGCCCAGTCTGATTCGAAATCACTCGCTATATCATTTAGATAGTGAATTAAGCCACTTCAATGAAAGCATAAAATATAACTCTAAATTAGATGCTCAACCTGTATCTATGCTATTCTGATTCACAGCGTCGATTTTAAAGCACCCACAACCCTTGCATACTTTCAGAAATACCAGACAAGACCAGACCTCAGATGCATTAAACGTGTATCTAATCACCCATGGTTATAGACCCAAACCAAACATACTAATCAATTCATATGCAATTTAATAGTTCATTCACCTATTCAGAATTCATACACTATTACAACACCTAATATTTAGTAATTATACACTAGATTTAAGTAATTAAATCACACTAGTTATTAATATGAAACATCAATCCACTAATCCAGAAGCTAAATTAAATAAAATGAGGAATTTTTAATCTCATATAACAGCAAATACATAAAAAACTTTGAGATGTTTATTCGCATTTCAACTCGACTTTCCAAAAGCCTCATAAATTCTAATCATCGCTCAATTCCATGCTAAGTTTGAGTGATGTACCTAGTTACAACAACAAACACCAATGAGTTTGAAGGCAGGAAGCAACAACAGTAATAAATTTGACCCACCATATGCAGCAACTAAAAAAAGCTCGAAACCCAGGAGTAAAAAAAAAGAAATCTCAGATAGAATAAGATCCAAACAACTTCCAAACAGATTCGAATGACCAAACTTACACCATTTCCACTCTTTGAATCTAGAAATGAGCTGGACAATTTCGAAGAGCAATTAGTGTTAATGGAACGTTATTTACTGCTGATTTTGTGTTTTGATTTTCAGGAGTTTTTCCCTAAGATCTAAAATCAGATCTCCCGTTTTATATTTAGCTCTTTTTGCAAACTCAAGAATTTCTGAAAGAGGAAGCCCCCCCTCTAAGGCCAAGAAGCAATGCCTTTATAGGAAATTAACTAGGGTAAGCTTCAGATTTTGGTTTTGGCCTTTTAGTCCTTTTCCAATTTTACTTTTTGCCTGAAAGTCCTTAGGATACTGACTTACTACCCAAGTCAGCCTATCCTAAAGCTAAAAATGAGATTAAAACCCCATACTAGAAGCTTCTAGGGGCTTCCCATTCTGTTATTGCAAGATTCTCCAAGGTTATCTACCCAAATTACCCCTAATGATCCCTGTATTTACTCTCTAATATGGTCAAATAGCCGGTGTTCAAATGGATCAAAAAATCCTAAAGAGAATGCATCAAACATGCAATGCTTCTGTCATGGCTTAGACTAAGTATTGATTAAGACTAATCTAACCTGAATTGAACAATATACAAGACTAACAACTAAATCTATTTTAAACTTAGGAAAAAAGACCTAGTACAACTCAAATTAAACTCAGGACTTCAAAGGGATGAAATTCAAACCAACAGCAAAGCCCTAACAACTCTCCCAAATCTAATTAAAGTCATAGAAGACTAAAACTAATTGAACCAGGAACTTAACATGAAATTCAAACCAATAGACTAAAATGAATCTAATTACAACTAATTAATCTCAGGGGTTAATATGAAATTTAGCCCAACAGAGAAAACTAATCAAATTAAATCTGGAACTTAACATGAAACCCAAGCCATAAATAGACTCGACTATGACTGATCGAACAAATGAAATTGATACAGCTTAACAGAAAAGACTAAAGCTTATTAACTCAGGAATTTAACATAAAATCCAAGCCAACAAACCAGAAATAAACTCAACTAGGACTGATTAAACTTATACATTAAAAAGTTAAGGTTGATAAAACTTCGACTTACCTAACAAATTAACAGAGAAGAGATGAGGCGAAGAGAAATTAGAAAGCAAACTAGAAGACTTAGCTTAATTCCTTCGAATCGAGACTTGAACTTTGAGCTATGTTCTTCATGCACTAGGGGCGGGGTTTGAACCCTATATCCCAGACTCGATAAATTTCAGGGGCTTTTGAGAGAAAAGGACCGTGGACTAGTGGAGAGGGGGTTGTAAGGGTTATAAGGTATGATTTTTGGGAGATTTGGTGGTGGTAGGGTTTTAGCCGAGACTTTGATTCAACATTCGAGAAGATCCAGGGGTGTTTGAAAGATATTGAGTGCAGAGTCGGGATGAGGGAGAGACATGGGTTCAGAGGTGTGATTTTTCTGAGCGGTTGGGTGGCGGCGCTGCCAGACATGGCGAAGGCGACCTCTATAGTTTCAAATATTTGAGCAGTTTAGGTGGGATTTGAGGGAAATGGGGTATGGATTTGGAATGAGGAAGGCGAGGTGGTCTGGTGGGGTTAATTTGGGAGCCTTTGGACGATCACCGCTGACGCAGGCGATTTTCGACTAGCAGTGCACGGTGGTAGATGGCGGCTTAGGGCAGTCTCTAGGGTTTGTCCCTAGGAGGTGAGACGACGAGAGTGTAGGGGTTTTTTAAGGGGGTAGGGTTTTTTGGAAAACTATATATTAATGGATCCAAGCTTCTCATCCGTTGGATTAATCAACCTCGGTGGTTAAAATAAAGGAAACCATATCGTTTTATGGAGGGGGCTGGACCGGGTTAAAGAATGGATATGGATCAGGTTGTGGTGGGTTTTGGGTTGGAATTTATTTCAAATTGGCCCAAATGTTCTTCTCCTCTATTTCACATTTTAAGATTTCTTTTTTTTTTTCATTTTTAAGATTAAAACTAACACTTCTAAATTAAAATATAAATCCCCAAATAAACCTATAGAAGTGCTAATTAGTCCTACATGATCATTATCCCAAATAGCTAAAACAAAATGTTAAAAGAAAAATCACCAAAAATTAAAATTATATTGAAAGTGCAAATTAAACTATTTTTTATTTTTTCTTTTTTATACAATGACTAATTACTAATTAATTCTTGAAAAATGTCAAATCAACTTCTAAATGCACATGCAACATATTTTATATTTTCACTTATTAAAATGTACAAACAGAATGCAAATATTTAATGAAAAATGCCACAAACATTCAACAAAATTGCAAATAAATAAAAGAAATTATTTTTTTGAATTAATGGGAGTAATTCATGTATGGAAAAAATTACATGCTCACAGCTGCCTCTATTTTCCTAGAAAAACGAAGATTTTTCGTGCAAAGATAAGTGAGCGGATACGAGCGATTTTTGGACGTTTGAATACTCCAAGAAAAGCATTTCGAAAAGCTTGACTGCACCCTGCTTCAGATGTTGCCTATATATCCTTGGCTAAAAAATGAATCAGGTCAGTGTAATTCATTAAGTTTGGCAACTGGGACTACCAGGAGCTATAGTTTCATTGCGGATGTTGCTGCTACTGTTTGTTGACCTACTTACTACACAAAAAGTAAAATCAAAAGCTAAGCTAGCTATTCCTAGCAACTATGAGTTGAAAGATTCCTATCTATTAATTCCATGAAGCTTGATCTTGAGACTTAGCTGATTCTGCTGTTGACCCTGATCTAAATCTTGCTGCTCACGAGCTGTAGGTGTTGGTTCTTTTTTTAGTATTTGGATCAAAGCGGGACAGGCGAAGCTTGTGACATTAATAAGATTTTATGCAGTCTGCATCACTCTCTTCTTCAAACACTTTTAAGTCAATTCTTTTTGTTCTTTTCTTCTTTTTCCTTATTATGGATTGAGGCTTACTCTTTCGGTCATCTCAAATTCTGTGCCTTGAGGTAAAATCTATTCGGACACCAAAACAAACAAACAAATGAAATTTTTCTGCCCCAGTTTTCACCAGGGACATTTCATGAGTTATTTGCGACACAAAATCTAAACTATTCTTTATTGAGAAAAATAAAAATTAGGATGTATGTCCTTGTGAGTGAAGCCTTAAATTCACGAATTATGCCGGTATGGGAAAACAGATCCTTGGGTTATGCCAAGGATATCCATGCGTTATTCCAGAATAAAAGAAAAGGGTTTCTGCTGGGGATAAACGCAATGACCATGGGTTATGCCGAGATAAGAAGCAAAAAGGTCCTTGGGGTATGCCAGGGATGTCGACGGGTTATGTCGGGATTAAAGAAAAGGTCCTTGGGCTATGCAAGGGAGGATCCACGGGTTATGCTGGGATAAAATGAAAAAGGTCCTTGGGTTATGCCAGAGAGGATCCATGGGTTATGCTGGGAGAGAAAACGTTCCTTGGATTATGCCAGGGAGGTCCATGGGTTATGCCGGGATGAAAAAAAAGGCCCTTGGGTTATGCCAGGGAGGATCCACGTGTTATGTCGGGATAAAATAAAAAGGTCCCTGGGTAATGCTAGGGAGGATCCACGGGTTATACTGGGTTAAAGGAAAAAGGTCCTTGGGATATGTCAGGGAGGTCCACAAATTATGCCGGGATAAAAAAAGGTCCTTGGGTTATGCCACGGAGGATCCATTGATTATGCCGGGATAAAAGGAAAAAATTCCTTGGGTTATGATAGGGATGTCCACGGGTTATGACGGGATAAAAGAAAGAAGGTCCTTGGGTTATTCCAGGGAGGAACCATGGGTTATGCCGGGATAAGTGAAAAACGGTCCTTGGGTTATGCCTGGGAGGATCCACGAGCTATGCCGGGATAAAGGAAAAATGTCCTTGGGTTATGCCTGGGAGGTCCACGGGTTATGACGGGATTAAAAAAATGTCCTTGGGTTATTCCAGGGTTGTCCAAGGGTTATGCGGGTACAAAGAAAAGTTTCTGCTAGGGGTAAAGGGAAAATGATCCTCGGGTTATGCCGGGAAAAAGAAAAAGGGACCTCAGGTTATGCTGGGGTAATAGAAAAATGATCCTCGGGTTATGCCGGGGAGAAAGATAAAGAGTCCATAGCATATGTTGGAGATTAAGGAAAATGATCCTCGGGTTATGCCGGGGATAAAATGAAAAGGGTCCTCAGGTTATGCTAGGGAGGAAAAGGAAAATGATTCTCGAGTTAAGGGTAAAGGATCCTCAGTTTATGCTGGGGATTAAGAAGGCAAATGTTCCTCGGCTTATGCCGAGGAGAGGAAGGAAAGGGTTCTCAGTATATGCTGGGGATAAAAAGAAAAATTTTCCTCGGTTTATTCCGAGGTAAAAGGAAAAAGGTCCTCGGGTTATGCTGGAGACAAACTAGGGAGTGTGGTCCTAAGTTAGAAATGATGCAGCTAGAGATTGGAGGACCTATGCTACAATTTTTTTGATTTTTCTTTTCTTCCCCTTTCTTTTCTTTTCTATTAAATGCAAGAAATAATTTGGAGAAACTTCCTTTTTGGGTTGATTATTGCTACGAAGTTGTTCCTAGCTCCTGTGCATTTCCCTTTTTGGTTGCACCTGCTCCTCGCATGGTTGCTTTGGATTACACTTGTTTTAAATTTTCAATCAAAAACAATTGTTAGTTCGAAACAGTAGTTTGTTTCGTGGCCTTGATTGTTTAATCACCGGGTCACGGCCCAACATTGGTGAGAACCTATGCTAATTGCTAGGTTTTCTAGAGGTTGATCTCTCTCCTAAACCTGAGGAACTCAGCTTTTCATAATATCTCATCAAGGCTTGCCTGCGTGTGGCTTTGACCTTTTCACTTTATTTTACCTTTAAGACATTTGTCCTTGAATTCCTTGTCCTTTTCAAATCCTTACCAAAACTGTTAATCGCGTGAGACTTAAGCCTTTTAACTTCATTTTGCCTCTGTGGGCTTTCGACACTTCTATTCCTTTCAGGAATTGTTTAATTTCAAAACATCAGCTGTCATGGCTAGCCGAGATCGACTTGATGCACCCGCTGAGGCTGGGTATCTTTCTTCAGCGTTTGTTAGCAAAAACCATGTATAGCTAGTTTTGACATCTTTCTTAGTTTTGGGAACAGAATAGACTGAAAGGGATTCAAAGAAAAGTAATCAATAGCAAAAGAATGAATTTAAAGAGAAGTGTCCCTTTTGGTAAGAAAAGAAGGACTTATCTGAGGTGCATGCAGGCTTTGAATAGACGTGACATGCTTCTTGGGTTGGGTTCCCGTCCCGTACAACTTTTTCGTCTTCTCATAACTTATTGACCCATGTTCCAAACGAAGGAATCTTGCCGGGACTCTATCAATGGTAGGAAGTGCTTTCTTTCTGACCGACGGCACCCTTTGTTGGTTTTCGCCAATCGAACTCTCTCATTTCTCTTCTCACTGTCGCACGATAAAGACCTTTATGTGTTTTCACTAAAAGGAATCTCTCTTTTCATTTTCTCTACTCACCGCAGCCTTATGGTGCCCGTAGATTTGCACCGATAAGACTCTCTCCTTTTATTTCTCTCAATCTGATTGCATCAGATTCCAACTATGGTGTGTTCCGATTTCGATGCCTTTGCTATATGATCAGAAGGACTTGAATAAGGTTTGGGTGAATGGAATCTGGATGGAATTACAACTTTGGAGCCATCTTGGTGGGGTTTTTCTCGAGCCATTATATCATATGCCCCGGTTTCACTTTCTTGGGGAACTTGGGATTTTTGTTTTGGTATGACTGAACCCCAAAGAGAGGCTGCCCACATATCCTTTGAGAATTAAGTCAGACGTAGTTTTGGTTTTAGGGTTTTCTTTTTGTTGTTTTTGTTTTTTTTTTTGTTTTTCTTCTTCTCTTTTTGTGTCTTTTCTTACTCCTTTTTCTGTATTTTTATTTTTATTTTGTTCATTTCATTCTTTCAATAACACTTTTAGGTTGCAAAGCGGGTATTCAAAGAAAGGGTAACTGGCTCAAATGGGTTTGCAATGGGTTGATCATATTTGAATAGTAAGAATGAAAGTCTTCGTCATCTCAATTGAACAATGTCATTTCTCTAGAATGACTAGACATAGTACCTTTTTACCATGTCTGCATTCACGGCGGTTTCGGGATCATCCCCCTCGACATCGCCCAGAAACAATGCTCCTCTTGATAATATCTTTCTGTTGATGTACATGCCTTTCCAATTAGGAGCAAATTTTCCTTTCGCTTCTTGGTGATAAGGAAGAATGCACCGTAGTACAAGTTTCCCCACTTCAAAATTTATAGGCCGTACTTCCTTGTTAAAAGCTCGGGACATTCTTTGTTGATACAACTGCCCGTAGTAGAACACGACCATTAATTTTTCATCGATTAAGGTTAGATTTTCCAAACGTGTCTTGACCCATTCTATGTCATCACTCTCATCTTCAACGATAATTCAAAGAGAAGGGACTTCCACCTCCACGGGTATCACAGCCTCAATTCTGTAGACTAAGAGATATGGGGTCGCTCCTACTAACATACGAACTGTGGTGCGGTATCCCATTAATGCGAAAGGAAACTTTTCATGCCATTGCCTGGAGCTCTGAATCATCTTTCTATAAATCTTCTTGATGTTTTTATTTGCTGCTTCGACGACACCATTAGAGTTGGGTCGATAAGGAGTAGAGTTCATATGCGTTATGTTGAATTGTTCTCATATCTCCTCCATAAAATGACTATTGAGTTTTGGTGCATTATCTATGATGATGGTTGCGGGAATATGAAATCGATAGATAAGGTTATAGTGCACGAAGTCTATTACCGCTTTCTTAGTGGCGCACTTGAGAGTGATGGATTCGACCCACTTTGTGAAATAATCAATTGCTACTAGTATGAACATGTGCCCATTTAAAGCTTTTGGCTTCATCGGCCCGATGACGTCCATGCCCCAAGCGGCGAATGGCCAGGGTGCTGACATTGGGTGCATTTCAGTGGGAGGTGCATAAATCAAATTACCGTGCACCTGACATTGATGGCACTTCCGGACAAAGCTGAAAAAGACTTTTTCCATGGTTATCCAGTAATATCCAGCTCAAAGGATTTTCTTTGCTAAAACATACCCGTTCATGTGGTGTCCACACACTCCTGCATGTACTTCGGGCATGATCCTTCCAGCTTCTTCAGTATCTACACATCTTAACAAATGTTGATCTGGGGTCCTTTTGTACAAGACATCACCACTAAAGAAGAAACCACTTGCATGCCGTCTAATGGTTCTTTTTTGGTCCCCGGTAGCTTGCTCGGGGTATTCCTGTGTTTTCACAAATCATTTGATGTCATGGTACCATGGATGAATACTTGGTTCTATCTGAGTTGTATTACAGTAGCAGTGCCTTTCCCTGATTTGGATTTCCAAGGGATCAATGTGGGCATTTCCTAGGTAGGGCAAATCGAGGCTAGAGTAGCGAGTGCATCAGCTAGTTCATTGTGAAAACGAGGGATGTACATGAACTCTATTGATTTGAACTGATTTCTAAGGTCTTCCACATGTTGCCGATATGGGGTAAGCTTAACATCTCGAGTGTTTCTTTCTCCATGGGCTTGTCGAATAATCAAATTTGAGTCTCCCATAATCAACAAATCTTCGACATCTTGGTCGATTTCCATGTTCATGCCCATGATGCAGGCTTCATACTTGGCTGTGTTGTTTGTGCAAAAAAACAGAAGCCTAGCTGTGGCCGGGTAGTGCTGACCAGTTGGTGAGATCAAGATTGCCCCTATTCCCACACCTTTTGCATTTACTGCTCCATTAAAGAACATTTTCTAAGTAGTCATATCTTCATATACTGCCTCAACCGAGTTTACCTCTTCATCTGGGAAATAAGTGTTCAGAGGTCGGTATTCATCATCAACCAGGTTTTTGGCCAAGTGATTCGCTAGTGCCTGCTTTTCATGGCTGTGCGGGTGACATAAACTATGTCAAACTCAGTGAGCAGGATCTGCCATTTTGCTAATCTTCCAGTGGGCATTGGCTTCTGGAATATGTATTTCAATGGATCTATCCTAGTTATGAGGTAGGTGGTGTGGGCTTGCAGATAATTTCTTAACTTCTGAGTAACTCATGTTAAGGCACAACAGGTTCGTTCCAGCAGATTATACTTGGCTTCATAGCTGGTAAACTTCTTGCTCAAGTAGTATATTGCCTGCTCTCTATTTTCGGTAGCATCATGTTGTCTGAGGACACAACCAAACTATCAGGTACAATAATAGAGGCTTCCTCGGTTCGGGTAGGACCAAGACTGGTGGGTTGGAAGATACTCTTTGATCTTATCGAAAGCTTCCTGACATTCATTCGTCAATTTGACTGCTGCGTCTTTTATCAGTAATTTGAATATGGATTTACACGTGGAAATCAGCTGAGCAATGAACCGACTGATGTAGTTCAATCTTACCAACAAGCTCATTACATCTTTCTTGGTTTTTGGAGGAGGTAATTCCCGAATAGATTTTATCTTTGTCAGATCTAACGCGATACCTCTCAAGCTGACTATGCATCCTAAAATTTTACCTGAGGGGACTCCAGAGGCACATTTGACTGGGTTTAATTTTAAATCATATTTGCACAACCGCTCAAAGAACTTCCTCAAATCCCACACATGGTCATCCTGAGTTTTGAACTTGATGATCACGTCGTCCACATATGCCTCTATCTCTTGATGCATTATATCATGAAATATGGTGGTCATGGCTCTCATATAGGTTGCCCCGGCATTCTTCAGACCAAAGGGCATGCCCCAGCAGAAATAGGTTTCCTAGGGTATTGTAAAGGCTGTTTCATCTGCGTCTTCTTCATCCATCAACACCTGGTGATATCCTGTGTAACAATCCATGAAGAATTATATCTCATGTTTGGTGCAGTAATCAACAAGGATGTGGATGTTTGGCAAAGGGAAGTTATCCTTGGGGCTTTCCTTGTTCAGATCTCTATAATCCACATACACTCAGGGTTTCCCATCCTTCTTTGGCACTGGGACTATGTTGGCCAACCGTGTGGTATACCGGACTACTCGGATTACCCCTGCTCCCAACTGTTTCGTGATCTCTTCTTTGATTTTATCACTAACATCAGTTTTGAATTTCCTCTTCATTTGCTGGATTGGGGGGCAATCGGGATAAGTTGTAAATTTATGCACCACCAAATCAACTCTCAGTCCCGGCATGTCATCATATGACCTCGCAAACACATCTTTGAACTAAAACAGGAGTTGAATTAGTGCGTCCCGAGTTTTCTCATTTGCGTGGATGCTTATTCTAGTTCCCTGATTTCTTCAGAACTACCCAAGTTAACCAGCTCAGTGTAATTTAGGTTTGGCTTAGGTTTATTTTCAAAATGTTCCAGTTCTCGATTTATTTCCCTAAAAGCCTCTCTTCATCGTATTCCGGTTCTTGGTTCATTATTTCATAATTAGAAGGCATGTTGGGATCTGGGCACATAGTCCACAAGCATGTCATATTATTTAAAGCCACATTATTAGAACTAAAAGAATAAACAAAAGAGAAAATAGAAAAAATCAGAAAGAATAAAGAAAAATGGAAAATGAAATATTGATTTCATTTCATGGAAGTGGAATATAACAGGGTTTACATTTTGAAATTAAAGAGACAAAAATTTTTAAAGAAAACATTCGAGTTACACCCTAGGATAACTCGAGATGCAGAAAAAGTGGCAAGACTAGTCTACCGGGACTCCCACCTGATGGGTAATGGCGTATCCTTCCAATTATGTAATTTGGCCTTAGGTCCCATGTACAACACCTCGTGGTGCTAGAGCCCCCTCATAGTTGAACCATGTGAGTTTCGTATTGTATCTTTCTCATTGCCCCACATATTTTCCTAAATCTCTTCAGTTGTGAAAAACTCCTCCTCTTCTTATTCCTTGTACTTTGGCTTGACAAATGTTTCGTATAGATGTGGCAGTGGTTGAGGCAGGACCCATCCATCACGCTTTTTGTCTTTTTCCCATTTTATGTCATCTAGAGTGGGACGGAAGCCTACCCCAAAGAACTTTTCGACAACTGGCAGAGAAACTGGTTCAGCTATTCCTTGCAGGGATACTCCCAAGTCCCTTCCTTGGTTTAAAGCCATGTCGTATCATTTATTTAGCCACCATAATTGATGTATTGGAAATGAAGTGTTGAGGGCAGGGGTTTCTTTCTTCATACTGGTCCGCCACCACAACTTTAAAGGCCTGATAAACTATGTGCTCGCGGCCTTCTCTCACTTCAAGGCATGGGATTAAGGGGTCTTGATAAATTGATTGTTCATCCTCCCCATGGACCACAATTTCTTGATCTTCATGCTCAAACTTTACTATCAGATGGAGAATGGAAGTTATTACCCCTGATGTATGGATCTATGGTCTCCCCAAGAGAAAATTATAGGACGTGTCTATGTCTAGAACTTGAAAAGTCACCTCAAAGTCCATTGGGCCGATAGTCAGAGTTAGATCGATATCTCCAATTGTGTCCCTTTTGATACCATCAAAATCTCGAACACAGACATTGTTGGGTAAAATTCTTCCAGTCCTAATCTACATGCGCTATAGTGTTGATAGCGGGAAAATATCCACTCCAGAACCTCC
Organism: Nicotiana benthamiana; assembly: GCA_034376525.1. Classification (NCBI taxonomy): domain Eukaryota; kingdom Viridiplantae; phylum Streptophyta; class Magnoliopsida; order Solanales; family Solanaceae; genus Nicotiana; species Nicotiana benthamiana. The sequence continues at coordinate 9,932,049 of CM067326.1, forward strand.
GTCTACCATAACCATTTTCACATAATACTCTTCACACTAGACAGTTAAGTGTAGGGCTTTGTTATGTGTATCCCTTTCTGGTGGAAAGTCATTTTTTGTGAATGAAATCTGATTGATAGCGAAAAATCTTCACGCCATTCTTTTAAATTTTTCCACGAAAGTCTTAGCGGGCACGTATGCGTCATTGAGGTTGTTGATTAGTACCTTCTGGTTTTCGGGGGATTTCATCAACAAAGATAGCAAGGAGACTTGTTGAGGAAACTTTCGGAGCTGGTCAACCACTTCATAATCCACCATTTTAATTTTTTGAAAGAAAGCTTTCGCCTCTTCGACACTCACTGGTTTATTAGCTGGGAAGAACTTCCTGGTGGCGTTGTTCACTTCTTCCAAGTTGGATTACTTTTCCACAGGGTGGTTTTTCTTCTCCTCAGATTTCATTCCCTTTATATGTCACCGCTATTTTATGGTAGTTCTAGGGGTCTTCAGAAGGATTTGTCATGGGCTCTGTGGTGCACGACCAATAACCACAGGCTCACTCAGCCTTAGTAGATTGGTCCCCGCACTATATAAGCTCCCTTTGGCATGTATATCAGGGTGAACTCAAGGTCAACGACTTTTCCTTGCGGGTTCGTGGGACATAGAGAACATCGTATTTGGCGGGCGCTACCCCAGTTTCTACTTCAATTTTCTTTTTTGTTTTGGGGTGTATGACTTTGTTCTTTTTATTCCCTTCATCTTGCTTCAGGGAAGTCTTTGACTTTCTCTCCACATCAATGGCGATTATTTCTTTCAATCCCGGGTCAAATTCCTTGGCTTCACAGATCATTCCGATTATCGACCTGTTGTTGTAGGCCAATAGTGGGTTGTTGGTCACGTTGGGGATGTTCTCGTCTCTTATCACAATTTACCTTTGTTCTATTTGATCTCTCACAGCTCTTTTCAGGGTCCAGAAATTTTCCTTGTCATGTCCCTTAGCTCCCGAATGATAGGCCCATTGGGTGTACCGCTGGTAAGAAGGTGAATGTGGGTTTTGCCTATTCGGAGATACGGGCTGTAGTAGGCCCATTTGGACAAACTTCGAAAACAAAATGGTGTAAGATTCTCCAATTGGTGTAAAGTTTGTCCTTCTGGATGGTTCACGAGGACGAAAGTTATTCTGGGGAGGACCGGGGTTACAGTGGTTTTTGTGAGGAGGCTGGTTTCTTGGAAATGGAGGTTGGTTCCTGTTGTCTTGTTGCTACGGCCGGACAAAAGGTTGAGAATTCATGACCGCATACGGCCGAGGAGCATAGGCCATGTCCTGGTGAAGGTAATAATGCTGAGGAGTTCTTTTAGGGAACATGGATCTGGGAGCACGATTTCTTCTCACACCTGATGCTACCATGGATGTTTCTTCTTTCTTCTTTCCCTTTGATACTCCTCCAAACCCGCCCTGGATGGCTTGGAAGGTTACTTTGATGGCGGATTGACTTAGAGTTCTGCCTGGTTTTAATCTATTTTCCACCATTTACCCGATTTTGATAGCTTCCACGAATGGTTCACCTATGGCTGACATTATATTCTAGAAGTAGTTGGCTTCCTAAGCCTGGAGGAAAACTGTGACCATTTTAACCTCATCTATTGGAGGTTTTACTGTAGATGCCTGCTCATTCCATTTAATAGCGTATTGCCGAAAGCTCTCCAATGGCTTCTTTTTCAAGTTGGCCAATGAGTTTCTGTCTGGAGAAATGTATATATTCTACTGGAATTGTCTGAAAAAGTCTCTAGCAAGGTTGTCCTAAATGTGCTACCAAGATATGTCTTGATCTATGTACAACTCGGAGGCTGTATCCACCAAACTTTCCCAAAAATAGGCCATGAGTAATTCTTCTTCCCCTCACAATTGATTGCAGTATTTCTTGAGATGAGCAATAGGATCAGTGTGCCCATCGTACTTCTCAAATTTTAGAGTCTTAAATCCTAGGGGCAAGTGCACATAGGGAAACATGCATACGATACACTCTTCTTCCCATTCTAACCCTGGATGTTCTTGAGGCTATGCTCTATGCTCCTCATCTTTCTTGCGATGTCTTCCTGTTCAGGAGTTTTGGAAGTCCTTTCTTATCCCGGAGCGAACTCAAATTGAGGTGGCTGAGGGTAGGTACAAGTGGGGAATTGAGGAGGCTCCACTTGGAGGGTAGGTGTTTGGAATGTAAAGGCTGAAGGATCGAAAGTGGGCCTAGGCAGTGCAGGCTGTGTTGTGGCCGAGCATGGGGGAGCGGTGAAGATGCTTGGGGCCACGCTAGGTACGAACATCTGGGGGGGAACCTCAGAGGATGTTCCAACAAAATACGCCGAGATGGTTGGGTGTCCTAGTGAGATATTGGGGTGACTGATTGGGACAGTGGAAGTTCCACCCATTCTAGGGAAAAGCTCAGGAAATACAGGAATAGCACTGGGCAGCTCTTTTTCATTTGACCAGGAATCCTATATTTCCATCATTCAGAGACACAATAACCTGTTTTTTTTCCTCGGTGGCTGCTAATTCTGAAACTGGGATGCCCGAGATTGGGCTCTCGTCCGTGATAGGAATTGCTGGCAGAGTAATTTCTTTAGACATGTCAACACTATCCTTTGATCTCGTGAAATATGGATGCGATGCCAGACTACAACAAAAACCAACAACTGTTCAATAAAACCCTAGACTGGTTGGGACAATAGAAAACTGTTAGTTTGTGACAAATAACAGATACGTAATCGCACGTTGTAGTGTGATGCACCTATGTAGTTAACTAGGTTTCTATATGTTTTGCAACGATTTCTTGCTTCGTCCTGGCTTTTCTTTATTCTTTCCCATTTTCTCTCTTTTTTATTTTACTCTCTCTTTTTCTTGATTTTATTTTTCTCTATACTTTCTCATTTTTCTATTTTATTTATTGGAGTTATTTAAAAGATTATGACCGAATCCGATGAGGATTGCCCATGTATCACGACGCTGTGTGAATCTGACCATGCGTATTTTGAGGAAATGAATACCAAAATCAAAGAAACAATTTTAAGAATTTTCATTTTTCATTAATAAACCTTCTATTACAAAAGATGTTAACTACTCTTTTTTTTGGAAGTAATACTACCGACTTAAAGCTAAATACAGGCTCAATGATTGAAAACTCAATAATACACTATGCTTCAACTACTGGGGCCCGCATGATATCATTCGGCCTCGCCGCAGGCTTATATGCGAGTCCCCTTTGTAATTGCTCCAAATCGCTCATAGCTTGACGGACAAAAGTCATTACTACGGCAAAAAGGTGGTACGAGTCATGTCCTAGCACGCTTGGCACTTCATGGTAATGTAGTCAGTAATGGTTCTGATTCTTTCTCTAATTCTGCCCTGTTACTTAAGTAGTCGCCCAATCTGCCGGTTCCGAGCTTTTAATACTTGGAAGTCGTGGAAGTGTTGATCTTGTATTTGTTTATTTTCTTCCTACATTTTAGCCATCAAATTATAGCAGTGCTTCCTTTTAGCCTTAAAATCTGTAGCTCGATTGGTTATCTTATCCTCGAGAATGGTTATCTTTCTTCTTAGGCTGGTAATGGTCCCTTCATAATTACTCTTCATTTGTTGTACGAATCGTGCCCGTTCTTCTACTCTCTTTGTACATCGTGCACGGATGTTTGCTAGTCTATCTTTCAGATTTTTCCAGGTTATCTTGAAATTCAAATACTTTCTTTTTTAGTCCACTTATAAGTCTCTCATCAGCCCAACTTCTTTCCAGGTTATTGGCCGTTGCTTTCATCTTTCTAATCTGAGCTTTAAGGGCCTCATTTTCCGGGGTCAGAACACCATTTTTAGATTGAAGTTCCATGACTTGTCTTTCCAATTTATTTATTTTAGCCTTATATTTATCCTCTTTAGTCAACCAGTCCCATTGTGGTTGTGCCTCAACAGTGAATTGTTGGACGTGTGGTCTCTTTGCGGGCCTTTCAGGAATTTCATATTTCTTACTGAACCATTCAACATATTTGGGGTCCACATCTCCTCTGGCTCAGTTTCACGCTATGGTCTTAGGTACAAGAAACCTACATTCGTTCCACATTTGGCAAATTTTTCCTTCTAGCAATGCAACCTTTGGACCCAATTTAATGGCATGTTTACTAAAATCTTCATCATTGTGGACGGTTTGAAATCTTCCGAATTGAGGCAACACCCTGTAGGGAGCATAAGGTTGGATTCTATGAATGCCCATTAAGAGGATATAAGATACTTCAACTGCCTTACACTGCTTCGGTGACGGGAAGCCATCCAAATTCCCACTCAATTTTATTGGCGGTCAAGGATCTCAAATGTTCAAGCCAAGCTTTGGTACCTGTAGGCAATTCGATACATGCTACCCGGCTTTCAAAATCTTCAATCAAGCTAAGAGCGGTCGACCCATAATTCATGTACCAACTCGGCAACAAAGGTGTTCTTGCATCCATAATTGAAGTAGTAAATTGCAACCCTAGAAGAATTTCCCTCTTTCCCGACAAATAGCCAAAGCTTGGTAGATTTCAGACACGATCAGAGGGACCACACTACTGTTGGCTTTCTTGATTGCAACATTGATTATTCCAACAAGACCTGTCTTTATTTTCCTATCTATCCGGGGACAGACCACAATACCAATAAAGGCTACTATGAAAGCTAAACCCCGCTTTGCCTTCCACTTGACTTTGTTTCCGGCGTGTGTGAGACCGGTATTTAGCTCTTCAAAACCTCGGGGCTTACCATACCAATGATATAAAAATTAGAGTGTGCAATACCCTTCTGATAGATTTCTGTCTTGAACATCCCGACTAATACTTAGTAAATCCAGGAATCTGTGGGGGATACCGGTCTAGGTGACAGCGGATATCGACTTCTGAGATTCCAATTGAGGCGCATAACCAGCTACTTCCTCCAATGTAGGCATGAGTTCAAAACCAAATAAGTGGAATACGTTGCGAGTTGGGTCCCAGAATGGTATCAAGGCTTCAATTATGTCCGACCTTGGCTTGACATTTAATAGTCCTACTAGGCCTCCCAAAACTTTCATCATCGTTTCTTTAGTTACCTTTGCTAGATCATTCCACCACATGTGGAGCTTCAAAGGAACTCATTAAGGACCGTGAAGGGTTCAATTTCATTCATGCTCATCCTGCACATTTATTAAGGCACTTTAAAGACTTATTTTTGTGAGAAATAACAATACATATATATATATATATATATATATATATATATATATATATATATATATATATATATATATATATATATATATATATATATATATATTTATATATATATATATATATGCATTCAAACATTTTCTTTTCTTTTTCTCCTTTTTGTTTTCAAAAACCACAACCTTGGCTTTGCCGATACTGCCTTTTAGAACTTCGGGAAAGAAGATTTGAAGAATGTTCCCGCTAGCTGTTGAGAATGACCCAAGGTTGTTGTTCTTCCAAAAACTTCCTTCCGGTGCCCTTTTGGGGATATTCGGCTTATATTAAAAAGGAATGGCATCACCTTACTTATTTGTGACTAAGATTAAAACTTTTTGTTAGATTTGGCTATTTTTGCAAAAAGGTAAGTTGGACCCGACGAGGGTTGCCTACGTATCCCACATCCGGTGGAAATCAAACTGGCATAGTTCGGGCAGATTTGACAAGGCCAACTAGTTTTCAGAAACTTTCATTTTCTTTGATTTTCTAAAAAAAATTGGCAGAGTTTCGGTACCATTTGGGTACTGGTTTTTCACAGAAGGTGACTAACTCACTCAACCCTATTCTTTCATTTCTTTCAAAATTATCCCATTATTTACAAGCCGGTCAACATGCATATATGAAGCAAATGAATGCACAAGTAGCAAGTAGAATGCATCAGGACAGTCTTTTCATTTCAGGTCACCTGTCCTAGACGGACCCAACCCCTGTGTTTAGCCCCCCTAAGTCAAATGCACGTGATGCAAACAAACGTTCCTACTAGTGGTCCGACATGAGGTTGAGTAATTCTAGGTTCAAAACTTGGGTATATGTTCTAGACTGTGTACTCAAGCGGACAACACGAGTCGAGGAGAGGCTACGTACCAGGAACTAAAATGCCATCCGGCTTAGTAACTTATCCTAGCCTCTTTCTTATTTTAGGATATGACACTATTAGAATACGGAGTCTTGACCAGCGAATACATCACCGATGATGAGAAGAGAAAGGTTTAAGCAGAAATTTATATATAATTCACAGAATATCAATGTGGGTTAAAACATTTAGCACATTAGGTTCAATCATGGAGGAAAATCAAATAATAGATAAAGCCAAGTCTAACAATTATTCTAAGCTCGAATTCTTGAACCCTAATCCAGAGATTCTGGGTTCGATTCCCCAACAGAGTCGCCAGAGCTGTCACACCTCCTTTTTTACACACACCCCGAGAGGGTGGTATATAAGGGAGTTTTTCTAACTTATGTGACATTATTCAAAATAGGATTATTTATTTATTTTTGTTCAGAGTTGCCACCTAGGATTGGTTTATTTCTGGTGTCCCATGTCACCGGTTTATTTTGAATCTCAAATCGAGGAACATTTTGACTTTCCATTTGAGGTCTGCGAACCATAAATTTTGAATAAGGAATTTTGTTAACCCGAGGAAGGTGTTTGGCACCCTTGGATTCCGTGGTTCTAGCACAGTCACTTAAACTATAATAATTGGCCTATTATCTGATTTTAATACATGTTTGTACCTATCTCAAAATTTTAACCTTTAGCCGATTTTATTTAATTTTAAGAAGATTGCAACATCGTCAAAATGCGTCTTGAACCACGTCACATGTAATTCGTAACACGTTTCATCTAACATTGAGATTTGGATTTGGGTCACATAAATGCACACTCGAATTTAGGAAGGTAAATTATTTAACTAACGCGCCTAAAGCAAATTCGTATGTTAAAATTTGCAAGGTCCACGGAAATTTGCTAAGTGGTGCGCCTCAGATTCAAAGGATTAGTACACGATTTAGTAGATAAGGGCATTGCAATTGTTAGCTTTTTATTTGGCATGGGCATACCTTGACTATGTTTGTAAAATGGGATTAAACTAAAATTTTTAAGGCTGTAAGTTTTTGTATTTGGTGCAACCTTTTTGTTTTTTTTTTAATTAAAGGAGGAGGGAGCCAAGCCAATAAAAACCAAATGAACTTCAGATGAGTAAAAATAGGCTCAGTCTGATTCGAAATCACTCGCTATATCATTTAGATAGTAAATTAAACCACTTCAATGAAAGCATAGAATACAGCTCTAATTTAGATGCATAACCTGTATCTATGTTATTCTGATTCCCATCAATGATTTTAAAGCTCCTTCACAACCCTTGCATACTTTCAGAAATACAAGACCAGACCAGACCTCTGATGCATTCAACATGTATCTAATCACCCATGATTATAGACCCAAACCAAACATACTAATAAATTCATATGAAATTTAACAGTCCATTCACCTATTCATGATTCATACACTATTACAACACCTAATGTTTAGAAATAATACACTAGATTTAAGTGATTAAATCGCACTAGTTATTAATATGAAACAGCAGTTCACTAATCCAGAAGCTAAATTAAATAAAATGAGGTATTTAAATCATATATAACAGCAAATACATCAAAAACTCTGAGATGTTTATTTGCATTTCAACTTGGACTTTCCAAAATCCTCATACATGCTAATCATCGCTCAATTACATGTAATGTTGGAGTGTTGTACCTAGTTACAACAAAAAACACCAATTAGTTTGAAGGAAGGAAGCAACAACAATAATAAATTCAACCCAACAAATGCAACAATTAAAATAAGCTCGAAACCTAGGAGTGAAAAAACAAATCTCAGATAGACTAAGATCAAAACAACTTCCTAACAGATTCGAATGACCCAAACATAAACCATTTTCACTCTTTGACTCTAGAAATGAACTAGACAATTTCGAAGAGCAATTAGTGCTAATGGAATAGTATTTACTGCTGATTTTGTGTTTTGATTTTCAGGAGTTTTTCTGAAAGAGGAAGCCCCCTCTAAGGCCAAGAAGCAATGCCTTTATAGGTAGGTAATTAGGGTAAGCTTCAGATTTTGGTTTTGGCCTTTTGGTCCTTTTCCAAATTTTATTTTTTGCCTAATAGTCATTAGGATCCTGACTTGCTACGCAAGTCAACCCATCCCAAAGCTAAAAATGATATTAAAACCCCATACTAGAAGCTTCAAGGGGCTTCCCATTATGTTATTGCAAGACTCTATAAGGTTATCTACCCAAATTACCCCCTAATGATCCATGTATTTACTCCTAATATGGTCAAGGAGCCGGTGTTCAAATAGATCAAACAATCCGAAAGAGAATGCATCAAACATGCAATGCTTCTGTCATGGCTTAGACTAAGTATTAATTAAGACTAGTCTAACCTAAATTGCACAATATACAAGACTAGCAACTAAATATAATTTAAACTCAAGAAAAAAGACCTAATGCAACTGAAATTGAACTCAGGACTTCAAAGGGATGAAATTCAAACCAACAATAAAGCCCTAAAAACTCTCCCAAATCCAATTAAAGTCATAAAAGACTAAAACTAATTGAACCAGGAACTTAACATGAAATTCAAACAAGTAGACTAAAATGAATCTAATTACAACTAATTAAGCTCAGGGGTTAATATGAAATTTAGCTCAACAGATAAAAGTAGACAATTAACTTAGGAACATAACATGAAACCCAAGCCATAAATGGACTCGACTAGGACTGATCAAACAAAAAAATTGATACAGCTTAACAGAAAAGACTAAATCTTATTAACTCAGGAATTCAACATAAAATCAAAGCCAACAAACCAGAAATAAACTCAAATAGGACTGACTAAACTTATACATTAAACAAATAAGGTTGATACAACTTCTACTTAAACGTATAAAATTAACAGAAAAGAGATGAGTCAAAGAGAAATAGAAAGCCAACTAGAAGACTTTGCTTAATTCCTTGGAATCGAGACTTGAACTTCGAGCTATGTTCTTCATGCACTAGGGGCGAGGTTTGAACCCTAGATCCCAGACTCGATCAATTTTAGGGGCTTTTGAGAGCAAAGGACCGCGGACTAGTGGAAAAGGGGTGGTAAGGGTTATAGGGTATGATTTTTGGGAGATTTGGTGGTGTTAGGGGTTTAGCCGAGACATTGATTCAACATCGAGAAGATCCAGGGGTGTTTAAAGCTATTGAGTGCAGATTCGGGATGAGGGAGAGACAGGGGTTCATGGGTGTGAATTTGGGAGCGGTTGGGTGGCGGCGCCGCCAGACGTGGTGGAGGCGGCCTCTATTGTTTCAAATATTCGAGCAGTTTGGGTGGGATTTGAGGGAAATGGGGTATGGATTTTGAAAGAGGAAGGCAAGGTGGTATGGTGGGTTTAATTTGGGAGAATTTGGACGATCGCCGCCGGCGGAGGTAATTTTTGGCCGACGGCGCACGGTGGTAGATGGCAGCTCAAGGCAGTCTCTAGGGTTTGGCCCTAACAGGTGAGAGAGACGAGAGGGTAGGGGAGTTCTGAGGGGGTAGGGTTTGTTTGGATAATTTTATATTAATGGATCCAAGCTTCTCATCCGTTGGATTAATCAGCCTCGACGGTTGAGATCAAAATAAAGGAAACGACGTCGTTATATGGAGGCAAGCTGGACCAGGTTAAATTATATATAGACCGGGATATGGTAAGTTTTGGGCTTTAATTTAATTCAAATTAGCCCAAATGTTCTTCTCCTCTATTTCACATTTTCAGATTTCTTTTTTTTTTCATTTTTTAATATTAAACTACAAATTCTAAATTAAATTATAAATACCTAAATAAAACTATAAAAGTGCTAATTAGTCCTACATGATCATTATCAAAAATAGTTAAAATAAAATTTTAAAATTAAAACCACCAAAAATCAAAATTAAATTGAAAGTGCAAATTAAATTTTGTTTTTTTTTTAATTTTCCTTTTTTATAAAATAGCTAATTGCTAATTAATCCTTGAAAAATGTCAAGTCAACTTTTAAATGGACATGAAATATATTTTATACTTTTCACTAATTAAAATGCACAAATAGAATGCAACCAATTAATGAAAAATACTACAAACATTCAACAAAAATTTTAAATAAATTAAAGAAATTTTTTTGTTTGAATTTATGGGCGTAATTCATGTAGGTCAAAAATCACATGCTCACACTCCTAACATAGGCGGAGTCTTCAGTAAAGAGGATCCTTTCCAGGATTATTTACTGGGTTCGATGATGTCGTTGATCTCAATGATGCGTCCATCCTCTTTGAAGAGGCCCAACATCTCTTATCTCGAGGAAGCATTAGTTGTTGCAATTTCTTTCTTTACTCTTCTTTTCTTAAGTTCGACTTGTAATTTTCTTCTTGTATAGGCCTTTGCCAGGTCTCAAACGACCTGAGTCAATGTGAAGCTGAGCTCCAGAAAGTCATGAACGAGGGGAACGCGCTAGAGCTTCTTTGCGGCTAAAAGGATAAAGCTCTGAAGGACATTCGAGTGGATTTCACCAAGGATCGTACGGAAGAGGCCAAGCTATACGAGCATATAACTATCCTTTTGAAATAGTACGGACTTGGCTAATACTTCACTATCTCAATTGCGGCAAAAGCTAGAAAGGATCGAGCTGCTCTTAGGGGAAATCAATCAAATAAAAGCTGATTGTGATCGACTGAAAGAGAACATGGACTACCTTGATATGGAGAAAGAGGCTACCTTGGCCAAAACTATCATCATCCAAGGTCCAACTTTGGAGAATTAAAGAGAAAATCTCAGTCCAGGCCAAAACGATCGAGAAGCTTGAAGCCGAGCTTGCTGATGCCAAGGCAGAGGCTGATAAGATGAAGATCATGACTGACAAGTCCATAGCCGTGTACCTAGCCGATTCTGAGGCTACTTAAACATAGCTAAGGGAGGCTTCTGATCGAGAGAGATGGAGCAATGACTTGGCGAAGTTCTAATCCCGGAAGGAGACCCTCGAAGATATCCCCACTCGAGGTTTTGACCTCTCCGAGGATATAGCCCAAGCTAAGGTGCTTGAAGCTGATGCTAGGCTGTTTGTTCTTTCGATGATGAAGTTGATGATGATGAAAGTAGTCAAGGCAGATCTAAGAATGACGAGCGGTCCGAAGGAGATACAGCCCGCGATGAAGAGGTCGCTCCCCGCCATACTTAAGAATTAGTTTCTTTTTCTTTTTGTAAGAACTCTATTGATCTCTTGTACAAATCCTTCTTTATCAATATATAAAGGAAATTTTTTTTTGAGTGCCTTCTCAATTTTAATCTGCAAACACATTTTTTGCCTTCTAAAAGTTTAGCACAATCTTATGCTTTGAATGGTGCACTCGAGATTATGGTTTTGGGTGGCTTCCTTAAAGTCACCTTAGTCGAGTTCAAATAAGGTTCGAACTTGAAGCATAGGCCCTTTCGGGGTTTTTTGAATAATGATAACTCTCAAGCCATAGTCAAGTCAATTTTATTTGGGCTCGCAAAAGTCAAGATCTCAAAAACTCTAAGTGTATTAACTCTTAGGCTCTTTTAGATTGGACGGATATGGCCTCTAAATGATTGCTATCATTTTCCTCTTTCAGTTTAAATTACTTAGTTAAATTTTCTTTATGCCTCAGCATATATTTTTTACCCAGTGGGTTTTTAAGGGTTTGATGTCGATTGAAACCCCTATGTTTTTGGTGCCTTAGCATGTTTGTGTTAAGATAATTTGATACCTCTTAAGATTTTTCGACGGCTGATTTTATCGAAGCCCTTTTGATAATTTGCCAAGCATATCCTTCTTTAATCGGGTTTTCAAAAAATTTGAAGGCCTATTTTTTCTGGGATTTAGAAGTCTCTGAACTGCATTAATTTTGCTGTAGACTTTGGGTATGCCTCTTAGGATTATTCCCCAATAACACTTCGAACTTGTTTTGAAGTGTTAGTCCCCAAGAATGATGACCTTGGCCTATTTATTGAGGGGTTCCTCTTTGAGGGTCTTTTGATTTGAGATAACTCGAGTATGTTAATTGTCAACAACAGTCCCTAAGTGTTCGAGGCATACTTGCGCTTTTCCTTGAGCAATTTCCCACAAAATCACAAGTATGGAGCTGGTTTAGTAGAAAATTTTCTTTGAGACACAAGATGTTTGATATAGAAAGAATGCTTCTTTGAAAAATTTATATATGCGTACATTTTTTCCCATCAGGACCCAACTAATCTATATGGATATGGTTCATTCAACCATTTGGACTATTACAAAATTTCCCTATCGATACCCTTTGACATGAAGTACTTTACTCAAAAATATAACATTTGAGGTGATGCCCCTCAGTATTCGAGATTGATTGTAAATAAACATTGGATATTATTGAATTTTCATCAGGTAGCACATAATTATTGCCTCGTTAAAAAACTCAATGAAAAAATCCACTTGGAATAAAAACCGACCTAAGGCAAAAAGAGTGCAATGCGTGCTTTAAAACATAAGGTCCTCGTGTTGAAGCACTTTTTGACATCCTCGATCGAACACCTGTAGTAAGTTAGTATCAAATACAAATGGAAAGGGAAAAAGTCATACCTTAGCAATGATATCATTTGAGGAGTGATATTTTCCAATTGTTCGGCAATTGTTCGCCCTCCATTGTGCCAAGTTTCTAAGACCCCTTTCCAATGACATTGAGGACCTGATATGGTCCCTCCCAATTCGAGCCTAACTTCCCTTCACTTGGGTCTCGAGTATTAAGGGTGACTTTCCTAAAAAATAAGTCCCCGATTCTGAGGTGGCGAAGGTTGGTTCTTCAATTATAATATCTCTCGATTCTTTGTTTTTGCATAGCCATCTGAATGAGTGCAACTTCTCATTTTTCATACAATAGTTCAAGGCTAGTGTTCATAGCCTCGTGATTTGATTCTTTTGCTGCATGTCAAAATCTGGTGCTAGGTTCCCTAACTTCGAATCGAATCAAGGCCACGAAGATGTATACTAAGGATAGAGGAGTTGCCCCCGTACTGGACTTTGATGTTGTTCGATATGCCCAAAGGACCTTGGGTAGAATTTCTCTCCTTTTTCCCTTGGAGTGGTTTGATATTTTCTGTAGATTCTGAATGACAGTTTTGTTTGTTGAGTCAACATGTCCGTTTCCACTTGGGTGATATGACATCAATACGATCCTTTTTATTTTATGCTATTCGAGAAACCTCGTTACCTTACTGCCGATCAATTGGTTTCCGTTATTGCATTCCATTTCAGCAGGTATCCCAAATTGGCATACGATATGATCCCAGATGAAGTATATAACTTCTTTTTCTCTGACTATTTCGAAGGCCTGTGCTTCCACCCAATTAGAGAAGTAGTCAGTCATAAACAAAATGAATTTATCTTTACCTAGAGACGATAGCAGAGGGCCAACGATATCCAGCCCCATTTCTTCAATGGCCATGGGGATAAGACTAAATGAAGTTGTTGTATGAGCTTATGGATCATCGGTGCAGACCTTTGATATATATCACATTTTCAAACAAATTTCTTAGTGTCTTTTTCCATACTATCCCAATAGTACCCTGCTCTAACGATTTTGTGAATCAGTGATTCAGCGCCAGAATAGTTCGCACAAGTGCCTTCATGGACTTCTCGTAAAACATAAGCGGTGTCTCCTGGTCGTAAACATACTTCTAATGGTCCATCGAATGTCCTCCTGTATAATGTTCCATTTTCAGCCAGTATGAATCGAGTAGCTTTGGCTTATAGGGCCCTCAACTCCTTAGGGTCCGATGTGAGCTTTCTATTCTTCAAGTATTCAGTATATTTATTTCTCTAATCCCAGGTTAGGCTTGTAGATTTTATCTCAACATGGCTTTCCTCGATCACGGCTCTCGAGAGTTGAACAAAAGTTCCCCGAGTTGATCTCATCTTCCTTGACCGATGACCCTAGATTTTCATGGGCATCGGCATCACCATTTTGTTCTCGAGGTACATGTTGTAAAGTCCATTATTTGAAATGGTGCAAAGTTTCCAGCAGTTTGACCAAATACATTTGCATTTTATCCTCTTGAACTTCAAAGGTTTTGTTTACTTGGTTCGAACCCAGTAAAGAGTCACACTTGCCTTCAATGACTTCTGCTCCCAAGCTTTTATCTAGCTCGAGACCTACAATCATGGCCTCGTACTCGGCCTTATTGTTATTTACCTTGAAGTTTTGATAGTCCACCTATAGTGCAACCCATGGGCGGATTCAAAATGATACCTAGCCCGGACACCTTCACATTCGAAGCAGCGTGTGTCAAAAGGGTCCATACACCCGATGATGTATCTGATTTTAATAAGAGTTCTTTTTTAACTTCGAGCATGAGGGTGTGAAATCGTCCACGAAGTCCGCCAAAATTTGGGAATTGATGGGCGTTCGGGTTTGATACTCGATATCATACTCATTGAGTTCGAGCCGTTTGACCAATTGGCCCTGATAGTTCGGTCTTGTGCAATATATTATGAAGTGGGTAAGTGGCTAACACGCATATGGTGTGACATTGAAAGTATTGGTTTTAACTTTCTAAAGGCGCTTATCAGGGCAAGTGCCAATTTCTCTAAGTGTGGATATCCAGTATGTGCTTCTCCCAAGGTTTGACTTACACAATAAACGGTAAATTGTGTACCTTGCTCTTCTCTAATTAGGACAACTTACCTCGATTTCCGACATTTCTAAGTACAAGTAAAGTTTCTCATTTGCCTTTGTAGTGTGAAGTAGTGGTGGGATCGATAGGTATTGCTTTAGTTCCTCTAATGCATGTTGGAATTCCGGGGTCCAGGTGAAATCAATCATTTTTTGAGTAGAGAGAAAAATATATGGCTTCAATTTGACGATCTAGAGATGAATCGGCCTAAAGCAGCTATTCGTCCAGTTAGCCTCTGCATGACTTATACACTACTTGCGACGTGATGTGTTCGATGGCCTTGATTTATCGATGTTGATCTCGACCCTTGATTTGACACCATGAAGCTCGGGTTTGCCCAAACCGACCCCGAAAGCACATTTTTTGGGGTTGAGATTCATGTTATATTTCCTCAAAATCTGGAGCGTTTCCTCCAAATGAGCGAAATAGTTCTCTACATACAGGGACTTAATTAGCATGTCATATATATAAACATCCATTGGCCTAACTAATTGTTCTTCGAACATTTTATTTACTCGGCATTGCTAAGTAGCTCCTACATTTTTTAGCCCGAAGGGCATTACATTATTAAAATATGTTCCACACTTGGTGATAAATGAAGCCTTTTCCTAGTCTACTAGGTTCATCTAAAATTGATTATACCTGAAATAAGCATCGAGAAAGGTAAGTATCTCGTGGAAAGTCATGGCATCGATCATGCGATCGATATTAGGCAGTGGAAAAGAATCTTTGGGGCATGCCTTGTCTAAATCTTTATAAACTACACACATTCTAAGTTTGTTCCCCTTTTTAGGGACTACGACTATATTGGCTAACCATTCGGGATATTTCACCTCACGAATAGACCCTATTTTGAGAATTTTAGTTACCTTGTCCCTTATGAATGCGTGCTTTACCTCAAACTAAGGTATTCTTTTTTACTTCATCGATTGGAACCTAGGGTCCAGACTTAGCCGATACGTTGTTATCTCTGGTGGGATCTCTATCGTGTCTAAATAGAACCAAGCAAAATAATCTATGTTGTCAATAAGAAATTGAATAAACTTTTTCCTGAGTTCGGGGGTTAATCTCGTTGCTAGGTATACCTTTTGCTCGGGCAAGAACTCAATCAATAAAACCTGTTCTAACTCTTCGACCGTTGATTTTGTGCCATCAGAATCTTAGGGAATAATAAAACTTTGAGGGGTTAGAAATCCTCTTCTTCTTCCATCTCTTGCTTCCCCGATTCGGTCGAGGTTAGTGGCTGTGATTGTTATTTGGCTTCATGTTTACCTTTGATGATCGACCTTTTCGAGGTTGATAACGTCGATATTGGTGTTACCTCATCGACCGCAAGCATTTTCGTTTCAGCATGCTACTCCTTGTATATTGTTTTTACACCGTCCGATGTCAGGAATTTCATAATTTGGTGGAGAGTCATAGGGACTTCCCTAATATTATGGATCCAAGGCCTTCCGAGTAGGGCATTGTACCTCATGTTGCCCTCGATCACGTGGAACTTTGTATCTTTAATGGTTCCAACCATGTTTACCGGTAGAATAATCTCCCTTTAGTTATTTCATTTGCCATATTGAAGTCGTGTAAGACCCGATCTGCGGGCACGTTTTGATCTTGTAGGCCAAGATGCTCCACGACCCTCGATCGGATGATATTCGGTGAGCTACCTGGATCCACTAAAAAAATGTTAACTTGAACTTCATTTAATAAAATATAAATTACCAGGGTGTCGTTGTAGGATTGAGAAATGCCTTTTGCTTCTTTGTCGTTGAATGATAAGTAGCCCTCAGGCACATAATCTCGGGTCCGTTTTTCCCTAGTAATTGATACCTTAGTGTGTTCGAATACTGGCCATTGTGGAATATCGACCTCTCCGATGATTGCGTGAATTATATGTTGCAGTTGCTCCTATTCATTTTTCTTGTTGGCATCCCTTCCTTTGAAACAATTCTTGGGTCGATCACCTAGGAATTCTCGAAGGTGGCCCTCATTGATAAACGGACTACATCCTCTCTTAATTGCCTGCAATCCTCAGTCTTGTGACCATGCATGCCATGATATTTACACATCAGATTGGGGTTCCTTTGGGAAGGATCAGTGTGAATGGGCCTAAGCCATCTGGTATCTTTGATTCTCATAGTTGCTGATGCAATGTCTGACGCATCGATACCAAATTTTATTCTGACAATCGAGGTGCCTCTGTGGGATCGATGTACTTATCAAAACCACTTTTACTCATAAGTTCCCAAGAATTCTGTCCCCTATAACTTCTTCGATCGCTTTGGGCAAAATTGTGTCCCGAACTATTGTTCCTTCAATCTGCGGTATATGGTTGATATTGTTCGCTGTTCGACCTAAGGTCACTATCAACGTCCTTATGGGTTTTAACCACCGACCTGTTTGGATGTACTGAACTGGAAGAGGCTCCTAATTGGTCGTCCTCGACCATGATCTTTGATTGGTATCGATTGTGCACATCTGCCTAAGTTACAGTTGGATACTCAATCTTTTGTTTTAACTAACGTGATTCTATTGAACTCCGCTCGTTCAACCCTAAGGTGAAAGCTTGAACGGCCCAATCATCTATGACCGGAGGCAGCTCCATGCGTTCCATTTGAAATCGGGACACAAACTCCCTCAGCATTTCATTATCCCTTTGTCTTACCTTGAAAATGTCCAATTTTCTTATTGCGACCTATATCGCCCCAGTGTGCACCTTTATGAAAAAATATACTAACATTTCAAATGAGTTGATAGAAGTTTGCGGCAGGTTGTGATACCAAATCATTGTTCCCTTTGAAAGGGTCTCTCCGAACTTTTTCAACAGCACAAATTCGATATCATCATCTTCTAAATCATTACCCAGGATGGTGCATGTATATGAAGTAACATGCTCATTGGGATCGGTGGTCCCTTTATATTTGAGTATGTCTGGCATACGAAACTTCTTTGGAATAGGATTTAGAGCTGCACTTTGAGGAAATAGCTTTTGTACAAAATTTTTTGAATCCATCCCTTTCAAGATTGGCGGTGCGCGCGGTATCTGATCAACTCGAGAGCTGTATGTCTCCAGTTTTTATTATTATCTACATCTCCTTCTCTCCTGATTCATTTCTCTTAGTGAGCTCCTATTATTATTTGACCACTCTAGCACTAGCTTAGTACGATGAGTGATTTCTGGCTCTACCTCACTCGGAATTCTATGTTAATTTTGAAGTTGAGCAATAGCGTCCTGTTAAGCCTGTAGCATCTCGAATATCCCTGGATACTAACTCCCCCGTCTCCTCTTCTCTCTGTACGTTGGCCACCAGATCGGCCTTCCCTGCGCATACTCTCTTCGGTGTCCCCCCTAGGTCCGCATTTAAAGCAAAGCACGAATTGACATTGATTGGAATGGAAAGCGGTGCTCCCTCGAGGTTAGCTGGTGGTACCCGGCTCTTGGAGCAATTACATTGTCCTTTTTCGTGTAAAACCCAAGACCATCATCACCATGTGTGAGTGCGTTTTTGAGTTTGACATGTTTTAACCTGAGAGCAAAAATACTTGACAAGAATAAGCGTGAAATAATGTGTGCTACTAGAATCAACATCGAACAATCACTATTATCCTTAATCCCTCAGTGGGCGCCAAACTATTTACCCTAAATTCGAGTAAAAATTAAACTTATATTCTGATTTTATATATATATGATTTCGTCTAATACGAATTAATAAGCAAGGAAATAAATAAATAAATTAGAGAATAAATTTAATCCAATCAGTATGGTAGCCAAGTCTCAACCTCGACTTGGGATAGCCTCGAGGTGGGAAGGTAAAATAAAGCGACTCAAGTGAAATAGCAGAAAAGTAATTAAGGTATATGTTTTTATCAGGGAACAATGATCCCCCTACAATTGAATGGGATCCCTATTTATGTAACAGAGGAGTCTTAAATAAGGTACACTTCTAATTAAAGTAGGAAATCATATTAATATCTAATTAACCGTTGTATATTGATTCGTTCCGAGATTCATGCCACGATCCTCAACTAATCGCGGATATCTCACCTTTTCCGTTATCAAAGCTATGCCGATGCCACTTGAAGTCTTCCTCTTACTGGCTGCAATCGTTGTCGACCTCGATCCGGACTCGACGTTTCAACTTCTCGAGGATGACGTTCCTGTCTCGAGCAAAGAATGAAATCAGGTCACTATTAGAAATCCGGGAGAAAACGACCACAAAAAGCAACCAAAGTTGGTCGCTTATAGCCAAAAAAGCTACTAAAAAGCGACCAAAAATGCCTGGTAGCTATATTGATGGTCCCTTTTATTTGGGGATCAAATTTGGTCGTTAATTAGAGACCAACTTTGGTCTCTAAGCTAAAAGGGCCAAATATTCCGGGTTTTGACAATAGTGACCAACGTTTGTCGCTTTATGAACTTAATAATATAAATTTGGCGACTAAAGTTGGTCTCTAAATATAAAATACTTTATTTATTATTAATCATTTAAATGCGACCAACTTTACTCTCTAATTCAAATATTATATTTTAAAATATGGACAATAGAGGCCAAAGTTGGTTGCTAAATTCAAGAATTTAATTTATTTTTTAAAGATAAGCAACCAACTTTCGTTGCTATATTTTCTGAAATTGTATTTTTTTAATGGAATAGCGACCAAGTGTGGTCGCTTCTTTTTGAAATCTGGTTAAGTAGCAACCAAGGTTTGTCGCTATTGCCTAGAAAATTTTTTTTTTTTAAAGTGAAAAGAGGAAAAAAGAGACCAAAGTTGGTCGCTTTGCTTGGTATATTTTTTGCAGGTACTGCCTGTTTTGGTAGCTACACCACCTGCCAGCTTACCAAACATTCTAAACAGGCATTTTATGCCAACAACAACAACAATTAAAAGCAACAATGTATAAAGTTCAATAGAAATAACACATTAAGCTAACAAAACTAAGTTAACGCTTATTACAAGCCCATTCTAACTAAAAAGAACTAACACAATAGAACTAAGTTTTTTTTTCTAGTTCAAAATATATAAAGTGTTCAACGAGTGTTCTTTCACCATCCTCATTGCGTTGCCCTCGGTTGAATGCATATGAATTCCCCCATGTCAGCTGTAAGACGAACCTATATGAAAAATTATATTTAATTAATGTTTCAAAATATATAAAAAAGTAAATCAAAATACTTAATAAAAAGTAAAAAACTTACATATAGAAAGTCGAGGCTCGACCCTCCTTTCTGAATCAGTCTCTTTCTTCTTCTTTACAATACGAGTTTCATTGAATAGCTCATCTTGCTTCATTGGCATCATAAAGCTGCCTGGTGGCTTTGGTGATTATCATTATGGTACTATACTCGGGATGAACTTGGATATAGAGAATAACTTGGATGCAGTACCTAACAGGGCGTATCTATGATCAATTGTTGATCTCATTAGCTACAATGATAATGAAAAGGCAACGACATATGTTTCAAAATAGTGGTGGTATAGGTAGGATTTAACATTTTCTAAGTAGATAAAAGAGGTTAATGAGGAATTCTCTACATCACTTTCCAAGAGGGAAAGAAGTTTGATTGATAGTGATAAGGTTGATGAAGATGGAATGTTTTCCATTGGTTGTGGCAGTTCCCATAAAACAGGGATCATAAGACTCTATGATGACAAAGATTATAGGAAGTTTTGTTCTCAACTTTCTTCCAAATCTAATCCGTACAAGCTTAATATGATATTAGTGATATTTCTTCACATTCAGACAATGATTTGACTGACAAAAGTATGGAAATGCTCTTAAGAAGAACGAAAGGTAAAACGTTTTTCCTGGTAGAGAAGGATGCTGAAAAATATATTACCTTTAATTCTTTTTATGAGCATTTTCATACTTTTGTCGGTCAAATCATTGTCTGAATCTAAAAAATATCACCAATATCACATTAAGCTTTTACGTATCAAACTTGAAAGGAAGTTGAGAACAAAACTTTCTATAATCTTTGTCATCATAGAGTCTTATGATCCCTATTTTATGGGAACTGCAACGACCAATGGAAAACATTCCATATTCATCAACCTTGTCACTCTCAATAAAACTTCTTTTTCTCATGGAAAATGAAGTACATAATTTATTTATAAGCTCTTCTTTTATCTACTTATGGTATATTAAATTGCTACCTACACCATCACTATTAGAAACACATACCATTGCCTCCTCATCATCATTGTCGCTAATGAGAAGAACACTTAAAGGCACACGCTGCCAGGTACCATGTCTTAGTTATTCTTGGTAGGAGTCCATTGCATGTCTAATAACATTATCAACCTATTCTACAAAATCCTCCCCCTATCTAAAATTCCAAAACATAAAACAAAATTTAAATTCATATCCTAAAGGTATTCATATCCACAAAAGTTCAAGTCATATCCTAAAGGTTCAATTCATATCAACAAAAGCTTAAGTCATACCCTAAAGGTTCAACTCATATCCTAAAAAGTTCAAGACATATCCTAAAATTTCAATTTATATCCTACAAGTTTAATGCACAAGAACAAAACCAAAAACTAAAAGTTATATTCGTATCCTATGAGTTTAAACATAAACTAAAAGTTCAATTCATATCCTAAAGATTCAACTCATATCCTTAAGCTTCAATTCATATCGACAAAAGTTTAAGTCATATCCTAAAATTTTAATTTATATCCTCCAAGTTCAATGCACAAGAACAAAACCTAGAAACTAAAATTTATATTCGCATCGTGCGAGTTTAAACATAAACTAAAAGTTTAATTCATATCCTAAAGGTTCAACTCATATCCTAAAACTTAAATACATATCCACAAAAGTTTAAGTCATATCTTAAAGGTTCAACTGATATTCTAAAAAGTTCAAGTCATATCCTAAAATTTCAACTTATATCCTACAAGTTCAATGCACAAGAACAAAACCTAAAACTAAAAGTTATATTCGTTTCCTACAAGTTTAAACATAACTAAAAGTTCAATTCATATCCAAAAAGTTCAAATCATAACCTAAAAGGTTCAATTTATATCGTAAAAATTCAACTCATATCTAAAACGATCAATTATATCCTACAAGTTTAAACATAAACTAAAAGTTAAGATTATATCCTGAAAATTCAACCCATACACTAAACCCTAGATTTCCGTAAACCCTAGATTTCTAGAAAATGATAAATAATATTAAATACAACCTAAACCCCAGATTTCTATAAAATACAATATTAAATAATAAATTGAAACACTAATCAATTGAACTAATTCAACTAATAAACAAAACATTATATTTATACACAAAAGATATAAATTGTAATTCTAACCTAGAATTATTAGGAGGTGGAGAAGGAGAGAGACGCAGCAGCAGCGACAGCACGGCGCAGCGGCAGCTGGGCAGTGGTCGTTGGTGGCGTTGGTGGGCCCTCTGGTGCTGGGAGTCGGAAGGGGGAGGGTTGAGTGTGAGAGAGAAAAGAGATATTTTGGGGAAATTTTTAGAAAGAATGGGAGAGGTTTCTTGGTTTTGACAGTACTAGAATTAAAAATAGCAACCAACGTTGATCGCTATTTTGGTAGCAAAATCAGTATTTAATTTTTAGAATAGCGACAATTATTATTTGACCGTTCGGCCAAAATGGCGACCAAAGTTGGTCGCTATTTCTAAAAAAATTATATTTTTAATTAAATTTATGTTTATATATATATATATATATATATATATATATATATATATAAGCTATATTCAATACAGTATTACCTAATACACTTATACTTAGTGTATAGTATAGCCTAAGTATATATATTATATATATAAGCTATAATCGATATAATATTACATAATACACTTATACTTAGTGCATAATATGGCGTAAGTATATATATATATATATATATATATATATATATATATATATATATATATATATATATAAGCTATATTCGATATAGTGTTACCTAATACACTAACACTTAGTGCATAAGATAGCGTAAGTATATATATTATATATATATATATATATATATATATATATATATATATATATATATATATATATATAAGCTATATTCAATATATACCTAATATACTTATACTTAGTGCAGAATATAGCGTAAGTATATATATATATATATATATATATATATATATATATATATATATATATATATATATAGTATTACGTAATACATTTATACTCAGTGCATAGTATAACGTAAGTACATAGATACATATATATATATATATACATACATACATATATATATACATACATACATATATATATATATACATACATATATATATACATACATACATATATATATATATATACATACATATATATATACATACATACATATATATACATACATATATATATACATACATACATATATATATACATACATACATATATATATATACATATATATATATACATACATATATATATATATATATATATATATATATATAGAGAGAGAGAGAGAGAGAGAGAGAGACATTCACGCTTCGTAGTACTATTCATCCCTTATATTACAAAAGTATTAACAACTTATATTTATATTATTTAGCTTGTAAATATAATGGTGATTTTTAATTTTGACCATTGTTAACCTGAATAGAGATCATTGGTCGCTATTTATTCATGAATTTAATATAGCGACCAAAGTTAGTCGCTAAATTTAAATAAAATTTAATTATACTTTATATAATATTTAGATTAATAATATAATTATTAAAATTGTATAACTGGGTCCCACTTAAGCAACCAAAGTTGGTCTCTAACTGCCTACCCTTTATTTAGCGACCAACGTTGTTTTATAATATATATATATATATATATATATTTATATTTTGTATTTTTTTTAACATAATAATATAATAATTAAAAATTTGTAGGTGTGTCCCACTTTAGCGACTAACATTGGTCGCTAGTCTTAGTAAATTTTTGACCAAAAAAGTCTGACTAGTCCAGCCAACATTTTGACTAATTTTGCAACCAAATAGCGACCAACCTTAATCGTTATTTTGTTTCAACTATTTATTTTATTATTTTTCGCTAGTTTAGCCGCCAGGTTTGGTCGCCTTTTTCCACAGGCCAACGTAGTTCGCTAAATTTTGGTCGTTTTCTTTTTCGGAAATCTAGTAGTGGGTAGACCCGATTTCTACAGTATACATAATACTCAAGGAATAAATCCTGTGAATATACTGCTTATACATTTTGTATACATATCATCACAAAAAGTTATATTCCATATAGATGTATATATTGTTAATATATTGGTTGCAGATGCATGCACTTACTGCTTATATGCTCGATCCACATCACCCCTCTCCCAAATACAATAATGCGAAGAAATGGAAGGAAATTAAAGGTTAAAGGAGCCATAAGAAACGTAACATCAAAATCTTTATAAGTTCAGATCAAGAGTAACGTGCAAAACTGCAAATCAAAAAGCCTAAGAAACACTATATTAATCTTTATATATTGTACTTGTATGATAGAGAGGTGCCATGGTTCGTTTTCTAAGGTCAAGTGAACCAATAAATACACCCAAAATTTAAAACGATGAAAGGAGGATTTTATCATTTTGATAATTTGTAGGTGAAATCGCTTTCAACAATCTCAGCTTTCTTGCCTGGCTTCAAGTTATTCACAATTAAAGAACAGTTTGCAAGCACACTGAATTTCTTCAAAAGAGTTTTTCCAAACAGAACCTCCACAGGTACCTTAGCTGTCACCGATAATGGAATTTTGCCATTTTTTTCATTTTCTTGCATTGCCTCATATGGCCTTGATCCAAACTAACTTTTTCCCTGAGTTCAACCTGCATTATGGTTGTATTCTTTTGTGTCCATGTCGGAAAGCTGGTAATTTTCCTGAACATAATGTTGACTCAGTGTAGGTCATGTTTATAGAGCTACCTTCCCCGTAAGTTAGTTCTATCTTTTTGTTAGGATTCTCTGCTTTAATAGTTACAATAATATCCATTGTGAGGGTAAAATCATGAGGTTGATATCCAAATTCCTTAATCTCAAAGCTTGAAAGTTGTAATGTGGCATTTGTGGGTTGAAGACCTTGAAGAAATAGTAGGTGAGGGCGGATACAAGAAGGATGACGAAAAAATGTATGCAATAGCAGCAGCAAATGCATCTCAAGCAAGGGTTTCCTCCTCCTGGCCTTTCTTCATAATAATACTCACCGCTATACCGCGGGGCTTTTGCATAAGGCGGCGGATGTGGTTGCATTATGGTGGACAAAGATGAGCAAAACCTGCTGGAGAAAGAAGGAGGAGGAAACAACTTGCTTTTGCTTTGGTGGTGGTACCTATTTCGTTATGGATCGATGAAGGACCACCGTTATTTCCTATTTTAGGAAAGAGGCCATTGTATTTAAGGGAGAAAGGGTTTCTGTTTATTGGACAGTTCCATTGGTTAAGGAAATTGCTATATATGTGTGACTAAACATGAGCAAAACAGTTACACCTTTCTTTGGATGATTTAGGCTTCTTGTTACTCCATAGCATGTTCAATTAACAAGAGATAATACAAGTGCAAAGAACGGCAAATACGAACGCAGTGCCGGCTCTAGGGGAAGCCACTAAAATAATTGCTTTAGACCCCCTAGAATTGAAGAGCCAAAAATTTTCAAATTAAACATTATTTATTACATATTACATATTTATTAATAAAAAAATACTAGACTTTATACTTTTTTTGGATGTGATCGAGGTTATTTAAATAAATAACTCGAGGTTTATAATAAAGGTGCAATATATGAAATTAAACAATTTGATGACGACTTTGATATTAAAACGAATTATATTGACATCTATTTTGTTATACAAAATTGATATTTTTAGATTGTGAGATTTTGTAAAAATATTATCTTAACCGTCAACATATGTTTCTTATAAATTCGTGTGTAGCATTACTAAATATTTACAATGGTGAGTGTATAGGGTAAAATATGTTTAGATTAAATGATCACATAAGAAAGTGACGCGTGGAGCCGAAAGCAGAAGATAGTTGAATCCGAAAGCAATGATCATATATCTTACCAAAGAGAATGACACTCATAAAGATATAATAAATTGTTTCTACCGGGTAGCATTTGATGAGGAATATTTTACAACATTAAGTACATGGCCCGTTACATGGAATATGAGATTCGCTGTCTGCCGTTACATATTCTTCAATGGCCCTGATAATTGACATTAAAAAGAGGCTTGATCCTAGGACCTTGTTCCCTAGGTGTAACCATAAATAATGAGCTCTATTATTACTATAAGAGAAAAAAAATTCTGACAAACACAAGCTACACTCTATTCAAATCAACATAATTTTATCTTCTTGTTTATTGATATCGTTGTAATTGTCCCCGGAAGCCCTACTCCTGGAATTGTAGTTTTTGCTATTCTCTATCTCAAGGCTAAGTACTACATTTCTATTTAATTAATCTATTATTTCAAAAAATTAAATTAATTCACTTGTCTATAAACAACGTATAAATTCAGCTGTATCATTTTATTAGTAAACTTTTTGGGCCCTCTGTGCGGCTTAGACAGTTGTGTAATTAAGTTGGTCCTTGCCTCTTTTAGTAACGCGTTTGGTTATTGGTCCTTATAAAAAAACCATAGAAAATAGAAGATAATGGTGTTAACAACACACACAACCATGAGGCCAAAGGAAATCATTCTCAACACGAGGATTCAATAAGTGGTACTCGCGAGAAGGGGAACGAGGCCACGCTGGTACATGGCAGGCGGTACCTGCGACATGTTCGAGAGGCGGCTCCAGATGATGCCGAAAAAGAGCACGTCGTCGAAACAGTAAATTTCTTGCAGGAACAATAAGAGACCAATTTAGGCCATCTCACATAGTAGGATAATGTTATGACAAAGCTGAAACATGCATTATCGGGTGTTTTCAACAACGTGAATAGACAAGGTCTGTTTCCTCCCAGTATTCCCGCAAAACAAACAATGTAGAGGGTCGACAAAAGCACCCTGAGGGGAAAGGTAGGCTTTGAGGGGGCTGGGGGTAGCGGATCTAATCAGAACAACGAGAGTGATCCCCTTCAGAAATGAACTCATATGGTTTATGAAGGAAGTAAATGCCTGCTTGGACCAAATTCTGGATACACCACCAGTGTTGAAAGGGCCGGAGTCAAAGAAGTACACTCAATTTCCAAACAAACCAAGCGCGACACCAGAAGTGATCACGAAATATTTTAAAATGCCAGACGTGTCGAAAGATGGAATTTCATATCCTCAAGAGAATATCACTATCGTGCCTCTTTATTCTACCCGAAAAGGATTGAGAGTTTTTTATATTAAAGTAACTTTTATCGAAACGAGATTATTTTATCTGATTTCAGAGTTTCCACTTGGGATAATTTATGGTGTCCCAAGTTACCGGTTAAAAATTCTTAATCGAGAAAGTAAGACTCTATTTTTAAGATTCGTGAAACACAGAAATCCGGGTAAGGAATTCTATTTACCGAGAGTGTAACACCCCATAAATTTTAATCAATCATAGATGCATTACATGAGTATTAATGTGATGGTTATCAATTGGTTATGATAAAACATGTCATAGCATCCAGGTCAGCATTTGAGCTCCTAAGAGGAGTGAAGTGGGGATTCGAAGCATCCGAGGCAGCATCCGAAATTTTGGCTTATAAACATAATTTCGGAATTTATTTGCCCCATATCTTTTGGATGACTTTTAGGGTTTTCCTCCGCTCTCTCAAGACCTCCAACCCCTTCCATATTTAAGGTAAGTAAACTCCATTATCTTGGTGTAAAATTCCATAATTTCTACACAAATATTGATGAAATCTACACATAAAATACTTAGACCTTTAAGAGATTTCTTCAAGAGCTCAAAGAAGGGATTTGCAAGATTTCTTCCAAAAAAGTAACCCTACACCCTTAGACTTACATATATGAATTTATTAAGGGAATATGAGTATGAATAAGTATTGGAACTTTTGGTATGGTTATTGGGAAGCCATAAGTTTCCTATTTAATTACATACTATTGTAGAGATTGAAAGATGATTAATTGATGGACTTTTGTTGGTTAAGTGTGGGTGGATGGTCATATATGTGATATTGGAAGTTATAAATTGGTTAATCATGATGGTGGAAAAAATTGTTGATGAATGGTTGTAGTTAGATGAACTAATTATATGATGATTAGCTATAGAAATTTATGCCTACAAGGTATTTGATAATATGCCTAAACGGCACAAGTTATGTGAT
Source organism: Nicotiana benthamiana (assembly GCA_034376525.1). NCBI lineage: Eukaryota > Viridiplantae > Streptophyta > Magnoliopsida > Solanales > Solanaceae > Nicotiana > Nicotiana benthamiana. The sequence goes on from CM067326.1 coordinate 9,960,036, forward strand.
TTGTTACTAATATTGGTTCCATTGGATATTTATATTGTAGATTGAAGGTTCTTAGTATTGTGGATCATTGTAATATCACTACGGGGCGAAATTGAGGTGTGTGAGGCTAAATCTCAATGTTTGAAACTTTTAATGATTCTCCCTACATTATATTTCTTTTAAGACGTATCAATTGCCTCAGAATTATAGTTAATCCTAGTTCCCTGAATAGTTGTAGAACTTCTATCCTCTAGCTTTGCAACTCACTCATGACTTTCTTTCTAAACGTTGTAAGTTCAGTGCATCTTAAGTTTAGACTTGGGTTTGATTCTCTGAAGTCTTAGTATAGATTACTTAGTATGCCATATGCAGTTGAAATTTCAGTATTCATAATCAATCAAGAACACATGGCTTAGCCTAGTCCCATTAAATATTCTGGTATTATGTAACCCAATATGATCTGGTATTCCATTATTATGTAACTCAGTATGATTCAATATTCCAGTATAATATAAATTAGTGTGATCCGGTATTCCAGTATCATGTAACTCAGTGTAATTCAATATTTCATCATTATGTATTGCGGTATGATTCTCAGTTTTTGCTTTTATATTCCTGAATGTTGAACACCTGTATCTGGGCCTGAAATCGTAGTTTATATGCTTTATGCATACTTGGTTCTGAGGCCGTAGTTTTTGCTCTATGCCTGTTTGGGCCTGAGGCTATAATTTATGCATTGTGCATTTTTGGGCTTGAGCTCATAGTTATGTATATGTATAATTGGGCCCGAGGTTGTAGCTTGTGCACATATATATATTGGGCCCGAGGTTGTAGCTTATTCAGATAAACATGTCGTTCATCATTCAGAAGAGGGAGTATTCATGTCCTTACTTCCTTTATTCTGTTCTGTTATCAGTTATCTTTTTAGTTATCAATTCAGTTATCAGTTATCAATCATCTTTTCATGTTATCAGTTATCTTTTCAGTTACCAGTTCTCACTTCACTTTCAGTTTCAGTAGTTATCATTTCAGTTATCAGCTTAGTTTTAGTTTCAACATTTATACTTCTCTCTTTCAGTTGCTTTACATACCAGTACAATTCAAATATATTGACGTCCCTTTTTCCTGGGGCCTACATCTCACGATGTAGGTACTGATTTACAGGTTGACGATTCAGGGTGCTAGGATTCTCGTACCCGCTATTTGGTGATCCCCAGCTATGTCGGGGCATTATCATTACCTTATAGTCCTCACTGTTTTCAGATAGTCTGTGTTTTTATTACATCAATAGAGGCTTTATAGACTAGAGTAACAGTTAGACAGATTTATAGGCTCTTCATTGAAGCTATGTTGGTTGCAAATATGTTTCAGAATTGTATTAGTATTTCAACACTTTTATTTATAACATCCAGACTTTAAGTATGTCATCATGTGTTAGTTTATCTTCTGCGTTCAGTATATTATAATATCACATATTGATTTAGCCAGCCAGTTGGTTCGCTCGGTCATATGTAATCAGTCACCAAATGCCGTGTTACGTCTAGGCCTAGGTTCGGGGCGTCACAATGCTTGGTATCAAAGAACTAGGTTGAAGAGTCTTAGGAAGTCTATGAAGCCGTGTCTAGTGGAGTTTGCTTTATATGTGTGTGCCGACCACTCATATAAATAGTTAACCACCAAGACATCCAGGATTGTCTCATTTCTTTCTACTATAAATCGTACCATGAATCTTAGGGAAATAGGTAATCTTCTCTTCGTATCTAATTCCATACGTATTTATTGCCCAAGCAACAGGTAGAAAATAAAATCCCAAGGTCCTTGAAGGATGATTTTCCTATTGTGGTATTACTATGGAGTTCATGTTGGTAAAAAATGAGATATGAGAGGATATTGAAAGTGTGATGCAATGGATAGTGGTACACATTAGAGCATAACCTTATCAGAAAGTGCAAGAACATTATTTATGTTTCATGGTTATCGGTTTAACTCAGTTACAAGTTATACAATCTTTCAGTTAGCAGGTTTATGGTTATTCGGTATGCAAGTTATTTGTTATTCAGTTACCATATCTCTAATTTCCAGTGTATCCAACGTCTGCTGACTTGAGAGTATACGGTGATGCCTATGGTGCTAAGAGAAAATGTAAGAACAGTGGTTGTAGCGAAATTGTCACATGTTTTAGGTCTGAATTAAGACCAAGGGCCGCCAAATTGTTTAGGAAGTAATTTATAAGGCGATGGTATCTCTGTAGGACATGTTTATGTATGGTTGTGTATCCAAAGGCGTTTTACCTCGTAGAACAATTTTATTTTTAATTCTTAGCAATTGCGCCACAAGTTGGATGATGATAATTTAGATGTCTGACCATACAATATAGCAGGTTAAGAAATTGACCGCAATTGTCCTTGAATTGGTGGGCAAAAATGGAGACTAAGGGAAAAATTCCTAACAGTTAGAAATGTTTGATATTACCAGAGAGGTATTTTTATTACGACTCATGCATATGACTAAGAATATTAAAGAAAATGATAACATATAGCAACCGATATTGAATTTTCGGGAATGATGTTAAGTTATTTATATTTATTCATACTAGAACTAGGAGGTACCACATTTATAAATTAGTATAAGAAGTAGGTGTTTTGTGAGGTAAAGGATATGACAGTTCCCTTATGTTATGTGACTAAGTGTTTACCCCGAACACTTATAGTTCGATATGATTTTGAAGTATATAGAAATTTTGGGGTTAGATATTCCAATTTTATTTATATAGATGAAATTTTCCTAAGTGTGATCCATGTACACAGTACAAAAGAAATATTTTGTGCGACCGTAGAATATGTTCATATGGTGAGGTAAGTTAGAAATAACATTATGCTTCACTTTAGTGATTCAACGCAGAGCAAGAAAAAATGATGCTAGCAGGTGGTTAGTAAAAGAATAGTAAATAAGCATAGAGTAAATAGAGTGAATTAGCAATTTTATTAGAGCTAGTATAAGTAAGATTTGATTCACTTAGCTAGATTAACACTAGTGAGTAGGTAACAATTTGTAACACCAAACGCATGTTATAACCCAAAGAGTTTAAGTTAAACCCGAAGTACAGTGACAGTGGGAAAAAAATAAGTTAACAGTGAGAGAGCAAGCTATAGAAGAATAACCTTTAGGAATTATCAAAATGTGGTTTCTCCAAGATTGATAGTGTGAGCAGAGTTAAATTATTAACATGGCGTATGATAGTTGTGAATACATTCTCTTTTCAGTATGTGAATAATTTAGTTTTTTTCTAGCTCAGAAGTAAATTGGAAGATATGTCGTCATTGACATAGAGTACAAAGAATTGTAGAAGATAAAGAAAGTTATTTGAATCCCAAAAAGAAAGGATCCACAAGTATAAGACCTTTGGTCTAAGGGGTGATGTGAAAACCATTAACAGTTGTAGTTAGAGAATTGAAACTCGAATAGTTAGCATGGAATATGAAAAAGAAAACAAGTTCGGTAATGAGAAATATTGTATAATTACCACAAGGATTATGTCTAGCATGTGTAAGAAACACAAATGATTAGAATGATCACCGAGCTTAGTTATTGAACATAAGGTGTGAGAAGTATAACTCATGACTGAGGTAGATAGGAGAACTTTGGTTAAAGAAGTTCACCACCTAAGATAGGAGTTCGACTTTCAGACACCAAAGATAGTGGAGTTGTTGTCTAGAACAAGATCTGTCCCTCATTATTAGCCGAAGTGAAGGAGAAATGGATTGATGACCCCGACTTGTTGTAGCCCGAATACGGAATTCACATGCATAAGATGATGGCTTTTGAACAAAGGGGAGATGATGGTACTTTGAGGTACCAGGATAAATTATGTGTTCCAACCATAGATGGACTTAGCAAGGAAGTAAGATGTTATAAGCCCATAATTCCAGGTATTCTATCCACCTAGGTTTCCCAAAGATGTATCATGATCTTAAGGAGATTTAGTGGTGGAACAACATGAAAATTAAGTTGCAGATTTTGTTGACAAGTTTCTGAATTGTCAACAAGTGAAAGTCGAGCAACAGAAAACCAAGTGTTTATCTCGGAACACACACATCCTTTAGTGGAGATGGTGAATAAGGACCATATAATAGGTTTGTCTTGCTCATTTTGAAAGCATAATTTTTTTGGGCGAAGATGTAGATTACCAATGGTTTGTTTGAAGTTGTCGAAGCGGAGTTACTGGAACCAGATTTGATCAATCGGTCTATGGAGAAAGTCAAGTTGATTCAAGAGCATTTGTAGATAGCTCAGAGTTGCAAAAAGTGATATTCGAACATGCAACATAGAGACCTAGAGTTTCAAGTTGATGATTGGGTGCTTCTGAAAATTTTGCCTATGAAAGTTGATATACTATTTGGGAAAAAAGGAAAGCTCAATCCCAGATACACTGGGCCATATATGATCCTATGAAGGATCGAGAAAGTATCTTATGAGTTAGAGTTTTCACTAGACTTAACGATTGTACACCAGTATCTCATTTGTCATGTTATAACATTCAAGTTTCAAGTATTCAAATCTCATGTCATGACATTTGTGTTTCCAGTATTCAAATCTCATGTTAGAACATTCAAGTCAGTTCAGTACTCAGATACTCATGCCCGTCTAGTACATAGATATTAATGCCAGCTTAATACTCAGATATTGACGTGAGTGTAGTGATAAGATATTCATATTAGTTTAGAACTCGATTATTCGTGCCAGTTCAATATTCATATATCCACGTTAGTTCAGGATTCACGTACCCATAACTAACAAGTATTTATGTATACGCATTATATTATGCATATTATTATGCCCTATGGAGCTAGTGATGCTATGTTAGCTGGTAGGTATTTTGGAGAAATATGGAAGGTATATAACCTTCTCATTCAGACCTTCGAATATAATTTCCATGTCTTAAAGTGTTTCGTCAATTTAGCAGCCATTTAGTGTAGTACCAATTCAGTTCAGTATCTCGTTAGCTCAGTAATCGTGTATTCATTCTGTTTAGTATGAAAGTGTAAATGGAAGTTCATTATCCCACAAGAACCACTTAAGTTCTGAAGTTAGATGAAGATATATCCACGACAATCATTCGAGGACGAACAATCGCAAGGGGGAGATAATGTAACACCTTATAAATTTGAATTAGTTGTGGATGCATTAAATGAGTATTAATGTGATGGTTATCAACTGGTTTTGATAATAAGTGTATGGGTAAAATCATAAGTGATTTAGGGTCCAAGGAGAGGCCTAAGTCTTAGCTAAGTTGGAAATTATATGATAGACTAAAATTTCAAATGAGTCCGCACAAGACCACACTTTAGACGATCATACTTACAGACATATAAGGTTTTATATGATGCAAATCCTATCAAATTAAAGTCCTTTGATTCTAATTTCTAACTTTTTAAACCGTTCGCCATTTGGACTTTCCTACACGAAGTTATGACCAAATTACCAAAGCTGACGGAGGATTGCGCGGATGCGAAACATTATTGGCAGCACCCAAAAAGAGGAGCTGGCAGTGAAGTGCTGCTATGGCATCCAGGTCAGCATCCGAGCTCCTGAGAGGAGTGAAGTGGGGATGCGAAGCATCTGAGGCAACCTCTGAAGTTTGGGCTTATAACATAATTTCGGGATTTATTTTCCCCATATCTTTTGGACTACTTTTAGGATTTTCCTCCTCTCTCTCAAGACCTCCAACCCCTTCCATCTTCAAAGTAAGTAATCCTCGTTATCTAGTGTGAAATTCCATAATTTCTACACTAATATTAATGAAATATACACATAAAATACAAAGACCTTCAAGAGATTTCCTCAAGAACTCAAAAGTTGATCCAAAAAGGTAATCCTACACCTTAGACTTACATGTATGAATTTCTTAAGGGAATATGAGTATGAATAAGTATTGAAACTTATGGTATGGTGATTGAGAAGCCGTAAGTTCCTTATTTAATTATATAACTATTATAGAGATTGAAAGATGATTAATTGATGGAATTTTGTTGGTTGCGTGAGGATAGATGGTCATATATGTGATATTGGAAGTTATAAATTGGTTAATCATGATGGTGGGATAAATTATTGACGAATGGTGGTAGTTGGATAAACTAATTATATGGGAATTAGATGTAGAGATTTACGCTTACAAGGTATTTGATAATATGCCTAAATGACATAAGTTATTGGATTTGTTACTAATATTGGTTCCATTGGATATTGCTATTGTAGATTTAAGATTCTTAGTATTGTGGATCATTGTAATATCACTAAGGGGAGAGATTTAGGTATGTATGGCTAACTCACTAGCTATTTCGGGGCATTATCATTACCTTACGGTCCTCAATATTTTAAGACAGTCAGTGTTTCCAGTACTTCAATAGAGGCTTCATAGACTAGAGTAACAGTTAGACAGGGTCACATGCTTTTCATTGAAGCTATGTTGGCTGCAAATATGTTTCATAATTGTATTGGTATTTCCGCACTTTGATTTATAACATCCAAACTTTCAGTATGTCAGCATGTGTTAGTTTATCTTCCGTATTCAGTATGTTATGATATCACATATCAATTCAGCCAGCTAGTTGGTGTGTTCGGTCACATGTAGTCAGGCAGCGAGTGCCGTGTTACGTCCAGACCTAGGTTCGTGGAGTGATAGAGAGAAAGTGTTAGACATTCCCGAGTTTTGTGGTTTTATCACAATCGCTCAACTATTAATTATTGGCCTAATTATCTAACTTATTACACATTTTAAATCTACGTGCATTTTGCACTTTCTAATCGCTTTTAATGCTTATAGAATTATTTTCTGGAACAAGTCACGATTGTCGTACACTTGTCATTTTGGTACACATTATAAACTGTGTCACATGAAATGCTCCCGTGATGTACAACATATTTATTTTATTATTAGTCAAAGTTATGCTCGGGTCACATGAAATGCACATTCAAATTTAAATTCACATATCGTGACCATGTTACAGAAATTGTATCTATGACCACGATAATTAAATAATCGTGGCTAAAAGAAACTACGAGTACTCATTACTTTTCTGTTTGAATTTTCCAAAATCTCCGACAGTAATAATGTAATAGAGCTCCTTTTAATCAACACCACTACGACACCATATTAACTAAATATTCCAATAGTCATATTTAGTAAAATACACAAAATAGTTACAAATAAACTACTCCTAATATTAATATTGATTTGACCATGGAAAATATTGCAGCAAAATCATCATATCTGGATAAGGTTAAGTTTTAGTTCAACTCACTAGAACAAATCTGTGTCAAATTGAACACCAAATAAAACCTGCTACAAGATCACTTCTATACGAGATACAAATACCTAAGATCTATTGAATCTGAACACCATAAAAGTAAATGTACATATTATAGCACGAGAATATCATTAAATAATTTTTTCACAAATGGCATTTTATTGAAATTAAGGACGAATTACGGATGAACAGGAAAGAATTAGTACCTGTATGGAAATTTATGCGCACAACAAACTAATACAGCAGAGAAACAATGAATAGAGCTCAGCAAAATCAGCTGAAAACCTTGCAGAAACCGCGAACCTTAAGTGGCGGATTGAATCGAACTCACAATCCAACGCCGAACCTTAAACGATCTCTATTTTTTTTATAATCAGGTATTGAAATTTGAAAATCAAGAGAAGAACAGGAATATTTTTGTACTTTTTTATTTCTGTAGTCTGAGGGAAGCTGAAAGAACTTACAATTTTTATATGAAAAAATTACTAAAATCAGAGGAAAGAAAAATCGAAAATCAAAACTAAAATCATAGAACCTTCTTCTCTCTGGCTTTAGTGGAAAGATCAGGCCCCTTCCCCTTGGTTAAAAGCTAAAATGGGAGTAAGAAGAAGACAAATGTAAAGGAAGCTCTTGTTCTGGACCTTCGTTGTTTCGTTACTTTTTTCTCTATCCGTGACTTTGTGTGTGCGTAGTCATTTTTTGTTTGTTCTTCTCTGTGTGTGTCGCTGACTGGGGTTGGCTGTTGGAAGTTGGTTGTTGGTCAGCGGTGTTATGAGTTTGGTGGCGACAGCTGTAGGGGTGAGGAGATGGAGAGTTGCGGCCGTGGTGGCTTAGGTCTTTCTAGGGTTTTTGGTGGTGCCTCTATGATGAAAAAGAGGGAACAACTCGGTCCTCTTTATGTGTCTGCAAGCTTGTCACGATTCCAGTCCTGGTTGTGATGGCGCCCGACACACTATTAGGCAAGCCCGGCTAATTAATAACCTCAATCATTTTTATACAATTCATGAATTAATTAACATAAATAAATTACTAAGTCATCATACTAAAATTCGGAAATAAAGTTAAAACATGCGGAAATCCCAAGTACCAATACTACTACACAGCTCGAAGAATTCAGTGTCACAAGTCTGAGCCTCTAATACAAGAGTATCAACCTACTGCATATCGTTCTAAAGAAATGTGGAAATGAATCAATAAGATATATGGAAAAATCAGGACTACAAACGTCATGCAGCTACATTGATACTCCCGGATAAGCTACTCGGCAGAGAAGTCCTCACTCAGCCTCAGATGTATCTGGATCTGCACACAAGGTGCATGGAGTAATGTGAGTAGTTCGACCTAGTGAGTAATAAACATAAATAAAGGCTGATAATAAGAAATCCTGAATAGGCACAAAGTAATTCTATAGATGCAACAATGTAAACCAAGTAGTATAAAATCCGTAAACCAACGAAAACAATTAAGGAAATACTGCAACAGATAAGTAAATAAATAACAGTCAAATATGAAATGCAACACATAGTCTGGTACTCTGTAGTACCCGCTGCGACGTGCAGCCGGCTCCATTTATTTATCGGCAACGGCGCTTACTGGGGGTGTGCAAACTCTGAGAGAAGGGCGTATGGCACAAGCGCAATATAAGCCATCACGTGGCATTAACTAGGCCATCGGCCAGATATCAATATCAATATAGTACCGCTGCGTTTCACAGCCCGATCCCATACTTAGTCCAAAATCGCATAAGCCCCTCAAGCACAAAAATATAGAAATATTCAGGCCAAACTTCATTAAAAATATTAATTAAGTTTCAAGTTTGAGAAAAAGGTGGATGAGTTTGCAAAACATATTTTAATACTAGGATTGAGTTCAATAATATGTAAGGATGGTAAGAAACCAGTAATAGCAATCCCTTAAAGATTCAGTCAATTGGCACGAAGCCCAAATATGACAATCAGCTCAAATCATAACGATAACATGTGATATCCAATCAAATACGCAATAAATTTCATCTATCGGCACGGACCAAGTCACAATCCCCATGGTGCTCTACCCCATGCTCGCTATCTAGCGTGCAAGTCACCTCAATATCGCACTACGATGTGCAAATTCGGATTTTTAAATCGTCTGGATATCGTTTACATCTATTAATCACCTCAAGTCGGCCAAAATCCTAGCTCGCTATGACTTTGCCTTTCAAATCGACCTCCTCACGCGTAGAATCTGATCAAAACCACAATGAATACATTGCAATATGCCAATGGAACAATACCCAATCGAAAAAATTAAAAAATAGAAAAAATCTCGTAATTAGCAAAACCCAAGCCCCGTCCCACTTCTTGAATTTCATAAAATTTTACATCAACAGATTCCTTATCTCACCACGAGTCTATACATATCAAGAACTCTCAAATCCGAGCTCAAATGGCCATTCAAAATCCAATTTGAAATATCAAATTTCAAGCCCTATTTCTTCCCATTTTTGCTAAGTTTTCTTGAATTTCTAGGTTAGTTCTACAATTAAATCATGTTTTTAGTTCATATAACTCACCTCCAATTAATCCCAGTCGACACCCTTTTAAATTCTCGTTCAAAAGCTCTCAAGGATGCTCAACAATGGAGGAAAATGACTTAACCTTGCAGAACAAAATGTTTTAAAACCCTTCTGTCCAGGTCCCTTTTTCCTCTATGCGATCGTAGCCTCAGGCTTGCGATCGCAATGCACAAAATTCCAGCTCCAAATTTAACACTATGCGATCGCGAATATAAATGCAATCACAATGCACAAGATCGTTAAACTATGCGATCGCATACCTACACCCGCGATCGCACTGAACAATTTTCTACTCAATTCCTAGATCAACTTCAGACTGTGCGATCGCAATCCTCCCCCTGCGATCGCATTGAACAATATGCGATCGCAGAGCTCCTCTTGCGATCGCAGAGAACAAAAGTCTGCAACATTCCTAAGTCCCAAAAACCTTTCGTTAGCCATCCGAAATCACCCCGAGGCCAGAGGACCTCAATCAAGAGCACCAACGCATCCTAAAACGTCATTCAAACTTGTTCCAGTCATCAAAAACATCAAACAACGCTAAAACCATCAAATTATATCAGATTGAAGCCTAAGTTCTTCTAAAACTTCCGAAACACGCATTTGATAAAAACCCAACAAAAACACCTCCAAATGACCTGAAATTTTACTCACACATCCCAAATCACTTAATGAAGCTATAACAACTCTATGAATTCCATTGCGACCCTCAGATCAAAATATCGCCTATAAACCAGAATTTGCCGAAATACAAACTTCACCAATTCAAGCCAAATTCTACACTGCACCTCCAAAATCACTTCTGATCATACTCCTAAGTCAAAAATTATCCCTTGAAGCTAACAAAATCATCAGAATCCATATCTAAGACTCCTAACACCTAAGTCAGCATCCGGTTGATTTTTCTAAAACAAGCCTCACTTAAAGAGACCAAGTGTCTCATTTTTTTCTAAAACTCAATCCAAATAAACTCGTTCACACAAGACACTCATAACGAAGCATAAAGAAGCACAAAATGGGGGAAATGGGGCGGTAACTCACATGACAACGAGTTGGGTCGTCACATTCTCCCGAACTTAAAGCTCGTCCTCGAGCGAGTCAAGAACATACCTGAAGCCTCAAATAGGTGAGGGTTCCGCATCTCTTGCTCAGTCTCCAAGGTGGTCTCCTCCACGGGGCAACCTCTCCACTGCACCTTCATTGAATCAACATCCTTTGACCTCAACTTCCGATCCTGATGATTCAAAATGGGTGCCGGCTCCACCTCATAAGTCAAATCACCCACCAACTGAACCGTGCTGAAATCCAGAATATCGGAGGGGTCTCCAATATACTTCCGGAGCTTAGAAACATGGAAAAGTGGATGCATGCCCGACAAGCTGGGTGAAAAGTCAAGCTCATAAGCCACCTCCCTAATCTTCCTAAGTACCTCGGAGTGCCCAATAAATAACGGGCTCAACTTTCCTTTCTTCCCGAATATCATATCAAGCTTCATGGGCGAGACCTTCAATAGGACCATCTCACCAACAATGTAGGATACATCTCGAACCTTCTGGTCCGCATAGCTCTTCTACATCGACTGCGCTGCACAAAGTCTCTCCTGAATTACCTTCACTTTATCCAAAGCATCCTGAACCAAATTTGTCCAACACCCTATCCTCGTCGGGCTCGAACTAACCAACAAGAGACCTACACAATCTCCCATACGAAGCCTCATACGGTGTCATCTAAATGCTGGACTGATAGCTATTGTTGTAGACAAACTATGCAAGTGGTAGAAACTGATCTCATGACCCTCCAAAATTAATTATACAGGCGCGTAACATATCCTGTAATATCTGAATGGTGCGCTTAAACTGTCTGTCCGCTGGATTGTGAAAGGTGCTTAACTGTGTTTGCCAAAACTGAGAGGTAAACTGAGTGCCCCGATCTGATATGATGGAAACCGGGACACCATTCAACTGAATAATCTCCCAAATATAAATCTCTACTAGCCACTCTGAAGAATAAGTAGTACAAATTAGAATAAAGTGCGCGGACTTGGTTAGCTTGTCTAAAATCACCTAAATGGCATAAAATTTCTTCATCAACTGCAAATGGCCTCTCCTCAACGGGTATGTATGCCAAGCTCCCCATACTCACTTCCTTCCGGCTCAAAGCATCGGCAACTCCATTGGCCTTCCCCGGGTGATACAAATTGGTGATATCATAATCCTTATGTTACATTAACCACCTGCGCTGCCTAAAATTAAGATCCATTTTCTTGAACAAATGTTGAAGACTATGATGATCAATGAAAACCTCATAAGATACGCCATACAAGTAATGCCTCAAAATCTTCAATGCATGAACTATAACGGCTAGCTCCAAATCATGAATGATGTAGTTCTGCTTATGGGGCTTCAACTGATGGGAAGCATAAGATATAACTCTACCCTCATGCATCAATACACAAACAATCCCAACTCGTGAAGCATCTCAATATACCGTATAAGAACCCGAAGCTGATAAAATAAATCATCACTGCGAGGTAGGGGATACTTGTTCTTTGCTTTTACTTTGTTAAATTGCCTATAATCGATGCAAATCCTCATTGTGCCATCCTTCTTTTTCACAAACAGAACTAGCGCACCCTAAGATGACACACTAGGCTAAATGAACCCCTTATCTAGAAGTTCCTGAAGCTACTTATTCAATTCTTTCAACTCTGCGGGTGCCATACAATATGGCAGAATAGAGATAGACTGAGTGCCCAGCACAAGGTCAATACAAAAATCAATATCCCTCTCTAGCTGCATGCCCGACAGGTCTGCAGGAAATACATCCAGAAAATCCCTCACAACTGGAACAAAATCAGTACTAGGAGTCTTAGCTCGAACATCCCTCAAGAATGCCAAAAAGGAAATGCAACCGTTCCCAACAATACGCTGGGCCTTCAAGAAGGAAATAACTCTACTAGGAACATAATCAATCACACCACGCCACTCAATCCGCAGTACACTTAGAATAGCCGAAGTGACTGTCATACAGTGACAGTCAAGAATAACATGACATGGAGATAACCAATCCATGGCCACAATAAAGTCAAAGTCCACCATGCTCAATATCAATAGATTAACTCGGGTCTCCAGACCCCCATCGTCACAACACATGACCGGTACACACGGTTCACAACAACGGTATCGCCCACCGGGGTAGTCACATAAATAGGTAAAGAAAGGGACTCCCGGGGTATACCCAAATAACGAACAAAATATGAAGACACATAAGAATAGGTGGAACCGAGATCAAATAATACCGAGGCGTTTCTGTGGCAGACTGAAACAATACATATATTGACAACTTCTGAAGCAATAGCATCTGTCCTGCCCGGCATAGCATAAAAATCAGCTTGACCACCTCCAGATCGACCTCTGCCTCTCGGTTGATGAAGTAACTCGAGCACAAGTCGAGGGCTGACTCTTCTGCTGATGCTGACTACTACAAAGTCGACGGCACTGCCTCTTCAAGTGACAAAACTCTCCGCAATCATAACAACTGCGCGGTGCTGGAGATGGGGACTAAAGGGAACCCCTCGTAGAAGAGTGACTAGCAGATGCAATCAGCATAGAAGAACCCTGAGCTGATGGGGCATGCGATGAACTCTGAGCTTGGAGGGTGCTGAGTGAAGACTGGCCCTACTAGGACCCATGATGACCACAACTTGAAGATCCCCCACGATACTCAGGACGAGCTGACTGAGCAGGCTTGAAAGAACGACCTCAACCATACTGCAACTTGCCCCTCGAAGGAGCATCATTGTAACTGCCCAATCCAAGAGACCTCTTAGCCTCTATCTCCTCTCGCTCTCTACGACGAACTTACTCGATCTCACGAGCGATATCCACCACCTCCTCAAACATAGCACCGAATACTCTATCTAGTCATCAAAATACGTAGATGGTAGTTACGTCTATCAACAAATCTCCTAATCCTCTCACGATCTGAAGGAAATATCCAAATAGCATGACGGGCCATATGTGAAAACCTCATCTCACACTGAGTCACTGTCATATCCCCCTATGTCAACCACTCAAACTGCCTACGAAGCTCCTCTCTGTGGGATTGAGCTACATACTTCACTAGAAAAGAGCGGAATATTGCTGCCAAGAAAGGGGTGCTGCACCGACAGGCCTACGCCTCTCAAAGTCCTCTCACCAAGTAAGAGCAACGCCGGTAAACACAAAGGTGGTAAATGCCACACCACGCGACTCAAGGATCCCCGCCATAAAGAGCATACACTGACACCTATCAGGAAAACCCTGGGCATCCTCATCCTCAACACCACTCAATGTCTGAGGTTGGAGCCTACCGAACCTCTCGAGACGATGCTGCACATCATCTGGCATCGATGGAACCATGAAGCCATAAGTTGGTGCGACCTGCTGAGCTGGAGGTGTCTCTGGTGTCTGTAGTCTCTGCACCACTTGCTCAGGTGTGCGAGCAGCGGAGGTCTGATTGGCTCCCCTAGCATGCGAAGTAGCTGCTGCTACTGCTGTGGTGGCGGAAACTGCCTGAGCCTGGCCAATGCAAACTGATAAGATCTATGCCAAGGCCTCTTAAAGACCTAAAATTATGATAGGGACAGCTGGTGTCTGAGCAGGTGCTGCTGGAGTATCCACAGCTGGATTGTGATCCTGAATTGGGGCAAGTGGTGGGTCAGCAGGCGCAACCCCTACTGCTCTACCTCTTCCACGTCCCCAATCACATCCATGACCTTTAGTGGCATCAATTGCTAGTACTGGTGGTTGTCCGCCACTTCTCATAGCTCGTGTCCACATCATCTATGAGAGAATAAAATAATAGAAGTTTATTTCTCAGTTCATTAAAGCCGCAATACAAGAATTTCAAGAATGTGAAGTTTTCCTAAAAATTCTACAGCCTCCCGAGGACAAGTATATATGTCTCCATACCAATCCGCGAGACTTTACTTAATTGGCTCATGACTCGCAAGACCAAGTAACTTGGCTCTGATACAAACTTGTCATGACGCAAACCCCAGTCATGATGGCTCCTGACACACTACTAGGCAAGCCCGAAAAATTTAATAACATCAACCTTTTTAATTAAATTCATCAATTTATTAACATAAATAAATTATGAAATCATCATACTGAAATTCTGCAAAAGATTTAAAACATGCAAAATTCCCAAATACCAATGCTACTACATAGCCCGAAGAATCTGGTGTCACAAGTTTGAGCCTCTAATACATGAGTATCAATCTACTACATATCATTCTAAAGAAATGCAGAAATAAATCAATAAGATAGAGGGAAAAAATTAGGACTGCAAACGTCATGCAGCTACCTTGATACTCCCGGATAAGCTGCTCGGCAGAGAAGTCCTCAATCAGCCTCAGATGCTCCTAGATCTGCACACAAGGTGCAGGCAGTAATGTGAGTACTCCGACCCAGTGAGTAATAAACATATAAAAAAGGCTGAGATTAAGAAATTTTGAATAGACACAAAGTAATTTTACAGATACAACAATGTATACCAAGTAGTATGAAGTCCGTAAACCAATGAAAACATTTAAGGAAATACTGCAACGGATAAGTAAATAAATAACACTCAAATATAAAATGCAACACATAGTCTAGTACTCTATAATACCCGCTGCGGCGTGCAACCCCCTCCATTTATTTATCATTAAGGACGCTCACTGGGTGTGTGTAGACACCAGGAGGGGCCCCTTACGGGCCAAGTGCTGTTAGCACGTAATTTTTTCCCTATATTAATTACTCCCTGAAATTCAAAAAAAATGATTTCGTTCATTATTTTGCAATTTTGTAGATTTTTGTGACATTTCACGTTACTTGTTTGCATTTTCTTTATGCATTTTAATTAATGAAAAAATACAAAATGTTGCATTTCGCAGTGAGGATTTAATTCTACATTTTAGGAGTAAGTAAAAATTAGCCGTTTTATAAATGGGAAAAATCACAAAAAAAGAAAGTTTGTTATGCACCTTTTGATTTTAATCTTGAATTTTGGTAGTTTTTTCTTTAGTTTGTTTTTTATTATTACTATTATCAATTTGAGTAATTATGAGGTAGTTGGAAAGGTTAATTTTTAATTTTAGTATTGGTTTTTATTTTAATTTTAAGTTTTGTAAAAAAAGAAAAGGTAGTGAAAATAAAAAGAAAATTGAAGTGGGGTTGGGTTTGAGAAAAAATTGGGTCTTTTATGGATCTGAACGACACAAGCCCTCCCACTTGTGCATTTGAATGATCCAAACCCAACCCCTGACCCAGTCCATCAGTGCTATTACAAAACAACCCCGTTTCAAGCACACCCCATCTGGACCGTTGATCTCAGGTGATCGGACAGTCCGTAACTGAGCAACCCTCGAATATTTAACTGTTCTAACGCCCCACCCCTCCAAACTGTCTCTCAAAAAACCCTAATATCTCTGATGTAGCATCTCTATCTCCAACCACCCACCGTCATCTGCCGCCGGCCGGAAATCGCTGCAGCTGCCGGCAAGTCTCCAATGCCACCCAAAATTACACTGTATCACCTCCTCACCCTCCTCTTTCCAACCCCACCATCCATTTCCTCCAAATGTTTCCCAACCTCGTCGAATAAAGCTCTGAAGATTGACAACTCTGCCGCTAACGGCGGCAGCCGGCTGCCAAACACCCCAATCTTTACACCATGAATTCCTTTCCCCTTCCCTTTTCTAAATCCAAACGCATTACCTTTCAAAACCCAACCAGGCGGGTCAAATATCTGATTAAAGGAGACCAGCCAACACTAAAATCAGTCAAACACAACCATATTAACATCATGCAACCACCTTGACCCCCTCATACCCAATACATATCTAATTTCGCTCGAATCACTCCCAAACGCTTTGAATTTTGGATCTAAGATATGGAGCCCTAGTTCTTGCTTTCCCTTTTACATTTTTTGGGATTTTAGAGGCTTTGGTAAACTCAAACATCCGTTAGTCGATTTGTTCTTATTAAGAACAGACTATTAAAGGTAGTTTGCGTTCACCCTTTGGCTTGACAATCTAAGTAAGGGATTCAAGTGTCGAAGAGTTTTGTTCCGGGTAATTCTCATTTCTTTCTCATCATTTGGATTTTTCGTTGTTTTGCATTTCTATCAAAATTTGGACTGTGTTTAGCCATTAAGTTTTGTGTTGTTCTTTTTCTTTCTCTTTTCTTTGTTTTCTTCTTTCTATGTTTTATTTCTCATTGGTTTAAGAATTGATTTTGTTTAGTTATTTCTTCATTAAGAAAGCGGAATTGGAGGCATGTTAGGATTAGAGATATTATCTATTGTGTCTAGTTAATCCCGTCCATGCGTACTAGTTTCTGAATAGATTCAAAGGTTCCTGAGTGTGTCTCTGTAATTCCAAGGTCTTGAGCAGTAGATGAAAGTCTAGTTATAAGTTTAAGGCGATTTAATATCGGTTTGTTTAATCTTCCTTGCTCCTTCAATTCTGAAACATATTTGTTTGTCTTGTTTGTTAATTGGTGGAACTCTAGGGTCCTAATTTGCATCAAAGGGAACTTCAAGGGGCGTTAGGGGTCGGGTAAGGATTGTAATAACCAACTAGGCTACAGGAAATGCAGGAATTCTAGGGGGGGGGGGAATCACTTCTATTGGGTAGAAGTTTTCAGAGATAGGATAAGTGTGAGTGTACTAGGATGAATGATTTTCAGATTCATACGAAGGGTAGGAAGGTAAAATTGATTTAGTTAAGAGGGGTAAAATAGAAAATGGCTGTTTAAGATAAGGTGCCCTAATCCTTTGCCTATAAAGGCACCCCATACTTTCCTTGCAAGGCAGAAGGAAATGGTTGAAATATAGAGTTTAGATTTCCAAAATAAAACAAAGTGAAGAAAAAAGAAAAATCCAAAAAAATCGAATAGTCTAAAAAATAAGATTTACTGTTCTATTAGTCTTTGCTTTGAACTTTAAGAATTTGGACTTACTGGAGGCATTTGTTAGTTCCTGGGAATTTTTAAACGGATTGAAATTCAATTTTCTTGAAGTTGGTTTTATAAACATGATCTGGTGATACATCTGGGGTTTCATGCTTGAAATTAGGTTTAGAGCTTGAATTGTTGCTGTTGATTCCCACTACTGTTGCTGACTCTTCTCACTTCTCATTTTTCCTTGCTCTCCAGGTACTTGTTCATAATTATGCATATGTATTTCTCCTTTGGAAGTTGAAATAAGAGCAGAAGCATGAAAGTTCTCCATGCTTCCCTGTTTTGTATTCGGTATTTGTGTTCACCATTAGCCTTTCATTAAAATTAGATTTTGTATATGGTTTGTAATAATTAGTACTCAGGCTAATGTTTTGCGTATTAGATCTCGTGTCCCAAGCTTGTATTGTCTCATATTTTAGTTTCATGTATTCACAATTAATTTTGAAGCCTTTAAGTTTGCATGCGATCTTGTTAGAGGACCAGATCAGGGTTGTTTTGCGTCACTAGAGTTACTGGTGCAAGTTTTAAGTGTGATGTTTTTTTTGTCATACCAATGGCTACATTGGTATTTCAGCTTATTAATTTAACCCAATCCTTGTGCTAGGTAATCCAACGACCATCCTGGTTTTAGGTTGAGAATTGATATACTACTGGATAACTCTGATTACCTTAGTGAATCCCGTTTTGCTATTGAATAAGTATTTGGATACAAAAATAACCTTATTATTTCTGATACTAATAAGGCTCAGGCTAACTTTATAATACCACCACTTATTAAATTATTTGTTGGCTTTCAAATTAAGTGATTCACATCAGTTGCAACTGACAGTGAAATGTATGGATCCTTATTTAATCACTTAATATGAATCGCAGTAGCTTAGCCTTGCAGTTGGCATCCTGGGTATTTTTAAAGATTGTTTTTGAACATCCATATTTTAGTATAAGTTGAGTGTGATATGTCAAAATGAAATTGAGGCATGCTATGCCGAACAAATAACAATTGCATGTCCTGAATTTAATCTTAAATTGATACTTAGAAAATCGAGAGATGCGGTTTAGCAAACTTCATGGCTTCCCGCAAAGATAATAACACGTTAGTCTCTTTAGGCGCATTTTTAGTAACTTACTTTCCTAAACTCGGGTGAGCATTTATGTGATCCAAATCCAAATCCCAGCGGAAGTTGAAATGTGTCAAAACTACGGGTGCATTTATGTGACGTGGTTCGAGGCATCTTTTGATAATGTTGCAATTTTCCTTGAAACTAATAAGAAAAGAGGCTAAAAATTAAAATTTGCATACGAGTTCATAATTGTTTAAAATCAGATAATTTAAGCCAAATATGACAATTGAGCGACCGTGCTAAAACCACGGAACTCGAGAATGCCTAACACCTTCTCCCGGGTTAACGGAGTTCCTTACCTGGATTTCTGATTCGCAGACTATAATAGCATAGTCATTCTTTCCTTGATTTAGTATTTTTAACCAGTGACTTGGGACACCATTAATTATCATAAGTGGCGACTCTTTAATCTCTTAAATAATTGAATCCCGTTTCGACTGTCCTTTAATTGGAAAAACTCACTTATCTACTCCCTTTCCAGGTCTGGGCAACGAACCCAGAATCTCTGGTTCAGGTTCAATAGTTTGAGCTTATAGTAATTGTTGTATTTGGCTTTGTTTATTATCTGATTTTATTACATGTTTGGGCTGGATGTGCTAAATGTTGCCCTTTACTGCTTTGATAGTATCTAGACTATATATAAATTGCCATGAACCCCTTTCGTTATCACCTTCGGGATATGCTTGCTGGTCGTGACTCCCTATTTTGCTAGTGTCGTACCTGAAAATAAGAAAGAGGCTCGGACAAGGTACAAAGCCGGATGGCCTTTTGGTTCCCGATACGGATCCCCCTCCTCGACTCGAGTAGTTCGCTCGGGTGCACAGTCTAGACTCTATGCCAAGGTTTTAATCCTAGAATAACTCAACCACATGCCAGAACCCTAGTGGGAATGCTTATTTGCATCATGCATTTTGACTTAGGGGACTAAAAAACAGCTGCCTTAGGCCAGTAGTTGGCCCAGCCTTAAAATCTTCCTCCGAAAGTGCTGAAAAGGTCGTGCTTGCAATGCTGGGATTTAATCTTTGAAATAAACATTTGAAAAATCAATTTTGTTTTCGAGTCCAATAAATCAAGATTTTTACTTAATCATCCTAATAAATGTGCAGAATGAGCACGAATCAGCATTTGCCAATAACATTCATGAACAAAATTTCCTTGGAGCTACACATGTGGTGGAATGACCTGGGTGAGGCAGGGCAAAACAGCGTCAACGCGCAAGTGGAGGACTTACTAGGCTGTTGAAGATTAACTCGGGGGGAGATATCACAAAGGCATTATTCATATTCTTGGACCCGGCTCACAGTGTATTCCATTTCTCGGATTTCGAACAGACACCGACCTTGGAGGAAATAACTGGATATATTGGGGCCCCTACGATCCCCTTGAGGCATCTGTACTTGATTTCGCCAAGGGCCATCGCCGTACATAAATTCTTGGACTCTATAAAGATAAGGAGGAAGGTTCACAACCCTGACCTATCAGTCGGCTTTTGTACCCTGCAATTTCTATATCCGAATGGGCACATAGGGGGATTTAATGACCCGAAAAACCATATTTATGGCAAAGGGAATCAACAAAAATGGGAGGAACACCGGTGTTTTGCATTCATGTTATTCTTCTTTGTTTTTTGGTGTTTCTGCGGAAGGACGGAAATATTGACATACAGATAGCAGGGGTTGTCAGCACTTTAATAGCTCAAGCTAAGAGCACCTTCTATCCCATGATATTATCAAAAATCTTCCGTGCTCTCACTGCTTGTAAAGTTGGAGGAGACTTCTTCGACGGATATAACCTATTGTTACAAATAGAGATGACCGAACACTTGTGCCATCAGCCTCAATTCATGAATTATGGGTCGTCAACAAAGATCTGCATAGAGGAATTCTACAACATGGTTGATGGGTTGAGATTACATGAGGGTGCTACATAATGGGTGTCACGTCTTTGGGCTCACTATAAACCAAATAGAATGGACGTTCGGGTGGCTCCCCGTGGATGAAACCGTGTATATTCCTGCCACCGGACCTCATTTCCTTCTAATGGGTCTCTAAAGTATCCAACCCTATGCTCCATACAGAGTGCTAAGACAATTAAGGAGGTGCCAAATAATTCCTAGGGATAAGGATATTAGTCGCCACGTGGTCGAGATTAGTCCCAATGGTCAGTTGCCCGAAGTCGTCGTCCGTAAAATTTTGAGCGAATGTCAATACTTGATGGTGGGCACTCGAGTATGTGTCATATCAAAAGTCGAGGTTGCACCAGACCTTGCTTGGTACAAGAATGAGTTTGAAAGACTGGCTAAGAGGCTACACCCCCAAGAATTTGCTGAAACGTCACAAGAAATATGGAACTGGCTGGCCAAGGAAAACGAGAATAGGGACACGAGAGGAAAATTAGAAAAACAAGTCAAAGACCTTCAATTTGAAAATGGATTACAAGCTATTGCATATGAGGGGGAAAAGAAAAGATTAACCAAAGAAAACAAAGCGTTATGAGCCCAAATCCAGAAAATAAAAACAGCCACAGAAAATCCCCCCAGGAGCGCAAAGGATAAAAATCTCATAGACAATTTATGGCGAAAAGTAACAGAATATTGAATAAACTAGAAGGTGAGCTATCCATGGCTTGAAAACAATTGGCCAAAAATGCGGAGGACGGAGCCCGCATGATTGAGCTATTAGAGGAAAGGTCATCATGGTTGAAAACAAAGTTGCCAAGCAAGCCAGGGACTTCAAAGCCATGACAGAACATTGTTATGCAGCAATAGCACAATTGGATATGGATTTGCGGCAATTCCAAGAACTGAATCGGGTAGCCGAACGAACTCTGGAGGCAAGGTCCAAACAAATTGGGAGACAATTGCAAGAAAAGGGTGCTATAAGGGAGAGAGTATGAATGATTGCAGACTACATCACCACAAAGTGCAGCCACTGCGAAGATTTGACAAAATCCATGTTCTTTTCCACCGCCATGACATTTGTTCGTCAAATAATGGAAGACCTCCATCACCTCCAAGGGGAATTAGCACGCAAGCCTCCAGCAAGGCCGAACGATGCCTCACAGGTCCCGAGAGTGATCAAAGCCCTAATGTATTTGTGATTCCTTGAGATTGTATTTTCCTTAAAGCCTGTCAGTTTGTCTTGGAGTCCGTATTTTCTTTTGCGTAAGGTTAGTTGTTCTTCGAGTCTGCAGTTCGTATTTCATCAGAGTCTGTTAGTTTCTTCTTTAAATCTGTCACTTCTTTGAGTCTTTGTAACCAAAATTTGTTAATATGAAAGCACAGAATGCCAAAATGTTTTATTGTTTATTTATTTTTTATTTTTTCCAGAACTACGCTCGGTCTGATTCATGTGACGTCATGATACGTAGGCAATCTACATGGGTATCGACCATTAACCGAATAAAGAAAAAGAGAAGAGAAAAGAAATGGAGAGGGAGATAATAAGAAAGAAAAGCAGAGGGAAGGCTAGAAACAAACAAGAAAAACAAAGAAAAACAGGAGAGATTAGGAGAATAAAGCCAAAAAGGGCCTTGAAAATTAAGAAAATGAAAGGTGGGATGACGAAAGTGACTGACACAAGTTGCAACCAATCATCGTTAGGTGCATTCACCCCTAATTTATTTCCGCTTGCATGTCAAAACCTAACAATTAACAAAGTTTTTGGTGTTGTGTCAAGACTAGACAAGTGGTTAGTGCTTATGGCATTCTGGCAACCCACTTCAACAACACACGGTCTAAGAGCAAGCAAGTCATGGCCAATCAGGAAACTGATGTCAGCATTATTGACCCCTCGAAAGAAGTAGAGAAATTGGATGTTAATGCCATGAAGGAGGAAATGTACAAACTAAAGCACCAAATGGCTAAGATGTATAAGGCATGGGCAAGAGGACAACCACCCCCAACCTATCCTCCTAACCCAACCTTCATTCCATCGCTGGCCCAAGCTCATTACCAGTCCACCACTGATCCACCCTCGATTTTTTCCATCTACTCCCAGCACCAGGGTACGACCTCTCAGCAACCACCAGCTCTACTACCCAAAGCCGCTCCTCACCCCCCTCCACCAATTTCTCCTATTTATGTGGCACCTCCTCCTCCCGCACTCCATAGATCATCAAGTGAGCCCTTGCTTCAAACATACGACAACCAATGCTATCCACCATAACCCGTCTACAAAGCCTAAGAGCCATACTTCGATGCTCCCCATCTCAAAGTCTCGACAGGAGTTGAAAAGCCAATCAACAATCCTGAGCAAGAAGTGGTGCTCAAAAAGGTCCAATGTTTAGAAAAATCGTTCAGGGACATGTGAGGGTTAGGTGGCTAAGTGAGTGTGGCATTCAAGGATCTTTATCTATTTCCAGACGTGCAGTTGCCTTCAAGTTTTAAGATGGCTAAATTTGACTTATATGATGGACATGGCGATCCGGTCCCGCATCTAAAGGGTTTTGCAGCAAAACGAGAGGAGCATGGGGAAACGATGAATGGCTAATCTCACAATTTATCATATTTTAAGTGGGTCGGCATTGGAGTGTTACACGCGGTAAGATCACAATTGGTGGTATACTTGAGATGACCTGGCACAATCGTTCGCCTATCACTTTCAATATAACCTTGAAATTGTCCCAGATCGTCTATCCTTGACGAAACTTGAGAAGAAACACAATGAGAGTTTCAGGGAATACGGTTTCCGGGGAAGAGAACTAGCAGCCAGAGTTGATCCTCCATTAAAGAAGAGTTAGATGGTTGACTATTTCCTACGGGCTCTGGAACCTACCTATTTCGGGCATTTTGTGTCGGCAGTAGGTATAGTTAAAATGGGGAGTATGGTCGAGGAAGGCCTCTAATCCAACAAGATCATGAGCTACTCTGCAATCAAGGCAACCACTAGAGCCATCCAGGGTGGAGCTGGGGGAACATTTAGAAAAAAGAAGAAGGAGGAAGTAGCAACAGTGGAGTGGGGAACTTGGTACAGGCCTCGAGCTCCATCCTACTTCACCAGACCCCATCCTCACCACAATACCTACCCACACACTCCATATGGCCCACCACAACATTACTATCCACTGTTAGAACCTCGCTTGTTGACTTTAATTTGTTTTAACTTCAGTAGGCTAAAATATGATAGTCAATAACTTGCTTGAATTTTGTGTTCTATTCAGTAATAGAAAGTCATCATGTGTATACACTTTCTGATTATTAAGTCCATCAATTTGTATATGTCGATTTTAAGCCTAAGTTTAGAATATTGATTCATTAGTATAAAAAATCATTACCTGTATATTTCCTTTGACAAATGTCTCTTATGCGTTAAAAGATCAGTTATGAATGGCTGTAGTGTAGCAATTTGGGAAATGTCATACTTGTCTCATGAATAATTTGTAACATCAAATTTCTAGGCTCAATGGAAGGCCCAGATTATTATGAGGTATGAAAACAACAATGTACATATGAGTTTTCTATCTTTAATTATAAAGCCCAATGGAAAAAATCAGTTATACAAAATGCTGAAAATATGCATACTGATCCTTTCATTTGGATAAACCGTTAACACATGAATCAATTAGGATCTCTCTTTTATTTAGATACACGTATAATAGAGAATCATAGTCCCTTTGGGTAGCCTTGCTACAAATTAAAATTAAGTGTGTCACGCTAAACAGAATCATACGGCGCGTGGCCCTTTAATTGTAATAAAATGCTTAAAAGTTTGGGAGATACCGTTTAGTGAATTTCATGGTTTTCCACGAAGTTAAAAATGCACAGTTGCTTTAGGCACGTTTTTTTAATAATGTACCTTCCTAAATTCGGGTGCGTATTTATGTGACCCAAATCCAAATCTCATCGATGGTAAAATATGTCGAGAACCCAGGTGCATTTATTTGACATGGTTAGATACGTGTTTTTATAACGTTGCAAATATTCCTTGAAAGTCAATAAAGTGGTTAATAAATTTAAAATTGCATTGTGAGATAACCATGTATAAAAAAAATCAGGAAATTGGCCATTTATAATAGTTTAAGCGACCGTGCTAGAACCACGGAATTTGAGGGTGCCTAACACCTTCCCTTGGATTAACAGAATTCCTTACTCAAGAATTTCTGGTTCGCAGACTCCAATTGCGCAGTTGAAAACTTTCCTCGATTTGGGATCTTAAATAAATTGGTGACTTGGGACACCAAAAGCCAAACCTATCCCAAGTGGCGACTCTAAATAAAAAAATTATCACATTTCAAATAATGTCACTTTGATTTGAAAAACTCTATTATACGTGTCATCCTTCGTGGTAGCCGTGTAAAAAAGGAGGTGTGACAATTTGAAGAGAAATATTAAATAACTGCTTGTTTTTACGTGAACTTGTTTTTATCCATGTACTTAAACACTTAGTTCAATAGTGTTATTTGGACTATCGTCTATTTTTGTAATAATTGGACTATATGAACTGTTATTTTTAAGATCCACGTGAGCATTATGAGTAGAATACTAGTTGTATTTAATTTCAGTTTAGGCTGTTAGATTAACTTGAAGTTTAAGATCAGTTTAAGGCGTCGCTTGAATGTAGAATCCAAAAGTAACATGTATGATCATACTTGCAATTAAACAGGCCCTGTAGCTTGAACATAATGTTAGCCTTAGTTTACTTATCATATGCTTGTGATTACTCATAAGATATTTGCTGAATATAATAGCTACATCACATGTTTGTATAAAATGACTCAGGAACGAAATGAGGACGCCAGTGGTCACTTTTATCATTAGTTTGTAATTGAGCCATTTAGAGTGTGTGAATTAAAACTAAACGGTTGTTAAAATGAGTTAATATGCAACATATCTCCAATTGATCATTCCATTGGCAATCCAAATGATAAAATCGTTACTGAAGCTGTAGTCGCAGTACAATCCATACAACAACTAGAGTTGGCAATAGTGGTTTAGGCTGTAATTTTAACCCAATCATGCTAGGTTCCTTCACCAGTTCTCCTTGTATTGAACCTTTCGTAGGGGTGGGGGGAGGGGGTCAATTTGTGGCTTTGATTGCTAGTTAAATGACAATAGGGGATTTTGACTTTATCAAGGGTTGAATAATTAAGCCCTTCAAATAGTTGAACGTGAGCCATAGTAGATCACAAACAATTATGGTCCTCCGAGTATAGTTTAATAAATCTTTTAATTTTGAATTGAGGGGAACTATGCAACCCAAAGATGGCAACCGCATGACTTTTGATTGTATAGATCATGTGTTGATCCTTAGAATTCAAGGTGCGTCATTTGGCACATTTTCGTGGCCCTCATAAACTTGCAAACACGCCAGTGCTTTAGGCACGATAGTTAAAATCTACTTTCCTAAATTCGGGTGCACATTTATGTGACCCAAATCAAAATTCCAACGATGTTGTAATATGTCAAAAACTGCGGGTGCATTTATGTGACGTGGTTGAAGACATGTTTTAACAGCGTTGCGAAACTTCCAAAAGTTAAATAAAAGTAGTAAATTATTTTAAAAATTGCTCTATAGGATAAGCATGTTTTAAAATTAGATATTAGGCCAAATAGGACAGTTTAAGCGACGGTGCTAGAACCACGGAATCCGAGGGTGCCTAACACCTTCTCTCGGTTTAACATAATTCCTTACTCAAGAATTTTTGGTTCGCAGAGTCCATTAAAAAAGTAAAAAATTTCATTCAAGAAAAGTCGGTGACTTGGGACACCAAAAGCCAAAACCATCCCAAGTGGTGACTCTGAAATAAATAAATAATCCCAATTCGAATAATGTCATTTTTAATGGAAAAAATTATGTATTCATTTATCCCTCAGGGTAGGTGCGTAAAAAAGGAGGTGTGACAGCTCTGGCGACAGTGCTAGGGATCGAACCCAGAATCTCTGCTTCAGGGTTCAAGAATTCAAGCTCAGAATAGCTATTTCACTTGGCTTTTTTTATTACCTGATTTTCCTACATGATTTTTCCTAACGTGCTAAGTGCTCTACCATTTTGATATTTCCTGAATTGTATATATAAATTATTATGAAACCCTTCTCTTCTCATCTTCGAGGATGTGCTCGCTGGTCGAGACTCTCTATTCTGTTCGTGTCATACCTTAAACTAAGAAAGAGGCCAGACAAGTTACAAAATCGGTTGGCTTTTTGGTTCCCTGTACGTAGCCCCCTCCTCGACTCGAGTTGTCCGCTCGGGTACACCGTCTAGAACATATACCCAGGTTTTGAACCTAGTATAACTTGACCTCATGCCGGATCCCTAGTAGGTACACTTGCTTGCATCACGGGCATTTGACTTAGGGGACACAACACAGGGGTTGGGTCCGTCTAGGACAGGTGACCCGAAATGGAAAGACCATCCTGATGCATCCTACTTGCTATTTCTGCATTTGTTTGCCCTAATTTGCATGCTGACCGTCTTGTAAATAATAGGGGGGATTTGAAAAAAAAAAAGAGAAAAGAACAAAATAGAAAAGAGAGAAGAATAATAGTGCTAGCGTTGAGTGAGTTAGTCACTTGTTATAAACCCAATACCCTAATGGTACCGAAACTCTGCCAAATTTTAGAAAATCAAAGGAAAAGAAAGTTTTTTAAAAGTAGGAGGTTTTTTTAAATCTGCCCGAACTACGCCATTTTAATTCCTACCGGATGTGGGATACGTAGGCAACCCCCATTGGGTCCAACTTCCCTTTTGCAAAAATAGCCAAAACAAAATACCAAGAGGAAACTTTAGTTTTATTTTTCATCACAAATAAGTCAGGTGATTCTAATATAAGCCGAATGTCCCCGAAGGGCACCGGAAGGCTATTTCTGCAAGAACAACCACGATGGTTCATTTTCAACGGTTAGCAGGCACAACCTTAAAATCTTCTTTCCCGAAGTGCTACAAGGTCGTATCTGCAACGATGAAGTCTTGTTTTGAAATAAAGAATTGAGAAATTTTGAAAAGAATAAAGAAAATGATGTGAGCTTTTTCCCTTCTAGGCCAAAATAGGTCTTTAAATCACCCTTAATGAATGTGCAGGATGAGCACACATGAAATTGAGCCCTTTATAGCCCTTAAAGAGATCCCCTTGAAGCTTTATATGTGGTGGGATGACTTAGGAACGCGCATAAAAAAATAGTGACAAGAGTTCTAGGAGGCCTCGCCGTTTTATTAAAAGTCAAGCCAATGTTTGAAGTAGTTGAGGCTTTGATACCTTTATGGACCCAACTCACAATGTATTCTGTTTCTAGAACTTTGAGCTCATGCCTATACTGGAAGAAGTTGTGGGTTATGCTGGCCTCCATGGAAATCTTATAAGCCAATATCCGTTGGCACAAAGATCGGTAACACCCCATAGGTTCCTAGACTTGTTAAGCATTAGTCGGGATGTTTGGGACGTAAATATATTGGTAAGGTATTGCACACTAAATTTCTGGTATCATCGATATTGTAAACCTGGAGGTTTCGAAGAGCCAAACACTGGTCTAACCCATGCCTGAAACAGAGACAAATGGGAGGGAAGGCGGGGCTTAGCTTTCATGGTTTCTTTCTTGGGTGTTGTGGCCTATTCCCGAAGAGATGGTCATATAGAGATTTGCCTTGGAGGAATGTTGGATGTCGCAATAAAAAATTCCAACAGTATGGTCGTTCCGCTAATTGTGTCTAAAATCTATTGTGCTCTGACGATATGCCACGAAGGGGGAAAATTCTTCCAAGGTTGCAATTTCTTGCTACAGTTATGGATACAAGAGTGTCTCTGTCATCGGACCAGGTACATGAACTATGGTTTGACCGGCTGGAGCTATATTGATCAATTTAAAACCCGGGTAACAGGTACTGAATTCCTTGAGTGCACGGAGGCTTGGCTATCATTTTTGAGATCTTTGACCGCTGACAAAATTGAGTGGTCTTTCGGATGGCTCCCCATTACTGAGACAGTATACACATCAGCTGAAGTACCTTATATTCTCTTGATGGGCATTCGAAGCATCCACCTCTATGCTATCTAAAGGGTTTTACGCCAATTGGGAAGATTTCAAACGATCCATGGTGATGAAGATCTGAGTAAACAAGTCATCGAACTAGGCCCAAAAGCTGCATTCCCTAAAAGAAAAATTTGCCTAGTATGGAATGAGTGCTGGTTTCTTGAGCCTAAAACCATAGTATGAGATCGGACCAGGGTCGAAGTAGATTCTAAGTACATGGCTTGGTTCGGCGAAAGGTTCCAGATTCCTCAAATTCCCACACGGAAGCCACATGTCCAACAATTCACCGATGGGCTCAGGAGCAATGAGATTGGTTAGACAAAGAGAGTTAATACAGGACCAGAATAAAAGAGTTGGAAAAGAAGGTTCGGAACCTCCAGTTTGAAAGAACTTGCAAGCCAAAGCCGATGAAGTTGACAAGAAGAAATTGACCAAAGAAAAAGAGGCTCTTAGGGCTAAGATCCGACAAATGAAAGTAGCTGCTCACAACAAAGAAAGAAGCCAGGCCGACGAAAAGTTGATAAGCAGTATGAAAAGACAAGTCTTAGAGTGCCAACAAAACTTGGAAAAATACAAAGAGAATATAGCAAAAATCCAGGTGTAGTGGGCAAAGAAAGCGGAATATCAGGCCCAATTTGTGCGACAGGTGAAGAGAAATTATGAAGGTACTATTACATATCTGAAAAGAAAAGTGTCAACCCTTTGAAGACGAGGCAACTAAGCAAGCAAAAGAGTTTAATACTGATAGGGAACATTGCTATGACTTGATGGCTCAAATGGAGGAGGAACTACAACAACTACAAAAAAAAACACTTTCGTGACTCTTAAGTTTTGGAAGCCAGGAATGACCAGATAAGGCGGTTGCTTCAAGAAAAGGGCAGAATCAAAGAAAGCATCCTGCCCATTGCTCATTACATCACTACAAAATGCCAAGCGCGCGAGAACATGATTTGCACCACCTTTTTTGCGGCAATAATGATATTTGTTATACAAATAATGAGAAACTTGGATAGGATTCAAAGGTATATTGTATGTAGGCCCACGACGAGACGGAACGATGTCCCGCAGGAACCAGGAGCTTTAATGTCTGCATGATTTTCATATTGATTATATATTTCCTTTTCCACAAGTCTGTACTTTTTCTTCGCTAGAGCCTGTCAAGTTGTCCGAGTCTCTATTTTCTTTGATGTAAGATAGTTGATTTTGGAGTCTGTATTTTTCTTATCATCACAGCCTGCTAGTTGTTTTAATATGTCAGCTTTCAGTCTTTGTAATCAATGTATTTGCTATCTATGAAAATTAAGATCTCAAAACTTTTTGCTTCTACTTACATTTATTTTCCACAAACTATGGTTGGTCTGATTCATGCGGGGGCATGATAGGTAGGCGATCTCCATAACATTCGACCGTAACCCTAAAGAGAAAAGAAAGAAAAATAAAGAAGAAAAAGAGAGAAAACAGAGGAAAGAAAATAAAAGAAAATAAGAAGTGAAGGTGAAAGAAAAAGAAAACGAATATTGAGAGAGAGAGAGAGAGATGATTTCAAAAGAATAAGAAAAGAAACGAGGTGGAAATCAAGTTGGTGAGGAATAGCGGGGATGACGCATGCAATCAGCACAAATCATGTAGAAACTCATTTAACTGTATAGGTGCATCACACCCCAACGTGCGATTACCTATATGTTATGTGTCTCGAACTAATCATTTGTTGATCTCCAGTTCCAGTCTAGGTTTTATAGAAATGGTGGTTAGTTCTTGGTACACTGGTTACACATCCCTACTTCACCAGATGAAAGGGTAGCACAAAAATGTCTTCAGAAATCACCTTGCTTGCAATTCCCATCACGGACGAAAGCCTAACCTCGGGCATCCTAGCATTAGAGTTAACAACCGCCGAGGAAAACTAGCTATTGCATTCCAAATGATGAAGATGTGGGACGCCTGGTCAAATGGAATAGAGCCGCCTAGTAAAATTCCCGGATTTTCCAAGCTTTTCCCAAAAATGGGGGGAACGTCCGCTGTTCCAATCAGTCATCCCAGCATCCCACTAGGACACCCAACCATCTCATCTCATTTTGTGGGAGCACCTTCAGAAGTTCTCCCTCAGATAGCTATATCCAATGCAATCCCAAACATCTATACTGCTCTACCATGCGCAGCTATAACACAACCTGCATTGCTGAGGTCCACCTTAGTTCCTCGAACCTTTATATTCCAAACACTCACTCCCCAAATGGAGCCTCTTCACTATCCCACCTTTACTTATTTGCAGCCACATCATTTTGAGTTCACAAGGGCACAGGAAAAGTCCCTGAAAAATTCGGAACATGAAGAAATGGCTAAAAGGATGAGAAGCCTGGAGAAAATCCTCAAAAACTGCAGGGGCTGAGTGGACAGAAAAATGTGTCATACACTGATTTGTGCATATTCCCTCACATGAATTTACCTGTGGGATTCAAAACTTAGAAGTTTGAAAAGTACGATGGGCATGGTGACCCTATTGCCCATCTTCAGAAATACTGTAACAAATTGTACGAAGCTGGAGGAAAGGAAGAATTGCTGATGGCTTACTTTGGGGAAAGCTTGGTGGCCATCGCCTCCGAATGGAATATGGATCAGGATATTTCTCAGTGGCACATCTAGGATGATCTTGCATGAGACTTCTTTCGACAATTCCACTACAATTTTGATATTGTTCCAGACCGGAACTTGCTGGTAAATCTAAAGAAAAATCCTTCAGAAAATTTTCATGAGTTTGTGATCAAATGGCGGGAACAGGCGTCAAGAGCAAAACGCACAATGGATGAAGTAGAAATGGTAACTGTATTTCTTCAAGCTCAGGAGGCTGATTATTTAAAATATATGATGTCAACCATGGGTATGCCATTCGCAGAGGCTATTAAAATTGGTGAGATGGTGGAGAATGGACTGAAAACAAGCAGGATTTTAAGCTAATCAGTTATTAGGGCGACCTCCCAAGCCATCCAAGGCGGGTCTTGAGGAGTGACCAAAACTAAGAAGAAAGAAGAAACAACCATGGCGGGTTCAGGTACAAGAAGACACCACGCTCTTAGACCCATGTTCTCAAATGGACCCCCCAACATTATTGAGATCATCAAGACTTGGCATATGCTTCTCCACTGTATGCGGTTATGAATGCCCAACCTTTTGTACGACCACAATAACACGCCAACAAAAACTAAGGCCCATATCCCAGAAATCAGCCTCCTCTACCAATTCACTATAATCCCCGTGCTCCACAAGAATAATTTTCCTCCTCATGAGCCGCCGAGGAGGCAAACTTTTACATCCATTGATGATTTTTACTCAAATCTGTTTCTAAAACATAGCCAAATAAGTTTGTTGGTATCATCTACTTACAGAGCCAGTATCAGATGTGCCTATCATTTAGGAGAAGAATGGCACGATACAGATGATTTGTGGAGCCTGAAAAGAGCGGTGGAAAACCTGATAGAGCAGGGCAAAATAGTGCTAAGGGATGAGGATGTCCCCAACGTGACTAATAATCCATTGCCAGCCCAGAACAATTGGCCAGTGATTGGGATGATTTGTGAAGATAAAGAATTTGATCTAGCGCTAAAGCCCATAATTGCCATTGCAGATGCAAAGAAAAAGCCAAAAAGTGCCCCAATGCAAGATAAACAGGAAAAAAGGAACAGAGTCACTAAGACAGAACAAGAAAAGAAAGTTGAAACAAGCACATAGGTGATGCCTCCCAAATGTGGGATTCTTTATGTCCCACGAGGTCAAAAGGAATAGCAACAAACTTTGAGCGCTCCAAAGAGGTTTGAACTGAAGAAGCCAACCAAAATGTACATACCCAAAAGGGCTTACGTGGTACGGGGACAATTAAGACATCGAGGCCGAACGAGACTGTGGTTATTGGAAGCGTACTACTACATCCTATGACGGATCCTACAACAACCATCAATCTAATCTCATTCAGCAAAATCACAACAAGTCATTGCATTTAACAGTCAAATGAAAGGGATTTTATTTGAAGAGGGTCATGGTAGACGGAGGCTCAGGGGTAAATATTTGCCCATTCTCTACACTCCAACGGATGGAAATCAGGATTGGAAGGATTCATCCAACAATGTCTGTGTGCGAGCTTTTTACGGTATTAACAGGGACACAATTGGGGAAATTGACTTGATTCAGACCATTGGCCCGCTGGATTTTGAAGTAACCCTCCAAGTGCTGGACATGGATATATCTTACAACTTCCTTCTGGGGAGGCCTTGTATCCATGCAACATGAGCTGTACCCTTTACTCTCTATCAAATGGTGAAATTTGAGCATGAAAATCAGGAGATCGTAGTCCACGGAGATGATGAACAATTAATCTATCTAGACACGTCTGTCCCATGTCTTGAAGCAAGGGAAGGAAGTGAGTACATAGTATATCAAGCCTTTGAAATTGTAATTGCCGACCAGTATGAAGCATGAAAGCCCTGCCTTTACCTTTTCCTCTCCAATGTTTCTATTATGGTGGCCAATGAGATGATACAACATGGATATAAGCCAGGAGAAAGGTTGGGAAAGTCTCTGCAAGGGGTGGCTGATCCAGTTACTTTGCCTACCGCTGAGAAGTTCTTTGGTATAGGTTTCTACCAAACGCCAAATGATAGGAAATAAGCAAAAGACAGACAGCATAGGGGGTGGGTATTACCTCAACTGTTGCAACATTGGTATTAAACCATTGTCAAACCAAAGTACAGTAAAGAAGAGGAGGATGAGGCATTCACGGCCGAGGAAATTAATGAAATATGTGGGGCGATAAGAGAAATGCTATATGAAGCCTACATGGTTCATCTGCGAGAGGGCACAAGCACTGCTGAGGTGCAATACAATGGACCAAGTGCCAAGCTCAAAAATTGGAAGGCTACGCTATTTTCGTTCAGGCGGGAATCTCGGTAGACTCAAGTTGCTACTTTTTTTCTACATCCTAAGTTATTCAGGGTGTAACTTGGATGTTTTCCTTAGTTTCTTGTTATTAAGTTTCTAAATGTAAACCCTGTTATCGTCATATTCCATGAAATAAAATTAATATCTCATGGTTCATGCTTCTTTATTCCTTCTTATTTTGTTGTTTTTCTCTTTCATTTCTTCTTTTCAGTTCTAATAATGCGGCTTTAAATGACATAACATGCTTGCGGACTTCATGCCCAGATCTAAACACGCTGTCTAATTGTGAAATAATGAACCAAGAACCGGAATATGGTGAAAAAGAGGTTTTCAGGGTAATCAATTGAGATTAGAACAATTTGAGAATAAACCTAAGTCTAACGTGAGTGATACCAAGCCGGTTTATTTGGGAACCTCTGAAGAAAACCAGTAAAGCAAGATAAGTATCCACACAGATGAGAAAACCCAACATGCCATAATCCAACTTCTATTTGAGTTTAAAAATATCTTTTTCTAGTTATATGACGACATGCCCGAATTGAGCGTTGACCTGGTAGTGCACAAGTTGCCAACTTATCCCTAGTGCTCCCTGATCAAACAAATGCAGAGAAAATTCAAAACTGATATCAGTGATAAAATCAAAGAGGAGATCTTGAAACTATTAGGAGCAGGAGTCATCCGCGTGGTCCGGTACACCACATGGCTAGCCAACATAGTCCCATTACCAAATAAGGATGGAAAAACCCGAGTATGCGTGGACTACAGGGATTTGAACAAAGCAAGGGCCAATGATAACTTCCCATTACCCAATATCCACATCCTTGTTGATAACTGCGCCAAACATAAGATATAATCTTTCGTGGAATACTACGCAGGATATCACCAGGTTTTGATGAATGAAGAGGGCACATAGAAAACCGCCTTTACCACACCTTGGGGAACCTATTGCTACAGGGTCAAGCCTTTTGGAGTGAAGGACGCTGGGGCAACATATATGAGCCATGACTATCATCTTCCATAATATGATGCATCAGTAAATAGAGGTGTATGTGGACGACGTGATCATCAAGTCCAAAATTCAGGATGATCACGTCTGGGATCAAAGAAAGTTCTCTGAACGGTTGCGCAGATATAATTTGAAATTGAACATAGCCAAGTGCGCATTCGGGGTCCCGTCAGGCAAACGTTTGGGATTTATTGTCTGCCGGAGAGGTATTGAGTATGATCCAACAAATATAAAGTCTATTCGAGATTAACCTCCTTCGAAAACCAAAAAGGACATAATGAGCTTGTTAGGAAAATTGAATTATATTAGTCGATTCATTGCTTAGCTGACTTCGAAGTGAGTCCATATTAAAATTGCTAAAGAAAGATGCAGCGGACAAATGGACGGATGACTGTCAAAAGGCTTTCGATAAGATTAAAGACTACTTGTCCAACCCACCAGTTTTCGTTCCGCCAGAGACAGGAAGGCCTTTTTTTCTGTACCTGACCGTCTTGGAATGTTCATTCAGTTGTGTTCTGGGGCAAAATGACATCACTGGAAAGAATGAGCTGGCAATATACTACCTGAGTAAGAAATTGACTAGCTATGAGGCCAAGTACACTTAGCTGGAAAGAACTTGCTGCGCTCTAACTTGGGTTACTAAGAAATTGAAGCACAACCTGTAGGCTCACACCACCTACCTAATAGCTAGGATGGATGCTCTGAAATACATATTTCAATAGCCAATTTCCACATGGAGGTTAACAAAATGGCAGATTTGGCTCACCGAGTTTGATATAGTCTATGTCACTCAAACAACAATGAAGGTCCATGCTTTAGCGGACCATTTAGCCGAAAACCCGGTTGATGATGAGTACCAACCTATGAACACTTATTTCCAAGACGATGAGGTGAACTCGGTGGAAGCAATATCTGACGATACCGCTACTTGGAAATTTGATGGAGCAGCCAACTCAAAAGGTGTGGGAATTGGTGCAGTTTTAATTTCACCCATTGATCAACACTATCCACCCACAACTCGACTTCGATTCTTCTCACGAACAATACAACTGAGTACGAAGCTTGCATCATGGGTATGAACATAGCAGTTGACGAAAATGTCAAAGAGTTGTTAATTATGGGTGATTCAGATTTAATCATCCAGCAAGCCCAAGGAGAATGGGAAACTTGAGATGTCAAACTCATCCCTTACAGGAAGCATGTGGAAAATCTTACCAAGAGATTCAAGACGGTAGACTTC
Organism: Nicotiana benthamiana; assembly: GCA_034376525.1. Lineage (NCBI taxonomy): Eukaryota > Viridiplantae > Streptophyta > Magnoliopsida > Solanales > Solanaceae > Nicotiana > Nicotiana benthamiana. The sequence continues at coordinate 9,996,124 of CM067326.1, forward strand.
AGGTACATCCCTCGCTGTCACAACGAGCTAGCTGGCGCACTTGCCACTATGGCCTCGATGTTGCCCTACCCAAGAAACGCCTACATCGATCCCTTGGAAATCAAAATTAGGGAATGGCATGGGTACTGTAATACAGCTGAGGCATAACCAAACATCCGACCATGCTACCATTATATCAATATGTTTCTAATAAAACAAGAATATCCCGAGCAAGCCACTGGTGACCAAAAGAGAACTATCACACGACAAGAAAGTGGTTTCTTTTTAAACGGGTGAGGTTTTGTACAAAAGGACCCCAGACTTTAATTTAAGATATGTGGACGCCAAAGAGACTACAAGGATCATGGATGAATTACACGCAGGACTCTGCAGACCACACATGAATTAGTATGATCTAGCAAAGAAACTCATCTGAGCGGGCTATTGTTGGATAACCGTGGAAAGGGATTGTTTTAGCTTTGTTCGGAAATGCCATCAGTGTCAGGTGTATGGTGATTTGATTCATGCACCTCCCACAGAATTGCATCCCATATCAGCACCTTGGCTATTTGCAGCTTGGGGCATGGACGTTATTTGGTTGATCGAGCCAAAAGCCTCAAATGGGCACAGATTCATAGTGGTTGCCGTTGATTATTTCACAAAATGGGTTGAAGCCATCACTCTTAAATCGGTTACCAAGAAAGCTTTGTGGGATTTTGTGCATTCCAATGTCATTATTTGTTTTGGAATCCTGTCAACTATCGCCACGGACAATGCTGCAAATTTGACCAGTCGATTGATGTGAGAGATATGCGAACATTCAAAAAAACGCATCGGAACTATATACCCTACCGGCCGAAAGCCAATCCTGCTAACCAAGCAGCAAACAAAAATATCAAGAAAATTTTTAGGAAGATGATTCAAAGCTCCAGGAAATGGCATAAGAAGTTACCCTTCGCATTATTGGGGTATCTCACAACTTTGCACACATCAATTGGAGCAAATCCCTATCTTTTGGTCTACGGAACTGAGGCAGTAATACCTATGGAGGATGAAATACTATCATTCCGGATCATCGTTGAAGCTGAGATTGAAGATACTGAGTGGGTCAGGACTAGACTAGAACAACTGATCTTCATTGATGAAAAAACGAATGGCTGCGATCTGCCATGGGCATTGTACCAACAAAGAATGGCTCGTGCTTATTACAAGAAAGTACGCCCCATGAATTTTTAGGTGGGACAACTTGTATTAAGTCGCATTCTCCCTGACCATTAGGAAGCAAAAGTAAAATTTACTCCTGATTGGTCCCTACATCATCAGAAAGATATTGCCGAAATGAGCATTATATTTGGGCGACATCGAAGGGGATGATGCCGAAGCAGCCGTGAACGCAGATTCAGTTAACGGGTATTATGTGTAGGCTCCTTGTAGCAACGATTCAGTCCGGTTGAGACGAGGAAGACTTTCATTCCCGCTACCCAAACACTATTAACCTTGGTAAACCCATTTGAGCCGGTTAATTTTCTTTGACCACCCTCTTTGGAACCTTTTTTTTTTGAGTCCAGTAGGCAGTCGCCTAGGGTTAGTTTTCATAAATAATAGGAAAAAAATTACAACAAATAGGAGAAGTAAAATAAGGCGGATTACACCGGTAATGTCACCCATATAACACAGCCAGCATAGACCTTACCTTAGTTATCCTATTGAGGCAAATAAAAGCCTCATGAACTAGCAAGCATGCAAAAAGAAAGAACTCGCAAGAACTAAGAATTGAATGATCATCACAATGTTTATAACATGCTCTGTGATGATATTACAAAGGATAATACTAATGTGATGGTAAATAAACAGATGAAGAAGCCATAGAGATGCCCCCTTTTTTCTTTTGATGAGAAAATTTCGATTTGTAGAATGATGTATTCTTCCACATAATTTTTCAAGAATTCTTCAAAGTTCATTCTTTATTCTTGAGACCATTGGATTTTGGGTGTGTTGTTTGAGGGACCAGTTTTTTTTTGCAGATCTCATTTGGGGCCTCCATATGTTTACGTATTCAAACTCCCTGCCGTCCCAACTTCTTTCCCTTTGATTAGACTTCTTATTTCTTGCACTGTGCATTGGTGACAAATCTCCTTTTGTTGAAGCGTCTGCTCGGCATTGGTTTAAGAAATCCTCTTCTTCCCCTTCTTCATAAATATGTCTTCCTGCCAAAATTGGATTTGGTAACTCTTGAAAAATGCCTTGAGTTGTTAATTGTGCACTATTGATAACTGCATTTTTTTTTGTTTTTGCGCTTTCTTCCTGCTAATGACAGAGCTACCAGTAGTAGGATTAGTATCTGTATTTACCATCGCTTATAATATTTGTCTTTCCTCGGACGAAATTACTGAAGCAGTTGTGACGAGCTGCCCCCGCCTGTGACCATACTACCGTATTGCTATCAGCAGTAAGAGAGTTAGATGGAGTATTTGCATTCCTTTGCTGCTTCTGATTTGAGAGCAGAGTTTGCGTCATGACATCCGAGCATTTTCTGTCCTCTAGATTAGAGAGTGGTTCTGATGTTGTAGACTGATTCTGGCTTGTTGATGGCAGCAGGGTTGCGATTGGATTAACAATTGATGATTGGGCTGAGTTAAGTTGACGATTATGAGCTGATTCATTTTTGTTGAACTGTGATGTCGCTACAATTGGACAAACTATTTTTGTATTATTATTTGGAACAAACACTGGAGCACTGGAGTTTCTGTTTGCTTCGAAATTGCACGATAGTTCTTAATTGTATTTTTCCTTTGATATTTTTGCTTGGATGAATCATCACTGTCCTCTTCAGTACTATCCTTCTCACATTCTTGGTCATCTTATTCCCATGAAAAACCAGCAAGTCCGTCACCCCAGCTCTCCTCATCCTCATACTCTCGTTGGTCTTTCCAGAATTTCAATTTAATGACGAAGTCCTTCCTCTTTGTTACAGTAGGATTATATATGGTTGGAGAACTTTGAAGTTTGGACTGTATTTGTATACTTGTAGAAGTAACATGAGCTGTAGCCTCTGTATTTGAGGTGAATTCTGACTGACATTGGCCAGCACGGCAAATGAGTTTGAAATTGAAGGTAAAGCTGGATAGTTTTCTGCGATCTCGATTTTATTTTTGGATTTAGGATATACTGCTTTGTTGGCCACTGATGACCATTTCCCCTCTTCCCTTGTGTGTTGACGTTTGGCAGAAGATTCTAAAGCAGAATTTCCTTGAGCTAATGCAGCATTGGAGACAGTATTAGCATCTGTATTTTCATTCACTGCATCAAGTGTGTCAATCTGTGATGCAGGTCGATGTTCTTTTTGAAATGTCCAGTTGGTTAAGGGTGAGGTTTTATTTACCCCAATTACATTCAGTAGTGATGTTTGAAGCATTAAGCATTTTTTGCACTGTCGAGTTCTCCCCTAGTTGAACCTGGGAAACAGCAGAGTTTGTAACAGCTTTGGTAGTTCAGTAAAGGAAATCCAAACGAAATCCAAACGACAGCTTTTGACGTTTCTTCACGTGGATTAAATCCCATTGTCCATGGGAATGTCCTGAAGAAGTAGTCGTCTCCTTTTGCCTTAGCATAGCCTGTTGTTCTTGAAATGACATTCACAAAATCTTCAAATAGATCAAATCTAACCAGGATATGTCGATATTCTAGCTGCCCTATATTGCAATTACCTTTGACATCGAGTTGCTTCGGTAAGATCTGTCTCAACTCCTGAAGATCGGGTTTTCCATATGTGAATTTAATCACAACTGCTTGTTGATGACCTTCATCCTTGGTGAATGAATTCACTTCGTCTACTGTGAATTCAACACTAGGTATTCCATTCCCTACCGTTACTGGATAGAGTTCAAAAATCAATTTTGTTGCGGAAGAATGTTGTCGAACAAGTTGCGATGCATAAGACTGGTTTGGATTTGAGCTGTTTGATTTTCTGAATTAATTTGATTTTCCTCTCCCACAGCACAAAGCTGGGGAGAGGGTGAAACTTCCATAGTTGCGATGATCCTCAACCAGGATGAATAGTGAAGGAGAACTATTCACAAAATAGTATCGCTAGGAGAGAAACAGAATAGTGACTGAGTTTGAGTATTTGAGCCGGTTAATTTTCTTTGACCACCCTCTTTGGAACCTGGAAATGTTATTCAAACAAAAAAGAAAAAAGAAAAATAAAGAAAGAAAAAAGAGAGAAACAAAAATAGTTTAGGAAACATTCCTGAACTACGTCTTACTTGATTCCGAAAGGATACATAGGCAACCTCTTTCTGAGGTTCAGTTACATAAAGATAAAAATCCCAATTCCCCCACAAAGTGAAACTAGGGTAGAAGATATAACGGCTCATCCATAAGCCCACTAAAATGGTTCCAAAGTTATAATTCAGTCCAAAATGCTTTTTACCCAAAAATCTTTTTCCAAGTCCTTCCGATCAATTGGCAAAGGCGCGGGAGTTGAAAATAATCATTGGTGGAATCTGATGCACTACACATTGAGAGAAATAAAATGAGAGAGTCTTATCGGTGAAAACCAACGGGCACCATAAGGCAACGGTGAGTAGAGAAATTTAAAATGAGAGAGTCCGTTTGGTGAAAACTCGTGTAGATCACTATCGGACAACAGTGAGAAGAGAAACGAGACAGGTCTATTGGAAAAAACCCGCAAAGGGAGCCGTCGACCGAAAAGAAGGCACCTCCCATCACTGAAAGAGTCTTGGCAAGGTTCCCTAGTTTTAAAACATGGGTCAATGAGCTTACGAGAAGTTTAGAAAGTTTGTGCGAGTCGGGCATCCAGACTAAGAAGCGTGTCATGACCATTTGAAGCTTGCATGCTTCCTCAGATAAGTTCTTCTTTTTCCCCGACAAGGACGCTTCTACTAAAATTTATCCTCTTGCTCTCTATTTATTTTTTCCGTGAATCCTGTTCGGTCTAACTTTGATTCTAAAACTATTACAAGACAAAGGTAGCAGCACTAGTTTATAGGGCCCTGCCCAGCAAGAGCTAAAGAAAGGTACCCAGCATCAGCGAGTGCATTAAGCCAACTTTCGAATGGCTATGATAGTTGATACTTTCAAAGCAAAGATATGGAAAAGGAAATAATGTCAAAAGAAAAAGGTCATAAGAGCAGAATAAAGTGAAAAGCCAAAGCCTTAAGAGGGCGAGTTGTCATGAAATCCTGAAGGTTGAGGCCATTGGCTCAAAAGAGAAGATGATTTTAAAAACCAGCAAGCAGCAGAGGCTCTCAACAAAAGTTGGGCCGAGTTCAAGCAATGAAGGCCATAGAACCAACCACCGTTTGAAACTAACTATTGTTCTTTGTCAAAAATTGGAACAGGCACGATGTGAGCAACAGTGCAAAAGCAAGTGCAGTCAAAATCAAAATGCGCAAGTGCTGAAGCAGCTTCGCAGCAACTAATCAATACAAAAAGGAAGTTTCCTCCATGTTCATTCCTGCATGTTATCAAAATAAAATGAAGAAAGAAGATAATAAAAGAAGAAAACCCAAAAGAGGATAGTGTAGAATTCTCAATACCAACATTTAGCAAACATTAGGGCTCCAATTCTTGAGTTGAGTGTTTTTGCTACCCAACATTAGGGCTCCAAACCATGAGTTGAGCATTTTTTCCTTAGCCAACATTAAGGCCCCAATCCCTGAGTTGAGCGTTTTTTTCCTTAGCCAACATTAGGGCTCCAATCCCTGAGTTGAGCGTTTTTCCTAGCCAACATTAGGGCTCAAATTCCTGAGTTAATCGTGTTTCCTTAGCCAACATTAGGGCTTCAATCCCTAAGTTGAGCATTTTTCCTAGCCAACACTAGGACTCCAATCCGTGATTTGAGCATTTTTCCTTAGTCAACATTAGGTCTCCAATCACTGAGTTGAGCGTTTTTACTAGCCAGCATTAGGACTCCAATCCCTGAGTTGAGCGTTTTTCCGAGCTAACATTAGGGCTCCAATCCCTGAGTTGTGTGTTTTTCCTTCGCCAACATTAGGGCTTTAATCTCTGAGTTGAGTATTTTTCCTTAGCCAACATTATGGCTCCAATCCCTGAGTAGAGAGTTTTTCCTAGCCAACATTAAAGCTCCAATTCCTGAGTTGAGCATTTTCACTCAGCCAACATTAGGGCTCTAATCCCTGAGTTGAGCATTTTTCCTTACCCAACATTAGGGCTCCAATCCTTGAGTTCAGAGTTTTTTCCTTAGCCAACATTAGTGCTCCAATCATTGGGTTGAGCGTTTTTCCTTAGCCAACATTAAGGCTCCAATCCCTGAGTTGAGCATTTTTTCTTAGCAAAAATTAGGGCTCCAATCCCTAAGTTGAGTGTTTCTCCTTTAGCCAACATAGGGCTACAATCCCCGAGTTGAGCTTTTTTTCCTTAGCTACCATTAGGACTCCAATACCTGAGTTGAGCGTTTTTCCTAGCTAACACTAGTGCTCTTATCCCTGAGTTGAGCATATTTTCTTTAGCCAACATTCGGGCTCCAATCCCTGAGTTGAGCCCTTTTCCTTAGCCAATGTTAGGGTTCCAATCCCAAAGTGGAACTTTTTTTCTAGCCAACATTAAGGCTCCAATATCCAAGTTGATCATTTTTCCTTAGCCAACATTAGGGTCTCCAATCCCTGGGTGGAGCTTTTGTCGTAGCCAACATTAGCGCTCAATTCCCTGAGTTGAGCGTTTTTTCATGACAACATTAGGGCTCCAATCCCGAGTTGAGTGTTTTTCCTAGCCAACATTAGGGCTCCATTCCCTGAGTTGAGCGTTTTTCCTAACAAACATTAGGGCTCCAATCCTTGAGCTAATGTTTTTCCTAGCCGACATTAGGGCTCCAATCCCTGAGTTGAGCGTTTTTAATCTTTAGCCAACATTAGGGCTCCAATCCATGACTTGATCATTTTGATTAGCCAACATTAGGGCTCCAATCCCTAAGTTGAGCGTGTTTTCTTTAGAAAACATTAGGGCTCAATTTCTTTAGTTGAGAGTTTTTCCTTTAGTCAACATTAGGGCACCGATCCCTGAGTTGATATTTCCGCGACAGTATCATAGACAAATACAATTCTTGAGGATGAAAAACTAAGAAAAGAAAAGTTCATATATTTTGTCACAAATAACTCACGAAATTTTCCTAGTTCAAAATTGTGCCAGAAAATTTCGTTCGTTTCTTTGTTTTTGAGTAGGTTTGGCCCCGAAGCACAGGTTCTGAGGCGGCTGAAAGGATGAGTCGCAATCACAAATAAGAAAAGAACAAAAGAAATTCAAATGCAGAAGAGAACATATATGTAAGCTGATCAAAACTTGATTGAAATCACAAGCTCCGCCGGTCATGCTCTACTCAAATGCCGAACAAAGAACTGGCACCTACAGCTTACGAGCATCAAGATTTAGATCGGGGTCCACAGTGAATCCAGCTAAGAGTCAAGATCAAGCTCAAGATATTTATAAATATGAATCTTGTAACTCATAGCTGATAGGCATAGCTATCTTAGATTTTTATTTTCCTTTTGGTGTAATAAGGAGGTCAACAAGCAATAGCAGTGAAAGCAGAACTTCAGTAGTCCCGACTACCAAACACTCATGAACTACACTGACCCGATTCCTCTTAGCAGAGGATATGTAGGCGACTTCTGAAGCAAGGTGCGGTCAAGCTTTTCAAAACGCTTCTCATGGAGTGTCAAGCAGACAAAAATCTCTCATGATTGCTCATTTATTTTTGCCCGAAAAAAATTTGTGTCTCCGAGCAAAGAGGGGCAGCTGTGAATGTGTGATTTTTTCCTAGATTAAATTACTCTTATAGAATTATTAAAATATAGATTTTTCTTTATTTGTGTGATTCTAAGAATTTAATTGCATAATTGTGTGTTTGTTCGCATTTTGAGTGCATTTTAGTTGATAAAAAATATAAAAATAGCAAGTTTGCATTTTTGGGATACCATTTTTTAATATTTTAGGTTAATTAATTAATTAATAGCACAAAAACGAAAATAATAATATTGGTTAATTTTTTGAATTTTTACTTTTGAATATTTAAGTTTGTCTTAATTAGGAATTAGTTAACTTTTAAATTTAGTTAGTTTACTTTTTAGAGTAAAATTAGGTCTTTATTATTTTTCATATTTTTATATAACAAAAAAAAATATAAAATAAATAAGAGAAAAATAAAGAATTTGAAAATATGTGGTCTCAATTAAAGACCCCAATTTGGGCCATTTTTGTAAGGATAAATTAGCCCAATAACACCTCAACCCAGGCCCAATCCTGCAGGAAACCAGGTCTATCCCCTCTCTAATCAAAACAACACCGTTCATGGCCCTTTAATCACGACAGTTTTATCTCATAAATCCAATGATCCGGAACTAACTAGGTTTAGGGTATAAAAGTATCGGACTCTACCCCTACCTCCCAAACCATCTCTCCGAACCCATAATGCACATCAATGTAATGTCACCACCCTCTGTCGTCCTCTGCCGGCGGAGATGCTCCGATGGCCCCAAAAAGAACGCCTCCCCACATCCTCGACCTCCTATTTCCATCCCTGCTATCACTATCCCTTGAATGTCAACCGCACTTCTCGAATGAACTCCCGACTACTCTGACGCCCATGGCAGTGCAACCTCCAAATGTTACCAAACTAACACCATAGCTTCCCCTCCTTCTCCCTATTACCATTCCATGCTTAGTTTTCCTCAAAACCCCTCCAAACCCTTTGAATATTAGCTTAAATATACAAACCCTAGCTGCCACCTCTGTTCTCCGGTGGTAGTGCCGCCCTCAAAAATCACTGAAATAACACCCCACAACGTTCTCGACCTTCTATTCCAAAACCCCAAACAAATTTCACAAAAAGTAGCTATAATTGTACGAATTTTAGATCGAGGGTTGCGATATGAGTTGGTCAAATTTTCAAGGATGGCCAGTGTTCGAATTGGGTTCCGAATATGGTTATGTGCTTGTTCTTGGCAAGACAAGCACGTAACATTATTTCGGATTTGATTCAAGGCCAGTCCAAGCAAAGACTAAAATCAATAAGTTCCCTCGTTTTTTTATTTTTGTTTTTATTTTTATTTCATTTTGCATGTGATATTCCTTCATTGTTAAATTTTTGTTTTTTCATCATGTTAATTGATTTAGAAAACTTAGGGTTTAAATTGATTCTTGTTTCCGTTGATTTTTTTGTTCAATTTTAATTATGTTTTTGCTGTTAGTTTAATTTGGTGTTTGTTTTCGATTAAATAATCCATGATTTTTTTGTTAATCTGATTTTAGTTTCGAGTTTTAACTGTTTTCTTAGTTCAATAATACCGTTAGTAATAGGATATATAGATTAAGTAGTTGATTCAAATTAAAATAGGATAGTCTGATTTTGTTGCTTGAAGAACTGTCGCTATAGCTAGTTGACCAAGGCAAAGGGGGGCTGGGTTTTTGACCAGGTTGGCAATTCAGGGTCCAAATAGGGGCCATATGGGAAATTCAGAATAGAAAGTAGTGTAGTAACTAAATATAAAACCCCCTAGGACCTTCTAGAATAGGGTTCTAATAAGAATTTTAGGCACTTAGTAGTGTAACTTAGGCAACAAACCAACAAATAAGGGACTAACTAGATAAAACTGAAAAATAAAAGGACTTAGGAGACAAAGTAGAATTTTGAAGGTAGCCCTAGACTTTGCCAATAAAAGGCATGCCTATTGCCTTGTGTAATAGGTTTTGATATCTGAAAAAAGCCCACACAAGCGTCTAGAAGCAATAGAGATTCAAAAACTCTAAGAATTTTTAAATCAAAAATCTAGATCTTAGAGAAATCAGAAAAATAATAAAAAAAAATTTCATACTCAAAAGCTGCTGAATACTACAAAAGGGCTACTGAAAGTCGATGTCCAGTTTGTTGAAGGTTAAAATGGTTTGAATTGCCTTAATATACAATAGTTAAGGTCGTAAAGGTTCCTAGGGCGATTTTGAGTATTGAATCTAGTTTAGTTTGGCTTGATTTTGAGATTGTAAAGGTGTTTATCGTCCGAAATTACTTCTTAGACGATGTGATATGATTTCCTGGGTGTGGACTTCATTGAAATTACTGCTGATGGTTGCTCCATGCTACTGCTCTCCATTTGCTACTTCCTGGTCTTAATTTCCCTTTGTTTTGGCCATATCCAGGTACATTTTTTACCTCAAGTATTGTACGAAGATTAGATACATATGTATGAATTTATTTGAACAGAAATATTGAATAACTCCTTGTTTTTCACGTGAATCTGTTCTGATCCATGTACTTAAACACTTAGTTCAATAGTGTTTTTTGGACTATCGTCTATTTTTGTACCAATTCGACTGTATGAGTTGTTATTTTTCAAATCCACGCAAGCATTATGAGTAGAATACTAGCTGTAGTTAATTTTAGTTTAAGCTGTTATATTAATTCGAAATTTAAGATCAGTTTAAGGTGCCATTTGAAAGTAGAATAAAAAAGTAACATGTACGATCATACTTGCAATTAAAAAGGCCCTGTTTCTTGAACATAATATTATCCTTAGTTTGCTTATCAAATGCTTATGATTACTCATTAGATATTTGCTGAATATAATAACTACATCGCATATTTGTGTAAAATGATTCATGAATGAAATGAGAACGCCAGTAGTCACTTTCATTTTTTGTTTGTAATTGAGTTGTTTAGAGTGAGTGAATATAAACTAAAAGACTGTTAAAAAGGTGTGAATATGCAGCATATTTCAAATTGATCTTTCCATTGGCAATCCGAATGCGTGTTTAAACGATAAAATTGTTGCTGAAGCTGTCTTTGCATTATAATCCATACAACAACTAGAGTTGGCAACAGTGGTTTGGGCTGTAGTGTAAACCCAATCGCGCCTGGTTCCTTCATTAGTACTCCTTGTTTTGAATCTTTCTGGGGGAGGGGGCCTACTCGTGGCTTTGATTGCTTGTTAAATGATCATATGGGATTTTGACTTTATTGGGGATTGAATAATTAAGCCCTTTAAATAGATGAAAGTGAGCCATAGTAGATCACAAACAATTATGGCCCTCCGAGTATAGTTGAATTAATCTTTTAATTTTGAATTGAGGGGCACCGTGAAACCCAATGATGGAAACTATATGAATTTTGCATTAATAGATAATGTGTTGATCCTTAGAATTCAAGGTGCACCATTTAGCACATTTTCGTGGCCCTCATAAACTTGCAAACATGCGGGTGCATTTATAAGACGTGGTTGAAGACGTATTTTAACAGCGTTGCAGTACTTCTAAAATTTAAATAAAAGTGGAAAATCATTATAAAAATTGCACTATTTGATGAAAATTTTGTAAAATCATATATTAGTTCAAATACGACAGTTTAAGCGACCGTGCTAGAACCACGAAAGCCGAGGGTGCCTAAAATCTTCTCTCGGATTAATCGAATTCCTTACTCAAGAATTTCTTGTTCGCAGACTCCATCCGGGAAGTTGAAAATTTCATCAATTTGGGGTTCAAGATAAATCAGTGAATTTGGATGCCAAAAGCCAAACCTATCCCAAGTGGCGGCTCTAAAATAAATAAATAATGCCAATTCTAATAATATCACTTTAAATGGAAAAACTCCCTATACATTTATCCCTCTGGGTAGGTGTGTAAAAACGGAGGTGTGAGACCATGCAAATAGAAAGAAAAACAAATAAAGAAAGAAAAGGATCGAGAATCTTACTGAACTTAGACATCATTATAATCTAACTACATTAATGCCCTAAATTTATTAATTAATGATAAAACATGATAAGGAAACTAAAAGAGTATTCATGCCTTAAATTGAATAACAGTTTAAGGAGAAACAAACCATAGCTACTAATTTGAACAAATCTATATTGGACTTCAGACCAAGAGAAACAAAGGAGAAGAGCAGAAGCTTGAGTGTCAAGTTAATTCGAACATGAGAATAAAAGAAGAATGAAGGTTCAAAAGAAACAAAAAAAAAAGAGAAGAAAAAAACTAAAAATGAAAGAAAGATGACTGACCACCTTGGCTTGAAGTCTAGACCCGACTCTTTGATTTAAGCCTCAATATAATATCAGCCACCTGTTCGTTATCAATTTCAAGCAAAGGATGTTATCTTGTGGAAAAATTAGTGCCTTTACACTCATGGATACTAAGAGACCTTGTATGATTGGATTTGACCTTGGCTTTGAGGCTTCGAACCCTAGACTTAGTATTTGAGCAGTTCAGTGGGAATTCGACGGAGACAGAATGGAGTTTTTGAATGAAGGGGACAAAAGGGCCCAGGGGTGTGATTTAGGTTGAGGTTGGGTGAGGCACCGCCGTGCACGGCAGGGCGACTATTAGGGTTTGAATTATTAAAGCAATACGGGCGGGATTTATGGGAAACAGGGCCCAGATTTGGAAAGAGGAGGGTGAGATTCTCAAGTGGTGTAAATTTGAGAGGATTTAGACGCCGGTCGCCGCCGTGGGCGATTTCTAGTGCGAGACTGGTGGTGGCTTAGGGTGAAGGGTACCCGTCTGAGATTGGGGGTGCACTAACATAGTACTAGGTTTTCAAAAACTTTAAATGATTTGGGAGATAGTTCTAGAGCCGTTGGATCACCGATCATCGACGGCCCAAATCTGTTTATCATGAAATAGTGTCGTTTGGACGGTTGGGGGAACGAACTGGACTGGGTGAGATTTTGGGCAGGTGTGGGTTTGATACGGAAAAACATTTGGGCCGGCACCTTTAATCTGAATACTAGCCCAAAATTGGCTGGCCTGTTCCTCCCTTTTTTTTATTTTCTTTTCAATTAAATCCCTCTCTTTCTAAAAAAAATTTTTAGTACAAAATTAAAGATGAAAACCTGATTTAGTTCTAAAATTAAACTAATTAATTTTCAGAATTAACCCAATCCAAATTTAAAAGGAAATTAAGAAAACATCAAAAATTAAAAGTAAAATGCAAAGAGGACTATTTTTGTTATTTTCTTCCATTTTTTGTAGTGTTAATTAACTAATAGAACCAACAATATAAAAAATGGGATCTTAAATGTAAATGTGCTATTTTTGTATTTCTATGAATTATATCAATTAATATGCACAAAAAATGCAAACAAGCACAAAAATCATGCAATTAAATTCTAATAATCACATAAATAAAGAAAAATCCTAATTTTAAAATTTCAATAAGAGTAATTTAAGCGAGGGAAAAATCACGTGATTACAGCTGCCCCTCTTTGCTCGAAGACACGAAGGGTATTTGGGCAAAGATAAATGAGCAATCATGAGAGATTTTTCCAGCTTGACACGCCATAGGAAGCCTTTTGGAAAGCTGACCGTGCCCTGCTTCAGAGGCTGCCTAAATATCCTCGGCTAAAGAGCAATTAGGTCTGTGTAATTCAGGAGTGTTTGGCAGCTAGGACTACCAAAATTATGCTTTCACTGTTGATGTTGCTGGTAATTCTTGCTAACCTTCATATTACACCAAAAGGAAAATCAAAAGCTAAGCTAGCTAATATGCCTATCTACTATGAGTCACAAGATTCCTATCTATAAATCTCTTGGAGCTTGATCTTGAGTCTTAGCTGCCTATGCTATGGATTTCGATCTGAATCTTGATGCTCGCACGATGTAGGTGTTTGATATTTCTTCAACATCGGATCGGAGAGGGACCAGTGGAGCTTGTGATTTCAAATAAGTTTTGATCAGCTCACATCCATGTTTGCTTCAGCATTTAAATTTCTTTTGTTCTTTTTCTTCTTTCCTTTATTCTGGATTGAGACTTATCTTTTCAGTTGTCTCAGAACCTGTGCTTCAAGGTCAAACCTATTAAAAAAAACAAACAAAAGAACGAAATTTTCTGCCCTAGTTTTGCACTAGGAAAACTTTGTGAGTTATTTGTGACACAAATCTGAGCACTTTTTTTTCTTTGTTTTTCATTCTCAAGAATTGTATTTGTCTATGACTAAGAGAAAAATCCTCAATTCAGGGATTACAGCTCTAATGTTGGCTAAAGATGAATGCTCAACTCAGGGATTGGAGACCTAATATTGGCTAATGGGAAAAACGCTCAACTCAGGGATTGTAGCCCTAATGTTGGCTAACGAAAAAACGCTTATCTTAGGTAATGGAGCCCTAATGTTGGCTAAGGAAAAACGCTCAACTCAGGTATTAGAGCCCTAATGTTGCTAGGAAAAACGTTAACTCAGGCATTGGAGCCCTAATGTTGGCTAGGGAAAACGCTCAAATCAATGATTGGAGCCCTAATGTTTGCTAGGAAAAATGCCCAACTCGGGGATTGGAGCCCTAATATTGGCTAGGAAAAATGCTCAACTCAGGGATTGGAGCCCTAATGTTGGCTACGAAAAATTCTCGACCTAGGGATTGGAGACCTAATATTGGCTAAGGAAAAATAATCAACTCGGGGATTGGTGCCCTAATGTTGGCTGGGAAAAACGTTCAACTTAGGGATTGTAACCGTAACGTTGGCTATGAAAAGGGTCAAATCATGGATTGGAGCCCTAATGTTGGCAAAGGAAATATGCTCAACTCAGGGATAGCAGACCTAATGTTAGCTAGGAAAAAATGCTTAACTCAGGGATTGGATCCCTAATGTCAGCTAAGGAAAAATACTTAACTCAAGGATTGAAGCCCTAATTTCTGCTAAGGAAAAATGATCAACTCAAGGATTGGAGCTCTAATATCGACTAAGGAAAAATGCTCAACTCAGGTATTTGAGCCCTAATGCTGGCTAAAAAAAACACGCAACTCACGAACTAGAGCCCTAGTGTTAGCTAAAGGGAAAAACGCTCAACTCAGGGATTGGAGCGCTACATTTGTCAAAATGACAAATTTAGAATTCTAAACTATTCTTTCTGGGGTTTTCCTCTTTTTGTTGTCTTCTTTCTCCCTTTTTATTTTGATAAGATGCAAGAAAGAACTTGGAGAAAACTTCCCTTTTGCATTGATTATTTTCTACAAAGTTATTCCAGCACTTGCGCAGTTTCCTTTTGACTGCACCTACTTTTGCACTGTTGCTCATATCGCACCTGTTTAAAGTTTCAACAAAAGGGAATTGTTAGTTTGAAACGGTGGTTGGTTCTGAGGACTTGAAGATCATCTTCTCTTTCGAGCCAATGGCCTCAACCTTCAGGATTTCAAGATAACTCGCTTGTATAGGGCTCCAACTTTCACTTTAGTCTGCTCTTAGGACCTTTGTCTTTTAACATCCTTTCCTTTTCGATATCTTTTCTTCTAAAGCATCAACCATCATGGCCATTCGGGATTGGTTTAATGCACTCGCTGAGGCTAGGTACCTTTCTTTCGCTCTTGCTGGGCAGGGCACTGTAAACTTGTCCTACTACCTTTTCTCTGTAATAGTTTCTGAATCAAAGTTAGACCGACAAAGTTTCAAGGAAAAAGTAAATAGAGAGCAAGAGGATTAATTTAAATAGAAGCGTCCCTTTCTAGAAAAAAGAAGGACTTATCTGGGAATGCAAGCTTCAAATTGACATGACATGCTTCTTGGACTGGATGCCTGACCCGCACAATCTTTCTCAACTTCTCATAAGCTCATTGACCCATGTTTCAAAACCAGGGAACCTTGGTAGAACTCTTTCAGTGATGGGAGGTGTCCTCTTTTAGGTCGATGCCGCCCTTTGCCGGTTTTCGCCAATCAACCTCTCTCATTTCTCTTCTCAAAGTCGCCCAATGGTGCTTTTCACGAGTTTTCACCAAACAAACTCTCTCATTTTCAATTTATCTACGCACCGTCGCCTTATGGTGCCCGAAGGTTTTCACCGATAAGACTCTTTCATTTTATTTCTCTCAATTTGGACTGCATCAAATTCTAACAATGATGTTTTTCAACCCCCACGCCTTTACCAATTGATCGGAAGGACTTGGATAGGGTTTTTTTGGGTAAAAAGCACGCTGGGTCGAATTACCACTTTGAAACTATTTTGGTGGGCTCATGGCTGAGCCATTATATCATTTTC
The DNA here is from genome assembly GCA_034376525.1 of Nicotiana benthamiana. Lineage (NCBI taxonomy): Eukaryota > Viridiplantae > Streptophyta > Magnoliopsida > Solanales > Solanaceae > Nicotiana > Nicotiana benthamiana. The sequence continues at coordinate 10,012,095 of CM067326.1, forward strand.
CCCACACTTTTTAGAGGAATTCTGGTTTTTATTTTTGTGTGACTGAACCCCAGAAATAGGGTGCTTACGTATCCTTTCAGAATCAAGTTAGACGTAGCTTAGGAGTGTTTCCTAAACTTTTTTTTTCGTTTCTCATTTTTTTTGTTTTTCTATTTTTCTCTTATACTTTTTCATTTCTTTGAATAATATTTTTAGGTTCCAACGAGGGTGGTCAAAAAAGAGTAATCGGCTCAAATGGGTTTACCAAAGGGTTGATAGTGTTTGGGTAGCGGGAATTAAAACCTTTGTCATCTCAAACGGACTGAATCATTGCTATAGGAATCCTAGATATAGTACCTTTTTACTGCATCTGTGTTTACTGCTACTTCGGGATCATCCCCTTCGATGTCCCTGAGATACAATGCTCGTTTCGGCAATATCTTTCTAATGATGTACGGACCTTTCCAATTAGGAGCAAATTTTCCTTTTGCTTCCTGATGGTGAGGAAGAATGCACCTTAATACAAGTTGTCCCGCCTAAAAATTCCTGAGGCGTACTTTCTTGTTAGAAGCCCGGGCTATCCTTTGTTGGTACAACTGCTCGTGGAGACCCCGACATTCACTTTTCATTAATTAAGATTAGTTATTCTAGACGTGTCCTGACCCACTCAATATCTTTAATCTCAGCTTCAACGATGATTCGAAGAGATGGGATTTTCACATCCGCAGGTATTACTCCCTCAATTTCATAGACCAAAGGTAGGGTGTTGCTCATATTGATGTGCGCACTGTTGTGTGATACCCCAATAATGCGAGAGGTAGCTTCTCATGCAATTGACAAGAGCTTTGAATCATATTTCTTCAAATCTTCTTGATATTTTTGTTTGCTGCTTCGACGACACCTTTGGGTTTGGGCAGGTAGGGTGTAGAGTTTCGATGCATTATTTTGAATTGTTCGCATATCTTTCCCATTAATCGACTATTCAATTTTCATTATTGTCCGTGATGATAGTCGCTGGGATGCCAAAATGGCAAATTAGATTGGAATGCACAAAATCCACCACGGCTTTCTAGGTAACCAATTTAAGAGTGATGGTTCAACCTATTTTGTGAAGTAATCAATGACACCTAGTATAAATTTGTGCCCATTTGAGGCTTTCGGCTCGATCGGCATAATGACATCCATACCCTGAGCTGTGAATGGCCAAGGTGCTGACATAGGGTGCAGTTCTGTGGGAGGTGCATAATCAAAGCACCGTGCACCTAACATTGATGGACTTTTCGGACCAAGCTAAACTAATCCATTTCCATGGTTATCCAATAATAGTGTGCTCTGATAATTTTTTTTCTAGAACATATCGATTCATGTGTGGTCCGCAAACTCCTGCGTGTACTTCATGCTTTATTCATCCAGCCTATTCGGTGTCAATGAATCTTAACAAATTGAGGCATGGGGTCCTTTTATATGAAACCTCACCAATTAAGAAGAAACCCCTTTCTTGTTGTCTGATGAAATACGCCATGGCTACATTTTTGGTTCTGCCTCAGCTGCATTACACTACCCATACCTTTCCCTGATTTGTATTTCTAAGGGATTTATGTGAGCATTTCCTAGGTAGGGCAACATCGAGGATAGAGTGGCAAGTGAGTCGGCTAATTCATTGTGAAAGATAGGGATGTACCTGAACTCTATTGTCATGAACGGCTTGCTAAGATATTCCACGTGTTGCCGATAAAGGATAAGTTTGACATCTCGAGTTTTCCATTCTCCTTGGGCTTTCCAGATGAATAAGTCTGAATCCACCATGATTAACAACTCTTCAACATTTTGGTCAACTGCCATGTTTATACCCATGATGAAAGCTCCGTTCTCAGCTGTATTGTTCGTGCAGAAGAACCGAAGTCGAGCGGTGGCTGGATAGTACTGACTGGTGGGTGAAATTAAAACTTCCCCAATTCCTACTCCTTTTGAGTTGGCTACTCCAGAAAGAACAATTTCCAAGCAGCGGTATCTTCAGATATTACTTCCATCGAGTTCACCTCTTCATCTGGGAAATAGGTGTTCAGGGGTTGGTGCTCATCATCAAGCGGGTTTTCGGCTAAATGATCCGCTAAGGCTTGGGCCTTCATCGTTGTACGAGTGACATAGACTATGTAAAATGCGGTGAGAAAGACTTGCAATTTTTCTAACCTCCTTGTGGGTATTGGCTTTTGAAATATGTACTTCAGAGGATCTAATTTGGCTATGAGGTAGGTGGTGTGGGCTTGTAGGTTATGCCTCAATTTATGAGCAACCCAAGTTGAAGCGCAGCAAGTTCTTTCCAGCAAAGTGTACTTGGCCTCATAGCTGGTGAATTTCTTACCCAGGTAGTATATGGCCTGCTCTTTCTTTCCAGTGATGTCATGTTGCCCCAGAACGCAGCCGAAGGAACCTTTCGAGATGGTTAGGTATAGAATTAGTGGCATCCCTGGCTCAGGTGAAACCAAAACTGGTGGGTTAGACAAGTAGTCTTTAATCTTATCGAAAGCCTTTTGATAGTCATCCATCCATTTGACCTCTGCATCTTTCTTTAGAAATTTGAATATGGGCTCACATGTGAAAGTCATCTGAGCAATGAATCGACTAATATAATACAACCTTCCTAACAAGCTCATTACGTCTTTTTTAGTCTTCGAAGAAGGTAAATCTCGAATAGACTTTATCTTTGTCGGATCTAACTCAATACCCCTCCGGCTGACTATAAATCTCAGAATTTTGCCTGAAGGGACCCCGAATGCGCATTTGGGTTGGTTCAATTTCAAATCATATATGCCCAACCGTTTGAAGAACTTCCTTAAATCCCGGACATGGTCATCTTGAGTTTTGGACTTGATGATCACGTCATCCACGTATACCTCTACTGTGTGATGCACCATATCATGGAAGATTGTTGTCATGGCTCTCATATATGTTGCCCCAGCGTTCTTTAGTCCGAAAGGCATGACCCTGTAGAAATAGGTTCCCCAAGGTGTGGTAAAGGCGGTTTTCTATGCATCCACTTCATCCATCAACACATGGTTATATCCTGCGTAACAATCCACAAAAGACTGTATCTCATGTTTGGCGCAGTTATCAACAAGGATGTGGATATTAGGAAATCGGAAGTTGTGTGCTTGCTTCATTCAAATCTCTGTAGTCCATGCATAATCGGAATTTTCCATCCTTCTTTGGCACTTGAACTGCGTTGGCTAGCCATGTGATGTGTCGGACCACGCAGAACACTCCTACTCCCAACTGTTTCGAGATCTGTTCTTTTATTTTATCACTAACATAAGTTCTGAATTTTCTCTACTTTTGTTAGATGGGGGTGTGGGTACTCAGGATAAGTTGTCAATTGCTACACTACAGGATAAACAGTCAGTCCTGCCATGTCATCAAATGTCCAGGCAAACACATCTTTAAACTCAAATAGAAGTTGGATTGTGGCATCCCGTCTTTTCTCGTGTGTGTGGATGCTTATCTTGGTTTCCTGGATTTCTACACAGGTTGCCAAGTTAACCGACTTGGTATCATTCAAGTTGTCTTAGGTTTATCCTCAAATTTTTCTAATTCTCGATTTATTTCCCTAAAATCCTCTTCCTCCTCATATTCCGGTTTTTGGTTCATTATTTTACAATTAGATAGTGTATTTTGATCTGGGTGTGGAGTCCGCAAGCATGTCATGTTATTTATAGTCGTGTTACTAAAACTGAAATGAAGAAATAAAGAGAAAAACAACAAAATCAGAAGGAATAAAGAAGAATGAACGATGAAATATTAGCTTCATTTCTTGGAATTTTATAATAACAGGGTTTACATTTGGCAATTTAAAGACAAGAAACTAAGGAAAACACCCAAGTTACACCGTCGAATAACTTGGGATGCAGAAAAAGTAGCAAGATAAGTCTACTGGGATTCCCGCCTGATCGGAAATGGCATAGCCTTCCAATTTTGGAGTTAGTGCATGGTCCCACGTATAACACCCCAGCGGTGCTTGTACCCTCTCCCGACTGTACCATGTGGGCTTCATATAGCATCTGTCTCATTGCTCCACATATTTCTTCAATTTCTTCGGTCGTGAAGGCCTCATCATCCTCTTCTTCTTCACTGTACTTTGGCTTTATAAATGTTTCATACAAATGTGGTTGGGGTTGAGGTAGAACCGACCTATCAAGTTGTCTATCTTTTGCCCATTTCCTATTATTCAGCGTCGGGTGGAAGTCTGGAAAAATCGTGCGAACGATTCTGTCTATGCGAATCACAAGGCTCGAGTATGAGGTTTTTGGAGGCAAACACCGAGGTGGTGAATGCCGGGGATGGCGGTGTAATTAGCCGCACTAAGGATTACCAGAAAGTGGTGGCCTATTTGAATGGCGTTGTTGACGCTATAACTAAGCTGATCAAGGCTCTCGATCGTGAGAGCAATAATAAAGAGTACGAGAGGTGTAAATATCTGAAGGAAACCCTCGAGGAAATACATGCTAGGGACTTCGTCCTCTCGGTAGAGATCAAGAAACCTAAGGTGGAAGAGTACAGTGCTAAATTCCTTATATCCAATGCCGAGGATGGAAAGGATGGGGCCGTCAGGCCATAGTCCCCAAAGGGGGTGTATAATTCTTTTTCTATTTCGGTATATAGTACTTTCAAAGTATGATGTAAATGGAGCTTGTATTGTTTTTTCCATGTATGTATAAAGAGGAAACCTCGAGGTTTTGTCTCTCCTCTGTTTCTTTTTTCCTTGATTTTAGCCAGATGAACTAGTCTTTGAGTTGAATGGAATCCTTAGATTCATGGTATGGCCTCGAGGATTATTATACTTGCCCGTAGGATTTTACATGCTTGGTCGATGCGACCTATTAGTTAAGCCGATGACAATGGCTCTTATGCTTTTTCTCTTAGGCATATCAAGTTAACTATATTGGGTCAATCTGCGTGTCGGGTTTCAACTCAAGCTCTCATATTTTTGAATTTTAAGCTGGCTCATGGGCTCTTACGCATTGGGTCGCTATGACCTTTTGAATGGGTTGGTGAAAATGTCTCTTATGCCTTCGGATGATGCGACCTTTTATGTGTGGGCTGGCGACAATGGCTCTTATGCCTTGGGTCCATGCAAACTTTTATGCAGGCTTTACTTTTCCCTTGTTAAGGACTTTTTGATATAATGTTTGCCTACTCATTGACAGTTTAATAAAAGACCTCGATTACGAGTCATTATATGGCGATGATCCAGCACCTCGGGAGGTTTTGCTCGGAGGTTGAGTATTTTGAAGCCAGTGTTTAGGAGCTGACATGGTCGAAAGTGTTTCACCTATTTCAAGGGTAGCCTGTTTAACTAGTTCTTTGTAATGTATATTCGAAGTAATTGAAGGCCTGTGATTTTAGCGACGAATGGGCGTCCTCGAGTTGCATTAGTTCGGCTGGTACAGCCTTGTGACCGTAGTCACTTGTGCTTGGCCGGAGCCATTTTAGTGCCGAGTAGAGTAGTTTCGGCCTCTATATCGAGGGTATGGCTTTAAAGGGTCTTAGAATGTTGATATATTATCTTAACTTTGATATCAAATTTATACCTTTAGTACGGTATTATAAGTTTTTACATGCCTTTGAGGTCTTACATCTCTGGATACTTGGTAAAAGTATGGTATGCCTTTCTTGAGGTCTTACGAGACCGAGTTTGCCTGCTTGGGGTCCAATGGCCTCAGGTTTTTCGTGAGCGATGATTCGAGGGTACCTTGGCTCAGGGGAAATTACTTACTAACTTGGTATTGCCTCATTGAGGGCATATAATTTTGGAGTTTACGAATCGAAGGCCGTGCAATTTCTAAGATTTTGATGCGAGTCTTTGAGTGTTTGGGACACTTTTGGCATAGGAGATGTTTCGTGATTTTGATGTTACCTCATTGAAAGCTTATGAGTTTGGAGTTCTGACCCAGAGGTCGTGCAATTTGTGAGATTTTAACGTGAGTCCTCGAGTGTTCAGGATGTTTTTGCCAGAGTAGCCATTTTTGCGAATATGCCGAGTTTCTTTTGAAGCGTGAAATGCTTTAATTAAAAGTATTGTGTATTACTTGGTATAATTATTCATGCCTTTGTTCTAAAGGGATTAGTTTCTCTATGCGGACAGGGTTCGTTCGACCATTTGGCTATATAAATCATTTTTCTGTTGAGACTCCTATCAGTGCATCATGGCTTTTCTAAGTAAGTGACCTTTAAGGCGGATGTGTTCCAGTATTCGAGGTGGATATCAAAGGAAGCCTTGAATGCTTGTAGAGTTTTCCTTAGGTACCGTATAAATGTTGCCTCGTTAAAAACCTTGAAGGAAAAAACCTTTTTTGGGATAAAAACTCGGCGGGAGGAAAAGAGTGCAATGGACACTTTAAAACCTTGAGGTCTTCTAGCTGGCTAAGCGCCTCGACTGCCTTGGTCGAACGCTTGCATAAAGGTTAGTATGAAGTGAAAAATGAGAAGAGAGATGGTTATACCTTAGTGGCGATGGCACTCTTTGATCCTCGGTAAGCCCTCAGTATTCGCTTAAGGATGTGGTTTTATTCGGATATAGCCCAGAGCATGCCTCATGGTCGCTATCTCAGTGTTGGATTATTTCTCAATGCTTCGATTGCCTCGGTTGAACGTCTGCATAAAGGTTAGTATGAAGTGAAAAATGAGAAGGGATATGGTTATACCTTAGTGGCGATGGAACTTTAAGCCTCGGTAGGCCCTCGGTATTTTCTTAGAGGATGTGGCACAACCCTTTATTTGTTCATCCCGAAACAGTCGAGATCATGCCTTATGGTCACTATCCAATGTTGGTTTATTTCTTAGCCGCTCTGTTGGCGGAGTTATTGGTATTTCGGGTTGTGCTAGCCGCATTGACTGGTGTGTTGATTTCCCTAACATTGGCCGATCCACCTAGGTAAAAAATTACAAGTATATGCTTTATTAATGTGTTCACAAGAAACAAAGTTACCTATGTCTTGTTATGGGGCAGGGATAGAGCCTCGAGTTTGCTTTTCCATGTCGAGAGATGTTTTCATCCTCATGGATGTGGGTTCATATAGGGTGGTGACACCTCAAAGGATCGTGTGCATGACATGTTGCGACTTGCCCTGTTTTTTCTTTTTGTTACCTCAATTTCTTGAAATTGATTCTTGGCTCGGCCGTTTCTGAGAAGTGACCTTTGTCGAGTAATTGGGCCACTTCTTCTCAGAGTTGTCGGCAATATTTGGTCCTGTGCCGATGCGTGTTTTAAAATTCACATGCTAAGTTAAGGTTCTTTGGTGAAAGGACTAACTATGCAGGCCTTGGCCACCTGGTGTGTCTGATTTTACTGATGTCAGAAATGATGTCTGATACATCGACATTGAAGTTATATTTGGACAAGAGAGGTTTCTCTGTCAGCCTTTCGTACCTATCAAACCCGACTCTGCTGACAAGTCCCCGAGGATTCTAGCCTCGATCTATCTTTCGATCATTTTGTGGTATTGTGCCTCAGGAAGTTTCTTCTATCTTTGTCGTATTGTTTGTATCTTTCCTTATTTGGCTTTGGATCTTTTGCCGGAAGCCTATTGGGATATACCAAGACCAAGGGGGCTCGTAGTTAGTCATCCTTGACCCCGATTTTCGATTGATATTAGTTGTGAACATCTGACTAGGTAACGGTGGGATATTCTACCAGATTCTGCTTCAGCTGCTTGGAAGCCACCGAGCTTCGTTCATTCAGACCTTGAGTGAAGGCCTGCACTGCCCAGTCATTGAAGATTTGTGGTAGTTCCATTCATTCCATTTGGAAGCAGAATACGAACTCTCGCACCATTTCATTATCACTCTTATTTATCTTGAAGACATCGGACTTCCTTGTTGCTACTTTGATGGCACTAGCATGTGCCTTAATGAAAGAATCTACTAGCATGAGAAATGAATCTATTGAGTTTGGCCTGGTTATGATACCACATCTTTGCCTCTTTAAAAAGTGTTTTTTTAACCTTTTAGCAAAACAGACACGACCTCGTCGTCTTTTAGGTCGTTTCCCTTCACTGCACAAGTGTAAGCGAAAACATGCTCATTGGGGTCCGAGGTCGTGTTATACTTTGGAAGCTCTGGTATTCTGAAATTCTTTGGAATTAATTTTGGGGCCGCTTTCTGTGGGAACTACTTCTGTAAAACTTCTTTGAATCTACACCTTTAAAGATCGGGGGTGTGGCCGAAATTTGATCGACCCTAGGATTGTAGGTCTTAACCTTCTTGTCGCTGCTCTATATATTCTTCTCGCGCGATTCCATCCTCCTCGTGAGGTGAGTCCTCGAGCATATATACGATTGCATGATCAGTTGTCGACCTGTTGTAGCTTGATCTCTCCTGTACCTGCTCCACTGGGGGAGCCATCCCCGGTGCTACTGTGCTAGAAGTTTGTGCCTGCAACATTTCAAAAATAACATGAAGGCTAACATCCCATTCTTCCCTAGTCGGGGTTTTTTGAGCTTATTACTAATCTCTTTGGTGCACGCTCCTGTTAGTCTGGGAGTTTATTTCGTCATGTTGGGAATTGTGGAATACTATCCCTACCAGAATCAATCCTGGTTCGTTCTCCAAGATTTGTGGTGGTACACCAACACCAGGAACATCCTTACAATTTTTTCCATGGTTCTCAAGATTTTTTTTCACTGAGTCAGACATTTTGACCTGAAATTGAAGATCTCGGGCAAGAAAAGTGTGAAATATAACATTCGTTGTGTAGAAAGACGAGCAAGAAAATAATCACTATTATTTATAGCCCAACGGTGGGCGCCAAACCGTTTATTATGAAAATGATAATAAAAATTAATTTTGATTGTATGATTCTAAAACTACATAATCTACTCATATGCTAGTTGGTAAGTAGTTGATGTTATGTGAATGACTTAGAAACAAGATAAGAGCTTGGGAGCGAAGTGATAGGGGCCTCGAGCTTTAGTATTTTGGGGCCTCGAGGTCGAGTCTAGGGCTCGAATGGGAGTTATCGAGGGTGATCGATGGGTGAATACAGTTATGATGAAATTGATGATGGCTCTTTATAGCCAATAATGAGCAATAAATGAAGAAAAATAACTAGAACACAACAAATATAAGCAATATATAAAGTCATGAACTCGAGAGAATATGTTAGAAAACAAAGAGAATGTTCTTGAGTATTTGGTATAAAGCAACAGATATTTACGGAAGGACAAGGATCCCCTTTTTGTAGGAGAGGGAATTCCAACATAGTACTGATGCATTAATTACAACGACATAGGGCTGGTACAGCCAAGTTAATGCTTTGATGTGCCGTTTGGGCTATTCCACTATACTTGACCTGCCATACGCACATGCCTAGGGAACTCCACCTTGATCCACCGAGACCGATAATTCACATTATCTCACGATGGTCATTACTTATACTGTCTAATAGTCGAATTGTCGAGAATTCTCGGAATCGATCACTGGAAGCCCTCGAGATTCCGTTATGCTCGTGAAATCGAGCAATCGATTTTTACTGTATACTGTGTTGTATCTCATATCACTTTCGACTAAATGAAAGTTTGTTTCCTAGATAATTCTTGTCATACTTACTAGAAACATTATTTCCTTTTGATGGTGTTACTTGCCATGTTGAAACCGTTGAGCACTTGAGCTGTAGGCATGATTCCATCTTAAAGGCCAAGTTGCTCTACCCTCATCGATCAAAAAATGTTTGACGAGCTACCTGGATCAACGAACACACGTTTACCTTGAATTTTATTCATATGTATAGACATAACAAGAATGTCATTGTGAGACTATTCGATTCCTTGTTCATCCTCATTGTTGAAAGATAAGGTATCCTCTAGTAAGTAATCCCGAGTACGTTGCCTTGAGGAACATCGAGCCCACCAACGATCATATGAATAACATGCTACGGTTCTTCCTGTTTGTTTTTACTATTTGTGTCCCTGTCTTTGAAGTGATTTTTAGCTTAGAGCTCTCCAGGGTGACCCTCGTTGATTAAACGAGCTACCTCCTCCCTTAACTATTAACAATATTTGGATCTATGACCTTTGGGTTCCATGGTACTTCCACGTTTGATTTGGATTCCTTTAAGATGGATCAATATGTAGGGGCCCGGGCCACGTATTATCCTTGATTCGTTAAATGGCTGACACAATACTTGAAGTATCGACATTGAAGTTGTACTGCAATAGCCGTGGCGCTTCTTTATGCTCAACTAATTTACCGAAGCCACTCTTACCCATGAGCCCTCGAGAGTTTTGATGTCGATCATTTCAAAAAGGATTATGTCTTGGTATGTTGTTCCTACAATCTGTGATATATGGTTGTACCAATCTCTGTTTGATCAGGGTTCTCTATCGATGTCTCTTTAAACCGTGTATTCAGATCTATTTAGGTAAGTAGAACTGGACAAAGCTCCCAACTGATCATCCTCGACTGGTACCGATTATGCACTTCGGCCCAAGTCACCATTGGATATTCAATAAAATTCTACTTTAGTTTATGTGATGCTACCAAACATCGCTCGTTCAAAGCCTGAGTAAAGGCTTGGACAGTCCAATCATCGATAACCGGGGGTAGGTCAATGCTTTCCATATGAAATCGAGATACTAAATCCCTTAGTATTTCATTGTCGTTTTGTATCACTTTTAAGAGGTCTGACTTCATAGTTAGGACCTTTATTTCTCCGGTATGTGCCTTTACGAATGAATCGGCGAGCATGGCAAATTAATCACTAGAATTGAGTGGCAAATTGTGGTACTATATCATTGGCAAATTCGATAAAGGTTTTCCAAATTTTTTTCAGAAAAACGGATTCAATCTCATCATCTTCTAAGTCATTTCCCTTTATTCTGCATGTGTACGAAGTGATGTGTTCATTAGGATCGGTGGTCCCGTTGTACTTGGGGATGTCTGACATGAATAACCTCTTAGGAATGGGCTTTGGAGCTGCACTTTTAGGAAAAGGCTTCTCACGAACTTCTTCGAATCCAAATCCTTTAGGATGGGGGTTTCCCCTGGTATTTGGTTAACTCGTGAGTTGTACGTTTATACATTTTTGTCATTAGCCTTAGTTTTCATTTCACATATTTCTTTCCGTTTAGTGAGATCCTCGAGCATCTTTATGAAGCGGGGCTAGTCCCCGATCCATTATTATTCAGATTCTCCGATACATGTTCGACCCTATGAACAACTTCATGTGATGTATCGAGTTTGATTCTACTTGGGGCCCGATTCTTGAGTTGCTTTATAGCCTACTGAGTTTGTAACATTTCAAATGTCATTTGAAGGCTAATAACGCCTTCTTCACCGCTCTGTGCAGTCTGATTGGGTGCCTGGACATCTCTTTAAAAACTATTTTGAGGGTCGCGCCTAAATTTACATGCACAACACTAGAATATACATCGATTGGATTTACGGCCTGTGGTCCATCGGGACTGATGTGAGGTAATCCGTTATCCGGGGCGACTATGTGCTCGTTCTCGCCTTGAAAACCAAGGTCGGTGTCTATATGAGTGGGCACCGCATGAGAGTTTGACATGTTGATTCCTGAAATCAAAGATACTTACTAGAACACGGGTAAAGAAATGTGTGTTATGGGGATTAATACTAGGAAATCACTATTATCCTCAGCCCCATGACATACGTCAAACTCTTTCCCCTAAAGATAGATAACAATTAAACTTGTAGTGTAGTTTTAAGTATACGTGATTACACCTGATACCTGTTGATTAACTTAAAGATAAGTGATGGAAATTAACAAGAATGTAAAATAAATTAATGCTTGTATGGTGCCCTCGAGCTGATGAACCCTCGAGCTTAGTAAAGTAAGAAAAATTAAAGAGCAACAACTTGATAATCTAGAGAAAAAGAGAAAGATTATATTGCTAAAATCTATATTAATGAAAAGTGTCTACGAACGATGGGGAAGACCCTTTATATATTAGAGAAATCCTAATTATGATACAATTTTAAACCCCCCTTGATTTGATCTAATCCAAGATTTTCGCCGTGATCTTCTAATGGTTATGAATAACTCGCCTTTCCCTCATATTACATTACTCGAAGTCAGTCATACTCAACCTCAATTGTTGCTGGCCTCGGTCTCAACGGACACTTCAACCTTCAGGGTTGATGCCTCATGTTTGAGCTCGGGTCTGATTCATTGCGAGGCTACCCCGATGCTACTCTTTTGTCTTGATTAGATAGAAAAGCTGTGTATGCCATATTTTTACCATATACACTCATGTAAAATGTCTTCTCGAGAATGTTGAGGCTTCTAATATACAAATTGTAAGGTGGAAAAGAACTAGGTTAATGTTGTTATGGAAGATAGATGAATTTGGGTATCACTGGCCAATCACTAAGCAAAATCCAAAAAACTTAAAACGTCTATTTATTTTCGATTCAATAGTTAATTATTTCATCATCTTCGATCGTAACTATGACCTGTTTAACCTAGTTGACTTACTTAGAATTTGTTTTGTTAAATATGGTAAGGTTCTTAGGATGTGTATTCTTATCAACAAGTCACATTTATCGTATACAGAATAATATTTTATTGCAAGTTGTAATTGAAAAGATCATCACGACTCCTCATTAAGTGATTAAAAATTAAATTTTAGATTATTGATGTAAGTAAAATAATTACGGAAAAACTCAAGTACTCGAACCAACTTGTACCCATTTCAAAACCCGTCCCGAGTAATACGGGACTAGGTTCTGTTTAGAACTTCACGATCTATCTTAGTCCCCCGACCACCAACTAATAGCCGAGGGTATCAAACGTTTCACAATATGCCAAACTAGATAACATTATCAAATATTTTTGCACAAACGTATCAAATTTATTTGCACAAATGTAGTTGTATAAAGTTAAATTTGGATTTGCCTTTTTTGTGTGATTGATCGAGACTGGAGCACAATAATCCAAGAGTCGATCTCGATTTTATATTGAATTATGATGCAAAGTTAAGTTTCGATGTTTGTGGCCTTGAGGCCGATTAGGATCGAGATCGACAAAGATTCAGATCTGCCAAGAGATCGAGGGAAGCTTACCGAGTTGAATAACAGAAGGGCAAAATATCCGCAGTCGGGCGAGGATGATGGTACGAATCCAACACGTATCAAGAAATGGCCAATTAATTAGCCAATCCTGGTATTTCTTACCTCCATAGAATTGTACTTAGGGTAGGAATATTCCCCTACTATGTAAAAAGGAGTCTGATCATTTCAAAAGGCATCTTATTCACGCAATATAAAGCAATATACTGTAATTTTCTAGCTTTCATTATCCTATTATTATGTTCATAAGCAAGTTGTAACATATTTGGTTCAAGAGTGACCGAACTTGAGGGCCAAGGTTGTTCAATTCGTTCGGTTTGTATTCATTAATTAATTTTATATTTTAGTACTAATCTATTCATCTTGATTTGTGCCAAGTTATATTATGTATCCTTATAACTGCGTATAAATTCAATTGTTATCCAATTTTAGGGTAAACAATCTGGTGCCCTCAGTGGGGCTGAGGATAATAGTGATTACCTGGTACAAATATTTGTAACACACACTACTTTATACTTGTTCTTTGAACTACCTTTGATTACAGTATTAAAAATTTCAAACTCTCAAGCAGTACCTCTAACACATTGACAATGATCTCGGCCACCACAGAGAAAATGAGAACATTGCACCTAGAAACGCTTTACCCCTTGTTGGCTTCGATGGAATTCCCGCTGCATGTCCAATCGATGTCAGTGTGCATATAGCCATCAACGGAAATCTGGTCATCCATCCTGAAAGTAGTGTCTGAGGGGGTGCCTGATCAGCTACTCCAAGCGCACATGGCGGTGATGATGGAGGTATTAGTCTGCAGGTAATCTTCAAAATGTTGTAGGCTCAATAGGCAGCAATAACCTTGCTCCAAAATTAGAACCACACATCGAGTAGGGTCAAACTCGAGCCATCCCAGGAAATTGTACATCGGGTTGAATCTTTTTCAAGGAAATCGAGCGAAAAGAAATCAAAGCATTCCTACTATCATAAAGATGCACAAAGAACTAACAAAACTAATCGAGATAGGGGAAAAGAAGATCGAGGAAAACAATATGAAGGTTCAAAGCTATAACTCCAGGGCTGACCAAATCTCTGGAGCACCGCCCATATTGAAAGGACTAGATTCCACAAAGTTTGTACAAAAACCTTTCCCCACGAGTGTGGCTCCGAAGCCAATCCCTAAGAAGTTCAGTATGCCCGAGATTCCTTAGTATAATCAATTCACAACCCCAAACGAACACGTCACCTCATACTCGTGTGCTAACAAAGGAAATGACTTGGAAGATGACGAGATCAAATCCGTATTGCTAAAGAAATTTTTTGGAGACTTTATCGAAGGCTGCTATATTTGGTATCATATTTTACCACCTAATTCTATTGACTCGTTTGCTATGCGTGTTGATTTTTTGTAGAGGCACATGACGAGGCAATCAAGGTCTTAACTAGAAAGTTGGACCTGTTCAAGGTAACACAGAAGGACAACGAGATGCACAGGTAATTGATTTCTTGATTCAAAATGGAATGAATAGATTTGCCACCGTTGACAAACTATTGGGTTTTTCAAGCTTTCACTCAAAGTCTCAACGTTCGAAGTTTAGTAGTTGAATAAGAGTTTGATCGAATACCCAGTTGTCACTTGGGCCGACGTACATAATCAGTATCAGTCAAAGCTCAGGGTCAAGGATGATCAATGGGCTCCTTCGGGGTCTATTTATCCTATCAGCCCCGAAGATAGAATCAAGAGGGATATCAACCGAGAACAAAGGTCAAATAAAGATTGATGTCAACCGTATAATTTATACCATAGATGAAATAGATCTGGGGAAAATTTAGCACGGAATGAGAAGAGAAATGATCGAGGTCAAAGTTCACGAGGACTCATGAGTAATGATGGCTTCGATAGATCTATCGGTCTCAAAGAAGTGCCACTATTATCGGAGAAAAACTTTAATCTGGATGTACTTTCCATCGTATCGGCCATTTGATACATCAATGATACCAAAAGGCTTCGACCTTTTCAAACTGGTCCATCACAAAGGTATCCCAACAAAATATCCAAATATCATGGCACACATGGCCACAAGATGGTGGCTTGCCAAAAACTAAGGGAGGAAGTAGACTGTTTGTTCATAACAGTTATCTTCGAGAATTTTCGAGTGACTGAGCGAAGAATAACTTCAAAAACAAGCATTCCAACAAACAAAATGGGCAAAACAACCCCCAGCACGTCATCAATATGATCATCGGAAAGGTAGATGTTCCTCAAGGTCCGATGAGAAAACGCACCAAAGTGTCAATCATAAGAGCAAAATGAACTCAGGATTACTTACCATAAGGGACTCTATCTTTCAACGACGAGGACATAGAAGTAATGATGCAATCACATAATGATGTACTGGTAATTTCTGTACTTATGAATAAAACTAGATTTACATGTTTTCTAATTGATCCAGGTAGCTCAGCCAACATCATTCAGTCGAGGGTCGTAGACCAACTCGGCCTTCAAGACCAGATCATACTACAGCCCGAGTACTGAATAGAATCAACATGGCTTGCGAAACTACAATGGGCGAAATAATGTTGGCGCCAAGAATTTCCAGTGCCATCTAGGAAACCAAGTTCTATGTAATCGACGACTATATGAGATATAACGCCCTATTAGGAATACCATAGACCCACAACATGAGGGTTGTACCTTAGAACCTTCACAAAGTATTAAAATTTCTAACACTAGAAGGGATAAAGACAGTTCACGGGGAGCAACATACCATAAAAGGAGATGTTTGCAATCAATGAAGTAATTCTAGTGTCAACACTCTTATCAAAAAATAACTCAGGTTTGAAAGTGAAATAGGAGGCCAAATAGCAATAATCGATGCCAGCTTTGACCCAATTGGACATGCAAGGGATTGACGAAGATGATGAGTTTGTGGTTCCTCAATCTTTTATCACCACGATGATTCTGTTGCTACCCAGTCAATGGTAGAATAATTGGAGATGGTCATGCTGATTGAACATCTGCTCGATCAAAAAGTATACCCGAGCATGGGGTTAACTCCCGACCATAGAATAAAACTCTTTCAATTACTTATAGCTAATATGAATTGTTTTGTTTGGTCCCATCTCGATATGACAGGGATTCCACCGGAGATTACTACTCATCAACTGAGCTTGGAATCGAGGTTAAGCCCAACAAAACAAAAAGGAGACCTCAGTCCGAGATCAAACATATCTTAATTAAGGCCAAGGTAACTAAGCTCCCTAGAATAGGATCTATCCAGGAGGTCAAATATCTTGAATGGTTAGCAAACGTAGTCGTGCTTCCTAAGAAAGGGAAAGAATTTTGAACGTTTGTAGATTATAAAGACCAAAATAAATCAGCCCGCAAAGATTTTTTCCCTGTATAACATCGATCACAATATCGATGCTAAGGCCGACCATTAGACTCTATGTTTTCTCGATGCCTATTCGGGGTACAACAAAATGCAGATGAACCCGAGTGACCAAGAAAAAACCTCTTTCATCACTGAATATGAAACATAATTCCATAAATAATGCCATTTGGATTAAAAAAATGCTGATGCCACTTATTAATGACTAGTAAACCGAATGATCGAAGAACATATAGTAAAAACCATAGAAGTTTATATTGACAATATTCCAGTTAAGTCCTTACAAGCAGAGGACCATTTAAAGCATTTGTAGGAAACCTTCAGTATATTGAAGAAATACAACCTGAAGTTGAATCCAAAAAAATGTACATTCCTGGTTGGGTCCGACAAATTTCTCGAATTCATGGTATCCAATCGAAGGATCTAGATCAACCCTGGTAAGATCAATTCTATCAAGGATATCACTATGGTAGATAATGTGAAGGCTGTACAAAGGCTAATTGGGTGCATTGCAGCCCTGGGTGATTCATCTCAAGGTCGTACGAATGTCATCAATTTTTTTCATTGCTAAAAAAAAAACATCACATGGACCCCAGAATGTCCAAAATCTTTAGATGAACTTAAGACGTACTTGTCGAGCCCACCATTGCTTCATTTGCTGAGGGATGATGAAAGACTGTACTTGTACCTAGCGTTATTGGAAATATCGATAAGTGATGTCTTAGTCCGAGAAAGACAAGATATGCAGTTTTAAATTTATTATGGCAGTAGGACCTTAGGTGAGGCCGAAACTAGATACCCTCACCTATAATAATTAACACTCACTTTGCTAAGCGCCTCTGGGAAATTGAAGCCATATTTTTAGTGCCATCCTATATGTATTGCAATGACCTACCCTTTACAAAATATAATGCATAAAACCAAACTCTATGGACGATTGGACTAGTGGGTCGTAGAAATCAGCAGGTACGACATCGAATATCAACCCCTCAACCCCGAAAATCCATCAAATCTCATATTTTGGCAGACTTCGTGGCCAATTTTGCCCCGGCCGTAGTACTTAATGTCAAAAGGGATTTGTTGATAAATTCGGGATTATCTTCTATATTTTGACCCTCTATCCAGATGGTCCTTGGAACTTACAAGGGTCAAGGCATTGTGTGGAATCAAACCACAGGTAGTGTAGTTAGACAATCTATTAGAACTGTAAAATTGACTAACAATGAAGCCGAATGTGAGGCCATGATTATAGGTCTCGATTTAGCTAAAGGCTTGGAGGCAGAGGTGAATGAGGCTAAATGTGATTCCCCTCTTATGGCAAACTAAGTAAAAGGAACATTTTAGGTCAGGGAAGAATGTTGCAAAGTTACTTGGACAAGCAACATATAACATTGGAGCATTTAAAAGAATGCACTTTGTAACACGTGCCATGAGCTAAACTCTACAAGCTTGACTTCGGATTAGAAAAATAAATACATGGAGTATTTTAATACTAGAAATTCCCCTTAGATCCAAAGTAATCGAGGGCCCTACGCAGAAAGACATCATGATTTAGCTTGTGAGAAGACGGAACCTTACTCGAAGAACATTCAACGGTCCATTAGAAATATGTCTAGGACCATGTGATATAGAGTACATTTTGAGGGAGGTCTATGAAGGCACGTGCGGGAACCACTCATGTGCCAAATGATTGGTTTGAAAGGTAATTAGAGCCGGCTATTACCGAGTAGATATGGAAAAAGATGTGAAGGAGTTTATGCAAAAGTGTGATACGTGTCAAAGGCATACACCGATGATATATCAACATGGGGAGCTGCTGCATTCGGTCTTATCGCCATAGCCGTTCATGAAGTGGGGGATGGACATTGTTGGTCCACTTAAATTTGCACCAGGTGAGGCTCAATTTGTTTTAATTTATGACTGAATATTTCTCTAAATGGTTGAAGCATAGGCATACCGAAAGATCTAGGAGAAGGAAGTCATTGGCTTCATTTGGGACCACATCATATGTCTATTCAGAATACCATATGAAATAGAATGTGATAATGGAAATGACCAAATTTGTCGAAAACCACAAGATCAAAATGATCTTATTAATACACCATAAGATCAAAATGATCTTGTTTGTTGATTCAAGAAAAGGTTGACAGACACCAAGGGAAAATAAAGAGACATCCTACCTGAAGTTTTTTCGGTGTGTCACACAACTTCGAAATCATGTACCGAGGCCACCCATTCTTATTTTTTTGTGGCACTGAACCTTTAATACGATCAAAGTCAAGGAAACGAGCATCTGTTTTCGATATGCGATGAAGGAATCGAATGACGAGTCCTTGAATACATGCCTAGAGCTATTTGATGAACAACGTGAAACTGCCCTTGTTCGATTGGCTTCCCAGAAACAAGGGGTGGAAAGGTATTACTATCGAAGGGAAAACCTTCGATATTTTAATGTCGAGGAATTAGTATTGAGGAAGGTCACATTAAACACTTGAAATCTAAATAAAGGGAAATTGGGTCTAAATTGGAATGGTTGTACCATATTTTTGAGATCACAGGGAAAGGATCCTATTAGCTCGAAATGATGGATGGAGAACAACTACCAAAAAATTCAAAAATAACTCGTCTTAAATGATATTATTGTTGAGGTACGAGCCCATTTCAATTCATTTTCATGACTAACGCTTAAAGATTATTGACAAGGAGTGGCACAAAGCCTTTAGGTCTGAAAGTATGCACTGCACTCTTTTTCCCCTATACTACTTTTATCCCAATTAGGTTTTTCGGCAAGGTTTTGAATGAGGCAACAAAGGATCATACTAATTTATAATCGAAGGCCAATAACGAATTAGTATCGGCTTCACAAAAATTATCCGAGGTTCCTTTACATTCAACCTCGAATACTGGCGAGCACTTCTCTTGGATGTCAACTTTGTTGCGAGGAAATTACTTCACAATAGAATGGTCTCGATAGGTGTAATTTGTTATAAGGGCCAAACGATCAAACGAACTGTGACCACATAGGTTTCTCGAGCCCTGGCATAAAACATGTATGCATGTGTAACCAGTTTTCGCAAAAATAATGAGAAGTAGTTTCCCAGTGCAATTATCTTAATTTTTAGAAAACATTTTTTTACGATTCTGTACTTTCGATATATTATAGAAATGAGCTCAAGAGATGATTATAACCAGAGTTTGGATAATAACTCCCACACTTAGGGACTGCCGTCCAAATAATAAACTTGACCATATCAAACTATTGATGTCGAGGGCATAAGACCTCTTAGGAAACATCAAATTCTAAAGGCCACAGCCATACCTACTCAAGCTATGTTATTTTAGGCAAGCTCGGATAACTCAAGAAAGAATATCAATAGGCTATACCCAAACTAAAAGGCTACAACCAATTTACCATTGTTTGGAGATGTCAACAATTTGTAACAAAAATTTAACATGGTTCTAATAACTCAGGAAAGCAATATCAGTAAGGTTCTCTCTTGCAATCCGGAGCTGGGACTTAGCCGACTCCAACTCTACTCAGACAACCTTTTTTTCGAGGCTAAAATGTCAATATTCTTCTTGAACTCTGCAGCCTTAGTTCGAATTGCATCTACTTGTTTTTGAAGACCTTGATATGTTCGAGCCTCCATTTCGTCTTTATTATCATGAAGAACTCGTATTACCTATTTTCCATCTCAGGATGCTCAGCTTGAGTCGCCACCAAATATTCCTGAAGCTTCTCACTGAGAAGCTTGTAGGTGTCGTTTTTCTCAGAGAGGTCCCGAATCATACCCTCTTGATCCTCTCAAATTTGATGAAATCCACCATTATGCAACATCGAAGCCTACAAGCAAGAAAGAAAATGTAATAATTACCTACAATTTTGAGTTTAAAAGAGATAATGGAATGATCATCGAAGTTACCCGATTTAGAGAATATTAGGCCTCATTGATCACGCAAGCGCCCCACCGCATTAATCATAGCATTATCTTCCTTGGTCACTAAGCACTTAAAATAGCTGGCAATCCCACGGGGGGAGAGAAAACTCGAGCATTCTCTGGTATAAACACTATATTCCGCCTATGGTCGGGTTTAATAATTAGGATCGGGAATTGGTCCACCAGTTTTACGCTCGATGCTTACCCAGTAGTGCTTGATGACAGTGTTCTCTTTACCGCTATTAACTCACCAAGCCCGGTGACATCCCCCAAAACACACACGTCGACTCCATCCAAGAAGCTGTAAATATCGACCGCCTCCTTAGGGCCTCAAAAGGGCGACCTTCCAACCTATTGGCCTCACGAACCGTGGTGTCTGAAATCTAAGGGGACCTAGAAATATCAACCTCATTGAGCTCATCCATCAGAACATCATCCGATAGTCGGGAAGACTCACCCCTGGTTTCTTTCTCGACTATCTCAGCTTAGGATGGAGTGGCCTCAACTTCTTTTGGCTTGGGAGCCTTGACCGAAACTCCCTCGTTAACCTCTCCCGATTTGGAGGACTTTTGTTCATATTAGAACTCGTCTTTTAATTGACAGGATGAGTCCAGAGATAAAGAGATAGTGGCTCTCTTGGGTTTTCGAGTTTGTCTTTTCTTTGTCGTTTGTTTTTCTCAGTTCGTGGAACTCGGAGCCTCTTTTCTCTTCTTCTTTTTGGCCGCTTGGAAGCAGGCAGTTGGGAACAGATTTATTATTCAGACGACGGCCATATTTCCACATCCTTCCTAAGGCCTGCAAAGGGGAAAGACGAGTGAGATCGAGTAGTAGCCTAGACTATTACAATTCTAAGAAAGAAGATTACAATAATTGCGAGCCTCCCATCGGCCCCTTGACAATTACATCCAAGCATGATCAGAGTAAGTTCTTAGCAATACCAGGCTCTCGACCCATTGCTTGTGTTTTGCGATCACCTTCGGCACATAGGAAACAATTGTAACAACAAATAATACAGATGAAGAAAGAAGATAAGAAGTAAAACAAGAAAATTAAAAAATGCAAAGTGCTACTCAGGGTTCATGTTCCATTTCTTATGTAATGTCATGTCTACAAGAAGGATTAGGTTTGATGTCCTTATTAAAAAAAACTGGCATATCCAATCTCGATCGCGAGATTTGTCTATACTCGAGAACGGGGCCTTAACAACCAGGCTAAATAGCTTGATCAACCTTCCTTGATAAAGTCGGTGACTATAAAGGCGCATAATGTGATTGAGGCTAAAAGGACAACCTCGACTTTGCTCATGAAAAATCATATGGGAATCACTATTCTCAAGAAGGGTGGATCGATTTGACCGAGGGTTATGTCATATCGCTCTTAGAAGACGACGACATAGGGTTTAAGGGACCCATCATGAAAGGGTAAGTGTAAACACTTAGGAAACCCTCCACATGGGTAGAGATTGACTTCTCGGGCGTAGGCACCATGACATGTTTATCGACGTAATAGACCCCCTCTTTAACTTTGTCAAGAATATCGTATCTTATCGTGCTTATGTACCTTTACATCGATTCATATCGACTGAAATTGGCAACAGTAAGGCACCCTCACGGGATTAAATCCTCAAGAGGATGTTCCACCGTAGCTCCATTACCGGCGGGCCGTAAAGAAGAGGCGGTCTCCTTTTGCAGCACAGTTTTAGAAGTTCTTTCTATTATAATGTAGAACAGAAGGAAATTAGGATGGTTTGCTTGAGATTAAATACATTTGGTAGCAAGAGTTGCAGAGTAAAGAGATTTTTTTATGAGAAGCGACAGTGAATTAAATTTTGAGCGTAAACGTTTAAGGAGAAGAAGGTGGTGGTACATATAAATTGCTGATAATGGTTCAGATCCAATGGTGGCAAACCAATAACTGACGGGCATTTAATGCCTTGGTAATCAAACTGGTGGGACATTTCAGTGCCAACTTGTTGCTGATGTTATAATAGGGCTCGTCGCTTACGTCATGACATATTGGGACGGGATTGGAAAATTTTATGTTGTTTCTTATCCTCTTCTCTCTGAGAAATGAGGGAACTATGTTTATATGGTCAAATTCGAGCTTCCAGTTTTGTGTCACTAATCGATACTAGAGCACAATAAGCAGCGAGTCATCCTCTATTTCTATCAAACTATGGTGCAAATTTAAGTTGCCAAGTTCGTGGCGCTGAGACCGATTAGGATCGAGATCGACAAGGACTCAGATCGTCCAAGATCAAAAATGAACGAGATAGAAATTGAGGGAAGCTTACTGAGCTGAACAACAAAAAGGCAAAATATCTACAATCAGGCGTATGAGGCGCGAATCCCGGAACATATTAAAAAGAGGCCGATTAGTTAGCCAATCATAGGATTTCTGACCTAAAAAAAATTGTACTTAGAGTAGGACTCCCCTACAATATAAAGGGGAGTCTGTTCATTCGTAAAGATTTCTTATTTATGCAATACAAAGCAATATACTATCATTCTCTTGTTGTTAAGCCATATACTTGGTTAAAGATGATTGAACTTGAGAGCCAAGGCAATTCAATATGTGTGGTTTGCACTTACACTTTAATTGTATATTTCAATATTAATCTATTCTTCTTTATTTATACCAAGTTATATCATACATCCTTAAAACCGCACCTAAATTCAATTATTATCTGATTTTATTCTAAATAGTAATACTTCTATTTTACACAATAAAGTATTGTGTTTACCTTTAAAATGAATAACCATTTAGCATGTATGCGTTTGTAATGATATGTAGATTGATTGAACAAAAATAATAAAAAAACATGAAATAAGTTAGTTAAAATTACTATAAATAATCAAATCGATATGGCTTAGCTTGAATTCTGATTGGGAAGTGGATTTTGCCCTCGGTAGAGTCTTGGGTTCGAGGCAAATCAAGAACAAAGAACAAACATAAGGTAAAGACTTTTCAATAGTTAGAAAGCTGAGAAATAACTTTGTATTGCCTTGGAATGCATGTTATAATGTATCTTAGGCGAGTTTCGCCCTTAGTACAATTATAAAAGAGGTAAAAGTCCTCCTTGTACACTAGTTACTAATATGCTAGACACATCAGGTGAAACGTGCACCATGATATCCGATTGGGCACAGACATCACGTCATTTTTTTACTCGTGTACAACCATTTATAACATTTTCCAAGGTCTTATGGCTCGTTCTGGGTACGGGAGGCGCAGTATCATGAGGCCCTGTGGCGACTACCCCATTTTCAGTCTCGATTCAAAGAGTTCTCAGATCCAGTCTCTATATTATACATTCATATATCTTACTTTGTTTGTCTCACCGAGAACTCAGAGTGTGTATTGGCATCAAGATTGACCCGTATACAAATAGTCCCCTTATTTCTTAAATAGTAGGTTTGCTAAAATAGTGGGAAACCATAGATGAGCCTCGATTCCTTCCCTCATACATTGAAACTGAGATGACGGATAAGCTATAATATCCCATCAGTCACATCATTATGACATTAGAGACGTGTCAAGCGTCAGTTGGACGCCTCTGAATGTGAAATGTCACGTATTTCCTCCTATTAAAGCTTTGACCCTTTGTACTTCCTCTACTTTTTTATCCTAGCTTTTTACCTCGAACTCGCTAGCGGCTTTCAACTCTTTCAAATCTTCATATCTTCATCTTTGGTCTTTAAATCTTCATTATTGTTCCTAAGTTTCTACCTAGATCTTCATCCTACCTTGAAATCTTCATACTCTTTCCTTCAACCGTCATACTTGTTCTTTCAAACCATTGTTGATACCCAATTTTTTTCTTTGTATTTTTTAACTACAAATACCTTCAAAATACCATATATATAAGTATGCCCAAGTGTTTTAGCATTTTTGCCTAATTTTAAAGGATTTCTTAAAATCAATTTATTATCCATTTTAGCAGTACAAAAACAAATAATTTTTGTCAAAATTTATCATTTTTGGTGAATAATTATTTTCATCCCCATTTTTATACCAAAACATAGCTAAGGTAATTTTTATGCATTTTTTACAAATTATTTAGTGTTTTAAAAGATAAATTGCCTGTAATTCTAATTTTAACCTATTTTAAGAACTAATAGCATTTTATAATAATAATATTGGTTTCAATATTTTTAAAATAATATTTATATATTGTGAAGTTCCTCAATACCTTTAGATTGTTTTGGAAATTATTTTTGCTAATTTATAAAATAAAATAGAAAAAGCTGACTATTTAAAATCTAGCCCCACTATATTTTGATTATAGCAAAATTGCCCCCCCTCCCCAAGTGACCCAACATTGAATCCCAAACGGACCAGCCCAATTCCATTTACCGGCCCCTAATCTAATTCAAATGACCCAACCTGGTTCCCCACTTATCCTCTTAAATGTATAACGTTGATCACTCAAATCGACGGCGACTATTCACATTTCCATTATTAAACAAAACCGACTATCCTAATTGCCTCTTTTCATTCCAATAGCCGCCTCTGAATACCCTTGCTCTCTCAAACTTTCTTTAAGGTTCTTTGAAACCCTAATCGTCTTCTACCATTTTCAACCTCAATCTCACCGGAATTCATGGCCTCTCAGGCCATGGACAGCCTATACATACCTCATTCTGCTCCTAAATGCTTGGTGTTCGAAGTTTTGGTGCCTGACCTCGATGGTGTCCAATTCAGATCTTTTCCGATTCAAGGTTCCATGGCCTCTCCTGCCATGCTTCGGCGTATCCAAAGCATTTTGAGCCTATTTCTAACCTTTCCGACCAAGATCGGACCTTTTCGAAAGCTTTCTCATTTTAGTGTTCTTCCGAAACCCTAGCTACTCGAGGTTTTTCTCTAGTTATTCTTATATTTGTAATATATTTGCGCGCTACTGATGTTTTTAAACGTTTTTTCAATTTTTCTTTCAAAAATTACTTTTCTTTGATTTATGGTTTCTACGAAGTTCAAATGTTTCTCTGACTTTTCTTTTCCTTTTTCTGTGTGTATATTTGTTATGCATGTACTTATACTTCTTTGTTATGTTTCTTTCCACTATATATGTTCTCATGTGCCTTGTCTTTCTACTATGTTTCTGCACCATGCTCCGATGTTCATCCTGTTGTGTTGTTCCTATTTTATATTCTCCTATTGTATTTTATTGTACTGAGTTCTTAAGTTCTTCGTTTTCCTTTTAGTAGACCTTTTTTAGAGTTTCCTTTAAACATATTTCTTCTACTATTTTCTTAAATGATGTATTATCTCCTTTCTTCTCTGAACCCTGTTTAAGTCCCTGTTTTTTTCTTTGACATGTTCCTCATACTCTCACTATGCTTCAAACTTCACTCTGATGTTTCAAACTTGCTATTATTTCTATTTTTTTCCTCATGAATCTTAGAAAGATATCTCTGAGCACATTTCAATTACTTGCCTCATCCTCTCTATATTTGATTTGAAATGGAAACCCTAGCATTTGAGGGTTTATTAATTGTGTTTGGACCGGAATTCTATTTTGGAACCCTTCACTCTTTCAGACTCATTCTGAGTCTATTAGCTGAGTTTGAATCTCTTTGTTTGCGACTCTAAACTTTTAAATTCTTCTACTGATTAGCACAATATTTCTTCCGAAAAGTTTTTCTAACTTATTATTCCGAATCTTTTTTTAGCTTTAATTGATTAGTATTGATTTTCCTTAAGTCAAGATCTTTCCCATCTTCCTAACATGGTTCATTCACATGAAATCTTCTATTTCTAATTTTACTGACAGTTGATTGATTACCTTTCCTTATTTGCATAAGCTTTGTGCTATCAGATTTTTTTCTTAAATAAATCTGAGTATTTACCCTTCTTCATCTGCTTTGGAAAAGTGTTTGATCAACATCTTTCCTTAATTATTTTACCCGTTTGATATCAGAATCCCTTAACTAAAGGGAAACTTGTGTAATTAATTTACGATTGATTTTTTAAATAATTCTCCTACCTTATTTTGCTTGCCTTCAACACTATAAAAAGGGCACGACTCCTGTCTCACCAATACACCTTGAACTCGATACTTATTAGACACTTTCAATTACACAACTCGCAATTCAACACTTTTACATACACAATATCGTGGCTCTCTTCAAAAGTCTTCTAATTATTTGCTTGCAATTTGGCTTTACAAGACTACTGCATTCTTTTCTTGTTTCCATGATACTGGTATGTTCTAATTTAGTTTTCAGCCTCATCCAATGTGGTTATGTTATTGCTTCTACAATCTTGTCTATTTTGCTATCTATGCTTAGTGTTAAATATGTATGTTGTTCTCTTTGCCTCTGTTTCTGTTGTAAATCCTTGTACCCTTATTCCCTTCTATGTGTTTGAGTTAAAGTTCAAAACATGGCAATATCCAAATTGTTGCTCATGTCTTGACTTTATCATTTGAGGGATCCTAACTCCCAAACAATGTGGCTAACAGGTTTGTTGGGGTGTGCTAGCACTTTCCAATTGCTAGGTATGACCACCACCCTATCTCTGCTTCCCCCCAGAATCCACTCATTTCACTTACACTCTCATCTAGCTTCTAAGTTTGTCCCCCCTCCTATGAGGCTTGATTTGGGACCTTGAGTTCCCTCTAAACTTAGACATTTGAGGGTTGGATTTTCAAGGCTGCACTATGATTCAATTCTGCAGTATATTTGGGTGTGAGCACTGCCGGGAGTCCATTTGAGACTCTGAGGGAACTCTAATTCATCTCGGATAAGAAAAAGGTTTTTTTGAATATGGTCTTTGGAGATTGGTTTATTTCATGTTAACAGACAGGAATTCTGAATCAGGTTCTCTTGGGTTGTAACTGTAGTTCTCTGATGCAATTTCACTTTTCTTATTCATTGGGCTGTAATAATAACATGTGATAACTATCGGGGCTGTAAGTGAAAATGGGAGGGTCAATCATACATGTGAAGGGGTAGATATCAAGTTCATAGGGAATATATACATTTCTATACTCATGTATCATGTTCTCAACTTGTGCTTTTGCATCTCACTTCGGGACCATGTCCATAGGCTTCTGCAGTTTTGCATATCATATAGGGACCACGTCTATAAGCTTCTGCATTTTTGCATCTCATATAGGGACCATGTCGATAGGCTTTTGTACTTATGCATTTTATAGATACCATGTCTATAAGTCATTTGTGAAATGTTGCATATCATATAGATGATATGCCTATAGGACTTCCTGAATTTTGCATCTACATCTATCACTAGGAAAACCTTTTAATAGGTTTAAATAATAAACATCATACTAGATATTATGCCTATAGGACTTCCTGAATTTTCTCATTTGCATCTATCACTAGGCAAACATGTGTAGGTTTAAATAACAAATAAAATTCTAGATTCCATGCGTATATGACTTCTACACTCTTATTTTATCCATAAAAATGCTGAAAATCAACAATGCCTAGAAAGTATGCCAATAGTAGCAACCAACGAAATCACAATAAAGCATTCGCTTATAAGTCTATAATCATTAGTAACCATGACGACTGCAAAATTTATATTCATGTAATTGACAATTTCTTCTTTTTTTCTTCTTCTGAAACTAATAGATATCATGCCTATAGTTTTTCATTTGACACTTATGCAAGCCTTAAGGTAACTTGTAAACTGAATTAGAGTGTATCAATTCCAACCAGCATGCAGGCCTAACTCTGGCTCATAGAGTACTTCCAAGAGGGTGAGTATCCTCCAAGGCTGATAGAAGGCTATATGATCATCCCACTCCCCAAAATTAATCTCTTGTCGATTCCCACTCCCCAAACTTAATCTCTTGTCGATACTCACCCTTTTGGAAGTACTCTATGAGCCAGAGTTTGGAGTAGCAAGTTGCAACCCTTGAAGTGTTTGGCTCTCTGTTGAAACTTCTCCATGTTTTGGTATATTTAAGTGATGATCATAGGCACTATGCTAAATGGTTGCCCACCAATTCCCTCCATTAATGTTTTGGTAACCATGGCTAGTCAGATATAGATCCTTGCTTTCTTCATGGGAAACACTATTATCCCCAAGAAGCAGAAGATAAAGACGAAGACCCTCCGATGGATATGTCCTAATGATGTAAGGGCGAACTCATCAGATAAGTACGGTAATATTTGATGTGACCGTACCTCACGTACCCAACACGTTTGCTCAGCCAGAAGATGCCAAAGAATGGGTAGAAATTTTTGAAAATCTGAAAGAGGACCATATACAAGGGATGTTTGAATGGTTCCCTACTGAAGAGTTCATGGCCTGATCTCGGGATGCACCATTTCTAATACTTATTGGTTTGAGGGTAACTTACCCTTATGTCCCTCTTCGAGTTATGAGATAGGCTAGTAGGAAGCAGGTTATACCAAGGGTTGACATGATGAGTCACTTTCGGGCCGAGTTTCAAGATATTGATAGCCCTTACAAAGTCCAAGCTCAGCACATGTAGCACTAAAAATCATCACGGGAAGGGACACTATTGATCCAGATAGATACCATACTGGTTATACTCCATACTATCCCAACTGGTTAGAAGACAACCATAATGGTTTGGGTCAACCCGGGTTTGCTCGAGGTCACAGGATCATCGTTGAAAAGGGTGAAGCACAAGTCAAATACAACTATGTTAGGATTTATGCCCGTCACTAGTGGGGGGGAGGTGAATAGTGCTGCACAAAAATATTGATAAATATTGCGGAATTAAAATTGCAGGAGTAAAGTAAATGCGGAAATTAAAAGATTAAGGAAAGGACACACCGAATTTATCCTGGTTCACCACAACTTAAGGTTAGTCCAGTCCCCGAGAGACTCTCTCGAGATTCCACTAACTCCATTAAGCTTATGGGGGCCTAACAAACCGTTACACTTGCTCGTAGATGTACACTCTACAAGACTTCAACTTGCTCGAGGATAGCGCACCTCAAGACTTCACCTTGCTCGTGGATACCGCACCACAAGACTTCACATTACTCGTGGATACCACACCACAAGACTTCACACACTAAGATTGAGGGTACTTAGCAAACCCGACAATCAATGAGAAGATATGGTCTTCTCAAACACCTTTCTCTTTTACAACAAGAACTCTCTTATAAGAGTAGATAAAGAGATACAATATTAGCTCTATGAACAACTCAAAGTTGTCTCTCAAATGGCTCAACAAAAGCTCTATTAATGATGCACAAATGATATCAATATGTATATGAATAATGAAGGTGTTGTGTGTTTCAATTCAGCTCAAAAGACCTCTATTTAGAGGTGGTAGAAGTAGTATGTCCGTTGCTTAATTGGCAATCAATTATGCTGATTTTATGCCAAGATAATCGATTATCAGATTTGGATAATCGATTATCAGCTTACCGTTACAAAATCTGGAAGCTGATTTTATGCAGGATAATCGATTATCAGATATGCCTAGTCGATTATTTTGTTACATTGTTCAAAAACTTGGCAACGGATACAAGATAATCGATTATGCACTTCTGATAATCGATTATTTTGCTGTTTTGTAAATTTCGGTTTACACTGTCTTAACATAATCGATTATCACTTAAAGCATAATCGATTATTTCTGTCCAGCTTTGAGAGACATGTTTAAAATTCATTTTGGCTAAAATGAAAATGTTTGAAATCATTTTGTTTGAAGTATTTGAAATATGATTTGATAAAATGATTTTATGCATATTTATGATGATCTATGTTGAGCCAAAAGACGAGATAACTTTTAACGTTGCTCTTACATTTGTTCTACCTAACGACCTACGCCTTGGGTCTTCGGTCTTGAACTTTTGAGCTCGTCTTTGGTTTGTGTATGCAATTCCGTCATCAATATGCTTCTTGGCATTCGATCTTGATTGTTTGTCATATAATAACTTTGTTCGACACTTGACTTCATTGTTTGTCATTCATCAAAACCTATTCCTGAAAATCATGCTAATACAACCAAAGCACATATCATGGATAGAATGATTTTCTACAATTTCCCCCTTTTTGATAATGACAAACAACAGGACATATGCATATCGGATTCCCCCTATATTCATGCTATAGCTCAACATACAATTCATGCAAACAATTCCCCTTAATGATAATTCCCCCTCAAATAAGGCATACTATAACGTAAACATTCCCCCTTATTTGATGCATATCGCCTAAACTCTTCTCCCTTTTGTCATTAGCAAAAAGAGAGTATACAAAGGCTATTTTCCCCTTTCGACACTTCCCCCTTGTGGGTATATCAATTGTTAGTGTCAAGAATAAAATGGGAAATACAATGAGGAATATATATTGACGATTAAAAATCATACCAACATAAAATAATACTAAATGTTAGTAAAAACATACCAACCATAATAATGGTTATTTTTAGCAAATCATATATCAACTGTTAATTTTTAACACACCAATAGTTGTATTAAAAAAACATGAATCATTTATTTTTCAGAATATACCAACTGTTAATTTAAAATAATATTCATCAAAATATGAATCAATCATTATTTTTAACAAAAATAATTGATACCAATTGTTATTCAAGATAAAAGTTGTCAAAACATGAATCAACAAAAATAATTAATACCAATTGTTAACAAAGATATATTAATTGTTAACACATATCAACTATTACGTTTTTATCAAAAATATGATAACTAACCGAAACTCCCCCTCGATGCAATAAGGTTTCGTGCTTGGTGCATCTACTACGATATTGTAATCTTCAAGCACACCTGCAAACGTACCTAAAAATAGGTTTTTGGTACCCAGCTGCTTTTGGGTCCTTGGGGGTTAGGCAAATAATAATCATAGTCAAAAGATAAATCTCTATGTTTTGCAAAACATACGGGTGCTATGTGTCCTACCCGGTTGCAATAATGTCATATAACATTTGGGTTGTGCATATGTCTTGGTTGAGCCAAAAACGTTCTAGGTGATCTAAAGTCGTTATTCCTAGAAGCGTTGAAATCCCTAGAGTCATTTCTAGGCGGTCTAAAATGATTCATTTTAGACTCATTACCAAAGTTCCTAGAGTTGTTTCTTGGTGGTCTATAATGATTAATTTTAGACTCATTAGTGAAGTTCCTAAAATTATTTCTAGGTGGTCTAACTTCATTTCTATCATCCTGTCTAATATTCTTCTTAATTTCTTCAATTGTTTTTGGATCATCAACACTACGTTTTTCTAGTGTGTTTCTGAGTTCTATGTTCTCTATTTTCAAAGACTTACAAGAAGAACAATTTGAACTTTGATCAATTGAAGAAGTTTCATTCATCTCCTTAATTTTATTTCTAAGATCAATATTGTCATTTTCCAAAAATTTATTTTTCTCTTCTAAAACTTTAATTTTAGCCTTGACCTCTTTGGAGATTTTTGAAGACTTTTTCAATTCATCATATAATTCTTGAAAAGCTTCTTGTAATTCTTCAAAAGAATAAGAGTTAGAATTACTTACCTCTTCTTCCTCGTTGGCCATGAGGCATAATGCGGCAGTTTCATCGCCTGAGCTGTCTGAATCCCATGTCACTCGCCTTTGGTGTTTCTTCTTTTTCTTGTCCTTGGGTTTTGGACAATGTGACTCGGCGTGGCCAAGTTTTCCACACTTATGGCATGAAGGACTTGGTTCTTCCTTCTTTATTTCCTTTTTCATACACTTATAAAACTTTTCGATCAAGGCATTGGAAATATTATCATCATTGCTATCTGAATCACTTACCTCTTCTCTTTTAGAGGATGAGGCTTTGAAGGCAATATTCAAACTTTTACTTCTAAGATAGGGATTAAGAATTGTGCTTTCATAAGTTTCGAGGTTACCTCTTAGTCCATCAATTGTGACATCCGTGATTCCTATCGACTCTTGGATGGCATTGGCTTTGGAACGCCATTCGGGAGTGAGACTCCGTAGGATTTTTCGAACTGAATCTTTGTTCGTGTACAATTTCCCGAGAGCATGAAGATCGTTGACGATTTTTGAGAATCGTTCGAACATAATACCGATGGGTTCATTCTCCCTCATTCTAAAGAGTTCATATTCATGTGTAAGAAAATCAACTTTAGATTCTCGGACTTGAGACGTACCTTCATAAGTGATCTCGAGTTTATCCCACATCTCCTTGGCAGTTGTGCAACAAGAAATCTTCCGATAGTCATCCGGATTCACCGCACAATATAATTTATTAACGGCCTTGGCGTTGTTTTCAACTTTCTTGATATCCTCGGCATCATATTCATCTTCCTCCTTTGGAACCGTGGTTTCCCCAACTTTCTTTGTTGGCATTTGTTCACCGTTCTTGATGATTTGCCACAAGCGAAAATTATTTGATTGGATGAAGATTCTCATCCGCTCTTTCCAATATGTGTAATTTGTTCCGTCAAATAGTGGAGGCCTATAGGTGGAGTGTCCTTCGCTCATCATTCCTGCGTTCAATATTCTCAACAAAAAAATATATATCGTTCTCTCAACCGGTTAAGGCTTTCAGAGAGTTAGGCTCTGATACCAATTGTTAGGATTTATGCCCGTCACTAGGGGGGGGGTGAATAGTGCGGCACAAGAATATTGATAAATATTGCGGAATTAAAATTGTAGGAGTAAAGTAAATGCGGAAATTAAAAGATTAAGGAAAGGACACACCGAATTTATCCTGGTTCACCACAACTTGTGGTTAGTCCAGTCCCCGAGAGACTCTCTCGAGATTCCACTAACTCCGTTAAGCTTACGGGTGCCTAACAAACCGTTACACTTGCTCGTAGATGTACACTCTACAAGACTTCAACTTGCTCGAGGATACCGCACCTCAAGACTTCACCTTGCTCGTGGATACCGCACCACAAGACTTCACCTTGCTCGTGGATACCGCACCACAAGACTTCACACACTAAGATTGAGGGTACTTAGCAAACCCGACAATTAATGAGAAGATATGGTCTTCTCAAACACCTTTCTCTTTTACAACAAGAACTCACTTATAAGAAAAGATAAAGTACAATATTAGCTCTATGAACAACTCAAAGTTGTCTCTCAAATGGCTCAACAAAAGCTCTATTAATGATGCACAAATGATATCAATATGTATATGAATAATGAGAGGTGTTGTGTGTTTCAATTCAGCTCAAAAGACCTCTATTTATAGGTGGTAGAAGTAGTATGTCCGTTGCTTAATTGGCAATCGATTATGCTGATTTTATGCCAAGATAATGGATTATCAGATTTGGATAATCGATTATCAGCTTACCGTTACAAAATCTTGAAGCTGATTTATGCAGGATAATCGATTATCAGATATGCATAATCGATTATTTTGTTACAGTGTTCAAAAACTTGGCAACGGATACAAGATAATCGATTATGCACTTCTGATAACCGATTATTTTGCTGTTTTGTAAATTCTGGTTTACACTGTCTTAACATAATCGATTATCACTATAAGCATAATCGATTATTTCTGTCCAGCTTTGAAAGACATGTTTAAAATTCATTTTGACTAAAATGAAAATGTTTGAAATCATTTTGTTTGAAGTATTTGAAATATGATTTGATAAAATGATTTTATGCATATTTATGATGACCTATGTTGAGCCAAAAGACGAGATAACTTTAAACGTTGCTCTTACATTTGTTCTACCTAACGACCTACGCCTTGGGTCATCGGTCTTGAACTTTTGAGCTCGTCTTTGGCTTGTCTATGCAATTCCGTCACCAATATGCTTCTCAGCATTCAATCTTGATTGTTTGTCATATAATTACTTTGTTCCACACTTGACTTCATTGTTTGTCATTCATCGACTTCGTTGTTTGTCATTCATCAAAACCTATACTTGAAAATCATGCTAATACAACCAAAGCACATATCATGGGTAGAATGATTTTCTACAAACTAATCGTGGAAAAGGATTCGGGAATATGAAAATAAGCATCGTGAAATTGAACAAGCCAACCAAAAGCTGATTGAAGAATGGAAAGACATGGCTGTCAGCGCCAACAAACGGCTGGGTTACCTAGAGTAGGGTTTTGTAGAGCTGGAAAGGAAATTCACTCAGAAGGATCGAGGACTGCTAGAATGCTAAGGGAAAGTAAGATGAGCGCCAAGCCATAACCTACTTGTTGTTGGGACTTCACAAGCTCGTGATGCTGTTCGAGGGAGTCAAAGATGTCGAATCTGGGGAAGGTCTTTCTGGGACCAAATGGATAGGATTTTACCTTTTCCTTTATGGATGTAATAAGGCCAATGGCCATTAGTGACACTTTTATTTCCTATTATTTAATGTCGTTTTGGGGTTCGTCTTATTTTTCTATCAATAAAATGAGGCATTTAGCATTATAAAATCCCCAAATCAATTTGTTGCTAAGCCTACGTCGGGCACAAGGAGGCCCCCAAATTAGGATGTGATTTAAATTCCTGCACTATGTGTTTAAATATCATAGCATCTTCTCTTATAATCCTTACTGACTTGTTACCTTTTTATTTTTACTTTTGTTTATTCCACTCCCCAAAAGTCAGTTCGTGAGCTCTAGCATCGTCATCATATTCCACAAGATCCAAGGCCCCTCCACCCACTCCTCTTCCAAGTCCTATCAAAAATAGGAACAAGGGAGAGATTGAAGATTTGAGCAACATCAGATCGAAAAACTCGGTTGAACGGATAGAAATCACTCAGCGTACTCAAGGCTCCAAAGAAAGTGCGCCCCAACTCGAGACAAAACTGTTGAAACTTTAGGAAAAACTAGATCAAGTACGAAATTTGGCAAGTCTGTCATTTTCCCTCGCCCCTCCAGAAATTGCCTACCCAAATACTCAGAATCTCATACCTCCATAAAACCATCACGCTTCTCAACGCCACTGCAATACTTGGCACACTCCCAATAATGCTCCATTGCTCACTCTGAAACCTTTGAACTCCACAAATGACAACTTCCACACCACAATACAATACCCCCATAACCGTGAAAACTATGCCACACTCCACCCAGCCCATCTCAAGCACACCCGAATAGAATGAATATGACTCTCTCATTAGAAATTTAGCCAAAGAGCTTAAAAGGCTGACCAATAGAATTCATGGAGTTGAAGGTAGTAAGGGAGTTGAAGGTAGTAAGGGAATTGAAGGGGTAAACTATGAAGATCTATGCATACAGCCCGATGTCGAAACGCCCGAGGGGTACAAACCTCCCATGTTTGAAATATTTGATGGTACAGGGGATCCTAGGGTTCACTTGAGAACATACTACAACAAACTGGTCGGAGTAGGAAGAGACGAGAAGATTCGCCTGAAGCTTTTCATGAGGAGCTTGAAAGAAGATGCCCTGTCTTAGTGCATTTGCCAAGACCCAAAGAAGTGGCCTAACTTGGTAAGTATGGTGTCCGACTTCATGGATAGATTCAGGTTTAACACATAGAACATACCAGATGTGTTCTATGTCGAAACCTTCAAGAATAAACCCACGTAAACCTTCTGTGAGTATGCTACTCTCTGGATATTGGAAGTTGCTAAGGTTGAATCGCCCTTACAGGAAGGACAAATGAACAAGTTTGTACACTGGGCTCAAGAACCCCAATACTGTGAAAGACGTATACTGATTGAGAGTCATAAATTTTCCGACATCATAAAGCTAGGTGAGAGGATTGAGGAAGGCTTCAAGAGTTGTATGGTTACGAACACTAAAGCCTTGCAAGCTATTGACAAGGCTTTACAGTCTAGTGGTACGTCGAAGAAAAGGAACATAAGTTCTAAAATGGTTGCACGAAGGACCAAATCCCCTATCAAATACAAAACATACCAATACCTCCAATCACATATCAACCTACCCAAATTACACAGCACCCTCACCCTCTTACCATACTCCACTCCCCACTTATTAGTCATCTCCACCTCCAGCACATCAGCCCACTTCACCTAAATACTCCCAAGCAGCACATGTTTACCAAGCCTACAACATCCAACCGACCTACTATCAATCACCTCCCCCACATCAAAACTTCCGTAGACCACGACCAAATTTTGACCGCAGACCTACCAAACAGTATACCGCCATTGCTACTTATGTCACCCTTATCCCTGCTATAACCCCTAAAGTCCCTTCCTAAGGGGTAAACCGAAATAAAACATGTGCATACCATTTTGGGATGAAAGGATATACCATTGATGAATACCGCTCCTTGAAGGATAAGATCCAGGTTTTGATTGACAGCAAGATCATTGTAGCGAAAGAGCCCGCTCCGAATGTTTTCAATAACCCTATTCCAGAACACAAGGGTGGAAGATCACATGATCGAGATAGAGGATGACTGGGACCCCAACGGATCAATCGGTTTAATCACAGGAGCGACGATCCAAAGAAGCCAGTATTCACCCTTAATTCGATTATGGTCCAGATTTAGCTTTCTAGAGAAAACAAGGTAAACATGTCTATACCACTAGAATTTGAAACTCCAACCTCTACAAAGGCGCCAACACTAAATGAGGCCAAGTTTGTGTCCCCAAAGGCACATGTATCATTTGAAGTTGCTATACTACCTCCCAAAGCAAGAGTTCCTATTTCAGTAGCAACGACCGTTGTAGAACCATTCAACACAAAGGGTATCTCTTGGGAATACACAGCCGAGGCAAGAAGGAAAGGGAAAACCAAGTCCGGTAAGCAGTTATGGCACAAGGTATGACGAAAACCGGCAGGGTTTATACTCCTGAGCATTTGGTTGAATCAAGCAAGCACACTTCCAGTCGGCTAACCATAACTAAAACCAAGCCCGATGATCTTTGGAGAAAGGTGCAAGCAAGGGAATACTCAGTCATTGATCAGCTGAACAAAACACCAGCACAAATTTCTATCCTTGCTTTGCTATAGAGTTTTAGTGCACACAATAATGCC
Organism: Nicotiana benthamiana; assembly: GCA_034376525.1. Classification (NCBI taxonomy): domain Eukaryota; kingdom Viridiplantae; phylum Streptophyta; class Magnoliopsida; order Solanales; family Solanaceae; genus Nicotiana; species Nicotiana benthamiana. The sequence goes on from CM067326.1 coordinate 10,049,352, forward strand.
ATGCTAAGAGTACTAAGTGAGGCATATGTAGCAAGAAAATTCACTAGAGGAGAAATGGCGAACATGGTGGGTCAGGTGTTGGAAAGTCACAAGATCACTTTTAACTAAGATGAGCTGCAACCGGAGGGATTAAGTCACAGCAAGGCGTTGCACATCACTGTGTTGTGCAAATATTATTTTATCACCAATATCCTAGTTTATGGGGGTTCCAGTCTAAACATTTGTCCGTTGGTAACACTCAGGACATTGGGAAAAGGGATGTATGTGTCACACCTCTTTTTTGCTACTACATCCCGACGAAGGGCATAGATAAGGGAGTTTTTCCAATTAAGGACAATCGGGATTAAGTTATTAAAGAGATTTTTAGAGTCACCACTTGGGAGATTTATGGTGTCCCAATTCACCAGTTCAAATCCCGAATCGAGGAAAGAATGACTTTGTTTAACAATCCACGAACCAGAAATTCGAGTAAGGAATTTTGTTAACCCAGGAGAAGGTGTTAGGCATTCCCGGGTTCTGTGGTTCTACAAAGGTCGCTCAACTATCATACTTGGCTTGATTATCTAATTTTAAATAATTATAAACCGATGTGCAAAATTACTTTAAACACTTTTATTTAATTTTAAATAATTATTAACCGATATGCAAAATTACTTTAAACACTTTTAAGAGAATTGCAACATAATTAAAACATGTCTCGAACCACGTCACATAAATGCACCCGTGGTTTTTGATATATTTCAACTTCTAGGGTTACATAAATGCGCACCCGAATTTAGGAAAGTAATATTATTGAATGACGCGCCGAAAGCAACTACGAATTAGAAAATTCGCGAGGGCTATGGAAATTTGTTAGATGGTGCACCTCGAATTCGAAGGAAAATTATAAGATTAATTAACATGAGAGTCATGCAATAGTCCTGTTTGTTTGGCATGGCACACTTCAATTTATTCTTATTAGAGTGTTTTTAAACTAATACAAGAGAGCCATAAGTTGTTATTGGTTTGAATGGCACACCTCAAAATGATAAGAAAATCTAACTAGCCAGGAATAATCGTGGAATCTCTATCAATTAACAAGAACTCAAAGCTACTACATATTTGGAAAATAATAAATTGAAGGACTGCTAAGTTCCAGTTTCCATCGCTTCCTACGCTTGGGCTTAATAGGTCAAAAACCCTTTTTAAATGCATATATACATAATCATTGAGGGTCATATCAGAAATTTGGCAACCAAAAAGCAGTGGCTCGAGGTCGAGCCCCTACTATGGCACGAGGCAACACCCATATTGAAATCAATCTATTCCTAGGAAACAACACGCCAAAACTACCGATTTATTTTTCAATTTGACATGCTTTATTAAAATCGTGAAGGAATTAATATTGTAAATGTTTTGAAAAAACAAAAATCCATCATTAATCTTGCTTGAATCTATTCCTAGATTTTAAAACTACTTTACACAGAGCCTTGTTGTAATACAGACCTTCACTTGAGCTATTGTTGGTGGTGAATACATAAGCTAATCTATGAAGAAGAATGATAATATGAATCATATCTTAGACTAAACATGCTTGCCATACTTCCCCTAATAAATCAATATGACTTCCCAAACCATCATTAGCATTTAACAAAACAATGATATTATTTTTCAGAAAATCAAATGCAACTGATCCTTGTTTGTACCACTCTTATTCTTAGAGGGCTTAAGAGATGTTGCAATAAGAACAAAGCATTCAGATCCAAATACCAAGTTGTACTGAGATAGACTCAACACGAATTAATTTATAATACAGTTAAGCTGCATGACCACACTCCGTAATTCAATTACAATACAATAATCTATCTAATCCAACTAAAGACAACCATATCACATTGATTCAGAAGATCAAACATACAGACATTATGAAGAAAAACTATGAATAAACAACATCATCTCATAAAATGCTTCAAACTCCCATTTTCATTTCATTTCTTCACTTCACAACCAAATAGTTATAGAGTTATATACCTGAAAAGGAGAAATATAGGTTAAGTGTTATCAGCATCAACGAGCAGAGATCAATAATAGGAAATTAATCCAATGAACCAATTTAAGAACCCAGAAACAAAGCTGAACCAGTTTACTAAAATAGTTCACTTGAATATAACCCAAAAGCTACAAAATCAGACCTTCAACAAGATGCAATCCCTTTTATTAACCTAAAATGGACTAGAAAATGCTTTAAGATTAGAGAAATTTAAAAAAAAAAATACTAAACATAAGCAATGAAACAGTGTTTTTCAAACATAAGCAATGAAACAGTGTTTTTCTTAGAAAAATCTTATTCTGCCTAGATTTTCCTGATTTTTATCTTTTAAAAAATCTCCATTAAGCTGCAAGTAACAATGCCTTTATAGGCAAGTTACTAGGGCAGCAAATGTAAGCTAGGCATTGCACTTTACCCCTTTCTTACTTTCCCTTTTTTGCTACATAGTCCTTGATTTTCTAATTTATTAGCCAAGTAATACCCATTTTTAGCTTCTAAGAAGCTTTCTTAGCTGTTACTTGAGAGATTCCCCAAGAGTTTTGCCTATGTGGCCCCTATAACCCTAAAATTTACACTTAACCATTTACTCAGGTCAAGCTTGACCCAATGGCCTAATTGGACTTCAAACCTGGGCCTGAATGGATGGCTCTCTGTTGCTCAGGTCTGCCTTACCCTGAACCCTACATGAAATCTTAAGCCCGTTACAACTGAACAACACTCAGATCAAACAATAATAAGAAAACAAGAGAAAAGTTCAAACAATAGAATCCTAAAAATGGTGATCCTGGATACGCTAATTAACTAAGAGTACCACTAAGTAAGATAGAAAAGTCAGGTACCCAATTAAATTAAACCTCTCGAAAGTTAACATTATGTTTAAACCAAAGAAACATAAGGAACCTTATTGAGTTAAAATCCCATAATAAGTATAGAGGCAAGTGGCGAACAGAATGAGATCAATGTTGTGGGAACCAAAGAAAAGGGCTAAAACTGAAATAGACATACGGAAGGTTTTAATGAACGATTCTACTTGACAGGCTTTGTTGATTTTGGTCTTGCATGGGCTCGGTGAGCCTCGAAACGGGTCAAAATCAATGCTAACCATTTGCTTGAATGGAGAACAATCGGTTGGCATAGGTTTTGACCCGTTGATGGCCCAAATACAACTTGAACGAAGCATAGAACCTGAGCCTTAGCTTTGACATCAGATTTGAGAATTGGAATTAAGGTTGGGGATTTTGGGAACAATTTTACAATCCTAGTGCTTGAGGGATTATGGGGAAGGACTGGTTAAGATTTGGTCGGTTTGGAGCTTCGTTTGCCTATGGAAATGGCATAACTCAAGGATGGCTAGGGTTGAGATAGATGGAGAAGATGAGAGACCGAAGTGTTTGGTCTCTGAGCATTATTTGGACACTTTTAAGGGAATGGGGTGGAGAGTATGGGCCATGTGATGAGGTGAGATCAACGGCTCCAATGGTTTCTAATCCAAACAAGGCTATTTAACTAGGGACAGTATGGACCAGGTTACAGCCTTGTCTTAGGCTCCGATTGGGCGAGATGTAGAGAAATTGAACTGGGCCTATTGAGAAGATTAAATTAGGCCCAAAAATATGATCTCTCACCTTTAATCCTTTTCCTTTCTAATTCATTCTTTTATTTTCAAACTCTTCTCTCTTTCTTTTTCTTTCTTTTTTTTAATTAAAAATAAAATGTTACATTAAATCTAAACAAAAATTATCCTACCAAATTAGGTTAATTGCTAAAAATAAGAAATTTACAACAACTAATTAATTATCAAATTAAGAGAAATTGATGAGTTATTTTTGTGATTTTTCTTTTTACAAAATAACTTAATTACTTGATTAATCCTGAAATGCTAAATTAAATTCTAAATGCAAATGCTCTTATTTTTGTATTTTTCATTATTTAAAATGCACAAAAATTAAAAAATAAGAGAAAATGCCACAAAAATCAACAAAATAAAAAATAATTAGAAATAGTAAAAAGAAATTATTTTGTTTGGAATTATGGGAGTAATTCGTGTAGGGAAAAAATCACATGCTCATAGCTGCCCCTCTTTGCGCAAAAACAAGAAGAGTTTTCGTGCGAAGACAAGTGAGCAAATACGAGCGAATAGTGCCTGTTTGAATATTCCGTGAGAAGCTTTTTGAAAAGCTTGATCGCACCCTGCTTCAGAGGTTGCCTACATATCCTCGGCTAAAGAGGAATCAAGTCACTGTAGTTCAAGAGTGTTTGGTAGCTGGAATTACCAAAGCTATGATCTCACTGTTGCAGCTGTTGTTACTACTGCTGCTAGACCCCCTTATTACACCTTATAAAAGATAAAGAAGCTAGATTAGGCTATGAACTTATACAGTAAAAAAGAACCTATATATTTTATCTAATGTCTCAAAAATAATGCAATGCAAATGAAAGAAAGGATGACAGAAGGTACAGACTCGAAAAAGAAGTGGGGCTAAAGTACAATAAAAGCAAAATTGTGAGAGTTCGCCACGTTTTTTGGGCAATGCTTTGAAGGTTGAACAAGTGTTTAACTTAGAATAGTTTGATTCGAAGCAATTCTACGACCTGTCTTTGTCTACCCCAAAACAAAATCTTTTGTCGCAGTGAAATGCATCATATCCTTTTTGTAATGACACCAACGTCCAAAATTCTCTGCAATTTTTGTTGCTTCAATTGGAAGGAAAAAAATACAAATATTTCACGATATGTATTTACGTTCAATTATCAATCATTATGCTTTATGGACCAAAGATGCACAGACGAATTCACAATTTGAAGTTGATGATAATGTGCTATGTTAACTAGAACCCCGGAAGCTCTAAAAGATGGTAAAGCCGGAAACATAAGGAAGGTTTTCAAGCTTAGGAGAGGATACAATTCTGTTGTCGTTAGATTGTGTGGCTACGGCAACAGAAAAAAGGAGAAGACGGAACTGAAAGAAGAGGATTAATCGAATATATAAGATAAACAGTACAAGAATTCATAAAAGCTATAATACATTTCTTGAGTCCTTTACAAGAAAGTTTGAGCGGGAGACAAGGGGCGCTCCCGCAGGGTCATAGTCATGATCCAGGTAGATATTGTATAGGTTAACTTTATCATTGTTAGTTTATATTGTAACTATAGTTAGTTGTTAATATTAGTAGTTGACCATAGCTAGTTGTTAATGAAAAAATTAGTCAATTATGTTAGGTATAGCAATAGAGATGTACAACATTTTGCATCTTGTATCAGAAAATGAGATTCTTTCTCTCATCTCTCGCTTCTCTCTCTTACTTCTTCGTTTTCTCTCGTTGTATGAACTGTTTCTCTCACTCAGATTCACAAAATTGACATAGTATTAGAGCTTGTAAACGATTGAATCTGAAGGTTTTCACTGAGAATTATTGAAAATGAGAGATTCTGTTATGACCCAAACTGGAGGGCCATGACTAGCACCTAACCATACTTGCCAAGCACTAACGTACATTTTATCTAACCTTCTTTATTATCTTTTAGGCTGACGAGATCAATATAAATGGTAGGCGTGGATCATGGAAAACAAACAATAAAATATGATGGCATGAATATACATAACATGGGATGACGAGAGAATCAAGAAATTATATATAAGGTACGAGCTACCGCGCTACCATGAAAGACTTTACAACAAAAACTAGCCGACAAGGCATACCAAACTATACATGAGTCGGCACCTTTCTATGAGCCTCTAAAGGAACATAAGTTCTACAACGTAGCTGGAACAAGGCCCCGGCATACCATAATTTCTATAACAAAAATGCATACCAAGATCAGGGTAAGACCGGAGAAGGGATCTCGCCAATCATTGCTGAACTGGACAGCCTACTAAGGTGGGGGACTTGCACCTGCCTATCTATCAAGACCTGCAACACGACATGCAGCATCCATAAATAAAAGGACGCCAATATGAATAAAGTTATGAGTATGTAAGGCAGGAAACCATAAATACGTATAGTAATGTAAGCAGGAATAGAGAATATACAACCTGTAACATCTGAGTACCTCTGAGGGATACTAACATAAAATGCATGATACAATAGACTCGGTAAAAATGTACCCGGCAATCATAAGGTTCGGTATAATTGTACCCAGCTACGTGGATCTCGGTAAAACTCAACAAATTTATGGTTAAACAATAGGTGTCGTACCCGGCCGATTCTAGAGCGACTCAGTAGAGTAAAATAGATACGTATATATAATGCATGCTCGGCTTATGGAATAATATTCAAAACCTTTTGGAGTGACGTAAGGTTGGTATCCTCTGTATACGTTATTAGGACTAAGTGTTTACTATGAAACTTATAAGAATCAGGAAGTACCAGCAATATTTATAACATAAGAATAAAAGAAGCAACATTAACATCAATCGTTCCATAAGAGGAGAAACAATGTAAGTACTGCTAGCTTCTAAGAGTAGAATATCTTTGGAAGTTCGTTCATTAAATTGTGTACAATCGGAGTCGTGAAAAAGAAGGAAAGAGATAGCCTCACATACCTTGTATATACTGCCCCAATCTCAAATTATTAAATTTTCACAACTCCTTAATCTACAATAAGAGAAAGGATACTTTCGTTATCATTTAAGCGTCATAACTATTATGTATTGATCACCACCTATTTTACGATGAAACGGACAGAACCTCCCCTATATATATGACATCACACCGTTCAAAAAAAATTACTAAACAGCATAAAGAACATCGATAATAATGATATTGAGCCTCGCAAAACAGTCCACTTACAACCTAATCACTTCATACACACGATGGCCACAGTAGTCGTGTCAAACAATCCAGAAATATTACAAATAACTATCAGCCCACAACCCTTCATCTATATGGTGTTTATCCACACCCTTAATCCTCCAAAACTCCACAAAACAGTAGTAAAATATGCAGACCAACAGCAACACAAAATAGTCTACAAAACAGTCCGATACAAGTGAATAATTCGAATTCACGGATTCCGATCACCGTCCATGAGTTCTTACATGTATAGTACAAATTACCATGAATTTGCAGCAGACAAAATGTATGAAAGAGGGCACTAAACTTACCTTACTTGTTGGATAACTCAACCCTTCCCTTGGTTCTTCAAACTCTATGTTTTACCCCCAATTAGAACTTGAAAGAGAGGAAAAATCGATTAGGGTTTGTATGGGATTTTTGGCGAGGCGTTGCAGGGGTTAACGTTGGTTTTGAAGATATGAAATATGGATTACATAAATGAGATTATAATCCCTTAAAAGTCCTCTCTTTTCCGACTTCGATCTTTTAATTTTGTCCTATCATTTTGGCAAGTAGGTGATGCACCTACATGTCATCTACCAATCTGTGCAGGCTTGCAAAAATATGAATATCACTATACTACGAGATCGTATTGATAAATGGTTTAATGAGTTAGAAACTAGAATCATAGATCTGTAATTTTTTTGGTAGATCACGCCATTATACCTTGTAAATTGGGATAAAAACTTAGAAACATTTGACCTAATGTTTAATTAAAATTATGAACCTAAGTTGCGACAACTTTTGTCGACTTTTATTTCATAACTCGTTTGACTTCAATACTTATGATATGGATATTATATGATTCAAATACCTTAATACATGAACTCTTGAGTGTATTAAGAACCTCTAAATTTACCTAAAAATACAAGTTACAACATTCTTAATTCGTTTAACTTCTGATACTTGTTAATCACCGTTATACACCCTTGTATCATCTAAGACCAATAGGATTAACTTCTTATCATCTCAAAGATAATTTCTTCTTGGATTTATGTTAAAAAATATATGGCATGTGCTAAGCTTGTGGATATGGGTTGTAACACCCTTCCCCCCTTAGGAACACTTGGCCTCGAATGTAAGGGTTCAAGGGGAGTCTAAATCATCGTGGATTTCGGCCTAGTTTCTCCCATAAATAGAGATGGACTTGCAAGCAGTTAACTCAACGTATGGCCTTACAAGAGTGTGCAAAGCATTATGCACATGCACACTATCTATATATAACCATTTTGTATTAAGAAAGAGTATTCTCAAGACATTGCTTACCTCATAGAGTTGTTCCACCTTCAAATGCATCTTATGTTCCCCTAGCATCCTCGTTTTCTTTATTCTGGAACAGGTCAGGGTATTTAGACTTCATCTCCTTTTCTTCTTCTCATGTCATTTCTTCCATATTCTTGTTCCTCCACAATACTTTGATGGAAGCTACATCTTTTTCTCTTATCTTGCGAACTTGTCAATCTAATATAGCCACTGGCACGTCTTTATATGATAGATGCTCTGTAACTTGTACATCTTTGATAGGGACGACTCGAGAAGGGTCTCTTATACATTTCCTCAACATAGATACATAGAATATCCGATGGACATCGATCATATGTGGAGGAGCACTAGCTACAGGTGGTGCTGAACTCCTGGAAGACTGGGGCCTGACGCTACCTCTGAAGTCATCAGAATACCTTACAAATCTCGCCTTCTTATGCTGGCCCCTCTCCTGCTCCCTATCTACCCTTTGCTGGTTCTTACGATCCTCCAGGGTCTAGCCATAAGCCTGAATACGGGAAATATTCATGCCCTACACCAAGGAGGCAGTCATGCACTCATTTATCAGATGTGGTCCCAACCCGTTCAGAAAAAAATGCACCTTATCACTCATATCGGCCACCACATGTGGAGCATACCTTGCTAATGAATCAAACTGCATACTGTACTCTTGAAAACTCATACAACATTGTCTAAGGTTCAAGAACTTATCAGCTCTAGCTCTAGCTCACCGTATCTCAACAGGCAAGTAGTAATTAAGTAAGGCCTCAGAAAATTCCTTCCATACAGCTGGAGGAGCGTTTAGACCCATGGATCTCTCCCAACTATCATACTAGAGAACCGATAAATTCTATTGCCAATAAGAAGCTAACACTACTGCCTCTATATCACTAACATGCATAACCCGCAATGTACGATGAACCTGGTCAATAAAAGTCTGCGGATCCTCCTTGGGGTCTGATCCTGTAAACATTAGAGGGTCTAAATTAATAAAATCACAAACCCTCGTACTAACTGGTTTATCAACAACACATGTATTCTACCTCTGAGCTTGAGCAGCTACCAAGCTAGTCAATAACTCCAAAGCACTCATCATTTCTTGGTCTGTAGTTCTAGATGGAGGAACTGGATGTGTTGGGTGCCTCCTTATATCCTTTGGAGAAGACGTAGTAGATGAGGTATGAGATGGCATCTCACTTTAAGCCTCACTTTCGCCTGCTCTGGCTTGGGGAACCTGACTGGTACCCTCTCTCACAGTTGTTTCAAGCCGTCTACTAATTGTTTGCTTTCTAGTTGAATGCATCGCTAAAAGAAAACAAGGTGAATATTATAGACGAATAATTACAACTCAACTCAACACACAATCAAGATTCTTGAAGAAGGTAACAACCCTAGATGTCATGTAGCCTCCTTATTATAAATATGGTGCGCTACACATCCATAATCAAGACTCTACTAGACACGGCTCATACACAATCCCTAGGAAATACGTGCTCTCATACAATGTTTTTCATGACCCAAACTGGAGGGGCATGACTAGCACCCGACCATACTTGACGAGCACGAACATACATTTTATTTAACATTCTTTATTATCTTTTTGGGATGACGTGATCAATATAAATGGAAGATATAGACCATAGAAAACCAACAATAAAATATGATGGAATGAATATACATAACATGGGATGACCAGACAATCAAGAAACAATATATAAGGTACGAGCTACCACGCTACCATGAAAGACAATGCAACATAAACCAGCCGACAAGGCATACCAAACTAGAATGAGGCGACACCTATCTATGAGCCTCTACAGAAACATAAGTGTTGTAACATAGCCGGAACAGGGGCCCCAACATACCCATAATGTCAATAACAAAAATGCATTCCAAGACCAGGACAAGTCTAGAGAAGGGATCTCGCCAATCACCGTTGAACTAGATAACCTATTTTAGTGGGGGAGTTGCACTTTCCTGTCAATAAGGACCTGCAGCACGACATGCACCGTCCACAAATAAAAGGACGTCCGTCAGTACAAATAAAGTACTGAGTATGTAAGGCAGGGAACAATAAATACGACAATAATGTAAGCAAGAATAGAGAATCCCCAACTTGTAACATCTGAGTACTTCTGAATGCTACTGACATGAAATGCATGATACTCATATATAAATACATAAACTTTTAAAACATATTCCTCTGTGGGCATAATCACCGTCATATCATACCTAGCCATAATAGGCTCGGCAAAAACATACCCGGCCATCATAACGCTCGCTAGAATTGTACCCCGACCACGTGGAGCTCGGTAAATCCCAACTAATCAGTGGTTGCACAATAGGTGCCGTAACCAGCCAACTATAACGCGGCTCGATAGAGTAAAATAGATACATGTATATAATCCATGCTCGACTCATGGAATTACATTCTAAACCTTTCGGAGTGATGTAAGGTCAGTATCCTCTATACACGTTATTAGGACTAACTTTTCACTATGTACCTTATAAGAATCAGGAAGGACCAATAACATTGATAACAGAACAATAAGAGAAGCAACATTAACATCAATCATTCCATAAGAGGGGAAACAATGTATGTACTGCTAGCTTCTAAGAGTGGAGTATCTTTGGAAGTTCTTTCATTACATCGTGTACAATCGGAGTTGTGCAAAATAAGGTAAAGGATATCCTTGCATACCTTGTATATACATCCCCAATCTCAGGTCATGCGATTGTCACAACTCCTTAGTCTACAATAAGAGAAACGATACTATTGTTATCATTTAAGCGTCATAACTATTATGTATTGATCACCACCTATTTTACGATGAAATGGACAGAACCTCCCCTATATATATATGAATTCACACCATTCAAAACAATTACCAAATATCCCAAACAACATCAATAATAAAGAAATTGAGCCTCCCAAAACAGCCCACGTACAACCTAATCACTTCATACATACGACGGCCACCGTAGTCGTGTCAAACAACCTGGAAATATTACGAATTACTATCATCCCACAACCCTAAATCTATATAGTTTTTCTCCACTCCCTTCCTCCTCAAAATCTCCATAAAACAGTAGTAAAATATGCAATCCAACAGCAACACAAAACAGTCCCATCAATTCTTACATGTATAAAAGGAATTACCATGAACTCACAGCAGAAAAAACAATGTATGAAAGAGGGTAGTAAACTTAACTTACTTTTTGTATAACACAATCCTTCAATTGGTTCTTCAAACTCTTGGTTTTACCCCCAATTAGAACTTGAAAGAAAATAAAAGTCGACTAGCGTTTGTGTGGGATTTTTGGTGAGGAGTTGCAGGGGTTAACTTTTGTTATGAAGGTCTAATATACAGGTGATATAACTGAGATTATAATCCCTTAAAAATCCTCTCTTGGAAGACTTGGGTTTTTAAATTTGTCCTATCATTTTGGCAAGTAGGTGATGCACCTACTTGTCATCTACCAATCTGCGCAGGCTTGCAAAAATATAAATATCTTTTTAAATCGAGATCGTATTGATAAACGGTTTAATGAGTTAGAAACTAGACTCATAGATCTTTAATTTTGTGGGTATATCACCCCATAATTCGTTGTAAATTTAGAGAAAAGCTTAGAAACATTTGACCTAATATTTAAGTAAAATTATGAACCTAAGTTGCGACAAACTTTTGTCGACTTATGTTTCATAACTCGTTTAACTTCAAGACTTATGATATGGATATTATATAATTCAAATACCTTTATACATGATCTCTTGAGTGTATTATTCACCTCTAGGTTTACCTAAAAATACAAGTTACAACATCCTTGACTCTTTTAACTTCTAATACTTGTTAATCACCCTTATACACCCTTGTATCACTTAAGACCAATTGGATTAACTTCTTATCATCTCAAACATAATTCCTTCTTGGATTTATGTTAACTAATATAGGTCATGAACTAATGCGTTTGGATACGGGTTGTAACAGATTTATCGTTCATTTCTCAAAACGTTATTCCAGAATTATCAATTATTCGCTGGAACCCTAAATAATCATGGCCAGAGATGAAGTTACAAATCAATCAACAATTTTTATATATCATAATCGTATGCTATACTTACATCTATCGGACACATAAGGAGGATTGTCATTTGGTTTTCACCTGCATGGAAAACTACACGATCTGGAGCCAAGCTATAGCAGTTTCATTGCTAACACAGAATAATTTAGGGTTTATTTTCAATAAGGCATGACACCTATGGAGACAACTATGTAAATCTATGGGATCTCTATAATGCTATTATGAAATCGTGGATAGTGCACAATGTGAGTCACGATTTGCTGAGTGGAGTACTATTCCGTTGAAGTGCACATGCAATCTAGTCAGATCTTCGGGAACATTTTGATAAGGTGAATGCATCACAAATGTATTATCTAGACAAAGTGATCTTTAACGCAAGGTACGTCCTCTATTTGAGTTTACTGCTCCAAATTAAAGGTTTTATGGGATGAATAAGACACGATTATGCCTTCTCCTATTTGTTGTGATAAGTCGAAGACTTCCACTAAAAGACGGGAGTATCAATGTTTATGGAAGTTCTAAGTGGGATTAAATGATGACTATAATCAAGCTCGTAGCCAAATCTCAATGAAATCCAAAGTCCCTACGGTTAATCAAGCTTGTGATATTTTTCTTTATGATGATAGTCAAACATTAGTTACATGTGGTATTTATATTGCTGAATCCATAGATCCTATAGCCCTATTCAATTCTAAACTTGATAAAAAATAAAGGAGAAATTTCAATGTTGAATATAACTTCTGCCATTTGAAAGGACACACTTAGAAAGAATGTTATATGTTGATAAAATATGATTACTACAATAAGAAGGGACATTTCAGGGCCAGTTGCTAAGGTCTGGCCAATTAAACCTTAGAAAAGACCAAATATGGTTGGATATTCAAAAATTCAACCAATCGCACCTTCATCGGTCATGATGACACAAGATCACCATTTGGAATCTATACAGGGTTTCACTCTTGAACAACACAATCAACATGGACAACAAAGCTTAGGGCCTATGCAAATGTTCACTCCTGAACAATTGAGTCATATTTTAAGCCTACTAAACAAAGCATCAATCTCCGACTCATTATCCAGTTCACACATGGTAGGTAATATTTCTTATAAACCAAGAATTGATGAGAAGTAGATAGTAGACACTGGAGCTACAAACCATATGGTTTGTAATGAACAACTTTTACATGATAAATTATTAGAAGGTATTGCAAGGAAAGGTGCAGGTGTCTTCTGGAGAGTCTACTAAGGTGTCACACGTTAATAGTTATCAATTAGATTGAGGTGATACTATTAGCAATGTCTAATGTGTACCAACTGTCAAGTTTAGTCTTTTGTTTGTGTTTGAATAGACAAAAGATTAGAACTTTTGCGATTCATTTTTCCCAAATTTTTGCATATTTCAGGATCTTTTCACTGGGAGGGTGAAGGAGATTGGTAAACATGAGGAAGGACTATATATGTTGTACTCACAAAGAAGAAACAAAAATACAACTAGAACATTAGCGATAGTTGCATAAAGGAATGAAGCTGAGCTATGGCACACGAGTATGGGAGATGTTCCAATTAAAGTTCTCAAGAAAATTCCTAGTCTTAGTAGCAGTAGTAAAGCAGAAGTAAGCCCATGTGGCGTATGTCCTTCAGCCAGGAAATCTAGGACTCTTTTTCTTGTTAGTTATTGTAAAGCAGACAATGTCTTTGATTTGATGAATATGGATAATTGGGGACCCTATAAGGTTCCCACATATAATGGAAAGATATACTTTCTCACAATTATTGATGATAATTCTAAATGGATTTGGATCTTCTTATTACATCTTAAGTCTAATGTCATTACAGTCCTCAAGAATTTTATTGTTATAGTGAAAACTCAATTTTGTAGAATGATCAAGTGTTTTATATGAGACAATGGCTCTGAGTTCTTTAATCATAATTGTGATTGTCTATTTCAAATGCATGGGATAATAAATCAAATGTCTTGTCAACACACTCCTCGACAAAATTGACTGACGAAAAGGAGGCACAGACATATACTAGAACTTCAAGGGTCATCAGGTTTCAGGGGCACTTGCCATTGAGTTTTTGGGTGATTGTATGGATGAAACTGTGTACATAATAAATAGGATTCCCTCTACAATACTAGGAAATGAGTCACCTTTTAAGTTTCTATATGGAAGACAACCTTCATTATCACATATGAGGATCATAGGTGCTTATTCTTTGCAACTAAGCTACCAAGTGGTAACAAATTTGCACCTAGGTCTATACAGTCAGCGTTTATGGGATATACAAGCATACAAACGGAATATAGGCTGTATGATAATGAACATAGGTAACTCTTTGTTGGCAGAGATATGATATTTCATGAAGATGTATATCTATTTCAAGATCTTGCTCAAAATTCTTCCTTCTCTATAGATAAATTTCAGAGGCTTTATCTTCCTCTTGATTAACCTCCTATTGTTCTACGATCTAGTGCTTGAGAAAGGAAAAACCTAGTTTCATCTGACTCTCCTAAAATTTTAGAATCTATTCCCAGAAGCATTATTTATCACCAGATAATCAAATTTTACCACATATTGAGGAAGAAATTATTGCACAACATGAAGAACATACAAATAATAGTGGAAATTGAGAAGATAAGGGAGAACTACAAAGCCCGCAAATACCTTGTTGGTAATCAATACATAGGATTATCTGCTTCATATCATGCTTACATCACTCAGTTGTCTTATGAAGTTGAATCAAAATTCTTATCATGAGGCAACAAAGGATGTGAAGTAGATTCAGGCTATGAAAACAGAGATACCGCCATTGGAGGATAATAAAACATGGGAGGTAGTGTCATTGCCTCCAAACAAAAGTGCAATTGTATGAAAATGGGTGTACAAAACAAAATACACATCTAGGTGAGGAAGTTGAAAGGTATAAGGCTAGGTTAGTAGCTAAGGAGTATAGTCAAAAGGATAAACTAGATAAAGAAACGTTTTCACCAGTTGTGACAATGGTTACTCTTAGGTCTGTTGTATCGATAATAACTACTAGAGGTTGGACCCTATATCGAATGTATGTTTACAATGCTTTCTTGCAAAGATTTGGAAGAAGAGGTGTACATGACCTTACCTCAAGGTTTTTCTCATGGACAAGGGAAGACACATGTGTGTAGATTACTCAAGTCACACTCACATGGAAGTTGCTCTTAGGGTAGTTAGATAAATCAAGCATAGTCCAGGCCTTGAGATTCTTATGTCAGCTACAACATCTATACAATTGAAGGCTTATTGTGATGATGACTGGGCACCATGTCCTAATACAAGGAAGTCCGTCAGTGAATACTTGGTGTAATTTGGTAATTCCCTCATATCATGAAAGTCCAAGAAGAAGAGTACCATTTCAAAAAGTTATGTTGAGGCAGAGTATCAGAGTTTAGCATCTACAATAGCAGAGATTGTGTGCCTCATCGGTCTATTTGGTCAGTTGGGAGTTACTCTCACAATACCAATTCCCCTTCATTGTGACAGTAAATCAGCAATACAAATTGCTACGAATCATGTGTTCCATGAACGAACAAAGCACATTGACATTGACTGCCACTTCATTCGTGAGAAGGTTCATTTAGGCTTAGTTCAAGCAGTCTACTTGAAGTCTATTGATTAACCTGCTGATATCTTGACCTAGGGCTTGAGTGGTCTTCAACACAATCACTTACTGTGAGCACGTGATTTTTTCTTCGCTTGAAATATTCCGATAGAATTCATTAAAATTAGGATTTTTCTTTTATTATTTGCATTTTTTGGAATTAATTGCATGGTTTTGTGTTTGTTTGCATTTTTGTGCATTTTTAAATTGATATAATTCATAAAAAATACAAAATATAGTACATTTGCAATTAGGACCAAATTTTAATTTTCTTAGTTTAATTAGCATTTGACACTATAAAAACTAAGGAAAAATAACAAAAATGGTCATTTTTACATTTGTTTAGTTTTCTTTTTAACCTTGGGAATTAGATCATTTTTAGAAATTAATTAGTTGTAATTAGTAGATTTTAGATTTGTTTTTGTCCTTTTAAATTGCATTTGATAAAACCTTAAAATGAAAACAAATAAAAAAGGGGAATTAATTAATTAAAGAGAGAAAAAGAAGACAATAATTATAAAAAGAATTTAGAGGGCCAGATCTAGGAAACGTTTTCAGCTCAAAAACCCTCAAACCCACTTCAAATCAGCCCAGACCCAAACACTACCCGGTCAAACTGCCCCGTTCCAAAATGGCGCCATTTCCTTTAGATCAATCAGAACTGTATATGTTGTTTAATCAGACGGATGGGAACTGACTAGGTTATAACTTTGTAAATGTCGGATGTACCCCCCACCCCTCCAAACCAAGTCTCAAACACCCCTGATATCGCCAATGTAACGCCACTATAAAACCACTGCCCCTCCGCCGTCTGCCGGCAGCTGAAAATCGCCTCCGCCGGGAGCCGGTCTCCAATCAACTCCAAATTAACACCAGTTGTTCCCCTCCTCCCCCTCTTTCCAATGATCCAAGTCCTAGCCTTCGAATCCCAGCCGATTGTGTCGAATATTCATTCAAAAAGATGACTGTTCCACCGTCCATGGCGGCGCTGCTCTCCAATCAATCCCAAATATACACCTTAGAATCCTCTCCTCCTCCTCTTTGCAACCCACAAAAAATCAGCCTTCGAATGTGAGTCGAACTTCTCGAATAATCAAACTGTGGACGCCGCCTCCGCCGCCGACGGCGGCGTTACCACCCAAACAAAACCAACATTGAACCATAGCCTCGTCTCCACACTCCCAAGCGATATCCAGCTCTATTTTCCCTCAAATGTCAACCAGTTCTTTCAAATTTCAAATCGAATGTTCTGAAAAAATCTATACTCACACAAATCCGACCAAAATCGCACCACATGATCTCCTCACCCTCCTCACCCCAAATCCAAAAATGAAATACCTTAAATCAGGTTCGAACCTCATGACTGTTCGATCTAGGGTTTTCAGAGTTTCCATTCGATGCATGAAAGACTGTTTTTCAATATAAGCAAAGTCTTTTGACCTCTTTTCTTTTGATTTCAATTTCTACTACCCTTCTGCAAGAGCATAGATAAATTTACATTAAATTTACCATGCCATGTTCTGTTGTTAAGCCAAGTAGTTTTTCTTTTGTTTTTATCTGTATTTAGTTTTATCCAATCATTTTAGGTATTTTTTAAAAATTGTTAAGTCATTTCAATTCTGTTTGTTTAGTTCTTAATTTTTAATTAATTTTGCTCCATCTACTTCATTGTTCTGGTTGGTTTTGTATTTTATTTCATTAGTTCGGTTCCTGTTTTTTGTATTTGATTTCATTAGTTAGGTTACTTGTTTGGTACTAATTGTTAGTTCACCAATTTCCCTAGTTGATTAGTCAATTTGGTTTGGATATAGCTGATTTAGGCAAATCCAACTAATTTTGTTTAAAATTAAGGACAACTGGTTATAAAACTAAGCTTGGGTGATTTGTAAATTCAGATTGAATGAAGGGTAGTTTAGGCATTGGAGGGCTAGAGAATCTTTTGTAACCAGCTAAGAAACTTCAAGTGAGGGTCTCTATGGAAATTTCAGTGAGTTGAGTAGTACAAATTGGAAAACAAGTCAGAAGTTTATGGTGACCTAAGCTAAAAGAAAAAGAATAAAGAGGGATTGATGGTTTAAAATGGAAATTCTAAAGGCTTAAAGGTTAAAATAAAAGCTGAACTTTACCCTGGATTATTTTCCTATAAAGGCATAGATATCTTGACTGAAAAGGCATGAAAAAACTTCTAAAAATTCTCCTGAATTAGTTCCGAATAGAAGGGCAAAAAATGAAAAAAATTGCAGAACTGATTCTAGGAAATCTAATGCAAAATTGAAAACCCAAAAGGCAAAAGAAACAAAAAATTATTGTTCCATTAGCATCAACCACTTTGAACTCATCTTGGAATCATTATGTGCTAAAACTGTGTATATCCTGGTTTATTTTAAGAGAAACTCCTTGTTTGTTCGTGGGTTGTGAGCTTGATTTGTTGTTGCATCTGTTTGGTGGATTTGCTGCTGTTATTATCTCTTACTTACCTACTCATAGGCAATTCATTTTTTACTCAATTTAGGTGTAGATACTAAACTTCCTTGATGTAGCTTCGAATTGGAAATAGAATAAAATACAACATCTAGTTGGTTCTCTAATGCATGCTCATTTGGATGGTTGTGCAACAATAGCTTGGACAAATGTTATTGACTTTTGTTTAGTGTAGTTTAATTCTATTTCCTTTCCATTGTATTCATTTGAACTAGACTGTTGGACATTATATTTTTAAGGGTCATAGTTAATTTTGGTTTTGGTTGTAATGTTAGTTAGAACCTAAGCATGGAATAGGGGTTGGGATAGATACTGAATCCAAAAGTAGCATGCACACTCATATAAGCATCGAATTAGGCATTTTATGTAGTTTCAAGGATGCTAATTACTTTAACCTGCTCACTATATACCTCCTGAAATGTGAACCCAAGACTTAATTATAATTTAATATCAGAAGTATATTACCTTTCACGATAGCTGGAGGATTCGGTAATTACTTTGAATTTCTGTTAAATTTTTTATTAAGTCTGTTGGTATACAAATGAGCTGAATGATGTAGTGAGATTTGAATTCAAATTGTGTCTTGCCTTTCGCTTGAATAATCATTGTTTCAAAAATTGTTAGGACCAACTTGTTTTATAATTGGTACATCTAAGAATTAAATAAAATCATATGTTGGGTTTGGGCTCATTCAGGAGCCCACCGTGACAGGATTGTTTATAAAAGTGAGATATGGGCCTAGCTGCGTAATAATGAGCCCAAGTATCAAGAACCCATTAAGCCAATTCATCATATTGTACATTGAACAACTGTTTATAAAAGCTCACCTTTTCTTCTTGGGCCAAATTTGTGACCCAATATGCTAAAGCTCGAAAACATATTCAAGTTTTAGTTTTATTTTGTAATGTAAGATTGGTCTTTCGAGTTAGGTAGCAGGTTCATGTTAAAAGGGTCTCTCCTTTTATTTGAACCCGGACATGAACTCGGGGCCCAAATTTTATAATAATAATTAATTAGGTCTTATTAGAGACACACCCCTATAGAAAATCCTATTTTTCTTTAAGACGGGCCTATAAATAATAAAATGAGGTGCGTTGTGCCAGATGAAACCCACAAACTATGTGGCCCTCGTTAAATGTGTATATTAACATACTTAGAAATTTAGGAAATGCGTTTAGTGAACTTCACATGGCTTCCCGAAAATGATAATAACACGTTAGTCGCTTTAGGCGCTCTTTTAATAATATTAGCTTCCTAAATACGGGTGTGCATTTCATGTGACTCAAATCCAAATCCTAAAACGTTGATTAAAATGTGTTTCGGATCCGGATTCATTTCATGTGATGCGATCAAAGACATGTTTTAAGTGACATTCACATTCCTAAAGATATATTAAAAGTGGTAAAACAATTTAAAAATTGCATTATAGGATGATCATGCATAAAAATCAGATTCTTAGCCAATTATAATTGTTTAAGCGACTGTCTAGAACTACGGGTTCCGAGGGTGCCTAACACCTTCGCTCAGGTCAACAGAATTCTTTACTTAGAATTTCTGGTTCGCAAACTCTTTTTGGGAAGTTGAAAATTTCCTCAATTCGGGATTCAAACCAAACTGGTGACTTGGGACACCAAAAGTCAAGCCTATCCCAAGTGGAGACTCTAAATAAATAAATAATCTCATATCGAATAATGTCACTTTAATTGGAAATACTACCTTATACGTGTGTACAAAAGGAGGTGTGACAGTTCTGGCGACTCTGCTGGGGATACGCACCCAAAATCTCTGGTTCAGGGTTCAAGAATTCAAGCTTAATATAACTGTAATAACGGCAATGAAGGCCTAATCATTAGCAGATCACTGCTAGGAAAATGTTCTTCGATGGAGCAGTAAATGCAAAAGGTGTAGGAATTGGGGCAATCTTAATCTTAATTTCACCCACTGGTCAACACTACCCAGCCATAGCCCGGCTCCAGTTTTCTGCAAAAAAAAAAACAGCTGAATGTGAAGCCTGCATCATGGGCATGAATATGGCTATCGACCTAGAAATAGAGGAACTATTGATCATGAGGGATTCATATCTAGTTATTCGGAAAGCCCAAGAGGAGTGAGAACCGCGAGAAATCAGACTCATCCCTTATCAGCAGCATGTGGAGGATCTCAGCAAACAGTTCATGTTGGTACAGACATTCCTCGCTGTCACAATGAGTTAGCTAACGCACTCGCTACTTTAGCTTCAATGTTGCCTATCCCGGAAATGCCTACATTGATCCCTTGGAAATCCAAATTAGGGAAAGGAATGGGTATTCTGATGTGACCGAGGAAGAACACAGCACTCAACCATGGTATTATAATATCAAGAAATTTCCTAAAGCACAAGAATATCCCAAGCAGGCCACTGGGGATCAAAAGAGAACCATCAGATGGCATGCGAGTGGTTTCTTCTTGAGCGGTGATATCTTGCATAAGAGGACCCGGGATATCAATTTGTTTTTTTTTTGCTAATAGGTGTTGATGCCGAGGAAGCCGGGAGGATTACGCTCGAAGTACATGCGGGAGTGTGCATGCCTCATATGAACGGGTATGTGTTGGCAAAGAAAGTACTTCGGGTAGGGTACTACTGGATAACCATGGAGAAAGACTGCTTCAGTTTCATTCGGAAATATCATCAATGTCAGGTGCACAATGACATGATTCATGCACCGGCAACTGAACTGCATCCTATGTCAGCACCTTGGCCATTCGCTGCCTGGCGCATGGATGTTATTGGGACAAGCAAACCAAAAGCCTCAAATGGGTATAGATTCATATTGGTTGCTATTGAATACTTTACAAAGTGGGTGGAAGCCATCACGCTTAAGTTAGTCACCAAGAAGGTTGTGGTAGACTTTTTGCATTCCAACCTCATTTAACGCTTCGGTATTCTGCCAACCATCATCATAGACAACACTGCTAACCTGAATAGTCGTTGGATTGGAGAAATATGTGAACAATTCAAAATAAAACATAGAAACTCCAATCCTTACCGGTCCAAAGCCAATGGTGCCGTCGAAGCAGCTAATAAGAACATCAAGAAGATTCTGAGAAAAATGATTCAAATCTCAAGAACATCAAGAAGATTCTGAGAAATATGATTCAAATCTCAAGACAATGGCTTGAATAGCTGCATTTTACATTGCTTGGATATCACGCTATGGTGCGCACATTGGTAGGAGCAACCCCATACTTATGGGTCTATGGAACTGAAGCTATTGTACCCACATAAGTAGAAATCTCTTCTCTCCGGATAATTGTCGAAGCAGAAACTGAGGATAGTGAGTGCGTCAAGACTCGGCTGGAACAATTGTCGCTAATTGATGAAAAACGAATGGCAACGGTTTGTCACAAGCAGTTGTACCAACAAAGAATGGCCCGCGCTTACAACAAGAAAGCTAACCCCAGGAACTTTGAGGTTGGACAGCTTGTATTGAGGCGCATTCTCCCTCACCATCAGGAAGCTAAAGGAAAAGTTGCTCCTAACTGGAAAGGCCCATACATTATCAAAAAGATACTGCCCAAAGGATCATTGTACCTGGGTGACATCAAAAGAGACGATCCCCAAGCAGCACTAAATGCATATGCAGTAAAAAGGTACTATGTGTAAACTCCCTGCAATAATGATTCAGTTTGGTTGAAATGACGAAGGCTTTTATTTCCCGCTACCCCAAACACTATAAATCCTTCGCAAAACCTGTGAGCCGGTTACGTTTCTTTGATCACCCTCTTTGGAACCCGGAAATGCTATTAAAAAAAAGATAACAAAATAAAAGAAAACAATCATAAATAAAACAAAAAACAAAATAAAAAGAAAAAGAAAAAAGAGAAAAGTGATGAAAGATAAAAAAAAATATATACAAAACAAAACAAAATTAGTTTAGGAAACACTTTCTAAACTACGTCTGACTTGATTCAGAGAGGATACGCGGGCAGCCTATCCTTGAGGTTCAGTCACACCAAAGCAAAAACACCAATTCCCAAAAATCAAAAATTGGGGCAGATGATATAATGGTTCGGCCAGGAACCCGCCAAAACGGTTCCAAAGTTGTAGTCCCATCCATTACCCAAAACATGGCCCAAGTC
Organism: Nicotiana benthamiana; assembly: GCA_034376525.1. NCBI lineage: Eukaryota > Viridiplantae > Streptophyta > Magnoliopsida > Solanales > Solanaceae > Nicotiana > Nicotiana benthamiana. Next base: position 10,071,798 of record CM067326.1, read on the forward strand.
CTTCTGATCGATTGACAAAGGCAGGAGAGCGACAAATGCCATTGTTGGGATTTCATACAATTCAAATTGGATGAAATAAAATGAGAGAGTCTTATCGGTAATAACCTTCGGGAACCATAAGGCGATGGTAAGCAGAGAAATTGAAAATGAGAGAGCCCGTATAGTGAAAACTCGTAAAGAGCACTATTAGGCGATGGGAGAAGAGAAATGAGTGAGGTCTATTGGTGAAAACCCAAACGGGCGTTGTCGGTCGAAAAGAAGATATATCACTATCATAAAGCCCAGGCAAGGTTCCCTGGTTTTGAAATGTTGAAATAATGTTCACGAGAAGCTGGAAATATTGTATGGGTCGGGCATCGAATCCAAGAAGCATGTCATGTCCATTTGATGTCAGCATGCACCCCCAGATAAGTCCCTCTTTCTTCCCCAAAAGGGACGCTTCTCTTTAAACCCATATGATTACTTTTTTATACTACTTCCTTGAATCCCTTTCGGTTTAATTTTGATTCAATGACTATTTCACAAGAAAAGGTGGCAAGACCGGCTTCTCAAGGTTCGCCTGGCAAGGACAAAAGAAAATACCCAGTCTTCGCGGGCGCCTCTAGCCGATCCCGGCTAGCCAGGATAGCTGACGCTTCGGAAGCACAAAAGGTTGGAAAGAAGAATATCGAAGTCAAAATGCCTCGAAGGCAAAATGAAGTTAGAAAGGTTGAGTCCCGAAGGGCTAATTGCCTAGACAAAGTTTCAAAAAGCCAAGGTACCCATAGATTCTAACAATGGAAGTTGGGGCATAGACATCACAACCGAAAGTCCTACGAAGGCGAAATAAATCTGAAAGATGAATTCTCCCGACAAACCAACAAGGCAAAGTCTGGAAAGCTAAAGGTCCTCTCAACAGAAGTGAAGCCGGGATCAAGCAATCAAGGCCACAAAACCGACCATCATTTTTAACTAACAATCGTGATTTGTTTGAAAATCTGAAACGCGTGTTATCCAAAGCAATTGGACAAATAGCAGACGCAACTAAAGAAAATGCACAGGAGCTAGAAATAGCCTTGCAACAATGATCAACCAAAAGGGAAGTTCTCCTTAAATCCTTTCCTGCAGTTTTCATAAAGAAAAAAAGAAAAGCAGAATCACACAAGATATGGTAGCATAGGACCCCCGATCCTTAACTCCATGCCTCCAAATCTAGGACCACATTCCCTAGCTGTCCCCTGCATATCCTGTGGACCTCCCTACCATAACCTGAGGGTTGCTTCATTCTTCTTTTCCCTGGCATAACACGATGATGGTTTCCTTTTATCCCCAGCATAACCTTTGGACCTCCCCGGCATAACCCGATGATCATTTTCCCTATATCCCCAGCATAACATGAGGGTCTTTTCTTTCTTTCATTCCCTAGCATAACCTTAGGACTCCTTTCTTTCATTCCCATGCATAACCCGAGGGTTCCTTTCTCTTTATCCCCAGCATAACCTGTGGACCCCCTCAGCATAACCCAAGGACCATTTTCCGGACTCCCAGGCATAAACTGAGGATCATTTTCCAGTCTCCCCCGCATAACCCGAGGGCCATTATTCTTTTATCCCTAGCATAACCTGAGGGTCTTTTTCTTTTCTCCCCCGGCACGAGTCTCTTCTTCCCATCCCGGCATAACCAGTGGATCTCCCTAGAATAACCCAAGGAGATTTTTCTTTCCCAAATCCCGGCATAACTTGTGGATTTCCTTGGCATAACCCAAGAGACGTTTCCTTCATATCCCGGCATAACCCGTAGATTCCCCTGGCATAACCCAGGAACCTTTTTCGTATCCCGGCATAACCCGTGGATCTCCCTGGCATAACCCAAGGAGCCTTTTTCTTTCCCAACTCTGGCATAACCCGCAGATTCCCCTGGCATAACCTAGGAGCCTTTTCATTCTTATCTCGGTGTAACTCGTGGATCCCCTGGCATAACCAAAGGAATTGTTTCTGTCCAAAATCAAGGAATAACTCGCGGATTCCCCTGGCATAACGCAGGAGCTTTTCTTATCTTCCCAGCATAATCCCCGGATTCCCCTGGCATAACCCAGGAGTTTTAGCCTTATTCCCGTCTCGACATAACCTGCTGATCTCCCTGGTATAACCCAAGGAGCTTTTTCTTTCTCAAATCCCCGCATAACGCGTGGATTCCCCTGGTATAACCCAGGAGTTTTTCTTCATATCCCGACATAACCTGAGGATTCCTCTGGCATAACCCAGGAGTCTTTTCTTCCTATCCCGGCATAACCCAAAAGTCTTTTCCTACCAAATCCCGGCATAACCCACGGATCTCCCTGGCATAACCCAAGAGTCTTTTCTTATCCCGGAATAACCCGTGGATGTCCCTTGCATAACCTAGGAACCTTTTCCTTTCCATCCCAGCATAACCCGAAGATCTCCCTAGCATAACCCGAGAATAATTTTCATTTGATCACGGCATAACCCGTGGATTTTCCTTTTCATCCCCAGCAGGAACTTTTATTCCATTCCCGGCATAACCCACAGATCTTCCTATTATCCCCAGTAGGGACCCGTTTTAGTTCCCAGCATAACCTGGCAATCTTTCCAAAAGAGAAACAATCCTGACTTATATTATTTTCAATAAAAATAGCTTAGATTTTTGTTTCAAATAACTCACAAAATTTTCCTAGTGAAAACTGGGGCAGAAAAATTTAGTTCTTTGGTTTGTATTGGTGTCTGAACAGGATTTACCTTAGGGTATACGATTCGAAATGACTGGAAGAGCGAATCTCAATGCAGAACTGAGGAAAAATAAGAAAAAAACAAAAGAAGGGAACATAGAGTGATTGAAAAGAAAGATGCAGACAGGTCAAATTTGATTCAAAATCACAAGTCGCGTATGTCCCTCTTGGCTTCAATGCTAAAGAAAGAACCGACACCTACAACTTATGAGCATCAAGATTTAGATCGGGGTCCGCAGCAAAATCAGGTAAGACTCAAGACCAAGTTTCAAGAGATTTATAGATAGGAATCTTGTAACTCATAGCCAATATGCATAACTAGCTTAGCTTTTGATTTTCCTTTTGGTGTAATAAGGAGGTCAGCAAGCAGTAGCAGCAACACCAGCAGTGAAATCACAGCCATGATAGTCCTAGTTACCAAAACACACCAGAACTACACTAACCTGATTTCTTTGTAGCCAAGGATATATAGGCAACCTCTAAGGTAGGGTTCGGTCAGACTATTTTCAAAAATGCTTCTCATGGACTGACAAGCAAGAAAAAATCTTTCAGTTGCTCATTTATCTTTTCCTGAAAACCCTTCGTGTCTCCGAGCAAAGATGGGTAGCTGTGAGCACATGATTTTTGTCTCGCTTGAAATATTCTTATAGAATTCAATAAAATTATGATTTTGCTTTTATAATTTGCATTTTAGGAATTAATTGCATGGTTTTGTGTTTGTCTGCATTTTTGTGCATTTTTAAATTGATATAATTCATAAAAAAAATACAAAAAGTAGTACATTTGCATTTAGGACCCAATTTTACATTTTCTTAGGTTTATTAGCATTTGATAGAATAAAAAATAAAAAATAACAAACTGGACATTTTTATATTTGTATAGTTATCTTTTTGAACTTGGGAATTAGATCATTTTAAGAAATTAATTAGTAGAGTTTCAATTTGGTCTTGCCCTTTTATTTTGCATTTGATAAAACCTGAAAATGAAAACAAATAAAAGAGGAATAAATTAATTAAAGAGAGAAAAAAAAGAAAAAACAATTCAATGAAACAATTCAGAGGGCCTGATCTGGGCCAGGTTTTCAGCCCAAAAACCATCAAACCCACTTCAAATCAGCCCAGACCCAAACACTTCCTTGTCTAACTACCCCGTCTCAAAATGACGTCGTTTCCTTTAGATCAATCAGAACCGTTGATGTTTTTTTAACAGACAAATGGGAATTGACTAGGTTTTATCTATACGAATGTCAGATGCACCCCCACCCCTCCAAACCATCTCTCAAACACCCCTGATATCGCAAATGTAACGCCACCATAAAACCATTGCCTATCCGCCGTCGTCTGCCGCCGGTCGAAAATCGCCTCTGCGGCGGCCGATCTCCGAACAGCTCCAATTTTAATGCCAGTTATTCCCCTCCTCTTCCTCTTTCCAATGATCGAAGTCCTAGCCTTCGAATCCCATCCGATTTTGTTGAATATTCATTTAAAGAGATGACTAGTCCGCCATCCACGGCGGCGCTGGTCTCCAATCAATCACAAAAATACAACCTAGAATCCTCTCCTCCTCCTTTTTTCTAAACCACAAAAACGTCCTTCGAATGTGAGCCGAACTTCTTGAATAATCGAATTGTGGACGTCGTCTCCGCCGCTCACGGCGGCGCCACCACCCAAACAACCCCTACTTTGCACCATAACCTCGTCTCCACCCTCCCAAGCCATATCCACCTCAGTTTTCCCTCAAATGTCAACCAGTTTTTTCGAATTTCAAATCGGATTTTGGAAAGAAATCTGAACTCACACAAATCCGACCAAAATCGCACCACGTTATCTCCTTACCCTCCTCACCCTAAATCCAAAAATGAAATACCTCAAATCCGGTTCGAAACTCTCAAATCTTTGTTCTAGAGTTTTCAGAGTTTTAATACGATGCATGAAAGACTGCTATTCAATATATTTTAAGTCTTTTGACCTCTTCTATTTTGATTTTAATTTCTACTACTTTTCTGCAAAAGCATAGATAGGTTTAGATTAAATTTACCATGCCATGTTTTGTTGTTAATCCAAGTAGTTTTTCTTTTCTTTTTATCAGTATTTAGTTTTATCCAGTCTTTTTAGGTATTGTTGTTTAAATTGTTAAGGCATTTTCGATTTTGTTTGTTTAGTTCTTAAACAAACGCAAAAGCAAAAGAAATAGGGACTGATGGTTTAAAATGGAAAATTAAAAGGACTAAAGGTTAAAATTAAAGCTGAACTTTGCTCTAACTTACTTGCCTATAAAGGTATAGATATCTTGGCTGAAAAAGGCATGAAAAAAACCTTCAAAAAATCCTCCTTAATTAGTTCCCAATAGAAAGGGTAAAAACAAATAGCAGATCTAATTCTAGGAAATCTGATGAAAACTAGAAAAACCAAAAGGCAACAGAAACAAAAAATTACTGTTCAATTAGCATCAACCACTTTGAACTCATCCTGGAATCATTCTGTGTTAAATCTGTGTATATCCTGGTTTATTTTGAGAAAAACACCTTGTTTGTTCTTGGGTTTCGATCTTGATTTGTTGTTGCATCTGTTTGGTGGATTTGCTGATGTTATTATCTCTTAATTACCAACTCATTGGCGTTACGTTTTTGCCTGAATTCTGGTACACATACTAAACTGCCTTGATATAGCTTCGAATTAGAAATGGAATAAAATACAACTGCTAGTTGGTTCTCTAATGTGTGCTCGTTTGGATGGTTGTGCAACTATAGCTTGGAGAAATGTTATTAATTTTGTTTAGTGTAGTTTAATGCTATCTCTTTCGGATTGTATTCATTTGAACTGGACTGTTGGACTTTATATTTTTAAGGGTCATAGTTATTCAACAGTATCATGCACACTTATATTAGCGTCGAATTAGGCATTTTCTGTAGTTTTAAGGCTGCTAATTACATTAACATGTTCATTATATGCCTGCTGAAATGTGAACCCAAGAGTTAATTATAATTTAGTATTATATATTGTCTTTTACAATAGCTGGAGGATTCAGTAATTACTTTGAATTTCTGTTAAATGCTGGATTAAATCTACTGGTGTATAAATGCGTTAAATGATGTAGTGAGATTTGAATTCAAATTGTGTCTCACCTTTAGTTTGAATAATCGTTGCTTTAAACATTGTTAGGACCAGCTTGTTTTAAAATTGGTCCTAACATCATATGTTGGGTTTGATCTCCTTCATGAGCCCAACGTTATAGGATTGTTCATAAAAGTGAGATTCGGGCACATCTGCGTAATAATTAGCACAAGTATTAAGAACCCACTTAGCTGATACATCATGTTGTACACTTAACATCTCTTTATAAATGCTCACATTTTCTTCTTGTGCCAAATTTGTGACTCAATATGCTAAAGCTCGAAAACATATTCAAGTGTTAGTTTAATTTTACAATGTAAGATTGGGCTTTCGAGTTAGGTAGAAGGTTCAAGTTAAGAGGGTCTTCCCTTTTATTTGAACCCATACTTGAACTCGAGGTCCGAATTTCATAATATTAATTAAATAGGTCTTATTAGAGACATACCCCAATAGAAAATCCTAGTTTGCTTTAGGACAGGCCTTTAAATAATAAAATGAGGTGCGTCGCGCCAGATGAAACCCATAACCCTCGTTAAATGTGTATATTAAAATACTTAGAAATTTGGGACATCCCGTTTAGCGAACTTCACAGCTTCCCGTAAAGATAATAACAGGTTAGTCGCTTTAGGCGTGTCTTTAATAATTTTACCTTCCTAAATACGGGTGTGCATTTCAAGCAACCCAAATTCAATTCCTAAAACTCCGAATAAAATGTGTTTCGAATCCGGGTGCATTTCATGTGATACGATCCAAAGACATGTTTTAAACGACATTCACATTCCTAAAAATTCAACTAAAAGCGGTAAAAAAAATTTAAAATTGCACTACAGGATGAACATGTATAAAAATCAGATTCTTAGCCAATTATAATAGTTTAAGAGACCGTGCTAGAACCACGGGGTCCAAGGGTGCCTAACACCTTCTCTCGAGTCAACAAAATTCCTTACTTAGAATTTCTGGTTCGCAGACTCCATTTGTGCAGTCAAAATTTCCTCGATTTGGGATTCAAAACAAACCGATGACTTGGGACACCAAAAGCCAAGCCTATCCCCAGTGGCGACTCTAAATAAATAAATAATCTCATTTCGAATAACGTCACTTTAATTGGAAAAACTCCCTTATACGTCTATCATTCAGGGTAGCCATGTACAAAAGGAGGTGTGATACTTACCGTCAAAGCGAGGACTCAAGAACATCTTCATTAGTCCAAGCTTGAGGGGGGCAATAAGCTATGTAATAGTCATGATCCCTGTTGATATTGTATATGTTAACTTAACCATAGTTTAGTTATTTGTAAGACATGATCCCGGTTGATATTGTATTGGTTAACTTAACCGTAGTTAAGTTATATTGTAACTATAGTTAGATTTTAATATTAGTTGTTAATGAGAAAATTAATCAGTTATCTTAGGTATAACTTTATAATATACAACACTTTGTATCTAGTATCAGAAAAAGAGATTCTTTCTCTCATCTCTCGCTTCTCTCTCTCTCTTCTTTGTTTTCTCTCGTTGTAAGAAGTGTTTCTCTTCACTCAGATTCACAAAATTGACAGATGAGTCTTCTCTATGTTCCTTAATTCTGATTTTATGAAAGAAATTAAAGAATACACCGACAATAACGTGTGGATAATTTGATGAAAAAATTACATAATCTATTAAAGAAAGAAATTCCAAATGTGTGTAAATAAATAAATTTTTTAAGGTAATTCTAAAAAAATACTTAATATGGTCGATAATCTGATAAAAATAATAAATAATCTATAATTATATATTATGAAGTTAAAAAAAATATAAAACATCAATCTATATAACTTAAATTTATCTTACTAATCCATCCTTAAACTTTACGAGAGTGGTATTCATTTATGGAATTTTTTCCTTCCTAAAAAATATTTGAAACATATTTTCCAGAATTGTACTAATTTTGTCTATTACCCGCCCTAATAGAGGATTACTTAGAAATTATATATATGTCACCATAAAAAGCTCCTAATCCATAATTAGTGTCTTAAATTAAGGGATTTTTTGCTTGGAAAAAGGCATAACGTAAAGGAAGAATGGTTTTAACCATGTTTGAGTATCTGACTGTGGCAAGCAGCTCGCGTTATCGGAAAAGTATAGGTCAGAAGTATACAATCCTAGATCGTGCTGAGTTATTGAAATAGCTTGAGTGATTGGCAAGTATAATTGTATGTAAATATATATATATATATTTGAATGTTGTATGAAAGTTAAAAAGTAATTGTATAATGTATGTCGTTGTATAAAATTGTATTTAAGTTATCAATACTATATTTTTAAATAAAGTTGTTAATATGTGTCAAAATTTGTCAAAGGATTTTACGAGGTTAATAATTATCGTACGCGGATAGTAAAGTATTGTGCTTCAATTGATTGGTTAACTTACCTAATACACTAATCTATCATAAATTAACGAAATCTATTTAAATCAGTACTAAAATGGATATATCGTACTTACAATTAATATTATATAATTTGATGGTGCAACAACATATAAATTTAAAAACAAATTTCATACAAATTTAATACAAATTGATATATCTACAATAACATACATACTAAAAACTACATTTCATACAACCAATTATATGGTAGACAGTTATTTACAACTTATCTACAACTTTCTGTCATGACCCAAATATCCCTCCCACACATGTCGTGACGGCGCCTAGTCTCTACGAGCTTAACAGATTGCGGAAATATCAATATTGGGAACAAACTAAATAGCTAATTGCATTAGATAGTAAATAACCAATAATAATACTGCGCAGGAAGTACAATAACCGAACACTGGATGTACACAGAAAGCCATGAGTCACAAACTACAAAAAGAAAAATATATCTCTATACTCTATAGTTTAACCGGCTCGTGAACCTAGAGCTCTGATACCAACTTGTCAGGACTCAGTTTCTCCCTTCGTGAACTTTCGTGACGGCTCCTAGTCTCTACGACTAGAAAAGCCTAATATCACATAAAAGAAAAATAAAGACAAGGATAACAGCTAACAGATATTTTTAATAAGCATAAATAGTGCCACTCGACATATACAATCATTATTTTCCCATAAGTCAAAAACTCGCAAGTCATAAGCTACTGAGAAAGTTTTAGTGTTCTATACACCATATCTACAGAAAAAGAGAGAAATGAACATAGGCAATAGACAAGGACTTGGCGGATCTGCGGGCGCGGGCTGATGTATCTTGCAGTCTCCAACAATCAGCAAGGACTTTCAATTTGTGATGAGGCGAGTACGACGAAACTGGGTCTGCACACAAAAAACATATGCAGGAAATGGCATGAGTACACCACAATAGTACCCAGTAAATGCCAAGACTAACCTCGGTTAAGTAATGACGAGTTCAAGTCAGACCTCTACTGGTATATATATAATGAAATGAGACAGAATAAAATATTACAGTTAAAATAAATATGGAAATCCAAGAGGTATTGGGTCAATGAATGACATCAACTCAAACACAGAGATAACAACAGGGGATATCCCAAGATACCGTCCCGTAGTCCCAAATGTAAATGTGCAGGAGGAATTTCCGGAATACCATTTCGTATAGTCCCAAAGTAAATATCCAGTGCTAGGGAATCTCACAGAATACAGTTCTGTCATCCCAAAGTAAATATGTAGTACAAGGGATCTCCCAAAATACTGTTCCATAGTCCCAAAATAAATATGCAGTATATGGGATCTCCGGGAATATCAGTTTGTAGTTCCAAAGTAAATATGCAGCTAAAACAATAGAAATAACAGTTACAACAAGGAAACCACAATTTAGGTTAAGTCCGAGTCAAGGAAGAATACGAAATTTCACTAAAACATGTTGTACAGAGTTTAGATAGGCAATCAAGGTATGTAGGCATGCTTTTCTAATCTAAACAGGATAATTACATATGCTAGTGTAGCTCAATTAAAAGGAAAACAAATATTTTGCTTAATGAAAATGGAGTTCTTTTCTCGATAAATATCCCATGTACGCACTCTCCACCTCACGTACACAACGCTCATATATCAAACAGTACCAAATCCTTAGGGGAGTCCAACATAAGGTTAGGCAAGCCACTTACCTCGAACCAAGGTCAATCAATCTGTCACAACGCACTTTCCACGAATATCCAAATCCAAATGACTCAAATCTAGCCAAAATAAATGACATAACATAAATATAACTAAGAGAAAGTAATCCAGTTAATGAAATTAAGGTTAAGGTAAGAAGTTAGAGAATCTGCTCAAAAAGCATCCCTGGGTCCACGTCTCTAAATCGGGTGCAAGACGCAAGTTATGAATACCCATTCACTCACGAGTTCACTCATACCAAAATGATCCAAATCCAACGTCTAAATCCCACTAAAAGCTCAAAAATTCAATTAGGGAACTTTTTCTCCATTTTTCCAACTTTCTCACTCAAAATCCTTGATTAAATGAAGAAAAACAATAATAGACTAATGAAACATAGCCAAAAGGAATCGTTACCCTAAAGCTATCTCCTAAATCCCTCAAAGAATCGCTAATTTCCGACCTCGCAAGGTCCAAAAAATGGATAATGAACTCAAACCCTCGCACTTCCTTTTTTTCTACCAATCAAACCGCATCTCCTGACCATTTCTCGCACATGCAAAAATTTCATTGCAGGTACAAAAATCACTTAAGTCCTCAAGTCCTGCTTTTATGAACAATAGGCCATATCCACGTGCCCGGTCCTGCGGAATTTCTCTCGCTCCCATAGTCTTTTACTACACCTATGGTTACTTCCTCACATCTACGGGCATCACATATGCAAAAATAACCTCGCACCAGCGATCCCAGCCTGGGTTTCCCAACTTTGCTTCTGCGCTCCAAGTCCCGCTTCTGCGGACTTGCACTTGCGATGACCTCTTCGCAGATGCGATTACACCAGCAACATAAAATCTTCAACAATGGCCTAAGTCCAATTTAAAACTCGTTGAGCATCCAAAATACACCTAAAGCCCTCAGAACCTCAACCAAACATACTAGCCAATCCTAAAACATCATGTGAACTCAGTCGATCCCTCAAATCACATCTCACAATGCTAAATATATAATTCATCCTTCTATCCACACCTAATGAACTTGAAACATCCAAATTCGACAATCAATGCCGAAATTAACCAAACCACTTTCAATTGATACCAAATTTTGCATACAAGTCATAATCAAATTACAGAGCTATTCCAACTTTTGGAATAGGATCTGACCTATATATAAAGAGTTCCAGTACCAGTACAAATCTTAAAAAATTCAACTTTTGCCATTTCAAGCCTAAATAAGATATGAACCTCCAAAACACAATCGAGACACACCCCTAAGCCCAATCACCCAAAGGATCTGACGAAGTTGACAAAACTACATTCTGGAGTTGTATTCACATAGTTTCGTCTACGGTCATAATTCTAAGACTTAAGCCTCCATTTAGGGCCTAGGTGTCTCAAAAACTTAAAAAACCCAAAAATAAACCTCTCGGGATGTCATCATATTAAAAAATAGATACATGGAAAGCAGTTAATAGGGGATCGGCCTCTAACTGTCAAAACGACTAGTCGGGTTATTACACAACTTCTCCATATCGATAGCTATTTCAAGCCCAATTAGTAGTTCTTAATTCAACAGCATTGTTGGATCAAGGTTATGTCAACATAAAGAAGCCAGGTAAAACCTTCACTTGAGAAGTGAAAAAAACTACGCTAGCATCGGCTCTTCCGCGATGTGCAGCACCATCAAAGTACATCTTCCATCGAGGTTGTACTTCAATGACCATTGCGTCTTCATCAGGTAGTTCATCAGTTAGTTCAAAGTCATCATGTATCGGATTATCTGCCAAGAAGTCTGCCAATGCTTGTCTTTTTACAGCCTTTTGATAGACATATACAATCTCGAATTGTTGAAATTGGAGGTACCATCTAACTATTATATCATTAAGAACGGGTTTTGATATCACAAAGTTGATGGGATTTACTTTAGAAACAAGACGAACAATATAAGCTTGAATGTAGTGCTTCAAATTTTTAATTGAGAAGACTAACACCAAACACAACATTTTAACTGGCGAATTAATCAGCTCATTTGTTGTCATCATCCTACTCAAGTTGTAAAGAGAGTTTTTTTTCCCTCACTATTTTCTTGGGCCAATAGTGCTCCAACAAAGCTTTCTTGTGCCATAATGTATAGTATCAATGGTTTTCACTACTACAAAAAGGACCTTTAGTGGCAAAAAAATAGCATTGGCGGCAATAACAATAGCCGCTATATCATTTATCGGCAATTGATCTTTAGCCGGTGATGCCGGGGTCGGTAAAGTCTTTAGCGGCATTCTTACCGAAAGTTGGGAAAAGGTATGATTTATTGCTGCTAAAACTCATCTGCAGTGGCAATTGTTTGCGGCAATTATTATGGCTGCTAAACCCATTCTAAAAATGACTAATAATGCTCCACTAACGTCCATTTGTATAGCCGCTAAATTCAAGATATTTGTCGTTAAAAGTCCATATCCTTAGCGGTAATTGTTTTGTGCAATTAAATTGGCAACAATATCTTTTCTAATATCGTATTAGTATGCTCCTTTAGTCTCCATTTTAATGGATAGCAAAGTCAATTAAATTGCTACTAAAAATCATCTTTAATAGTAATATAATTGTTATAATATCCCTGTGTAAACGTCTTAATACTGTTAAATTGGCACTAAAATTCATAGGCTGTAACGGTACGTTTAGTCACCACTAATAATAGCTACAATACTTGAGCAAACAATAATGCAAATAAAGAATCCCTTGATATTATTCAAACTCAACTACAGATCACACCACTTTCACAGGACTTACTTCTTGAGGAAAGGTCAGCATTGGTAGAATTAGAAAAATGGAGCAGTGTGGAAGAACAAGTGATGAGGCAGAAGTCCAAGGCCACTTGGATTGACTGTGGAGATGCAAATACTAGATATTTCCATGCTCAATGGAAGATCAGGAATTGTTAAAATTCCATCAACTCAATCTGCACTGACACAGGAGTTAAGCTCTCTGATCCAACATATGTGGAGTAGGAGTTCCTTTCAGTTTTCCAAGGCCTGATGGGAGTATGTGCTGAGGAATTTCCATGTGTGGATATTGCTACTATTAAAACAGGTAAATGCTTGTCCTTAGCTCAATAGAGGATGTTAATTAGGGATATCACTATGGAGGAGGTTTCTGCTGCTCTTCATGACATGCAAAAGAACAAAGCTCCTGGAGTGGATGGGTATCCTGTAGAGTTCTTTACTAAGAACTTGGAGATAATCAAGCATGATGTCTTAGCTGCTACAAGGGATTTTTTTCACTTCCTGCTCTATGCCACATATGATTAACACTACAGCCATTGCATTGGTTCCTAAGATCAGCTGTCCTACTACTGTTAAGAACTACATACCCATTGCATGCTGCACTACCTTGTACAAGCTTATATCCAAGATCATTACCAAAAGATTAAAAGGTGTTATCACTGATCTAGTTGGCCTAGCCCAGTCTGCATTCATAGAAGGAAGAAGTATTGCTGATAATATCCTCCTCAGCCATGAGATATTCAAAGGATACTCTAGAAAGGGTGTCTCTCCTCGATGTGCACTGAAAGTTGACTTGAGGAAAGCTTATGACACACTGGAATGGCCCTTCTTGCAGCAGATTCTGATAGCTTATGGTTTCCCAGCCAAGTTCATTGACTGGATTATGGCTTGTACCACTACTGTATCCTTTTCCTTAGTAATGAATGGAGGCTTCACTAAACCATTCACTGCCAAGAGAGGGATAAGACAAGGTGATCCAATGTCTCCATATCTATTTTTTTTGGCTATGGAGTATTTGAACAGAAGCATGGGACAACTCCATAGAAATGGCAATTTCAATTTCCATCCAAAGTGCAGGAAGCTAAATTGTACCCATGTCTGTTTTGCAGATGATCTACTTATGTTCTGTCGAGCAGACACCATTTCCATTCAGATCTTACACCAAACTTTCCTCAAGTTTTCTCAGGCTTCTGGTCTGGAAGCAAAAGCAAGCAAGAGTGCCATCTACCTAGCGGGGGTACCACAGGAGGTTAGAACATAATTGACAGAACTCTTGGGCTTCAGTGAAGGCAAACTTCCTTTTAGATACCTGGGCATTCCCCTGGATTCTAAGAAACTCTCTATACATCAATACCTGCCTCTCATTGAGAGAATCACAGCCACGATCACCTGCTGGTCTGCAAAGCTACTATCCTATGCTGGTAGGTGTCAGTTAATTAAGGTTGTCATCTTTGGCATACAAGCCTATTGGTCCCAGGTCTTCCTCCTGCCAAAGAAAGTATTAAAAGCTATTGACACAATTTGTAGGACTTTCCTCTGGACTAGAGCTGCTAGTGTATCAAAGAGAGCCCTAGTGGCTTGGATAGAGTATGCAGACCCTTAACTGCTGGAGGCCTAAATATACTGAATGTAACCATCTGGAACAAAGCAGCAATCACTAAACTACATTAAGACCTTGCTAGGAAGAAGGACTGCCTATGGGTCCGATGGGTTCACTGCTACTACACCAAAAAAGCTGATATTTGCACAGTAAATGTACCCAACCGAGCAGCCTGGGTCATCAGGAAAATCATACAATGCAGAGATGATCTTATGGCAAACCAGCAGCTGCAAGGTTCCCTTGCTGACAGATTCAAGGCTGTATGCTGCCTCGACAAACTTCAAATCCAGAAAATGTATATCAGTATGCTCCCTAGATTTGATAGAGTCGACTGGAGAAACTTACTTCTGGTTCAAAATGTCCTGCCTCGACATAAATTTATTGCTTGGCTGGCTGCCCAAAGAAGATTAACTGCTGTGGATAGATTAGCAAACTATGGTATTCAAATCCCTTCAATGTGTGTGTTTTGCCAACAACAGGTGGAAACTTTCCAGCACCTCTACTTCGAGTGTTGCTTTACTAAGAGTTTATGGTCTAGAATTGGTTGTTGGCTGGGCAATTCGAGACAAATCCTTGACTGGGACAGTGAACTGGAATGGATATGCAGTAAAACTCGTACTCGTGCATGGAGGAATGCTATCACTGCTGCTGCCTTTGTACATGTCGTAGCTTTAATATGGCAGTCGAGGAACAAAATACGATTTCAGAATATGGCATACGATGAAGATAGAACCACTAGAGAGATTGCATTACTTATTCACATTCGTGGGAGACATAGTAGAAGCTGGCAGATCGGTCTACGTCAACTCAACTGCTTTCCATAACTTTTTTTGTCGTTACTTGTGGGAACTCAAGTACATATGATTTTGCGCTTCTTTTGCTAGTTACATAGAAATGAAATGTAAATAGAATTAGTAGCTGACTGTCCAATCAGCTACTAGTAGGAACATTTGTACATCTTTTGCTATGTATGAATACCAAGCTTTAACTGAAAAAAAAAATTATGCAAATAACAAAACATTTTGATATTAATTCATAAAACTATAGCATATCTCGTTAAATCTTAACGAACAAAAGGAAGTACTAATCCAAAATATTAATATCACAAAACTTTTAAAAAATAACTCATATTGTTTGAAGTAAATAGCTAATGTCACAATATAACTAATCTTAACGAATAACAAATTTCAAATAATCTTTGAAACTCTTTGTCATATTGAAATCTTCCACCTGCTAAATTATCGAATCTCAGACTGTATGACTTGAAATTATAAAATAACTATGTCAATTGGAAGTAAATGTTTCCAAACAACAAAGCTGATAATAGTTTGTGAGGTTATGAAACTAAAAGTCCATAACCAGAAAGGGACACAAACAAAATTGCAAGAATTTGCTTCATTAATATCCCAAAAGTATGTGTAGTCTCATGTATAAAGTATTTTAGTATATCTGTAAATGCATATCTTACAAGAAAACATATCAAATCAACCTTTTGAGCATTCTTCGCCAAAAGTTTCAATTGCCAATAGATTTTCTGCTAAAGCAAATCTTACTGCATGAATCTAGTGCTCTATAGCTTAGAAATTTAGCTATTCTCAAGTCATTTCGTAACTACTTCAAGTATGATAGTATAATGGCAAGGAAAGGATTAAATGGTCACCGATGGAGATGTTGGAGGTAATGCAACTAGTTTAAATGGTAATGGGATATCCAAGGAGTTAGTACCATGAAATAACAGTGCCAAAGAACCTCTGGCCAGTCGCAATTTAGTAAGGGACAACCATGCTCGACCAAATATTTCAAAGAAAAATCTGGTGGAGGAGCTTACGGGCAAACATGCTCACAGCTTTAATGTTCCAAAACTACATCTTTCTACTCCTCACGTCGAACAAGAAACAACAAAGAAATACAAAATCAACTGGAATCAAATTTGTGGCATGTGTTTATACGATTGACTTTGTGGAAAGATTTTGTTGATTTTACATCGAATGGAGTTTTTTATGTTAAGGACAAATATGGGCAAGAATTTTAGTTGCGAACTCAGATATACGATGCAAAGTTTAAAGCAGGAGAATAGACACCAAAGGTGATGGCTTGGGTCTCTTTTCCAAATTTTTTACGAACCTACTTTGTAAAGGAGTTCCTATTTTCAGTAGACTCGGTAGTAGGAAAACGATTACACCTTGATCGAGCTACTGTGAACAAGACTCGACCTAGCTGTATTTGAGTCAAAGTGTTAGTTGACCTCTTAGCATATCTCCCTTCAAAAGGTGCATATGGATATAGTGAATGGATCGATTGGGGATATTAGAACTGAGTGGGTGACCATCAATTTATGATTATTTGCCAAAATACTGTAGGGAATGTAAGTTATAGGGGGATGACATGATTGAGTGCTGAAGGCTGCTTCCTAAACTTATGGAGAATAAAACTATAGATCAAAAGAGTGGTAATGATGCAAGAAAGCAAGTGGAGCTGGGTAATGATTCTGAAATTTTGAACCAGCATGGTCCATTAATGATTTTTTCAAGTGGCAAAGTTGTAGGTAATGTGGCATAGAAGGGCAATGAGCAATGGAAATAGGTCAAGGATAATCGTAATAAAAAGATAAACAACCAGAATGAGATGCAGGAAATTACTGGAAAAGAAATTGTTCCAGTCAATCAAGTAGAAAGGCAGCAGGTAACAGTAGGTACCAAGTTTACACTACTAGGAATTGAGGAAGATTATCTTAATGCAGACAAAGCGGTGTCAAGCCAGGCTCGGGATCCTATGGGGTTGAAACAAAGGATAGTGCAAGATAAGCAGTTAGCAATTGTTGATCTGGTCCAAGAAGCAATTCAGCTAAATAAGGTCTCTCCTGCTAAAATAGGAAAACAAGGCAAAGGGTAATAGTCCAAAAAAGTCTAATGCTGGAATTGGGAAAAGGCTGAATCCGACAGCCCCGTCATTTAGTCCTACATCAAAGGGTAATAATGCAGAAACAAGGGTGTTAGCAATAGTGAATCAACAGTTTCCTGGGTGCAACATGCATTTGGAGGAACTACTGCAGCTATTAATACTTCCTACCAGGAGATTCCATCTCAAGATACTAGAGTGGAAGAAGTACTGGCTTAAAATTTTGGCAAAGAAAATTCTACTGTTGCACTAACAAGACATGATGATGATGTAAACAATGATAAAGAGCAAGTTGATGAAGCAGATTCTTAAAAACTTAAAAGCAATGAAAGGGTTAACTAGAAAGATGGTAGATTGTGGTCAACTCATAATGAGGAAGATCCAAAGAGGGGGAAATTCTTGATGGAATGGCAAGTGAACATGAAACAGGAGGGGATGCAACTAATGAAGAAGATCAAAGTGTAAATGAGAACAACAAGGTGATACAAGATGCTGGGAAATAGAAGCTAGCAGCTGAAGAGTTAATTTCTGACATAATATTATTGTGTAATGCTGATGATCCTAAGGGAGAAAAGAAGCTATAGAGGGTATGAATCAGAGAAAAACAGGACAAGAAGGTGCATTGAATAGTATTGCTAAATCAAAATATAATACAGTAGATCCAAACAAACAGGCAGTCATGGTGCAGATTGCAGCAGAGGTTACTATTCCATTGGAAACACTCTAGTTTTAAAATGACAACAACGCAGGTAACAAACAAGTGATTGACATGCAGAATAACATAGATCTTTGGGCTACAGATGGGGCAAAAGGAGTTGAAATGCAAGATGATCAGACAAACTAAGACCTGGATGAGGTGTCCACTGTATAGAATTTTCTCAATGTTACTAAACAAGGAGATTTATCTCCAAGGCATATTGAGCAGGTGAAATTTACTACTAAAGGAAGAAAAAAACAAATAAAAGAAACTGCCATAGTTCCAGCTGGGGGGTACAAACAAGGAGAACTCTTTCTAAATCACAAAATTTATATCTCTGTTATTTTTTATTATTAGACTAAAAAATTCAACTATAATGAATGGAACACTATAGTAACTTTCAAATAGGCTAACTATTACTACTTTAGCTGTCACGTATGGATTCAGCTAACTGGCATAAGGGATGACTTAATCAGAGATAGAGAAGAAGATTAGAGTGAAGAAGAAAGGTGACGATGAACAAGGTTTGAAGAAGTTCACGAGAATTTGCAGAAGAAGGAAGAAAACTGCAGAAGTTTGATCAAATAGTAGAAAACTTAAATAGTAGCTTGCCGAAGGATAAACATGAGTAGTTCCATGTGACATTAAAGTATTTTCAGAAACAATAGATATCCTTGATGTTTGTGGTACTTGTTCATGGACACTATTAACAGCAATGACCTAATAAATATTAACTCACCAGATAACAATACTTTTATAGGATTAGAACACCATTATTAATTCACATAACTTATAAAATCAAATTACATGTTCAGTTGAGGTGCCATTGATATTTTGAGGCATAGATTCTTTGGAAGCACATTTGCGCATCAATTGTCGCATTTCGGATAATTCTGATTGCATCTTCTCCTGATTCTATTTCATCAGATTTATTTCCATATTGTGTTTATCCTTTAAATTAGTTATCTCTTGTGCTTGGACAGCTTCATTTGATGAATCCTCTCCAACAATATTTTCTAACGAAGATCTACTACCACATAGACCATATGGAGTTGTACCAAGTCCTAAACCACAAACATATCCACTTTTATCATTTCCAAACACCTGAAAATACACATTGCCTTCCCAAGCAACAGCGCGAGGAGGTTGGTCAGTATATCTCTCACTATTGTTCGTCCTTTCATATATTATTTCCTGGTCATAAAATACATAAATCCAATTTGGAATTCATTTATTCACTTTTATGTTTTTTCCTAAATATTTCCAAATTAAGAAAATAAAAGAAAAAAAATTCTTGCAATTGCCTTGATAGAATCATCATCGAGTGGTCTACCATCCTTACTTTTTGTATGAGTTAATATGAAAACTTATGCTCATATAGGCTCTATCCCATTTACAGCCTAATACAATAAAATTGATGTAAGATGTACTTGAAAACATTATAGTTATTAATTTGGACAAGTTTACCTACTCATCTATCAAAGTAGCAATACTTTTGGATCCTCCTGTGTGAGGCATCTTTTGATTGGCTCGGTTATTTCTATTTGCTTGGGAACGCCTCTGTCATTGAAATATTAAAATGATATCTTATAAATTATACATAAAATTGAGCATAACTAAAATTAAAACACTGAAATAAATCAACTTGAGGTGTTTTAAAGATTTGTTAATACCTTACCTTTATCTGAAAACCAATAGGAGACAAGACCACTCCATTGATCCCTTGGTATACAACTTAGTGTACTTTTCAGCAAAGGTCTTTATTCTTATATTTTTACAAATACTCACCTTTTAACTCACACTTGTAATCTTTCCATTTCTTTCCTAGTGACTTTAAGACATAAGCTTCTCCTCGTCTTGTGATAGAGAACCTCTTCTAAAAAAAATAAGCCTATATTAAGAAAACAATATCATGTATAAAATATTGAACCCATTCATATAATAATAATAATGAATAAATAAATAAATAATAATAACTACTCCACACCTTCACAAATCCACCAATTTCTTCTTTCATGTAAAGGTGTTAGTTTTGGAGTTCTCTCAATGATTCCTAAAAAGCTAGCAAACTTTCGACCTTTTTTTCCAATAGCTTGGTTACGATTATTAAACGGCACATCAACTACCTTCCCTGGAGGAAGTTTCCAAATATCTTTTAGTAAAGTACGCCCACGAACCTTTCTTTGCTCCAAATTACCTAGAATAAAATATTCAAAGGTCATCACATGGCAAAAACTTATATGGTTAAATCGGTTAAATAACAGTATAATGACAATGAAAGGTTTAAATAGTAACTGATGGAGATGCTGGAGGTGATGCAAATTGTTTGAATGGTAATGGGATATCCAAGGAGTTAGTACCATGCAACAACAGTGCCAAAGAACCTCTGGCTAGTGGCAATTTAGCAAGGGACAACCATGCTCGACCAAATGTTTCAATGAAAAATCTAGCGAAGGAGCTTACGGGCAAACATGCTCACAGCTCTAATGTTCTAACACTGCATTTTGTACTCCTAACATCGAACAAATTACTAAGGATGCTCAAAATGCAATGATGTTGAATAATAATATGGTGAAACAGCCTATGGTTACACTAAAGACCTTTGTTTTTGAAGTTCTAATGTAGTCATTAGAGTCTTGTGGAGAACATTGTGGTGAGCAATTGGTTCTGTCCACAGGAAACAACAAAGAAATAATCAAGGCAATTTTAGGGAGGTGGTAATTAAATCCATGCTTTGGTCTTAGCAGTCTAAATATGAGGGTGAAGAAGACTGGGCTGGTGAGTTTGCAGGAGATTCAATTGAAGAAGATGATCAAGAAAGTGAAGAGGAAAACGAGGATGAAACTGGAAGCTGGAAGCAAATTTTAGTTATAGGTACACTTACTAACGGTAATAAAGCAAGATGGGCAGTTGGAAGAAAAGACAGTGATTGTAACAAAGGAAGATGGGTAGCAGCAGCTTGAGTACTCTTCAGCTGCTACAATAAAAAAAATGCAGAAGCTGGCAGCAAATTTCAAACAGCAGCAACTCCCAATAATTAGATTACTCAAGGTGATGTTTCAAGCCACTATGTGCAGCTGCAACAAATTACTACATCTGGCACTAATGTTGATGCTCGACGAGCAATAGCACCTAACAATTCCGGACGCAGCAGTAGAATGCAATCATAGCAGGAGCTGTAGGTACACTTACAACTGGTGAGCAGCAGCAACAGGACATAACGTCATCAGCTATCACTTTGGAGGACAGGAATTTGCTCGATGCCTTGGTAAGTTCCAAACCACTAAAATCAATAAATATAACTCAAGTTGCTAGCACTGGATCGTTTGAATAGAATCAGACAAGAAAACAAAGCAGCTTTGATTCAAAAAAAAAAGATGGATATACATGACTATGCTCTTATAGACGTGCATACAGATTCAATGATACTGAAGAATACAGTGGAAGGAGAATAGCCTATCCCTTGGTCTGTATCAAGAGAAGTGGAGGAGATCAAGCAACTAATGTCAGGATGCAACGTTACAATTTCACATTTATTTAGAGAAGACACTCTCTTAATTGTTTCAAGTTGCACTATATAACTAGTTTGATATCACAATAGAAATTATAGAAAATCACAGTTTCTAATTACACTATATAAACTAGTTAGATTAACCATTGTATCCACACAATTAAGATTTGAAAATGATTCTAGAGAAAAATGTTACGTGGTTCATCATCATTTTGTTGAACTTCATTACCACCAGCAGGACTATTCAAATCACAAGATATATCATCATGTGTCTAGTCTTCAAAACAGTTCTGATTATCCATCAACTGCTCAATATAAGGTTGGGTTGCAGAATGGTATTGACCATCCATCAAATGCTCAATATAAGGTCGCACATCTTCATCATCGTCTTGTTCAATTACTAGTTGGTTGCGACCTTTAGTTCACATAGTTCCTTCTCAAAAATGAAAAAATTATCTAGGTGCATTACGCTATATTAGTACTAGATTGACTCCAACAAATCAGTAGGCCACTTGCAAAACATGAGGAAGCATCATCCAAATCTCAATATATGAAAAATATCAATAACTCAGGCAACACAAACAAAGCCTTGCTGCAAGTATTGTTCTAGAGATAAGAGTTATTTATGCACTACGAAAATAATTATCAAGTAATAAATAACTCCCTTAAAGTTTATTACATAACACTCGCAACCAAAATATTCTATAAGTACCACCTATCTTATTCAGAATCACATTTATTTCTATGTTATTTTCTCCCTCAACATTAGCTTCACCATTATTTGAAAAAGGTTGAGAATCTACGTTTGTATCAATTATTATCCCATCGACACCACTTCTTACCCAATAATTATACTAATCTTCTAAAACAAGCATTTTGTAAAAAAAGCCAAGTTAGTGGCATCACTTTGCATTGATGACTCAAACTGCACGCTATTTTCCTCTCCCATATTAATAATGTCTCCAAGTTCAATTATCCTAGGGACAAACCATTCATGATCTTGAGGATCTTGCACAAATATTACTTATTGAGCTTGTTCTGTAAAAAGAAAGGGCTCATAACGTTCTCGGTCGCCAGAGTCTGTCGGGTGTGTGAAATTCACATGTGTGAAACCCAACTCATCTTCCTTAGTTCATAAGATGAACTTAATTTTCTCATAGTAGTTTAACTCCACAATATCATTCAATATGCCATAATATGTGATATTTGCAGATTTTGGAGCATTATCACTTACTTTCAGTCTTTGAAATGACCATAACACCACCATTTTAAGTCACATTGCAATCTTCACTTCGTTTTTTTCGGAATGGATACCTATTATTAACATCGAACGCGCTTAATCTTTTTTCAATGTAACTAGGTCCTTTTGCTAGGACTTTAACATCGTTTAAGATGTTAGATGTGGCTTCCAACTCCTTTACCTTACCAAATAAAAGATACAACTATAAATATGGATATTTGTACAAAGATAATAATTTAACGTAAATAATGACTTAGTCCTACTACTTACTTGCTCCTTGAACCACTCATGAAATGTAGCGAAATGCACACGATCAAGTTGATGTTGTGTCAAACGACGCTTACAATGGGATCTTTTGATTTAAAAAATATGTTCCCTACATGTAACTCACATATATCAATTTTGCTATCACCATGAGCATGTGATTTTTTCCTCGCTACAAATATTCCTATAGAATTCTTAAAATTAGGATTTTGCTTTTATTATTTGAATTTCAGGGAATTGAATGTATGATTTTTGGGCTTGTTTGCATTTTTTATTAATATAATTCATAAAAATATAAAAATAGCATATTTGCATTTAGGACTCAATTTTTATATTTTTCTTAGTTAATTAATATTGCAAAAATGAAGAAATAACAACAATGATCATGTTTTTTTTTTACATTTGTCTAGTTTTCTTTTAAATTGGGATTTAGATCATTTTAGAAATTAATTAGTTTTGTTTGTAGAATTCAAATTTGGTCTTGTCTATTTTGATTTGTTAAAATCTGGAAAATAAAAACACAAAGAGAAATAATTAAAAAAGAAAGAGAGGAAAAGAAAGAGGTTTAGTTTTGGGCCACATTTCAACCCAATTACAGGCCAAATTAAAGCCCCCCAGTCCAAGCCCAAATACCCTTTAACCTGTCCAAACCCTCCCCGCCTGAAACGACGCCGTTTTGCATCAAGTTAATCTCTTCCGTTCACTCCTCATCATCCAACGACCCTGGTTCAAATTTGTTTTAAAATAAAACTGTCAGAAACACGTTACAAACCTAGAGACCGTGTATCATCTTCCTCGTACCTTTTGATCTCTCCGCCGACCCTCCGCCTTATCGCCAACGGCCGAAAATCATTTCCACCAGCGGTGAAGCTCCAAACCCGCCAAAAAATACACCCCTGAATCCTCTCCTCCTCCTCTTTCTAATGCCCCAAGTCCCAGCCCTCGAATCACTGCCCTTCTTGTCGAATCTTCGATCAAAAGGGTGGATGCTCCGCCGTTCACGGCGGTGCCGGCTCAGACGGCCACCAAAAATACACCATAGCATCCCCTTTCCACCCTCGTCACGAATCTAATACCAACTTCCCTCGAGTCATAGTCCAGCGACTCAAATATTAATTTGAAATCCGACCAAATATACCCTAAATTCTTAATCAAACCAAAATGGTACCCTGAGTCATCCTCACTCCCCTCACCAAAAAACCAAGGTTACTGCACCTTCGAATGCCCTCAGAGCCTCTCTAAGAAAAAATTAGGGTTTCTGGAACCCTCTTAGTAATGCATGAA
This sequence comes from Nicotiana benthamiana, assembly GCA_034376525.1. NCBI lineage: Eukaryota > Viridiplantae > Streptophyta > Magnoliopsida > Solanales > Solanaceae > Nicotiana > Nicotiana benthamiana. Next base: position 10,095,993 of record CM067326.1, read on the forward strand.
GAGTTCTGGGCCTCAAGAATATTATGCTATGTCTTTTTATCTATTCTTTTAATTTTAGTTTTTTATTTGTAAGTTAATTTAGTCTGAAGGTAGTTTTGTTTAATCTTGTTAATCCATTTATGATTTATTTTCCTTCTTTTCTATTCTGGCCTTAGTCCATGCTTCACTTCTTTTAATCTATTCTTTTTATTTTAGTTTTTGATTTGTAAGTTATTCTGAAGGTAGTTTTCTTTAGTTTTATTAATTCATTCATTATTATTTCTTTCTTTTTCTATTCTAGCCTTAATCTATGCTTCATTTGTTTTGGTTTAAGTTTAGTAGGTCTTCAGTATTGTGATCTCTCTCTTGTGTTTGTTATTGTTGGGATAAGTCTACTAACCATTGTTGTTCATTGTGTTTACTTGTTAAATACGTGTTCTATTGACAGTTGCATGTTAGCTTAATGATTTTAATTGGTAGAGATTCGTTTAGGGTTAGGAAAAATGGACCTGATTGAATGTCAATTTTTTGATATTACTATTCTCTTGTTTCATCTACCTTTAGTTCGAATTTCTGTGGCAGTTAGTTAGTGCCATGTTTGGCTTCAGAATATTAGGATTAAATTTTTTTTAAATTGGTTCAATTGCTAGAATTTCTCTAGAGTGGCTTCGATATAGCTGATTAGTCTAATTTTGATTTGTGTTAAAACTAAGGATAATTAGTTTGGAAGGTTAGTATGGAAAAAATGGTAATTTCAGTTGAATTAAAGGGTTGTTTCGGTCTTGGATGAAAGGGATCTTACATAAAACTGACTTGGAAACTCCTAGAACATTCTAGGTGGGGTTCTAATAAGATTTTTAAAACTATAATGCAATAACTTGGCCAGCAAGTCAGTCTTTCAAGGACTAACTAGTAAAATCTGAAAAATAAGAGAAAGACTAATAGTTAAAACAAAAGTAAAGGAGGTTCCCTAAGGTTTAGCTATAAAAAGGAATGCCAATGCCTTCTTGAAGGAAGGAGGAAAAATTCCCAGAAGTTTGAAAGTTTGAAAATCCTGAAAGTTCCCTAAAATTATGAAAATTCTAAAAAACGTCTCAGGGTTAGAAATTTTGAAAAACATTTGAAGGTTATAATCTGAAAATTCCCACCAGTTTAACCCCTGAAAATCTCTGGAAAATTGGAATCCTAAATCTTTAGAAAAATCTGAAAAAATACTGTTTCATTAGAGTATTTTCCATATTAGTGCTAGTTCTCAGCAATATTTGAATACCTAATAATATAAAAAATGACCTGAAGGACATGTGTTTGAGGTGCTAAACCTTCAAAAGTTTATTGGGTTCAATTTCGAGTGTGTTTTGGTTTCAAACAAGGTTGTTTTTGTTGGTTACTGGTGTTGCTTGCTTTATATTATGTCCTGGTTTATTTAATAAAATCTCCTATTCCATTCTGAGTTCCAAGCTTGGTTTATTGTTGCATATGTTGGTGGATTTATTGTTGTTATTGTCTCTTGTTTACCTATTCATAGTTGCTTCATCTTTGCTGTAATTCCAGGTACACAATTGAACTCAACTTGATGTAGCTTTGAGTTTAAAATGGAATGAAAATGCCTAGGCACCTACTTCCTGAATTGTACCTGCTTGGATTGATGCGTTTAATAGTCAAATAGGTCTGAAATGCTATGTAATAGGTTAATATAGTTTAAATTTTGATGTGAACTTATATAAACTTTGGACTGTATCACTTGGACTAAACAGGACTATTTAGAATTTATGATTTGAACTGATTGTAAGTGACAGGATTCTATGATCATTGCTAATTTATTTCCAGGTCTTCGTTAGTTGTATTTAAATATGAAACTCAGGAGTTGGTTTGATATTTATTCTCAGAGTTTATACTGGCTTTCAAAATTGCAGGAGGATTCATTAATTACTTTAAATTTCTGTTAAATACTGGATTAAGTTTGTTGGTATACAAATGCCTGAGCAATGTGATGGGATTTGAATTCAAATTGTGTCTTACCTTCAGTTTGAATAATCATCGTTTTTCCTTTGTTTTTAATATTATTAGGACTAGATTGTTTAAAATTGGTACATTTGAGAACTAAGTAACATCATATGTTGGGTTTGGGCTCAATCAGGAGCCCAGCGTGACAGGTTCTCATCAAAATGAGACTTTGGCCCAGCTATGTACTAACCAGCCCAAGTATCAGTAGCCCACTCAACCCATGTAATTTGCTGAGCAGTCTCTTATAAATGCTGAATAAGGTCACCCTTCCTTCTTGGGCAATTTTTTTGTCCCAATATGCTGACGCTCGAATACATATTCAAAGTGTTAGTTTAATTTTGCAATGTAAGCTTGGGCTTTCGAGTTAGGTAGCAGGTTCAAGTTAAGAGAATCTTCCCTTTTATTTGAATCTGGACTTGAACTCAATGCCCAAATTTTATATTATTAATTAATTAGGTCCTATTAGAGAAACACCTCAAAAGAAAAATCTAGTTTGCTTCATAGTGGCCTTTAAAAAATAAAATGAGGTGCGACGCGCCAAACGAAACCCATAAATTATGTGGCCCTCTTTAAATTCTCCTATTAAAATGCTTAGAAATCTGGGACACGCCATTTAGCAAACTTCATGGCTTCCCGCAAAGATAATAATATGTTAGTCGCTTCAGGCGCGTTTTTTTAATGATTTTACCTTCCTAGATACGCGTGTGCATTTCATGTGACCCAAATCCAAATCCTAATACATCGAATAAAATGTGTTTCGGATATGGGTGTATTTCATGTGACGCGATCCAAAGACATGTTTTAAACGACGTTCACATTCCTAAAATTCAATTAAAAGCAGTAAATAATTTAAAATTGCACTGTAGGATAAACATGTAGAGAAATTAGAATTTTAGCCAATTGTAATAGTTTAAGCGATCATGCTAGATTCACGGGATCCGAGGGTGCCTAACACCTTCCCTCGGGTCATCAGAATTCGTTACTTAAAATTTCTGGTTCGCAGACTCCATTTGGGCAGTCGAAAATTTCCTCGATTTGGAATTCAGAACAAACCGGTGACTTGGGACACCAAAAGCCAAGACTATCCCAAGTGGTGACTCAATAAATAAATAATCCCATTTTGAATAATGTCACTTAAATTGGAAAAACTCCCTTATACATTTATCCTTCGGGGTAGGTGCGTAAAAAAGAGGTGTGATAGCTCTGGCGACTCTGCTAAGGATAAGAGGAACCCAGAATCTCTGGTTCAGGGTTCAAGAATTCGAGAATAGAACAATTGTTATATTTGGCTTTTATGATTTTTCTACATTTTCCATGCTATATGTTCTAAATGTTTACCGCTTTGATATTTGTTGAATTGTATGTATAAATGGTTACGATTCCCTTCCTCTCTCTGAGTCTTCTACATCATGGAGAATGGTGCACTTCATCTGAATTCTCTTCTGTTTAGAGTCTTTTCTCATTTAGAACGAGGTTTGGATAAGCTGCTAAGCCGACAGAGCTTCTGTATCCTTGGTACGGTGCCCCCCTCCCCGGCTCGAGTTGTCCGCTCGGGTAAGCCAGGTCTTGATCAATAAACCCACGGTTTAAACCTAGTGTAATAAAACCTCATTCTGGATCCCTAGTAGGAACGTTTGTTTGTATCACATGCATTTGACTTAGGGGACTCAACACGGGGGTTGGGTCCATATAGGAAAGGTAACCCGAAACGAAAAGTCCATCCTGATGCATCTTACGTGCTACTTGTGCATTTATTTTCTTTAGATTTGCATGTTGACCGGCTTGTGAATAAGGAGAGAAAATTGAGAAAAATAGTAGTGTTAGGGCTAAATGAGGGTAATCGCTTGTTTCGAAAAGCTAATGTTCTGATAGTGCCAAAATGCTGCCGGATTTTTGAAAAAAAAAAAGAAAAAACAAGATATATGAGACTTTTTAACAAATTGGGTTATGACAAAACTGCACAAACTACGCTGTTTAATTCTCACCGGGTGTGAGATACGTAGGCAACCCCTCATCGGGTCTAACCTCCCTTTTGAAAATAAAGCCAAAAATAAATAAATGTCAAAGTTTTAATTATTGTCCTAAATAATTCGGATGATGCCATTCTTGTTAAAAGAAGCCGAATGTCCCCAAAAGGACGCCGGAAGGCTGTTTTTGCAAGAACATCTTCCCTGAGTAATTTTTAAATCGTTTGCAGGTAGAACCTTAAATTCTTCTTTTTAGAAGTGTTGAAAGGCCGTATCGGCAAAACCAAATCCTTGTTTTCATAAATAAAGAAATTTGCAAAAAATAGCCATTTTCCTCAAGTAAAAATAAATCAATAAATCCCATTTAAATAAATGTAAAGGATGAATACTACTGACATCATACCCTTCTCAGTCTTGAGATAGATCCCTTTGCAGCTCCACATGTGGTGGAATGACTTGGGTAAAGGTAGCAGAGGAACCGTGGTCAAGATTTTGGGTGGTCTCGTCGGATTGTTAAACATCAAACCAAGAACAGATATTATTGAGTCATTGATACCATTTTGGGATCCCACCAGTAATATATACTGTTTCATTGAATCCATTTCGGTTTATCTTTGATTCCATGACTATTCTACAAGAAAAGGTGGCAAGACTGGTTTCATAGGGCTTGTCTGGCAAGGACTAAAGAAAATACCCATTCTCAACGGGCGCATCTAACAGATTTTGGCTGGCCATGGTGACTGATGCTTTGAAAGAATAAAAATCGAAGTCAATGCCTTGAAGGAAAAATGAAGTTAGAAAGGTTGAGTTCTGGAGGGCTAACTGTCTAGACAAAGTTTCAAAAGCCAGGGTGCCCAAAGGTTCTGAAAATGAAAGTTGGAGCAAATAAATCATAACTAAAAGGTCTACGAAAGCGAAATAAATCTGAATGATGAGTTCTCCCGACCAACCAACAAGGCGAAGCTTTGAAAGTTAAAGGTCTTCTCAATAGATATGAGTCCGGGACCAAGCAATCAAGGCCACAAAACCAACCACCATTTCGAACTAACAATCGTGCTTTGGTTGAAAATCTGAAACAGGTGTAATCCAAAGAAATTTGACAAATAGCAGACGCAACCAAAGGAATTGCCCCGGAGCTAGGAACAACTTTGCAATAAGGATCAAACCAAAATGGAAGTTACCTTAAATCCTTTCCCGCATTTTTAATAAAAGAAAAGAAGAAAAGGAGAATCATATAAATCATGGTAGCATAGGACCCCCGATCCTTAACTCCATCCCTCAAAATCTAGGACCATATTCCCTAGCTTTCCCTAGCATAACCTGTGGACCTCCCCGGCATAACCCGATGGTCACTTCTCTTTCTCCCCAGCATAACCTGAGGATCCTTTTCCTTCTCTCTCTAGCATAACCCGAGGATCAGTTTCCTTCTACCCTCAGCATAACCTGAGGGTCTCTTCTTTCTTTCATTCCCCAGCATAACCTGAGGACTCCTTTATTTCATTCCCCGGCATAACCCGAGGGTTCTTTTCTCTCTATCCCCAGCATAACTTGTGGACCTCCACGGCACAACCCTAGGGTTATTTTCCTTTATCCCCAGCATAACATGAGGATCATTTTTCCTTCTCTCCCCAGCATAACCCGAGGATCACTTTTATTCTATCCCCGACATAACACGAGGATCAATTCCTTCTATCCCCAGCATAACCTGAGGATCTTTCCATTTTCCCCGGCATAATCCGAGGAACACTTTCCTTTCTCCTCAGCATAACCATAAGACCCCTTTCTTTCACTCCCCGGCATAGCCCGAGGGTCATTTTCCTTGATATCCCCAGCATAACCTAGGGGTCTTTTTCTTTTCTTCCCCGGCATAACCCGAGGATCATCTTCTTTCTACCCTAGTAGATTATGTTCCCTATCCCGGAATAACCCGTGGATGTCCCTGGAATAACTAATGAGCCTTTTCCTTCATATCCCAGCATAATCCGTGGATCCCCCAGCATAACCCATGAGCCTTTTCTTCATATCCCAGCATAACCCGTAGATGCCCCTAGCATAACCCATGAGCCTTTCTTCTTATCCCGGCAAAACCCGCGGATCACCCTGCATTACAGAAGGAGCCTTTTCTTCCCCAAATCCCGGCATAACCCATGGATCTCCCTGGTATAGCCCAAGAACCTTTTCCCTCCTATCCCGGAATAACCCCCGGATCTCCCTGGCATAACCCAGGAATCTTTTTCATTTTTTCTCGGCATAACCTGTGGTTTTTTTTTCATCCCCAGCAGGGACTCTTTACTCCATACCCGGCGTAACATGTGGATCTTCCTCTTATCCTCAGCATGGACCTGTTTCCTTTCCCAGCATAACCTGGCAATCTTTCCAAAAGAAAAACAATCATTAGTTTTATTGCTTTCAATAAAAATAGCTTAAATTTGTGTTGAAAAATAACTCACAAAATTTTTCCAGTGAAAATTAGGGTGGAAAGTTTTTCTTCGTTTGTTTGTATTGATGTTCGAACAGATTTTACATCAAGTAGCATGATTCGAGATGACTTGAAGAGCGAATCTCAATCCAGAAGAAAACAGCAAAAGAAGCAAACTCAGAATGATCGAAAAGAAAAGATGCGGACTGTTCAAATTTGATTCAAATCACAAGTTGCGCATGTCCCACTTGGCTTCAATGCTAAAAGAAGAATTGGCACTTACAACTCATGAGCATCAAGATTCAGACTGGGGTCCGCAGCAAAATAAGCTAAGACTCAAGATCAACCTTCAAGAAATTTAAAGATAGGAATCTTGTAACTCATAGTTGATAGGCATAGCTAGCTTAGCTTTTGATTTTCCTTTTTGGTGTAATAAGGAGGTCAACAAGCAGTAGCATCAGCATCAACAGTGAAATCACAGCTCATGGTAGTTCCAACTACCAAAACACTACAGAACTACACTAACTTGGTTCCTTTTGTAGCCAAGGATATGTACGCAACCTTTGAAGCGTGGTTCGCTCAGACAGTTTTCACAAAATGCTTCTCATGGAATGCCGAGCAGGCAAAAATCTCTCGTTTGCTCATTTTTCTTTGCCCAGAAAACCTTCGTGTCTCCGAACAAAGAGGGGCAGCTATAAGCATGTGATTTTTGCCTCTCTTGAAATATTCCTATAGAATTCTTAAAATTAGGATTTTGCTTTTATTATATGAATTTTCAGGGAATTAATTGTATGATTTTTGTGCTTGTTTGCATTTTTGTGCATTTTTTATTACTATAATTCATAAAAAATACAAAAATAACATATTTGCATTTAGGACTCAATTTCTATATTTTTAATAGTTAATTAATATTGCAAAAACAAAGAAATAACAAAAATGGTCATTTTTTACTTACATTTGTTTAGTTTTCTTTTAAATTGGGATTTAGGTCATTTTAGAAATTATTTACTTTTGTTTGTAGAATTCAAATTTGGTCTTGTCTATTTTTATTTGTTAAAATTTGGAAAATAAATCAAAAAGAGAAATAACTAAAAATGAGAGGAAAAGAAAGAGATTTAAATTTGGGACCTTTCAACCCGATCGGCGAGGCAGAGGGAGGCTTAAGAGGTATTGAGGAGAGGTGATTAGGCATGAAATGGCTAGAATGCAGGTTTTCGAGGACATGGCCCTTGATAGGAAAGTGTGGAGGTCTAGTATCAGGGTTGTAGGATAGGTGCCCATAGAGTTTTTCGTACTACTCACCCGGGGTTGGGTGAGACTTGACAGGGCTATCCATAGATGTTTTGTGTTTTGGTTTGTGTCTCCCTTATGGTAGTTATTTATGGTAGTTACTGTATGATATTATTGCATGCTATTTTATTTATGGTCTTATGTTTAGATAATTATTTATGCTATTTCTGCTGGATTGGATCATTAACAGGATCTTTATCCAATGCCGCTGTATTCGATGAGGTATTTTGATAATAACTATCAACCATCTGCAAGTTATCTCTAGTGAACTTTCCATCATCTTCATTGGAATTGCCAAGTGCAGCAAATGAGTTTTGATTTTTTGGTACAACTGGAATGTTTTGTGCAATGTGCTGTTTTTTTTTTTTGTTATTGGAGTTCTTTTTTTGTTAGAAACCGATGGCTAATATCCTTAGCAATATGTTGTCCAGCTTCCTTTGTGTGTTGTCTAGCATGAGTAGGATTTGATCTTTCATATTCAGCCCCCTCTAAAGCGAACTCATCTTGTACGAAGTCAGCATTAGAGACATCTGCAGCAGCTGTACCTATAGAAGTAGTCACACTGTGTTGTTTTTGAACCATATCAGGCTTTGCTGTTCTTTGAAGCAGTTCAATCACAGTATCCTGGTGATCACTTCCAGTTACATCTCGATCATCATGACAGATAGGAACTGCAGCAACTATCTCAGTATCTATTGTGCAGATGATATTTTTGATACCCTTTGTTAATGATGCTGCAAGCTCCACTTCCATAACATCACAATGATCTTTCACCTCTTCATTTTTCCCAGTCCATTTAAAGCAATCCAATGATATAAAATTTGGATCTACACTAGCTGGTACATTTACCTCCCCTGCTACTGGCTGGTGCATATTGTACTTGTAATTCTGTCCTTTGCATATTTCACTTATATTGGAAGGCTTGGTAGTAGCTAGAGCTGATAGTTTATTCAATTCATTACAGCCTTGTTATCCAGGAATTTTTGAAGCATGAATTAGATTTGGCAATGTTGACTTCTCCAGTGGTTCAACTGATACAACAGTTGATTCTGTTGTAGCTTTCAAAGTATCAGAAGCCTCAAGTTTGTAACATTTCCCTGACCAAACAATGCACTATTTTGATTCTTATTTTTCTGCATCAAGTGCTGCTGCTCGATGGCTTTATCCTGCACAGAGGGGTCAATCAAAAACTGGTCTGTCCTTTTTGCATTTTGACCTGCTGGTACACCTGATGGAGTAGTAGGTTCCAAATTTGACACAACCATATCTGAATGCTTTTCAGATAAAACATTCATAGGAACATCCAATGGAACAGTAGTTGATGTTTTACAAAGAAGTGCAACATGAGTATTTGGCGTTGAAAGAGCTTCAGCAGCTGGAACAATTGAACCAGAAAAATTTGTTTGTCCTGCCTCATCAATCACATTAGGTAGTACCCCTTCAATTCGACGTCCTGCAAGATTAGCATTCAAGTACTCCCTAGCATCACCTTCTAATTTAGCCAAACTTCCCCGGCCTTCAGGTTCGTCAACGTGAACTGCTTGTTCATTAAATTCCTCTGTACTCCAACGACACGATTTTACATCATGACCTTGATGATTGAAACACATGCACTATTTAGGTAAATTATCAAACATGATCTGCTGGTCGTATTCAACTATTTTTCCAGACTTCATATCTACTATCTTGATCTTGATTTTCTTTAGATGTTTTTCCAGTAAATTAGTCAAGACTTTAACTCGAGCTGTACTAGGTAGTGTTCGATCTTTAGTAGCCTTATCTACTGCAAGAGTCTGTACCACAACAGATGCGATGGACAGTAATGAAATTTTTGCAAAGAAATGTGCTGGTAGTTCATGAAACAAAATCCAAGTGACAGCTTTTGACGTTTCTTCATGGGGGTTAAATCCCATTGTCCATGGCAATGTCCTAAAGAAGAACTCGTCTCATTTTTTGATAACGCATGAGAAAAATATTCAAATAGATCAAATCTTACCAGAATATGCCGATATTCTAGGTGTCCAATGTTGCAATTGCCTTTGACGTCGAAATGTTTTGGCAAATTCTTACACAGCTCCTGAAGTTCAGGCTTTCCATATGAAAATTAAATAATAACTGCTTGTTGAAGAACTTCCTCCCTGGTGAATGAATTCACTTCATCTACTGTGAATTCAACAGTAGGTATTCCATGCTCAATCGAAACAGGACAAATTTCCAATTTTGAGATTTTTGCGGCAGATTGTTGTCCAGCAAGTTGTGATGCATATGTTTGTTTTGGACTGTGACTTGTTTGATTTTCTGTATTGTTATGAAAAACCTCTCCCACAGCCAGAGACTAGGGATAGGGCGTAGCATCCATGGTTTTGTTTTACTTCAAACACATTCCATCATATCCACGCTATCAAAAAGCAATATCGCTGGAAATTTTCGAAGAAGCTGTGTGCTACAGTGATTCGTTGAAAAAAGATTTAAGATGTAGGGAAATTGGTTATAGATTTGAGGTAAAAATCAATTGGGGATTGGTCACAAAGATAAGGGGATGTTGTGACACCAAATTTGTGACAATCCACCGCCAGATTCCGGAGATATGCCCGATAAATAGTGACGGAATCACTATTCACCCTTCTTCCTTTATTCTCTATAGGAATTCTCCAGCACGTTAAAGTCTTTTCTCGATGCTACAGTAACTCCAAAAAGTTTTTTATGATCTGTATGTTTTATTCTTCAATACCACAAAAGACGGGTTAATTTGTATGGTGAAATTTTTTTTGCTTAAAGTGTACGATCCAAATACTAATATTATGAAATAATAAATGTAGAAAGTAAAAAACACCAAGTATTTTTACGTAGAAAATACCCGGCTCAAAAGGTAAAAGAACCATGATCTACTCAGTAGGATTTTCTCCAACACTTCAATAAATCACTGAGCCAAAATAACATTTACAAACTCTTTGTAAACCTAAGGATTACCTCTAATCCCATCGTAGCAACCAACCGCTAACTATTGCTACAACTTCAAGTTAACTCTAACTTGAATACTCAAAGTACCTATTACAATTGCTTCTCGATAAAGCTGAAAAGTACAATATGAAAACACATACTACGATTGAAATAGAATAAAGAAAAACACATAAAATATTTTGTGAAGCTGGTTCTTCAATCTGGTTCATGTAGCTTCAGGTCGGTATACTTGAATCACACACGAACTGCTTGCAAAGAGCCTTGCTATTTTGCACTCAATTCACGTTTAACTCCTACGTTTTGTGCAACACTATAATGTGAGAATATCCTACAATTTATAGAGTTAGTAGATGAATAAACAACTAGAGTTGTGATGCAACTCCTTCTTGGTGGAAGAGTTCTAGTTGATTTCAACTTCTAACTCCTTCCCTATCTTAGATAGTGTTCTCTTTGATTAAGGAGTCCTTCTCCTTATCAATTATGTAACCTTTTTTATCAGGAGATATTAAATACACCAATTTAAGCTTATCTCTTTCACGTGCATCCCACATGCTCAAATCTACCCGTTTTTTGCTCCTGAGGGATGGACCTGTGGGATGGACCTGGTTCATCTCTGAGTTCCTTTGTCAATCGTCAAAACTTAACCTTTACTCGGGCCAACAAATACCATGGAACTCATGGTCACATACCCGAAGACCGCAGAGAGTAGAGGGAGGAGGTAGTCCATTTGTTCAACGAGGGTTACCTTCAAGAGTTTATGAGTGACCAAGCTAAAAATCACTTTAGATAAAGGGATGCAACCGGAAAAACAAGCAGGAGGAACCACAACACTTGATTCATATGATCATTGGTGGGGTCTATATTCCTCAAGGCCCGATATTTAAACGCAACAAGGCGACAATCACAAGGGAGAAACGTACCCACGACTACTTACTAGAAGATACCTTGTCTTTCAACGATGAGGATGTACAAGAGATCGAAGAGTGTAACAAAGACAGGCTGGGAATATCTATACTTATGAATAAAATTCAAGTTAAACATGTGTTGATTGATCCACGTAGCTTGGAAAATATTATTAGATAGAGGTCGTAGAGCAACTCGGCCTCTAGGATCAAATCATGCATGGAGCTCGGGTAATCAATGTTTTCATCATGGAAAGTGAAACCACCAAAGGGGAAATCATTTTTCCAGTAAATATGATTGGGACTATCCAAGAAATAACGTTCCATGTAATCGAAGGTGACATGTGATATAACGCACTACTCGAAAGACCTTGGATCCATAATATGAGGGTGCTACCTTCAATGCTTCATCAAGTCTTGAAATTCACAACATCAGAAGAGGGGTCAAAATGGTGTACTAAGAACAAACCGCCGCCAAAGAGATGTTTGCAATCTATGAAGTAGTACCAATATCGGCACTTTCGTCAGTGAAAGGGTCAGAACCAAAGGAATAACAAGAACTCAAATAGCAACCACAGGTACAGGCCTCGGCCCCATCGAAGGAGTTGGAGATCCTCAAGGATGAAGATTTTATGATACCCCAAAACCTCATAACCCCCAATAATTGTGATGCAATGAAGTCAACAGTCGAAGAGCTGGAACAAATCAAACTAATCGAGCATATTATCGATCAAATGTTATACCTGGGCATAGGGATAACTCCCTAGATTAGGGAAAAACGCATTCAATTCCTTTTAAATAAGATGGATTGTTTGCTTTGTCCCACCTGGATATGACATAAATCCCACTGGATATCACAACACTTTGATTGAGCCCGGACCTGAAGATTAGACCGATAAAACAAATAAGAAGGCCCCAGTCCGAGGTAAAACTTGCATTCATCGAGGACAAGGTAACCAAACTTCTCAAAATAGGATCCATTCAGGAAGTAAAATATCTCGAATTGTTAGCAAACGTAGTTGTAGTCCCCAAGAGGGGGAACAAGCTTAGAATGTCCGTAGATTATAATGACTAAACAAAGCATGTAACAGAGACTCTTTTCCTCTCCTGAATATCGATCGCATGATCGACGCCACAGCCGGCCACGAGATCCTTAGGTTCTCTAACGCTTACTCCTGGTACAATCAAATTCAGATGAACTGGAGGATGAAGAAAAGACTTCATTCATTACGAAGTATGGAACCTATCGTTATAATGTAATGTCGTTTAGACTAAAAATGTTGGTGCTACTTACCAGCGCCTAGTGAATCGAATGTTTGAAGAACAAATAGGTAAATAAATAGACGTTAAGTCCCTGCGCACAGAGGACCATTTAACAAATTTGCAGGAAACTTTCAACATATTAAGAAAATACAACATGAAGCTCAATTTTGAGAAATGTGCATTTAAGGTCGGTTTTTTCAAGTTCGTTGGCTTTATGGTGTCGAAATGGGGAAATGCGATCAATCCCAAGAAAATCTAGGCAATCGAATACATCACGGTCATGGACAACATTAAGTCCGTACAAAGACTAATAGGGCTGATAGCCGCCTTAGGCCGATTTATCTCGATGTCTTCAGATCGAAGTCATAGGTTCTTCTCATTCCTCAAAAAGAAGAACAATTTTGCTCGGTCCTTAGAATACCAACAAGCATTGGAAGAGTTAAAGAGGTATATTTCGAGCCCAGTATTACGTCATACTTTGAAAGAGGAGGAGAAACTCTACTTATATTTAGAAGTCCCGAAAGTTGCGGTAAGTGGTGTCCTAGCTCGAGAAGAGAAAGGTTGAGTATGAGGCCATGATTGCAAGTTTTGAGCTGGCTAAAAGCTTCGAAAAAGTGGTCATCGAGGCCAAGTGTGACTTCTTAATTGTGGTTAACCAAGTCAACAAAACCTTCGAGGTTCAAGAAGATCGAATGCAGAGGTACTTGGACAAATTTCAAGTAACCCTACATCAGTTTAAAGAATGGACCCTACTGCATGCACTTCGAGAATAGAATAATGAGACCGATGCCCTTGCGAATTTGGGGTCATTAATCGATGATGAAAAAATTAGCTAGGGGACTGTCGTACAACTTTCAAAGTTAGTAGTCGAAGAAGTCCACGCTGAAATAAGCTCCACACGCCTAACTTGGGATTGGAGGAACAAATATATCGAGTATCTAAAAAACGGGAAGCTTCCGTCCGACCCTAAGAAATCGAGGACTCTACGAACAAAGGCTGCACGATTCATATTGGCCGAAAATGGAACATTATACAGAAGTTTGATGGACCGGTGGAAATATGTTTGGGCCCGAGAGACACAGACTACGTCCTATTTGAATTCACGAGGGTACTAACAAGAACCATTCTGCTGCCAAATCACTGGTTCACAAAGTCATCAGAGCAGGGTACTATTGGACCGATATAAAAAAAGATACTAAGGAGTTCATTCGAAAATGCGACAAATGCCAAAGACATGAACCGTTGATCAACCAGCCTGTAGAGCAACTTCATTCAGTCATATCCCAATGTCCGTTCAAGAAATAGGGAATGGATATCGTCGGCCCTCTGCCATCAGCCCCAGATAAATCTAAATTCATTTTATTATGACTAACTATTTCTCTAAGTGTGTTGAAGCATAGGCTTTTGAGAAAGTGAGAGAGAAAGAAGTCACGGACTTTATTTGGGATCACATCATATACCGATTCGGGATACGCGCCGAGATTGTAAGCGACTATGAAAATAATTCACCGGCTATAGAATAACAATGTTCCTCGAAGATCACAAGGTAAAAAGGGCCCTGTCGATGCCATATCATCCTAATGGGAATGGATAGGCCGAATTGACAAATAAGACCATCATTCAAAATCTAAATAAATGGTTGAACGGCTCAAAAGGAAAATGGAGAAAGCTTTTGCCTAAAGTCCTTTGGGCATATCAAACAATGATAAAATCTAGTATGGGGACAACACCATTCTCCTTAGTATATGGCATCGAAGCCTGGTCCCAGTTGAAATCAGGGAAACTAGCGTCAGGTTTCGATACACAATGGAGGAGTCATACCACGAGGATATGAATACAAGACTCGAATTGCTAGATGAAAAAATAAAAAGCCTCCCTTGTTCGAATGGCCGCCCAAAAATAGCGAATCGAGAGATATTACAATCGAAGAGCCAATATTCGACACTTCAAATTTTGGGACTTAGTTCAAAGAAAAGTTACCATCAAAACTCAAGACCCAAATGAGGGAAAGCTCAATCCAAATTGGGAAGGACTGTATCAGGTCCTCAACATCTTCAAAAAGGATCTTACAAACTTGGCACGATGAACGACAAATAATTTCCAAACAATTGGAACATATCAATCTCAAACAATAATTGCTAAGGTATGACGTTCTCCCTTTTTCATTTTGTATTTTTTATTAACCCATTGCATGTTCTATATCAAAGGCATCGAAGTTATCTCCAAAAATAAATACCTTACATCTAAAAGCAAGCGTGGCATTCTTTTTTCTTTCGACCAATTTTTATCCCAAATGGGTTTTTCCGGCAAGGTTTTTAATGAGGCAACAATTGTTCGTACTAACTTAGAGCAATTCAACAACATCTTAGGCTTATTTACAATCAACCTCGAATATTGAGGGGCATCTCCCTCGAATGTTACTTTTTTTAAGGAAAATACTGCGTGTCAACAGGGTCTCAATAGGTAAATTTTGTAAGGGCCAAACGGTCAAATGAACCGTGTCCATGTAGATTACTCGAGACCTAATGACAAAACATGTATGCATGAATAATCTATTGAAATAAGTATTTTTCACCTTACCATATGTTCTATGCCTTAGTGAACTTTCTACTTTACAATTTCATACTTATGATCCACTATGGAAACTAGCTCAAGCGTCGATCGCAACTAAAGCTCAAATAATCAACCCGGTACTCGGGTACTGACATCCAAAAATTGACATGCTCGAATTATTAAATTTCAAGATTACAAGACCTTATAAAGGCAACCCACATTTTTTTAGGCCATGACCAACCCACTCGGGGACTGACGCTTCAAACAAGTTCGAAGTGTAACTGAGAAACAAGCTCAAAGGGCAAATCTCATGTTAAAGGCTACGATCAAACTAACATGGTTTAAAGACATCCGAATACCGTGATAAAATAGACCTATAGATATTTTCATAAAAACGGTTAAAAAAGCCTACCGTCGGCAAAATTACAAAGGGTTTCGATAACATAAATCGTCAAAAACCTTAACAAGTTTATGTTGAGGCATAACAAAGTAAAGGGTTTTGATAATACTAACACTCAAAAATGTAATAAGTACAGATTCTTCTCGTGCAAGGCATAATAAATTTTTATACAATTAAACCTCTTAAGCCGAAAAGGGAAAAACCCACTCTTCTAAGTAGATATCACTCCAACTCAAGAGTCTAAGGGCCATTATATTTTTGAGTTCGAGAATTCACTCTCACTTAATCAAACCCTAAGGGTCATCCTATTTCGAGTTCGAACAAGCACTCGCTCGATTATACGGGCTACACAAGCCCGATTTCGATCAAATTTCCCAATCCAATTAACTTATGAAAATTTTCCAAGACGTGG
The DNA here is from genome assembly GCA_034376525.1 of Nicotiana benthamiana. Classification (NCBI taxonomy): domain Eukaryota; kingdom Viridiplantae; phylum Streptophyta; class Magnoliopsida; order Solanales; family Solanaceae; genus Nicotiana; species Nicotiana benthamiana. Next base: position 10,112,143 of record CM067326.1, read on the forward strand.
TCAAAACAAAGTCTGTACGTGATAGAAACAGAAATAAAAAGAGAAAATAGACCTTTTATATATGAAAATATTTATGTTGTTCCCCTTTTTTCCTCTCCCCTTTTTGACAGGGGAAGAGGTTCGGGTTTCGGAATTCATGGGGTGTAATGACTTATTCCCTTTTGGGAATTGAGCATCTGAAGAGTCGCCACATAACGGATTATGGTGCATTAGGGCACCTAGAGCGATTAACTCTTCGGTTGGTTTGCATTACCAGAAATTAGGGTAAGGGCTCGAGGTAGCCTCGAGGGAAAGATGTTAGGCACCCCTCTTGGTCCCCAACTGTAGGTCCTGGCCAAAGTTGTGTTCACAAATTAGTCCATATAAATAGTGAATCAAACAACTTGCAAGTGAGGTACGTTAGATAACTTAAGTAACAAATAAAGGTGCGAACAAATTGTAAAACAAAGTTTTAAATAAAGAGTGGATTTGGGTAAGGAGGGGTCCTAGGTTAGTCATCATATAGGATCACCCCACATGATATCCAGTAAACACTCCTCAATGAGGGGCTACACATGACATTAACGCTTAGTCATCATATCCCATGTCTACCATTCACATCCCCTTATGTTCATGCAAAGTGAGTGTTTGGTCAATGATTCGTATTGCATGCTTGCTACCTATCCCTTCTTATTAGTCCTGGAGGTAGTTAGGACCTCTACCTATAGGTAGTTCTAGATGTACCCCTAAGGTTTAGAAAGACAAAAATTCTAGGGAGACAGTCAAAAGAGTTAGGACTTTCACATATAATGGGAGCAGTGTAGAGGCTCAAAGTTTCTCTTCAAACAAAGCACACAAGCAGAAAGACTCAGACACAGTTAAGGTCTTGATTTATGAATGTCCTGAAGCATGATATCCAAGTGAGTATGCAAAAACGGGTAAGACCTTTATACTCAGAAGTTATAACTTAGTAGTTGCCTAGGGATTCCGTTTAAAAGCCTAATAGAAATTTTAAGAGACAGATACAATTTTAGAGAAATATAATTGTAAGAAAATGCCCTAAGGCTTGCCTATATGCAGAACACTGGTGTCTATGTTAATGCCAAAACAAACAGCTTTTGAAATAGACTCCTTTAATATCAATAGGCATGATATCTAATGGGGTTGAGGCAGTTTTGGAAGAACTTGTTTCAGGAAATGCTTAATACGTGATAAGACTAGTTTGAAATGAACTAGGCGTAATGAAGTTGATTCATTAGACTAAATTAAATTATCAGACAGAATTGCAAGTAGCGATCTCTATAGGCATGGCATCTAGGCGTACTATTGATTGTGAATGATTCGTAGACATAAAAGCATACGTAAATACTCATTGAAACGGAAATTGGGCCAAGTTCTATAGGCATGGCATCTATTATTGAATTAGTTTTAAGACACAATTGATTGGGACCTATAAGCATGATTTCTAAATTTGACAGAATATAAAACCTTATAGACATGTTTTCTACTTGATGAGAAAACAAATTCAAGAATGAAATCCTATATGCATGAATTTTGTTACGTAAAGCAATCAGATTTCAAAAGTAAAGCCTATGAACATGTTTTTCTATTAGGCCAAGAAAACAGATTAAAGATTAAACCTACGAGCATATTTTCAATTTAAATGAAGCAATCAAACTTTAAGAATAATGTCCTAAGAGCAGGATTTCTACCTGTATTACCCCAGAAAGTATGCATCTACCCACCCCGTTTTACTAAATACCCCAAATATCTGCTTACAAATTATTATAGGCCAAATGAATGAATTACATGAGTAATATAGAAAATCAAGAAGCTATTCTATTTGGAGCCTTCAAAAGCTATTCTATATGGAGCCTTCAATTTGGCCCAAGTTTCCCTAAGCCTCCAATGGTCTCATAAGCATCAATTCTATAGACAAATCAGAGTCTAGGTGCATCAAAGTTCCCTAAGGGTCTTAAGGACCCTAGGCGATGCTTACACCTAGACTTAGCAACCAATAATTGAAGAAATGCAACGTGAAAAGGTCAGCCTCAGTATGCGAGAGTTCAGAGGGCTCTCAAGAGGATCCCAAGGCAGTACACATAATAGAGGGGGCAGAACTTATTGACTAAGAGTAAAGTGAAAGTGAAGGACACCAGTTGAGAAAGGTTTATTAAAAGACTGTATTAGAAAGTCTATTTTGAAAGTAATTAGTAAAGCAACAGAGATTGTTTGAAAAAGAGATTGGAATAGTAAACAAAGTTCAAGCAACTCAGGATAGGCTCATACACACCTAGTTCATAAAACTAAGTCAATTTAGTAGTCACACATGGGTCAAGGGTTTGGGACACATAGACATTTGGCTGCAAACACATAACACGGTAAGGTTCTTGGGACTGGTTTAGACATGCCCAGTAACAGTTGATACAGGCATAGTCACAAACCAGTCATGAAGAACACAAACACATAGAGAGTGATAGGGGTTTGGGGACTCATAGGATGGGAAGTACATAGTAAGTAAAAGACAATTGGTAAGGCATACTTAAAAACACACATAAGGGGAAGGTACTAATCTAAAGGGAGGGGGAAGACATAATATCATGTTGGTAATGTACTCTTAACTACAAGTTTCACAACATAATCATAAATAGAAGAAAACTAGAAATAAGAGAAACTAAAACAATAAGAGAAGCATGTTGTTGTTGAAACTTTAAATTGAAAGTAGGACATACCAGTGAAGTGAGAACTAAGTAGAATGAAGAACAAGAGAATACAAATGGCTAGCCTTGGATTTCAGCCGGCTAACAGTAGCAAATAGCATAAGAGAGGAGAGAGTTTTTAGTAACAGAGACACTTTTTCAAACCAAGTGTTCGCACTTACGTTAATGAAACACTGGAGTACTTATAGTTGGAAACATGTAGTAATATAAAGTAAGAATCATAGTAGCATTATAATTGAGGAACTCATAATCAATCAATTAGAAAATCAAGAAAGTATTCCCTTAAGTTAAGGGAATCAAATCAAATGAGAAGATTCAGTATCATATAAGGCAAGAAGAAAAATAAGTACTTGACTAGATAAGGAAGGAATCAAAGTTCAGTAAGCATAGCATAGTCAATTAAGACTAGGTTCAGAAAACCCCAATTAAGGAATGATTTAGTGAGAACCAAGTACCGCAGCAAATAAGGTAATGACTCAGTCAAAGTAAACAGAAGAGTAGAATTTAGGGTTTTAAAACAAAACCATTCAATCAAACAACCAAATAAGGGAATCAAAATCAAATCAAGAGAGGATTATGATTCTACACTTCAACATATAAATAGAGAAGAACAAACAGATATAGTGAACAGGCAAGGTCAGCCTTATCGACAAAAATAAGCAGGAGATGAACAAATCACGATGAACAACAAACACACAGAGATGATACAAGTAGGCTCAATACTTAGTAGAGAAACTCATTCGAAGCATGGTAACAACAGAAACTTAGCCAAAAACAAGTAGTCATACTAAACACGCAGAAAAAAAACAAAGAAGATCTACGAAATTAGGGCTATTAACATAAGCTAGTTAAAAATCAATAAGAACATAAGATCAAACAAGATATGCAAGGAAAGAGGTTTAATCATAAAGAAAAAAAATCTGTTAAAACAAGTGTAGAAGAAATTCCAAGAAATCCTAATTTTAAAAGAAGTAAAACTATTTAATGTCGAGGATCTTTCAGAAGAAGTTCGAGAATAATGCGAAATATAGGAAGAAATAGACTTAAAGCATTAAAAAATATCACAAATCTAAGAGGTTCAAATGAGATTGTGACGACCCGACCCGTCGCCACGAGATTTACCGCCCCGTTTCCCCTATTTTCTGCTTCTTTATGCTTCATTATGAGTGTTTTTTTGTGAACGAGTTGATTTGGATTGAATTGACAAGAAAATGAGACACTTAGTCTCTATAAGGAAGGCTTGTTTTAGAAAAGTCAACCATACATTGACTTATTGTTGGAAACACGTTCTCAAAGCATTATACTAAAACGTGTGTTCATATGTGTAGGTTTTGATGAATGACAAACAAGCGCAAATTGACATATGACGAAGCTCAAGTACAAGCGCACAATTGATATATATAACGAGATTCAAGCACAAGACCAAGTTTTATAGTTTTACATGAGTCGTTCTTAATTGTGATCTTGATCCGACAACTTGACTCATGACATGGCTTCTCTCGTAAAATTATTTTTACAAAATCATGCATATTTTATTTAATGCTAAATGATTTTAAATCATGCATATTTACTTTAGTCAAAATGATTTTTAAACATGCCTCAAAAATCTGGACTAAGATAATCGATTATGTACTTATGATAATCGATTATGTTAAGCCAAGACTGCATGACAATCGAATGTGAACTAATGACAATCGATTGTGTTAAGGCAGTGAGCATCAAATTTTTCAAATCTGCATGACAATCGATTGTGAGCCTTATGACAATCGATTGTGATGAGGCAGTGTCCATCAAAGTTTTTCAACGCTCAAAATAATCGATTGTGAAGTTAATGACAATCGATTGTGATGAGGCAGTGTCCATCAAAGTTTTTCAACGCTCAAAATAATCGATTGTGAAGTTAATGACAATCGATTGTGATGAGGCAGTGTCCATCAAAGTTTTTCAACGCTCAAAATAATCGATTGTGAAGTTAATGACAATCGATTGTGAAGAGACAGTGTCCATCAGATTTTTCAAAGTCACAAAATAATCGATTGTGAACATATGACAATCGATTGTGTTGAGGCAGTGTCTTCCAGACTTTTTCAAAGTTATTAAATAATCGATTGTGAGTATATAACAATCGATTGTCACGAGGCAGTGTCTAAATTGATTTTTCAAGACTGATAAATAATCGATTGTTAACATTGCACAATCGATTGTGAAGCTGACCGTTGTCGTAAAGTTTTCAAATACCGTCAGGTAATCGATTATTGATTTTGTATAATCGATTGTTGAATTAAAATCTGGAAAAGATTTTTTGAACGTTGCTGAATAATCGATTGTTGATTTTGTACAATAGATTGTTGAAATTAAAATCTGAAAAGGATTTTTTGAACGTTGCTGAATAATCGATTATTGATTTTGTATAATCGATTGTTTTACGTAAAATCTGGAAATGATTTTTTGAATGTTGCCAATAATCGATTGTTGATCTTGAATAATCGATTGTTAAGCGTAAAATCTGGGATTGATTTTTGGAACGATTGGCAAACAATCGATTGTGGATTCTTGACAATCGATTGTCACAGAGTAAAATCAGCAGTTCTTAATTGGCAATTAGGCAACGGTAATGCCAAGTTTTTCAACTATAAATACAGCTTCATTTCATTCCTTTGAACACAATAACACACAACAACTGATCATACAATTGCTATAAGCTTGCATACTCTATTGCTAATCATTTTATATTCATTACATAAGTTTTGAGAGCCATATTCTTGTCCAAAGTTGTTGTGATCTGAGCTTACTTCTTTTACTCATATCTACTCATTAAGGAGTGTATTGTTTGAGTGTTTAGTGTCTTGTACACTTGTAAGAGAATTGTGATTCTCTTGTTGTGAGGAACTTGTGTTTCCTTGGTTGAAGTCTTGGAGTGTTGTATCTCCGAGCAAAGGTGTTGAGGCTTGTTTCCTCAAGTTGTAAAGGTTTGTTGAGCACCCGTAAGCTTGAAAAGTTAGTGGAAAATCTCGAGAGAGTCTCTCGGGGACTGGACTAGCCACGTGTTGTGGTGAACCAGAATACATCGGTGCGTACTTTATTATTTATCGCATTTATTTACTTCTTGCAATTTTTAAATTCCGCAAGTTTACGCTAATTTTTATTATAACGCTATTCACCCCCCCCCCCCTTCTGGCGCTAAGCGTATTATCTAACAATTGGTATCAGAGCCCAACTCTCTGAAGACTTAACAGTTTGAGAGAAACTTCCATGGCTTCTACTCGTGACTCTTTTGCAGGAATAGAGGAAGGACGGTGCTCCACCCGACCACCGTTATTCAACGGTACAAACTATACGTACTGGAAGGAGAGGATGAAAATCTTCGTTCAAGCAAACAATTTTCATCTTTGGAAGGTGATAACAAAGGGAAATCAAATTCCAACCAAAAAGGTTGAAAACGAATGGGTTCCCAAGTCCGAAGAAGAATATGACGTGGATGATGTCCGAAAGGTGCAAAATAATGCTAATGCAATTAATTTATTATATTGTGCTGTAAATGCTGACGATTACAGGAAAATATCGTGTTGCACAACGGCGAAGGAAATGTGGGACAAGCTAGAAATTACGTACGAAGGTACGGACCAGGTAAGGGAAGCCAAAATTGATTTCCTAGCCCATGCTTATGAATTATTTCACATGAAGGAAGGTGAAAAGGTAGATGAAATGTTTGAACGATTTTCAATAATCGTAAATGACCTACATGCTCTCAAGAAGACTTTCACGGATAGGGAACTTGTCCGAAAAATCCTTAGAAGTCTGACTCCGGCATGGCGATCAAAGGCCGACGCGATTCAAGAGTCCATTGGCGTCTCAAATGTTACCATCGACGCATTAAGAGGTAATCTTAAGACTTATGAATCTACTATACTTAACCCTCTTGTTGATGATCAAAGGAGGCAAAGAATCGCTCTAAAGGCAAGCACAAGCCAACCGCAAGTTAATGAGGATGGAGACAACGAGTTTGGACTCGTTATCAAAAGATTTCAAAAGTTCATGCGAAAAGAGTATGAACGGAAGGGCAAAAAGCAAGGAAAACAAATAAAGTGCTATGAATGCGGAGAAACCGGGCACATCAAATCAAATTGCCCAAACATCAAAAAGGAAAAGAAACCTTTCAAAAAGCAACGTGCATATATATCTTGGGGAGGAGACTTCGGAGATGAGTCAAGCGAAGGAGAAGAAGAGGAAAGCGCAAACCTTTTTCTTATGGCACAAGAAGACAAGCAAGATGAGGTATGTCAAATTTCTTCTAAAAATTTCTTTTCCCTTGAAGAAATGCAAAATGCTTTTGATGAGTTATATAGTGAATTTATTAAAGCTTCAAAAACTGTTAAATGCATAAAGGAACATGCTTCTTCAAAAGAAAAAGATTTTCAAAAACAACTCTCATTGAAAGAAAAGGATTTGGAAAAACTGGTTTTAGAAAATGAAAAGTTGAAAGAGGAAAACAAGTTTTTCGGAAAACGAAGCGCCGACAAGCCCGAAAGCTCTATTAGAAATTGTACTTCTTGCATGCAACTCAAAAATGAGGTAGATAGACTTAAGGGCACCTTAGATAAGTTTAATTCTTCCCACAAAAATTTGAATGAGGTTCTTGTTAATTTGAAGTCAACCAAGCATGGCATAGGTTTTAAGAATGAGCCTAAAGAAAAGGTTGAAGCCAAACCACAACCACCTAAGGCTCAACCTAGGATTAATAAAACAAATGCTCATCCTAGAAATAGCAATCCTAGAACCAATATGCATGCTAGACCAAATACTAGAAGGAATGTTGAACATTTTAGGAGACCTAGAAACGACTTTCCACCTAGAAATAACTACCCTAGAAATGATGCATATTCTAGGCCACATACTAGAAGGAAGTTTGAACCTTTTAGAACACCTAGAAATGGCCCTCAACCTAGAAACAATTATTCTATAAATGCTGCTCATAATAGTAGGAATGACTTCCATGAAATGCGCAATAGCCATAGTGTCGAAAATAGAGTGAACAATTTTCGTCCGTCTAATTACTATGAACCTAGAAGGATGCATAATCCCAACGTGACTTGTCATTATTGTAGACGAATTGGTCATATTGCTCCTGCATGTTTTACACGACATAGACATATCACTCAATCGCATCATTATGATATGCCTAACCCTCAAGGACCCAAAATGGCATGGGTACCTAAAACGCATTAATTTGTTTTGTAGGTGTGTTTGAAGGGATCAAGTGTACTATGGTACCTTGATAGTGGATGCTCCAAGCACATGACGGGAGATGAATCCAAATTCCTTCAACTAGAACACAAAGAAGGAGGAAGTGTTACTTTTGGTGACAACAATAAAGGAAAGATTATCGGCATCGGATCGGTCGGTAAGGATGAAAATTCTTCTATTAAGCATATATTACTTGTTAAAGGTTTAAAGCATAATCTCTTGAGCATAAGTCAATTATGTGACAAGGGAAATCTTGCCTTATTTGATTCGGATGAATGCTTAGTATTTAGACGTAGTGATTTCAAAATTATCCTTCGTGGTTTTAGAGTGGATAATATTTATATGGTTGATCTTGCTAATTCCTCACCCGAATATGTGGATTGCCTTATGAGCAAAGAGGATGATACTTGGCTATGGCATCGTAGAGTAGCACATATAAACATGCATCTTTTGAACAAATTGATTTCAAAAAACTTAGTTATTGGTCTTCCCAATTTGAGATTTGAAAACGACTCTATTTGTGATTCTTGTCAAAAAGGGAAGCAAACAAAAGCATCTTTCAAATCGAAAAACATTGTTTCAACTACTAGACCATTGCAATTGCTTCACATGGATTTATTTGGACCATCTCGCATTGAAAGTCTAGGAAGAAATCGTTATGCTTTTGTGATTGTTGACGATTATTCTGGATTCACTTGGACTTTATTTCTTGCCCATAAAAGTGATGTTTTTCAGAATTTTAAATATTTCCTTAAACGTGTTCAAAATGAAAAGGAAACAACCGTCACTTCAATTAGAAGTGATCATGGGGGAGAGTTTGATCACAATCTCTTTGCGGACTTTTGTGACGAACTCGGTATCGAGCATACCTTTTCCGCTCCACGAACACCACAACAAAATGGGGTGGTAGAAAGGAAAAATAGGTATCTCGAAGAGATGGCTAGAACCATGCTCGAAGAGGCTAAGATTCCCAAACATTTTTGGGCGGATGCCGCGAGTACCGCATGCTACATCTTAAATAGAGTAGTCATAAGGCCAATACTCATGAAGACCCCTTATGAACTCTACAAGGGAAGGAACCAAATATCTCCCATCTTAGAGTATTCGGTTGTAAAGTTTTTATTCATAACAATGGAAAAGATCAATTGGGAAAATTTGATGCTAAGTCCGATGAGGGAAATTTCATTGGTTATTCTTCACGTAGCAAAGCATATAGGGTTTTTAATAAAAGAACCGAAACTGTGGAGGAATCCCCTCATGTTGTATTTTCCGAAAATAATGCTCGCTTGGCGAGAAAGGATTCCGGTTTTGATCTTGCAGGTATTTTAGATAGCTTGAAAGACAAAATACAAGAGGAAACCCCTAAGGAAAATCAAGACGAATTTTTGAAACAACCAATGGAGGAAGCGCCACAATTGGAGAAAGAAACGAAAATACCTAACGAGTGGAGAACAATCAAAGATCACCCTCTCGAAGAGGCAATTGGCGACGTCGGAGAAAAGGTAAGTACCCGAAACACTCTTAAGAACACCCTAGGACACACTTCTTAAGAGATCACGCTCTCACTTGGCCACACTAGTTTAAGTTACTATTTCTTTACAAATTACTGACTTGAGCGTCGGAGACGTCTAATTCTATTTTGCAGGTATCGCCCTAAAGGTAGGGGGAATTATAAAGAAATGGCATAGAACAATCGATTGTTACAGCAAACAATCGATCACTTTACTGTGCAGAAAATTGATTAGCAAGTATCACTAATCGATTATTTATGGTTTATGCTTATTATGCAGTTTTGTCTAACAATCGATTTTTTAGCTGATTAATCAATTACCGTCTCAGCCATTCAGTACTGCTTTTCTACAACAATCGATTGTTTCATATATATAATCGATTATTTTCCGAGTCAGAAAATCACCGTGCACACTATGGCACAACAATCGATTACCATAATTTGACAATCGATAATTTCATGTCAGTAATTCAAAAATCTGTTACCGTTTGGCTCTGCAATCGATTTGTGTCAGTTCCGAGATTCAGTCAAATCTCCATAATTTGAATAATTTCTTTATTTGTTTTTCTACTTTATTGTTCTATGTTTGTATTGTTCCCATTATGTACCCATTTTACTTTCAATAAATAAACAAGTTTTTTAAATCCTTGCCATCTTATTACATTTTTTTTGCTAATGGCAAAAGGGGGAAGATAACGGGTATGCACTCTCAATACTTATCGGCATAAATTGAGGGGGAATTCATATATTGAGGGGGAACAAATTGCATATCCATATACTTGTTGCATATCTTTACTTGTCTTGAATCGTCATAATGAATTGTTTAATTTGCATATCCCGCTTAAAGTTTGCCATTATCAAAAAGGGGGAAATTGTTGGAAACACGTTCTCAAAGCATTATACTAAAATGTGTGTTCATATGTGTAGGTTTTGATGAATGACAAACAAGCGCAAATTGACATATGACGAAGCTCAAGTACAAGCGCACAATTGATATATATAACGAGATTCAAGCACAAGACCAAGTTTTATAGTTTTACATGAGTCGTTCTTAATTGTGATCTTGATCCGACAACTTGACTCATGACATGGCTTCTCTCGTAAAATTATTTTTACAAAATCATGCATATTTTATTTAATGCTAAATGATTTTAAATCATGCATATTTACTTTAGTCAAAATGACTTTTAAACATGCCTCAAAAATCTGGACTAAGATAATCGATTATGTACTTATGATAATCGATTATGTTAAGCCAAGACTGCATGACAATCGATTGTGAACTAATGACAATCGATTGTGTTAAGGCAGTGAGCATCAGATTTTTCAGATCTGCATGACAATCGATTGTGAGCCTTATGACAATCGATTGTGATGAGGCAGTGTCCATCAAAGATTTTCAACGCTCAAAATAATCGATTGTGAAGTTAATGACAATTGATTGTGATGAGGCAGTGTCCATCAAAGTTTTTCAACGCTCAAAATAATCGATTGTGAAGTTAATGACAATCGATTGTGATGAGGCAGTGTCCATCAAAGTTTTTCAACGCTCAAAATAATCGATTGTGAAGTTAATGACAATCGATTGTGAAGAGACAGTGTCCATCAGATTTTTCAAAGTCACAAAATAATCGATTGTGAACATATGACAATCGATTGTGTTGAGGTAGTGTCTTCCAGACCTTTTCAAAGTTATTAAATAATCGATTGTGAGTATATAACAATCGATTGTCACGAGGCAGTGTCTAAATTGATTTTTCAAGACTGATAAATAATCGATTGTTAACATTGCACAATCGATTGTGAAGCTGACCGTTGTCGTAAAGTTTTCAAATACTGTCAGGTAATCGATTATTGATTTTGTATAATCGATTGTTGAAATTAAAATCTGGAAAAGATTTTTTGAACGTTGGTAAATAATCGATTGTTGATTTTATACAATCGATTGTTGAAATTAAAATCTGAAAAGGATTTTTTGAACGTTGCTAAATAATCGATTATTGATTTGTATAATCGATTGTTTTACGTAAAATCTGGAAATGATTTTTTGAACGTTGCCAATAATCGATGGTTGATCTTGAATAATCGATTGTTAAGCGTAAAATCTGGGATTTATTTTTGGAACGATTGGCAAACAATCGATTGTGGATTCTTGACAATCGATTGTCACAGAGTAAAATCAGCAGTTCTTAATTGGCAATTAGGCAACGGTAATGCCAAGTTTTTCAACTATAAATACAGCTTCATTTCAGTGTTTTGAACACAATAATACACCACAACTGATCATTCAATTGCTATAAGCTTGCATACTCTATTGCTAATCATTTTATATTCATTGCATAAGTTTTGAGAGCCATATTCTTGTCCGAAGTTGTTGTGATCTTGAGCTTACTTCTTTTACTCATATCTACTCATTAAGGAGTGTATTGTTTGAGTGTTTAGTGTCTTGTACACTTGTAAGAGAATTGTGATTCTCTTGTTGTGAGGAACTTGTGTTTCCTTGGTTGAAGTCTTGAAGTGTTGTATCTCTGAGCAAAGGTGTTGAGGCTTGTGTCCTCAAGTTGTAAAGGTTTTGTTGAGCACCCGTAAGCTTGACAAGTTAGTGGAAAATCTCGAGAGAGTCTCTCGGGGACTGGACTAGCCACGTGTTGTGGTGAACCAGAATACATCGGTGCGTACTTTATTATTTATCGCACTTATTTACTTCCTGCAATTTTTAAATTCCGCAAGTTTACGCTAATTTTTATTATAACGCTATTCAACCCCCCCCTCTAGCGTTAAGCGTATTATCTAACACTTATGTGATAGGAGGCTCGGATGTGAATTTTGATGATTCGGTTAGCTTCGTGGGATGATTTTTGACTTAGGAGTGTGATCGGAAGTGATTTTGGAGGTTCGGTGTAGAATTAGGCTTAAATTGGCGAAGTTAGTATTTTGGTGAACTCCTGTTGGTAGGTGAGATTTTTATCCGAGGGTCGTAATGGAATTTCGAGAGTTGTTGTAGCTTCGTTAGGTGATTTGGGATGTGTGTGCAAAATTTCAGTGCATTCGGAAGTGTTTTGGTTGGGATCTTGATCAATTGAGGGTTTCGGAGTTTTAGAAGAACTTAGGCTTGAATCCGATGTAATTTGATGGTTTTGGTGTTGTTTTTGGTGTTTTGATGGTTTGAGAAAGTTCGAGTGATGCATTAGGATGGGTTGTCACTTTTAGTTGAGGTTCTGGGGCCTCGAGTGAGTTTCGCATGGCTAAATGGGAAGATTTAAACTTGGAAATGCAGCAGCAGTTGCAGGCCTCGCAAATGCAAGAAAGGTGTTCGCATTTGCGATCTCGCATTTGCGATCTCGCATTTGTGATCTCTTATTTGCAAGTGAGGCCTTGAACTTGCGAAAATGGTGGTTTGAGGCAGGGTTCGCATTTGTGAGAAATGTGTCGCATTTGCGACCTTGGCAGGGTCTGCAATTGCGAGCCAAATGTCGCATTTGCGACCTTGGCAGGAGAGGCTCACCTTCGCAATTGCGAAGGTTTTGTCGCATTTGCGACTTTCGCATTTGTGAACCAGGTGTCGGAAATGCGAAATTTGAGGGTTGTGCCCAGTTATAAAAAATTTGAACTGAGCCCCTATCTCTCACTTCCCACTTGGCTTTTGGCAATTTTTGAGAGCTTTTGGACGGAGATTGATGAGGGTTTCTACTGGAATTATTGGAGGAGAGTTCCATGAACTAAAAACATGATTTAATAGTACAATCAACCTAGAAATTCATGTAAACTTAGCAAAATAGGGGAAAACTAGGGCTTGAGTTCTGGTATTGCAAATTGGGATTTGAGGGGTCATTTGGACTCCGATTTTGGTGTTCTTTATATGTGTAAACTCGGGGCAAGATAAGGAACCCGTTGGTACAAGAATTTTTGAGTTTCCAGAAGTGATCCTGGGGCTCAGGTTTTGCTAATTTCGAGATTTTTGCTATTTTTTTATTATTTTCAATTGGGTATTCTTCCGCTTGCAAATTGTGACGTATTCATTGTGATTTTGATCAGATTCGACGTAGGTTAAGTTGAAAGGCAAAGGCATAGCTAGCTAGGATTTTGGTCGGCTCGAGGTGACTAATAGATGTAAATGATGTCCTGAAGGTTTGAACCCATATTCACATATCGTAGTGCTATAATGAGGTGACTTGCACGTCGGGTAGCGAGCATGGGGTATAGCACCGTTGGGGATTGTGACTTGGTCCATCCCAGTAGATGAATATAATGTGTATTTAACTCAAATTCCTTATTATTATTATTATAATTTGAGCTGATTGCTATATTTGAGCTTCATGCCAATTGATTGAATCATTCAAGGATTGTTATTACTAATTTACATATTATTGAACTCAATTCTGGAAATGCAATACTATTTTTCAAACTCAGCCATATTTTCTCAAACTTGAAACTTAACTAAAATTTCTATTGAGGTTTGGGCTGAACATTTATATATTATTATGCCTAAGGGGCTTATACGATTCTGGACTGAGCATGGGATCGAACTACACGCCGCGGCAGTGTTATATTAATATTGATATGAGAGTGAGGGCCTAATGGATGCCATGAGATGGCTTATATTGCGCTTGGGCCGTAAGAGGCCCCTCCCGAAATTTGTACACCCCCAGTGAGCGTTGTCGATGATAAATAAAAGGAGCGGGCTGCACGCCGCAGCGGGTACTAGAAAGTACCGGACTATATGTTGCATTTCATATCTGCATGTTGCTTACCTACTTATCTGTTGTAGCATTTACATAATTGTTGTTATTGGTTTACTAATTTAATACTATTTGGTTCAAGTTGTTGTATTTATAGAATTACCTTGTGCCAATTCGGGATTTCTTATTCTCATCCTTTATTTATGTTTATTACTCATTGGGTCAGAGTACTCACTTTACTCCCTGCACCTTGCGTGCAGATCTAGGAACATCTGAGGCTGAGTGACGATCTCTCTACCGAGCAGTTTATTCGGGAGCATCAAGGTAGTTGCATGACGTTTGCAGCCATGATCTTCCTTCTACCTTATTTCCTTTATTTCCGCATTTCTTTAGAATGATATATAGTAGATTGATACTCAGGTATTAGAGGCTCAGACTTGTGACATCGGATTTCTCGAGCTGTTAGTTGTGTTTATTACTTGGGATTCCATGTTTTAGTTTTATTTCAAACTTTTGGTAATGATTTAGTACATTATCTATGTTAATTAACTCATGAATGGTATAAAAATGGTATAGTTTATGGAATTAGTCGGGCTTGCCTAGCAGTGTGTTGGTCGCTATCATGACCGGGGTTGAGGTCGTGATACAGACTTAGGGTTTCAAAGAAAACCCAAATAGAAACGGAAGAACCTGTTGTAAACTTCAAAAATTGTAACATATATGGTGTGATTTTGCCCAAAATCATACTGGAGAAGCTGTGAACAACCAAACCAGAAACCATGGATATAAATCGGCGTAGCCTAGGGCACTTGAAGGCCTCAAAGATGAAGAGCAGGGCGATGGAGGGACCATTAGAGGCTTGGAGTTAAAAAGTGGTCACCGGAGATGACTTCCAAAAGAGGCAGTGGTTGAAGAATGATTAGGGTTA
The DNA here is from genome assembly GCA_034376525.1 of Nicotiana benthamiana. Classification (NCBI taxonomy): domain Eukaryota; kingdom Viridiplantae; phylum Streptophyta; class Magnoliopsida; order Solanales; family Solanaceae; genus Nicotiana; species Nicotiana benthamiana. The sequence goes on from CM067326.1 coordinate 10,127,203, forward strand.
GGTTGAATGAGAAGAGGGATGAGAGCATCTGAAGGCGGCGGATTTAAGAAATGACCTAGGGTTAGGGGGTTGCATGAATTAAAAAAGGAAATAGTTCATTTGGACCATTGATTTGGGAGATCAGCGGTTAGGATTTGAACGGGTCAATGGGTTTCGGGTTTGGGTACGGTTTTATAGGGTTTGTATCTGATTAACTGGGTAGGAGATTGAGCTGGGGAGGGGTCCGATTTGGGTTACAATTGAAAGCCATATCTGGCTATTATTTAAATAGCCATTTTTTCATATTTTAATTTTAATAAATAATAAAATGGTACCTAAAAAATAATTTTTCTATACCAAAGTTGTTTGAAATATATAATTATCATTTTTAAAATATAGGGGCCAATTTTACACATATAAAATGTGATTATACATTAAAATGGGCTTACATTGCAATTATATGCAATTTAGCTTTAAAAATACTAAATGTAATTATTAAAATGCATGAAAACTATATTAGCCATATTTTGTCATAATAATAGAAATTAAATGATTAACTAAATAGAAAAATAATTTTAGAAATAATTATTGAGAATTTTATGAACAAAAGGGGAGAAATAAATCAATTTAAATACTTAAAAATTGTGGTAACAATTATAAAAACCTTGTGCATGCATATATATGCATATTTATGCTAATATAAAGGTATTTATGCTTAAAATATATATAGAAAAATTGGATAACAATAATTTACACAGGCCGATTAGGATCCTACACAAAAAATACGAAAAGGAAAAAAATCCTAAGTACCTAATTTCCCTCGGGAGTTACGACTTCATCATTGGAATCCTCTCCACTCCTGGATCCACTCACGCTTCAACAATCATCATCATCACTAGAGGAGAGCAACCCTTTAGTTCGGCCTCGAGCTCTTTTGCATCCTTCATCTTAGCAGCAAGGTTAAATCCACGAGCGTGAATTTCCTCAAGAGTCTATCTTTGAGACTAGAACTTGGAATGCTCGGTAGCCCAATATTCTCAAGTGTGAGTGGTATCAGAAACTTTTTTCTTGAACTTGAGAAGCCTCAGCATAAGCTCGGTAGATGGCTACTATTGCCTCCGCATCATCCTTTACCTTTTTCGCCGCAGATGTAACCTTTGCAAGTTTGTGGCTAACCGAGCCTTGAGCTCCTCAATCTTCTCATATTGGACCAAACTCTCCTTTTTCAGACCCTGGGGTTGACACTCAAATAACTAGTGATTTTGATACCCATTATACTCCTTTTTGCTTATGTTTTGATTAGGAATTTGTACAAAATAATCCCAAAAGACTCACAAGTTGTGCTTGATTACAAGTTTGATCAAAACAATGGCAAGATGTCAAAGATCAGCTCAAAGGGAAAGAAATTTGCACAACTACCAAGACAAGACAAAGTCAGGAGAAACAAGGCCAGTGCAGCCGCATTACATTCTGTGCGGTATGCACTGTGAGGTTCAGAGAGATTGACATTCAGGCACAAATGCAATGCGGCCGCACTGATCAATGTGTTTGCACTCATTTTCGTATCGTCTGCAGTGAGAAGAATCAGAGAGCTAAAATTCCCGGTGTCAAGCCAATGCGGTCTGCGCTCCATTTTATGTGGACTACACTAGAAGCCTTCGCAGCCGTAATCCATTCTCTGCAGTCTGCAGTGCCCGAGTCCAGGAGTTGGATCTTCAAGTTCAAAGCCCTAGTACGGCTGCACAGCATTTTGTGCTGTCTGAACTAAATCTGTAGGGGTACTTTTTTCCAAAATTGTTAGCTCAGCTTCTTTTCCATTTTTAGGTTAAGCATGAAGGTTTAGCTGGTATCCGCGCTCGTGGATTTGATTCTTTTAGTTATTTTCGGCAATTTTTAGCTTCATTTCAATAAGAATCTTCTATTTTATCTTAGAAATTAATTAATATGAGTTGTTCTTCATCTATTTCTTTGTTTTCTTCTTCAATTATGAGTAGCTAGACCCATAAGCTAGGGTTGTGGCTCAACCCTGGTATGGGTAATGAATAGGCCTTGTGTTTTAAGGCTAGATTGACTATGGGTGTTTGATATTTGGACTAATTTCATGTTTAATTGTTGAATTAGTGGTTGCAAAATCTAGTTTTAATTTAGTTAATTTTGGTTCTTCTTGAGAAAGAGAACCTAAGTCTTTAAAATTAGCCCAACAAGGAATTGAGGTATACTCAAGAGACTGATAGCCTCAATTAAAGTGTTAAACCTAGAGATAGTAATACCTGACTTGAACCATGTTTGCTTGTGCAAACTTGCATACCTAATTGATCTTGAGAAATTCAATTTGGGAAAAATCACTCGAACTACCGAGAGGTATAGAGTTTGTAAAATCAGGCAAAGGTTATATCATACTCCCCAAAAATATCAATCGTATCTTAAACTCAAGTACCCGTTAATTGACCACCTAGGCGAAAGTCACTACCCTAGTACCTTTTAACTATTTGATCAACCCTTAATATATTACTCTTAGCTTACTCTAGTTTAAATTATCGTCGTAGTTGATAAAATTAGAAGTTATACAAAAACCCAAAAAATTTTAGAAGTGCAATTAAGAACAATTACACAACTCTAAATTAGGTAGATACCTGATTCCAACTTCTATCTCTCTGTGGAAATCGATCCCGACCTTAATCGGGTAAAACCTGCTTCGATCCTCTCTCGCTACTCAATAGTAGTGCAGGGTAGGCACCGGTAGCTAACGGTTTTGGCTATCTATCTAAATAGTTTTGTGTTTTTGTTCTTTTTTCCTTCTTTGTTACTAATTTGCGTGTGTTAATACTTCTGGTGAAAAATGGCATTAAACTCTAATGACCCTCTTGGAAACGTGATTGCAAGGGAGGAGGTTGTTGACAATGAGAGGATGTGGTGCCTCTTGTACCTCCAGGACAACGAATGGGTCGCTAGGAAAATATTAATGACAATGTTCCAGACCCTCCTCTCCCACCTCCAAGAGCGGTTCCTCGAGTGCTTCCAAACCAAGGCTATACAAATGCGTTATTCCCACCCTAAATTCAGGCGGGCAATTTCCAAATTACAAATGTGATGCTAACATTGTTGGAGCAGCGTGGGTACTTCACGGGCGCTGCCACTCAAAATGCTTACAACATATCAAGGGTTTCGTGGATACCTGTTGGGGGAGCAAGAAAACCAATGTGTCCGAAGATGCACTCCTGTTGAGTCACTTCCCATTTTCACTTAGAGGAAAGGCCTTAGATTGGCTTGAGCCACTTCCCAAATTTCATCACTACTTGGGATGAGTTGGCGGACAAGTTCATTGCGAATTTCTTTTCACCGTGTCGTATGGCAGCATTGCAGGATGAGATCTTGGCTTTAAAGCAGGAGACACCGAACCATTGCATAAGATCTGGGAGAGATATAGAACTATGGTGAAGGAATGCCCCAACAATAATATGACGGAGAATATGTTGCAACAAACTTTCTACCGGGACATCAATAAAACAAATCAATGCATATCGAATCAACTTGATGGGGGTAATTTCATGAAATTAATGTATGATGAAGCTTGTGCAGTTCTTGACGAGATGGCTGACACGTCCTCAACTTGGCAAAGTAGAGCCAATGTGCCCCAGGGTGACCCAACGGTCGTTCATTTGAACAAAGAATTACATGATCATGGGCAGGCGATAGCTGAGTTGACAATAACCATGAACCAACTAGAAAAGACACAGTTGTAACAAGTCCAAAATCCTCACCAAGTGAATGTCTTGGAGGGTGTAAACATGCTAGTGAACTAAAGAAGGCAAAGAGGTCAATAGAACCAAGGGAATTCGGATAAATTTGACAGTGATGGTAGTGGATTCCAAGATGATGGCTATGATGGGAAAAATTAAGAGGTACAATATTTGAATAATTATCAAGGCCAAAGAGGCAATTCTTCTAACCAACAACAACCACGAAGATCTAAAGGTAATTGGGGAAATCAACAACAAGGCAACAACAATTGGAACAATCACCAACAAGGGAACGACAATTGGGGAAATAATAATCAAAATCCAAATTAGGGAAATCAAAACAATAATTGAATCAATCAAGGAAACTAGGGAACAATAACAACCAGGGTGGATGGAACAACAACTAGGGAAATCAAGGGCAATGTTTTCAAAGGCCTCCAATATACCAACAATCGAGCAATCCACCACCTTTTCCATCTCACGGTAGTAGTTCTTCTAGCAATGATATGGGTAGAATTGAAATGATGTCCGAATAAATGATGAAGAAGAATACGAATTCGGATGCTAAATTGTCTTCTCACAATACTCCCATTAGAAATTTGGAGGAGCAACTATGCCAAATCTCTCGGTCTTTGAATACACACCCTAAGGGTGCTCTACCAAGTGATAAAGTAGTGAACTCGAAAGGTGGGAACAATAATGTTATGGCGGTAACCACAAGTAGTGGACGAGGCACTGATGTGAATGCCTCCAAACAAAAGGAAGTTTTGGGTGATGAAGTTTAGCTTCAAGAAGATGAAGTTCCTTTGCTGGCTGAGAATGCAGTTGATGAAAATATGAATGAAGAAGTGAGGATTTATATTCAAGATGTCGAGGTCGAAAACGCAAAATGACATGAACCCGTTTAGGGAACACATAATTGACATGTCGGAGCTGGTTGTGCCAAAAGCCAAGGCACCCTTGCCTAGACCACCTACACCTTATCCCCAAAGGCTAGCCAAGTAGAAAGGTGAGAATCGGTTCAAAATGTTCATTGACATGATGAAAAGCTTATCCATCAATGTGACTTTGGTGGAGGCTTTGGAGAAAATGTCGGGCTACACCAAATTCATGAAAGATTTGGTGACAAAAAAAGATCCATGGACTGTGAAACTATCAAGATGACCCGCCAAACTAGTGTTATAGTACATTCAATGGCTCCAAAGTTGGAGGATCCCAGTGCATTCACTATACGGTGCACTATTGGTAGTGCAGAGTTTGCTAAAGCTTTTATGTGTTTTAGGATCAAACATCAATTTGATGCCCTACTCACTATTCAAGACTTTGGGAATTGGGCCACCGAGACAAACTTCTAAGAGATTGAAAGTGGCGGATAGATCGACGAAGCGACCATTGGGTATTGTTGATGATGTGCTTGTCGGGTGGAAAAATTTATCTTGCCAGCTGATTTTGTGATCTTGGATTGTGAGGTATACTATGAAGTCCGAATCATATCGGGGAGACCTTCCTTGCTACGGGGAAGGCCCTAGTTAATGTGGAAGTAGGGGAACTCACTTTTTGGGTGGGTGATAGAAAGGTAGTCTTTCATGTGTGCAAGTCAATGTAGTAGCCCAATAGTACTGAAATGTGCTCATTTGTGGATCTAGTCACGGTTGTGATAATTGATGATTCTAGTGCAATGATCAATGTGGAAGATCCTCTAGAGGACTTGTTGTTAAATCTTGATGTCAATGATGATGGGCGGAGTTGAGTGTGTGAATGCTTTACATAGAATGGGCTCTTACTCTTATGAGCCTAGGAAACTATCCTTGGGCCTTGAAAATAGAAAGACTCCTCCAACAAAGCCTTCAATTGAGGAAACTCCGGTATTGGAAGTTGAAGCCGCTACCTCCTCACCTCAAGTATGAATTTTTAGGCCCTAGTTCAACTTTACCAGTTATTCTTTCTTCTTCTCTTACTAACATGCAGGTAGATGCCACTTTGGCAAAGCTCAAAAAGCGGACGAAGGAAATTGGATGGACTTTTATTGATATTCAGGGAATAAGCCCCATGTTTTTTATGCACAAGATTATTCTGGAAGATGATGCAAAATCCTCCTTGGAACATCAAAGGAGGTTGAACGAAGCAATACAAAATGTTATGAAGAAATAGGTGATATAGTGGTTAGATGTCGGGGTTGTGCACCCTATTTTCAATCGCTCATGGACTTCTCTGGTGTAGTGTGTGTCGAAAAAGGGTGGTATGACTGCGGTGACCAGTGTTAACAATGAACTAATTCCCACCCGGACAGTTACCGAATGGAGGGTATGCATGGATTACCGAAAGCTGAACAAGGTGACCGTAAAGATCACTTCGTAATATCATTCCTTCACCAAATACTTGATTGCCTTGATGGGCGTGCCTTCTATTGCTTTTTGGACAGATATTCTCAGTATAACCAAATCTTAATCGCTCTGGAGGATCAGAAGAATACAGCATTTACTTGTCCATATTGCACCTTTGCTTTCTCTCAGATGTCGTTCGGGTTGTGTAATGCCCCAGCGACATACCAATGATATATGATAGCCATTTTCACCGATATGGTGGAAGATATCTTAGAGGTATTCATAGATGATCTCAGTGTGTTGGGTGATTCATTTGATGGGTGTTTCAGAAATCTGGATTGAGTAATAGCCCGTTGTGAAGACACAAATCTTGTACTCAATTGGGGAAAATGCCACTTCATGGTTGAGGAAGTCATAGTGTTGGGTCATAAAACTTCAAAGCATGGTATCAAAGTTAATGAAGCCAAAAAAGAGGTGATTTTAAGGCTTCCTCCCTCCATTTTTTTCAAAGAGGAGAGGAGTTTCCTTGGACACGCGAGGTTTTACCGGAGGGTTATAAAAGATTTTTTGAAGGTGGTAAACCCTTTGTGCAAGCTACAAGAAAAGGATGCTAAGTTTGTGTTTGATGAGGATGTATGCAAGCATTTGAGATTCTCAATATTACGTTGACCACCACCCCGATCATTACCACACCAAATCGTAGTTTGTCGTTCGAGCTCATGTGTGATGCGAGTGCCGTTGCAGTTGGGGCAGTTTTGGGCCAAAAAAATTACAAAATGTTTAATCTGGTTTACTACATAAGCAAGGCCATGGATGAGGCTCAAAGGAACTACACGGTAACTAAGAAAGAGTTGTTGGCCATAGTTATTGCAATGGAGAAGTTTTGGCTGTATTTTATAGGAGCCAAGGTCATAGTGCTCACCGATCATGCATCCCTTAGGTACTTGATGATAAAGAAAGACTTCAAAGCAAGGTTGATGCAATGGGTCTTGTTACTTCAGGAGTTTGATTTAGAAATTATGAACCGAAAGGGTAGTAAAAACCAAGTGGCAGACTACTTGTCCCGTTTGGAGGAGGAAGGAAGGCCTTGCGATGGCCTAGATATCAATGATTCATTTCCCGATGAGCGGCTACTTTCTGTATCAATCAGTGATATGCCGTGGTTTGCAGATGTTGCTAATTACCTTGTGACAGGCATTGCCACATATGAGCTCTCTTTTAACCAAAGAAAGAAGCTCAAACAGGATAGTTTGAATTTCTATTAGGATGAGCCATATTTGTTCAATATTTTCATGGATGGTGTGATACAAAGGTGTGTCCCGGAGGAAAAAGCAATTGTGTATCTTGGAGGATTGTCGTTCCTCTCACTATGGTGGCCATCATGGTGGGGCGAGGAATGCTTCCAAAGTTCTTAGTTGTGGATTCTATTGGCCAACTTTGTACAAAGATGCAAGTGATCTTCTGAAGAGGTGTGGCGAATGTCAAAGAGTGGGTGGAATTTCAAAGAAATATGATATGCCTCTCAATACCATCCTTGAGGTTGATATCTTTTATCTATGGGGCATTGATTTTATGGGCCCGTTTGTTAGCTCGTGTGGGAACACATACATTCTTGTGATGGTCGACTTTGTATCGAAGTGGGTTGAAGTTGTGGCTTTGCACAACAATGAGGCCCAGAGTGTTGTTGCATTTCTCAAAAAAAGCATTTTACAAGGTTTGGCACTCCTCGTGAAATCATAAGTGATAGAGGGTTGTGTTTTTGCAATAGAGCTTTTGACACCTTGCTTGCAAAGTATGGTGTCAACCACAAAGTGTCTACTCCATATCATCCTCAAGCGAGCGGCCAAGTTGAGGTCTCAAACAGGGAAATCAAGAATATTCTTTCTATGAAAATAGGACCGATTGGTCTAAGAAGTTGGATGATCCTCTATGGGCATATAGGACTACTTACAAGACTCCGATTGGTATGTCTATGTATCGATTAGTATTTGGAAATTCCTTCCATCTACCGGTTGAGTTAGAGCACAAAGCCATGTGGGCCTTGAGGAAGTTGAACCTTGAGTGGGATGTAGCTACTAATCTTCGGGTGGAGCAACTTAATGAACTTGAAAAATTTAGATTACATGCCTACTCTAGTTCATCCCTACATAAGAATAAAATGAAATACCTTCACGACAAGTATACTCGGGGTGAAGAGATCAATGTGCGGGATTTAGTGCTCTTATTCAACTCTCAGCTACTATTGTTCTAGGAAAAGCTCAAGTCAAAATGGAGAGGACCATTCGAAATAGTGTGTGTGGCCTTGTTGGTGCTATTGATTTAAAGAACAAAAACGAGGAAATTTTTAGAGGGAATGGGCATACAGTCAAGCATTACTTGAGAAAAATTGATGACAGTCACGTAGTGGCACTCCTTTATTTCAAATGACGTGATGGTAACCTATATCATGCCGCAGCGTTAAATCAGGCGCTTATTAGGAGGCAACGCGTGTGGTTTTCTTCTTGTTTTATTTGATTTTCATTGTAGTATCGGATTGATTTTTGGGCTGACTGGTTGTGAGATGCTACAGGATTGTGTTGATGCAGTGCAGGATATGATGGATAAAATGACCAGGTCTCTGAAGTTTCCAATACATCAACACAATTTTTAGTGAAGACCGCACTAAAGAAAGGGTGAAAATACCACTCTCTAAAGTTTGCCACCACGGCCACAATCTATTTTTGTGCGATCTGCGGTGGACCACTACGGATGCATTCCATTTTGTGCAGACCTCAGTGGTAGCCTTGTCAAGCTTTGAATTATGTTGAATGGTGCGGATCTCGGTCGATTTGTGCGGTCAGCACTGGTTGGTAAGACTGGGCTCTAAGTCCTCTTTTAGAAATAGGGCTAGAGAGCCTCCTTTTACGCTTTTCGCACTGTTGACACTCAAAAGCTCTAACACATTGTTCATCACCATGTTGCTCATACTTACTTGCTTGGAACTTTTGATCTTCATTTCATCTCACATATGGTAACTTAACATCTTTTTAATTTCTTTAATTGTGTTTTTATCTATTTCTTTTTGTTTCTCTTGTTTTGTTTTCTATTGTTCCCATATTTTCTTCAATTGGTAGGGTTAGGGTGATTAATTCCTTGATTAAAGTAGACATAGGTAGTTAGAAACAATGGGAAAAAACTTAGGGACATTATTTGGGTGCAAAAATTGGACTTAAAGTCACAGCACAAGGAACCCTAGATTAGTGTCGCAAAAAAGGCACTCAGTATGGACCGCGGTTGATTTTGTGCGGTCTATGGTGCCCTTTTGCAGCCTACAGTAATACTTTGTGCGTGCCGCACTGATAAAAGACTTAAATGAGTAACATTTTATGTGGACCACACTGCTAAAAGACTTGAATGCTATACTTTGGGGACTACGGTCGTACTATATTTTGTGCGGTCTGCATTGGTCCCAGTGCGGCTACACTATATTTTGTGCGGTCCGCTCTGCCTAGATATAGAGAGTGAGTAGTTTGAACCCCACCTATATGCAACCACAGATATTTTTGTGTGGCCTGCATTGACCTCAATGCGGCCGCATACTATTTTATGTGGTCCGCACTGCTGACCTTCTGAAACTTTCTCCACATATTCTGCAACTCTGTCCCTTAACTGCTGCAAGTGATACTAAGAAATTTATTTGAATTGTGTTTGCAGAGAATGGTGAAACAACGAGGTAAAGGCTCTAAACAACCGGGCATAGGAGAATCCTCCCGGGGAGGAAAATGGAAAATGATCAAACTAACTCCTAAGCCCGAGAAAATATTAAAAAGACAGGAAATATGATACACGAAGTGGTAGAGCCATTGACAAGTCGGGGAATGAGTACGAGCCCTCCCGAGAAAACTCCTCGGACTCCATGCTAGAGTTCGTCCCTGACTAGCCGGAGAGGAACAGGCTAAGAGACATACCTCCAGTATGTCCCACTGCCCAAGCATCAGTAAATTTTTCTTGTGAGTCTTCTGAAGGCTCAGCTAATGGTAGTGGGGAATACTCCACCTCTCCTACGCTTTATTATCCGATGAGGGTGTAGTAGGTGATAATGAGGAAGTAGGAGGAGAAGAAGTAGTTGGAGAAGGAGGTGAACTTCATGTGGGGGAATTGCTATAACGAGAAAATTGGAAGTGTGGCAAGACCTGTTCGTAAGTGAGGTATCATATCATAAATGTCTGGAATGGTGGTCGGTGAGGAAGTTGATACCGGAAAGGAGTTTTATAGCTAGAGACTTGTTACCTCACAACCCCAATGTGAGGAGGCAGTTAAGGGAGAGAATTGGGTGGGAGAACTTTTTGGCAGACTATGTAGATGCAAATGAGCACTTGGTCAAAGAATTCTACACCAACGTTGCCCGCATCAAAAAGGGTACCAAGGTGACCAAGGTGCGAAATATAAAGTTGTTGTTTGACGGGAAGACAATCAATGACTACCTTGTCTTTGTTGAGGAGGATGAGAACCTATACATGGAAAAGATGGAACAGGACGAGGAGGTCCGTCCATGGTTGACACAATATCTGGCAATCCCAGGTACCATCCCCGATTGGTTGACTGCCGGCATCAAAATTTTGAGACGTAGTTTGAATTTCTAGGCAAATGGGTGGAAAACATTTGTGTGTAGTAGACTTGATCCGACTACTCATGACAACACCCTGCCTCTTCACCGGGCATTGTTGGTGGCTTCGATTGTGGTAGAATACCCAATCAATATGGTTAATGTAATATCTTAGATAATCTCAATTCTGGGCAGTGAGCAAGATAGAAACTACCCTTTCCCCAGCTTTCTGATTATGTACTTCTGGGACCTAAAGGTTCAAAAGAGGCTATTCGACATCAAAGTCAAAGCGAAGGCCCCATTCTCTTGGTATAGCATGCAGGGGGATGACAACCTCAAAAACAAGGACTTCAAGGGTAAAACTACTGCTCCAATTGGCCAGTCTAAAGAGCCAATTGTGGTAGTGGCTCATGCTGTGCCTGCCTCCACCTACACTGATATCACTCCTGACCCATCCACCTTAGTAACTCCTGAGATTCCCTCTTCCCAAACTTATCTGCTGACTACCTACCAACTGAGCCAAGCCCTTCTCGATATAAACAACTGGATACAGTCAGCGTGATATATATATATATGCTTTCTTCATCTTTCATCTTTGGGTTGTATATAATTTTTAACATTTTGTTATATTGATCGCACTTTTATTTTACTTTGGGTCTATATATAAAGTTATGTTACATTGTACATATTCATCCCATCTATTATATATTCAAATCCCTTTCTGTATATATTCATCCTACTTTCCACAAATTTTTCGTTCTTAGCTTCTTATTTTTGATTCGTAGCTTCTTGTTTTGAAATTTTTACAATAAGCCTTTGGGTTTCCTAATGTCATGGTTCTTTCCGAAGGTAGAGTTTGTGTGAACTTGGTGGCTCTTCCCAATAATAGATGGCGTGAGAACCTTCATAAGGGTTTGAGTCTATTTCTCTTATTGTTTTCAGTAGTTAGTAGTTAAGCATGCCTCAAGCAAAGTTTCACTTGGGACTAGCTCATTTGCTTTTGATCTTATGGTCAAAAATAAGTTGTTATGTTTAGGATAGTTAAACATTGTGACCTTGAGACTCTTGTATTGGCCAATAATCATTAAGTGGTTTTTCGGGACCATTATGAGCTCAAATCTTTTCTAAGGTCGTTGTGGGCCCCTGACTCTATGTCTTTAGCAATCCCATAGCTTGTGTGGTGAGTTATCGTAATGCAAGTCCAAGTCCCAAACCATTGATCTGGAATTTGTCCTGAATGTTTGTTGAGGCGAAATCCTAAGTGAATTTTGACTTGAGACATTACTATAGGCTCTCCTTGTTCCAAATGATAATTTGAACACATCCATAACCTACCAATGATAAGATCCCTAGTCAACCCTTTTGAGCCATAGACCTTTTTCTTTCAAAGACCATGATACAAGCCTTTACCCGTTCTAAATTATACCCTATCTTGGCAACCGATCTTTCCTTTAGCATGTGGAAAAATATAAGTTTGGGGGGAGAGACGAAGATTGAAACAAAGTGGTAAAAAGGCTCAAAATGAAGAAAAGGAAAGGCAATGAAAAAAGAAAGAAAAGAAAAAAGACAAAAAGAATGTTCAATATGAAAGAGAATAAAAGGGATTCAAGAAAAACAAAGAACGAAAGGTGTGGAAAGTTTAAAAAGGAGAAAAGTTTTGAAATGTATAAGAAAGAGTGACAGTGTGTCTCTCTAGCCCCATAGAAAGAAGTGAAATGACTCAACGATTCATGTGAAAGTGTGCCAAATGAAACAAAAGAAGTGCTTAAGGGAATATGGAACCTACTGAGACCAAACAGTTCCTACCCTGAACCAAAAGCCTTCACAATGTCTCCATAAAAGCCCTATGTGATTTTGAGTTGAATGGAGCATACATTAGTGGATACTCACATAAGGGCAAGCATATGGTATCTAGAGTCGAATTTGTGACTTTTTCTTGAGGGAGGCGAGTAAAATTCTATTGACCTCGTTCTGAGTGCCATTGTTCTAATGGTGAGGTTTGCTTATGGAGAGTTGAGGATGTGTTAGTTTGGGTTCCACAATGACTAAAGTAGTAGAAATAGTTTCTTTAATGTGTTGAGTCAACTCTTGATGCTCTGATGTCGCAATTAAACCATGGCATTTTGTAGAGTAAATGTTGTTAATGATTCATTTGTATTGAGGGCAATTGTTAATCTCAATGAGGCTAGATAAGGTTACTTTAGGACAATTGAATTTTCTCTGATTTTCTCTTGAGCGGTGGGTCTTATTTTGTTTGCTTCGGGAGTTGATAACTAGTGATTTTGATACCTTTTATACTCCTTCTTGCTTATGTTTTGATTAGGAATTTATACAAAATAGTCCCAAAAGGCTCATAAGTTGTGCTTGATTGCGGTTTTGATCAACAAAGTGACAAGATATCAAAGATCAGCTCAAAGGGAGTGATACTTGCACAAGTACCAAGACAAGACAAAGCTCAGGCAAAAAAAGGCAAATGCGGTTGCATTACATTCTGTGTGGTCCGCACTATGAGGTTCATAGAGCATGACATTCAGGCACAAAGGCAATGCGGCTGCATTAGGATTTGTGCGGTCTGCAGTAAGATCAACGCGGACAATCTCGATTTCATGTGGTCCGCAGTGAGAAGAATCAGAGAGCTGCAAATTCCAAGTGTCAAGCCAATGCGATCCGCACTCCATTTTATGCGGACTGCACTAGAAGCCTCCGCAGCGCAGTCCATTCTCTGTGGTCCGGAGTGCCCGAGTTTAGAGACTTAGATCTTCAATTTTAGAGCCTAGTGCGACCGCGTACCATTTTGTGCGGTCCTGCATTAACCCCACAGGAGTATTTTGTCCAAAATTGTCAACTAAGTATAAATAGCTTCTTTTCCATTTTTACGTAAAGCAGATAGATATAGATGGTAGCTACGCTCGTGAGTTCGATACTTTTAGTTATTTTGGGCAATTTTATGTTCATTTCAACATTGAATCTTCTATTTTATCTTAGTAATTAATTAATATGAGTTGTTCTTCATCTATTTCTTTGTTTTCTTCTTCAATTATGAGTAGTTAGACCCATAAGCTAGGATTGTAGCTCAACCCTAGTGGGGGTAATTGATGGTTCTTGTATTTTAGGGCTAGATTGACTATGTGTGTTTCATATTTGGACTAATTTCATGTTTAATTGCTGAATTAGTGGTTGCAAACATTAGTTTATGTTTAGTTGATTTTGGTTCTTCTTGAGAAAAAGAACCTAAGTCTCTGAAATTATCCCAACAAGAAATTGGGGCGTACTCAAGAAATTGATAGCTCCAATTAAATAGTACTACCCGACTTGAACCTATTTGTGATGCAAATTTGCATACCCAATTGGTCTTGAGAAAGTCAATTTGGTCAAAATCACTCGAACTACCGAGAGGTATAGAGTGAATAAAACCGTGCAAAGGTTATATCATACTCCCCAAAAATTTCAATCGTATCTTAAACTCAAGTACCCTTAATTGACCACCTAGGCGAAAGTCACTACCCTAGTGCCTTTTAACTATTTGATCAACTCGTAATATCTTACTCTTAGCATACTCTAGTTTTAATTAGCACCGTAGTTGATAAAATTAGAAGTTAAACAAAAACCCAAAAATGCTTAAAAGTGCAATTAAGAAAAAGTACACAACTCTAAATTAGGTAGATACCCGATTCCAATTTCTAGCTCTCTGTGGAAATCGATGCCGACCTTAATCGGGTAAAATATACTTCGATCCTCTCTCACTACTATATATTAATGCAACGTAAGCACAGATCATGCTTGGTCGATGAAACTTGGGCTCGAGCAACCTTTTTTTCCGAAGCAAGGTGGTCCATATTTTGTTTCCAGCCTGAAGTCTTTACCCTCTTCAAATTGGCCTCCTCTCAAAGCTATTCGATCTTTTCGGCCTTTTGCTAAACCTGTAGGATCAAAGTATTAGTCGTCAAATTGACACATCAAGCTTCTAGAAAAATTCTTCATTACCTACTCGATCAGGTCGGTCTGCTCTTTTGAGCTATAGCCAGTTGGATCAACGGTCCTTGATCTCCTCTTATTTTTGCCCATGGAGAAGTTTGAGGGATTTTCTCTCCTCCATAAGCCTTTTAAGATCGGCCTCGAACCGGTTCAGCTCTGCCCGGGATTTAGAAAATTCTTCCCAATAAAGCGTCAAGGCTTATGAAGAAAGGAAGAAAATCAGGCAAGAAGAAATAAATACAAGTGTAATATTGATAAAGGGGGCTAAGGCTTACATGGCTCAAAAGACATTGAGCTCATTTAAGATAACTTGATACATCACCCAGATCGGTAGCATCTTCGACTCTGGTAAATCAACCATGGAAAATGTCCTCCCCTTCTTAGGTCGTTCCCACATCGGGGGTCTCCATGGTCTGGGCTTCCTGAATTCGCCCTTCGGAAATTGTGGGGAGGAAACGTGAATCATCAATATCTATTGCCCTAAGCAAGTCACTTGGGGCGTTCTCTTCTTTTCGAACGACCTCGGAACCGGCCCCTTCAGGCACATCCGTCGGTTGCTAATCACAGCGGGAGGCATCTTCAGCCTCCAATGGCTCGGGGACTTTGCTTGGGTCATCTTCCAATATCTCCTTGATCCGAGGCTGAACCGCTTCAATCATCAGCGACTCAGCGAACTTCGTGGCCTCGCCACTCCTCTTCGTTCGAGCTAATAGCTTGAAATCAACATCTTCATCTTCTTCTTTCTCCTCCCTTAGTCGCTGAGCTACATCAACAGGCAGGGCGGCAATGTCTTTTTTCAACCTGTGAGGCTTGCTCTTCTTGGTCTTTGGAGTATCGAAGGGCGACGCCCTTTTTCTTTTCTTTTCCTTCAACGGCTTCGGAACCGGAGGCAGAACCTCCTCCTCTATGGATGGGAGCCTCATAACGGCATCTTTCCCGAGACCTGTATGAAAAGAAATCAAGTAAGTGTAAGAAGGAAATATTTTAAAGCCATCAGATACGTAAAGAAAAGGCTTACCGTCATTTTTGGCCTCCCATTGGCCCCTTGCCAAATCGCGCCATGAGCACTCAGCATACAAAGAGGTTGAAGCTAGGGTCCGAACCCAACCCTCGAGGTCCAAAATCACACTAGGCATCCAAGCGACCACTACATCCTAGAAAAGGATGTCAATGAGAAGTAAAGGAAACAAAATAGTAAATAAAAGCTAAAGAAAGGATTGGACTTACGCTCTATATTCCACTTCTGGGGAAATGGCATATTCTCGGCCGAAATTAGGTCGGAAGTTTTCACTCAAACGAACCGGCCCATCTACCCTCGATCTATGTCTTATTTTATGCTCGAGAACAACACTTTGGTGGCCTGACGTTGAATCTTTATCAACCCACCTCAAAAAGTACAGGCCATACATCCTAATGAGGTGGTCGAGGGTGAAAGCCGTCCATTCGTTTTTGCTCGCGAAAAATCTGAACAAACGGAAGGGTGAATCTGGCCTAGGGTTATTTGGTGTTGGAGGCAGAAATCGATGATGACGGGATCGACAAGGCTCAACGTGAAAGCATAAGTGTAAACACTTAGAAACATATTCACGTAGGTAGTGATATCTTCCTCGGGAGACGTAATCACCACCACTTTTTTCTCCTAATGGCAGTCTTTCTTGACTTGTTCGAGGTCGCTCACAGTTATCGAGCACAGGTACTTAGACATTTGCTCAAACCATCCAGGGACATAAGAAGGTTTCTCAACTTTGAAGTCAGAAGAAATATCACACGCCCATCACGGGAACACGTTCCTCAGGGCAGCTCCACCGGTGTTTTGTCGCCAACCGGTCGCAATAAAGAGACTTCCTCATTTTTAGGAACATATTTTTATGTTTTTGCCTTTTTGTGTAAATAAAGAAGAAGAGGATAAGGTTTGGTGTTTTGAGGAAGGGTTGGTAACGAAACCTGGGAGACTATGTAGAACGAGAAGGCTTAAAAGATATGAAAAGGTTTGAATATTTGCAGATAGATTTGAAGAACTCAAAGGTATTTTGAAGATTAGTACAAGAAAAATTCAAAGTAAAGCTTATGAAAGTGAGAAGAAGGCCTATTTAAGGATTCACGATGACGGTTTAAAGGCACTGGTGTCGATCGCCAACTGACAAACATTAATGATTTTGGTAACTGTACCGACGGGACGTTTTGGTCACTTACGTCACGTGGATGACATCATGATAGATCAAAGTACAAAATGGAAGGCTCAATTCGTTTCTTCTTATTACATTTCAAGAAACGAGGGGACTATCTTTATACAGTTAAATTCGATTCTACCCGATTGTACTATTTGATCATGACCAGTGAATTACATCGAGGATTAGCCTCGTAATGGATCAGACCAGAAAACAAAGACGGAGTATCGAATCCGAGGATCGAGGTGCCTATCGAGAACGCGGCCAGCAGCGATCGAGACCAAATATGATAGACTTTGAGAATTGTACCATAAATCAGAGGCAGTTATCTAATTAATCATGGGATTTACTTTTATAAATTAGAATTGTACCATAAATAGGATTCCTCTACTATATAAAAGGGGTCCTAATCATCTTGTAGACACCTTACATTCTCGCATATCAAAGGAATACAATACTCTCTCTCTCTTATTTATCAGCTTGTTGCATTTAAACTGTTCTTGCACAACTAGCTCAAGGTTGTTCAAGCTCGAGCACTCTGTTTAAACATTGGTTTGCTTATTTTATCGTCAATTGTCATTGTTGATCTTTACATTATCAATTAGTATTAGGTGAAATTATGTATTCTTAAATTCGCATTATAAATTTAATTGTTATCTAGTTTTTAGAGTAAACATTAGTATATCGAATTTGAGCAAGATTAAAATTTATTTTTATCATCCTGAAACATTTAAAAAATTTCTAACTTGCAGTATTTTTCTATAGTCTCCGAGCTGTCATTTTTAATTTTTAATGAATTATTTATCCTCGTCGAATTTCATTCAAAAGTGTACTCTTAGTCAAAAAGTAACCATGGAAGGATGGGATGAAGGGACAAAATCTATCCAATCCAATGAAGAGTATTTAAGTATTACTTATTTTCATATCTTTTGCTGAATTCATGAACATTATGAAGTAATTTCTAATTTAGTTGGATTAAATTGAAGAGTGTTAATTAAGACAAAAGGTCAAAGCGGTATAATATTGGGACTAAGGGTGTGTTTGGTAGGAAGAAATACTTTTCGGAAAATATTTTTTAATTTTTTTATGTTTGATTGCCTTAAATGTTTCAAAAAATATTTTCTTATCAATTTGTGTTTTTCCAATTGCAGAAAAATATTTTCCTCATGAAGAAAAGGGAAAACGTTTTCTAAAGCTCCTTCTCAACATTTCTCATCCTCACCAACCCACCATATCTCTCTCCAAAAAAAAGATTTTTTTTTCAACTTTCTGTTTTTCCGTTACCACCTACCCTACTACCCCTCCCCCCTCCCCCAAAAAAATTTTACCTTTTCTTTTTGCAATTTCAAATTTCTATTTTTTTATTTTTCTGCCCCTTCCCCCCTCCCCCCTCCCCAAAAAAATAAATTTAAATATATTTTTCAGTTTTAATTTTATTATTTATCGGTTTAAAGGCTCAAAATTTTACAAGTTCCAAATATGTGTTTGGAAGTTACGGGTTTAGAATTATAAAATTTACGGGTTTGAAATTCCGCAATTTTAAAAGTTTAGCAGTTTGAAAGTTTATGAAATTCGTAGGTCCAAAGGTTGTTAGTTTGAAAGTTTATACTTCATATTTAATATATTGAAATGTGAAAATGCATATTAGCTTTTGTTTGTTTTGATTGATACCCAATCAAATACGAAATAAAATACTAGTGTATTTTATTGAATTTGCTATATGTTATATTGTATCGTATTGATATTTTAAATATAATATTTATTTTGATTATTACTTAAATTTTATTGTATCACATCGTTAAATACGACGTTACGTAATGACGAAAAGTGTCACTTTATAGAATGATCGGTTTGGTGCGGTTGCGTTTTCTTATTTTTCTCTCATTTTGCTCTTTTTTATTATTAAAAAAATTATGTTTATTCTTTATCCTGCCTTTTTATATAATAATAATATCTCGTGCCTTACTTTTTTTTCATATTGCAAGTTTATTTTTCATATTGTTGGTGCATGACATTATGAATCGATGGCGTGGCAAACAATACAATCCATCGAAACATTGTATACATCAAAATGATATAGTACAATACTCTAAGATAGATTATGAAACAATAATAAGAAACATCCAAACAAGTTGTTACGCTACGGACCAAACGACTCCTAAGACATGTGTGAGTTAAAAGTAGTACTCCCTCTGTTTCAAATTAGACGGAGTACTTTTATTTTTAGTTTGTTCTAAAATAAATGACTCATTTCTAAATTGAAATTAATTTAAATTTAACTTCATATTTTACCCATTTTATCCTTAATGAGAAGATTTTATAACCACACAAATGACATGGCCCCATAAAAACAAGTTTCGAAATTTTTTTTTTTTTTGTATTAAACTCCGTATCAAGTCAAACTACTCGACCTAAATTGAAGTGAATGGGTAAGTAGTAATAATAAATACATCATGTGCGGTAGAAACATTTTCTGGGATTTTTTTCTTTTAAATCTTGATCATTGAAGTAAACAGGAGACATTAATTGAAGTCACATTAGTCTAGCCTAATATCATAACTTTACCATATTAGAGTTCCAACTAGTGTGTGCAGAATTTACATACCAATATAATATTTGCAGTGTGCATTTAAAGCAGACTTGCTGTTCCATGCATGGCAAGCCACTTCTAGTCTCCATTGAAGCCTTCACGAAAAATAAGCTCACCTTTCAATTACATCAGTAAATTCTACGTAGTAATAATTCCATAATCACTACCAAATGTGTGTGAATTGGGAAAATGCAGTCACCATATCTCACAGGGTTCAAGCCCTGTTCATCACTGCAACTCTGCCTCTTTCATGTGATCCTTTTTTTGTGTTGTCTCTTCTTACTTTTGCCTGTGACTTGCTTCAATTCTACCTCCTTTTCCTGCCCTTTTAAATATCCATGCATTTTTAAACATAATCAAACTTGTTTCTACCATCAACTAGCTAAGAATTTGATCACAAATCTAACAAGAAAAAGAAGGAAGAAATTCAATATATTGAAAGCCAATGAAGAGTTGTGTGTTCACCGCAACTGTTCTCATTCTTCTAATTGTATTCCTCCCACTTTTCATCAATGCCATACATATTCGCAAGCTACACTCACGTATGTCTCACTTCTTTTTTCTCTTTACACCATGATATATGCTTCTTTAACAGAGTTAACTTGTAATACCTTTGTTTCAATTTATGTGAATCTATTTATTTTTTGGTCTGTTCCAAAAAGAATGAACTCTTTCTAAATTTGGTAATAATTTTATCTAAACTTACAATTCTACCCTTAATGAGAAGCTTTTACAACCACGCAAATAATCTTGATTCTTTTTCAGACTTGTTTAGGACCAAAAATTTCAAAAGTTCTCATGTTTTCTTAAACTTCTTGTCAAGTTAAACAGATTCACATAAATTAAAACAGGATAAATATACACTAACACTGACATAGTATAATTGATTTTAGTGCATTTTAGCGTGTTATAGCATATATCATCTACTTTTTTCCATATTAGCACATTAGACTTATTATATAGAGGTAAATGTTGTTATAAGTCACATTGTAAGAAGAAAGTTAACAACTGATGGTGCGTGGAAGTTTAACTCTTTTTTGACCTTCAGTGGCGCGGAACTAGAAATTTATACAAGGAGTTCAAAAAAATTTAGGATTTCACGGTTGGAATTTGAACCTACAACCTAAACTAATTTTGAACCTCCTTTACCACTATTCTTGAATTTTTCTTTATGTCAAGGGATTTAACAGCTCACATATAATATAAAAAAAAGATCTCACTAATACTCGTGTAGTTTTCCGACGAACCCCCTTCCTCTACCTAGTCCCGCCCATGCTGAGGCAAACTGTTAATTAAATCCCAATTAGGTGGGGAAAATTGCTTTTCATGATGGCATAAACAATGTGCTTATGGTGTTGAATTTCTTCTTTATATGATTAGCAGAAGAGATGAATCAACTAGTGAGTCCAGTTAGCAGAAAAAAGGGGAAGATAAAAATGAGCTGGGAATTAAGAAGGGGATCAAGGATGCACAAAAGAGCAGCAGATACATTGCAAATAGCAGGGTCAAGGTTGCCAGATTGTTCACATGCATGTGGATCTTGTAGACCTTGTAGATTAGTCATGGTTAGCTTTGTTTGTTCATCTCTTGAAGAAGCTGAGACTTGTCCTATGGCTTACAAATGTATGTGTCATCACAAGTCATACCCTGTTCCTTAAATGAGATTCAGAAAATTATTCACACAAATTTCATCATATAGTGTTTCTCAACATATTTTTTTTTCTTAGAGCTTTTATTTGTACTTCCTTTTCCCATATGTAGGCAACATTCCTATGTGTAATCAAAGAGAACTACTAAGTACTAATTTCTGCACCGATTGATTTCCTTACACTATCAATTTTAATACTTTGTATTTATCATTTTACTACAATTAAGTAATACTTATGATAAATATTTATCTAATTACCAAAAAAAATTTATCTCTAAATCTGGAGAGTTTGAGCTTCAAATCTACACAGACAACGCATAGAATATAAACTCAGTTTTCTATTTCACCTTATCTATAATCTTGGAAGTTTGAGCTTCAAATCTTTTACTTGGAAATTTTTCTTTTCTTACTTTACTATACTTTTTGTTAGAAATACATTTATAACAACTTTTTGAAATCCAACTGTACTCTGTTTCAAGTTCGCACTACTTCAACGTGAAAATTACATGGGGCGTCCTATTTAGTCTGTCATATTTAACTTATACCTATTTTTTTAAAAACATTTAACTTATACTCACTTTTTAAACAATTTCAGCCTCCTTTCTCCTCTTTCTTCTCCTCCTTCATTTTCTTCTTTCTTCGTCTAAAGCTCATTTATTCTATTGAGTAATTTTGTTAATAAATGTCTTTTACTCTCTTATAATCGTTGGACTCTCACTTCTGAAAATGCCAGGTCAAGATAGGTACAGAAATTGTTCAAACCCTGTTGTTTAACCGAAAAATGGGATTTCGATCAAAGCTTTAATGTAGAAGAATTCGGGTTAGTGATAATCAAAGAATGTATAAAAAAAGTAATTTGACTAGAAGTAAGATAATCAGAAATGTTAAGTAGACCAGTATATTCATATTGTGTTCTGTGTCCTACAAATGGTTCACATCCTCCTTTTTATAGTTATTTCAATGATATACGTTTTGCCTCTGTCATAACTAAGTTATTATGGACAATTAAAGGCATTAAATGCTACGTTACTCAATCATTATAATTTACTACAGATTCTCTAACATTTTTAATGTTTAATGATCATTAAATATTGTATCTTACTTCCCTATATTGTCAGGTTCATTCTCCTGAATTCTTGGATTTAAATAGACACGAGCGTCGAGTCTACTCATGCCTCTGCCCGTGCATTTGCTTGTGTCAGTGCTCGTGCAAGTGCTCGTATCTGTTGCAACTTGTGCCTCTTTTCTAATCATCATCCTTTGATTGACCTTCATGTCATGACGTGTCATCCTTAAACACTTCGATCTGTGGAAACTCAATTTTTCTCAATATAGATAGTCCCTCCACTTTCCATTTATTCATCAATAGAATATTTGAGAAGCGGATTTTATTAAAACCGGAATATTTGCCGCCATAAATGCTACAATAAAATTGACGCTTTAGTTGTCACTTCCTTTTAATGCATGTTACACGTGGCATCTTTTTACTGGTTCTGCAACTTTGCAGTGACTTTTAGGGATTTTTTACGGCTTCATTAAACACGAAGCGCCAGTTCTCATTATAACCTTTCTATCATTGCACTTTTTTCTTTGACGGTGGCTTTTTAATATAAATATAATTTTCTTCTTTGTCTTTACCATATAGTTTTCTGAACATCTAATTTCTCAAATCTTTGTTTGCTTCTTCCTCGCACTACCGTGTCTTCACCAAACCTTAATCATGGAAGAGTTACCATAGTTGATCGTCTTCCTCTTGCCCCTTATAGGAGTAGAAGGGGAGGAAGTAGACAACGTAATTTAGGGTCTTCATTTACACGTGGTTCTTCTCTTCCTTCATCCAGTTCTGGCCCCTCATCTACAACCAGAGGTTCACTTTCACATAGACCTTCTTCTAGAGGTAAGGAATCCTCTAAGCCTCTCTGTGAACCTTTCGTAGAGGAGATGGTTCCTATAGAATTATCTTTTTATAATGACAGAGAGTCTCTTAGAAATTAAGTATCTTCTTTAGATCCTGCTGATATTTATCCCACTCAAATCACTGAAGGCATGATTTCTTTAGTTCATACAGATTGTCATTTGGATCGTGACTTTCCTATCATTATTCCCAATCCGAACCAAAGAATTTACCTCCTACTACACTGGATTTTCTTTTGTTTATATGTACCCTTTTTAATTTAGGATCCAAACCTTCTATTGATCCTGTTATTCTCGAGTTTTGTCGTTTCTTTAATGTTTGTTTAAGTCAAATTGGCCCAATAATATGGAGGGTTGTCTCATGTTTGAGGCATTTGACCAATACAACCAGTGTGCCCTTTACTTTCCCGCATCTGATTCATCTTTACTCTCCTAGACTCTTTCGCAATGGTGTTTTTACACTACTAGTTAGGAGAAAAAGAGTTCTAGTTAATCCTGAAGATGACAAAGACCTGCCCCCAATGTTGGTTTAGTAGGTGATGAGAACGTTCAATTCCCTGAGAAGTCGAATTTTGCACGTGAGTCTTCTAACTCTCTCCTACATTTTTATTTAATTTTGTTAATTTTTTCTAATTTTACTTTTCTTTTCCAGCAACTATAGTAGTAATGGAAGATGTTCTCAATTTTCGTGATTGGGTAGGAAAGTTTTTGACTACTGCTTCAATGGATGGTAGATCTTGGAATACCCTTTCCCAACGATTTGGTTGGAAAGTAAAAACTCACAGTAAAAGCTTTTATTTTATTTTACATTTTTTTCTTTGAACTCACTTCAATTCTTCCTTCTATCAAGATTTGCTATTCGAGGGGTTACTTCCGAGGGGGTCGCGGCTTATCGTATCTCTTTGGAAAGGGTCCACGAAATAATCTTGGGTTCTTTATCAAAAAGAAAAGCTGTTAATGACCACTATGAAGAAGAGGAAGATGGGGGCTCTTTGGTAACAATGCCACAAGCTCGTAGACACATCATTTCTGATGATGAAGTAGAAGTATCCCCCACCATTCTATTCCTCTTATCGAGTCTGTTGAGGCTCTGGTTGTAATTCCTGATGATGATGTTGCTCCTGTTGTTACTCATGACTCTGTTGAGAAGCTTTTTATGAGCGGTTTTGGTAGTGAAAGCCAAGGCCCAATTTTTATGAAGCACCCCTGGCTTCTTTTTCTACACCCGTGTATGTGCCTCTTCTTTGTCAATCTCGGTTGTTTTCATTCCTTTTAGGCTGTCTTTACTACTTCTAATGTTCCTCCTTCAACAATTCCTCGTCCAATCACTCACTATGCTGAAGTTAGTTCCTCAAGAAGGAGTGGTACTATGAGGCAAAAGATTATTGAAGTCCCCGTTGAGGAAAATTTTAAGGAAATCGAGTCAAGCAGATGTGTGACTAAAGCCTTTAATTGGACCAATAGAGAAAGCCAAGCTAGACTGTTATAGATCTGTGACGTTGATGAATGACATTGTGCATGCTTCTTTAAAGGTAAAACTTTTACTTTGTAATTTTCCTATCTTTGCGATTCTCATTTCCCTTCCCTTTTCCTTTTTAGGCCAATCTCATCGGCACGGAGATGATGAGAAGGATTACCCTCTCAGAGAAATTAGTGCATGATTCTCAAATATAAGCGTACAATTTGAAGGAATAGTATGAAAGTCTTCAGATTGATGTGGATTACTTAGAATAAAGTAAGAGTACCTTGGAGCAGCAGGTACGGACCTTGACTACGGAGTTGGCAGTTGAAAGGCTTCCTCATGTCAAGCAGATAAAGAAAAAGCTCGTCTTGAAACTTCTTTCTCAAAGCAGCTGTCAAAGAATAGTGACGATATTAGAGAGTTAAAGGCTCTCTTCGGTGAGAAAGAGCTTATAAAGGCGAGCTCGTGTAGAATTTGACTCAATCACAAGAAGACCTCCGAGCTTCTTCTGATAAGGTTTGTGCCTTAGAAAGTTCTCATGCCTTTCTTCAAGCTTCGTACACATTTGCCTTGGCTGAAAATGAAAAGTTAAAGAATGAAATTGCTGACTGGGAAAGAGACTACAAGATTCTTGAAGATAAATCTGTCATTGAAGTGAGTTGGGCGTTCATAAATTCTCGCCATGATACCATCGTTGAAGCTAGCCGACAGAATTTTGACTTGGAATCTGAGTTAGCCAAAATTAAAGAGACTATTGAAAAAACTCGATGGAACCAAGTTCTTTCTCCTTTCGTGGTTGAAGCTTCTGAAAATGCTGAAATTGACACGGGTATCCCTACTCCTTCAAGACAAGTTGAACCCGTTGATGTAAGCTAAGCTGAGCTGCTGTTGATGTACCTCTTTCAGTTCCTTCATCTTCTTAGTGACAAGTTAAAGCTATTTGAAATTCTTTGTGTTGTTTTTTTTTACTTGGAAAATTGTGAAAAAAACCCTTGGTCTCATTTGAGGGTTTGTTTTGGAAAATCAAGTCCCCAGACTTGATCTTTGATTATTTCTCAATCTTCTTTGCCTTCTTTATACACATGTTTGTGTATATTATATAGTCCCCCAAGTGTTTGAGTGTTGAAGTATGAAGCCTCGAGCACTTGATTGTCCCTCTCATTTTGGTCATTTTCTTGTAAAAGGAAAAACATACGGGACTCAGAGGTACGATTATAGACGTATACTGCTTAACCCCTTTGAATTTCTATCAGAATAATTGTAACCCTAGGCCGGGAAATTTAATTTATTCCACGTGCCTTGAAGGTCGTAACTCATGATTTAGTACGAGTTAGCTTTTTACCTATCATCTAAAATCGTTAGTAAAATTTTAACAATTCAAAAATTAAATTAAAAAATATGGATACCTGGCGGTGGGTATTTCTTAGAAATAGTATCTCTTCAGATGAACAACATTCCAATGTGAAGATAGTATCTTAACATCCATTGTTTCCAGCTCGTATACTCCTTTTCTTGCAATATCATAAATTCTATAGAGTCCTTCCCATGTTGGACTTAATTTTCCCACATTATCTACCTTTATAGATTGAAAACCTTTTTTAGCACGAAGTCCCCAATTTCGAAGAATCTGAGGCTTGCTTTTTGGTTATAGTATCGTTCTATAACATGCTTCTATGTTGTCATTCTTATTAGTGCAGCTTCTCTTCTTCCTTCAAGCAAATCAAGATTTGCACGCATTTCTTCGTCATTAGACTCGTTTGATGCATGTGTGAACCTTGTACTCGGCTCTCCTATCTCAACTGGAATTAAAGATTCAGTTTCATAAACCAATAAAAATGGTGTTTCTCCTGTATTTGTTTTTTTTGTTGTGCAGTATACCCATAAAACACCAGTTAACCCTTATAGCAAATTATCTTTAGATTCCTCTAAACGCTTCTTTAAATTGTTGATAATGACATTATTTGTCAACTCAGCTTGCCCAATAAGGTGTGGATGTAATCCTTTTGATTTTCCAACTTTGAAAGAACTTTGTGATTTGAGCATCTATAAACTGAGGGCCATTATCACACATGATTTCCTTTGGCACATCGAATCATGCATATGATATTCCGCCAAATGAAATCTTTAACTTCCTTTTCTTGCACCTCTTGGAATTCTCCTGCCTCCACCTATTTAGTAAAATAATTAGTGAGCATGAGCAAAAATTTTACCTGTCCTTTTGCTTGTGGTAGTGATCCCACGATATCCATCTCCCATTTCATAAATAACCATGGTGCAATGATCGGATGTAATAACTGTGCGGGCCTATGCATATACACTACTTATGTATGAAAAATATATTATGTATGTATATTCTATAATATTATACAAACAAATATATATATATATATATATATATATATATATATATATATATATATATATATATATATATATATATATATATATATATATATATATATATATATATATATATATATATATATATATATATATATATATATATATATATATATATATCAGCAATTGTTTTGTATAGCGATACACTGTGTAGTTTTTCCTTTAATTATTAGGGACATTGGAACATATATATGAGCTATAGCAGCTATTGGCACCAAAATAACATAGGATTCGCCTTGCCAACAGCAGCCCCAAAAATTGGCATCTGTCAGCCAAAGTCTTCCAAAATCCAAGACAGAACAACGCATTTGAGGCAACAATCATCTCATTGTGTTTACGTCAAATGTAAATCCAGGGAATGCTTAGCTTTATCTTTAATTTAATGATTGTGCGCTTTAATTTAACGAATTGATAGTTTTACCATGAATTTATAATTGAATCGGGGACTTTATGGAGATTGATCTTAAATTTAATGAAATTTTACTTGATTAAAAGGATTTGATAGCTTGATAATTCTTCATGTATGCTTTAACTATCGCCACAAACATAAAAAATGTTTAACAATCTCTACAAATGTTAATTTTAGATTGAATCGCTTTGAAGAGAGGATTTGGGTTCAAACATTAAGAATTTGGACATATATTACCTTTTGTTTTATCTTATCTTGAGCTTCTATGAATAATTTGTATCTATAAATTTAGATGAGAGGCTATCATCACTTCTACTTGTTTAAATGGACCTTCAGTAATAAGACCAATCAAAATAGTGTAAAAACTTCTTCACACCTAGTGTTTACATATTCAATCTATAGATACATAATACGTATTTGCACATAAACTTCTATCACTTAATCATAATTACAATAATAATAATAAACATAGTGTAATCTCACATGTGGGATCTGGGAAGGTAGTGTGTGTGCAAATTTACTCTTATCTTGTAGAGGTAGAGAGGTTGTTTCCGATAGACACTCGGCTCAAGAACACCAAAAATAAAATAACAAACAATAGCAACAACAATATAATAGGAACAAATGGCACAACATGTAACATAAAGAACCAGGAATAAGAAAAAATTATACAAATAATACTAGTACTACTGATAAGACTAAGGGACTAGCTTCTACCGTCAACCTTCCACCCTGATTCTCGACCTCCACCATATCCTATCGAGGGTCATATCCTTGGTAAGATGAAGCAATGATATATATTGCATAATCATCTCACCCTAATACTTCTTAGGCTTACCCATATCCTTCCTTAGACCCGCCATGATACACCTATCACACTTTCTGATCAGAGTATTTACGACTTTTCTCTATACGTACTCGAAGTATCTCAACCTCGATTCCCGCAATTTGAAACCTACCACACTTACTACATGTGCATCTCTCCTTATCCAAACCTCCATAAGTGCCAATGAAATTTATAGAAAACTAACAAACCTTTCCCAGTGCTATAATCCTTAGCACATCCAAAGATCACCCTTTTGTGGAAAAATATAAGGCAGTTCATAGTGGTGCCACAACTCAAAGTCTTATGTTCCCATTGACACCACAATCTTAAGTGACATTTTTTATTATTTATTGGTAAAAATATGATTATCTCTAAGTTTGAGCTTGCCCCATAATCAAGCACTAAATCAAACAAACCACTTCAAATAGATTGGATCATCAGAATTCCATACTAGAAAAAGAAAACAGCTCTTAATGCATTCATTCATTGGTTCCCAAAGTGGATCATACAATTCATTAATTGCTTTGTTGTTTGTTGCAACATGAGTTGAATTTGAACAAGTGCCGCATACAACCAATGTGGACATGACTTCTTGACTCAATTAACTATAAAAAAGAAGCAAAACGCTCCATGTATATAGCTAGGAGTTGTTTGTTGGTGGTTGCACTCAAAGTTTCTCATATTGTCATATGGTTAGTGGTTGCACTTTTTAGATCAACAAAATTTTCTACTCCTAAATAAGATAGTTAAATCATCTTGTTTTTATTTTTTTCTACAATTGGACCATTTCTAAAGTTGATGATAAGTTGGCCCCATTGACTTGAAAAAGAAAAGGTCAATTTCAGCTAGCTGTTTAATATCTAGTGCTTCAAGGGCTTGTGGAATTGTACAGTGAACCACTAGAAGAGGGTTCTCTTTTCTTTTTCGTTTAATTATTCATTGCCAAAATTTACTAGTCTAACTAATTCGGATTCATATCCGATAGACTCACTAAGACCGAAAAGCATCATCTACAAAGAAGTTCTCCATTTCTAAGAGTTCGTTTAGTCAAGTTATCAGAAATTATTTATTTTGAAAAACGTTTTTGCTCAAAATACTTGTCAAAAAAATAATTATATGTATTTGGTCAATTTATTTGAGAAGTGCTTTTTCAAATATTTAATAAGCAAATAATGTTTGATCAATCTCTTCAAAAAGTACTTGTAAGTAATAAATTACGAAAAAGGATAATAATAATTAGTTTTATAATTAGTATTATCTAAAAATAGAAATAAATTTAAATATTTATATTATAAAAGAATCTAATTAATTTTTATTTATATTTAATTAAAAATAAGTATAAGTCAAAATCTAGAGTATTAGAAAAATTAATCAATATAAAATATAGTAATCTAAAGTAATAATATCGTGTATCTAATAGTACTTATTGTTTACATAATGATTAAAACATATCAAAGTACGATCATACAACATAAATTAAAAATCAGCTTCATAAATCATATATAAAAGAAGAGACCAATTCCTATTGATAGACTACTCAAAGAAGAATAAGGAAAGGAAAATAAAAATACGATGGAAATATAATTTTAAAAAAAAAAAGACGACGAAGAAGAAGAAACAAAACAAACAAAAAAATATAAATTGATGAAGGATAATTTGAAATATATAAATTTATTATAAGAATACGTATATTTTAAAAAATTGATTTCTGCTTTTGTTTTACTCTTTAAAATAAACTAGAATTCATAGCCTCTTACCAAAAGTAGAAAAGTTTTATATCTTGGTCAAACACATCCAACAACAACAACTCAGTATAATCCCATTTAGTGGGGTCTGGGGACGCAGACCTTACCTCTACCCTTGGGTAGAGAGGCTGTTTCCAAATAGACCCCTGACATCCTCCCTCCAAAAACTTCCCACCTTGCTCTTGGGGAGACTCGAACTTACAATCTCTCTGTTGGAAATGGGGGTTGCTTACCATCAGAGCAACCCCTTTTGTCTTACCATCAAATTTTCAAAAAAAAAAAATTGTTATTAATACCAAAAATGGCTTACCAAAAACTTAGACAAACATACTCGAAGTTGAAACTTCTTATTGAGGATGAAAAATCCCAAATCATTCTACTACACCCTTGAGTTGTATGAGAAAAAGGTTTCGGGTGGACCTTTCTTGTACTTATGGTTATCTACATAAAATTGGACCACTATTAACCAATTAATTAATACTTTATTCAATGTCATCTCAAGAAATTAGCAAGATAATGTACTGGGAGCAGTACAACAGGCGTGGAAAATTGAATGGCCTAATTAGTAATGATGAATGATTGTGTACAAGGAGGAAAATTTAGCATCTTGTTGGACCTTGTTGGAAATTGCTGGTTATCCATTCCCTTTTTGCCAACCACATTGTCACATTTTAAAATATATTTCTATAAATCATTTATATTAACTTCACTAGAAAAATTCATAATACTTCCTTTTCTGTTGTCTGTTTGGTTTTATGTGACAATTTTGTTATTTAAATTAGGCTGCAAATTAGCGAATACTTTTTAAATCTTTTTAAGTAGAAATTAATAGTAATTTATAATACTCTTATGTGCAATATTAGTCAAGGAAATTTAAATTTTAAAAAGAAGTTAATGCTCGAAATTATAACGAAACTTAGATATTATAATTCTCGTATTACAAGCCGTGAGAGAACAAAGGTGATGCTAGAGTATAAAACCCGGGTTAAAGGGAAATCAGTAACTTTGATCCTTTCGTAAATATTTAATTGTAAACTTAATTATTATTGTATATTAATTTGAAATTATTATAAAAAAATAAATTTTAAATTCTTAATCCGCCTAAGCGACAGTCATCACAGTGGATCAGGCAAATTGCATTATGTATTCTATCTTCCAAATATAATTTGACTTTCTCCCATTTCTTCTCTTTTCATATAGAGTAAAAGTTTCTCAACAGCAACAACTTATCTATTTTTATAGATTGATTTGTTAAATAATAGAAAATGACAATTTTACTCAATTCCTTCACCCAGGAATAAAAGCTGTAACCATTAATGAGGGTAAGACGACTACATACATAATGAAAGAGAATTTTGGTTGTAAGATAAGAATAAGACTACATACACAAAGTCCACAAGCAGATTTGAGAAATTTTATTTTGAATGAGGTATTTTTAATTATTAAACATGTGGAAAAGTAAGTCCAACATTGTTGGTTCCCTATTTTATATCTCGAGTAGCTATGTGTTTTCCATTTTACCTTTACTTTCTCAACTTTTTACCCATTTTTACTGAATGCATAATACAAAACCCGTCATTTTCAGTTCTTTCTCTTCCTTTTTTCCAGAGTTCACTCTCGTCCTCTTCTCCTCAATTTGTGAAAAAAATCAAAAAGGGGATCGAGTAAAGGATTCAAGAATTCAAAAAGAAGATTGACTGAATTTTGGGAGAGAAAAAAATAATGTGTTCAATACTTTTGTGAAAGAATCACTTATTTTTTAAATTTCTATGCTTTCTGGTTCCTATGTTATACGATTATATGATGTTGAAGTTTATTAATTTAGGCATCTCACTAGTGTGCAGTAATAACTCAACTTCATTGAATTTCTTCGGGTTTGAAGACCTTTTTTTGTGGTGATCTGGATTCTGTTTTGAATTCTTATGTGTACTTTATTTATTGCTATGATGTAAATTGTAGAGTGTTTTCTTAGTGATGCGATGCTAAGTTTGTATCATAGTATTTTGTTGTTTGAGCTGAATGTGTTAATCAAAATATTTGATACTCGATTCTTTGAGACTGCTTTGGAATAAAAGAAGAGGAACAAAAGAGATGATACATTGAAGAATTTGAAGATGATGTGGTTTAGTAAGAGGAGAAAAAGACAAAGGAAATTCATGGAGAGAAAAGAGTGGGATACGTACTATGGGACCCACTTTTCCATATGTCTAATAATTATAGGTATTTCATACAAATTTTGTTGGTAAGTCTCGCTCAAAATAAAATTTCTAAACAGATTTAGTGCTAGTTTCTCAAATCTAAGGTTGTATCCGGTTTCGGTTCTGGGTCTATTTGGGTCTGTGGTTCCGGTTCTAGCGGTTCCGGTTCTGACGGTTCCAATTCTAGCGGTTCCGGAGCCGGAACCGCTACCATACGGTTCCGGAATCGCGGTTCTGGCGGTTCCAGGCGGTTCCCGGCGGTTCCGAGTTATTTTTTTTTTTAAATCAATATCTTGTATAGTAGTGATTAGTATATTGTAGAATATATTTTTATATGGTATACT
The DNA here is from genome assembly GCA_034376525.1 of Nicotiana benthamiana. Lineage (NCBI taxonomy): Eukaryota > Viridiplantae > Streptophyta > Magnoliopsida > Solanales > Solanaceae > Nicotiana > Nicotiana benthamiana. Next base: position 10,159,510 of record CM067326.1, read on the forward strand.
ATGTTATTAATTATAGTATATATTGTGTAATAGACATACGATTAGATAATCACAATCATTTCCACTTCTACCAATATCAGTTGTAATAGACATACGATTACTTATATGGGTAAATAAATAACGCAAGTATTGTTCATATTCATGCTTGTATTTATAAATGTCGGCCTTAACTGTGGCGCGAGGCCAACCTTTATATGTAGGATTAAATACTCTTCTAATATAATGAATCCAAGTAGGATTAGAAGCAAAAGAATAAGGCAAACACATAACAGTAATTATTTTAGCTAGTTCTTCACGATCCTTATTTGGATCGTAATACAATATACCTCTGGTGACTGTGTTTATTCCTGATTGAACTAGATTAGAACCAGTACTTGGGTTAACAGTTGTTTCAGGACTTGTCCTCCCCTCTTGTTGTGCTTTCAATTGGATATATCTAGCCTTATTGCTAGGATGTAATTTTATATGTTTAACTAAACTACCCGTGCCGCTACGATCTCTAGTATACCTATGCACAAGTAATTTCCCACAAGATTTACACTTAGCCTTATTTTGTTCTCTTAGTTGAATAAAAAATTGCCAAACTAATGAAGTTTCTGAACGTTTAGGAGGTTGTCTACTAAAAGTGGGAGTTTGTACGGGTGGGTGTTCTGTTTCATTAGTAGCAGGACTAGTAGGTGTATCATCTAAATCTACCGGAGCTTGGGTTTCGTCATCATCATCATCCTCATTTCCCTCTAATATTGGTGCATTAGGATAAAGCATATTCAGAATATCATCATCTATTCTATCACCGACTGCTACATCATGTAGAAAATCAACATCGCTAAATTGAAAACACGGGTGATTACTATCAAGTATTCCGAAGTTTTCATTAGTATTTCTATGTTGGCTACTAGTTTCAACTTGTTTATCTTTTCTAGGTCGGGGAGCCGGGGGAGGGGTAGTATTTTGGCGACTACTTTCACCGGTTTTATTTTTTCCTTTTCCGAACATATTTTTCAATGAAAATGCCATATTAATTATAATTAAGCAGAATAACAACACACAAAAATATTCTAATCACGTAAGAGTTGAAACGAGTTTACCGGATTGACGAACAACTTCTTGAAAATTGAAAATCGTTGAAATCGAACACTTGAAAACTTCAATTCAACAACTTCACAATGTTTCACGAAATTGCAACAATAAATTAAGTACTTGCACTAGAAAGATTGAAAGAGAGCTTGAGAGAGATTGAGATATATTGATGAATTTGTGAATTAAAATGAAAGAATGAGGGGGTATTTATAGTTGAGAAATGGGAAATTGTGTAATTATATAAAGTTTGGGGTTAAATTAAAGTTTGGGGAGTTAAATGGCTATTTTTGAAAATTCCAAACGGCTTATTTTGAAAAAGAGCCGTTTGAAATTTTTTTTTTTAAATTTTTTTTTTTAAAATCCGGACTGTTGGGAACCGGATGGAACCGCCTGAACCGGTCCGGTTCCATACGGGTCCAAACGGTTCCAAAACGGTCCGAATTTTAATTTTTTTTTTTTTTAAATTTCAAATGTTGCGGAACCGTTTGGAACCGGTTGGAACTGCCTGAACCGGTCCGGTTCCGGTTCCGCGATTCTAGCGGGTGGAACCACTCCATCACGGTTCCGGGGAACCGCCAGACCCGAAACCGCAGAACCGGAACCGCCGGAACCGCCAGAACCGCGGTTCCCGTCCGGTTCCGGTTCCGAACCGGGCCACTTCCAGCCTTACTCAAATCTTACTAATTTAGACAATAACCCACATTAGTATTAAGGCTGTATCCGGTTTCGGTTCTGGATCTATTTGAGTCTACCGTTCCGGTACTGGCGGTTCTGAATTATTTTTTTTTAAATCAATATCTTGTATAGTAGTCATTAGTATATTGTAAAATATATTTTATATGGTGTACTATATTATTAGTATAGTATATATTGTGTTTAATTATTATATATTGTGTATAAGTAGTGTATATTTTGTATATAAGTAGTATATATTGTATTTAAGTAGTATATATTGTATATAAGTAGTGTGTATTGTGTTGTAGTTAATAATTAGTATAAATTGTATATAAATAGTATATATTGATAAAAGGATGTTGTCATTAGTATATTGTGTTGTATGTTATATATTGTATGTTATATAAATATTCAAGGATTGATATCGAAGTAAAGACAAAGAAATACTGAGACAAAAGATATTCAAGGATATGATAAAGAGCATATTTATTGACCAAAATAGCATATCTTTCTTAGTCTTCCTTCCCCCAATGGAATGAGCACAACATGGTACTAATACCACCATTAAAAGGAAAAAAACTAAAAGAAGACGTGCCAATGTACAAGTTACATCATAATTTATGCATTATTTCTAACAAATCTCATAAAACCGTCAAGGTTGGGAGGTGGTTGTGTTGGCGGTGGTGGAAATGAAGCTTGTTCATCACCACTTCTGGGTGAAGTTGCTTCCTGAGCAAGTTCTGCTATCATTTCTTCATACGCCTCATCTATTTCTGGTTGTGATTCTGCTAGGCCCAAGTTCCTTCTTCTGCGCGGATCCAATCTCGAAAAAGCACTGATTTTTCCAAGCTCTCCCGCATCGACGCTCTGTGATCACCTATTTGTAGTCTTGCTTGACTAAATGCGCTCTCCGATGCAACAGTTGACGCTTGAATCGACAGAACATCCCGAGCCATCCTTGCAAGAACGGGGAAATGCTTTGCCTTGTCTTCCACCATTCCAAAAGGTCGAAAAAGCCGTCTGAATTCTCCTTTTCTATTCCCTGTGACAAATAAACTTGAAGCTCATTTAGATGGGAAATTTCATCTAAATTATCACCTTGAGTACCCCTGAACTCCGTACACGATTTAAGAGTTGTTAAGCCAGCAGCTCTTTTAGACGATTGTGATGTAGACGAAGTAGGGGTTGGAATATTTGGCCTAGCCTGCTCTAACGCCTGTTTATAAGCATTATAAACAGTTTGAGCATTAACTTTTAATTGATGCTTTCGCATCAGCTAGTGTAGCAATTTCTACTTCTGAAAGATCTAAAGATCGATAAATAGTAGAATACCAAAAGTGAGGACCTCCTAATTTCATAGTTGGATTTAACATAGCAGATACAGCAAAAATAGGAGGGATTGGAAAAAAATATTTTTTAAACTTTTTTTCCCTTTCATTTATTACAAGTTCATAAATGTCCCCTCCCTCGCTAAAATCAACAAACAAATTAGCAAGTGCGGAAATATAAACTAAACAGTTAGAAATAGTCGGATAATATTGTCCAGAAAAAGCATTTGTAGCCACATGAAAATATTCTAAAAAATCTAAAAGAATTTTAACATTAGTCCAATCTTGGGTAGTTTGCATTTCATCATCATCCTCACCACAATCCCGAGAATTATACGTAGCGTTAATTGGGTTTCTATATTCATACGCTACTACTAAACTTTCGTACATGTAATTCCACCTAGTCGGGCAAGGTTTAGGAACTTTTCTTTCTCTAAGGCCATATTCGTCACATTTTTTAAAATATTCTCTAAGTCTACTTCTACGGTTTGAATAAAATAGCCAATTAAGAGCCATTTTCACCTTTTCAATTTCTATGTTTAATATTCGCATACCATACCAACAATTAAATGATAAATATGACAAATACATCTAACATGGAAAATATTAGTAAATGCAGGATTAAATGTTTTTGTTAGCATGCCTATTGCACTAGTGTTACTAGAAGCATTATCCATAGAAATTGACATTATTTTATCACTAAAGTAAAAATATCTGCATACATCTGAAACATTGTTAGCTATAAACCTACCCCTGTGCCGTGAATTAATTATTCTATATGCAATTATGCATTTTTGCATTGTCCAGTCTTCGTCTATCCAATGACTTGTTACAGTTAGATAATCATAGTCATTTCCGCTTCTACCAATATCAGTTGTAATAGAAATACGATTACTTATATGAGTAAATAAATAGCGCAAATATTGTTCATATTCATGCTTGTATTTATAAATATCGGCCTTAACTGTTGCGCGAGGCCAACCTTTATAAGCAGGATTAAATACTCTTCTAATATAATGAATCCATGCAGGATTAGAAGCAAAAGAATAAGACAAACACATAACAGTAATCATTTTCGCTAATTCTTCACGATCCTTATTTGGATCGTAATATAAAATACCTCCGGTGACTGTGTTTATTCCTGGTTGAACTAGATTTGAACCAGTACTTGGGTTAACTGTAGAATCAACACTTGTTCTCCCCTCTTGTTGCGCTTTCAATTGCAAAAATCTAGCCTTATCGCTAGGGTGTAATTTTTATATGCTTAACTAAACCACCCGTGCCGCTACGATCTCCAGTATACCTATGAACAAGTAATTTCCCACAAGATTTACACTTAGCCTTATCTTGTTCTCTTAGTTGAATAAAAAATTGCTAAACTAATGATGTTTCTGTACGTTTAGGAGGTTGTCTACTAAAAGTGTGAGTTTGTACAGGTGGGTGTGCCGGTTCATTACCTAAGTTATGAGCAGGACTAGTATGTGTATCACTAAGTCTACTGGAGCTTGGGTTTCATCATCATCATCCTCATTTCCCTCTAAGATAGGTGCATTAGGATAAAGAGCATTCATAATATCATCGTCTATTCTATCACCTACTGCTACATCATGTAGAAAATCAGTATCACTAAATTGAAAACAAGGGTGATCACTATCAAGGATTCTGAAGGGTTCATTAGGACATCTAGGTTGGCTATTACTTTCAACTTGCTTATCTTTTCTAGGTCGGGGAGCCGGGGGAGGGGTAGTATTTTGGCCACTACTTTCACCGGTTTTAGCTTTTCCTTTACCGAACATTTTTTTCAACGAAAATGCCATAATAATTAGAATTAAGCAAACTAAAAACCCAAAAAATTACTATTAGCACGTAAGTGTTGAAACGAGTTTATCGGATTGACGAACAACTTCTTAAAAATTGAAAATCGTTGAACTTGAACACTTGAAAACTTCAATTCAACAACTTCACAATTTTTCACGAATTTGCAACAATAAATTAAGCACTTGCACTAGAAAGATTGAAAGAGAGCTTGACAGAGATTAAGAGATATTGATGAATAAAAATGAAAGAATGAGGGGGTATTTATAGTTGAGAAATGGAAAATAGTGTAATTATATAAAGTTTGGGGTTAAATTAAAGTTTGGGGGCCAAATGGCTTTTTTTTAAACTTTCAAATGGCTACTTTTTGCAAAGAGCTGTTGCTGAAATTATTTTTTTTAATTTTTTTTTTTTTTAAAAACAGAACCGTCTGGAACCGCCAGAACCGGTCCAGAACTGCGAGCCGGTTCCGGTTCTGGCGGATCCGGTTCTAGCGGTTCCAACGGGTAGAACCGCCCTGCCACGGTTCCCTGGAACCGGTAGAACCGGAACCGCCGGAACCGGGCCGCCGGAACCGGCAAAACCTGCAAAACCGGCAGAGCCACAGTTCCGGTCCGGTTCCGATTCGGAACCGCAGTACAGCCTTAATTAGTATAGCCCTGACTGACATAATGTCGACACCACTGCTGTGGCTGTTTGCGTAACAAAAAAGGACCCACCCTCTATTCATGTTTTAGACTTTCATAAAAATCACTAACCAACCCCATCCACAACCAACAAACAGCAAGTCTTCCAATGTGAATACAAAAACTCATCTTTTCTCCACTTGTACTGGAATTTACTGTTCAAAAAAGACAACTATTTACATGAAAATATTACAGGGCAAACACAAAAGAAACACCAAAAAGACACCTCAGAATTTATACAAAAGATGGAGCAATTCTTGCACGCTAAGTGCTAGGAGTCATCACAGTCATGTAAATATCATGTCCTACCAATTAGTCCTCTATACAAAAAGAAGTCACATCTTTAGTACATCCTCATTTTGGGACAAGGAGAAGATCTCAAAAAAACCTAATGCCTTAACATAAGAGATATCTTCAGTACTAAGGCTGTTAATGCTACCAACGCAACAAACCAAAACACCCCAGAACCTACGAGAAGGGATTCCAATGATCAGCCCCATTGGTGGGATTTAAAGTGCAGTTGAAATAGTCAGCCACGACGAATACCCATGAAATAGTTGAAGTCGTGGTGCTGGACACCCAACTGCTTCAGCCAAGAATCTGCCACGCTAAAAAGTGATGCCACCCTCTCTTGGTCCCTTCCTTTCCTGTCTGAAAGCCACACATCACCCTGCATCTTGTAAGTGCCCAAACCGAAAGGTGGAAGTGGGATGCTTTCTCCTTCCTTTCGTTTCCGTTTACCATTCTCGGTGTCATCTTCAAGGTCCATATCTGCACAAGACGACCAAAAGATTAGTGTAACAATTTTCTGTACTTCATCACTCGTTTGCTCATAAGATAGCAATTAAAAAGGGAAAAGCAATGTTAAATTCAATGTCCAAAAGATAGATCAAACAATACCTTGGAAAGAAGAAGAAAGGGTGTGGAATGTGAGAAAGCATGCTGACAAGTCTTTAATGGTTCTTCCCATAGGAATGTGATATATCGGATACCTATAATGTTCAGGTCAAAAGGGTTAGTAACAAAATCCGTCTTTATTTCCCCTTTCATTACTCACTGGTGGCAACCAAGCAAGTCAGCAATACCAAAACGATGCAGGATCAACTTAAGTGGTATAAAATTGGTTGCATTACATGGAAAATATGATCCAATTAATACCCATGAAGGAGCAAGTAAACGTATTTTACATGTCCAGGATACAAATACTTAAAAACAACTTTTTTATGTGGTATAAATTTCATTAACTTGATAGAATCTACTTCAGTAAACCATTAGATTCATGACCATGAGTGCACAGAAAGGGAGAACTGGCATACCAAGCAACTGACATCCAACTAGCTGGTGAAAGATCTACACTTCTCAATGACATTAATCCGGGGTATCTTTCAGCTAAACCACTAATCTGCGAGCAAAAAGAATAATGTCCGGATTAGGCTAGAATACAGAATAAAGAAAAATACTAATAGATTTATCTCCAATGATTTTAGGGAGAAGGGGGACTAAAAGCATAAGGCCTGTAAATTTGTACTTAGAAGTCACAATTCCAATCATCCCTATTAACAGAAACAAACCCCAGTTAGTCCTTTTTCTTTCGGATATACTACAACAACAACAACAACCCAGTATAATCCCACTAAGTGGGGTCTGGGGAGGGAAGTGTGTACGCAGACCTTACCCCTACCCAAGGGTAGAGAGGCTGTTTCCAAATAGACCCCCAGCATCCTTCCCTCCAAGAACTTCCCACCTTGCTCTTGGGGAGACTCGAACTCACAGCCTCTCGGTTGGAAGTGGGGGTTGCTTACCATCAGAGCAACCCCTCTTATCTTTCGGATATGAAGTTCATAAAAAGAAAGGGGTCCATAACAAAGGAAACAAGAGATAAAACTAATTGGAAATATACAACTAAACTTGCTACCACATACATTTCCTAAAGCACTATCTACCAGTATAAATTTTGGTTCGAAAGAAGACTTTAAGAAGCAGGGGAATAGAAACTAAAGGGGACAAAAAAAGGTGTAACAAGTCTAAAGAGGAAAACCTTGTCCATTAGAGGGACTCTTCCATAAGGAGTAGATCTCTCAAAGTACTGAAGATAAAGATAGCCCCATCTATCATTCATTTGCCAAAGACTATCTCCTTCGTCAGAAGAACAACCATCCCATCTTGATAGTTTTTCATTTTCACTCTCGTCGCTGAAGGAGTCACTGAACGAATCCCTGGTCTCGCAAACAGACTCAGTCTCTTCCCTACAAAATTATTAAATTGTTGAACAACTTCATTATCTTCAGTCCACAATTATGAATCATAGTTTCTAAGAAGCAACTAACAAACTTTGAATGATCTAACTTCTGGGAAACGTATATTACTAACATAAACTATGTAATAGCCTATTTAGCTTTAAATAACAGAATTTTTTCTGCCATCACAAACTTTGACCGGCCCAACTTGGTAAACAAGCAATGCTGCATTACTTTCAAAAAAACCAAGAAATTCATTTGACAAGAAAAGACCCTAAAACCAATGATCAAATGGAGAAGCCCAAAAAAGTGTAGCACCAAAAGAATTTTACCTCAGAAAATTAACAGAAGACCTGCTGGTAAAGATTTGAATAGCTGAAAGATAAGGCACGTAATATTGAACTAGAGTTTCGCCTGTATCCATTTTAATAGGAACTCCAGCCCCATAAGCACTCAATTCATCGTAACAATTCCAAAGATCAGCCAAAGTAAAATATTCAACCTTCTCTCTTTCCCAAGGATGCCATAACCTATTAAGATTCCTAATCTCACTCTGCACATATAACAATCATACAATAACAAATCCCATTTCATATTCATCCATTGAATTATGAATATGAAAATGAAGGGAAAAAATACCTGGGGTAGAAACTGGGAAGGGACTAACGGTGTGGTGCATTCCAAGAAGCAATCAAGGTTTGATTGCATTGAGCTTTTGTCTATTGACATGATTATTACACAAGAAAAAATAGAGAGAGAAAGAGATAGTAAATTACTGCCTCTCTCTCTATACTCAGTGAAAGAGAGGACACCCAAAAGAAACAGAGAAGAAGAGAAAAACAAAAACACAAAGTAGAAATGGGAGAGAGAGAGAGGGAGAGAGAGAGAGAATGACGGGATTGTATTAGTATGAGAATGAGAAGGGGCGAATATAACTCGGTCTAAATATACTAGGTGAAAAATAAATATAAATTAGAAACCAATTTTTGACGTTTAGACAACTATAATTATTATACGGAAAATAAAAGATAAAAGGAAGACAGAAAGTCGTCTTTTTTTTTTCCTTCACTTTCCGGTGACCGCGAACCAACGACTCCGGCGTGATTTTCTCCCTTTCAGTCAAAACCCACACATCTGGTAAGCAGAATAGTTACCCCCTTTTAAGATTTTCAATCCTAAAGTACAATTTTAAACTTAAAGAAAACACAAGCCCAAGAAAAAACTAGAGCGACTTGTCTTTCAATTCAAATAAAAAATATAGCCGACTCTCAAAGCAAAAAACAAACAAACAGAATTTTACATAACAAGTTCTGCTTTCTGGTTTTCTTCTCTGGAAAATGACGTGCCCTTTCTACTCTGCGACCCCAAAAAAGATGAAACAAAATTCCAAAAGAGAAAAACATGAAAACAAACAAAATAAGCCGTGAGTTTCGCGCAATATATGAGGGAGAGAGAAAGATAGAAGAAAATGAGGAGAAAAGGTTTAGACGTTTGAGTCACGCGAAGAAACCAAGCGTTGTGCTGTTACGAGAATTGGGAGAAAAGCCAAATACAGAGTCATTTGTAGCTATAACCTTTTCTTAACGGAATTCCATGGTTTCTGATTAAAAAAGGAATCAAACTTTCTTCATAAAAGTATCACCTATTTAGTAGAAGCAATAATATTTTTTTTAATGTTTTCTTATTTATTGCTTTGAATTAAATTTTGTAAGCTTGCTCCTAGATTTTTGGTGACCGGTCTAACTGGTTGGAATAAGAACTAAGATTGTGGGTGTGACAGGCAGAGATTAGAAGTAGTTGGGTGTAATAAATTAAGGGCATGAGAGTGGAATATTTAACATTAAATTACTTTAGGTGTCTCTTTCAGACTTTCACCATTGAATGGTTTCCCCCCCCCCCCCCCCCTAATAGGTCGTTTGGCAAGTGTATAAGAATCTTCTATATATTAAATAGGTAAGTAATGTTGGGATCATTTATATTGATATTATGTTTATAGAATGTTTAATTTGATATACTAAAAATAATATATATTTCAAAAGAAAAATTAAAATTATTTGTATACAAAAATCCTGTCCCTATGTGTTTTGGAATTAATTTTGAAAGGGTAGTTATATACTCCTTTTATTTTAATTTATGTGAATTTATTTGACTGAATTTAAGAAAAGAAAGAAGATTTTTGAATTTGAGATGTAAAATAAAGTACATATATTTTGTAAAGTTATAAACCATTACATAAAAGTAAATTATTTCCAAATAAAGAAAGATGTCATTCTTTTTTACACGTACTAAAAAGGAAATAAGTTCACATAAATTGAAATTAAGAGAGTATATATATTTGTCAATGTATTAAAATGGAAAATTTTCACGTAAAAATAATGGAGCTCCTACTTTTAAATTTTATATTTCATATTTCAATTTACAACCAACTAACCCAAAATAATAGGCTAAGATTCAACATCCAACTCCAATAAGTCCTCAAAATTACTATTCAATTTTAAAAAAATATTGCTCAAGCTTTTAAGTTAATTTTTAAATCAGTCACTCTAACTCAAATATTAGTTCAACAAACCAAATATATTTAGGTGGTGAAAATTAAATTTTTAATAATCTTAAATATGTGAATTTAATTTCGAATTTGATTTTCTGAGAAAGTTGGAGAAAGTGTTATTTATACTTGTTAGAAATAGTATAAGGATGTTGTATATAAAATTTTAAGCCATTTAATGAAGATTTGGATTGGTTTTGAACAAGAATTGCAACTGAAAATCGTGAAGAAGCTCGTCTACAGACACTTGTATAAAGGTGTATAAAAGTATATAACAGTGTATGAGATACATTTATACACTCATATACACTATTATACAAGATTATACATAATTATACAAAAATTGACTTCGTCTTTTTCCTTGCGTCTTTACTGAAATTTTATTCAAATTTTGCTCAAATCTACTTCAAATATAAATTTTGAACTCCTTTTGATATTTTTAATCAATTGAAATAACATACAATCCAAACAACAAACAAAATAAAAAAAAATCCTTTTAAAAGTGGAGCTTTCTCAATAATAAACTTCTATTTTGTAATTTTCTTACATTATAACTAGATGACATAGAGTTGCAATTTTCTTACAACATCAACAACTTAATTTTCAGTCAAGTAAATTAGATATTATCAAAATTTTATGATTCCTTTTGCAGAAGCGAAAAGAGAAGGAAATAATACAAACCAGAGGTGGCTGCTTCTGTTTCCGATTTAGACAAGTTCGTTTGCCGGCGACGATGGGATCACTTTCAAGATATATACGATATACGTTAGGTCGGATAAAATATTAAATTATGGGCAAACTTTTGTTATGACATTGGGTTAACTGTATTTTTGTGTAATTCTTACTTAAATTATGGTACTGCTAATGTTATAATTTGTTATATATGAAAAAAAATAGCATTCCATCCGTTTAAAAAGATTGTCTTAATTTGATCAAGCACAAACTTCGATAAAGAATGAAAGACTTTTGAGATATTGTATCCTAAATAAGCTATTGTATTTATGTGAAGGTAAAACTTTTAAAAGTTGTGGTCCGAAACCTACCATATTATTTATGTTGCTATAAATACTTCATATTAAGGAAATATTGAAAGGTATCAACCTATTTGAAACAGACCAAAAAAGGAATAATACAAATTTTTTGTGAAATAGAAAGAGTACTAAAATGTGATATATGAATAATATATACACAGGTTAAAAAACAGTACTAAATAAGGAATTAATAGTAATACCAAAGGTAATGCATATATTGTTCTTTCTAATATATCTTACCAAATGATCACTTAAAGTTTAAGTATTGTGTTTTCACAATGTATAAATTTTTATATAATTGGATGTATTTTGACCGAAAATTGTATGTAACTTTCAATATCAAGTTAAATATGACAACCTTAGAAAAAGAATGATAATCTACTATAATTAGATAAATTATAGTGATAGGGTAAATTTTCCTTACTTTATCAATCCTTTTATTTATAGTACTAAATCCATTCTGACTTTGGGAACTTTGAGATATTGTCGGGACTTTCTTTAGTAGAAGTAGATTTACTAGTACATGGAAAAGAAAAAAAAAAGATTTACTAGTAAAATGCTTTCCTTTACTAAATTGTTTTTCGTTCAGTTTTATGAAATATTTATACTTCTTATGTATGATTTATTTATGATAGTACTTGACTAATATTCAGTTTATGATGTTTATTATATTTATTTTAGTAATAGTGGAAGAAAGTCTTAATAAAGCAGTTTAAAGGGTGAAAATCATTTATCCTCTTCAATTTTATGTTAAAAATCAAATTTTCCCTTTAATTTTGAACAATAATCATTCTCCCCCTTTTGTCTTACAAAATACATTTTTTGCCTTTGAATTTTTAATTTCCTCCTCAATCACTACTTTTTTTATTATATAGTATATTTTTTTATGGTTTTAGCTATAGCTTAAATTATGTAATATCTATTAATTAGAGTTTATTAAAATTATAAGAGAATAAGTAATTAGAATCAATTAAAATTAGCTTATCTTTATAATTATTATTTAATATAATGCATATTAAATATTTATTTAAGTTATATTTTCTTAACGGCGGAGCTAAAAATTCATATAAGAGAATTGAAAATCACCCTAATTATTTTTATTTCGGATCGAACTTGTGAGCTAAGATAACTTGGTTGTTTTTTAATTTCTTATATGAAAAACTCGGATTGAACTTGTGAGCTAAGAAATTAAAATTGGTGAGCTAAAACAATAGATTTTATTAATTTCTTAGCTCACAAGTTCAATACGAGTTTTCCATATAAGAGGGTTAAAAATACTCCAAGTTATCTTAGCTCATAAATTCAATCCGAAATTAAAAAATTATGGTATTTTTCAAGGTATTTTTTAATTTCTATACATGTCCTATAGTTGTTGCAGTTTTGGACATCTTCCTTGATCTTGTACGACGGGATCATCATACTCTGCCTCCACTCTTCGGGCTTCTTCTTCGTCCTAAAAATGACGTTAAACAACCTAGCAAGTTATTCCATGCCCTTCTTTCCTACACTCTTCCATAATTCTGCCAGGATCTTGTCCGGCCCAGTCGCTCTACCACTACTCATCCTACGCATAGCCTCTTCCACCTCCCCACTCGTATGCGCTTATAGTATTCAAAATCTCACTACCGCTTCAAGTATTCTAACTCCCCCAATGCGATGCACCTACCTCCCTTCTCGTTCAAGAGTTTATGGAAGTACGCCTGCTATCTCCGTCTGATATGTGCCCCCTCCAATAAAACTCTTACCTTCTCGTCTTTTATGCATCTCACTTGGTCAAGATTTCGGGCCTTCTGCTCCCCTCATCTTTGCTAGCCTATACAATTTCTTGTCCCCGTCTTTAACCTTAATTTCTTCGTATAAACGACTAAACGGCCCGCCTTTGCTAGCCTATATAAAACTCTTATATGAATTTCTAGCCCCGTCGATAAGAAAATATATATTTAATATGTATTAAATTAAAATAATAATCATAAAGATAAGGTAGTTTTAATGGACTATAATTAATTATTCTACTTATAATTTTAATGAACTCTAATTACAATTTATAATAGGTATTACATAATACCTAAAATCATAAAAAATATCATATGATAAAAAAGTATAGAATTGAGGAGGAAAATGAAAATTTAAGGACAAAAAAAGTATTGTGTAGGATAAAGGGAGAAGAATGATTATTGTTCAAAGTTGAGAGAGGAATTTAATTTTTAACACAAAGTTGGAGAAGGTAAACGATTTTTACCCCAGTTTAAAAGTTAGTCATATGTCTGAAATGTCTTCTTAAATATGAAATCATGTCAAATGTTTTAAATTAATTCAAAAAATTTGTATAAATTAAACAAATGATATACCATTTATTTAAATGGTTGCGTTTGTTTGATCTTCTTTTAAAAAACTGGAAACAAAAAATTCGCAAAACTGTGTCGCTTGGAAGTCTTTGAAATCTAATGAAAAAGTTTTCCTTCGAAAATGTTTTCTAAAAATTATTTAAAAAAAATAAGTAATAATTTTATTTATTTTTTGGTGTTTAATACATAAATTAAGAAAAATAAATTCTTAAGAATATGCATAAATAATTTAGATATAAAAAACATGAAGCTATAAATTTTCAGACCAACAACCTTTCGAATCCACAAATTTCATAAACTTTCGAAATCGCATAATTTCGAATCCGTAAACTTTATAAATTTTAAATCTGTAAACTTCCAAACACAAACCTACGAACTCATAACTTAGGTACTTGTAAAATTTGAACCTTTAACCCGATAAAAAAAACTAAAACTGAAAAATATTTTAAAAAATAAAATTGAGGGGGAGGGGGGGGGAGGGCAGAGGGGTAGAGGGTAGGGGGAAGAGTGAGGGTGAGTAGTACAGAAAAACAAAAAAACAGAAGTTTGAAATTGAAAAAAAAAATAATAATATAATTTTTTTTTGCGGGAGAGAGGGGGAGGGTTAATAGGGTAGGCGATAGCAGAAAAATTGATTTATTTTTTAAAAAAATTCTTTTTTGGAGGGGGGGGGGGGGGAGGGGAAGGGTTGGTGAGTGTAGGGCATGTTGAGAAGGAGTTTTAAAAAAAAATTTCTTTTCTTGATAAGTAAAATATTTTCCTTCAATTAGAAGAAGATAAGTTAATAAAAAAAATATTTAAACCGACCAAATATGAAAAAATTAGATTTTTTTGTTCCAAATATACCCTTAATTTTCAAATATTTGCAAGAAGGAAAAAAAACCCATTGAAGCTTTTTTCATCGATAAGGCATTTGGAGATCCAAAAATTGACCAATGGAATTCAAAAATTCTTCTTGGAGGTGTTGGATTTGATCTTGGTTTTTTAGAAAGTAAATTTTTTCAAAAGTATGTTTTGAAAAATGTTTTTGAAGTATTTATATCAATTATTGTAAAATATTTTTTCACAATAAGTAAATTTGTGGCCTTTTTTTGGTGGTCCAAAATATTTAATTTTTTCAGATTACGAGAATGAATTAATGACTTTTTCTTACAATGCCCTTGGAGTATATAGTATTGGAGTATGTGTTAGGAATATTTATATGAAGATATAGTAAATAGTATTGGAGTATGTGTTAGGAATATTTATGTGAAGATATAGTAAATACTAATATGATCAATTTTATTGCTAACTAATGTTAAAAATAGAAATTTTAATCTGTATAAAGATAACAAAAAAAATCACTTATTGTGAATCAGCCGAAGAAAGAATTGTTATTTGAGTTGCTTTGGGTTTTAAATTGTGACGTAGTTTCTTCAAAGCCTTTTTCTCCGGAATTATTCTTAAAAAATTTTCGTACTTAATTTTCATATCAAATCATATATCTAAGATTTATATTTTGCATGCACATATTTATCACTAGTTATGTTGCTAAAATTCATTGAATTGATATGAACACTCAATGCGAATAAATAAAGGTAAAGAAACCGCATGTGTTTATTAATTGATGTGAAGTTACATCGAATTAACTGTTGCAATTAGTGTATCTTATAATCATCAAAGATTTTTCTGTCTTCTTCGAATATACCAACAGGTGTCACCTTTTCTTTTATTTTCTTTAAAGAAAACGAGGAGGCAGAAAGTTGGAATTTAGTTGTACTGTACTCCTCGGGGTGTCATTGAATTATCGACTTTATCTTGAAGGAACCGAGTCTGAATTCTTCTTAGGGAAAAAGGATATAATTGTATCTTTATTATTGAAAATTATTAACGTTAATATTTTGTTTTACTTTTCGGTTAAAATAATATTTGTGTTATGAAATAGAAGATTCTTACACTTCTATTTAAGGTGAATGTCTTTAATGTATTTAATTAGAGAGATTTTAGAGTCCTATTATTGGTAGCAAGATCTTCCTCCTCCCTATAAATAGAGGTGCTCTCTACCATTGTAATTCACCCCTCTCAACTCAATAAGAAGAACTCTCTCTACTCTTCTCTCTATTGCTATTGTTCTTGTTCTATTGTTCTTGTCTTTTGCTTTAGTTTATAACACGTTATCAGCACGAGACTCTACCGTCTCAAGTATCATTCTCGAAAATCCAAGGTATTTTCCCTCTTCCTAATTTAATTTTCGAGTATGTCTGACATTATGAAAAGAAAGTTCGTTGCCCTTGAAATTTCGGGCAAGAACTATATGACATGGGTGTTGGATGCTGAAATCCACCTAGATGCTATGGGTCTCGGAGACACCCTCAAAGATAAAGAAAAAGCATCCACCCAAGATTGTGCGAAGGCCTTGATTTTCTTGCGCCACCACCTTGACGAAGGTTTGAAGATTGAATATCTCACCGTCAAGGATCCACTCGTTTTGTGGAACAGCTTAAAGGAGAGATATGACAACCTGAAGTTGGTCACTCTGCCACAAGCACGATATGATTGGGCCCATCTGAGGCTACAGGACTTTAAGTCCGTTTCTGAATATAATTCTGCTATGTTCAGAATTACTTCTAAACTGAAGCTATGTGGAGATAACATCTCCGATTACGATATGCTTGAGAAAACGTTTACAACGTTTCATGCCTCCAATATGGTACTGCAGCAACAGTACCGAGAGAAAGGCTTTACGAAGTACTCTGAACTGATTTCTCTCTTACTAGTGGCTGAGCGAAATAATGAACTGCTCATGAGAAATCACGAAAATAGACCAACTGAGTCTACACCACTGCCTGAAGCAGATATGGTGCACTCTCATTATGCCAAACATAAAAGGGACCATGGTCATGGTCATAAACGGGGTCAAAGCCAAGGACGTGGACAAGGAAGAAATTCCAAAGAAGTCCGTCACCCCACAAAGAGAGATAACCACCGAAAGCAGAAACGGGATCCCGAAGATCCTAAGGCAAATAGTTCAGAAACTATATGTTATCGTTGCGGTGGAAACGGGCACTGGTCTAAGACTTGCCGAATACCAAGACACTTGGTTGACCTTTATCAAGCATCTCGAAAGAGAAAACGCCCTGAAACAAATTTTGTCTCTGATGACAACTTTGACTTCACCCACCTGGATGTGGCAGACTTCTTTGAGCAACCCGAGGGAAAGATAGACCACCTAATCGGTGATGGAACCATGATGAAAGAAGATGGAGCTGTTTGATTCTACTTGTATTAGTCAATGAATAAATTAATAGTCATTAGCATTAGCTCGTATTAGTTAATTCATGATATGATGTTAGTATTAGCCCTTTAGAATGTTTCAATATGCTCAAATATTTTTATTGTACAGTAGAGGTAATCGACTAACCTAAAAACTAGTCGATCGTCTAATATTTAGCAATAAAACGAACTTTTTTCCGCCAGGCCAGATATTCGAATATCAGAGTCTGATATTCGAACATCTGGGCCAGATATTCGAATATCAGAATTCCTATATTCGAATATCTGGCAAGATATTAGAATATGTGCTTAAATATTCGAATATCTAATTTTTTTCGCATTAAAGTATTATTTTTTCCGCAAGGCATTATATTCGAATATTAGAATACAATATTCGAATATCCTAAATAACTGCTTCCCAAAACGCTGTTTAAACGCGAAACAAAAGAATTGAAGTTGTTTATACTTATATTTATGTATTTCTTTTGTATGTCAAACTATGGGAAAGCAAAATGGATATCTCACAAAGCGAACTTGGATCAACATCCAACTGTAAAAGTATTTGCCTAGTTGATTCATGTACTACACATACAATACTCAAAGAAAGGAAGTATTTCTCTCAACTGAATATGTGTAAGGCAAACATTACTACAATCTCTGGAAGTAGTAAATTGATTGAAGGCTCCGGAAGAGCTATAGTAACTCTGCCCAAGGGCACGATGTTAATCATAGAGAATGCAATGTTCTCCTCCAAGTCTATGAGAAACTTGTTGAGTTTTAAAGATGTACGCCGGAATGGCTACAATATTGAGACAATGGATGAAGATAATCTTGAATATCTCGTCCTCACTTCAAAGAATGTCTCCGGCCAAAAGAGGGTTATTGAAAAATTCCCGTCTTTATCTTGTGGCCTGTATTGGACAAGAATTAGTGCAATTGAGGCACATTCAACAGTAAATCTAAAGAATACTGAGTCCAATACATTTGTACTTTGGCATGATCGACTGGGTCACCCAGGATCAACCATGATGAGACGGATTATAGAAAGCTCATATGGGCATCCGTTAAAGAATTTCAAAATTCTCTCAAGTAATGAATATCCTTGCACTTCGTGTTATCAAGGCAAGCTGATTATCAGACCATCCCCAACAAAGGTTGGGACTGAGTCACCCCAGTTTCTGGAACGTATACAAGGGGACATTTGTGGACCTATTCACCCACCTAGTGGGTCGTTTAGGTATTTCATGGTCTTGATAGACGCATCCTGTAGATGGTCTCATGTGTGTCTGTTGTCATCTCGCAACCTGGCGTTTGCGAAGCTAATGGCACAAATAATTCGGCTACGAGCACACTTTCCAGATAATCCAATCAAGTCCATTAGACTGGATAATGCTGCTGAGTTTACATCCCAAGCATTTAATGATTATTGCTTATCAATCGGGATAAAAGTTGAACATTCTGTAGCCCATGTTCACACTCAGAACGGTCTTGCAGAATCGTTAATTAAGCGCTTGCAGTTGATTGCAAGGCCATTACTGATGAGAACGAGGCTGCCCACTTCAGTGTGGGGTCATGCCATATTGCATGCAGCAATGCTAATTCGTCTCAGGCCGACGAATTACCACAAGTATTCTCCGTTGCAATTGGTTTTGGGTCATGAACCCGATATATCCCATTTAAGGATATTTGGATGTGCCGTATATGTGCCTGTAGCACCGCCATCCCGCACCAAAATGGGTTTGCAAAGAAGGTTAGGAATATATGTTGAGTATGAATCGTCCTCCATTATTCGCTACCTCGAAACATTGACAGGAGATTTGTTCACTGCACTATTTGCAGACTGTCAATTTGATGAGACACTTTTCCCAAAATTAGGGGGAGAAGTCGGTGAAACCAAATGGGAAATTTTGTGGAAAAATGTATCATTATCTCATCTTGATCCACATACCTCTATTTGAAAGAAAGAGGTACAAAAGATTATCCATTTGCAAAGAATAGCAAATCAAATGCCTGACGCATTTACGGACTTGAAGAGGATAACGAAATCCCACATTCACGCGGAAAATGTTCCGATCCGTATTGAAGTCCCTATTGGACAAATATCTAGTGTCATATCCAATGAGTCAAATGCACGCCAGAAGCGTGGCAGACCATTAGGTTCCAAAAATCGAAATCCTAGAAAGAGGAAAAAGAACGATCTAAATGACACTATGAAAGAATCACATGAGGACGCTCATGATTTGATTAATTCCGAGATTCACGAAGAATCTATTGAGCCTGAGACTCTTGAAAATACGGAATGCAAGAATGTGAGGATCTCGAACCTCAGTCTGTGGTAGTACAAAATTAATTGAGAGCTCTCGAAGAGCCAATTATTACTATGTTGGAGAAACACAATTGAGTATTGTGCTGTAGTAAGTCTCAAAGAAACTTATTCAGTTTCCAAAGTACACGCGAAAGCGATTGATTATATTGAGACTATAAAGGAAGGCTTTGATTCTCCTATTACTACAACTTGTAGCGGGGTAATTTGTATATGAAAAGCTACCCTCTTTGTTCTCCAGTTTGTACTACACAAACGAAAGAATGCCACAATAAAGTGGATATCTATTGGTATAAAACCCATGTCATAATAAACCCGAAGTTTATTGATAAGTGCACATGTCATGGTGTAAATTTGAAGTTTACCAATATTGATAATTTATTCAGTTGACATTCGTGTTAGCCATCTCATTTGAAGTATGATGTGCAAATTCACATAGGTGAATATCAAAGAACTAGAAGTTCTTGTTCTCAGTAATGAACTGACCAACTAAAGAGTTCGGGTTGAAGCCCCTAAATTCTGGAAATATCAAAGGTGAATATGGGCCCATTCACCCGCCATGTATACCACATATGATGCATCTATGGAATGGTTACATGCGCAATTGTTATTAACCCGCAGCCTGGCCGTGCTTGCGAGGTAAAACGCTCAGTAATCTAACTTCGAGCATAGTTTCCAGATTCTCTACTCAAGACAGTTAATCTTGATAAGTTGGTTTATATCAAAGTTGGTTTAGCAAGATAATTATTGAGTGCTTCCACTTAATAGCTAAACTGTTCCTTATGAGAACGAAGTTGTATATATCAGTTTGATATAAGTTGTATACAAGAGTATATTCTCCCCTCAAAAGTGGTTCAGGGTCAGGAACCAAATAATTTCATCTTATATTAAGGTGCTGTGTATATTGACATAATGCACAAAGATGATTTCCCAAAGTTGAGGAAACAAGTTAGCTTTACTAACATGAGGGGGAGACATGATAAACACTTGAGAAAAGGTTACATGGGATGAATTATCATTTGTATATGTATATCCCCGAATATCATGATATGAACCTGAAGTTCATAAAAGGGATAATTCAATTGCAACATATTGCAAAGCATGCTATACGCATTTGCTGACCCAAAGAAAGTAACTAAATGGAAGAGATACAATTCAAGAAGAATTGATTCCATATGAAAGACATGTAGTTTTGAACCTATAGTTCAAATGCTTGAAAGATAAAAGTCAAAGGTATGTATAGTCAGTTTTCGATATCTTATTTGTTTAGTATCACTAATGAAAGATTGATATGCAGCTAAAGTCTATTATGCGACTTATATGACTTAACTTGAAAGATTTAAGTTGCTTGAAGCATATGCAATTCTTGGTCCTGAAGTACCACATCCTAAGTACAATTTGTGTACATATGTATCTTGCTATAACTATAAGCATGATGGATTTGAGAATGCATCTATGGAGATATTGAAGAGCTATTCCACGACATTATATGAAGATGTTCATATCCATCAAGAATGATGATTTCAAGGTGCGGAATATTTATTCAAATCAATATGGTTGATTTATTCATCAAGCATCTACCAAAGATCGTTTTGAAGATGATGCACAAGATTGGAATGCAAATGCTCAAGGATATAAATTGATGTACTCATTAGGGGGAGTCAATGCACGTTGCACTCTTTTTCTCTTACAAGGTTTTTTCCCACTGGGTTTTCCTTGCAAGGTTTTTAACGAGGCAACCAATAGGCGCATATTCAAACATGTGTACTCTTTTTCCTTACTTTAATTTTTCCCATTGGGTTTTGGTTTTAAGGTTTTATGAGGCACATCATTGAATAGACATTCAAGGGGGAGTGTTATGAAATAGAAGATTCTTACACTTCTATTTAAGGTGAATGTCTTTAATGTATTTAATTAGAGAGATTTTAGAGTCCTATTATTGGTAGCAAGATCTTCCTCCTCCCTATAAATAGAGGTGCTCTCTACCATTGTAATTCACCCCTCTCAACTCAATAAGAAGAACTCTCTCTACTCTTCTCTCTATTGCTATTGTTCTTGTTCTATTGTTCTTGTCTTTTGCTTTAGTTTATAACAATTTGCCGTTATTAAAGTAGAAGAATTTATAGCTAAATCTAATGGATCTTCTACGTAGCAATTGAGTCCCTCATGATCTCTATAATCTTTCTAGTTGTTTTGAATTGAAAAAAAGATTAAATCTTTTAAATATTTTTTTGGCAGAATAATTCATGTGGTTATTTCGAATGAGAAGATGAAATATCCACTGATGGTCCCAGCTTGAAATAAAGAGACTTGAAGTCGTCTTTGAATGCCGTTATGATTGAAAGAGACAAATTGAGAGAAAAATTAATTGACATGAAAACTATGAACAAATTTGAAGATGCTAAAGTCAAAAAATTTTGGAAGAAAATATTGTACAACTTATGATGGTGATAATTGGTTCTTGGACAATATTTGCTGCCTGAATAATAAAGTAGAATTCATTATGGTTCTTCCTGGTTTAGTTGATTGTTTAGTTAATTATCATTGTGTAGTCAATTGACATATATTGTTTAATTTGGTAGGAAACTAGTTAATAATGCAACAGTGTAGTCAATTAAGTATGGATTTCATGTAACTATTTTTTGGACTGAATTTTACCTTTTGTTTAGCTTCTGTATTATGTGGTTTTTGGACTGAACTACTCAATTTAATTTTCTATGTGGGATCATATTACCTCAAAGTGTTCGACCAAAGTTATAACTGTTTTAACATGACTAAAACTAGTGGTAAAATATTCAAAAATTTGAGACACGTCCATGACTAAAACTCGAAATTTAACACAGCAGCAGGTTAGTAATATTGACATATAACTGTTACCAATGTTGATACCAAATATCATAACATTCATAATACCAACAACCAATAAACACTGTTTTAATCACATTAACTATCAAAAACACTAGCAAGTTACTAACATAGACAACAAACTAATAACACCAACTGCTTTAATTACATCAACCATCAAAAAAGAGTTGCAACCAGCAAAAAATATACTGTCATAGCAATAATTACATCAACCGGCAAAGGATAACAACAATACAGACATATCGGTAATTACAAGCCTTTTAAACACTTCAAATTCACAAAAACTTCCATTGCACAAAAAAGCTGTCCACCTATAGTTCAAGTCACATTAGTTTTGTGACTTGCCATTACCCTTTTTTGGTTAGAGCTTTCTTTCTCACACCAAATGAGTCACCAACAAAATTTATTGTCCTTGTTATAGCCGGTGTGGTTCCAATGCTGTCTCATAAGAAGTCTTGTCCTTTCTTCAGAGAAACTCCTTGGCCTAATTTTTGGGACAGAATCTGGTTCAAAATCAGGAGATTCAAAATCTGGTGGTACAGTGTTATTAGCAGGTTTCCTTTGGACTGATGGAGTTGGCATAACTGAAAGTTTGATGCTTTTACTGGATGACTTACTGATTTTCTTGACTGAACAGTGGTGCTGAAAGATCTATGTCCTACTCATCTGGTATATTTGCAGCAAGTGGTGACATGAGTTGTTCATCATTACTATCTTGAGTTGCTAAACATCTTTGCATCTCTAGTTGTTTGCCTTTTTTTCTTACTTGCCATTGGTTGCTTTCCCTTAGAATTATACTTAACAAATAGGTAAGAGTAAATAGATAAATAGGTAACAAATAGGTGAATAAAATAGACAGTATTGAAAAAAAAGTATTACCTTTGCACAGCTCTTTGCATTGTGTCCAGGCTAACTACACGTGGAACACTTCATTATCCTCTCCTTCCTAGACTGCATCCATTCACCTTGTCTGTTGACTGTTTTATTTTGTTCTCTTGTTCTTTTGACTTTAGGCCTACCATCCATCTTAACAAATTCTGGTGATTCCATTGCATAAGATGCTTCAACCTTCCTGAATTATTCTCCTCTCACTGGTTGAAGTTTATGTGAATATGCTAGGAGATATGCCTCTTTGGAGTACCACAAGTGTATTTCGGTCAAACGATTCACCTTACTATGTTGCATTTCTTTGATTGAATGAGGACAAGGAATTCCGTTAAGGTCATATATCCTACATATGCATCTCTTGGTAACCATATTCACTGTGTGTGTCTGTGTCACCATCTTCTCTCACTTCATACCCTTCTTGACCATTGGAATGAACATGACACTTATTTGCAATCTTCAAGTATTGGTTACACAGTTGCAATGTTCGGAGATTGAAGTTATTACTCCATGACATCACATCAGCTTCATGTTCCCCTAGCAAGTTCATAACCTTTACTCTAATCTCCTCAAGCATCTTGATAATTGGCTTGAATCTTGCTTCCCTGATCCATGAATTGAATAACTTAGTTAGGTTGTTGTCTACTGAGTAGTTCTTGGAAATAGGTGTCAAAGTATGCTTTACTCCAACTTTCAGATGGGTACTTCATCAAATTTTCAACAGCCTCCTTTCTATCTTCATCCACTTGTGTCATATTTCTTAATTGGTCTTTAAAATCTTCCTCATATGTGCTTCATGCAGCCCGCCATAAGAACTTCTTATATTTCACATATCTTTATTTTTTGCATCAATTTTCCTCTATGTGTTTTACACAATATCTATGGTGTGTTTCAGGAAGAACCAAGTGGACTGAATCAATCAAACTCTTAAAAGGAAAAACCAGTAAACAAATGCATTAGTAAACTAAAATTTAGTGAAACAGTCGACCACTGCAACAGGTAACTAAATACAAATATAAACTAAATACAACAGTAATAAAATGCATCAGTAAACTAAACAAAGTAATAAATTAATGCAACAAACCAACGCAACAGTTAACTAAATGCAAAAGTAAACTAATTGCAACAATAAACTAAATGCAACAGTAACAAAATGCAATAATAAATTAAATAAGATGCAACAGTTATGAGTTATGTGATGCAACAGTGAAAAATAGAGGCAACAATTAACTAAATGAAACGGTAAGTTAAATGAGATGCAACAATTAGAAATTAAAGGGATCATACCTTTTGCATATCTAAAATAAATGTAATCCCTTTTCCCATTTTGAGGTCCAATGAATATTGTAGTAATCTTAAGAATCAACTCCATGTCACTTTAATCTCTTTATCAACAAAAATCCAAGCTAAGGGATAAAAGTGTCTCATGGAGCCTTGCACAACAGCTACTAACAATTGACCCTTGCATTTTCCTTTCAAAAAGGTTCTATCCAAGTCAATAAATGGTCTCAACCCACTCTTAAACCTCATTTCCAATGCATGAAAATAGATGTACATTCTTAAGAATCTTCTTTTACGTTCACTAAGTGTGTCCTTTGAAATATTAATCACCACATCTATTCCTGAATTACTAGACCTTAATTCATTAGCATAAGCCTCAAGCTTGTTGTACTCATCTGCAAAACAATCCTCTATTTTCTCCAATATCATTCTCTTGGCTCTATTACACTTTGAATGACTAATACTGATGTTAAATGAAGCTTTTACACTTACCATCATCTCCTTAATTTTAATCTTAGGATTATCTTGAAGCCCTGTCTTAAAGTAAGCAGCTATGGTTTTTGCATTTACCCTATGATTATTATATGCAGTATTACACCTATGGTCTTCCTTTAATGTCTTGAATTTAACACCAGGACCTTTAGAGTATTTGGAATATGACATACAACAGGTCAGTCTTCATCTAAACATCTGTACCTAAGCTTTTGGGGGCTACTCTTAAGTTGTTTTAACCCATAACCATTATCAAGGGAATACATGTTGATGAATTTTTTAGCTTCTGGATGTCTTTGAATGTCATGGACTTGTGTAACTCCTTATACTCAGTCAATTTATCAGATATCTTCCTCTCTTTTTGTGTATGCAGTAGTTCTGATGAATTAGATTCACTGTCATACTTATCTGAAGTATCAGAAGACTGACAACCATGTTCTTCACTGTCATTTGAACTACAACCAGTAGCAGCACCAAGTTCTATTATGTTTGACTCAATGTGCTGGACTACATTATCAACATTAATACTTAACTCACATTCATCTACAATAAAGAAGTCAATAACATTAAACAGATCACTAACCAAAGACAGTAGAGTCCTAACACCTTCATCACTTTCTATTTCATAATATCTACCACTAGGCCCATTCACAAATACTTGTTGAACTCCAATAAACACCAACATAGAAGTAAATTCATTTACTATATAGTTATAAGACAATTGGTCAGAGTTTAATAGTGTGCACAAGCTTCCTTGAGTATAAGACTTGTGGATTATATATCCAATCACTTGTCTCTAACTTAATACAATTGTATAAGAAATAGGGAACCAAACACAAAAAAAAAAAAAAAATCTGACCCACTTGTCTCTTAACTCAATACAATTGTATGAGAAATAGGGGACCAAATACCCAAAATAAGAGCATAAAAAACAGATTCAATAAAAACCTGACTCGTTTTCTGTCAAATACTATATATGTAGGACTATAAAAATTAAAACCCTAAACCGTAACAAAAAGAAAATACCAGATAGGAATTATTCCAAGACATAATACAAACTCTAAACCACCAGTTATAAAGACCAAAAAAGGAAAATAAATTTAGGGTTGAAACGAGTATGAACAGACCACATGCAAACAAAAACAATTAAAATCAGTAACACCTCCTAACTAAAAGAATACATATCTGCATGAATCAGTCCAACCCTAGTCAAAGAAACAAAAAATCAAAACTAAATGCAACGATATGCTTCCGTCCATACAAAAAATAAACCAAAGAAATGATGATTTACTAAATTTAACAAGGAAATTGGTACTTTCGCATGCATCCACGATGAAGACGATGAAGACAATATTTACAGTGAAGAGAGAAGGTGAGAGATTTTTCTGGAAATGAAGGTGAAAGGTTTTGACTGGGTTGGAATTGTTTTCAGGGGGAGTTATTATAAATGGGACGGGTTATTATATGGACGGGTTAAACAAGGTTAGTTGGCAATTTATTGACTGGTTGACACATTATTATGAGGGGATCTGGTTACCACATAGGAGATCCATTAAATTTAGGTACAAATTCTCCTACTTTAATAACCGCAGATATTATTTCAGTTGGAACATAAAACGAGATATAACGCGAATAATTTTTAATAGTAACAGTAAAATTTTGGTATTTTTTCCTTCTTCTTATCGTAATCATGTTTTGATACATAAAATAAAGTAATCAAAAAATCTTAGCTATACAACGGTAGTTTTCGATAATACATGGATAATATTACTATAAAATACACCTGATATATTTAGTTACTTAATTGGTAGCCAATACTCTGTTTTTCTTTCTTTTTATTGTAATTTCCCATTAACAGGCTAAACACCACCACGAAAACAAATCATTTTTTCGTATAACTCATAAAATATTAACTAATGTGACCATAAAGATTTCACTTTTTTATAAACGACTTCACTTGATAGGACTTCAACTTTAAATGGAGCTAAGCATGCCCAAAAATAGGAAAAAAAGGTGGAAAAGTTTATAATGAAAAAAAATCACATATAGTAAATTTTTTAGAATTAAAGTAAATTTTTTTTTTTGCAAATAGGAATTGGAGTTGCAGCCTTTTTAACTTTTTAATCTCAGTAAACACTCCCTTTCAACTTTTCTTCCTTCACTATTCACAAACACAATCCAAAATACACCTGCTCTATGTATTTGCTTCAAAATCGATAATTACATGACATATAACAATTTGGCAAAATATCCAATTCATGTATTAATAAGTTTTAAGAGGATCACTAGTCACAATTTGAGTTATTGGCTACTACTATTACAATAATAAACTCCATATAAACCCCACAAAGTAAGATTTAGAGAGAGTAGTGTGTACACATATTATTGTAAAGATAAAAAAGTTATTTGTGATAGATCTTCTGCTCAAGGAAAGATGAAAAAGAAGAAATAGCAACAATAAGATAAGATGATAAAAAAATCGAAGCAAAAGAAACAATACATTAGTAATATAATTTTGCGAATAAGAAATTATGAGATTAATATGTCAAGATTATAAACTCTGAGTGAACTCTACTCCTCCTCCAATGGAAAATTTATGACATTCTAGAATATGTGGTTCGAAGAGAAAATGAAATGAACAGTGAGAAGTCTCTCATTTGGAAAACTGAAACTCAAAATATCTATTACTGATTATTGTTCTCTTTATACACATAAACAACACAATACAATAACTAAACTAACTAAGCTGGCAACTGGAACCTTACTAAAAACATACTAATTCTAATGTTATGCTGACTCAACAAGCGTAATACAAGTGTGCATAGATATAAAATATAATCTCAATACCCCTCCTCCCCCTCAAGTTGGAGGTGAGGTACTCACGGCCAACTTCCCAAAAACAAAGGAATGCTTCACTCCAGTGAGTGCTTTAGTGAGAACATCTGCCAGTTGCTCTGTAGTGCCAATATGATGCAAGGAAATAAGGCTATCCCGAAGCTTGATGCGCACAAAATAACATTCCACTTCAATGTGTTTTATTCGCGCATGAAATACAAAATTCCTGGCAATGTGTAGAGCAGACTGACTATCACAATGTACAAGTATTGGCAATGAGACTAGAACATTGACTTCTTCAAATAACCTGTAGCCATACTAGTTCACCTACTATCTTCCTAAGTGCTATGTACTTTGCTTCTGTTGAGGACAAGAAAATAATTTCCTGTTTCTTGGACTTCCATCTCACACGACTACCTCATAGAAGGACAATGTAACCAGACACAGACTGCCTAGAATCAAGGAAAGCTGCCCAGTTAGAATCACAGTAAGCAGTGATGGAAAGATTAGATGTATTGCTGAAGTACATGTCCAAAGTAGGATATTTCTTGAGGTACCTCAACATGTGATAAGTTGCATGTAGATGGGGTTCCCTCGGATCATGCATAAACTGACTCAAATACTGGACACCATAAGCTATATCCAATATGGTATTTTTAAGAAAATTCAACTCATAACCAATCTCCTGTAAAAGGTATAATCAAATAAAGGAGAGCCCTCCTTAGTCTTCAGTTTCATTGTGGAATCAAGATGAGAGGTCAGGCTGGTCGAGTGCAAGCAATCATATTATTTTAGAAGGTCCATAACAAATTTTCTTTGTGAGATAATAATACCATCTTCCTTGTATAGTACCTTTAGTCCTAGAAAATAGTGTAGATGTCCCAAATCTTATATTTATAATCTATCAAGTAGGAAAGCTTTTGACTAACTAATTTCCTGTAAATCAGTCTATATGAGGAGAACATCATCAACATAAATTGCTACAAAAATGTTGAAGAACCAGGAATAATCATTCATGAAATGTGTGTCTCCTCTTGTGTACAAGGCCTCAGTGAACTTATCATAACCCTGCTTAATAGTTTGTTTCAGCCCATAGAGGGACTTTTCTGAACAAGTTTTGTGACTTCAACTCAAGTCCCGGTGGAGCCTTTATGTAGACTTCCACATGCAAATCTCCATGGAGAAATGCATTATTTACATATAATTGGTAAATCTACCATCTCTTCTTAGGACCTGATAGCGGTCATGTTGACCACACAAGAAAAGGTCTCAATGTAATCTATTCCAGCTTGTTGTGTGTACCCTTCACAACTCGTCTGGCTTTGTACCTTTCTATGCTACCATCTACTTTATGTTTTACCTTGTACATTCATCTACAACCAATGGTCTGCTTCAAATGGACTAAGTTCCAAGTACTGTTTACATATAAGGCCTCAAATTCTTGAGTCATAACACCCTGCCAACATGATACATGGTTGCCTCTTCATATTAAGTTGGATCTATATCATGACAAATATTTCTTGCAGTATGTTGACTATTAGGGTACAAGTCATCAGGTGCAATGTGGTTATTTTGTGAAGACAAATCATGGAGGGAAAAATGAAATCACATTTTAAACTAGGTAGATTACATACATAATCACTCAATTGAGAGGGGAGTCTGATTTCTCTACTAGATCTTCTTTGACCTAAAAGTTTTATGGAAGAAGGATGATGTTGAGTGGTTGAAGGTGATGTGGAAAGGTTGAGGTGTTAAATGTGAGTTTGTGATTCAAAGGAAATGGTTGTATTAGAAGGAGGAATGAGTGATATATCAGGTAGAAGAGTTGTGGTGCTGGAGGAAGAAAGGAGGGACTGATTTATGTCCTATTGATCAGTGGTAGAAGTTGTAGAAGAAAGAATAGTGTAATTAGGCAGGTGATCTCTAGAAGAAGTTGTAGGAAATAATGGGAGTAGGCTTTGTACATCTGAAGTGAAAGTGAAAGGGAAAATGGTTTCGTGAAACAGGGAATACCTAGAGGCAGAGATTTTTTTAGTAGCTAGACTTAGTACTTTGTAATCATTTATCCCAAAGGAATATCCCACAAATACATGTTTAGTGGCCCTTGGTTCAAACTTGTCCTTGAAGGTTTGGGCACGGTAGGATAACACAAACAACCAAATCTTCTCAAGTGAGAGAATGTTGGTTTCTTGTCATACAAGAGTTCAAAAAAGACATTTGTTATTTAAGGGAACTATTGGTAGCCTGTTGATTATAAAGGTTGCTGTAAGGATACACTCGCCACATTATTTAGTGGTAATTTGGACCAAAAAAGGAGTGCTCTAGCTACTTCAAGAAGATATTTATGTTTCCTTTCTACTGCCCCATTTTGTTGGGGGTGTATAAGGACATATTTTCTAGAGACATATACCTTTTTGCTGAAAGAAGGAATAAGCTTCATTGTTAGTGAATTCTAGGTCATTATGAGCCCTTACACACTGGATATTAGTTTTGAATTAGTTCTCTACCATGTTTGCAAATGCTTTTATGACTTGAAGTGCATTGCTTTTGCAACTTAGAAGATGTGTCCAAGTTGACCTACTGTAGTCATCCACTAAGGTTAGGAAATACTTAAAATTATTATATTTTTCCACATGATAAGGACCCCATAGGTCAACATGAAGAAGTTCAAAGATTTTTGTAGTATGGTTGGTTTATGAGCGAATAAGAGTCTAGAGTGTCTGGCCATGGGACAGATGAAACAAATAAATGGTTGTTTGGGAGAGGAAGATGCATGCATAATATGAAGCCTCTCATTAATTGGAGGGTACACGACAAAGTCTATAATGCCACAAAAGATCCACGCTGTCTCTGAGAAAGGTAGAGAAAAGTAGAGTAGAAGCACTGTCTTTATTATTGCTAAAAAAATTATTTATAGTAGGGTGGGGATGGAATAGACAATGTACTACATTCATATCACTATCATGACTCAAAAAACAAAGAAGCTCACACTTTGAAACAGAAATAAGACTACCTTTCTTTAGACATTGAGAACATAGAAAGTAGAGCCCATCATACATCTTACCAATCTCGAGAGGCCTCTTTAGTGAAGGGGCCTACATTAGACCGGAAGTATCAGAAAAAGAAGCAATACACTTGAGAAACATTACTATTGAACTAATAGATACTAGGTTAAACTTGAAAGATGGTATAAATAGGACGCTATGTAAGGTGATTTTAGGGGGATGTACATCTCTTTTTAGGTTACTTTAACTTTGTAATTAACAAACATGGGATATAGATTTATAATATTTTGTAGGTGATTTTCATCGAAAGTCATATGATGTGAAGCTCATGAATCTAATATCCACAAGTCAGCTTTTGCATTGAAACATTTGCCTGATGGATAATCAAAATCAATGGAAGAAGTGCAAGTAATCATACCTGCAAAATACACATGAGCTCCACCAGAAAAACTTGAATTGCTTTCTCCTCCATTTTCAACTTGAAAATGTTGCAGTAGACTAAGAATTTGTCCATATTGTTCTTCTGAAAGGCTCATGTTCTGATTGTCTCCTTGATGTTCTGGTTCAATTGCTATAGTTGACAACATGTCTGATGATATTCCCTGCACACTTGCAACTGCATTTACAATAGTGCTCTTCCCTTTATTGGACCTTATGTGGTTGTTACTGTTGTTATACCTCTACAAATTCTTCTTATACTGATGTGAGCATTATCCAAAACCTTGAGGGTATCCATGCAACTTATAGAGTCTGTCTTTGGTATGTCCTGGTCGTCGACAGTGGTCACAAAATGGCCTAGGCTTGCTGTTTGAAGTCTGATTCCCACCAGGTGAGTAATTTGTCTGAAAGGTTCTTCCCCATATATTGACATTCAACGTAGTTGAATCAAAATTCAATTGGTTTCTAGGTTTGAATTCTCTCTGCTATCCTCCTGTATCACCAAAGCAAATGCCTATGCCATAGAAGGAAATGGATTCATCATGAAAATGCTTTCCCGAACAACTGTGTAAGCCTCATTAGGTCCCATTAAAAACTGTATGAGTCTTCTATCTTGCTCCTCCTTGTCACACCTCCTTTTGGCCACTACAACCCCACGAAGGGCGTAGATAAGGGAGTTTTTTCAATAAAGAACAATCGAAACAAGATTCAATTTTTAAGAGAATTTCATAGTCGCCATTTGGGAGATTTATGGTGTCCGAAGTCACCGTTTAGAATCCCAAATCGAGGAAAGAATGACTCTATTTAACAGTCCGCGAACTAGAAATTCGGATAAGGAATTCTGTTAACCCGAGAGAAGGTGTTAGGCACTCCCGATTGCTGTGGTGCTAGCACGGTCGCTCAATTGTTATATTTGGCTTAAATTATCTGATTTTAAACAATTGGGAACCTATGTGTCAATTTAACTTTTTAACCGCTTTTATTATTATTATTTTTAAAGAGAATTGCAACGTCGTGAAAACGTACCTCGAACCACATCACATAAATGCACCAGTGGTTTTTGACACATTTCAACTTCGTTGAGATTTGAATTTGGGTCGCATAAATGCTTAGCCGTAATTAAGAAGGTAAAATTATCAAAGGCATGCCTAAAAGCAACTAACATTTTATTATCTGTGTCCGTGAAATTTGCTAAACGGTGTGTCCCGAATCTCTAAGTACTTTCATATAAACATTTCACGAGGGCCACACAGTTTTGGATTTCGTTTGGCGTGGCACATCACATTTTTATTTAAAAGGTTAATCTTAAAGCGAATTAAAATGCGCATCTAAAGACTTGGTTAGTTGATGTTAGAGCCCAGACTCTCGAATTGGAGTCATTTAAACAGGATGAAGTTCCCTTTATTCCAATGTAGTATCTATTCCAAAACTCCACATTTACTCAACCGTGCTTTCAGCTGAAGCTGGCCAGCAAGGGTTGTTGTATTTGGGCCTCAATGCGAGTCCAAGATTGAGATACGTGGAAAATAAGGTATGAAGAGGTCGAACTTGGGCTTGATGTTGTTACCTATCGAGCGCAAGCTAGTTTAGTAAATGCACAAGTAACTTTCATATAGCCAGATTTATATCACATGCATCAGTAAAGATTAATGCAAAGTAATGGTAATATTAAAACCAGCTTTCGGGTGCGTATTTGATCAACAATTCTATATGAATAATGATTCACAGTAATATCCCAAATAGTCCTATTAGCAACGTTTGACTACTATGATACAATCATATCAACTAACACAAGCTAGTCACCATACAAGGTTAATAGTACCTTTAAACTTTAAATTCATTACACTACTGACTACTTTCATGCTCAAGGGGATCATGCTACTATACCATCAGTATATACACTCATGAGATCGAAAATGAAATAATTGATTAAAAGTCCAGGACAGTATCATAATTATTTACAATGAATATTTACACAAATTGGAAGCTACTCGAAGTTGGAATAACAAATAGGAAAATAATCTGTGCAGCTAGCTTCATTTTTCTCTTCAAATTGGGTTTTTACATGGTCAGACTTAGAAGTTTACCTGAAATGAAGAAGAAACCTATGAGCAAGTAGTCACAAGGCAAAGCAGCAACAACAGTGGAAAATAGACCCCAGAGTTAACGAGAAAATCAGTGAATAGACCCAAGATCAATGGAACAGTAAACTTCAGCACTTTCAAAGCCCAGAAATGCAAGTCACAACCAATATCAATTTAAAATTTCCAAACCAAACTCGAACCTCAGCCAAACAACAAACCAACAAATAAACCTTTAGTCCATGATAATAATTAGGATTCAGAAATAGTTTTGGATCAGAATTTGTGAGGTTCAAGCTCAAAGACTCGATTGAATTGGTAGCTCCCTGATTTTCAGCTTTTTTCTATTTTTAGCTCTCTTTTTTTAAAATCTTTTTTCCTCCTCCTTTTTTCAGCCCTTAGTGCTAGTATATATATCCTCACTGATAGGGTTACCTTCAGATTTTGAATTGCCTTTTACTCCTTGTTTATTTACTACTTTAGTCCCCCATTTCCTAGCTTGCTATCCAAGTTATTAAAATAAAGAATCTGAATTGCAATTATACCCTATTCCAGAAATTTCCTCACTTAACTGCCAAAGATTCTTTGTTACAATACCTTAATTACCCTTGTATTGTTCCTACAATTATTATCCCTATCCCAACCTTACCCTAGCTAACTTAGCTATAATCAGATGACCTAAAATCTGAATCACAGAACCCACATTAACCTAAATGTCTGAATTAATTTACCCAAATCCAAATTAACTAAAACTATGCAACACCACTATCTAACCAAAGCCGATTGTAAAATCAAAACAAGATTAAATTTAAAGGATCAAATAAAATCAAGGCATAAACATAGGTTGCCTTTTACTAAAATACGCAAACTAAATCATTCAACTACTAATGGAAACAGTGAACCAAAATAAAAGCATTCATGAGATGAACACATCAATGAAGATGTATATTTATCCAAAGATCCCAAGATAAGAACTCAGAGTCAAAGACAAACACTTACAACTTTTCGTAAACATGTTCAAATTAGTAGGCTCAACCAAGATAAAGTATATTCAAGAGAAAATATATCAGTAATTGTATGCATTATCCCCAAGACCCAAAGATAATAAATCAGAGTCAAAACACAAACATTTAATCAATTTTCATAAACAGGTTCAAATTAACAGGGTCAGCCAAAATTAAACCAATCATGAAGTATATTCAAGAGAAGCACATATCAACAACTATGCTCACTACACTATAAGCTTATCAAATGGACCATGTATTAAACATAAGCATAAAAGAGAAAGAGAGGAGGACATGAACATTAAAATGTATTAAACAACAGGAACGGACCTCTACAAAGACACCCTACTAAAATTAACAAAGTAGAATGACTTAGCTTAATTTTTTGGGCTTCAGCAACCGTGTGCAACATTACACTGGTTCCGGTTAGCTTTGATCTAACAATCAACCACAACGATGGTGAATCAAGGGCCATGGGGCATGGATTTGGGTTGAGGGGTGTGAGGAAAATGTTTAGTGTGGAGTTTGACGGATTTTGGAGGTGATTAGGTTTGGCCGGGCTATTCAAATTGATGTTAGAGCAGGTGTGGTATGATTCGAAGGATGATTATTTCAGATCTGTGATGAGGGTGGGGTGAGGAATCTAGGGTGTAAATTTTGGGGTGTTTCGCAACCGGTCGCCGCCGTGGACGGCAGGGCTATCAAACTTCAAGTTGATATTTGACGAGACGGGGGGTTATTTGAGGGTAACCAATGGCGGGGTTAGAAAGAGGGGAGCGTTAGGATTACATGGTGTAATTTTAGGTGGATTTGGGGTTACGCCGGCGGCGGCGGCAATTTCCGTCTGGCGGCGAGCGGTGGTGATACGATGGAGGTAGGGTGGTGTTACACCGGCGGAGTTAAGGTTCGTTTAGGACATGGTACGCTATTTCAATGGGGGGGGGGGTGTTGTGTGACAATTATATAGTGTGACACCTCCCCCCATCTCGACCGTTCGATCAGGCTTGATCAATGGCCCAGATTTCACGATATAAAACGGTGTCGTTTTGAACCTGTGGCTTTTGGACTGGGCAAGGTGTTGGGTTTGGGTCTATTTGGGTGGGTTTGGTGGTTTTTTTGCCAGGTTTGATGCAAGAATTGGCCCAAAACAAAGCCAATATTATATACAAATATTATTCTCTTTTGTATAATTTTGTTTAATTATATATATATATATATATATATATATATATATATACATATATATATATATACATATATATATATATATATATATATATATATATATATATATATATATATATATATATATATATATATATATATATATATATATATATATACATATATATATATATATATATATATATATATATATATATATATAGATTTTAATAATCAAAAATAGCAAAAAACATATTCAACATGAAATAAACTAAATAAAACTCCTACAATAACCTAGACTCTAAATTTCAAAGAAAATTAAACAATTTTTGTTGTTGTTTTTTCTTATTTTCGATATTAACTAATAAAAAATATAGAAAATTAAATCCTAAATGCAAACTGTCATTTTTATGAATTATATTAATTAAAACATGCAACTAAATAGAAAATTATGCAATTAATTCCTAAAATTCAAACAAATACAAAATCACGCAAATAAATCCTAAAAATTCAAATAATAAAAGAAAAATTCTAATTTAATGAATTTTATAGGAACATTTCGAGCGTGGCGAAAATCACGTGCTCACACTCCTTGAGCATGATCACAAGTGCACACACAACTACAATGAGTTTTACCACTTAGTGTATCCAACTCTTCCTAGAGTTTCTTCATTTTGTGTAATACCTTGTGATATCAAGCACTCCCTGACTCAAATCGTTATCTCTTTCTGGATTTGATACAACTTAGCTTTATTCGTCTGATCATATTAATCCTCCATATCCTTCTACAATTCAGCATAATTATTTACATACTCAACTCTGTTTGCAATGTCCTTCGCTAAGGAATTCAGAATCCATGAAGTAACCATGTCATCAGACCTTTCCCATTGGCGAAACTGTGGAGAGGTCACATTAGGCCTCAATCTCTCCACTGATAAAACCTTTGCTTATTTTTTCACTGAGAGAGATCTTAACACTCCTCTTCTCCAGGAATGATAGCCAAATTCATCAAAAGGAACATGTACTAAAGTAGAACCCGGACTATTAGATGGATGAATATAGAGAGGACTAGTTGTATCAATTACTATTTTCGTGGTTGTCGCCGTCGTCTCTTCGTCGATTAGATCAAGAACCGCCATGAGATTATCAAATCAACTACATTACTGCCCGCCTAGCCAAAATTAACCTCAGAAACCTCTATTCGCTGACAAATTATTGGTGGATGTGTCGATTTAGAGGTTTTCCCCAAATTGTTTGTTTGTGAATGAAAACCCCTAGATTATTCTGTGATTGAAGAAAAAAAGAAAAAAAAAAGATTCAATAGCGTGATCGATGAAGTTGACCTCTGCTCTGATACCATGTCAAGATTATAAGCTTTGAATGAGCTCTACTCTTCCCCCAATGGAGGATTCCGAAGATTCTAGAATATGCGATTCGAAAGAGAAAAAAATGAATAGTAAGGAGTCTCTAATTTGAAAAGGTGAAACTAAAAATATCTATTACTGAGTATTGTCCTCTTTATACACATAAACAACTAAATAAAATAACTAAACCTTACTAAATACACACTAATGCTAATGCTAGACTCAGCAATGTATATACGAGCATAATACAAGTGTGCAAAAATATAGAATATAATCTCAATAAATACTATTGGCATAAAAAAGGGACAAGTTTGGTAT
Organism: Nicotiana benthamiana; assembly: GCA_034376525.1. NCBI lineage: Eukaryota > Viridiplantae > Streptophyta > Magnoliopsida > Solanales > Solanaceae > Nicotiana > Nicotiana benthamiana. Next base: position 10,196,559 of record CM067326.1, read on the forward strand.
TTGGCTACCTATCAAATTTCTATCTTTATTCTCGACCTCAACATTCTCTTATCAATGATCACGTCCTTACAAGGAAAGTTATTCACTAATCGTAAAAAAATAATAAAAATAAACACTGTATATATAAAGATACCGTAAATAGTTATTTAGTTTAGTTGATTAATTCAAACATTGAATTTCTATAATTATTTATCTCGTTCAAAAATTGAATAAGAGAGCTCTTTTACGATAAATTTGTCTGTTTCCTACCAAATGCAAAAACAAGAAAGAAGCAATAACTTGTCATTTGGTAAACCGCGTTGATGTAACACTAAGATACTAAAAATAGTGTACAAAAGTTTCCTTTGAAGTAGTCCAATGATATTTATGGGCATACGTTATAACTACGTAGAACGTTTTTGGGGAATTCTTTTACAATTTTCTGAAGCGTGGGCCGATGTACGGTTATTGGTAGGGGTTTAATTAAATCCATGGTATCAATCTAGGTGTAAAAATTTATTAAATTTATAATAAATAATAGAAAAAATTCATAACATTAGGATTATAATAAGTTCAATTTAAATTTTGGATGTGTTTCTAAATTATGAATGAATGTTATTTTTTGACATATATTTCAAATAATGCAAAAATTGGTACGGCGGGGGGCAGGGATTTGATACGTCGTTTACAATAGTTTTTACTATTTTTGAATTGCATGGAAAGCGCGGGTAGAGTATAAGTACTTTTTATGCTTAATTAAAGAATTTGAGCTTCAAATATAAAATCGCTTTTATTATGAAGTATTTTATCTTCTTGAATAATATTATGGTGCATATTCGGATTTATACAACACCGATACAAATACCAAAGGGGAAACCAAACAAAAAAGAATCACTTGGGAAGCACGTGGAACAGGTTACTATTATGAGTATTGGATACCATCTATTCTTTTTCAGGCTTTGATTAAACCAAACCCTATCAATTTCATAATATAGTTGTAGCCCTCATAGTTTTTTATTTTCTTCATAAAGTAGAATTATCACCATCAATGTTTACAATTGAAAAGGGAAGGCTAAATAGTCCTAATTAACATAACTGAATGCTTCCTCTTTCATTTGAACCTTGATCTAGAGTATTATGAGTTTATAATAAGGATCTCGTATATGATATCAATTTTCATGATTATTTAGTGTAATTTTTTTTCTTACCAACGACATTACTATTATTACGATTGTTTTACTTTTTTTCATACTAGTATTCATGCTAGTAATATAATCTTTTGTTGACAGTCAATAATGAACTGTTTTACACAAGGAATGAATCTCTCGTCATACTTCAAAATAATAAACGAGTTACAAAATAAATATCCAACAACATATATACTGAAAAAATCAGTGTTACTTCTGATAAGAATGGACCTTGGGCCTAACTCAACCTCAAAAGCTAGCTTATGAGGTGAGGAGTGCTCAAGCCATATAAGGAGACCAAGGACTTCAAATCCCTCCGATGTGGGATAACTCAACACCCCCCACTCACGCCCAGATCTCTGGAGCGTGGACAACATAAATGGGGGCCCAATCGGCAACAATAATTGGGATGAGCCTGGCTCTGATACCATGATAAGAATGGACCTTGGGCCTAACTCAACCTCAAAAGCTAGCTTATGAGGTGAGGATTGCTCAAGCCATATAAGGAGACCAAGGACCTCAAATCCCTCCGATGTGGGATAACTCAACAACTTCTTGGGGTTTTCTCCATTTTCCCTTTTTATAGAGGGGGATGTAGATACAAAAGTTAAAGGTTATAAGTAACTACAACGATCTTAATTTAATATATAATAATAATTAAGTTTACTGTTAAATATTTATAATATTTGTTAATTTCTTAATATATATAGTTAATTTTAGTAAAAACTAATGGATTTACGTGAACAGACAGCTATAATGCAAATTCACCTATGTCCGGAGGCGAGGACGGAGGGCAAAGAAATAGTGAAAGATGGAAATTGATCAAAATTTATTGCAATTTTCAAGAACGAGAGAAGAGACATGCTGCTGCTGTTATTAGTGAAATTTTAGGGCTCAACCACTCAATTGTTATGTTAGGTACTGCATAGGGGCAAAATCGGACTCATGGCACATCCCGTTCTCCGACAAAATAAACCAAGATCGATACATGATGGCGAGGGGACAAAATCGAGGCAAAAGTCTCATCGAGTTAGAATTCGGGGGCACGACGCTCACCCTTGAGAATATTGGGGTCATGGCTCAAGATCGGTCATTTCCTTGAACGACTTCAAAGAATATTGTCAGGCAATCAAGCACAGCCAATAGAAGACCGTAATATCCATGACTGGACGGATATCAAGACGGGGATCTCGGCACATATCGACGAAGAACTGGCAAGCAGTTAACCAGAAGATTTTTTCATCTTTTATAGAATTGTACCTAAAGTAGGATTCCCTACAATATAAAGGGAGTCTGATAATTCTTAACATCCATATTAACACGTATTCCAATGCAATATGTTATTATTTTCTCTATTATTAGATCTTTTTCTTGTTCATTAATGCTGGCCATAGCGAACCCGGACCAAAGGTGAATATTTCACTAAGGCTGGAACTATCCTCCTCGTATGGTTTGAATCCATTTTATCTTAGTTTGTTCAATTTGACTTAATTTATTGCTTTGTATAAAATTAATTCGTGTATCCTTAAAACTACATACAAATTTAATTGTTATCAAATTTTGAGGGCAAAAAGTTTGGCGCCGATCGTAGGGCTAAGGATAATAGCGGCAATTTGAAACAAATTCCCATGACACCTCTTATTTTACACTTGTTTTTTGGAGTATCATTGATTCCATGTTAATGTCTGAAATGTCAAACTCCTAGTCTGCCCATCTAAATATGGATACTGAATCTGACAACCATAGAGAGAACAACAATGTAGCATCCGGTAACAAGGTCCCCCCCATCTATCTCGGTGGAGTTCCAGCCGTGGACACGATCGATGCTAGATCGCATGTGCCATCAATGCAGATTTTCCTACTTATCTTGAGACCAACATCCACAAGGAAGTCCGATCTATTGCCCAAATTACGTAGAACAGTGAAGGTGATGGGATCAGTTGTGGGTGATCTTCGAAATGTTACAGGCATAATAGGCACCGATACCCTAGTTTTAGAACCAAAGCCACGCGCCTAGCAGAATTGAGCCCGAGCTATCTCGGGAAGTCTCTCGCAGAAATAAACTGGTCACAGAGAGGCCGAATGAAAATAAATCGGGGACCAACCCCGAGATCATAAAGATGCTCGAGGAACAGACATAATGGGAAGAATTGGGAGAGAAGAAATCAAAGCCAATGACAAAAAAAAGTGGAAACCTACAATTCTAGGGTCAACCATATCCCAGGAGCACCACAAATATTAAAAGGCATGGATTCCAAGAAGTTTGTTCAAAAATCTTTTTTTCCGAGCGCAGACCCGAAGGCAATCCGTAAGAAGTTCCACATGCCTGATATTCCTAAGTACAATGGAACAACGACCCAAATGAGCATGTCACCTCCTACACGTGTTCCTTCAAAGGGAACGTCGTGGAAGATGAGGAGATCGAGTCTGTCCTGCCGAAAAAGTTCGGGAAACTCTCTATCACAACCTACCTCATAATTCTATTGACTCATTTGTTATGCTTGCAAATTCCTTTCTAAAAGCACACACCGAGGCTATCAAGGAGACTAGGAAGTCAGACCATTTCAAATTGAAACAGAAGGATAATGAGATTCTTAGAAAATTTGTATCCTGGTTACAAATGGAACGGTTGGACCTGCCTCTGGTCGCAGAAAATTGGCCGTCCAGGCCTTCACCTAAGGAGTCAATGTTCGAAGCTCGTCGGCATTACAACAGTTGAAACAAATCTAGTAGAATAGCCGGCTGTTACTTGGGCCGAGTGCATAACCGATATCAATGAAATATGAAGGTTGAAGATGATCAGCTTAGGGCCCCTTCCAGGGCCGTTTATCTTTTTAGAGTCGTCGATAGAGTATGGAGAGGCGTTTATCGTGTACCATGATTAAATCGGGATCGGTATTAGCCATATAGTGGAGACCGAAGAGGTAGTGGGTCTGGGAAAAACCCCGTAAGAAGTGAAATAAGGAGTGATCGAGTCAAAACAACTTGGCACTAATTAGCAAAAATAGTTTCGACAGGTCCATCGGGCCTAAGGAAACGCCAAGGTTATCAAAGTACAACTTTAACATCGCTGCCGCCACCATCACATCTGCCATCGAATGCACCAAAAATACCAAATGGCCTCGACCTCTACAGTTAGATCCAGCCCAAAGGGATACTAACTTAAAGCAAATATTATGCACTCATAGCCACATATTAGAGGATTGTTAACAATTAAGAGAGGAAGTAGCCGGACTATTCAACAATGGACATCTCCAAGAGTTCCTGAGCGATCGATCTAGGAACCATTTAAGGAATAGAGATTCTAATAAATAGATTGAACAATGTCACACCTCTTTTTTAACACTACAACCCCACGAAGGGCGTAGGTAAGGGATTTCTTTCAATTAAAGGACAATCGAAACGAGATTTTTTAATTTAAAGATTTCAGAGTAGCCACTTGGAATAATTAATGGTGTCTCAAGTCACCGGTTTAAATCCCAAATCGAGAAAATTTTGATACTACATACAGTCTGCGAGCCAAAAATCCGAGTAAGGAATTCTGTTAACCCGGGAGAAAGTGTTAGGCACTCTATGTCACACCTCCTTTATTACACACCTACCCCGGAAGGATAAATGTATAAGCGAGTTTCTCCATTTAAAGTGACATTATTCAAATGTGATTATTTATTTATTTATTCAGAGTCGCCACTTGGGATATGTTTGGCTTTTGGTGGCCCAAGTCATCGATTTATCTTGAATCTCAAATCGAGGAAATTTTTGACTTCCCGGATGGAGTCTGCAAAATAGAAATTCTTGAGTAAGGAATTCTGTTAACCCGAGAGAAGGTGTTAGGCACCCTCGGATTCCGTGGTTCTAGCACTGTCGCCTAAACTATCATAATTCGCTAATTATCTGAGTTTAAACATGTTTATCATATAGTGCAATTTTAAAATTACGTACCACTTTTAATTTAATTGTTTAGGGAAATTGCAATAGTATTACAATGCGTCTCGAACCACGTCACATAAATGCACCCGTGATTTTTGACATACTTTAACACTGTTGAGATTTTGATTTGGGTCACAATGCACCCGAGTTTAAGAAAGTAGCTTTATCAAATGCGCGCCAAAAGGAACTAATGTGTTATTAACTTTGCGTGAGGCCATGAAAATTTGCTAAATGGCAAGTCCCAAATTCTAAATATCTTTAAAGATAAGATTAATGAGGGCCACGTAATTATTATTTTATTTGGCGCGGCATACCTCGAGTAAGGCGAACTGCGGATGTTTGTAAGGTATTTTTCATAAGCTCCTTTAAGATTATTGCAAGGCCAAATGAAGCAATTTCAATCAATTTAATTAAATCCATGGCAACTTTCAACCAGCTTTTGCCTTTGAATTCATGAATGAAATTGACGAAATCTTCAACGCAAGAAACTTTGCGTATGACCATATAAACCTGAATTAGACCAAAATGTGCTGAAAGCTATTCGAAGAGATTCTTATTCAGGTTAAGGGTTTTCAAAATTAAAATCATGGAAAGATAAAGTTAAAATGTGAACCGGGATGTAACTATTGCCCTTTCAGACACTTGCCAAATTAGCACTAGCGTGAACATACATATCAATCTTACAAGCATTTCTACAGCGTTCCAAATCTGAAATCTAAACTAGCATTTAAGGGCATGGTGCAACAATAACGATGAAAGCATTTCAAAGGAGTCATTACCACCGCAGCTTAAGTTATAAGAATAACAGAAAGTTCAATTACTACTAACTTGGCCAAACTATTAGAGAAATATCTAGTTCACACACACTGAATCAGTGATAGAACCAGATAAATCTCAAATCAAATACTACCTTCAACTACTAAGATGGTAGACCAAGCTGTACTATCAGCATTAATAGCTTTACAACTTTTCAGTGAACTTGAACACTCAATACTTGAGGGGATGGGGGAGTGAATGAAATGAAATTAACACATAAACCACTTCTAACAATATTTACAGAACCAAATACAAACATAGGACAAATCGAAGGCCATTACCAGCAAACAGATCATCCCAACAAGCTCAAATATATGTCATGCTTCAACATCTTCATTTCAATTCATTTTTTTTCAATTTATTTCACAGCCAGCATGGTTACAGAAGAGTGTACCTGAAATGATAAGAATAAGTGGGTAAAGGGAAAATCAGCAACTAGACTTCAACAGGGAATGAACACAACAACAATCACCTATATATCCAATGTCAAAGCACAGAAAATGACTCCAAAATTCAATGGAACAGTAGACTCAACAGTTCAAAAACAAGAGAAAGGTAATCTGAACAACCGATACCAACCTCTAACAGCCAGGACACCCAAATCTGAAATCACTGACAAACTCTCAAGCTATTTCGAAGTTTCTGTATTTTTGGATTATTTCAGCTTTTTTTCTTTTTCTTCCCAGCTTCCAAACTTGTAAAACAAGGCAGGAATATGCCTTTTCATAGGAAAAACATAGGGCAAACCGTTCAGATTTTGTTTTGCTTTTTTGTCCCTTTTTTCTTGTTTTAGCTAGTTAGTCCTTTTATTAATGTTTTTTTGCCCAAGTCAGCTACTTAAAATTCTAAAATTCACCTAATGCCCTTACTAAAACCTTCCTATTTCAGTTACACTAAGATTCTCTAAGTTGAATTCCCTAAACTACCCCTTAAGACCCTTATATTTACCTAAAGCTAAGACAGAATGTGGGTCAATTTGATCCTGGGCTGACCCTAGACCTTTTGGGCTACTGCATCACCAGGTTCCAACATCCTTTGGGCTACCTGAACCTTTGAGGCCTAAATTGTCGCCTGAACAATTCACAGGCTTACAGAAATCCACTGACAGCCAAACAAAACGAAAAAAGCCATTAATGAAAATGCAAGCATGAGATTAAGAAAAAGAAAAATAAGTTATGCCGGTAATAACTTACGTCTGAATCATAAAACTAATTAACTACTAACTAAAGAAAGGAGACAAATCAAAAGCAAGTAAACAAAACCAAAGCAAAAATTACAAATGGAAAACAAAGAAAGGTTAACAAACTAACCGAGATGAATGACTCAAAAGGTGAGAAAGCAGGGATCTGCTACGCAGCTGAACCTCTCAAATCGAGCCAACATTCGAATTAACCAAACCTTTCGATGGAGAAACTAACACGAATCTTGACTCGTATCTGAACTTTGAAATCGATAGGGTTTTGAATTCGAAGATATTGGTTAGGCTTTGAAGACAACCTGTTTAAGATATGTGATGAGGAGGTAAGGAAGGTTCTGCGGTGTAATTTTGACCTTGAACAGAGGCGGCGGCGCCGTGGGCGGCGAAAGCGGTGCCTAGGGTTTGGGTTATTCAACAAGATTTGGTGGGATTCGAGGGATGCAAATCAAGGATTTGGAATAGGGAGGGTGATGGGATTTTGTGGTGTAAATTTGGAGTTGTTTGGTGTTGGTACCGTGCACGGCGACGGAGGCACCTACTGATTTAATTTTTCAACACGTTGGGGTGGGATTTGAAGAAAACAGAGGGTGGATGTGGAATGAGGGTGGGGGGAGGGTATGGTGTAATTTTGGGGTAATATGGAGACTTGCCGCCGACGGAGGATCTCTGAGAGCGACGAGTGGGTAAGAGGGAGACATATTTGACCGTGGGAGGGGGGGAGGGGGCAGGGTATCATTTGGACATTTAAATATTTAGTAACCTCTAGTTCCAGACCGTTGGATCTCCCTGATCCAACGACCGAGATTGAACACATACAAAACGAGGTTGTTTGGTTATGGTGAAGGCACTGGACCGGGTAATGATAGGTTTGGGCCATATCCGGGCGTGTACAAAAAAAATTTAACTTGGGCGTGGGGGGGAATTTGGTTAGGGTCAACCCAATACTTGGACATTTTAATAAAGACTTCTTTTTATTTTTTTGTTTTTGATTTTTCAAATTGGCTTTTCTTCTTTTCTCTCTTTATTTTTACTTCAAAATTAAAACTAAAAATCCTAAATTTAAAATAAATCCACAATAAACCTATAAAAATGCTAATTAATCCTAAGTAATAATTATCATAAATAGTTAAAGCAAAATTAAAAGAAAATAAATCACCTAAAAATTTAAAAATTAGAACTAAAGTGCAAATTAAATTCTTTTTGATTTTTTTATAAAATGAACCAATAACTTAATATTTCTTAAAATACAAAACTAATTCCTAATGCACATGTCACATATTTCTTTTTGTATTTTCCATTTATTAAGATAAAATAAATATGCACAAACAAATGCAAACTATTAGCAGAGAATGCCACGAAAATCAAAATTGCAAATAAACAAAAGAAAATTTTTTTGTTTTGTATATATGGGAGTGATTCATGTAGGGAAAAAATCACATGCTCACAGCTGCCCCTCTTTGCCCGAAAACATGAAGAGTTTTCGTGCAAAGATAAGTGAGCGGACACGAGCGATTTTTGCCCGTTTCATACTCCTTGAGAAGCATTTTGAAAATCTTGACCGCACCCTGCTTCAGAGATTGCCTATATATCCGCGGCTAGAGAGGAATCATGCTAGTGTAGTTCAGGAAGTTTTGGTAGCTGAGACTACTAGGAGCTGTGATTTTACTGCTATTGCTGCTGCTACTGCTTCATGACCTTCTTATTACACCCAAAAGGAAGATCAAAGCCACGCTAGTTATGCCTATAATCTATGAGCTACAAGATTCCTATCTACAAATCTCTTGGAGCTTGATCTTGGATTTTATCGGCTTTTACTGTGGATTCCGATCTGAATCTTGATGCTCGTAAGCTGTAGATGGTGGTTCTTTAGCATTTGAGTAGAGCGGGGCCGGCGGAGCCTGTGAGTTCAATCAAGTTTTTATCAGCTCGCATCCCTTTTTGCTTCTACATTTGAATTTCTGTTGTTCTTTTCTTCTATCCTTTATTCCAGGTTGAGACTCATACTTTCAATTGTCTTGGAACTTGTGCTTCGAGGTCAAACCTGCTAAAAAACAAACAAACAAACGAAAATTTTTGTCCTAGTTTTGTACTAGGAAAATTTTTTGAGTTATTTGTTACAAAGTTCTGAACTTCTTTTTATTTTTTATTTTTTAATGATAGGATAAATTGGGGCAAACTCCTACCGCGAAACGTGAACTCAGGGATTGGAGCCCTATTGTTGACTAAAGAAAAAACGCTCAACTAAGGGATATGAGCCCTAATGTTGACTGGAGGATAACGCTCAACTCAGGGATTGAAGCCCTAATGTTAGCTAATGAGAAAAACGCTCAACTCAGGGATTGGAGCCCTAATGTAGGCTAAAGGGAAAAACAGTCAACTCAGGATTGGAGCCCTAATGTTGGCTAAAGAAAAAACCAAATACTCAACTTAAGGATTGGAGCCCTAATGTTGGCTAACGGAAAAACGCTCAACTCAGGGATTGGAGCCCTAATGTTGGCTAAAGGTTAAAACGCTCAACTCAGGGATTGGAGCCCTAATAATGGCTAAAGTAGAAAACGCTCAACTTAGGAATTGGTGACCTAATGTTGGCTAAGGGAAAAATGCTCAACTCATGGATTGGAGCCCTAATATTGGCTAAAAGGAAAAACGCTCAACTCAGGGATTGGAGCCCTAACGTTGGCTAAAGGGAAAAACACTAAACTCAGGGATTGGATCCCCAATGTTGGCTGATGGGAAAAACGCTCAACTCAGGGATTGAAGCCCGAATGTTAACTAAATGTTAAAATGCTCAACTCAGGGATCAGAGCCCTAATGTTGGATAGAGGTTAAAACGCTCAACTCAAGGATTGGATCGCTAATGTTGGCTAAGGAAAATGCTCAACTCAGGAATTGGAGGCCTATTGTTGGCTAAGAAAAATGCTAAACTCAGGGATTGGAGCGTTAATGTTGGCTAAAGGAAAAAAACGCTCAACTCAGGGATTGGAGCTCTAATGTTGGCTAAAGGGAAAAACGCTCAACTCAGAGATTGGAGCCGTAATGCTGGCTAAAGGTTAAAATGCTCAACTCAAGGATTGGAGCCTTAATGTTGGATATCGGGAAAAACCCTCAACTCAGAGATTGGATCCTAATGTTGGCTAAGGGGAAACGGCTCAACTCAGGTATTGGAGCCCTAATGTTGGCTAAAGGAAAATTTCTAAACTCAGGGATTGGAGCCCTAATGTCGCTAATGGGAAAAATGCTCAAGTCAGGGATTGGAGCCCTAATGTTGGCTAACAGGAAAAATGCTAAGCTCAGGGATTGGAGCCCTAATCTTGGCTAAAGGTTAAAATGCTCAACTTAGGGATTGGAGCCCAAATGTTAGCTAGAGGTTAAAACACTCAACTCATGGATTGGAGCCCTAATGTTGGCTAAGGAAAATGCTCAACTCAGGGATTGAAGCCCTAATATTGGCTAAAAGAAAAATCAAACGCTCAACTCAGGGATTGGCGCCCTAATGTTGGCTAAAGGGAAAAATGCCAACTCAGGTATTGGAGCCCAAATGTTGGCTAAAGGGAAAAACACTCAACTTAGGAGCCCTAATGTTGGCTAATGGGAAAAACGCTCAACTCAGGGATTGGAGCCCTAATGCTTAAAAAAAGGCTCAACTCAGGGATTGGAGCCCTAATGTTGGCTAAAGGAAAAAATGCTCAACTTAGGGATTAGAGCCCTAATTCTTGGCTAAAGGATAAAATGCTCAAATCAGGGATTGGAGCCCTAATATTGGCTAAACAAAATGCTCGATTCAGGGATTGGAGCCCTCATGTTGGCAATAGGAAAAATGCTCAACTCATGGATTGGAGCCCTAATGTTAGCTAAAGGGAAAAACGCTCTACTCAGGGGTTGGAGCCCTAATGTCGGCTAAAGGGAAAAATGCTCAACTCAGGGATTGGAGCTCTAATGTTGGCTAAAGGGAAAATTGTCAACTCCGGAATTGGAGCCCTAATGTTGGCTAAAGGGAAAAACGTTCAACTCAGGGATTGGAGTCCTGATGTTGGTTGAAAGGGAAAAACGCTTAACTCAAGGATTGGAGCCCTAATGTTGGCTAAAAGGAAAAACACTCAACTTAGGGATTGGAGCCCTAATGTTGGCTAAGGAATAACACTCAACTCAGAGATTAGAGTCCTAATGTTGGCTAAAGGAAAAAACTCAACATAGAGATTGGAGCCCTAATGTTGACTAAAGCAAAAGGTTGGTATTTGGAATTCATAAACTATCCTCTTTTGGGATTGTTTCCTTTTTTTTATTTCTCATTTCTTTAAATAAAAATGCAGGAACGAATTTGGAGGAAATTTCCCTTGTGGGTTGATTCCTTGCTGCAAAGCTGTATGTAGCACTTGCGCAATTCTTTTCCTTTATGGTGGCACCTGCTTCTTGCGCGGTTGCTTGGATTGCACTTGTTTCTCTTTTTCAAATAAAGAACTATTGTTAGTTTGAAACGGTAGTTGGTTTTGTGGCCTTGATTAGTTTTGATCACTTGATCCCGGCCCAACTTCTTTGATGAAGATCTCAATTTCAACTATTTGCTCTTTGAGAATTGATTCATTTCAGTCCCCGGAGAACCTCTAATTTTTAAAACTTTTCCATGATAGTTGGTTGGTGGAACTCAACTTTCAACTTTATTTTTGCCTTCATAGGACTTTCCTTTCTGATTCTCTTTTTTCTTCTTTTCTTTTCTTTTTTTTCTTTTGTTAGGAACATTTGGGGACTTCTATCTTCTCAAACTTTGCTGCAACGACTAGCCGCGTGGGAATTAACCTTTTCCATATTTATTTCTCCTTCGGAGGCCTTTCATTTTTGACTTCTTTCTTCCAACTTCAATTTCAGAGCATTTGGGTCCCTTTGGCTTTTCAAACTTTTGCTGAGACGATTAGCCATTTGGGATTCAACCTTTTCAGCCCATTTTCCTTTATATGCATTTCAATTTGATTTTCTCCTTCCAAGAGTTTTGATTTCGAAGCATTAGCCACCATGGCTAGTTGGGGTCGACTTGATGCCCCTAGCGAGAATGCGTGTTTTTTGCACATTAGCTCATATCAAACGAAAGCCCTATAAATCAGTCTTGCCATCCCTTCTTTGTCTTAGTTTCGGAATGGTGCTAGACCGAAAGGGATTCAAAGAATACAAACAATGGAATGGATAATGAGTTTCAAAACAAATAAGTGTCCCTTTCGGGGAAAGGAAATATGGACTTATCTGGATTACATACGGACTTCAATGAACATGATATACCCTTTGGACTGAATGCCTAATCTGTGTAAACCGCACGACTCTCAGAAATTCATTACTGCTTTTGCTTTAAAATTTGAGAAACCTGGCCAGGACTTTGTTGATGTCACTGGCTGTGAGGATCTTCTTTTTGATCAATGGGGCAATTTGCAGGTTTTCATTGGATGACCTTTCTAATTTCTCTTCTCACCATCACTTTATAGTGCCCGTGTTGGTTTCACTAACAAGACTCTATCATTTTGATTTTTCTCTGCTCACAATCGCCTTATGGTGACCGTGTGGATTTTCACCAATAAGACTATCTCAATTTGATTTTCTCTGCTTACCATTGCCTTACGATGCCCGTGTGGGTTTTCAGCAATAAGACTCTCCTATTTTATTTTTCTCAATTTGGATCACATCAGATCCAACTAGTTGTATTCTCTTATCCTTTAGCATTCTCAACAATTGATCGGAAGGACTTGAACAGGGTTTGGATAAAAGGATTTGGATTGAGTTACAACTTTGGAACCTTTCAGGCGGGATCACCGCCGAACCATTATAACATGTGCCATCGTTTCACTATTTGGGGGTCTTTGGGTTTGTATTTTAGTGTGACTAAACCCCAGAGAGAGGTTGCCTACGTACCCTTTCGGAATCAAGTCAGACGTAGTTCAAGAGTGTTTCCTAGACTATTTTTGCTTTGTTTCTCATTTTTCTTTTCTTTTCTTTTCTTTTTTTTTTGTTTTTTCTCTTTCGTTTTCTTTTCCTTTTTTTTCCATTTTTTTTCATTTTCTTTGTATTTTTTTCCTTTCCTTTTGTGTCTTTCTTTTCTTTTTTCTTGTCTTTTAAATTATTTTTTCAGTAACACTTTTAGATTCCAAAGACGGTAATCAAAGAATGGGAGCCAGCTCAAAGGGTTTGCAAAGGATTGATTGTGTTTTGGTAGCGAGAATGAAAGCCTTCGTCATCCCAACCGGAGAATATTGGAACTATATGGAGGATCCAACATAGTACCTTTTCACTGCATTTGCATTGACAGTTGTTTCAGGGACATTTCCTTCGATGCGTCCCAAGTACAACACACTCTTTTGGCGGTAATCTTGTTGTAATGTATGGTCCTATCAAATTTTGGAACCAGTTATCCTTCAGTTGTTCAAACTCTTTGTTTTATTTCCTCAAACTTATCTTCTTTGCATTTTGACTCTTGATTCATTATTTCGAAGTCAGACAATATTTTGGGATCCGGGCATGAAGTCCGCAAGCATGTCATGTTATTGAAATCCGCATTTAACAGAAGAGAATAGGAAAAATGACAAGATAAGAGGAGAGACATTCCTGGACAATGAAATATTGATTTCATTTGATTTTTTTTCACTTTTGATTGATTTTTTTTGTTTTTAGTTTTTTTTTGAAGATTACATCGGAAAGTAAGACAATAAAGTAATATATCCTAATCACACCATGAGATAATCCGGTTGCAGAAATGATAGCAAGACTGGCTATCGAGACTCCCGTTTGATGGGGAACTTTGTTGCTCTGCTAGCATTTTGTGGCTTTCCTTCTATTTCGAAAATGGCTGCAATGGCCTTGAGTGCCAAATCAAATTCCTTATTTTCACAAATCATTCCGACTATTGGCCTGTTGTTGTGGGCAAGTAACGAATTGTTCATCACATCAGGACCATTTCATCTCGGAAAATGATTCTTTCAGCTTCAATAAAATCTTCAACTGCGCTTTTGAGATTCCAACATTCCTCTGTACTGTGTCCCACCGCTCCAGAGTGGTATTTACAACTATTATCAGCTCGATGTTATGAGGACCTTGGTTTGGACGGTTCGAGGCCACTGACTGCAATAGATTTAGTCTGATTAGCTTTTGGAACAATCTTGAATACGATTCACCATTAGGGGTGAACTGGTTCTTTCTGAAAGGCTCTCTTGGGAGAGGATTGTATTGGGGATCATTTGGTTGAGGATTATATAGAGCTCGGCAAGGATGAGTATTTCTAGGAGGTAGAGCTCGGTATTGTGTATAATATTATGTGTAGGTGTAAGATTGCATGCTCACCACTGCATAGGGAGGCGGTGCCACGACATAAGCAAAATCTAAAAAGTAATAATAGTATAGTGGGACGATAGGAGGCACATATGATTGGCTGAATGACCTGCAGGCCCTCCTCGAGCTTGAAATCATTATTGACACCCTCTTCTTTCCCATTTCTGTTTATTAAACTCTTCGAACTGTTCTAAGCAAACTATGATGTGGCCTTAAAAGCAACATGACTCAAGATCTGACCTGTTTCTAAATCGTTCTCAACCATTTCCCCAATTTGGATAGCCTCAGCAAATAGGTTACCCACAGTGGACAATATGTTCTGGAAGTAATCGGCCTCTTGGGCTTGCAGAAAGACTGTGACCATTTCAATTTCTTCCATTGGAGGCTTTACCCTAGCAGCTTGATCACGCCTTTTGACGGCATATTCACGGGAGCTTTCCTCAGTTTTCTTTTTCAAATTGGACAAGGAATTTTCGTCGGGAGCGATGTCCACATTATATTGGAACTGGCGGACAAAATTGCTAGCCATATCATATCACACATGCCAATGAGTAATTTTGTGATCCGTATACCACTCAGAAGATATTCCGGTGAGGCTTTCCCCAAAATAGGCCATTAGCAACTCCTCTTTTCTATCGGTACCCCTCAATTGGCTATAGATTTCAGATGAGCAACCGAGTCTCCATGCCTGTTGTACTTCTCAAATTTTGGCGTCTTGAAGCTAGCTGGCAGGTGGACATGGGGAAACACACAGAGGTCAGAGTATGAGACACTCTTTTCACCACTTAGACCTTGCATGTGTTTCAGGCTTTGTTCCAAGCTTTTCATCTTCCGAGTCATTTCCTCTTGCTCGGGAGTTTTAACAACTTTTCCTTGCCCCACTGAGAGATCATGTTGCGGAGGTTGATTGAAAGAGTATAGGGTCACATATGCTATTCTTGACTGAAGCGGTGGACCTTGAAATATGAACATTTGAGGCTGTTCTTTTGAAGCCGTGCGTGGAGGTGAACCATAGAAGACATGCTAGGATCATTGGAGGGCATTGGAGGGTATATTCATGGGAAGAGCGGGTTAAGTAGAGGGGTGTTGGTAACCTCGCTTGACCTGGGAACGAACTCATGGAACCCAGGGATTGCACTTGGCAGTTCCCTACCATTAGACCAGACGTCCCACATTTCCATACGCAACATCTTATTCTCTTCAGCACTTGTTGATTCTAGCGGCAGAATAGCTGATGCCGGGCTATCCTCAAGACTAGTGACTGGTAGATTGCTACCGAAGGCCATCTGTGCTTTTGGATCTTGAAGGAGGGGAGGCTAGACTACCACCAAAACCAACCACCAAAACCTGGATTTTTCCTTTTGGATGCAATGCACCTTAGCAGTTAAACATTTCTATCATGTGTTTGAATAATTGCATGTTTCATCCCGGCCTTAACTAACTCTTTTCATTCTGTACCTCTTTTCTTCATTTATGGTTCTCTTCAATAATTCTTGATTTTCTTATTTTGTTTTTTCCGCTCTTTTATTTTGGCTCTCTCTTTTCTTTGTCACTTTTATTTATTGTCGCTCTTTTTCTCTCTTTTTGTTTCACGAATTTTCTTTTTCTCTCTTTTTTTTCAAATTTATTCAATTTATTTATGGCTATGATCGAATCCGATAGGAATTGCCTACGTATCATGACTTCGCATGAATCAGATCTTGCGTAGTTTAGAAAGATTGGGAATCGAGTAAATAATTTAACTTTTTTTTGGGTTTTTATTAAACTCAGACCATGAAAGATTTAAGGCAAGGAAAACATCTCTTTTTATATTTGATTTTTTCCTTTTGGAAGTTTCTATAAAAAAATGCTTTAAAAGAAGAAAGGAAATCTTTCTTTGAATCTTTGATTTTTCTTTTATTTTTGAAAGAAAGACTTCTAAAATTTCCTTTTCTTTTGATTGGAATTAAAAGGAAGATTTTTTTGTTTTGAATTTTCATTTGTTTTCTCTTTTTCTAAGGAAGAAAGAAATTTTTTTTTTGGATATTGGATGTTGCCTCTTAATTTTTCGAAAAAGGAACTATTAAGAAAATGTTTTGTGTTTTGGATTTCTGAGCACTTCTAAAGAAAAGCAAATTTTTTTTTTGTTTTCTTGTTTTTTTGGTCTTCAATTGTTTCAAAATTTTTATGAACATTTACAAAAGAAAGACATCTAAGGAGTATTTTTGGATTTTGATTTTTTTATTTTTTTTTTGGAAAAATACTTCGAAACGTAAGAAACCCATATTTTTAGATTTTGATTTTTATTTTTCATATGAAAGTCATTCGAGAGAAGGGAAAAAAGAATTTTTTGTTTTTTTCTTTCAAATGTTCTAAGGAAATATTTTTAAAGAAGGAGCTAAAGGAAAGTAATTTTTGGATTTGTTTTAAAATTATGGTCAGAATCGTTGAGGTTTGTCTACGTATCTCACATCCGGTTAGAATCAGACCCGCGTAGTTTGGCCAGATTTGACAAAACCAACTATTTTTTGAAAAACTTTCTTTTCCTTTGATTTTCTAATATTTGGCAGAGTTTCGGTACCATTTGGGTATTGGGTTTAAAACAGGTGACTAACTCACTCAACGCTAACACTATTATTCTTCTCTCTTCTTTTTTTCTTTTTTTTTTTTCCTCTTTTCCCTTTTTTTTAAAATACCTCCCATTATTTACAAGCCGATCAACATGCAGATTCGAGGCAAACAAATGCACAAAATGGCAAGTAGGATGCATAATGATAGTCTATTCATTTCATGTCACCTGTCCTAGATTGACCTAACCCTTGTGTTAAGTCCCCTAAGTCAAATGCACTTGATGCAAGCAAGCATACCTACTAGGGATCTGGCATGTGGTCGAGTTATTCTAGGTTCAAAACCTGGGTATATGTTCTAGACTGTTAACCCGAGCGGACAACTCGAGTCGAGGAGGGGGCTACGTAGCGGGAACCAATAGGCCATCCGACTTATTAACTTGTCCAGCCTCTTTCTTACTTTAAGGTATGACACTAAAAGAATAGAGAGTCTTGACCAGCGAGCACCTCCCCGAAGATGAGAAGAGAAGGGCTTCGTAGCAATTTATATACAGTTCACAGAATATCAAAGCGGTAAAAGCATTTAGCGAATTAGGATCAAACATGTAGGAAAATCAGATAATAATAAAGCCAATCATAACAACTATTTTAAGCTCGAATTCTTGAACCCTGAACCATAGATTTTGGGTTCGTTCCCCAGCGAGTCGCTAGAGCTGTCACACCTCTTTTTGTACACACCTACCCCAAAAGGATAATTGTATAAGGGAGTTTTTCCATTTAAAGTGGTATTATTCGAAATGTGATTATTTATTTATTTTTTTAGAGTCGCCACTTGGGATATGTTTGGATTTTAGTGTCCCAAGTCACCGATTTATCTTGAATCCAAAATCGAGAAATTTTTTGACTTCCCGGATGGAGTCTGCGAACCAGAAATTCTTGAGTAAGGAATTCTGTTAACCCGAGGGAAGGTGTTAGACACCCTCGAGTTCCGTGCTTCTAGCACTGTAGCTTAAACTATCATAGTATGCTAATTATCTGAATTTAAATATGTTTATCCTATAGTTAAAATTACTTACCGCTTTTAATTGAATTTTTCAGGGAGATTGCAACAGTATTACAATGCGTATGGAACCACGTCACATAAATGCACCTGTGATTTTTGACATACTTTAACACTGTTAAGATCTGGATTCGGGTCACATAAATGCGCAGCCGAGTTTAAGAAAGTAACTTTATCATATGCGCGCCTAAAGCAACTAGCGTGTTATTAACTTTGCGAGAGGCCACGAAAATTCGCTAAATGACACGTCCCTAATTCTAAGTATTCATAAAGATATGATTAGTGAGGGCATTCCTTGACTAAGGCGAACTACTGATGTTTATAAGATGTTTTTCTTAAGCTTCTTTAAGATTATTGCAAGGCCAAACAGAGCAATTTCAGTAGATTTAATTAAATCCATGGCAACTTTCAACTAGCTTTTGCCTTCGAATTCATGAATGAAATTGACGAAATCTTCAGCACACGAAACATTGCATATGACGATATAAACACGAATAAGACTAAAGTGTGTTAAAAGCTATTCGAAGAGATTCAGATTCTAGTTAAGGGTTTTTAAAAATTAAAATCATGGAAAGCTAAAGTTGAAATTTTATAACTATTGCCCTTTCAGATACTTGCCAAATTAACACTAGCGTGAATATACATATCAATTTTACAAACACTTCTGCAACGTTCCAAATCTGAAATCTAAACTAGCATTTAAGATATGGTGCAAAAATAGCGATGAAAGCATTTGAAAGGAGTCATTACAATCGCAACTTAAGTGATAAGAATAACAGAAAGTTCAATTACTATTAACTTGGCCAAACTATTAGAGAAATATCTAGTTCACACACACTAAATCAGTGATAGAACAAAATAAATCTCGAATCAAATACTACCTTCAACTACTAAGATGGCAGATCAAGTTGTACTATCAGCATTAATAGCTTTACAACTTTTCAGTGAACTTGAACACTCTAAACTTGAGGGGATCATGGAGACGATGAAAAGAAATTAACACATAAACCATTTCTAACAATTGTTATAGAACCAACTACAAACATAGGATAAATAGAAAGCCATAACCAGTAAATAGGTCATCCCAACAAGCTGAAATATATGTCATGCTTCAACATCTTCATTTCAATTCTTTTTTTTTTCAATTTATTTCACAGCCACCATAGTTACAGAAGAGTTTACCTGAAATGATAAGAATAAATGGGTAAAGGGAAATCAGCAACTAGAATTCAGCAGGGAATGAACACAACAACAATCAGCTATAGATCTAATGTCAAAGCCCAAAAGATGACTTCAAAATTGAATGGTACAATAGACTCAATAGTTCAAAAACAAGAGGAAGGTAATCTGAACAACTGATACCAACCTCTAACAGTCAGGACAACCAAATCTGAAATCACTGACTAACTCTCAAGCTATTTCGAAGTTTCTGTATTTTGGATTATTTCAGCTTTTTTTCTTTTTCTCCACAGCTTCCAAACTTGCAAAACAAGGCAGGAATATGCCTTTTTATAGGAAAAACTTAGGTCAACCCTTTTAGATTTTGTTTTGCATTTTTATCCCTTTTGTTTCTTGTTTTGTAGCTAGTTAGTCCTTTTAATAATGGTTTGTTGGCCAAATCAGCTACTTAAAAGTCTAAAATTCACCTAAAACCCTTACTAGAACCTTCCTATTTTAGTTACACTAAGATTATCTAAGTTGAATTCCCTAAACTACCCCTTAAGACCCTTGTATTTACCTAAAGCTAAGACAAAATGTGGGTCAATTTGATCCTGAATTGACCCTAGACCTTTTGGTCTACTGCATCACCAGGTTTCAACATTCTTTGGGCTACCTGAACCTTTGAGGACCAAATTGTGGCCTGAACATTTCAAAGGCTTACAGAAATCCACTAACAGCAAAACGAAACGAAGAAAAGCCATTGATGAAAATGCAAGCATGAGCTTAAGAAAAATAAAAATCAGTTATGCTGGTAATAACCTCTGTCTGAATCATAAAACTAATTAACTACTAACTAAAGAAAGGAGACGAATAAAAAGCAAGTAAAAAAACCAAAGAAAAAATTAAAGATGGAAAACAAAGAAAGGTTAACAAACAAACCGAGATGAAAGACTCAAAAGGTGAGAAAGCAGGGGTCAGCCAGGACACCTGAACTTCTCAAATCGAGCCAAAATTCGAATTAACCAAAGCTTTCTAAAAAAAACTTGATTAACACCAATCTTTACTCGTATCTGAACTTTGAAATCCATAGGGTTTTTAATTCGAAGATATTGGTTAGGCTTTGAAGACAACGTGCTTAAGATATGTAATGAGGAGGTAAGGAAGGTTCTGAGGTGTAATTTTGACCTTGAACAGAGGCTGCGCCGCCGTGGGCAGCGGAAGCAGTGCCTAGGGTTTGTGTTATTCAACAAGACTTGGTGGGATTCGAGGGATGGAAATCAATGATTTGGAATAGGGCGGGTGATGAGATTTTATGGTGTAAATTTGGAGTCGTTTGGTATTGGTACCGCCGTGCACGGTGGCTGAAGAAGCTACTGATTTGATTTTTCGACGCGTTGGGGTTGGATTTGAAGAAAACAAAGGGTGGATATGGAAATTGGGGGGGGGGAAGGTATGGTGTATTTTTGGGGTAATATGGAGACTTGCCGCCGAAGGAGGCGATTTCCGGCCGGCGGCGACGGATGGTCTCTGAGAGCGACGAGTGGGGTAAGAGAGAGACGAGTTTGACCGGGGGGGGGGGGAGGGTATCGTTTGGTCATTTAAATATTTAGTAACCTCTAGTTCTGGACCGTTTGATCTTCCTGATCCAACGACCGAGATTGAACATATACAAAACGATCGTTTAGTTATGGATAAGGCACTGGACCGGGTAAAGATGAGTTTGGGCCATATTCGGGCAGGTAGAAAAAAATTTAATTTGGGCTTGGGATGGAGTTTGGTTAGGGTCAACCCAATACCTGAGCATTTTAATAAAGACTTCATTTATTTATTTTTTTTATTTTTCAGATTTGCTTTTCTTCTTTTCTCTCTTTTTCACTTCAAAATTAACACTAAAAATCCTAAATTAAAAATGAGTCCACAATTAACCTATAAAAATGCTAATTAATCCTAAGTAATAATTATCATAAATATTTAAAACAAAATTAAAAGAAAAGAAATCACTTAAAAATAAAAATTAGAACTAAAGTGCAAATTAAACTATTTTTGAATGTTTTTTATCAAATGAACCATTTACTTATTATTTTTTAAAATGCAAAATTAACTCCTAGATGCACATGTCACATATTTTTTTATATTTTTAATTAATTAAGATAAAAAAAAATACGCACAAACAAATGCAGGCTATTAACAGAGAATGCCACGAAAATTAAAATTGCAAATAAACAAAAGAAATTTTTTTGTTTTGAACTTATGGGAGTAATTTATTTAGGGCAAAATCACATGCTCACAGTGTCGATTTTCGTTGTTCTAGCATGGTTGCTCAACAGTTATATTCTTCTCGATTATCTGATTTTAATATATTTTTGTACCTATGTGCAAATTTTGACTTTTAAACCGCGTTTATTTATTTTTTAAGAATCTTGCACGATGTTAAAAGGCGTTTTCAACCATGTCACATAAATGTACCCGCGATCCTTGACATGTTTCAACATGTTGGGATTTGGATTTGGGTCACATAAATGCGCAACCGAATTTAGGAACGTAAATTATTTAACTAGTGCGCCTAAAAAGAATATGCATTTGCAAGTTTGCGAGGGCCATGGAATCTCAACTAAACAGCACACCTCGAATTCTAAGGATCAATACAAGATTAATTAAATAAGGGCATTGCAATTGTTCAATTTTATTCGGCATGCTTCGATTCTAATGGGTTAATAACTATACTCGGATGGCTGTTATCTTGCTGATATGAATTAAAAAAAAACTTAATTTGAGACAAACTAAAGTTCAAGTAAGATTCAACTCCTAAAATCGATACAACTAGAAGCTTGTGATTATAGAACCTTACGTGAGACCATTGCAACCATTCTATCAAATGTTGTCGTTCTATGCCATTTAAATTAACAAAATCCTGCAGAATTAAGCGTGGCACAAAAAGGTCTGTGATCAAACCTGCCAAAATTGTTGGGTAAGTACATCGACCAACATATTAGGCCAAAGCCACCAGGCAAGCCTCAACTGGACTGTTACCAACAGAGTCTAATTTATGCCTCTTGAAGAAGGTCCAATATAGAATAAAAGAACGACACTCACAAGGCATATTTAATGGTTAACCTTATCAATAAAACAAATTAACTAGAAATGAACACATTAAACACGACACATTTCATAATGAGATGAGCATTGCTCGAAGCCAACCCTTTTGTAGGAAAACTTTCATATCTATGGTATAGTTTGCTTTCTTGGAGTCTCTTCCTCTGTTCCCTTGTACTGTGGTATCACAGCCAGCCCATCCTCCATGAGGAACAGTTGTATTAAATATGTTTGAGTCATTTATATCATCCTCTTCCCTTGCAAAAATGAATATGTCCCCTACTCTATATAAAACCTTGTTAAAAAAACATGAATACCTCTATGAAGTAGATATACTACCCGACGAACAAAAAGTATCCTCTACTGAACTACCCCTCATAAACCCTTATTCAGCTTTTGCCAAAAAATATTTTGCACCATGGACCCAAATTCATTCCTTAGTCCAACACCAACCAGAAGGAGTCAAAGAATATGTTGCTGCCTCAAAACTTGACCAACATCCTATTCTTGCCACTCGAGAGGAACAATTTATCATCTTCAAATACTAGATGATTTTCACAGATAATGGAGAGCTCATGGTTTTACCCATATCCACTTTGGTGCTATCCGAATCGGTTTACATATCATGGAAGAAAAGGTCAACCTGTTGTAGCTCGACTTTCTCTTCTAGACACGAGATATTTGGAGTACTAACATGCAAATTTGGGTACTGCCGAAGTTAACCTGAATGCTGGAACTATCTTCATAACTATCTTTCCAAATTTCAACATGTCCCTTTATGACCCGTAGCCCTAAATATCCAAGTCCAAATCCAGGGAGACCCACAAGCCAAAGATTCAATCCAAGCTACCCTTCACCACCAAATTGCGTGGTGAATCCAAAATCATGCTATGGATCTTTGCCTACCCGGAGGAGAAAATGCCTTACTCTTAAATATTGATACCACCAAAGGAAACACCATGTGCACCCAAATACCCAGACAAATTCCCAGAGATGAGCTTGTAAAAATCTTTCCTGATTCCTAGATCACAAATTACAAAAAGCTAAGAGAATCGGAGGAATCCTTGCAATCTGGTGAACCAACCTTTACCAAGAGAAGTGACAAAACCATTTCCATAAGCTTTGACCATTCCCATCTAAAAAAACCCAATAAAACTATCTTCCTTTCCAAATGATTCAACCCAAAGATACAACAGACACATACCCTGAACCTGACAGAGAGTTTTTCTAGAATATACAAAGCATCATGGAAGAACATGGCTGTGTCAACATTTTGAAAGAGAAGGAAAAAGAGTTTGGTTGTTCAAATGCCCCTTCACTGGACACTGTCTATGGGATCTTGATTGCGACTTCCAAGACTGTTTGGAAGATCTAATTGGAGAATATAATGAACACCACCAGCGTCATTGGGAAAGGTTCGACCTTAACAATACCAAACCAAAATCCAAGAAAAAGGAGAAAACCACTGAAAAATAATTCTGAGCCAAATATGAAAATAAAGATCCTTCAATTAGCTCATTAAGCCGTCCAGGTAAATATGAATTTCTTGTCAGTTACAAACCCCAAGAATGTCCATAATTACCAGAAAATTCACTCCAAGTTGGGAGGATAGTGAAACAACGCCTAAATCAAAACCAACATCAACCCATACCCCAAAATCCAAAAGGCCACCTGAACTTACAACTCTATCAATCCAAAAGTCCACATACCCACAAATATTCACGATGAGCCCTAAAAGATCCAGCCACTCCCAAGATTTTCCTCCACTTCAACCTTTTGAAGAAACAATGAACTGGCAATCTTGAAACTACATCTGCCAAAACAAAGTGTTGAACAACATTGGCAACACCATATGGAACGTGGCTCATACACAGAACAAAATGATGAGCGAAGTGAAAACGATTGAGAAGAAAATAGATCAGACATCATCTCAACATGCAGGACTAATCAAATCCTTGAAACTAAGGTTGGCAAATTTACAATATGAGATTTGTCTGCCAGGAACTTCACTTTTCCAATTTTCCAACAACAACAACAGGAGATGATTTCCATCAAGGAACAAATCCAATTTTTGCGAAATGAGCACTTTGAGCAACAAAATACCCCAGTTTTCCCTTCAAAACCTACCTTTTTCCCTATGTCTCCACAAGCATATTCCCCGCCTAAATTAGACTACACCTTCTCTACCTTTCCAGCTACCTCACAAAATCCAATCTCTTTCACCCAACCACTAAAAGAAGAAAATGATTTTGACATTGCAAAATTGGTTTGGGAAAGGAAAGATGCCCTTGCAACACATAAACAAACCAAGAAAAGACGAGACCAAGGAGAATGTTCAAAAGGGTCGAACCCCAAAACTCTGATGATTTCTGACCAAATAGCTCCAGACCTCTATGTCTCCCAGCCAAGATACACATCAGAAGAAGATACACCACGGTCGGAATCTCTAAACTCATCAGAAGATGAAACAACGGAAGATAGTTCTCAGTAAAGCAATGAATCCTTAGCAAACTCTTCCAAGGAAGATGATACCCCAATATTTTTAAACCAGCCAAGAGACCCAAAAATATCTGAAGTAGACGAGGAACAAGAAAACATGACTGATGAACTAATCCTAGAAATAAGAAATGAGCCCATGGAATCAAAACCAGTTGGAACGGGTTTCCACACTTTCACCTTAGATGATCAAAATGGCCCCAAAGGATCCAAGACTTCTATACTTGGATGTTGACCAAAAATTTGGTGGAACGAGAAAAATATATCATGTTGTTAGGACTAACTTCCCGGTTCTCACTAATCCTCAGAGACTGGTAGAACTCGCTTGAAGTTCAAGAAAAAAAATACTTTTCTTACTTCCCAAGATTTTGCCTTCAGCATCAGGATCCTACATGAAGTTTTCTGCGGAGATATTGGCCAAAGACAAGAGAAAATGCGAAGATAACTCTTCTAGATGAAGTGTCTGTCATTTTTATAGAAATGATATTGATAGAAATTTTCAAAAAATGGAAAAGATATACTTCGAGATCAGAGGAGACATCAATATGGAGCAAGCCTTTGTATCTTCCCTTCCAAAGTTGCTGGCAAGTCGAACCATGACCATCATTGAAGAAAAGTTTCAGTCTATAACGATCCCACAAATTGGTTATATCAAGCAAGCTATTTTCATTGCATTGGATGATATCTGTACAAAACGTTCTTCTCTAAAGCAAATTATCAAACACAATCCTACGCTTGAAAAAGCATGCCGCAAATCTGATTAAATCACCAGACCAGGATGTGCCTGCCACACATCTAGGCGAAGGAGAGATTTCAGGAGGTTAAAATGGCCAAGAATTCTAGATGGAAAAGAAAGGTCCAAGAGACGTACAAAATATTCCAGACGTAGAAGGCCAGGGAATTTTCACAAGAAAAACAGATGTTTTATTTGCCACAAGATTGGACATTTCGCAAAAAATTGTCCACAATCAAGAAGATATGTCAAACTTATTGAAGAAATAAAGACTATACTGGCATACATCTCGGAAAAGAGGAAGCCCGTGAATCCATATTCTCTGTAGATGATGAGCCTAATGAAGAAACGTTATTCTCTCTTGATATCTATGAAGATCAACGCAGTGATCACTACCAAATTTCAGAACCAGTGATCGAAGCTCGAAATGAGATCAATGCTCTCGCAGTTGTTTTTTAGGTAGAACTCAAAGTCCATTCATCTAAATGGGATAAACCAACTTGAGTTAATTGCCTTCATCGACACCGGAGCTGCTTCCTCACTCATAAATCCTGCTATTCTCCTTGAAGATTAGTGGATGCCGCATTTTAAAGATTTCAACACTGCGTCAAATGCAATCTT
The DNA here is from genome assembly GCA_034376525.1 of Nicotiana benthamiana. Taxonomy (NCBI): domain Eukaryota; kingdom Viridiplantae; phylum Streptophyta; class Magnoliopsida; order Solanales; family Solanaceae; genus Nicotiana; species Nicotiana benthamiana. The sequence continues at coordinate 10,222,681 of CM067326.1, forward strand.
GACCACAACCGTCATTACAAAGCACCCTATCACATTTGAGTTCTTTGCATGATTGAAGTATAGAACGAAGCTACTAGGATCCGATGTGCCAAGAAAAGATCTTATCATTGGATTCAACATTTACAAATAAATCAGAGATCAATTCCAGATCAAGGCTAACGGGATAGCTTTCAAAAAGTAGTTCATACCTTATTTTGAGATTCTGAGGCTATTCCAAATCACCAATGACGAACAAATCAAAGAGATTGAACAAAATCTCATTGAACATTCGTGTGCTGAATCACACAAGGATTTCATGAAGAAAGGGAAACGCCCGTTATGGAAAAATGAAGAGTTTTTATCAAGCTCCCTTTCAAAAAGAATGAACATATCAATCCAACAAAAGCCAGTCATTCAGGGATGAATCCAGATCATCTTAAGCTTGCAAAGAAAGAATGTGAAGAACTTTTGGAATTTGATATGATAGAGCCATCTGATTCACAACGGTCATGCGAAGCATTTTATGTCAACAAAAGAGCTGAGCAGAGAAGAGGAAAACTCAGGGTAGTCATCAATTACCAGCCACTTATTCATTTCCTCCAAGATGATAAATTCCATATGCCAAATAAACTCATTATTTTCTCCCACTTAGCCAAGGCCAAATATTTTTCTAAGTTTGATATAAAGTCTAGATTTTGGCAATTGGGAATCCACCCAGAAGAAAGACCCAAAACGGGATTTTGCATCCCCGATCATTACTTCCAGTGGAAAGTCATGCCCTTCGGATTAAAAACTGCACCTTCCTTGTTCCAAAAAGCCATGATAACAATATTCCAACCCATTCTCCATACCTCTTTAGTTTACATTGATGACATCCTGTTATTTAGCGATACATTAGAGGAACATATCAACTTGCTTCGTCAATTTGAGGCATTGGTAACACAATACAGAATCATGCTCTCAGCAAAAAAGATGGTTCTTTATCAAAAGGAGATTGATTTTCTTGGAATGCATTTTGTCCAAGGTGAATACAGCCCAGGACACATATAAATCAAGAATTACTCAAATTTCTGGATACCAACCTCACAACAAAGCAGATCCAACAATTCTTGGGTATAGTAAATTATATGTGAGATTTTATCCCGAATATCTCTACATACATTTCTCCACTCACAGAGATGCTAAAGAAAAATGCTCAATCATGGGGAAAGAAGAAAGATGATGCATTCAAGGAAATAAAGGAGATTTCCAAAATGTGAAGTCTCTCTATATCCATTCGGACGGTAATAAGATATTGCAAACTGATGCCAGAAACGAATAATGGAGTGCTGTTTTGTTTGAAGAGAACGATGGCCACAGGAAAATATGCGGATACGCTAGTGGAAGGTTCAAAGATGTCGAGAACCATTATCACTCAACTTTCAAGGAAATTCTTGTAGTAAAGAATGGAATCAAGAAATTTAATTTCTTCCTTATTCATGCAGAATTTCTGATAGAAAAGGAAATGAAGGCCTTCCAAAAATGATTCAGCTAAATGCAAAAATTATTCCCAATCCTCAGATTCTCAGGTGGGCTTAATGGTTCTCTCTATATAAGTTTCAAGTCAGGCACCTCAAAGGAAAAGATAATATTATTGCAGATTTTCTGTCTTGATAGGAAGAATTTTTAAGAAGATTTTACCCAGTAAAAGTGAAGCCAAAGCAACAGAAATCAACAACTTCTTCATGCTCTCAAGTATGCCAAGAATAAGTTCATCACAACAAACAGATCATCCACCAGAGTTATTCAACCTCATGGATCCATTTGACCCGTCAATTATTATGGAAAGAAGAACTTATTGTGAACTTCAAGTTTTTCGACAACATAGAGGATCCATTCTTAAGCCATATAGGGTCAATCTAGAATATCCGTTCTGCCATATATTCATAGCTCAGGCCAAGGATTTTGCACAAGAATTATTATGGTTTTTCTGCTACCTATGCCATAAGTATTATATTTTTATGGAATTCAAACACAACGTCTTCAAGGATTTTGATAGCATTACACCGGCTCTTAAAGTATTTTTGTTCAAACCTAGAAGATATTGGTCAAAATGCTTCAATGATTCCTACTCGGTAAAGGTATCATGTTTCATTGGCAAGTAAAGATTATTAATGGAAAAAGTCAAGACACATAGAGGCATCATTCTGGTGGAAATTTCCAGTGTCAATTTTATCAATGGAAGAAGAATATAGTGAGGCACAAAGAATCCCTTTTCAACAAAATAGGTGCATCCCAAGAGAGATATGGCCAAAAGATTGGGCAAGATGGAATTACAAAAGCAATCATCCTCACTGGGAAAGATTCTGGGAAGCAGCAAAAGAATATCAAACAGCATACGAAGTCATCAGAGAAAAGATAACTGAAGAAATTTCCAGACTAAGGTTGCGGATTAAATCTCTCAATCCAGAGGAGAAAGAACACAACAAAGAATTAAATTGCAGGCATTACTACACAAGGTCCTTGAAAAGATGCCTAGCAGACAACCCTAGAATCAATGAAGTATAATTACATAAATCCCTGCTAAACACACCATAATCCTAGATTAGCCACCCAAAAACCCTAAAGAATATCCTACCCATGCTAAGACAAATATTCACTCTTTTCTATACTATCCAGACCCTACTACAACTTGTTGTCACATGTTTCCACACGCTTCCACATGATTCGTCACATGCCACACCCTACTTTCACATGGCGTCACATGCTCCCACATGCTTTCACATGCTAAACCATGTATATTTTATGCCACATGTTTTCAGCTGTTTTATAGTTGTTTTGCGTAAAGTCCTTCACATGCCTAGAAGGACCCACTTGTATGATAAGTTTGCCATGTAAGATAGGTTTATTTTATTATGTCAGTTTGTCTTGTAATAACCTCCTAGCCTTATATAAAGGAGGCCTTGCTGTAGTAGTAGGATCATCTTAGAATCTTTCAATAATATTTGTAAATCTTTTGTGATATACTACATGTGAGTGCTTTCTAAATTTCACTCTTGGTCTTTCTTACGAATGGATGGAAAGGCCGGTCCATGTATGAATAAATAGAGTAAGAATACTCTAAGAATGTTATCTTATTGTAGTACAAAAGTTTTCTGAGTTATAAAACACTCTTATTGGTTATCGTACAAAAGTTTTCTGAGTTGTGTAGCTTGGCAAGCCGTCCCTTAGGGGTTGTTGAAGCCAGCTCCTTTTGTAGGAAAAGTTTTGCGACTATCAACAAATTAACTATTTGTGTAGCTTGGCAAGCCATCCCCTATGGGTTGTTGAAGCCAGCCCCTTTTGTAGGAAAACTTTCGTATCTATGGTATAGTTTGCTTTCTTGGAGTCTCTTCCTCTGTTCCCTTATACTGTGGTATTAGAGCCAGCCCATCCTTTCGGAGGGAGGAACAGTTGTACTAACTTTCAAAACCAAAGCATGCGTGATTCTTATTAGAAAAAATTTCAAGTCTAAACAGTTTCTGCATATTACAAGTCACAACACATGGGAAATTGTCACCAAATACCAATTTCACCCTAGCTATTTGAATCAAAGCAGCCAATTTAGTGATTACAGACCAAATAAAAGTTGTACTTAACAACTAGACCAAAGTAGATGTGATCTAACCTATGATGTTCAAAGCTAGGATGTAAATTACATGTTATAACTTAAAAGACAGCAGATGAAACCATCTATATAAATGAAACAAATAAATGATCCCAATTGCTGAAGAATATAACTCAAAGCTGCAGATCTCTATTTTTAATTCCAAGGCAATCTTACATTTAAAGGGAGTGCAGAAATGTATTTGGGAGTGAGAGAACAAAGAAGTAAAGAAGGATCGTCAATTATTAATAACAGAGATCAGCAGCAACAACAACAGGTTGATAAGTGAACATAGCTTCAGCCCATGAATAAGTAAGGAATAGTGAGAGGCACTTTTAAACTAGCACCAACACTCAACAAAATTCAACCACGAAAATCCAACTAGAAATGAATCCAAAACACTCGAAAAGCTACTGATTTAACTCATTTAAGCTTCATCTTTTTAGGCATTCATTTAAGATAAAAATGGTGAGAAGTTCAGGAATTTTCCTAACGGAACAATATCATTTGTATTTTTCTGTATATTAATCTCTCTTCAGCACTTCATCTCTTAATTTCTTAAGCTTTAAAATCTATTCCTATGAAACAGTAAATGTGTGCCACCTTTATTTATCTGGATTTTCAACTCTTAAATCTTACCTCTAAGGCTAACAATGATGACTTTTATAGGCAAGCAATTAGGGTAGCTTTCAGTTTGATTTTTGCATTTTAGTCCCTCAATTTTTAGCTTTTTGGCCAAGTTACAACCTAAATGTTACAAGAAACCCCATACTAGAAGCTTCCAATTCTTGTTACTAATGATTCCTCTACCGGTCTACCTAAACTACCCTTGAGCATTATTGCTAATTACTTTCTACCCCTTCCCTTGAATCCTTTTAAATTTTAGGCCGACAAAATAAAATCTGAATCTTTGAATTATAACAAACAAATTCAAACAACTAAAGGTCTAAAGGGATCAACTACAAAAATTCTAAAATGGAGGAAATTAACAAATTGTCACATGAATTGGACACACACACTCATAGGATTACTTAATGGATAATTATACAAACCTAAACCTAAGTTGAACAATAGACAAGACTAATACTATTGGACCTAATTTAAAATAAAGGATTACACATAGAAACCACTCAGCAAAAAAGATTAATACAATTCAAATCAAAACTAATTAAGCTTAGGTATTTAACATTGACATCAACTCAGCGGAAAAAAGACTAATACAATTCGAATCCAACCTAACTTAATTCAGGAATTTAAAAATTGAAATTCAACTAACACAAATTAAACCTGATTCAAACTTAGGTATTAATAAAATAAGACTGATACCACTTGACTTAATCCTTACTAAACTCGTGACGAGGTGGTTCTTTAGGGTTACGAAGTAGGAGAGGGGAGAAGAGGGGTTTGGAGGGTGGGGTAGGGTTTTGACATATATATATATATATATATATATATATATATATATATATATATATATATATATATATATATATATATATATATATATATATATATATATATATATATTAAGTACTCATCAGTTCTTAGCTATTGGATCTTGAATCCTAGACGGCTGAGATTGATCCAAACAAATCGTCATCGTTTTGTATTGGAGGGGGGGGGGAGGGGGGTTTGGAACGGGTTATGGGGGCGAGTATTGGACCGGGTTAGGGGGTTTTTTGGGCTGTAAATTGGCCCAATTGTTTTTTATTCTTCTTTTTTTTTTAATTTTCAGGTTTCTTTTTCTTTCTTCTTTTTTTTTTCTTTTTCATTTTGAAACTTAACTAAAATTTAAATTTAATTATTGTTCCCCACTTAACCTATAGAAATACTAATTAATCATCCAAAATCATTATTACAAATAATTAAAACAAAATTAAAAGAAAAATCACCTATAATCAAAATTAAAAGTGCAAATTAAACTATTTTTTGATTTTTCCTTTTTTATGAAATGACTAATTGCTAATTAATTCTTGAAATTTCAAATCAACTTCTAAATGCAAATGTAACATATTTTTGTATTTTTTACTAAACAAAATGCACAAACAAAAATGCAATCAATTAACAGAAAAAATGCCACAAAAATCCACAAAATTAGAAATAAATAAAAGAAATTATTTTTTTGAATTTATAGGAGTAACTCATGCAGGGAATAAATCACATTCTCACAACTGTCCCTCTTTGCTCGGAAACACAAAGAGTTTTGGTACAAAGATAAGTGAGCGGACACGAGCGATTTTTTCCCGTTTGAATACTCTGTGAGATGAATTCTTTTAAAAGATTGACCGTACCATGATTTAGAGTTTGCCTACATATCCTTGGCTAAAAGGGAATCTGGCCAGTGTTGTTTAGGAGTGTTTGGTAGCTGGGACTACCGAAGCTGTGATCTCACTGTTGCCGCCGCTGCTGCTACTGCTTGCTAGATCCCCTTATTACACCATGAAAAATAAAAAGAAGCTAGACTAAGCTATGACCTATGGATGATAAAATGTCTTCTAATTTGCTCTCAATCCTTGTTGTCTTGTTGGCTTGTATATCTTCTTATGAAACTCCTTGTTGCCTTGTTGACTTGTTGCTATGTTTCTCTTCTCCATGTTGATGCATCATGATTGAACTTGAGTTATACTCCCTTGTTCTCCAGGTGGGCGCCAGATTACCAATACTTGAAAGTATTCTCTTGTTATCCAGGTAGGCGCATAGTTGCCAAAACTTGAATAAAGCTGAATGCATTCCCTTGTTCTCCAGGTGGGCACCTGATTACCCAAAAAATGAAATATATTTCCTTATTCTCCAGGTGGGCGCCTGATTGCCAAAACTTGAAATGTATTCCCTTGTTCTCCAGGTGGGCGCCTGATTACAAAGACTTGAGTAAAATGAAATGTATTCCCTTGTTCTCCAGGTGGCCTGATTACCAAAAACTTGAAGATGTATTTCCTTTTTCGCCAGGTGGACGCCTAATTGCAAAGACTTGAGTAAAACTGAAATGTATCCCTTGTTCCCCAGGTGGGCGCCTGATTACCTAAAACTTGAAAATGTATTCCCTTGTTCTCCAGGTGGGCCCCCGATTGCAAAAACATAAAATGTATTCCGTTGTTCTCAAGGTGGGTGCCTGATTACCAAAAACTTAAAATATATTTCCTTATTCTCCAGTTAGGCGCCTGATTGCCAAAACTTGAAATGTATTCCCTTGTTCTCCAGGTGGTTCCTGATTACAAAAACTTGAAATGTATTCCCTTGTTCTCCAAGTGGGTGCCTGATTACAAAAAACTAAAAACTTGAAATGTATTCCCTTGTTTTGCAGGAGGGAGTCTGATTGCCAAAACTTCAAATGTATTCCGTTTTTCTCCAAGTGGGTGTCTAATTGCAAACTTGAATAAAGTTGTAATGTATTCCCTTGTTCTCCAGTTTAGCGCCTGATTACTAGAACTTAAATAAAAATTAAAATGTATTCCCTTGTTCTCTAGGTGGGCGCATGATTACAAAAAACTTGAAATATATTCCCTTGTTCTCCAGTGGGCGCTTGACTGCCAAAAACTTAAAATGTATTCCCTTGTTATCCAGTTGGGTGCCTGACTGCAAAAACTTGAATTAAGCTGAAATGTATTCCCTTGTTCTCCAGGTGGGCGTGTGATTGCGAAAACTTGAATAAAATTGAAATGTATTCCCTTGTTCTCCAGGTGGATGCTTGATTGCCAAACTTGAAAAGTATTCCCTTGTTATCTAGGTGGGCGCCTGATTGCAAAACTTGAATAAAACTGAAATGTATTCCCTTGTTCTCCAGGTGGGCGCCTGATTACCAAAACTTGAATAAAACTGAAATGTATTCTGTTCTCCAGGTGGGCGCCTGATTACCAAAATATTGAAATGTATTCCCTTGTTTTCCATGTGAGCGTTTGATTACAAAAACTTGAATAAACTAAAATGTATTCCATTGTTTTCCAAGTGGACCTAGAATAAAACTAAAATGTATTCCCTAAGACTGCTGCTTTTGTACCTGATTACAACAAAATAAACAAAACAATAGAAATTTTTCTTGGCCTAGTTTGGTGCTTGGTGCATTTGTGAGTGTTAATCAAATTGTGTACCAAATATCTCTAGAAATTTAAAAGCTAAATCCCATTATCCAGGAGGGAATCTAAGTTATATATGCTGGAGACCAGTAATTAAAGTTACATTCCATTATCCATGGGGGTCCTAACAATTCTTAACTAACAACAACTCTAAAACTAGGCTATGCCTCTAGAAGCATTACTTCTCATATGTCCTGTTATCTAAGAGAATATTAAAGCCACGTCCCATTATCCAGGAGGGTCCTGACAACTCTTAATTTAAACCAATTTATATCCAAATATGTCTGCTGGGGATTAGTATGTAGAGCTACGTCCCGTTATTCAGGAGGGTCCTGAAAGCTTTTACATTTAAATCTCATTATCTAGGCAGGTCCTGAAAACTTTTAAAATTAAATCCCATTATCCAGGAGGGTCCTGAAAATTTCAAATTAAATTCCAATTTTAACTCTCGGTTGTCTCTGCTAGAGATTGCCCACTAAAATTACATCCCATTATCCAGGAGGGTCCTGACACCTCCTAGCTGAATCCTATTCCAACTCGCAAACCTTTAAGTCCATTTATGTTACTTTTCCATTCATGGTTATCTCCAACCTTTAAGTAGGTCCCACTTTCCATGAGGGTCTTGAGAATTTCAAATAAAATGTCAATTTTACTCTCGGTTGTCTTTGCTGGGGATTGCTAGTTAAAGTTACATCCTATTATTCAGGAGGGTTCTGACGACTCCTATTGGGGAATAATTGTGCCAGATTATGTTACCTATAACATTTTTGAGTTTTCAACTGAGTCCTATTTTCCAAGAGGGTCCTGAAGTTCACAATCATACATGACATGTGCTTGCTTTCCCCTATGGAGGACTTCTTCGAGACCTCCGAAATTTCCTGCCCCTGTTTCAATCAAAGAAAATATGGACAGTTTGAAATTTGGTGGTTAGTTTGTGGCATTACTTCTGTTCCATACACCAATAAGTATAGAGTTGCTTCTACTGAAGTGCAAACAGTAGTGTGATAGCCTAACAATGTGAAGGGTAGCTTCTCATGCCATTTCCTGGACCCTTCCACCATTTTTTGGAGTATATTCTTTATATTCTTGTTGGCTACCTCAATCGCTCCATTCGCCTTGGGGCGGTATGGGGTGGAATTTGCGATGTGTAATTTTAAAATGCTGACATAACTCTTTCATTAAATGATTATTGAGATTTTCTCCATTGTCAGTGACGATTATCTTCGGGAGTCCGAATTGGAAAATGATATTTGAATGCACAAAGTCGACCACGGCTTTCTTGGTCACTGCCTTGAAAGTTTTAGCTTCGACCCACTTGGTGAAATAATCAATAGCAACCAGGATGAATCTTTGCCCATTGGAAGCTGCTGGCTTGATAAGCCCGATGACATCCATTCCCCAAGCAACGAAGGGCCATGGTGCAGACATTGTATGTAATTCAGATAGCGGGGAGTGAATCCAGTCTCCATGCACCTGACATTGATAACATTTGCGCACGAAACTGATACAATCTCGCTCCATTGTGAGCCAATAATAACCTGCCCAAACGATTTTCTTTGCCAAAACATATCCGCTTATATGAGGTTTGAAAACTCATGAGTGTACCTTGGTCATGATGGCTGCGACTTGTTTAGCATATATGCATCTCAATAGCCCAAGATCTGGCGTTCTTTTGTATAATACCCCTCCGCTAAAGAAAAACCCGCTTGATAAGCGATGAATTGTTCTCTTTTGGTCACTTGTGTCTTGTATCGGGTACACACCTATCTTGATATATTCATTGATGTCGTGAAACCAGGGCTCACCATCAGTCTTCTCTTCCACCATAATACAGTAAGCATGTTGGTCATGTACTTGGATATGCAGCGAGTCAATAGGAGCCTTGTCTGGATGATGTAACATTGACACCAAAGTTGGCCAAGGTGTCAGCAACCTCATTGTGGATTCTTAAGATATGCCTGAACTCTACTGACTGGAATCTTTAACAAAGATCATGCAAGAATTGTCGGTATGGTATGAGCTTCAAATCTCGTGTTTCCCATTCCCCCTGAATCTGGTGCACCAGAAGGTCTGAGTCCCTCAAGACCAATACTTCCTGGACACCCATGTTTGCAAGTAATCTCAAACCGGCAATACATACCTCATATTCTGCCATAGTGTTGGTGCAATAGAAGCGGAGCTGAGCTCTAATGGGGTAATGGTGCCTGTTTTAGAAATAAGTACTGCTCCTATCCCAATGCCTTTCATGTTGGAGGCCCCATCAAAGAATAATTTCCATCTTGGCTTCTCACCATGTTCCCCTTCATCAATATGCATCACTTCTTCATCGGGGAAGTATGTCTTTAAAGGTTCGTATTCTTCGTCCTTCAGATTCTGGGCCAGATGGTCAGCCAATGCTTGCGCTTTCATTACAGTCCTAGTCACGTAGATAATGTCGAACCCGGTGAGCAGGATTTGCCACTTTGCAAGCCTCCCCATGGGCATGGGCTTCTGGAAGATGTATTTCAACGGGTCCAGGCGGGAGATGAGGTAAGTAGTATACGATGACAAGTAGTTTTCAATTTCTATGCTACCCAAGTTAGGGCACCAACACGCCCTTTCAAGATGAGTATACTTAACCTCGTAAGCTGTGAATTTATTGCTGAGGTAGTATATGGCCTGCTCCTTCCTCCATGTGACATCGTGCTGACCTAACGCACATCCCAATGAATTTTCAAAGACTGTCAGAGATAAGATCAGAGGCCTCCCTGGTTCCGGTGGGTTCGACAAGTATCCTTTTATTTTATCAAAAGCCTCTTGGCATTCATCCATCCGTGTGATTGCGGCATCCTTTTTCAACAGCTTAAAGATAGGCTCGCATGTTGTTGCGAGCTGCGCAATAAATCTACTGATGTAGTTTAATCTCCCCAACAGAATCATAACCTCTGTTTTGTTCCTTGGAGGCGACAATTCTTGTATGGCTTTGATCTTCCATGGATGTAGCTCAATTCCTTGGTGGCTGACTATGAACCCTAGCAACTTCCCTGATGGGATACCAAATACACATTTCGAGGGATTGAGCTTCAGATTGTATCTACGGAGCCTCTGGAAGAATTTTCTCAAGTCTCTAACATGGTCGGATTGCTTCCTAGATTTCATAATTACATCATCCAGATAGACCTCAATATCCTTATGTACATATCATGGAATATGGTTGTCATTACCATCATATAGGTTGCCCCAGCAATCTTCAAACCAAAGGGCATGACCCTGTAGCAATATGTTCCCTATGGTGTGATGAATGCTGTCTTCTCTGCATCCTCCTCATCCATATAAATCTGGTGATAGCCTGCATAACAATCCACGAAGGAACCAATCTCATGTTTTGCACAATTGTCAATCAATATGTGAATGTACGGCAGTGGGACGTTGTCCTTGGGACTCACTTTGTTGAGGTCACGATAATCGACACAAACCCTGGTTTTACCATCTTTCTTTGGCACAAGCACGACATTTGCTAACCAGGCGGGATATTGTGCGACTCGGATGAACTTTGCCTCAAACTGCTTGGTAACTTCCTATTTGATCATTACGCTCACATTAGTTTTAAACTTCCTCAACTTTTTCTTGACAGGAGGGCAGGCTGGTTAGTGGGCAATTTGTGAACCACCAAGTCAGTGCTCAACCCTGTCATATCATCGTAGGATCATGCAAAAAAAAATCTTTGTATTCAAGTAGCGCTTCGATTATTTCTTCACTGAGCTGCGACTCAAGATGGACACTTATTTTGGTTTCTCTGATATTATCTGGGTCCCCTAGATTGACTGCTTCTGTATCGCTCAGGTTTTGCTTGGCTTTTTCCTCAAAATGCCTCAACTCTTTACTAATTTCCTCAAACGCCCTTTCCTCATCATATTCTGGTTCATCCTCATATTTTATCTCTTGAATTATTACTTCTGAATTAGGCCAACTTTCAGGACTGGGCCAAAGAGTCCTTATGCATGTCATACCATTGGAGCCAACATAAAAATAACTATACATGAAGGAAAAGAAAAGCAAAGAAAAATAAAATCTATCATCACTGAGGAATGCATTTCATTAAATTGAAAGATAACAAGGTTTTACACATCCAAATGGACGGAACATAGACTCTGAATTACAACCCTAGAATAATCTAGAGAAATTGAAAGAAAAATCAAAGCAAACTATGAAAACTCTTTCCTGGTTGGGAGAGGAGTGGCTTACCAATTGTAGATTTTTGCACAGGGCCCCACAAATTGCACATCTGCCTTGCTAGAGACCTCTCCGGCTTCTACCATATTCACATCTTTAAAAAACATCTCAAACCTTTCGTGCAATTCATTATCAGGATCTCCCACAACACTGGAACTTGTTATTGTCGGGCACTTGTTGCCCATCTTAACAAATGATATGAAGAGACGTGGCACATGCTTTGGAAGGGCCCATGCTTTCCTTTTCATCCTTCTGGCTCTCTTGATATCTGCAATCGTGGGCTTGAATCCCAATCCAAAGGTGTCCATGTTTGTAGGGAGAGATACTGGTTGTATAATACCCTAAAGTGACAACCCAAACCCTTTTTTGGAACAAACTCGTTCTTCAACATTTCAACAACAACCATGACTAATGCAGCCGCTAGCTTTAGTGTTGGAACAAATTCTCCCTTTGAAACGTTTCTCACTGACACCATGTCATGAACCTAATACACCCAGGGCCCCTTGTCATCATCCACCTCAATGAATGGTATAATAGCATCACTGTGAGCATACCGGTGGTCCTCGCAGCACACAACTATTTCTTGTCAATCCGATTCAAATTTCACTATTTGATGCAAAGTAGTTGGGACGGATTTAGCAGCATGGATCCAAGGTCATCCCAACAGCAGGTTGTAAGAAACAGCCACATCCAGCACTTGGAATTCCATGGTAAAATCAACCGGTCCGATTGTCAATTCGAACACTATGTCACCGACCGAATCTTGTCCCCCACCATCGAACCCTCGCACACAAATGTTGTTCTTGTGAATTCTTTCATCATCCACCTTTAAATTGTTCAATGTGGAAAGAGGTCAAATATTTGCTCTCAAACCATTATCGACCAACACTCGAGTGACCACAGACTCCTCGCACTTTACCGTGGATAAAGTTCTCTGTTATGATCGGTCCCCTATATTGGTATTTCATCTTCATAAAAAGTGACTGTTCACCTCAAAAATATTATTGGCTATCTTCTCCAAATGGTTGATTGTGATTTTATTAGGAACGTGGGCCTCGATCAATATCTTCGTCAACGCTCGACAGTGCTCGTCCGAATGAATCAACAATGATAACAATGAGATTTGAGCATACGTTTTTCTCAGTTATTCCACTATAGAATAATACTGAATTTTCATCTTCCTTAAAAACTCTTCTGCTTCCTCTTCACTCACAGTTTTCTTCACCAACACTGAGTTATCCTTGGTTGGTTTTGAATTTCTCAATTCTTCGGGGCAAAGCACCTCCCTGATCAAGTCAATCCGTGGGCCTCAAAAAATTCTTCTCTAACCTCCTTTCCTTTGTAAGTGACTATTACTTGGTCATAATTCGAGGGTACGGCCTTACTGCTGATCATTGGTAGCTGAGTTATAGGTTTGATAATGACAGGCTCTATGCGAGCGCCTTCCACGACAACCACAGGCTTGCTGACCACCCCTCGTACCACTACTTTTGCATTTCCTTGTTTCACTGTCCCATCTCTTGGAGATTCCTTCGTGACTGCAACGGTAGGCTCACTGCTTGCTACACTTAATTTAAGTGTCATCATCTCTCGTTGAATTCTCAACCATCTTCTGCTCACTGTCTCGAATCATCATGGCAGTTTGCAATGGATTTTTGGGCTCCCCCTCTTTGTGCACTATCTCAATCATATTTGTCAATTGATGAGCATGCAATGGGTTTTGATTAATATTTGGTGCTTCTGGAGCTTGAACCTCATTCTATTGTGAATCAATGAGTTCTTGAATAGCACACTTCAGATGCCAGCATTTCTCTATGTTATGCCCCGCGGCACCAGAACAATACTCACAACTGATAGAATAGTCTAGATTTCTCGGAGGAGCATTTGGCAATTTTGCTTCAATCGGCCTCAACATATCCAACTGTTTCAATCTGTGGAATAAGCTGTTATATGACTCTCCCAAGGGAATGAAAGTTTTCTTCTTGTGCATTCTCTACGTTTTTAAAACTTGGTTGGCCTAGAAAGCTGGTCTAGGGGTATGTTGGTAGGATCTTGGAGGTGGATAGGTCTTTTGTGGAGCTGGGTAGTTATTTTATGGGGTTGGCCCACACCATTGTGCGCGGGCGATAGGTTGAGTATATATTTTTGTATGATGGACGGAGAAACGGGGATCAGGGGTAGGTAGTATTGTTGTGGTAGGATATATAAAGTGGGTTGGTAGGTTTAATGATGAGGTCGGGGCTGGTTGTAATGAGATGGGCCTCGGGTCGCGAACCAAGTTCCTGAGTCCATTGTCACTACCTCTTTCTTCTTCTTCTTCTTCTTCTTCTTCTTCCTCTTCTTCTTCTTCCTCTTCTTCTTCTTCTTCTTCTTCTTCTTCTTCTTCTTCTTCTTCTTCTTCTTCTTCTTCTTCTTCTTTCCAATTGCTTCCCCAGTCCCACTTTGGATAGCCTGGGTAGTTACTTTGATTGCTGAGTAACTCATAATCTTGTTAGATTTAAGTCCCTCTTCTACCATAATCCCCATTTTCACAACCTCATTAAAGGATTTACCCAATGCTGATACTAGGTGACCAAAATATGTAGGCTCCAGCACTTGCAAGAAGTAATTTACCATTTTGCTTTCCTTTATTGGCGGGTAGACCCTCGCTGCCTGCTCCCTCCAATGGAAGCCATACTCTTTGAAGCTCTCATTGTGCTTTTTTTCAAGTTTTGTCAGAGACAAACGATCCGGGATAAGTTCAAGATTGTACTAAAAATGGCAAGCGAATGCTTGTGCTAGATCGTCCCATGTATACCACTGAGCATAATCTTGTCGAGTGTACCATTCTAGCGCTAAACCTCTCAAACTTTGACTGAAGTATCCCATTAGTAATTCATCTTTTTTCCCTCCTCCTCTCATCTTGCTACAAAACCCCCTTAAGTGTGCTACCAGATCACCATGTCCGTCATATAAGTCAAACTTGGGCATCTTAAAGCCTAGAGGAAATCGTAAATCTGGGAACAAACAGAGGTCTTTGTATGCCACACTCGGCCACCTAATCCTCGCATATCTCTAAATGATTTCTCTAGACTTTTGACTTTCCTAAGAACCTCCTCTTGCTTGATATTTTTGATTGGTTTTTCAGCCTCCTCAGGGATTTCAAAATAGGGAGCATATGAGTAGGGTTCGTGGGCTTTGAAATTGGGTTCTGATGGGTAATAATATTTGTCATGAGCTTGGAGCAAAGGCTCGCTAGATGATCTGTGGAGTGTGGCGGGAGGAGGTGCCACATCGATGGGAGCAACTGGTTGGGGGGGGGGGAGGTAAGGAACAACTTTGGGTGGTGGTGCCGAAGGTGCCTGAGAAGTTGTACCCTGGTATTGTTGATAGATGGGGAAGCTTGGGGATGAATCAGTGGTATGGTGGTCATGTGACTGGGCTAATGGTGGGATAAAGGTCGGGTTAGCTCAGTTTTTACATCTCTTCTTTCATTACATTAACATCAAACTCTTCTACCTCTTTTGAAGGATCAATGATACTTGCGTTGGGTTCTTGACTGGCCATAGTCAGCTTGCTTTTGGACCGAATGTTATTAGAGTGGGTAGCCAGAATGCCGCAAAAACTAATCGCCTGTCTCTGAATTGGAGATAGACAACACCAAAACTTATTAGATGTTAGGATTTGACATATAGGTATCCACATATTCGGGGATTAATGCACCTAAGCAGTTACCAGTTTCTATTCTACACAATGAGTTGGTCGCTTGCGTTATCCCGACTTTTATCCTATGCCACCTTTCTTTTTCTTTTCCTTCTTCCCCTTTCCTTTGCTCAGCTTGGTTTTTGCCTACCTTCTTTTGTGCTTTATTATTCTCTCCTTTATTTTATCATCGTTACTCTCATGATTTTTTTTCTTTTTTTACTTATTTTGGTTATGGTCGAATCATATGGAGATTACCTACATATCATGACCCCGCATGAATTAGATCTAGCGTAGTTCTGGCAAATAAATACAGAAATATTTTGCAAGTTTTCCATTTTCATTGAATAAAACACTTGATTCCAACTACTAGCATACTTTAATTAAAGAAATCAACAGACTTCGACTCAAACAAAACCAATAGACTCTGAAAAAAGATAAAAACAACTGACTTGACAACTTCTTACAAACTCAAAATAGAAGAAAATACAGGCTTTTCAAATCGACCAACAACTTTGAAGATCAAGAATACATTAAGACCTCTAATGCTCCTTTGGCCTGCGGGACATCATTCAGTCTCGCCGTAGTCCTGTGTGGTAAATTCCCTTGGAGGTGGTGGAGGTCCTCCATCACTTGACGAATGAAGGTCATTGCGGTGGCAAAGAACATAGATCTTGTCATATCTTCACTGTGGCTACACATTATGGTGATGTAATCAGTGATCATCCGTACCCTTTCTCTTATAACACCCTTTTCTTGCAATAATCGCCCAATCTACAGGGCCCTAGCCTCCAAAGCTTGTTGAGCTACACGATTAAGTTCTTGATATTATTGCAAATCTCTTTCCAGCTGTGCTATTGCTGTGTAACAATGCTCTCTTTCAAACTTGAAGTCTTTTGCTTGCTTAACCATTTTGTTTTCAGCCATGATGACCTTCTTCTTCAATCCGGCAACCTCATTGTCATACCTTTCTCAAAATTGTTCAATCATGCGTGCCCGTTCTTCTGTATTTTTGGCCAATTATTTTCAGGCCTTGGACAGCTCACCCTCTGCTTTGTTCAAATCAAATCCATATTCTCCTACTTTTCGTCTCAGATGTCTATGAGTTTTCCATCATTCGCACTTCTGGCGGGATTCTCTGCGGCTATTTTTATTTTCTGAATTTGGGCTCGCAAAGCTTCATTTTCTTTGGCTAGTCTTTTCTATTTCCCCCTAGTCTGCCGCAGCTTGCAAACCATTTTCGAATTGAAGGTCTTTGACTTGCTTTTCCAATTTCTCTATTGTGGCCCTGTATTCGTTTCCTTGGCTAACCAATTCCATTGTTCTTGTGATGCCTCAGAAAACTCCTAAAGATGAGGCCTCTTAGCCGGTCTTCCGAACTCCACTTCCTTTTTATAACAAGCCAGGTACCCCTGGTGCAACCTTGCCTTTAGAAAATTCTCATACTCGAGAGTCCGTCATCAAGTACTGACATTCGCTCCAAACCTGGCAGACTGCTGCTTCATGAAACTGACCATTGGGACCAATCTCGACCATATGAAGACTAATGTCTTCATCACTAGGAACTATTTGGCACCTACCTAGTTGTCTCAGAACCCTATACGGATCATAAGGTTGGATACTCTAGAGACTCATCAGAAGGAAATGAGGCCCGGTAACTAACATATATGTAATTTGTGGGGAGCCACCTGAATGTCCACTCTATCTGACTTGCACTGATAGTCCGGAGATATGATACCCATTCTGTAACCCCCTCTGGTAATTTGAACCCATTAACTCTGGTATATAATTCCTCTATGTAGCTCTTTTCTGATGACCAATTACTTATGAATTGATGTCGACAACACATGTATTCAATCATCCACATATATAACAAGAGATTGCATCATTCAAAGAAATCTCCACCGACTTTACAGGCTATGAGGGCACAGAATAGTTCAGCTAATACCATGGGTTCGAGGGTGCTCTTGGCCTGAGTGAGTAAAGTGCTTACAACCCCTGTTACTCGTATGTCAATATTCCCGTCTTTCCGTAGAAATACCAAGAGGCCCAAGAAAAATACCATAAATGCGAAACACCAGTGTTCTTCCCATTTGAGGCGGTTTCCCTTGCTACAATTTTATTTTCCGGGTCGTTAAGCCCACCTATATGCCCATATCTTTGGTATATAAACTGTGGAGTACAGAAACCAGCTGACAGATCTAGATTGTGAATCCCCATGCTTATCTTCAATGAGTCCAAGAATTTGTGTACCGCGACGGACCTCGGCGCAATTAAATATTGATATCTCAGAGGGATTTTGGGACCCCCAATATATCCGGCTATTTATTCTAGATTTGGGGTGAGTTCGAAGCCCGAGAAATAAAATACTTTTTGGGCCGGGTCCCAAAATGTAACCAATGCCTTTATGATATCTCCTCTAGGATTAATTTTCAATAACCCAGTGAGTCCTCCCAAGTGTGCATTGACCTTGTTTTGCTCCGATTCACCTAGATCATTCCACCACATGTGCAACTCCAAAAGAATCTTGTTCATGATTATTATTGGCAAATTTTGATTCGTGCTCATTCTGCACATTTATTAGGGTGATTAAGCTAAAATCATGATTTATTGAAAAGCAAAGTTAAAATTTTTCTTCAAAAATTTCATTTCAAAATACAATCCCAGCTTTTCAAATTCGACCTTTCAGCACTTCAGGGGAAGATTTTAATGCTGTGCTTGATACCGGCCAAAATTTATAAAATAATCCTGAGCGTCTACTCTTGCAAAAATAGCCTTCCGGCGCCCTTTTCGGGACACTCGGTTAATTTTGTCAAAACTGCTTTATTAATTAACTGCAAACTAAATTTGACTTTTTGAGGTTATTTTTGCAAAATGAAGTTGGGCCCGATGGGGGTTCCCTATGTATCTCACGCCATGTAATAATCACACTGGCGTAGTTCGGGTAGTTTTGACTAAATTAACAACCAACTTCGATTTCTTTTCCTTCTTTTTTTTTGAAAATAAAATCCCTTTCTTTTCCCATTTTTTTTATTTTTTCCCGAAAACAGGCTCCAATTTTTTTGGTCTTTGTTTCTTTCTTTTTTTTGTTTCAAAAGTTCGGCAGCATTTCAGCATCGGTATTTAAAACATGTAAATGTCTTCCTTATCCTTCACACTATTATTATTTTACAAATTCTCTTTTTTTCTTATTTGTTTCTCTTTTTTTTCCTTTTTTTAAAAAGCCGGTCGACATGCAAATCCAGAATAAATGCACAAGTAGCATTTATTTTGGGTGTACCTGTCCTAGACGGACCCAACCCCTATGTTGAGTCCCCTAAGAAAATGCATGATGCAGATAAGGGTTCCTACTAGGGCTTTGGCATGAGGTTAAGTTATTCTAGGTTCAAAACCTGGGTATATGTTCTAGACTGTGTACCCGAGCAGATAACTCGAGTCGAGGAGGGGGCTACGTACCAGGAACCAAAAGGCCATCCGGTTTAGTAACTTGGCTGAGGCTCTTTCTTATTTAAAGGTACGACACTAACAGAATAGAGAGTCTTGACCAGCGAGCACATTCCATGAGATGAGAAGAGAAGGGTTTCATGGTAATTTTTATATAATTCAAATAATATTAGAGCGGTAAAAACAACATTTAGCACATTGGGAACAATCATATAATAAAATCCGATAATAAATGAAGCCACATACCACAATTATTCTAAGCTCGAATTCTAACCTTGAACCAGAGATTCTAGGTTCGATCCCCGGTAGAGTCGCCAGAGCTGTAACACCTCCTTTTTAACACTACTACCCCACGAAGGGCGTATGTAAGGGAGTTTTTCCAATTAGAGGACAATCAAAAAGGGATTTATTTATTTAGAGATTTCATAGTCGCCACATGGGATAATTAATGGTGTCCTAAGTCACCAGTTCAAATCCCGAATCGAGGAAAGTTTGACTCTATTACAGTCTGCGAGCCAGAAACCCGGGTAAGAAATTCTGTTAACCCGGGAGAAGGTGTTAGGCACTCCCGAGTTCCGTGATTCTAGCATGGTCGCTCAACTTTTATATTCAGCTCGATTATCTAATTTTAATGCATTTTTGTACCTATGTGCAAATTTTGGACTTTTAATTCGCTTATATTTAATTTTCAAGAATATTGCAACGCTGTTAAGACACGTTTTGAACCACGTCACATAAATGCACCCGCGATCCTTTACATGTTTCATTATCGTTGGGATTTGGATTTGGATCACATAAATGCGCACCCAGATTTAGGAAACTAAATTATTTAACTAGCGCGCCTAAAATGAATACGCGTTTGCAAGTTTGTGAGGGCCATGGAATTTCAACTAAAGAGCACGCCTCGAATTCTAAGGATCAATACAAGATTAATTAAATAAAGGCATTGCAATTGTTCAATTTTATTCGGCATAGCTCGATTCTAATGGGTTAATAACTATACTCGGAGGGCTGTAATTGTTATGTTGCTGATATGACTTAATTTAATAATAAAAAAATTAATTTGAGACAAACTAAAGTTCAAATATTATTCAACTCCTAAATGTGATACAATTTGAAGCTTACAATTTAAAGAACCTTACGTGAGACCATTGCAACCATTCTATCAAATGCTGTCGTTCTATGCCATTAAAATTAACAAAATCCAGCAGAATTAAGCATGGCACCATAAGGTTTGCGATCAAACTTGCCAAAATGGTCGGGTAAGTACATCGACAAACAAATTGGGCAAAATCCACAAGGCAGGTCTGAACAGGACTCTTACCAGCAGAGTCTAATTTACGCCTCTTGAAGATGGACCGGTATAGAATATAAAGACGACACTCACAAGGCATAATTAATGGTTAACCTTATCAATAAAACCAATTAACTAGAAATAAAGACATTAAATAGAACACATTTCATAATGAACTGAGATTGCTCATAACACCAACCTTTTGACTAAAATCAAACAGGACTTAAACAGTAGACAAATTGCAAACACAATTGTGACCTTCAAAACCAAAGAACGTGTGATTCTTATCAGAAAACCTTTCAAGTATAAACCCATTATGCAAATTACAACTCACAGCACATGGGAACATGTCGCAAAATACCAATTTCACCCTAGCTATTTGAATCAAAGCAGCCAATTTAGTGATTACAAACCAAATAAAGCTGTACTTAACAGCTAGACCAGAGTAGATATGATCTAACCTATGATGTTCAAAGCTAGGATGTAAATTACATGTTATAACTTAAAAGAGAACATATGAAACCCTCCATATAAAATGAAACAAATAAATGATCCCTATCGTTGAAGAATATAACTCAAAGTTGCAGATCTCCATTTTTAATTCCAAGGAAATCTTACAGTTAGAGGGAATGCAGAAATGTACTTTGGAATGAGAGAAAAAAGAAGTAAAGAAGGATCAGCAATTACTAATAACAAAGATCAACAACAGCAACAGTAGGTTAATAAGTGAACATAGCTTCAACCTAGGAATAAGTAAGAAATAGTTAATTGAGAGGCACTTCTAAACCAACACCATTATTCAATAAAGTTCAACCATGCAAATCCAACCAGAAATGAACCCAAAACACTCGAAAAGCTATTGATTTAACTCATTTAAGCTTAAGTTGTTTAGGAATTCATTTAAGATAAAAATGTTGAGAATTTCAGGAATTTTCCTAATGGAACAGTAGCATTCGTATTTTCCTGTATATTAATCTCTCTTCAGCACTTCATCTCTTATGTTCTTAAGCTCTAAAATATCTGACTATGAAACATTAAATGTATGCCACCTTTATTTTTCTGGATTTTCAACTCTTAAATGTTACCTCTAAGTCTACGCAATAATGCCTTTATAGACAAGCAATTAAGGTAACTTCCAGGTTTGATTATTGTATTTTAGTCCCTCAATTTTTAGCTTTTTGGGTAATTTACAACCTAAATGTTACAGAAAACCCCCTACTAGAAGCTTGTAAATCTTGTTACTAAAGATTCCTCTACTGGTTTACCTAAACTACCCTTGAGCATTATTGCTAATTACTTTCTACCACTTCCCTTGAATCCCTTTTAATTTTAGACCGACAAAAAAACTCTGAAGCTTTGAAATATAACAAACAAATTCAAACAACAAAAGGTCTAAAAGGATCAACTATGAAAATTTTAAAATGCAGGAAATCAACAAATTGTCACATGAATTAGACACACACACTCATAGGATTACTTAATAGATAATTAAACAAACCTAAACCTAAGTTGAAAAATAGACAAGACTAATGCTACTAGACCTAATTTAAACTAAAGGATTACATATAGAAATCACTTAACAGAAAAGATTAATACAATTCGAAATAAACTAATTAAGCTCACGTATTTAACATGGACATCAACTCAGCGAAAAAAAGACTAATACAATTCGAATCCGAACTGATTAAATTTAGGATTTTAACAAATGAAATTCAACTAACAAAAATTAAAGCTAATTTGAACTCAGGTATTATCCAAATAAGATCGATACCACTTGACTAAAACCTAACTGAACTCGTGAAAACAAATAAATAGAAATGAGATGGATCAAAGGGAAATTAAGAAACAAAGCTAGAAAACTTAGCTTAACTCCGAGTCGAACACTGAACTTGAATGGGATTCTTTATGCATCAAGGGCTGGGTCTTGAACCCTAGATCTAAGATTTGATCACTTTCAGGGGCTTTTAGAGGGGTGGTAAGGGTTATAGGGTGTGATTTTTTGACGATTTGGTAGAGGTGAGTTTTGCCAGTCCCTTTCAAATCAATATTTGAGAAGATAGAAGGGTATTTGAAGGAGGTTGAGTGTGGATTTGGCAGAGGGAGAGACATGGTCATTTGGTGTTAATTTGGGGTGATTTGGTGGCTGCGTTGCCGTGTACTGCGGAGGAGCCAATGTTTCTACCTAATATTAGAGAAGCTGGGATGGATTTTGAGAGGAAGTGATGACGGATTAGGGTAGACGAGATGGAAGAGAGGGGGCGGTGTTAATTTGGGGTTGATTGGAGCTCCGCCGCCGCCGTGGGCGATTTTCGGCCTGCGACGGATGACGGTGGGTTGCAGAGACAAGGTGGTTCTCTAGGGCTATCGAGTAGGAGAGAGGAGACGAGGGGGTTGAGGGGTGGGGTAGGGTTTGGCCATATATATATATTAAGTACTCATTGTTAGAAACACGTTCTCAATGCAATATACTAAACGTGTACTCTTTTGTAGGTTTTGATGAATGACAAACGAAGCAAAAATTGATATATGACGGAATTCAAGTACAAGCGCACAATGGTTGCGAATAAGATTGAAGTTCAAGATATAGCTTTTAATTGTTATTGAGTTGTTCTAAATTGTAATCTCGATCCTATAACTTGACTCATAGTATGGTCTCTCTCATAAAACTATTTTCCAAAATCATGCATATTTAATTCTTTGTCAAAAAGATTTTAAATCATGCATATTTACATTAGACAAAATGTTTTCTAAACATGCCTCAAAAATCTGGGCTAAAATAATCGATTATGTACTTATGATAATCGATTGTTTCTGAGCCAAGACTGCATGACAATCGATTATGAATTAATGGTAATCGATTGTGAGTAAGACAGTGAACATCAGGTTTTTCCAAATCTGCATGATAATCGATTCTGAACAAATGACAATCGATTGTTGTTGAGGTAAAGTTTTTCAATACTCAAAATAATCGATTATGAACTAATAGTGATCGATTGTGTTGAGTTGATGTCTTCCAGTGATTTTAAATTTAATTAAGTAATCGATTATGTCTTTAGATAATCGATTATCACTGAGACAGTAAGTTTTATGATTTTCAGAAAATAACAAGTAATCGATTGTTGCAAAGGACAATCGATTGTTGAAGCTGGCCGTTGTCAAATGATTTTCAAATACCATAAGGTAATCGATTATTGATTCTCGATAATCGATGTTCTGCTTAAAATCTGGAAATGATTTTTAGAACGTTGCTGAAGTAATCGATTATTGATTTTATATAATCGATGTTTTGCTTAAAATCTGGAAATGATTTTTAGAACGTTGCTAAAGTTATCGATTATGAACTTAGTGTAATCAATTATCTGATTTTGAATATTGCCAGTAATCGATTATAGATTATGTATAATCGATTGTGAAGCGTTAAATCTGGGATTGATTTTTAAACTGACTGGCAGATAATCGATTGTTTGGTCTTAATAATCGATTATCACTGAGTAATTTCAGCAACTCTTAATTGGCAATTAGACAACGGTTGAACCAACTTTTTCAACTATAAATACAGCTTCATTTCAGTGTTTTAAAAACAACAACATACACAAACTGATCATTACATTGCTATAAGCTTTCATTCAATTGTTCTTCATTTTCTACTCATTTCATAAAGCTTTTGAGAGCCATATTATTGCTTAAAGTTGTTGTGATCTTGAACATATTCTTTTACTCATATCTACTCAATAAGGAGTACTTTAGTTAAGTGAGTGTCCAAGTATTTGATATACTTGTAAGAGAATTGCAATTCTCTTGTTTCAAGGAACTTGCGTTTCCTTGGGTGAAGTCTTTGAGATTGCGATCTCCGAGCAACTGTTTGAGGCTTGTGTCCTCAAGTGTGTAACGGTTTGTTGAGCACCCTTAAGCTTAACAAGATAGTGAAAAATCTCGAGAGAGTCTCTGGGGGACTGGACTAACCACGTTGGTGGCCAACCAGTATACATCTTTGTGTAAGTTTATTTTTCTGCATTTATTTTACTTCCTGCAAAGTTTAAATTCCGCAAGAAAACGCTAAATTCTATTAATACGCTATTCACCCCCCCTCTAGCGTAAAGCGTAGTTTCTAACAATTGGTATCAGAGCCCAACTCTCTGAAAACTTAACCGTTTGAGAGAACCATCCATGGCTTCTACTCTTGACTCTTTTGCAGGAATTGAAGAAGGACAATGCTCTACACGACCTCCTCTATTCAACGGCACAAACTACTCATACTGGAAGGAGAGGATGCAAATCTTTGTGCAATCAAATAGCTTTCATTTGTGGAAAGTATTCACCAATGGAAACCAAATCCCAACCAAGAAGGTGGAAGACGAATGGGTTCCAAAGACCGAAGAGGAATATACAGCGGAGGATATTCGTAAGGTTCAAAATAATGCCAAAGCTATAAATTTATTATATTATGCTGTTAATGCTAACGACTACAGGAAGATATCATGTTGCAAAACAGCAAAAGAAATGTGGGATAAGCTTGAAGTGACATACGAAGGAACCGACCAGGTACGAGAAGCTAAAATTGATTTCTTAACTCACTCTTATGAACTATTCCACATGAAGGAAGGAAGAAAGTAGACGAAATGTTTGAGCGATTCTCAATGATCGTGAATGATCTACACGCCCATAAAGAGACGTTTACGGATAGAGAACTTGTCCGGAAGATCCTCAGAAGTCTCACTCCGGCATGGCGATCAAAGGCCGATGCAATCCAAGAATCCATTGGCATCACAAATGTCACAATTGACGCATTAAGAGGTAATCTCAAAACCTATGAATCAACTATACTTAACCCGTTTGTTGATGATCAAAGAAGGCAAAGGATTGCTCTAAAGGCTAGCCAACCACAAATTGATGAGGAAGGTGACAACGAGTTTGGACTCGTTATCAAAAGGTTTCAAAAATTCATGCGCAAAGAGTATGAATGCAAGAACAAAAAGCAAGGCGATCAACTAAAATGCTATAAATGCGGAGAAACCGGGCACATAAAATCAAATTGCCCTAACATCAAAAAGGAGAAGAAACCCTTCAAAAAGCAACGTGCATACATCTCTTGGGGAGGAGATTCCGGAGATGAAGCAAGCAAAGAAGAAGACGATGAAGCAGCAAATTTATGTCTCATGGCTCAAGAAGACGGCAAAGACGAGGTAAGTCAAATCTCTTCTCAAAATTTCTTTACTCTTGATGAAATGAGAAATGCTTTTGATGAACTATATGCTGAATTTATCAAAGCTTCAAAACTGTCAAAAGTGTTAAAGAAAGCGCTTCTCTAAAAGAAAAAGATTTTCAAACACAGCTTTCATTAAAAGAAAAAGAATTAGAAAAACTGGTTTTCGAAAATGAGAAGCTAAAAGAGGAAAACAAGTTTTATGGAAAAAGAAGTGCTGATAAACCTGAAGGTTCTACTAGAAACTGTTCTTCTTGTGTGCTTCTTAAGAATGAAGTAGCTAGACTTAAAGGCACATTAGATAAGTTTAATTCTTCGCATAAAAACTTGAATGATGTGCTTGTTAATCTAAAATCAACTAAACATGGAATAGGATTCAAGAATGAAGAAAAGGTTGGTGCTAAACCACAACAACCTAGAGCTCAACCTAGGACTAATAACCAAAATGCTTATCCTAGAAGTAGAAATCCTAGAAATAACTTGCATGTTAGACCAAATAGTGAAAATGCTAGAAGACCTAGAAATGATGCATATTTTAGGCCAAACCTTGAACAATTTAGAAGACCAAGAAATGACCCTCCACCTAGAAATAGATATTCTAGAAATGATGCATATTTTAGACAAACTTGTGAACCTCCTAGAGCTCATAATAGGAGAAACAATGGTGTTCAAAGTAGAGTAAGCAACCTTCATTCATCTAGTTACTATGTACCTAGAAAAATGCATAATCCCAACGTGACTTGTCATTATTGTAGACGTATTGGTCATATTGCTCCCGCTTGCTTTACTCGTCATAGACATATAAATCAATTGCATCATTATAACATGCCTAACCCTCAAGGGCCCAAGATGGCATGGGTACCTAAAGAACATTAATTTGTTTTGTAGGTGTGCTTGAAGGGATCAAGTGTACTATGGTACCTTGATAGTGGATGCTCCAAACACATGACGGGAGATGAATCCAAATTCCTTCAACTAGAGCACAAAGAAGGAGGAAGTGTCACATTTGGTGATAACAATAAAGGAAAAATCATCGGCATTGGTTCGGTCGGTAAGGACGAAAACTCCTCTATTAAACATATACTACTTGTGAAAGGTTTGAAGCATAATCTCTTGAGCATAAGCCAATTATGTGACAAGGGAAATCTTGCTCTATTTAATTCGGATGAATGTCTTGTATTTAGACGTAGTGATTTCAAGATCATACTTCGTGGTTTTAGAATTGATAATATCTATATGGTTGATCTTGCAAACTCCTCACCCGAATATGTTGATTGTTTAGTAAGCAAAGAGGATAACTCTTGGCTATGGCATCGTAGAGTAGCACACATGAACATGCATCTTTTGAACAAGCTTCTTTCTCAAAACTTAGTAGTTGGTCTTCCCAGTTTAAAGTTTGAAAATGATTCTATTTGCGATTCTTGTCAAAAAGGGAAGCAAACCAAAGCATCTTTTAAATCCAAGAATATTGTTTCAACGTCTAGACCTTTGCAATTACTTCACATGGATTTATTTGGTCCCTCTCGTATTGGAAGTCTTGGTAAAAATAAATATGTTTTTGTAATTGTTGATGACTTTTCTAGATTTACTTGGACTCTATTTCTTGCAAATAAAAGTGATGCTTTTCAAAATTTCAAGTATTTCCTTAAGCGTGTTCAAAACGAAAAGGAATCGACCGTCACTTCGATTAGAAGTGATCATGGGGGAGAGTTTGATGACAATCTCTTTGCAGATTTTTGTGACAAACTCGGAATCGAACACACCTTTTCCGCTCCACGGACACCACAACAAAATGGGGTGGTGGAAAGGAAAAATAGGTGTCTCGAAGAGATGGCTAGAACCATGCTCGACGAAGCTAAGATTCCCAAATACTTTTGGGCGGACGCCGTGAGTACCGCTTGCTATGTTTTAAATAGAGCAGCAATTCGGCCGATACTCATGAAAACCCCATATGAACTTTATAAGGGTAGAAAACCCAACATTTCTCATTTACGTGTTTTTGGTTGTAAATGTTTTGTTCATAATAATGGGAAGGACCAATTGGGTAAGTTTGATGCTAAATCGGATGAAGGTATTTTCATTGGTTATTCCTCACATAGCAAAGCATATAGGATCTTTAACAAAAGAACCCAAATTGTGGAGGAATCCCCTCATGTTGTGTTTTCCGAAGATAATACTCGCTTGGCGAATCCGGTTTTGATCTTGCAGGTATCTTGGATAGCTTGAAAGATAAAATCCAAGAAGAACCTTCAAAGGAAAACAAAAATGAAATTGGGGAACAACCAACGGAAGAAGCGCCACAATTAGAAAAAGGAATAAATACGCCTAACGAGTGGAGAACGATCAAGGATCATCCTCTCGAACAGGTAATTGGCGATGTTAGAGAAAAGGTAAGCACCCGAAACTCCCTCAAAAACACTTTAGAACTTACTGCTTTTGTTTCTCAAATTGAACCTAAAACCATCTCCGAAGCAATTGGGGATGAATTTTGGACCTTGGCAATGCAAGAGGAGCTTAACCAATTCGAACGCAATAACGTTTGGGATTTGGTGCCAAGACCCGAAGGTCATTCTATAATTGGTACGAAATGGGTTTTTCGCAATAAACTAGATGAAAATGGTATAATCACTAGAAACAAAGCTAGGCTTGTGGCAAAAGGCTATAGTCAAGAAGAAGGTATTGATTATGAGGAAACCTATGCTCCCGTAGCTAGATTAGAAGCTATTCGTCTATTACTTGCTTTCGCCTCTTCAATGAATTTTATTCTATATCAAATGGATGTGAAAAGTGCTTTTCTAAATGGTTTTATTGAAGAAGAAGTTTATGTCAAACAACCCCCCGGCTTTGAAGATTTTAAATATCCCGATCATGTTTTCAAACTCAAAAAGGCTCTTTATGGTTTAAAACAAGCTCCTCGAGCTTGGTATGAAAGGTTGAGTAAATTTCTTTTGGAAAATGATTTCATTAGGGGAAAAGTTGACACAACCCTCTTTGTCAAGCATAAAAACAATGATATTTTATTAGTTCAAATATATGTAGACGATATTATATTTGGTGCTACTAACAATGTTTTATGCAAGGAATTTTCCGATCTAATGACTAGCGAATTTGAAATGTCTATGATGGGCGAGTTAACATTCTTTTTGGGGTTACAAGTGAAACAAATGAAAGAAGGTACATTCATATGCCAAGCCAAATATTGCAAAGAACTACTAAAACGCTTTGAGATGAACAATGCAAAAGAAATGGCTACTCCCATGAGCACATCCGATCATCTAGACAAAGATGAAAAAGGTAAGGAAGTCGACACTAAAAAGTATCGAGGTATGATTGGCTCTCTTCTTTATCTTACCGCTAGTCATCCGGACATCATGTTTAGCGTGTGTTTATGTGCTCGCTATCAGTCATGTCCGAAGGAGTCTCACCTTACTGCGGTGAAACGGATATTAAGGTATCTTATTGGTACTACAAATGTGGGTCTATGGTACCCCAAAGGCTCTTCATGCCAACTTATTGGATATTCCGATTCCGATTTTGCTGGATGCAAATTGGACCGCAAGAGCACAAGTGGCACTTGCCATTTGCTTGGTAGCTCTCTTGCCTCTTGGTTTAGTAAGAAACAAGTAAGTGTTGCGTTGTCTACCACCGAGGCTGAATATGTAGCCGCGGGGAGTTGCTGTGCTCAAATCCTATGGATGAAACAACAACTCTTGGACTATGGCCTAAGTCTTGATCACATTCCTCTTAGATGTGATAACACTAGCGCCATATGCTTGACGAAGAACCCCGTTCTTCATTCGCGAACAAAACACATCGAAATTAGACATCATTTTATTAGAGATCATGTACTCAAAGGCGATGTCAAAATTGAATTTGTTGAAACCAAAAGCCAATTGGCAGACATCTTTACCAAGCCTTTAGAGAAAGAGTCCTTCTTCCGAATTCGCAGTGAACTCGGGATCCTTGACTCCACTTTGATCTAAGTCATGCATTGCATTCTCTTTCCTACATGATTTCTAACTTGAGCATCGGAGGCGTCTAACTTCTTTTTGCAGGTATCACCCTAGAGCTAAGAGCAATTCTTAAGCAAACCGCGAATCTGCAGCAATGTCCCTATAAAAATCGATTATCCCGTATCAATAATCGACTACCCTCTAATTTTTTTCCAATAAATAAACCTTGTTTATTTCATCTTTTTGCATCTTTCCTTACTATTTTTTTGCTAATGGCAAAAGGGGGAAGAAAACGGGATATCGGGTATGCACCACCTCTTAATTCATTGATTGCTTATAAGCTAAAATTGAGGGGGAACAAGAACAAAATTGCATAATTGTTACTTGTCTTGAATTGTCAATATCTTTTGCCTAAATTGCATATCCCGCTTAATGTTTGCCATTATCAAAAAGGGGGAAATTGTTAGAAACACGTTCTCAATGCAATATACTAAACGTGTACTCTTTTGTAGGTTTTGATGAATGACAAACGAAGCAAAAATTGATATATGACGGAATTCAAGTACAAGCGCACAATGGTTGCGAATAAGATTGAAGTTCAAGATATAGCTTTTAATTGTTATTGAGTTGTTCTAAATTGTAATCTCGATCCTATAACTTGACTCATAGTATGGCCTCTCTCATAAAACTATTTTCCAAAATCATGCATATTTAATTCATTGTCAAAAAGATTTTAAATCATGCATATTTACATTAGACAAAATGTTTTCTAAACATGCCTCAAAAATCTGGGCTAAAATAATCGATTATGTACTTATGATAATCGATTGTTTCTGAGCCAAGACTGCATGAAAATCGATTATGAATTAATGGTAATCGATTGTGAGTAAGACAGTGAACATCAGGTTTTTCCAAATCTGCATGATAATCGATTGTGAACAAATGACAATCGATTGTTGTTGAGGTAAAGTTTTTCAATACTCAAAATAATCGATTATGAACTAATGGTGATCGATTGTGTTGAATTGATGTCTTCCAGTGATTTTAAATTTAATTAAGTAATCGATTATGTCTTTAGATAATCAATTATCACTGAGACAGTAAGTTTTATGATTTTCAGAAAATAACAAGTAATCGATTGTTGCAAAGGACAATCGATTGTTGAAGCTGGCCGTTGTCAAATGATTTTCAAATACCATAAGGTAATCGATTATTGATTCTCGATAATCGATGTTCTGCTTAAAATCTGGAAATGATTTTTAGAACGTTGCTGAAGTAATCGATTATTGATTTTATATAATCGATGTTTTGCTTAAAATCTGGAAATGATTTTTAGAACGTTGCTAAAGTTATCGATTATGAACTTAGTGTAATCAATTATCTGATTTTGAATATTGCCAGTAATCGATTATAGATTATGTATAATCGATTGTGAAGCGTTAAATCTGGGATTGATTTTTAAACTGACTGGCAGATAATCGATTGTTTGGTCTTAATAATCGATTATCACTGAGTAATTTCAGCAACTCTTAATTGGCAATTAGACAACGGTTGAACCAACTTTTTCAATTATAAATACAGCTTCATTTCAGTGTTTTTAAAACAACAACATACACAAACTGATCATTACATTGCTATAAGCTTTCATTCAATTGTTCTTCATTTTCTACTCATTTCATAAAGCTTTTGAGAGCCATATTATTGCTTAAAGTTGTTGTGATCTTGAACATATTCTTTTACTCATATCTACTCAATAAGGAGTACTTTAGTTAAGTGAGTGTCCAAGTATTTGATATACTTGTAAGAGAATTGCGATTCTCTTGTTTCAAGGAACTTGCGTTTCCTTGGGTGAAGTCTTTGAGATTGCGATCTCCGAGCAACTGTTTGAGGCTTGTGTCCTCAAGTGTGTAACGGTTTGTTGAGCACCCTTAAGCTTAACAAGATAGTGAAAAATCTCGAGAGAGTCTCTCGGGGACTGGACTAACCACGTTGGTGGCCAACCAGTATACATCTTTGTGTAAGTTTATTTTTCTGCATTTATTTTACTTCCTGCAAAGTTTAAATTCCGCAAGAAAACGCTAAATTCTATTAATACGCTATTCACCCCCCCACTAGCGTAAAGCGTAGTTTCTAACACTCATGTGTTCTCAGTCGTTAGATCTTGAATCCTAGATGGAAGAGATTGATCCAAACAAACATCGTCATTTTGTATTGGCGGGACTGGACCGGGTTATGGGGGCGGGTATTGGACCAGGTTAGGGGTTTTTTGGGCTTGGAATTGGCCCAGTTGTTTTTTATTCTTCTCTTTGTTTAAAAATATTTTTTAGGTTTCTTTTTCTATTTTTTTTTATTTTTCATTTTCAAATTTAACTAAAATTTAAATTAAATTATAAGTCCCCACTTAACCTATAAAAATACTAATTAATCCTACTAAATTATTATCACAAATAATTAAAACAAAATTAAATGAAAAATCACCTAAAAATCAAAATTAAAATTAAAAGTGCAAACTAAACTATTTTTTTGATTTTCCCTTTTTTTATAAAATGAAAAATTGCTAATTAATTCTTGAAATGGAAAATCAACTTCTAAATGCACATGTAACATATTTTTGTATTTTTTTAATAATTAAAATGCACAAACAAAAATGCAAACAATTAACAGAAAATGCCACAAAAATCCACAAAATTGCAAATAAATAAAAGAAATTATTTTGTTTGAATTTATAGGAGTAATTTGTCTAGGAAAAAAATCACATGCTCACAAGCAGGAGGAACCTCAGCACATCATTAACATGGTCATTAGTGAGGTCAACATTCCCCATGGGCTGATGCTAAAGTGCACTGAAGTATTCATCACAGGGGAAAAATGGACTTGAGATTATGCGCCAGAGGGAACCTTGTCTTTCAACAATGAGGACGCGGAAGGGATCATGCATCCGCCCAACAATGCACTTGTAATATCTCTACTCATAAATGTCACACATCCTTTTGGTTACTACAACCCGACGAAGGGCACAGATAGGGGAGTTTTTCCAATTAAAGGACAATCGAAACGAGATTCAATTATTTAAGAGAATTCAGAGTCTCCACTTGGGAAATTTATGGTATCCCAAGTCACCATTTAGAATCCAGAATCAAGGAAAGAATGACTCTGTTTAACAGTCCGCGAATCAGAAATCCGGATAAGGAATTCTATTAACCCCGGAGAAGGTGTTAGGCACTCCCGAGTTCCGTAGTTCTAGCACGGTCACTCAACTGTTATATTTGGATTAAATTATCAATTTTTTTACAATTATGAACCTATGTGCAATTTTAATCCTTTAGCCACATTTATTATTTATTAAAGGGGATCGCAACGTCGTTAAAACATGTCTCGAACCACGTCACATAAATCCATCCCCGTGTTTTTTGACACATTTCAACTTCGTTGAGATTTAGATTTGGGTCACATAAATGTGCACCCAAGTTTAGCAAAGGTAGATTATTAAACTAATGCACCTAAGAAATTATATGTTTGCAAATTTGCGAGGTCCATGGAATTTGCTAAATTGCATACCTAGGACTCTAACGATTAATTCAAGATTAACTAAAGCAAGGGCCGTGCAATCGTTAGTTTACTTAGCACAGCCCGTCTCAGTTTATTATTTTAATGGACATATCTAAAGCAAACTATAGTTCTCTACTAAATCTGATTAGTGAACGTTTCATAGCTTAGACCTCAGCTTCAAACCATTGGGCTTTGAAATGATCCCAAGGATGATGAATCCTTTATCCAGCCTTATCGAATAGGCCATTGATGAGTGTCATCAAACTAAGGCCAAATTCGGCTGTGCATTAGCCATGGCTGAGGCGTAGCTCATCATAGACGGGCTATTGAGCCCTAATCCTTAGTGGATCCAATCCACACGAGATCCTTATTCGAATATAAACTTGCACAATTATTTCCAGCAAATTTTTAACGATAGAAATATATGTTTGATCTGTGTAACAAGGATATTAGTTATTCAACTAGTACTCACAAAGTTCAGGGAATTAATGTGAAACATCTAATTAGACCCTGAAACTTAGACATATGACTACTAGTTTTAAAAAGAAATTAATTATGAAATGCTTCCTAATTTATACTGAGCATATGCGAACTTGCAGGAACAAACACTTGATTTCCAATTTCATGTTATTGAAGTAAGCAAATACCACCCTCAGGATCTACTATTGATGATTGACAGATTTCAAAACCTTAAATTAACTTACTTAATCCAGCATTACACTAGACGAATGCTCTACTACAAACCATAACAAAATCAAAGTAATTTTTTCAGTCAGTACTTATACATTCCATATACAAACCAAAGGATCTAGGATAAATTACATAAGCTTGTAAATAAAACTACATAGAGAGCCGTACACTATTTCTTAATCAACTATATAATCCAAGTAAACATAAATCAGGAAGCCAGACTTCCATTCCATTTCAATTTGAGGAATTACATCAAGAACCTTTTGAGTGTGTACCTGGAATGAAGCAAAGGAGAAGACCTCTGAGTAGGAAATCACAAATAACAATAGTAATAGCAGCAAAAAATAACCCCAGATTTAGTGAGAAAATCAGTGAATGGACCCCAAGTTAATAAAACAGTAGATTTAGCACTTTCAGAAGTCCAGGAGATGCAACTCGCAAAACTAATACTAATTTCACAAAATAATTCAAACTTCACCTAAACATGAACCCAACAGTTAGCATTTAATACATGAAAAACACAATAAGCATATGTATTTGACCAATGAAACAACTATGGATTCTACTACACCATAGGCTAATAAAACATGGACTGAGTCAAATAGAACAAGAAAGAAGGGATCATGAAAACCTAAACCTATTAAACCAAATAAAAAATATGGCTTACAAAAAAGATAATTAATGAAAATTAACGAGATTAGAGGACTTAGCTTAACCTCCTTGAACTCCAGAACCCACATGCATTATTAAAAGGATTCTGGATAATCTTGATTGAATTCGAGCCAGATGAAGGTGATTCGAGGGCCATGAGTCATGGATTTAAGTTGAGGAGTGCAAGGAAGATGGATGGTGTTTATTTAGTGGTTTTTGGAAGCGGTTGTATTTTGACTTGATTGTTTAAATTATGATTTGAGGAATTGTGGTATGATTCAAGGGAAACCAGTGTTAGATCTGTGATGAGGATAGGGCGAGGATTCTAGGGTGTAAAATTTGAGGTGTTTGGTGGCTGGCCGCTGTCGTGGACGGAGGGGGTGTCAAATTTCTGATGAATATTTGATGAGATCGGGAAATATTTTGAAAGTAACCGGTGGTGGGGTTGGAAACGAGAGGGTGAGAAGATGATGTAGTTTAGTTTTGGGGTTCATCAGAGCTACGCCGGCGGGGACGATGATTTTCGGCCGACGGCAGACAAAGGAGGGAGGGTGGAGGTTAGGTGGCGTCATACCGGAGAGGCTAGGGTATTTGGGAGACGCTTTGGAGGGGTGGGGATTGTGTTTGGACAAATTTATACTAAAATTGAACAAGTTCCGGACCATTCGATATATTGAGATCAACGGTCTAGATCAATAGGGTCAAAACATCGTCGTTTTAGTGAGGGGTGAGGCTGGACCAGATCAAGGTTTTGCGCTGGGTCTGGGTAATTTTGGGCTAGCCCAAATAAGTGTTAAATCCTTTACAATTTTCAGCCATTATCTCCTTTTTGTTGTTTTGTTGTTATTATTATTATTAATAATATGTGTTCGATTTTGTTAAAATGCTAAATTAAAAATAACAAAGACCTATTTTAATTCCAAATCTCAACTGATTATTTAAAAAAAAAAACCAAATCCCTTGATAAATTCAAAAATTAAAACAAAACAATATAAAAGACATATTTTTGTTATTTTCCTTCCTCTTCCCCTTTTTTAACACTAAATCCTAAAATCAAAATTAACATCCTAATAAGATCATTCTAGCAAACTAAATTAATTAGCTCTAAATGACAATTATCACAAATGTAAAAGACAGCCTGTAACAATTCCAAACTTAAAAACAAAAGTAAACTAATTCCTAATTCTTAAAATATGTAAAGTACTCTAAATGCAATGCATGTATTTTTGTGTTGTTTTTTATGTATTAGAAATGCACAAACGACTGCAAACAAATTATAGAACATGCCACAAAATCATTTGAAATTAAACATAATTAAAATAACAAAAAGAATTATTTTGTTTAATATTATGGGAGTAATTCATATAGGGTAAAAATCACGCGCTCACAGCTGCCTCTCGTTTCTCGTAAACATGAAGAGTTTTCGTGTAAAGAGAAGTGAGCAAACACGAGCGGTTTTTGCCCGTTTGAATACTCCGTGTGAAGCATATTTTTTTCTTGAAAAGTTTGACCGCACCTTGCTTCGAGGTTAGGTACATATCCTTGGCTAAAAAGGAATCAGGTCAGTGTAGTTCGGGAGTGTTTGGTAGCTGGGACTACCAGGAGCTGTGATTTCACTGCTACTGTTGCTGCTACGGCTACTACTACTGCTACCACTAGACGCCCTTATTACACCTTGTGAAAAATGAAGAAGTAAACTAAGCTATGAACTACAGATTACAAAAGAACCTATATACGTCTTCAATCTTTCTCTTGATCTTTGTTACTTTGCTGCCTTGTGTTTCTTCATGTAAACTCCTCTTTTCATTATTGACTGATATTTCTTCCCGTAAGCTCCTTGTTGCTTTGTTTACTTCTTGTTTTTCTCTTTTTCTATGTCTGATGTCGAATCGCTGGACTTGAAATGTATTCCCTTGTTCTGCATGTGGGCACCTGATTACCAAAACTTGAAACTTGAAAAATATTCCCTTGATATAATAGGTGGGCGCCTGATTACCAAAGCTTGAAACTTGAAAAGTATTCCCTTGTTCTACAGGTGGGCACCTGATTACCAAAGCTTGAATCTTGAAAATTATTCCCTATTCTGCAGGTGCGCGCCTGATTACAAAAACTCGGAACTTTGAAAAATATTCCCTTAATCTGCAGGTGGGCGCCTGATTACCGAGACTTAAAATTTTGAAAAATATTCCCTTATTCTACAGTTGGGCGCCTGATTACCAAAGTTTGAATCTTGAAAAGTATTCGCTTGTTCTTCAGGTGGGCGCCTAATTACAAAAACTTGAAACATTGAAAAATGTTCCCTTGTTCTCCAGGTGGATGCCTGATTAACAAAACTTGAAACATTGAAAAATATTTCCTTGTTCTCCAGGTGGGTGCCTGATTATCAAAACTTTATACTTTGAAAAATATTCCCTTTGTTCTCTAGGTGGGTGACTAATTATCAAAACTTGAAACTTTGAAAAATATTGCCCTGTTGTCCTGGTGGCTACCTGATTATCTAAACTTGAAACTTTGAAAAATATTCTCTTGTTCTCCATGTGGGTGCTTGATTACCAAAACTTGAAACTTTGAAAATATTCCCTTGTTCTACACGTGGGCGCCTGATTACCAAAACTTGAAACTTTAAAAAATATTCCCTTGTTCTACAGGTGGGCGCCTGATTCCCAAAGGTTGAATCTTTTAAAATATTCCCTTGTTCTACAGGTAGGCGCCTGATTACCAAACTTGAATCTTTCAAATATTCCGTTGTTCTACAGGTGGGCGCCTAATTACCAAAGCTTGAAATTTTGAAAAGTATTCCCTTGTTCTACAGGTGGGCACCTGATTACAAAACTTGAATCTTGAAAAGTACTTCCTGAAACTACTGCCTGTGTACTTGTTTCTCTGACATTTTCCGGGCTTCCAAAATTGACCACCTCTGTACCGCTCAGGTTTGGTTTGGGTTTATCCTCAAATTGGCTCAACTCTTTACTAATATCATCCCATTCCCCTTCCTCTCATATTCTGGTTCATCCTCATGCACTATTTCCTGAATTATTATTTCTGAGCTAGAACGATCCTTAAGGCTAGGTCGAAAAATACATGTACAAAAGAGAAAACAAAGAGAAGTAAAGAAAAATGGGAACTATCAACATTATTGGAAAGGAAATTGCATTTCATTAGAATCGAAGATAATAGAGTTTACACATCCAAACGGACGGAAGTAACAATTGAATTAACAACTTTGAAGCTAATCCAAACTAGACTGAAAGAAAAATCAAAGCCAACTACTACGACTCCCTCTGAGTGGGAAGAGGAGTGGCTTCCCAGTCATTGACTTTTGCGCATGCTTCCAGATACTGCACATCTTCGCTGCTCAATCCTTCTCATGCCTAGACTATATTTACCTCATTGAACAACTTTTCTAACCCCTTTTCTATATTCCCATCCGCATCGATCAGCGGGCAGGGACTCCATGGTACGAAGCCATTCCTAGTACTGGGCTTGACGAGCGATTTGGACAATCTTGGGATTGGCTTTGGGAGAGCCCAAGCCCTCTGTTTTAGTTTTCTGGCTTGACTTATGTCTGCAGTTGTAGGCTTGAACCACACACCAAAAGTGTCTAAATTGTTTGGGAGGTACACTGGTTGCACAATGCCTTGAAGAGCCACGCCCAACCTCTTGTCGGGCGTGAAACCATTCCTCAACATTTCTGAAGCCACCATGAAGCTGTTATCTTTGGAGTCATGACAACCTCACCTTCTGGGATTTTCTCAACTGACACCATATCAAATATCTGGTAAACCCAGAGCCCTTTGCTGTCTTCAGATTCAATAAAAGGTACGATAAAATCACCTGAGACACACTGATTGTCTTCACCGTGCACCACAATCTCTTGCCTTTCCTATTCAAATTTGTGCATCTGATGCAGTGTAGATTGAACTACCTTGGCTGCATGAATCCAAGGCCTACCTAACAACAAGTTATAAGAGACTACCATGTCCAGCACTTGAAAATCCATGGTAAACTCAACAGGCCCTATTGCGACTTCTAGCACTATGTCCCCCACTGAGTCTTTGCCTCCCCCATCAAAACCTTGAACACAAATGTTATTCTTGTGGACCCTTTCATTCTCCACCTTTACCTTGGTCAATGTGGAGAATGAACAAATATTTGCACTAGGCCCATTATTGACCAGAACCCGGGTGACCATAGCATCTTCACATTTCACGGTCGGATAAAGGGCCCGATTGTTCTCAGTGCCCTATATAGGCAGCTCGTCATAAGAGAAAGTGACCCGATTTACCTCGAATATCCTGTTTGCAATATTCTCCAAATGATTCACTATTATTTTATCAGGGACGTGAGCTTCATTCAAAATCTTCATCAGTGCCCAGTAGGTTCATCTGAATGGATTAGTAAGGATAATAAGGAGATCTGAGCTGGCGCCTTTCTCAACTGCTCTATGATAGAGTAGTCTTGCATTTTTCGTTTTCTTCAATAATACCTCTACCTCTTCTTCTGACGTAGCATACTTCATTTATTCTGGTTTATCTTTGGAGATCTTGTTTTTCCTTAATTCTTTAGGGGCGAAGTACCTCCCTGACCGAGTTAAACCCCGGGCCTCACACACTTCTTCCCTAACTTCCTTTCCTTTACACATCACTATTGCCTGTTCATATCTAAAAGGAATGGTTTTGCTGTTGATGACTGGCGGCTGGATTACTGGTTTTACAATGACAGGCTATATGCGAACACCTTCCACAACCACGACAGGTTCTCTAACTGCCCTGTGTACTGTTACTTTTGCCTCTTCCGTTTGCCTCGATCACCGTCTTCTCACTAGATTTGATCATCAATACTGCCTGTAAGAGCCATTTGAATTCTCCCCCTTTCTCCACGATCTCAATCATGTTGGTTTCCTAATGGGCCGGCATTGGGTTTTGGTCAATATTGGGTACCTCTAGAGTCTACACTTCAATCCGGTGGGAGTCGATAAGTTCCTGGATAGCATTTTTAAATGCCAACACTTTTCAGTATCATGCCCCAGTGCACCAAAAAATATTCACAGCTAATGGAATAATCTAGATTCTTTGGGAGAGGATTTGGCAATTTTTCTTTGATTGGTCTTAACATATCCAATTGTCGCAGCCTGTGGAACATGCTAATGTAAGATTCTCCTATTGGAGTGAAAGTTATTTTCTTCTGCACTCTTTCATTTCTCTAGACAAGATTGGCTCGGAAAGCGGGTTTCGGGGGTTGTTGGTAGGCTCTTGGAGGTGGGTAATGATTTTGTGGAGTCGAGTAGGTATTTTGTGGGGCTGGCACACGCCATTGCGCGTGGGCGGGAGGTTGGGTATACGCTTGTGCGTGATGGACTGAGAATGACGTTCTAATGGTGCATAATAATGTTGCGGTGAGCTGTATGGAGGGTGTGGGTATGTTTGGTGGTGAGGATGAGGTTGGGTGTAACGAGATGGAGCTTGAAGACTGAACCAAGTTCCCGACTCCACCATTGCTACTTCCTCCTTCTTATTCTTTCCAAATTCTCCCCCAGCTCCGCCGTGGATGGCCTGAGTGGTTCCCTTGATTGCGGAGTAGCTCATAATCTTGTTGGATTTGAGTCCTTCCTCAACCATACTTCCCAGCTCTGCCATGGATGGCCTGAGTAGTTCCCTTGATTGCAGAGTAGCTCATGATCTTGTTGGATTTGAGGCCTTCCTCAACCATACTTACCATCTTGACTAATTCATTGAAAGATTTACCTACTGCTAACACCAAATGCCCGAAATAGGTAGGTTCTAGAGCCTTTAAAACATAATCAACCATTTCACTCTCCTTCATAGGAAGATCAACTCTGGCTGCTTGTTCTCTCCACCGAAAAGCATATTCCCTGAAGCTCTCGTTGTGTTTCTTCTCTAGTTTTGTTAGATATAGACGACCTGAGAAAATCTTGAGATTATATTGAAAAGTACAAGCGAATGGTTGTGCCAGGTCATCCCAAGTATACCACCGAATTGGGTCCTGCCGGGTGTACCACTCCAATGCCGACCCACATAAACTCTAGCTAAATTACCCCATTAGAAATTCATCATTTCCCCCTGCTCCCCTCATTTTGTGGCAAAACCTCCTTAGATGAGCTCCCGGATCGCCGTATCCATCATATAAGTTAAATTTAGGAATCTTGAATCCTTGATACAACTGCACATCTGGAAATAGATAAAGGTTCTTGAACGCCACGCTCACCTGGACACCTAATCCCCACATCTCCCTGAATGATTGTTCCAAACATCTGACCTTTCTAAGTACCTCTTCCTGCTCAGGATTTTTGATTGGCTTTTCAGCTCATGTCGGGATTTTGAGACGGGGAGTATAAGAGTTATGCTCATGGGTTTTGTACGAAGGCTCTGGTCGATAGTATTGGGGTTCATAATCTTGAAACAAGGGTTCACTTGAAGATCTATGGAGTTCCAGAGGTAGAGGAGCCACATAGATGGGGAAATTGGCGGATGGGGGGGGGGTGAGGAGCGACTTTGGGTAACGGAGTTGGTGGTGGTTGAGAGGTCGTGCCCTAGTGCTGCGAGTAGATAGGAAATCTTGAGGGTGGATCAGTGTAGACTGGTCAGTAGCTTGGGCCAGTGGCGGGATAAAGGTTGGACTAGCAGCATAGGTTGGGAGTGGCTCTCCTCTTGCCCATGCCTAGTACATCTCAGCCATTTGGTGCTTTAGTTTGTACATTTCCTCCTTCATGGCATTAACATCTTCCTTTACTTCTTTAGAGGGGTCAATAATGGTGACATCGATTTCCTCATTAGCCATGACTTGCTTGCTCTTAGACCGTGTGTTGTAGGAGTGGGTTGCCAGAATGCCCAAAGTACTTACCACCTGTCTAGTCTGCAATGACAAAACACCAAAAACTTGTTAATGGTTAGGTTCTAACATGAAAGCGGCCACATATTGGGTGTGAATGCACCCAAAGAATGATTGGTCACTACATACATCGGTTGTTTGTGTCATCTCGTCTTTCATTTCCTTTGTTTGCAAAGCCCCTCCCCCCTCTTCTGACTTTATTGTCTCTCTTTCTCCTATTGCATCATGCCTTTCTTTTCTCTTTTCCTTTACTTTAGGTTATGGTCGAATCCTATGTAGATTTCCTACGTATCATGACCCCGCATCAATCACACCGAGCGTAGTTCTTGCCAATAAAAGTGAAGCATAGAAAATTTTGAAATTTTCCCTTTTCATGATAACAAAATTTATTTACAAGGACTCAAGAAAATGAAAGATTTATACAAGAAACTTACAAAATCTGGTGAAAGACAAACTACAGACTCGAAGAACAGCTAACCTTGCACAGAAGAAACAACAGACTCCAAGACAAACTGGCAGACTTTAAGAAAAGCATAATATTAAGAAATCATGAATACATTAGTGCTTCAATTGCTCTTTAGACCCGCGAGGCATTGTTCGCCCTTGTCGCGGGTCGACTAGCTAAATCCCTTTGAAGGTGATGAAGATCTTCCATTACGCGGCGAACAAACAGCATTGCGGTGCCAAAGAACATAAGTCTAGGAATATCCTCATAGCTGTTACATGTCATTGCGATAAAATGGGCGATCCCTTTGATTCTCTCTCATATGACACCTTTCTCTTATAATAACCGCCCAATCTGCTCAGTTCTAGCTTCAAAAATTTGTTCAGGTACTTGATTTTGTTTTGAATCTGTTGCAAATCTAATTCTAATTGTGCCAATGCTGTATGGAAATGTTCCTTTTCAATTTTGTATTCTTTTGCCTATTTGAGCGTTTTGTTTTCTGTGATGACGACCCTTTTCTTTAACCATGTCATCTCACTGTGGAACTTTTCTCTTAGTTTCCTAATCAGACATTCTCGTTCTGC
Organism: Nicotiana benthamiana; assembly: GCA_034376525.1. Classification (NCBI taxonomy): domain Eukaryota; kingdom Viridiplantae; phylum Streptophyta; class Magnoliopsida; order Solanales; family Solanaceae; genus Nicotiana; species Nicotiana benthamiana. The sequence goes on from CM067326.1 coordinate 10,264,910, forward strand.
TCCATTTTCAGCCAATTATTTTCGAGCCCTGAGTAGTTCCTTTTCTGCTTTGTATAAATCAAAACTGTAGTCACCCACCTTCTGCCTCAAGCCATCTATAAGCTTTGTATCCTTGGCACTTGTGACGGGGTTTTCCATTGCTACTTTTATTTTCTGAATCTCGGTCTGAAGGACCTCATTTTCCTTGACCAGTTTCTTCTTCTCGCCTTCGACTGCGGTGGCCTCTAAATCTTTCTCGAGTTGCAAATTCATGACCTGCTTCTCCAGTTTTCTTATTGTAGCCCGATATTCTTGTTCTTTATCCAACTAGTCCCACTGATTTTGCGATGCTTCGACGAATTCCTGGAGGTGGGGCCTTTTGGCTGGCCTCTCGAACTCAATTGCTCTCCTGTACCAAGCAAGGTATTTGGTGACACTTCGCCTCTTAGTTGATCCACGTACACAAGTGTATGCTGTTAGGTATTGGCATTCATTCCAAATTTTGCTGACCGTTGCTTTGGGGAACTGACCATCTGGTCCAATTTCGACTACCCGGATACTAAGATCTTCGTCTTTTGGCACTATCTAGCTCCTTCCTAGTTGTCTCAAGAACCAATTCAGGGCATAAGGTTGGATTCTCCTAAGATCCATTAGAAGGAAGTGAGGCTCTGTTGCCGGCATGTATATGATCTCATCCACAGACAACCATCCCAACGTCCACTCTATTTGACCGGCAGTGAGGGACTGAAAGTAGGATATCCATCCCGTTATCCCTTAGGGAAAACTGAGCCCTTCAATTCTTGTGTAAAACTCTTCTATGCAAGTTTTCTCTGCTGACCCATAGCTCATGAACTGGGAACAACGGCACAAATGTTTGATTATCCACATTTGCAACGACATATTGTACCCCTCGAAGAAGTCTTTCCCGGCCCTTATCATTGGCGCGAGTGTGCACTGGGCTTGGGTGCATAAAGTTTTGACAACCCATGCTATATTAATGTCGATGTTTCCATCTTTCCTTGGAAATACCAGGAGCCCTAGAAAGGCCACCGTAAAAGCTAAAAGTCTATGTTCTTCCCACTTGTCGCGATTTTCTTTGTTGCAGATTTTGTTCTCTGGATTGTTGAACCTCCCTATGTGACCATATCTCATATACAAGAACTAAAAGGTGCAAAACCCTTCCTCCAGGTTTGAGTCGTGTACCACTCTTCTTATTTTCAGGGTATGAAAGTATTCCTGCACTGATACAATTCTTGGGGCGACGAAATACATGTGCCTCAAAGGAAGTTCAACATCCCAAATGTACCCGACTATTTCTTCTAAGGTCGGGGTAAGCTCAAAATCCGAGAAGTGGAACACATTGTGCACCGGGTCCCAACACGTGACCAACGCTCTTATGAAGTCACCTCGAGGTGCAATCTCCAATAGTCCTGGGAGGCCTCCTAAATATTTCTTTACCTCATCTTGCCCTTCTCTGCCTAGATCATTCCACCAGAACCGCAACTCCAAATGGACTTTGCTTAAAAATGAAAAAGATTTGCTGTGGATTGTGCTCATCGTGCACATTTATTAAGGTGAATTAGCAACTTAAGACTTTATTTGGTTGACTCCAAAATCAAAAATTGACCCCTTTCTTTTATGCAATTTATTTTCTTAAAGCATAGCCTAACTTTGCAGGTACGACCTTTCAGCACCTTTGGAGGAAGATTTTAAGGTTGTACCCACTAACTGGCCAAAAATAAAATACAAACCCAAAGGTGGCTGTTTGTGCAAAATTAGAATTTCGGCGTCCCTTTTGGTAACATTCGGCAGTTCTTGGCAATAATGGAATCACCCGATTTATATAAGGCAACAAATACAATTTGACATTTTTTTTTGTTTTATTTTTGGCTATTTTTGCAAAAGGCAGGTTGGACCAGGTGGGGGTTGCCTACGTATCTCGTACCTGACGAGAATCAAACCGGCATAGTTCAGGCGAATTATTTTGAAAACAGTACTATGATTTCTCTTTTCATAAAACAAAACTTATTCGTTTTGAAAACAAGCAATTCTTTTTTCCTTAAGCGAATGAAACAAACTCCCTTTTGTTTCCCATTTTCCTTTTTCTTTTCTTTCCTTTTTTTCCTATTTTTCTTTTCAAGAATTCATTAGAGCTTCGACAATATCTGGACATTGGTTCTTTCACAGCAGGCGGCTAACTCTCTTTACCCTAAAGCCGGTCAGCATGCAAATTCGAATTAAATGCACAAGTAGGATGCATCAGGATGGTCGATTGTTCCGGGTGCACCTGTCCTAGACGGACCCAACCCCTATGTTGGGTCCCCTAAGTCAAATGCATGATGCAGATAAACTTTCATACTAGGGATCTGGCATGAGGTAAAGTTATTATATGTTTGAAACCTGGGTATTTGTTCTAGACTATGTACCTGAGCGGACAACTCGAGTCGAGGAGGGGGCTACGTACCGGGGACCCACAAGATCATCCGACTTTGTAACTTGTTTGAGCCTCTTTCTTATTTTCGGGTATGGCACCAACAGAATAGGGAGTCTTGACCAGCGAGCACATCCCTGGAGGTGAGAAGAGAGGGGTTTTGTGGTAGTTTACATACAGTTCAGAGAATATCAAAGCGGTAAAAGGCAACATTTTGCACATTAGGTCAACATGTCAGATAATGAACAAAGATAAATACAACAATTATTCTAAGCTTGAATTCTTGAACCTTAAACCAGAGATTATGGGTTGAATTTCTCGCAGAGTCACCATAGCTGTCACACCTTCTTTTGGTTACTGCTACCTGGCGAAGGGCATAGATAAGGCAGCTTTTACAAATAAAGGACATTCGAAACGAGATTCAATTATTTAAGAGAATTCAGAGTCTCCAATTGGCAAACTTATGGTGTCCCAAGTCACTATTTTTAGTGTCCAATCGAGGAAAGAATGACTCTGTTTAACATTCTGCGAACCAGAAATCTGGGTAAAGAATTCTGTTAACCCGGAAGAAGGTGTTAGGCACTTCCGAGTTTCGTGGTTATAGCACGATCGCTCAACTATTATATTTGGCTTAAATTATCTAATTTCGTACAATTATGAACCTATGTTCATTTTTAATCCTTTAGCCACTTTTATTATTTCTTAAAGGTGATTGCAACGTTGTTAAAACATGTCTCGAACTACGTCACATAAATTCACCTGTGGTTTTTGACACATTTCAACTTCGTTGAGATTTAGATTTAGGTCACATGAATGTGCACCCAAATTTAGGAAAGGTAGATTATTAAACTAACGCGCCTAAGCAATTATATGTTTGCAAATTTGCGAGGGCCATGGAATTTGCTAAATGGCACACCTCGGACTCTAAATATTAATTTAATATTAACCAAAGCGACGGGCGTGAAATCATTGGTTTATTTAGAACAACTTGTCTCAATTTATTATTTTAAAGGACATCTCTAAAGCAAACTATTGTTCTCTATTAAATTAGTCTCTAATAAAATCTGATTAGTGAACATTTCATAGCTTAGACCTCAACTTCAAACCACTGGGCTTTGCCATGAGCCCAAGGATGATGAATCATTTATCCAGCCTTATCGAATAAGCCATTGATGAGTCTCAACAAATTAAAGCCAAATTGGGTTGTGCATTAGCCATGGCTGAGGCCCAGCTTATCATAGACGGCCTGTTGAGCCTTGATCCTTAGTGGATCCAATCCACACGAGATCCTTATTTGAACTTAAACTTGCACAATTATTTCCAACAAATTTATAACGATAGAAATATATGTTTGATCTATGTAAGCAGGTTGTTAATTATTCAACAAATACTCACGAAGTTCAGGGAAATAATATGAAACATCTAATTAGATCCTGAAACTTAGACATATGAATACTAATTTTAAAACAAAATTAATTATGAGGATGCTTCCTAATTTGAACTGAGCATGTGCGAACTGGCAGGAATAAACACTTGATTTCCAATTTTATGTTATTGAAGTAAACAAATACTACCCTCATGATTTCCTATTGATGATTGACTGATTTGAAAATCATAAATTAACTTACTTAATCCAGCATTATACTAGATGAATGTTCTACTACAAACCATAACAAAATTAAAGTAAGTTTTTCAGTCAGTACTTATACAGTACATATACAAACCAAAGGATCTAGGATAAATTACATAAGCTTATAAATTAAACTACATAGACAGCCGTACACTATATCCTAATCAACTATATAATCCAAGTAAACATAAATCAGGAAGCCAGGCTTCCATTCCATTTCAATTTGAGGAATTACACCAAGGAGCTTTTGATTGGAATGAAGCAAAGGAGAAGACCTATGACTAGGCAGTCACAAAGAACAACATCAATATCAGCAACAAATAACCCCAGATTTAGTGAGAAAATCAGTGAATGGACCACAAGTTAATTAAACAGTAGATTCAACACTTTCAAAAGACCAGGAGATGCAACTCGCACAACTAATACTAATTTCAAATAGCCAAAATAATTAAAAATTCACCCAAACATGAACCCAACAGTTAGCCTTTAATCCATGATAAGAAGAAGAAATTAGAACTGGTTTTGATCAAAATTTTGAAGTTTTGAGCTCAAAGTTCAATTGAATTAGTAGCAGCCCTCTAATTTTTATTCGGCCCCCTCTTTCTTGCCTTCAAAGGCAAGAGTGCTAGTATATATATATATATATATATATATATATATATATATATATATATATATATATATATATATATATATATATATATATATATGTATATATATATATATATATATATATATATATGCTCATACATAGGGCTAACTTTAGATTTTAAGTTGCCTCTTAGTCCTTATTTATTTACTACCTTAGTCCTCTATTTCCAAGGTTGCTACCCTAGTTACCACAAATAGAAATCTCAATTCCAATTTGTTCCCTATTCTGGAAGCTTCTTAAATCATCTACCAAAGATTTCTTGTTAAACTTAACCAAATTAACCTTGAATCGCTCCTGAAACTACTAACCATTGCCCATCTATACCCTAGTTAACTTAATAATCCTAACTCAACTACAACAGAACGTTCTAAGATCTGAATCAATGGACCCAAATAATTCTGAAGGATTACTAAAATCTAGATCAACAAATATTACTGAAAAAACAATACAATTATGCATCAACAAGTCTTTCCGGAACAAAATTATAAGAAATCAAAGCAGGATCAAACTAACAAATATCAAACTCAAGTAATAAACACGAATTTCCTTCCAACAAACAGCCTCAAACTAATAACATCAGCCAAGATAGAACAATAAACACAAAATGAAAGATATTTAGGAGAAGAAAAACACAATAGCATGTGTATTTGACCAACAAAAAACAATGGATTTTACTACACTATAAGCTGATAAAAGATAGATTGAGTAAAACAGAACAATAAAGAAGGGATCATGAAAACCTAAACCTATTAAACCAAACAAAAAATGGCTTACAAAAATGATATTTAATTAAAATTAACGAGATTAGAGGACTTACATTAACCCCTTGAACTCCAGAACCTGCATGTATTGTTAAAAGGATTCTGGAAGACTTGATTGAATTTGAACCAGATGAAGGTGATTCGAGGGCCATGAATCATGGATTTAAGTTGAGGAGTTCAAGGAGGATGCATGGTGTTGATTTAGCGGTTTTTGGAAGCGGTTTTATTTTGATCGGATTATTCAAATTAAGATTTGAGAAATTGTGGTTTGATTCGAGGGACACCGGTGTTAGATCTCTTATGAGTATAGGGCGAGGAGTCTAGGGTGTAGAATTTAGGGTGTTTGGTGGACGATCGCCGCCGTAAAGGCGGGGCTGTCAAATTTCGGACGAATATTCGACGAGATCGGGAAATATTTGAGTGTGACCGGTGGTGGGGTTGGAAAAGAGAGGGTGAGGAGGCGATGTGGCATAGTTTTGGGGTTCATCGGAGCTACGCCAGCGGCGACGATGATTTTCAGCCAGTGGCAGACGGCGGAGGGAGGGTGGAGGTTGGGTGGCTATACTCAGGAGAGGCTAGGGTATTTGGGAGACGGTTTGGAGGGGTGGGGGTGTGCTTGGACAGTTTTATACTAAAATTTAACCAGTTCTGGACCGTTTGATCTTTTGAGATCAACGGAATCAATAGGGCCAAAATGTCGTCGTTTTATGAGGGGTGGGGCTGGACCAAATCATGGTTTTGGGCTGGGTTTGAGTAATTTTGGGCTAGCCCAAATAAGTACTAATCCTTCTCAATTTTCAGCCATTATCTACTTTTTGTTTTTTTATTTATTTTATTATTAATATTATATTTTAGATTTTGTTAAAATGCTAATTTAAAAATAACAAAGACCTATTTTAATTCCAAATCTCAACTGATTATTTTTAAAAAAACAAATCCCTTGATAAATCCAAAAATTAAAACAAAACAATATAAAAGATCTATTTTTCCATTTTTTTCAAACTAAATCCTAAAATCAAAATTGACATCCTAGTAAGATCGTTCTACCAAATTAAATTAATTAGCTCTAAATGACAATTATCACAGATAATTAAATGCAAAAGACAGCCTGTAAAAAATCCAAAATTAAAAACAAAAGTAAACTAACTCCTAATTCCTAAAATATGCTATGTACTCTAAATACAATGCATGTATTTTTGTGTTGTTTTTTATGTATTAAAAAGGCACACATAACTGTAAACAAATAACAGAAAATGCTACCAAAACTATTCGAAATTAAACATAATTAAAATAACAAAAGGAAATTATTTTGTTTGAAAGTATGGGAGTAATTCATATAAGGCAAAAATCATGTGCTCACAATAAAGATATCCCGACTTAAGCATGTGTTAAGTGATCCAGGTAGCTCGGTCAATATCATCAGATAGAGATTCGTGCAACAGCTCGGTCTACAAAATCAAATCATGCCTATAGTCCGAGTTCTAAATGGATTCAACATCGCATGTGAGACCACTAAAGCGGAGATAACATTAACGGTGAATTCTACCGAGACCATTCAGGAAGCCAAGTTCGATGTAATGGAAGGAGATATAAGGTACAATGCTTTGTTCGTGAGGCCATGGATCCACAACATGAGGGAAGTATCCTAGACTCTACACCAAATATTGAAATTCCCAATGCAAAAGATTAAAACAATCTGCGGAGAACAACCAACCACAAATAAAATGTGTTCGTGGTCGAATAGGTGATCCTGAAATATGCATTTACAATAGCAAAAGGCCCGGGTTCAATCACCAAGGAAGAATCTAAATAGGAATTACCATCACTGGCTGCGATCCAATTGGAGAAGCAGAGGATCGATGAAGATGACGACTACGGGGTTCCCAGGTATTTTATAGCATCCGATGACTCCGACTCCACCAAATTGACAGTTGAAGAACTAGAGCAGGTCATATTTATTGAGTATTTGCTCAATCGAGAATTGTACATGGGCACGGGATTAAGTCCTAAGCTCAAGAAAAAACTCGTTAAATTCCTTATAGCTAACATAGATTGGTTTGCTTGGTCCTACCTTGATATGACAGGGATCCCCTAAAAACTAATCACTCACAAGCTGAGCCTGGACCCGAAGTTCCATCCAATCAAATAGAAAAGGAGACCTCAGTTCAAAGTCAAGCATGCATTCATCAAAGACGAGGTATCTAAACTCCTTAAAATAGGGTATATTCAGGAGGTTAAATACCCAAATTGGTTAGCAATCATAGTGGTAGTCCATAAAAGGTAATAAGTTAAGAATGTTTGAAAACTATAATATTTGAATAAGGCATGTACCAAGGACTAATTATCTTTTCCTAACATTGATCGCATGAATGATGTGACAGCCGTCCACAAGATCCTCACCTTTCTTGATGCCTATTTCTAGTATAACCAAATTTGGATGGACCCAGGCGATCAGGAAAAAATGTCCTTCATCACTAAGTGCGGTACCTACTGATATAATGTAATTTCATTCGGATTAAAAATGTCGGTGCCACTTACCAACGCTTAGTAAATTGGATGTTCGAAGAATATATACAAAAATTAATGGAGGTTTAAATTGACGATATGTTGGTTAAGTCCATCCAAGCAGAGGACCATTTGAAGCATTTACATGAAAACTTTGACATATGGAATAAATAAAATATGAAGCTAAACCCAAAAAATGTGCATTCTGAGTCGGATCCGGAAGATTTCTCGTATTCAAGGTGTCCAACCCGAGGATCGAGATCAATCTTGATAAAATCAAGGCAGTAAAAGACATCACCGTTGAGGACAAAGTCAAGGGTGTACAAAGGTTAACTAAACGCATAGCCTCTTTGGGTTGATTCATCTCGAGGTCCTCTGACAAGAGCCATTGGTTCTTCTCACTGTTGAAGAGGAAGAATAAATTCTCATGGAATCCATAGTGCCAACAAGCCTTCGAGGAACTCAAATGGTACCTCTCAAGCCCACCATTGCTTCACACTCCAAAGGCAAACGAACAGTTGTACCTATGGTTAGCAGTATCCAAGGTGGCATTAAGTCAGGTCCTAGTCCAGGAAGAAGAAGGTACGCAATTACCTATCTATTATGTTAGTAAAACTCTAGGTAACCTCACCTAGAAAAATTGGCGCTCGCTTTGCTATGCGCCTCTAGGAAGCTAAAACCATACTTTCAATGCAACCACATATGTGTTGTAACTACTTACCCATTAAGGAATATAATGCATAAACCCGAGCTCTTGGGACAACTGGCCAAATTGGCCATAGAAATCAATGGATACCATATAGACTATCGACCTTGGATTGCCATAAAATTTCCTGTTTTGGATGACATTGTGGCCAGCTTTATGCCGGCTTTGATTGTTACACACAATATTTTAGTACATGACACCGTAAGTCAACTGATGTAAGCTCAGAAATGAGATCCTCTTTGAAAGTATATAAATTAACCTAATGATATTACATCCCATATTTTCGTTCAACATACAAATGACTAGGTTGAGGACAAATACACTTAAACATGAGAAAGGAATTTCGGACAAATAAAAATGAGCTGCTTTGTTTACTGACGTGTTTAATTTAGCCACTTACTTTCCATCCTACTTGCTTGAGCTACTCAACACATGTCTAAACTATTTATTAGTATGAGACACATTTTTCTAAATGGAAAAAGAACCAACATGAATCACCTACCTGATTAAGTGACAAGTAGGTGCATCGCCTACTTAGAGTGTGTGGACCAAATTAAAGGGAGAGGAAACGATAGAGATATGCAGCCCACCAATTTGCCCAAGGCAACCGTTAGGGCTATATATACATAGATATTTCACTTAGAAAACAATTTAGAATTGCTCTCTTTCTATTGAAATGTGAATGAGCTCAAAAATATCATCCTAAGAACTCTCTTAAAGTTATCCTAGGGTTCAAGACCAAATCCACAAGTTGGTAAGGTGATTTCTTTCTTGGAAGATCAAGATCACATCGTTATCTCTCTAGTTTTTTGTTTGGGGAAAAGATGTTTGAGATTTAAATAAATCTTAGTTGGACAAGTATTCTTGCAGCAAAGGTAGGGTTTAACTTCTTCTATATGTATTTAAGATCATCTATGTATCTCTAGTTGATTTGATAAAGGGAACTTGTAAAGTAGGTTGAAATTCATATTGAAGTGTTGTAGTTGCTGGACTATATTGGAGTTGATATCTTGATGTTCTATGCTTGGAATAACTTAAGAATAGTATTTCTATAATTGTTGATGTGTTTGGAAGAAGAGAAGGCTTGGAAAGTGCAAGTTAGAACTTGGTTCTTAGGAGAGATTGTGTGGATTGTTTTGGTGATGTATTCTAATGAGTATGAACTGAGAAATTATATATATATATATATATATATATATATATATATATATATATATATATATATAGAGAGAGAGAGAGAGAGAGAGAGAGAAGTCTTGGAAAGTGCAAGTGCGAACTTGGTTCTTAGGAGAGATGGTGTGGATTGTTTTGGTGATTTATTGTAACGAATGTTGCTGGTTTATTAAAGGAAAATGAGAATAATGAGGGGAGATGTTGTCCAAATTTCGTAGACGAGCTAGTTGCTCATTTGTGTTGCGTTCTAGCTTACGTAAGATTAGAAATGGTTCCTTATTGTTCGTTGTAGATATAAGTATTAATGGGTTGAACCGACATCATGTGGCTAAGTAAACAACAAAGGTATATTAAGGCTATGCATTCTTTTCGTTTGGCATGATCCATTAGATACAATGAAAAGAGCAAGCGCTCAACTTTCACAAATAATTATATTCTTAGAAGTACTAGGGTTGCCTATGTTCTTGATTCCCTATGTGTCCTACTATCATATCTTCTGTTCATGGGTCTCATGACATTCTGAGAGATCCTATTGACTTACTTCATTATATATTGTATTAATTTTTACATGTATATTGACCCATGATCAGATGGCGTTATATACGAGTATATATGTATATGGGGTATATGGGAAAGTTATGGTGTCATACACACCACTACCTGATCAGCTGGTATATATTTGATGATTTCGCCACAGAGGATGAGATTATATGATGGGATACCCTCAGAGACTTGATAATATAATGCAGGCATATACCTTTGCACTGTATGTTATCATATGCATGACATTGTATTTCATGATTCACAAAGCTATTCGAATTTACATGTTGAGTCTTTTACTCCATATTTATTTCATGTCTATTGTGCACTTCTTTTCATGCCTTAAATACTCAGTACTTGATTTGTACTAATGCCCATTTTTCTTGGGGACGCTACATTTCATTCCTGCAGGTCCCGATAGACAGGTTGACAGTCTTTCTAATAGACTCTCGGCTTTATGGAAGGCGTTGGTATACTCCACTTACTCCGGAGTTGCATATTTGGTTAGTCTGATTTTAACATGTATTGATTGGTATGGCGGGGCCGTGTCCCAACCTTTATGACATTTATTTACTCTTAGAGGCTCGTAGACTGATGTCATGTATATGAATAATTATATGGCCTTATCGGTCTACGTTTTGAGTTTACAAATAATCATGTTGGTCGTATAGGCTTGTACGACACATATATAAGCTGATATATCATGTTGGTTCATTCCATTTTGAGTATTCCCTCACGATTTATTCTAGCTATCTCATGATATCCTTTTGGTTCATTTACCTTTGATTGTATGATACGAAATATACGTCATGCTGGTACTCGGTTGAGTATGGCACTTTGTGCCCGTCGTGGCCTATTGATTTGGGTCCTAATAATAGTGGTATCAAAGTAATTTTGTCCTACAGATTTTATAAGCTGTGTCTAGTAGAGCCTTGTTAATGCGTGTCTTGTGCACCACATTTATAAGCATGAGGCTACATGGCATTTATGACCATCTCTCTTTCTTCTTACTTTAGATCGTGTTGTAGAGCTCAGTTGTAAAAATTCAAAATCCTCAATTCTATCTTATTTGTAATAAAATGATACGTACATCTAGGAAGACCGTTGGTAAGAGACTGAATGAGGCTGTTGAAGAGTTGAGTAAGAGGAACTTGATTTTCCATCATGCTTATGATGGTAAATGTGAAGTCTTCAACAGGTCATGTGTGTACGAAAATGCATAAGCTTCTTGATAAGGACCCCTAAGACATGAATATCCATCCACCCATATGGTAAAACTAATAAGATAATCTGAAGTTAGATACAAGTTTCAACAAGTAAGAGAAGCAAGATAAAGAAGTGTACGAGGTACCCAGTTAATGAAGATTATCAATATTACAATTCAGGCAGAGAAATATAAGCATTTTGAGTTACCTTTAACTGTAACAAAGGTACGTATAATTGGCCACACCCGTTTCAGTTATGCCATATGGGAGCTAACAGATGTAGTTTAAGAAAAGGACATGATATTAGAATTTGGCTCGGGTTAGAGTAACCCAAAATTGCGATGGATTGTTTGCGTTAGTTGACATTTCTGAAGGATATTATAAATAATATTCTAATAGATCTCCTTGTGAGACACCCAGAGGGTGCACTTTACAATAGTACAATTAGATATGAATACTATAATTTTTCAAAAAAAGTTACAAAGATAGGCGCTGGAATCCTGGAAGAGATAAATATTGCATTAGTATGGCTCCCGTCCTAGTAGAGAGAGAATGTTAGGCAACCCAAAGAGCCAGTAGATGGAGAAAGGGGAGCTAAAAGCAAAAGAATGTCATATTGAATTTTTCAGATTAAAGTGGTCAACAGAAATATTAGCAGGGAAATAAGAAGAGAGTAAATGAAGCATTATGAGTAAAATGTGATACATGAATGACAATAGTAGATAAAAAAGTGATAGCATTATAAAGTCTATAGTCAAGTAAAGGTAAAGACGAGAAATGGCATGCCTTGAAACAACAAAATAGTATATAACATAAATTCATATCTTCATTTCCATAAATAACTTCATGGCTCTAATGTGATTACCAGAAGGAAAAGTTAGACCAAGAGTAATAAAAATCAGTATGGGTTGGTGAACAAGATAAACTAAACATGAATTAGGGACTGAGTGATTCGATAACAGTCGGCATCATGAGAATTTCAGATATTTCTTTCCGACGATAATAAAATAGATGACAGACGAATAACCTTTAAAAGTCATTCAGGAAGACGCTTCCCTAAGGCAAGTAATGTGAGTAAAGTTAAGCTTAAGGGACTATGCGTGCCAGTTAGGCTAAGTATCACCCTTGTGAGTAAGAAATTTCTTTATCCTTGATATTGAAGGATTACTACAAGGCGAGTAAGAGTTAGTGAATATGTGAAAATATGCCAAAGATGAAGAGAGGGGGGAAAGATATGGTATTACTTAGGAGTTATGTGGTGCAGGTAACTATGGAATAGTAAAGGAAGAATGTCATACGAATGAGAAAGGGATGATATTGCAGTTATTCAAATCCCACAGATAGGTTACGACTCCAGAACATTACGTAAGCACGACGGTAGGGAGAGGTAGTAAGGGTTCTCGCCCATATGTTATTGATAAATAAGTGCGAATAAGTACTTCATACATAAGGATCCAGTGTGAGAGGTAACTTAGACAAATGTCATATCTGAAGAGGAAATACATGAAATATAGATATGAGAATGGACCAACGAGTAGTTAGTAATTAGTTCAGGAAGAGCCCAGTTATGGCTAGACAAGAGGATACAGGCAAATCAGCACATCATGCAAGATAAACACAATGAACCCTAATATAGTGAATTCAGTCTCGTAGATATGACATCATGGTACTTGAGAAATATTTAGATAGGGGAAAAATACGTAAGTTGCCATCTGACCTATGACCCAGTCCCTCTTACACACTTTCTGCGAACAAAAATTACTTTACACACGCAACCTTTCTAATGTGTGTCTAAGACACACTACATTTGTCAGATGGGAGGCACGTGTTTAACAAATAAAAGTGAGCGCGTCAGATCTATACATGTTTTGTCAGCATGCCATGTGCAGCTTTATTTGAACAGCTCAGATTTAATTAAGTTGATCGGATGGCCTATGTAATTCTTTTCTTTTTATCCTTTTTCTCTTTACCAAAAAATGTCTCTCTACTCTCTAGCCTCCATTTTCTTTTCTCAAGGTATTATTGAATCAATCTCATCGGATAAACACAATAAACTTCGGCGAAGGTACAACGCCACTATTATTTCTATCCATTAACAGTGTATCTCATTGTTAATTACTCCTGCAAAGCGCTAGTATTTTGTGCATTTTAAACTGGAAAGAGAATCTAAAGTTGCAGATTTAAATTTTGATTTTGATGCATACAAATTTCAAAATTTGATAAGTTTGGATGCTTTAATAGTATGGTAGGTGCTTGATTCAACATTTTGTTCTAGTGAGGATTTGCCATGGCTGTTGGAGTTTAGAGAAGAAAGTAAATGGGTATGGGAGGTCATCAGAAGAAGAAGATGGGAAACGTGGGGGGTGGGGGCTTTGTTTTTTTTGTGTTTCTTTTCTCTTAAATATTATCAATTGGTGTAAATTTAGTATTTTTTTATTGAGTTAGGCACGTGTCACGACCTTATTGGTGCGTGACCTTACACATATTTTGAAAATCTGGTCAAGAAAAAAAGAGTGTGTTTTTGACATACTTTAAAAATGTTGCTTGTGTAAAATAATTTTTATTCGAAGAAAGTGTGTAAGGGAGATTTGGGTCATAGGTTAGATGAAAACTTATGTATTTTGCCTTAGATGGGAGTTGGGATAGCTAAAGGTACCATAGATGTGTTATGGAAAAAAAAGAGTGCCAGTAGGGAGACAATTTAAAGTTCAATTCAAAAGCAACTGTACGAGCAGTCATAGAGCTAAGTAACTATGGATAATAATAGGCAAGCAAGAACATCAAAAATTTTGTTGGGTATATGATGTAATAAGCTCACAGCTTTACAGGAGTCAGAAGGTCTCCCCTAAGCATTACAACGTAAGACTAGCTGAAGAAATTAGGAAGAAGACTTCAACCTAAGCATAGTGACCTAAAGAAATAATGGTCATGTAAGAACAGTCTCACTACAATATTGTATGCACCCCATAAGTAAGTGGCACATATCGTGACTAATGAACAGGAGAAAGAAAAAAATATCAAAGGTGATATTTGTGATCATATAAGTTATAGGGGATTACAATATCTGTGGGCACTAAGATGAGTCAAGTATCCATGTAGAAAGTGGCAGAACGACCGGGAAAAGTAATTGCTTATATTTAAAGACAAGTGAGAAGGAAGGAAAGGAAATCTATTGTTCTAGCAAATTGAAGGAAGGTTACGAGTAGTATAAATTGATATGTGTAAGTAGCATGCTAAATTATAGTAGAGAGACAAGGTTTTACGAAGATGGGAGTAATGATAAGAAAAGGCGAGTGAGAATAGGTAATTCCTCGAGATTAAGCCCATAAAAACAAGAGAGCTAATGGTTTTCGTAAGTTATAGAAAGCTCGATATAGAATGAGTAAACTCAGGTGAGTCTAAGACCAGAAGAATTTAGAAGAGATGGAATGTTGCCCTGGAAGTAGAATAAAGATGTAATTATGTAAGAAAAGAGGATGACACTTAGACATTTGATAAGATGAATCATATTGGGATGCTATGAAATAGTTATTGAAGTATTGTATCACCCCTAGGTGGATCAGGAAAATCACTTCAAATGTTCATTGATGCGCCGTGAGCCCTAGTGACAATGCATTAAGTAAGAGGTTTCAAGCTATTAGTGGTAGATTATAGATTAACATTGAGGTGAATCAACAATGGATGGATAAAAACAAAGTATGAGATGCGATTAGGCTGTAATTCTTAAGATGAACAGTAATTATGAAGCACTAAAGGATTTAGATCTCTATATATAAGATAAGCAACGAGAGTAACCCGGAGTTCGGTAGCAGACCACTGTAACAATGAATCGAAGTAAGAGTTATATTATAGTATGGCCTACTTAGATGTAGTAAAGCCATAGATTCCCAGAGGGACAACTTGTCATAATTTTGTATATGTTCATAAAGTGAGGCCTAGAGATTGACTAAAAGCTGGATGAAAAATGAGAGAAGGACTGCATAGGGGAACATACAAGGACAAAGTCATACAGACTGCATGGTACAAGGTAGCAATAGTTACCAGATTGGAAGAATTTCAACCGTAAGTCGTGTTATGAGAAAGAGGCCTAAATGGGAGAATGCCCCGACCTTTGGATTTATTCACAGAACAATTACCTAGATGGCAAGGAGAGTAAAAAATGGATTGGCAAGAGTTATGGGTTAGGATGTGACACATGTTTCAAAATGGAAAAAAGAACCAACATGAATCAACTACTTTATTAAGTAAGTTACAAGCAGTGCATCACCTACTTAGAGTTTGTAAACCAAATTAAAAGGGAAAGGAAAAGGATAGAGATATGCAGTGTTACCCATCTGTCCAAGCCCACTAGTAGGACTATATATACATTGATATTTAACTTAGAAAACAATATAGAATCCTTCTCTATCTATTGTAACGTGAAGGAGCTCCAAAATATTATCCCAAGACCCCTCACAAATTTATCCAAGGGTTAAAGACCAAATCTACAAGTTGGTAAGGTGATTTCTCTCTTGGAAGATCAAGGTCACCTAGTTACTCTACTTTGTTGTTTGGGGCGAACATTGTTTGAGCTTGAAGTAAAGCTTAGTTGGACAAGTATTGTTTATACAAAGGTAAGGTTTAACTTCTCCGATATATATTTAAGATCATATATGTATATCTAGTTGATTTTATAAAGGGGACTTGTGAAGCAGGTTGAACTTCATGTTGAAGTATTGTAGTTGCTAGACTATTTTGGAGTTGAATTCTGGATGTTCTATGGCTGGAAATCCACGGGAATAACTTAAGATTACTGTTGCTATTATGGTTGATATGATTAGAAGACGATAAGGCTAGGAAAGTGCAAGTTAGAACTTGGTTGTTGGGTGAGATGGTGTGGATTATTTTAGCGATGTATTGTAACGTATATGAGGTTAGATATTGATATATATATATATATATATATATATATATATATATATATATATATATATATATATATATTTGTATGTGTATATATATATGACACTCTAGACATGTTCGTCTTGTTGGTTGATTTAAGGTAAATGAAAAGAATACGGGGAGGTGTTGTCCAAAATTTTGTAGATAAGCTAGTTGCTCATTTGTGTTGAGTTCTGGCTTCCGTACGCTTAACAATGATCCCTATTTTTTGTTGTAGACTGAAGTATTAACAGACTGAACTGACATCGTGTGATTAAGTAAAAGACAAAGGTATGTTAATGCTATCTCTTATTTCCTTTTGGCATGATCCATATGATTCAATGAAACGAGCAAGCACACAACTTTCAAGAGCAGCTCAACACAGTTCGGGGCCTAAAGTCAAACTATAATAATGGGCCTTAATTCCTTTAAAAAATTATATATAGTTTATCTAATGTCTATTTTCTTGCAAATTCATAAAGTTAATTTAAAGTTTCAGTTCTTATCTTTTTTATTAAAGTTTTGCATAACATGATTCATATTTTCTAGTAGATATATTTAAACTTTAGTAAATAAAACAATTACAATATATGTATAAAGTAGAAATAAAAAAGATAGATTTTAGATTAAAAGATAGCCAAAGGTTAGAATAGAACTAGATTCAATTGGTAAATTGATCCCAAATAACTTTTTAATAAGTTGAAAACCTGTAAAATCATTAGAAAAAGAAATGCTTAGAAAGAAAGAAAAAATTTATCATTGAAGAAGGTTTGTACTTGCCAACTTTTTATTTTATCCCACAAAGAAGGATCACAAGAGTTTTATAGTTCTTTGATATGAAGGAGTAAGAATTATCATAAAGCTTTAAGAATTTGATGTCGAAAAGGAGGCAAGAAGGTGTTAACTTTGTAGTTATGAATAAATATGGAAAAAAGTCAATCCTAAAAAGGCAAGAATGGTAAAAAGTAACGGTTCATATCTCCAATAAGCAATAACGATAAAAGTAAACTTTTATTTTCCTTTTCCACAATAAAATTATAGTTGTTCACATTAAATACTTCAATTTTCTAAAAGAAAAATAAATACAAAAACTTAAAACTACTAAAAAGTGGGGCCATAAATGTATGGGGCATCTAGCACTTGCCTTACCTGCCTTTGAGTACAACTGCCTCTGACAACTTGTGTAGACGATTTTATTTTTAGAAGTACTAGGATTGCCTATGTTCTTGATTCCCTATGTGTCCTACTATCATATTGTCTATTCATAGGTCTCTTGACATTTTGAGAGATCTTATTGACATACTTCATTATGCATTTTATTCATTTATACATGTCTATTGACATATGACCTGATGGAGTTATATACGTGTATAGTGTATATATATGTGGTATGGGAAAAGGTTATGGCGTTATATTCGCACCACTACCTAATAAGCTGGCACACGTTAATAGTTTCTCCCACAGAGGGTGAGATGATATATTGGGATTCCATCAGAGGCTTGATGATATTTTTTACGCATATACCTATGCATTGTATGGCATTTATACACATATGCATGGCATTGTAAATGTTTCACTATTTACATAGCTATTCAGATATACAGGTTGAGTCTTTTACTCCATGTTTCTTTCATGTGTATTGTAGACTACTTTTCATGCCTTGCATACTCGATACTTTATTTTTACTAGCATTCCTTTTGCCTGGGGATGATGCATTTCATGGTCGCAGGTCCGATAGACATGTTGACAGTCCTCCTAATAGGCTATCATCTCAGTGGAAGGTGTTGGTGCACTGTACTTGCTCTGGAGTTGCCTATTTGGTCAATATTATTTGGACATGTATTGATTGGTATGACAAGCCTTATCCCGACGTTTAAGATATTTATGTACTCTTTGATGCTTGTAGACAGATGTCATGTATATAGATACTTTTATGGCCTTATCGGCCTATGTTTTGAATTTACAATTGATCATGTCGGCTATATAGGCATGTATGTCACATGTATATGTTAATATATCACTTTAGGTCATCCTATGTCGAGTATTCCCTCATGCTTTATTCTAGTTATCTCATGACAGCCTTTCTGGTTCATTTGCCTATAATAGTATGATTTGAAAGATACGTTTTATTGGTACTCGGTTGAGTAAGGGACCAGGTGCCCGTTGCGACAAATTGGTTTGGGTCATGAACACTAATACTCGCGGTTATAAGATAATTGCTATTAAACACGTGTACTTCTTTGGGAATCTAGACCCTCTTTATGGATGGTTCCTCTAACACAAAGGGGTCCGGACTTGGCATCGAATATTAACCCAGGCCAATCAAACTCATTAATTAACTCATGGATATACTGATGAATGGACGCGCTTAATCTGGACTTCTGATAGAAATTTCAAACGGTTCATGAATCCTTAAGCTAACATGAAGTACAATATAAATACTGACATGAAAGTATAACCTAACTATTTTGGATTTCACGTTTCAACCTATACATAATGAATCAAATTAAATCAACCAGCTATGTAAAACTACAAGAGATGCTGACTCTACATCGATATAAGTATACACACTAATTTCAGATCGTCTTTTCAATAAATATCTTAGTCTAAATGTGAACCTCAAAACAATATGATAACCAAACTAACATTAGTCATGCTACAGCTAACGTCACATTCATACAAATCTGAAAACAGTCCATAGAGCCTAATTTGGTACAAATGATGTAATGTTTAAGCAAACATGACAGTGATATACATCTAAACTAGAGCAGAACAGGGGAGGTTCACAAGATAAGATCAAGTAGTATTTATCTCCAGATTTGAATACATATCTAACTCAATCTTCATACAGCACTTGAGGTTAAAATTTACCTTGAAGTTTGCACAAAAAAATAAGTGAAATTGAAGTCAGCAAGGCAGCGACAAACAAACAGCAATTAATCAACAACTTGAGATCAAGTTTCCTGCCCAGAAGTAGTATCAAAACAGTTGGGAAAACAACTTTGAATGAGCATCAGCAATAAATAACCCATAACAAACTTGAATGACCAAATTTGAACTTGAAACCGGCCCAGAAACTTCTGAAGCTTCAACTACCAAAACACCCAAAATATTCAAGCCATGTTTCAACCTAATAAGCTGGAGTTTTAACTTGGAATTGAGAACTTTCAAACTACCCTAAAATTTCAATGCAATAGTAATAGTTTTTGGTGTCTTTGCTGCCTGGAGCTGCAAAAAACTTTTTCATTCATATTTTATGCCTCTCCCATTTTATACCTCTCAAAAACTTGTTAAACAAGGCAAGGGGTATGCCTTTTATAGGCAAAGCCTAGGGCAACATTCAGATTTCTTTATTACCCCTAGGCCCCTCTTCTATTTTCATTTTTAACTACTTAAACCCCTCATTTTATGCCTTGTTGGCCAAGTAACACTGCTAAACTTCTTGAATTTTGAATTAAACCCCATCTAGAAGGTTTCAATTTTAGTTACTTGCAGGATTCCTTATGTTAAAATACCTAAAACATCCCTGACTTACCCTAGTATTCACTATCCTAGGTCATGTTAGGATTTATGCCCGTCACTAGAGGGGGGATGAATAGTGCGGCACGAGAATATTGATAAATATTGCGGAATTAAAATTGCAGGAGTAAAGTAAATGCGGTAATTAAAATAGTAAGGAAAGAACACACCGAATTTATACTGGTTCACCACAACGTGTGGTTAGTCCAGTCCCCGAGAGACTCTCTCGAGATTCCACTAACTCCGTTAAGCTTACAGGTGCCTAACAAACCGTTACATTTGCTCGTAGATGTACACTCTACAAGACTTCAACTTGCTCGAGGATACCGCACCTCAAGACTTCACCTTGCTCGTGGATACCGCACCACAAGACTTCACACACTAAGATTGAGGGTACTTACCAAACCCGACAATCAACGAGAAGATATGGTCTTCTTAAACACCTTTCTCTTTTACAACAAGAACTCTCTAAAAAGAGTAGATAAAGAGATACAAGATTAGCTCTATGAACAACTCAAAGTTGTCTCTCAAATGGCTCAACAAAAGCTCTAAAATGATGCCCAAATAATATCAATATGTATATGAACAATGAGAGGGTTGTGTGTTTAAAATCAGCTCAAAAGACCTCTATTTATAGGTGTTAGAAGTTGTATGTCCGTTGCTTAATTGACAATCAATTATGCTGATTTTATGCAAGATAATCGATTATCCACTTTGCATAATCGATTATCTTCTCAACGTTCATAAAACGGAACGTTGGAAAGGCAACGGATAGTGAAATAATCGATTATTTTAATCACATAATCGATTATGTTGCCTTGTGAAATTTCGAGCAAAGCTGGAATATATCAGAGTATACCAGAATCAAAGCTGGAGATACCAGAATATACCAGAATATACCAGTATCGAAAACTTACTTCAAAAACCATTTTGGTTAAAATGAAGACGTTAAAATCATTTTGTTTGAAGTATATTAAAAATGTTTATGATATATATGATTTAATAAAATGATTTTATGCATATTAATGATGACCTATGTTGAGCCAAAGACGAGATAACTTAAACGTTGCTCTTACATTGGTTCTACCTAGCGACCTATGCCTTGGGTCTTCGGTCTTGAACTTTTGAGCTCGTCTTGGCTTTTCCATGCAATCCATTCATCAATATGCTTCTCGGCATTCAATCTTGATTGTTTGCTAATGCATCTTCATTGTTTGTCATACAATAACATTGTTTAACAAGTTGACTTCATTGTTTGTCATTCATCAAAACCTATACCTGAAAATCATGCTAGTACAACCAAAGCGCACATAGTATGGATAGAATGATTTTCTACAATTTCTCCCTTTTTGATAATGACAAACAACAGGAGATATGCATATCGGATTCCCCCTAAATTCATGCTATATCTCAACATACAATTCATGCAAACTATTCCCCTTAATGATAATTCCCCCTCAAATAAGGCATACTATAACGTAGATTCATTTCCCCTTATTTGATGCATATCGCCTAATTTCTTCCCCCTTTTGGCATTAGCAAAAAGAAGAGTATACCAAGGCTACTTTCCCCTTTCGACACTTCCCCCTTTTGGGTATATCAATTGTTAGTGTCAAGAATAAAATAGGAAATACAATGAGGAATATACATTGACGATATTTAAAAAATCATACCAACATGAAATAATACCAAATGTTAGTGAAAACATAACAACCATAATAACGGTTATTTTTCGCAAATCATATTACTTAAGAACATATCAACATTTAATTTTAACAAACCAATAGTTGTATTAAAAACATGAATCATTTATTTTTCAAGAATATATCAACTGTTATTCAAACCAAAAAAATATTCATCAAAACGTGAATCAATCATTATTTTTAACAAAAATAATCGATACCAATTGTTATTCAAGATAAGAGTTATCAAAACATGAATCAACAAAAATAATTAATATCAATTGTTAACAAAGATATATTAATTGTTAACACATATCAACTATTATGTTTTTATCAAAAATATGATAACTAACCGAAATTCCCCCTCGATGCAATAAGGTTTCGTGCTTGGTGCATCTACTACGATATTGTAGTCTTCAAGCACACCTGCAAACGTACCTAAAAATAGGTTTTCGGTACCCAGGCACTTTTGGATCCTTGGGGGTTAGGCAAATAATAATCATAGTCAAAAGATAAATCTCTATGTTTTTCAAAACATACGGGCGCAATGTGTCCTACCCGGCTGCAATAATGACATATAACATTCGGGTTGTGCATATGTCTTGGTTGAGCCAAAAACGTTCTAGGTGATCTAAAGTTGTTATTCCTAGACGTATTACGATTCCTAGAGTTATTTCTAGGTGGTCTAGAATTATTCATTCTAGACTCATTAACAAAATTCCTAGAGTCGTTTCTAGGTGGTCTAAAATGATTAATTTTAGACTCATTAGTGATGTTCCTAGAATTATTTCTAGGTGGTCCAACTTCATTTCTATCATCCTTTCTAATATTCTTCTTAATTTCTATAATTGTTTTAGGATCATCAATGCTACGTTTTTCTAGTGTGTTCCTAAGTTCTATGTTCTCTATTTTCAAAGAACTACAGGAAGAACAATTGGAACTTTGATCAACTGAAGAGGCTTCATTCATTTCCTTAATTTTATTTTTAAGATCAATATTATCATTGTCTAAATATTTATTTTCTTCTTCTAACTTCTCATTATCACGAGTCAATTTTTCAAAAACTTTTTCTTTCAAAGAAAGTTGTTTTTCAAAATCTTTTTCTTTCAAAGAAATTGTTTTCTTCAATTCTTTTATGGTTTTGGAAGCTCTAATAAATTCACCATATAATTCATCATAGACATTTTGCATTTCTTCAAACGAGTAAGAGTTAGAATTACTTACCTCTTCTTCCTCGTTGGCCATGAGGCATAGTGCGGCAGTTTCATCGCCCGAGCTGTCCGAATCCCATGTCACGCGCCTATGGTGTTTCTTCTTTTTCTTGTCCTTGGGTTTTGGACAATGTGATTTGGTGTGGCCAAGTTTTCCACAATTTTGGCATGAAGGACTTGGTTCTTCCTTCTTCATAAACTTATAAAACTTTTCAATTATATCATTGGAAATAATATCATCATCGCTTTCCGAATCACTTACCTCTACTCTTTTAGAAGATGAGGCTTTGAAGGCAATATTCGAACTTTTACTTCTAAGATAGGGATTAAGAATTATGCTTTCATAACCTTTCGAGGTTACCTCTTAGTCCATCAATTGTGACATTCGTGATTCCTATCGACTCTTGGATGGCATTGGCTTTGGAACGCCATTCGGGAGTGAGACTCCTTAGGATTTTTCGAACAAGATCTTTGTTCGTGTACACTTTCCCGAGAGCATGAAGATCGTTGATGATTTTTGAG
Organism: Nicotiana benthamiana; assembly: GCA_034376525.1. Taxonomy (NCBI): domain Eukaryota; kingdom Viridiplantae; phylum Streptophyta; class Magnoliopsida; order Solanales; family Solanaceae; genus Nicotiana; species Nicotiana benthamiana. The sequence continues at coordinate 10,288,346 of CM067326.1, forward strand.
AATCGTTCGATCATAATACCGATGGGTTCTTTCTCCCTCATTTTAAAGAGTTCATATTCATGTGTTAGAAAATCAACTTTAGATTCTCGGACTTGAGACGTACCTTCATAAGTGATCTCGAGTTTATCCCACATCTCCTTGGCGGTTGTGCAGCAAGAAATCTTCCGATAGTCATCCGGATTCACCGCACAATATAATAAGTTGATGGCCTTTGCGTTATTTTCAACTTTCTTGACATCCTCGGCATCATATTCATCTTCCTCCTTTTGAACCGTGGTTTCCCCAACTTTCTTTGTTCGCATTTGTTCACCGTTCTTGATGATTTGCCACAAGCGAAAGTTATTTGATTGGATGAAGATTCTCATCCGCTCTTTCCAATATGTGTAATTTGTTCCATCAAATAGTGGAGGCCTATAGGTGGAGTGTCCTTCGCTCATCATTCCTGCGTTCAATATTCTCAACAAAAAATATATATCGTTCTCTCAACCGGTTAAGGCTTTCAGAGAGTTAGGCTCTGACACCAATTGTTAGGATTTATGCCCGTCACTAGAGGGGGGTGAATAGTGCGGCACGAGAATATTGATAAATATTGTGAAATTAAAATTGCAGGAGTAAAGTAAATGCGGTAATTAAAATAGTAAGGAAAGAACACACCGAATTTATACTGGTTCACCACAACGTGTGGTTATTCCAGTCCCCGAGAGACTCTCTCGAGTTTCCACTAACTCCGTTAAGCTTACGGGTGCCTAACAAACCGTTACACTTGCTCGTAGATGTACACTCTACAAGACTTCAACTTGCTCGAGGATACCGCACCTCAAGACTTCACCTTGCTCGTGGATACCGCACCACAAGACTTCACACACTAAGATTAAGGGTACTTAGCAAACCCGACAATCAATGAGAAGATATGGTCTTCTCAAACACCTTTCTCTTTTAATACAAGAATCTCTAAAAAGAGTAGATAAAGAGATACAAGATTAGCTCTATGAACAACTCAAAGTTGTCTCTCAAATGGCTCAACAAAAGCTCTAAAATGATGCCCAAATAATATCAATATGTATATGAACAATGAGAGGTGTTGTGTGTTTAAAATCAGCTCAAAAGACCTCTATTTATAGGTGTTAGAAGTTGTATGTCCGTTGCTTAATTGACAATCAATTATGCTGATTTTATGCAAGATAATCGATTATCCACTTTGCATAATCGATTATCTTCTCAACGTTCATAAAACGGAACGTTGGGAAGGCAACGGATAGTGAAATAATCGATTATTCCAATCACATAATCGATTATGTTGCCTTTCGGAATTTCCAGCAAAGCTGGAATATACCAGAGTATACCAGAATCAAAGCTGGAGTATACCAGAATATACCAGAATCGAAAACTTACTTCAAAAACCATTTTGGTTAAAATGAAGACGTTAAAATCATTTTGTTTGAAGTATATTAAAAATGTTTATGATATATATGATTTAATAAAATGATTTTATTCATATTAATGTTGACCTATGTTGAGCCAAAAGACGAGATAACTTAAACGTTGCTCTTACATTGGTTCTACCTAGCGACCTATGCCTTGGGTCTTCGGTCTTGAACTTTTGAGCTCGTCTTGGCTTTTCCATGCAATCCATTCATCAATATGCTTCTCGGCATTCAATCTTGATTGTTTGCTAATGCATCTTCATTGTTTGTCATAAAATAACATTGTTTAACAAGTTGACTTCATTGTTTGTCATTCATCAAAACCTATACCTGAAAATCATGCTAGTAAAACCAAAGCGCACATATCATGGATAGAATGATTTTTTACAGGTCAATTAACCCCAAGCCCTTTAATCTTGGTTAGCACTGACCATGGTTAAGCAAACCCAGGCCAAAGCATTAATCTATATCCAAACCATTCCTAAAAGTTGAACCAATGAATCAATTTAACTAACAAAACGGAAATTTAGTTATGATTAATATGAATCCTAAGACTAAATTATCAGTGAACTAATAATTGATAGCATACAAGTAAGATTGAAACTAAGGTAAAATTCATATCATATAATCAACAAAAAATCATGGATAAAAATCAAATAAGACCAAAACTAACACTATATGACTGCAACACACACAAATCAGAGACCTAAATCGAAAGACCCAAACTCAAACAAAAATAAAAGAAATACTGAAAATAATCGAACAAAAGAACCATGCAAAGAGAAAGAAAAACAAAGAAAGAAAAGGATCGAGAAACTTACTGAACTTACACATCATTGTAATCTAACTAAATTAAGACCCTAAATTTATTAATTAATGATAAAAACATGATAAGGAAACAAAACAATATCCATGCCTTAAATTGAATAACATATTTAAGGAGAAACAAACCACAACTACCAATTTAAACAAATCTAGACTGGAATTCAGACCAGGAGAAACAAAGGAGAAGAGCAGAAGCTTGAGTATCAGGTTAATTCGAACATGAGAAGAAATGAAGAAAGAAGGTTGAAAAGGAACAAAAAACAAACAGAAGAAAACAAATAAAAATGAAAGAAAGAAGACTCACCACCTTGACTTAAAGTTGAGACACGACTCTCTAATTTAAGCTTCAATATAATATCAGTCGCTTGTTCTTTATCAAGAGCAAGAAAAGGATGTTATCTTGTGGCAAAATCAGTGTCCTGACACTCACTGATACTGAGAAGGAAACCTTGCATGAATGGATTTGACCTTGGATTTGAGGCGTCAAACCATAGATTTAGTATTTGAGCAGTTCTGTATGGATTCAACGGAGATGGAATGGAATTTTTAAATGAGGGGGAAGAAAGGGTTCAGGGGTGTAATTTTTGTTGAGGTTGGGAGAGGCGCCACTATGCACTGCGGGACAACTGCTAGGGTTTGAAATATTTGAGCAATCCGGGGGGATTCTAGGGAAATAGGGCCCGAGTTTGGGAACATGAGGGTGAGATGCTCGAGTGGTGTAAGTTTGGGAGGATTTGGACGCCAGCCGCCGCAGTGGGCAATTTCTGATGGGAGGCCGAGAGTGGCTTAGGACGGATGTAACATTTTGAGAATGGGGGTGAATGAACAAGGTACTAGGTTTTCAGACACTTTAATTGATTTGGGATATAGTTCTAGAGCCATTGGATCACCCATCATCGACGGCCCAGATTTGTTGATCATGAAAGAGTGTCGTTTGGACGGTTTGGAGAACAGACTGGACTGGGTAAGAGTCTGGGCTGGGGTGGGTTTGATAGGGAAAAACGTTTGGGGTGAGACAATTAATTTGAATACTAGCCCAAAATTGGCTGGCCTGTTTCTCCATTCTTTTTATTATCTTTTTAATTAAATCCCTCTATCGTTTTTTTAATTTTTTTAGTACAAAATTATAGATAAAGACCTGATTTAATTCTAAAATTAAACTAATTAATTTTCAGAAATTAAATAAATCCTAATTTAAAAGGAAATTGAGGAAAAACATCGAAAAAATAAAAATAAAATGCAAAGATGACTATTTTGTTATTTTCTTCCATTTTTTGTAGTGTTTATTAACTAATAGAACCAAAAATATTAAAAATGGGATCCTAAATGCAAATGTGCTATTTTTGTATTTTTTATGAATTATATCAATTAAGATCACACAAAAATCATGCAATTAAATTCAACAATCATATAAATAAAGAAAAAACATAATTTTAAGAATTATGTATGAGTAATTTAAGCAAGGCAAAAATCACTTGTTCACATTCATCAATGAAGTCTAGTAATAGCTCAGCCAACCTTTCATTAGACAAAAATTTAATCTTGTCTTTGAGATGAAGAATACTTACCTCTTTTTCATTATCTGATTCCCTAATGGCCATCAGTGCTTGCTCTTCTTCAGCTTTATCTTCTGATTCTTCATCTGAGGTTTCTACCCAAACAACAACCATAGTCTTGGTTGAACCTTCGTTCCTTTTTCCTTGAACCTGTTCCTTCTTCCCGTTCCTTCGTTCAGCCCTGTCTTTGTTCCTCTCAATATCTTATTAAGGGCAGTTTTTGATCATGTGATCAGTTTTACCACACTTATAGCAACCCTCATTGGTCCGTTTTTTAAGAGCTCTTGACTTTTGAAGGTTGTACCTCGTGAAGAGACCTTTCCTCTCATCATGTACTTTTTGAATCTCTAGAGATCATAGCCATCTCATCATTTTCCAAAGCTGAACCTTCAACAATTCTGAGAACTAAGCTTCTCTCCTTCTTGGGTGTATCTATCTTCATGGTTTGCCTTCTCATTTCATAAGCTGTAAGATTTCCAATCAGTTCATCCAATCTGAGAGTAGCAATATTCTTGGATTTCTGAATGGCAGTGATTTTGCTTTCCCATGTGACTGGCAAAACCCTTGTCAGAATTTCTCAACCTTATGTTCTTCAAGAATGATCCTTCCTAGAGACTTAAGTTCATTAGTCAGTGTAGTGAACCTAGTATACATCTCCTGAATAGTTTCTCCTTCTTTCATAGTAAAATTCTCATATTGAGACTACAACATTGTTCCTCTTGATCTTTTCCCTTGAGGTTTTCCTTAATGGGCCACTTGCCAAGTGTCCCATATCTCCTTAGCAGTAGTACAACTTTGGATTCTATTGTACTCATCTCGACCTAGTCCATACACAAGTCATTTCTTGGCCTTAGCATTTTTCTCCCACTTTTTCAGGTCTTCAGTAGTGCAGTCAGCTTTTCTCTTTAGTACTTCCACTCCTTCCTCATTCTTCTTTGTATAGTTACCAAGGGGTCATAAGTGACTATGTCCCAGAGTTCATAGTCCTCTCCAATTATATGATCTTTCATCCTATTTTTCCACCAAGAATAGTATTATCCATTAAAACCTAGAGTTCTGGTAGTAGATTGCCCTTCCCACTTCCCAGGTGGTGCACTCATGTTGATGATTTCCTAAGGTGTTAGCCTTTTAAAGGATAACCTGATCTGATACCAATTGATGTTCTTAACGTCAATACCACACAAGATAGGGGGGGTGATTTGTGTGGTACCAAAATTTTCAATCTAGAAGAACCTGGTCCTTCTAGGTGTTCTAAAACCACTACTGTTGCGGAATGAAAAGAACATAAAATAAAGAACACAAAGATTTTTACGTGGAAAACACCTGGCTTGAAAGGTTAAAAAACCACGACCTACTACTTAGTAGGATTTTCCCAAACATCCACTAAAGTCGATGAGCCAAAACAACATTTACAAAAACTCTTTGTAAACCAAAGGATTAACTCTAATCCCAGCGCTTCACATAGCCTCAACTATCGCGACACTTTTTAACTCTAACTCTAATAGTAAAAGTACCTAATACAATTGCTTCTATGAAAGCTAGAAAGGTAAAACTTTAAACCACCTACTACAAGTGAACTAGAATAAACACAATGGAATTGGTTATTCTATCTTGTTCAAGTAGCTTCAGGAATGCACACTCAAATCTCCCATAAATTGCTTGCAAAATTTGCTTGCCTTTTTGCTCTCAAATTGGTTTCACTTCTGCGTTTGTGCAATACGTGTAAAGAGAACAATCATAGTTATTGAATGAGTTAGTAATTAGAGTTTGATTAAGACTCAACTGTTGATCTTCCATTGAAGTTGAGTCCTTGAACAACAGAAACTCCAATCCTATCCTTTATTCGGAATGTGTTCTCTTCCTAGAAGGAGACTTCCTCTCCTCATTCAATATGCAATCATTTCGATCGGTTCAGAAGATATTGTTGCTTGATCCTTGAGACTTATCTTCTTCATGTGCAACTCACATGTATAGGTTGATAAAAATTGTGTCTCTCATGATGAACTTGGTCCATGCTGAGTTCATTTGTCATTCTTCAGAAATTCATCAGAACTTGAGCCAACACTAAGGATCCGAGGAACATACTCTCTCCGGAACAGATCTGAAAACCGAGCCTAAGTCAGTGAAACAGCCTCATCTGGATTGTCTAACTCATAGGTGCGCCACCACTCATAGGCGGTCCCTCGAAGCTGAAAGGTAGTGAAAGAAACCTTACTGGATCCTAAAATACAATAACACTCATCAAGAAATCCCAGAGCATCCTCCAATGCTAGACCACTAAATATAGGAGGCTTTTACTTCTTGAACCTCTCAAGTCTCAATTGTTCATCCTCGGTAGCCGCTGCCAAGTCCTTGGGCTAAGCAAGCACTACAGGTGGTGGGATAGTCTCGCGAACCTGCTCAATAGGCACTCGTTGCTCAGGAGTGCGGGCGGCAGGAGTCTGTGCTCCTCCCCCGGCCTAGGATGTGGCTGTAGTAAAGGGAAGCAAACCTGCTTAAGCCAAACTGGTGTACATGCTCATGAACTGTGCCAGATTCTCCTGAAGAGCTGGAGTAATGGTAGCAGTAGCAGTAGGCGTGTCAAGGGCTTGGACTCTGGCTAGATCTGCTGGTGGTACCTCGGCGGTATCTCACGTAGGTGCTCTGGTCACGCCACGTGCGCATCCTCGACCTCGACCCTGGCCCGGGTCTTTAGTAGTTGCAGTAGGGGGCGCGGGTTCCTGATGCTTTCTGGTAGCATGTGTCCTCATCATCTGTGAGAGAATAGAAAGACGAAAGTTTATTTGTGATATCAAAATCTTGCACGACAGGAAATAAAATGAAGTGGAATTTTCCTAACAATTACATAGCCTCTCGCACATAAGTGTAGACATCTCTGTACCGATCAACAGACTAATAAACCGGCATGTGTTCCGTGACTCCAATATATATATGCCGAGTGACATTATATACACTGTTCCTTTTAGTTATTCTTAGTTTTAGACTTATACATTTTCGCAAGTTTCGATTTAATTTCCGCACTTGTTAGGCTTACCTAATCGTAAAGACTAGGTTCCATCATGACAGTTCACAAAGGGTGAACTGGGGTCATGATAAGTTGGTATATAGACAGCTCTGATACCAACTTATCATGACCCCAGTTCACCCTCTCTGAACTGTCGTGATGGCACCTAGTCTTTACGATTAGGTAATCCGAACAAGTGCGGAAATTAAATCGAAACTTGCGAAAATATATACGTCTAAAACTAAGAATAACTAAAAGGAACAGTGTATAGAATGTCGCTCGGCATATATAGCAATATCTCAAAACTTCTACATCACTATCCCAATACCTGAAAACTCATGGGAACACAAGCTCAAAGAAATATAGTTACATGCTCTAACTCTGAAATGTCTACATGAACAGTATGATAGAAGGGCTAATACTATAAGATAAAATGAATATGGAGAATCTTCGGTCTGCGGACGTGGCAGATGTTGCTCGAAGTCTCCAAAAGCTCTCCCTACCTTAAGGATGGTAAGCCTGTGCAAAAGCACCTAGATTTAAACATGAAAAGTATGAGCAGAAGGGGCATCAGTACACCACAGCGGTACTCAGTAAGTGCTAAGATTAACCTAGGTTGGGTAATGACGAAGAAGGTCAGGGCCTTTACTGAGGTCAAATAAAATATATGATTTAACAGCATCGAGTAAGCAGTATAATGAATACAACAATGGAATAAGACAAGTTATATAAAGCAACAACAAATATACAACGAACAGAGTAACCACAGAAATAAGAACAGCTCAAAACCAATAGTAACAACAAGGATCTCCCAAGATACTATCCTATAGTCCTTTTCATCAATTGTCTAGTGGATCTCCCGGTATACTGTCCTGTAGTCTTAATAATCAATGCCCTGGGGATCTACCAGAATCCTGATCCTTAGTCCCAAATGTAAATATCCAGTACTGGGGGAATCTACCGGGTGCATTCTTGTAGTTCTATATAATTGTGCAGGGGGATCTACCGGAAATCTAACCCGTAATCCCAAAATAAACGTGAAGGGAGATCTACCAGAAATCTAACCCATAGTACCAAAGTAAACAGACAAGGGGGAGCTACCGGAATCCCACATCCGTAGTCCCAATGCAAATATGCAACAACAACAAGAAGACATTCAGAAATTGAATTTCATACAACAACAACAACAACAACCCAGTATAATCCCACTTAGTGGGGTCTGGGGAGGGTAGTGTGTACGCAGATCTTACCCCTACCATGGGATAGAGAGGCTGTTTACAAATAGACTTTAGAGGGATGCAACACGAGGACTTCCCAGGGGGTCACCTATCCTAGTACTACTCTCGCCCAAGCACGCTTAACTTCGGAGTTCTGATGGGATCCGGTGCGCTAGTGCTAGTATGATTGCATCTTCACATGCTAGAAATTGAATTTCATAGCAAGTCAATATATAATTCTAACCTAACATGATTCACATAATGCAAACAAAGCAATTTAAGTAACTAGGAAATTTGAGTCAACTAAACATGCACTTCTAACTAACAACATATTAAATTTGCAAATACAATAAAAGCGGAAAAGAAACATGCTAACGAATACATTAAGAAAACCTTGATTTACAACAATTTTTACAAGTACGCGCTTGTTACTTCACACACAAGGAAATTCAATTATCAAATATGTTAATCCTAAGAGGAAGGTCTCCCACACAAGGTTAGACATGTCACTTACCTCGAATCCGTTCAAAATTAACTAGAAACCACGCTTTTGCCACGATTATCTAACTTAAATTTCCAAATCTATTCAATTCCACTGAATAATGTAAATAATACTTCAAGAAACTGATTATACAATTAAATTCTAAGATAATACGCGAAATTATATTAAATGACAAAAATACCCCTCAAGCCATAGTCTCAGAATTAGGTGAAACTTATATATTTGGAAACCTCATACTCTCACGAGACTAAGCACAATAAGAACACAAAAATCGGAGTCCAAATGTCCCTCAAATCCGTATTAAAAGCATCTTAAACTCAAGCCCTAATTACCTACTTTTTCCAAATTTCTCACTATTAATTAGGTATTTAATCACATAAAAATGAGTTATGAAGTCAAAAATGTTACCTTCAAGTTTTTTCCCTTGAATCCCTCTTCAATTTCCCCCAAGAAGCTCTCAAAAGGAAAAACTACGAGTGAAAATAGACCCAAAATTGCGGTTGAAATGACTTTAAAGATTCTGTCCAGGTCGGTTATTTCTTCATCGCGATCGTGGCACTATCCTCGCAATCGCGAAGAACATGTCTTCAAGTCCCTATATCTACTCTACGCGAATGTGACATGCATGTCGCGAACGCGATGCCTTTTTCTCCTATAACTTCGCAAACGCGAAGACCCTTACGCGAAAGCGATGCACAATTTCCCATCCTTCCGCGAATGCGAAGCCTTTCAAGATGACGCGAAGTCTTAACTCAGGACCTCCTCAAATCCCTTCTATGCGATCGCGATGCACCCTTCGCGGTCGTGAAGGGAAAATCTCTGCAACACCTGAAACTTCAAAATCTGCAATCTTTTAAAGCACAAAATGGTCCGATTGACCATCTGCAACTCACCCTAGGCCCCCGGGACCTCATTCAAATGCACCAACACATCCTAAAAACTTATTCAAACTTTTCCCAATCATCAAAACACATCAAACAACATCAAATCACCCAAAACACATTGGATTCAAGCCTAAGTTTCCTAAATCTTCCAAAATACATTTTTGATCAAAAACCCAACCAAACCATGTACGAATGACCTAAAATTTTGCACACACATCCCAAATGACATAAAAAAGCTACTGCTTCTCAGAACCCCATTTCGACCACCGGATCACAATCTCACCTACCAACCAGAAATTGCTAAACTATTAACTTCGCCAATTGAAGCCTAATTCTGCTCCAGACTTCCAAAACTCATTCCAATCACACTCCGAAGTAACAAATCATATTCCGAAGCTAAATGGACCATTGGATTTTCATTCTGAGGCTTTTTTCACAATGTTCCGTCTATAATCGGTTTTCCACTTAAGCTGTCATTTAGGGACTAAGTATCCCAAAACTCTCAAAAAATTCAAAACAAAAATATCTCGACAATCACATTGGTAGAAATAAACTTGGGGGATGCAGTTAATATGGGATCAGGTGTTACTTCATATGAAGACCGCCCGGTTCGTCACACAATCGCAGCTAAAACTAGCTACGATATTCACAATTTTCCTGAAAAACTAATTTGAGATTATTGTAAGCCCAAGAGTTCATTATTAAATTAACGAGTTAAGTTAAGGTAGCTTCAAAATGCGTTAGAATTAGTTTTTGATGTTTAATTTGTTTTACTTTAGCATGTCACACCTCCTTTTTTACACGGCTACCCCGAAGGATGAAACGGGGAAGGGAGTTTTTCAATTAAAGTGACATTATTCGAAATGAGATTTTTTATTTATTAAGAGTCACCACTTGGGATAGATTTGGATTTTTGTGTCCCAAGTCACCAATTTATTTCAGAATCCCAAATCGAGGAAATTTTTCGACTGCCCAACTGGAGTCTGCGAACGAGAAATTCTCGAGTAAGGAATTATGCTGACCCGAGGGAAGGTGTTAGGCACCCCCGGATCCCGTGGTTCTAGCATGGTCGCTTAAACTATTATAATTGGCTAACTATTCTGATTTTTTGTACATGTTCATCCTATGGTGCAATTTTAAATGGTTATACCTGCTTTTATTTAATTCATGAATATTTGTAACGTTATTAAAACGCGTCTCGAATCACGTCACATAAATGCACCCGGAATTTCGACACATTTTAATATCATTGAGGCTTGGATTTGGGTCACATAAATGCGCACCCGGGTTTAGGAAGATATTTTATTAACATCGCGCCTATAGCAACTACGCATTGGAAAATTCGTGGAAGGCCGTGAAATTCACTAAACAGCACCTCCAAATTTCTAGGCATTTTTATTACATTTAAGGAGCCCACGTAGTGCATGATTATGTTAGGGGATCTCACTTAATTTTAAAAGGCAACTTAAAATGACTATTGTTTTGTATTATACTCGTCTCTTGAAAAATATACATCATATTTATGTCATACGCGAGTGATGCATTTAAAGAGAGTAGGCACCTACATTTCTAGCCTCATTCATGGCTGGTTATGCGACTTGAACTTCTTTTTATAGAAAGCCAAGGAAATGTATATTTTTTATGTCACACCTAACAGTAGTTGGGCCTTTCAATTGAGCCCAGAAACATTGGACTATAAGTCCATAGTAGAAAATGGTAACAACCATTTATTGACTATACTACAGTCATTGACATCGCATAAATGATCGATTTAAAGAAAATACTGAAGACATTTTACAAAAGAATTCTGGTATGGAATTTATATTAACAAGCTATAGCTCAGATTTGGATCTGGCATCTATAGAAAGGAATTAAAATACTCATCATTCAGAGAATATATATATATATATATATATATATATATATATATATATATATATATATATATATACACTAAGTAAATTTTGGACTAAACCATTTTAAATCTACCGAAACCTAAACAGATTAAGGTTATAGTCCAGATACAGTCCAGCATTATTACACATTCATACTAATTACAACACCAGAAATGCTACTGAAAAATAATAACATTCATAATGTGACATTGGTACATGAAATACTATTCTCTTCATTATCAGCTATAATCTCGAACGTATATAGCTATTTATTTCCCAGATTTTAAGTGAGGATTGGTACCTGGAATTTTAGCAGAAAAGAAAGACCTATGAGCAAGTTAATCGAATATCAAGCAAGCACAGCAGCCAAATGACCAGTAAACCCAGGAACTCAAGAAGTTTGGGGAGCAAACGATGAAGATAGATCTCTCTAGCAGCTCTAAAATGCACATCCATCAATCCATCTTCCACTTATAATGAATAGAACTTTGACTATTAAAGAAGACTCAATTAGAAAAGCCACTTGAAATAAATTTCAGCTGAATATTAATGAAAGTGTATTTCAATGTGTATCTCTATATTTGCAAAAATATCCTCTAGCTCTCGAAAAATCTAGAAAAATACCCTTTTGAAAATGATCAGATGTTCCTTTTATATTAAAGCCTTAGGGCAACACAAATCTCTTTGTATTCCATTTAGTCCTTTATCCATTTTTCAGTTTTGCCTAAATGGTTCTTGATTTTCTAACTTGTGTCTCAAGTTTGGGGCAGAATTAACGGAAACTATACTTTAAACCTTCACTAGAATGTTCTAGGAGTTTGTTATCAGATTCCCTATGTTCAAATGCCTTTAATACCCCTGTCCTTTTTTCCTAATTACTGGCCTAAATGTTTTAAACCCTGGTTCGTATCTATTTGGTCAAAAAATAGCCCTAGTTAATTACTTTAGGTTATAAACCAAGGTCAAATTTGGAATTGCAGACAATATTATGCAGAAACAAACAAACAAGGGGTTAAAATTTGATCAATGCAACTCATGGATTCAAGCAAACATCTCAATGTGGACTTTAACTTACTCGGTAACAAAGATGAAACTCATTATCAAAACCTTCAGAAGAACATGGATACTAATTGATTTTGGGACAAGAAGAAATGAAAAATCGGAGCATGCTTATTCAGGGACCATCATGAAGCAGGTCATCCAGTCTTAAACCAAAACGCGTGTTGGAAAGGAAGTCACTAACCAGAAGAATCTAACAGACGAGTAAATGGGCATGCATGCCTTTTTATAACAAAATTAATGAAACTAAGAAAAAAATTAAAGGAAGAACCAAATCAATTAGAAGAGAACCTAAGGCAACTATACAACAATTATAAGGATGAATACAGAAATTAAAGTAATTAAAAGATGAATAACGTAAATTAAACACTCAGAAGAGAAATAAGGGGACTTAGCATATTTAACAAACGCAAGAAAAGAAGATCAAGAGTAATTAGAAAAGAGAACTAGGACAAGTATATGACTCTAGACGGAGACACCTACTCAGAATTTCAAATATAATATACTTAACTAAAATAAAAATAGAGACGATCAACAAGAGAGAACAAGGATGAGCATAAAACAACTATTCAGAATTTTCCAAAGATGAACAAATGAAAAATCAGGAAGACACAAGGAAAACAGGGACGAGCATGTAACTCTAGATGGAAACAACTATTTAGAATATCTTGAAGATGAAAAGATAGAAAATAAATGAATCTAAGCAAGTAACAAGAAAGAAAAACAAAAGCAAGAGAAGGCATATGATTTCGAAGATGAACAAATGAACTCAAACAAATGAAAATCAAAGAATATAAAATCAATTATAATAAGAAAGCACACAAAAATCAAGCACACAGGGAACTTAGCTTTTTAGCGTTGCAACCGTAAAATAGAGTTTTTTCGAATATTCAGATTTCGACCCTTTCTGAGAGGGTTTTTGGTCTTTTGAGACCCTTGTCTCATTGTTGGGAAGGAGGAGGGGGTATTTAGGCTAAGGTTGAGCGATTTTGAGACAGGGTGAGATTTCAGATTCAATCTTTGGTCATGTCTACTTGTATTTGAGGGTTGTGGGTAGAAGGGTTGTGGATGGGGACGTGAGACGGTCACCAGGGACCAGTTCTAGGGGGTTCTAGTGATTTTAGGTTTTGGGCCAATCTTTGATTTTATATTCAAGGAGGTCCGCTAAGATTAGAAGGACAAAACGTAGATGGTTGGGAAGAGGGGAAATAGGCGGTTGAGGGGTGTTCTTTTGGGTTGATTTGGGGTTGGTGTCGCCGGAGACGGCGAGGTCGGCGGCCCTTCTGTCGAATATTCAACGAGTTGGGGGGTTCTTTGAAGGGAGATAATGGTGGGAGGGAAAAGAGGAGGATCCGATGGTGTAATTTTGGGACTGTTTGGTGGCCGGCAACCGCCGTGAGGCCATTTTCGGCGGCGGCATTAGGGTGGTTGAGGGGTGGTACAGTGAAGAGGTGGTGATACACTGGCGTAGTTAGATACGAGGAAGATGAGGGTTTGTTCTCTTGCATATACACAGGGGTTTGGACATATTTATGGGATATGGGTAGGGGTTTCAGGGCCGTTGGATTAGTTGTCATAGACGGTTGAGATTGATCGCCCCAAAACGGTGTCGTTTAGGGGAGTCTCTTACACGGACCGGATTAGGGATGGGTTATTGGGCTGGGTCTTTGTTATATTAAAAGGGTTAAATGTTTGGGCCACCCAGGTTTGGCCCAATTGTGGCCAGCCTGGGTTAATTATTAAAATCCCTTTTTTTGTTTTTTTCTTATTTATTTTATTTCCTAATTGTACTTAAAAATCCTAATTAGGCTAAATCACAATAATAGCTACCTAATAGTGCAAAATTGATCAAAAATGAAAAATATGAAAGTTAACCATACTATGCTAAATAATAAAATGCCAAAATAACTACTTGATTTATATGCGAAAATAAACCTTAATTACTAATTGATTTAACAAAACTATGTGAAATTAAATCCTACATGCTTGTGCAATTTTTGTATTTTTTTTATGATTTTTTATGCATGCATTTATGAAAACACACTCTGATATGTGCAATTAAATCCTAAAAATAATTATTAAAGAGGAAAAATCCTAAAATCACACGCTCACAACTTCCCCTCTTTGCTCGAAAACACGAAGAGTTTTCGTGCAAAGATAAGTGAGCAAACATGAGTGATTTTCATCCGACTGAATACTCAGTGTGATGCCCTTTTTTAAAAAATTTCTTACCGAAAATTTCTTTAAAGGTTGCCTACATATCCTCGGCGATAAAGGAATCAGGTCAGTATGGTTCTGGAAGTTTAGGTAGATGGGACTACCATGGGCTGTGATTTCACTGCTGTTACTGCTGCTACCGCTTACCAACTCTTTATTACACAAAAGAAAAACAACAACTAAGCTTGCTAGGTCTATCATCTACGAGTTACAAAATTCCTATCCACGAGTCTCTTGAAAAGTGATCTCAAGTCTTGGCTTGCTCTTGTAGCAGACTTTGATCTGAATCCTGATGCTCGTTAGCTGCAGGTGCTGGCTTATTCATCAATTTTGAAACAAAATAGGAGATGCAGGTCTTGAGATTTCAATCAGATTTGGGCAATCCGTGTCTCTATCCGCTTCATCATTTTGAACTCATTTCCTTTTTCTTCTTTTCTTTCTTTTCTTATTTGGATTGAGGCTCCCACTTCCGGTCATCTCAAATTCTTTGCCTTAAGGAATAACCTGCTCGGACATCAAAATAAGCAAACAAACGAAATTTTTTTTCCCCAGTTTTCACTAGGAAACTTTCTTGAGTTATTTACAACACAAATCTGAGCAATTTTCTAAAGACACCAAAAGTCAAGATTGCGTATCCTTATGACTGATTGCCAGGTTATGCTGGGCAGGAGAAAGGGTCCTTGCGAGGAATAGGAGGAGGATCCACGGGTTATGCCGGGATAGGAACGAAAAAGTCCCTGCTGGGGGTAAGAAAAAGATCTTCGAGTTATGCCGGGATAGGAATGAAAAGTTCCTGCTGGGGATGAAAGGAAGGCCATGGGTTATGAAGCAATTCCTGGGTTATTCCTGGGCATCCGCGGGTTATGTCGGGATTGAATGGAGAACTCCTGGGTTATGCCAGGGGAATCCGCAGGTTATGGCGGGATTGAATGGAGAATTTCTGGGTTATGCCAGGATTTGAAGAAAAATCTCCTAGGTTATGCTATGGAGGATCCACGAGTTACACTGGGATGAATAGGGAATTCTTGGGTTATTCCAGGATTTGAAGGAAAAGCTCCTAGGTTATGCTAAGGAGATCCACGGGTTATGCCGGGAGAATGAAAAATTTCTGGGTTATGCCATGGGAATCTGCGGGTTATGCCGGGATTGAGAGGAAACTCCTAGGTTATGCTAGGGAGATTCACGGGTTATACCGGGATGAATGAAACATTCCTGGGTTATGCCAGGGGAATCCGCGGGTTATGCTGGGATTGAAAGAAAAACTCCTAGGTTATGCTAGGGAGATCCACGGGTTATGCCGGGATGAATGCAAAATTCCTAGGTTATGTCAGGGGAATCCGGGGGTTATGCTGGGATCGAAAGAAAAACTCCTAGATTATGCTAGGGAGATACAGGGGTTATGCCGGAATGAATGAAAAACTCCTGGGTTATGTCAAGGGAATCTACGAGTTTTGCCGGGATTGAGAGAAAAAATCCTAGGTTATGCTAGGGAATTACAAGGAAGTGAAAGGCCACAACGATACTTCGGACAATGCTGGAGAGTAAAAGTAGGAGAAAAGGGGGTCCTCAAGTTATGCTGGGGATGTAAAGAGAAGCTTCACCTGTTATACCGGGGAGCGAAGGAAGGAAATTCCTTGGTCTATGCTGGAGGGGGGGTGGAATGCAAACCTTGGGTTATGCCGAGGAAATCTACAAGCTGCACAAGGAGAAGCTAGGGATTGGAATCCCATGATACGAGTTTGCAGGAAAAGAATAAAATGAAAAAAACTTCCCTTTTGTTATTGATGCAACATCATTCTTATTCCATGTGCCATTCCTTTGGTTGTGTTTACCCCATGTTCCTTTTGTTATTCTATATTACACCTGTGTCTACTTCAATTCCAAAACAAAACAAACTGTAGGTTTGAACAATGATTGGGTTTGCGGCCTTGTTCTGCTTGATTTCAAACTCATTTATGTTGGACGAGAAACCCTTGACTTCGATCTTTGCCTCGTAGGTTGGCCGGGGAGTCCTCATTTTCAGGTTGGTTTTGTTTTCCAAACCTTTGGTCATGATTTTTGTCCTGATTTCGATTTTAGTGCTTGCCTTTGGGATCTTTAGTAGGAACCATTATCCTTCTTGGGCTTAAACTTTTCGATCTTGATTCACCTTTGTGGACTCTTTAACTTTGAATTTCCTTTCTTTCTATTTTCCTGCTTTTGAAGCGTTAGCCGTCATGAGAAGCCGGGGTTGGCTAGATGCTCTTTCCGATACCAGACATTCCTTTAGTTCTTTCCAGGAGAAAACCTGTGAGACTGGCCTTGCTACCTTCTCTTAGGGAATGGTCAGGACATCAAAGTTAAAGGGGAAAGGAATGAAACATGAATTTAGAGAGGTATGTCTCTTTTGGAGGTAAAAGCGAGGACTTATCTGGGAGTATGTGCCGACTTTAAATTGCAACGACATGCTTCTTGGACTGAATACCCGGCCCAGATCCATTTTTATTTCTTGCTTTCAACTCTTTCAAAACCAAAGAAACTTATTCAGACTTGACGGGAACATTTCCTCTTTTCGGCCGACTACGCCATTTTAGGGTTTTCGCCAATTGGCCTCTCTCATTTCTCTTCTCCCGTCGTCCAATAGCCCTCTTTACAAGTTTTCACTAAACAGACTCTCTCATTTTTTTTTACTCTGCTCACCGTCGCCTTATGGTGCCCCGAGGTTTTCACTGATAAGACTCTCTCATTTTATTTCTCTCAAAAATTTAAGTTGTGTCGAATCCTGACAATGATGTTTGTCACGTCCCTGCTTTGGCCAATTGATCGGAACGACTCAGGCCAAGTTCTTGATGGAACTTTACAACTTTGGAACCATTCGGGCGTATTTGTGACCGAAACAAAACATTTCTGCCCCTGTTTTATTTCTTGGGGAATTGGGGTTTTATTTTGATTTGACTTAACCTCAGGGAGAGGCTGCCTACGTATCCTTTCGGAATCAAGTCATTCGTAGTTCAGGAAGTTTTTCCAAAACTAATTTATTTGTTGTTTCTCTACTTCTTCTATTTTTCATTTTTCTTTTCTCTTTTTCTTCATCATTTTTGTTTTTCTTTTGAATAACACTTCTGTGCTCCAAAGAGGGCGGGCAAAGAAGCATAGCCGGCTCAAAAGGGTTTGCGAAGGATTGATAGTGTTCATGGTAGCGGGAAAAAAAAGCCTTCGTCATTTCAATCAGCCGGAGCCATTGTTCCAGGGAGTTCAAACGTAATATCTTTTTACTGCATCTGCATTTACTGCTTCCTCGGGCTCGTCTCCTTCAACATCACCCAGGTACAGTGCTCATTTGGGTAATATTTTTCTGATAATGTACGGACCTTTCCAGTTCAAAGCGAACTTTCCTTTGGCTTCCGGATGGTGAGGAAGCATATGCCTCAATACCAGCTGCCCGACTTCAAAATTCCTAGGGTGTACTTTCTTGTTGTTAGCATGGGCCATTCTTTCTTGGTATAACTGCATGTGAAAAATTGCAGCCATTCGTTTTTCATCAATTGATGACAAATTCTCCAAGCGAGTTTTAACTCACTCGCTATCCTCAATTTCTACTTCGATAATTACTCTGAGCGAAGGGATTTCTATCTCTGCGGGTATGACAGCTCAGTCCCATAGACCAGCAAGTAGGGAGTTGCTCCTACCGATGTGCGCACTGTGGTGCGATGTCCCATCAATGCAAAAGGCAAATTATCACGCCATTTCCTCGAGCTTTGAATCATTTTCCTGAAGATCTTCTTGATGTTCTTGTTAGCTACTTCAACGGCACCATTAACTTTGGGACGGTAAGGGGTGGAGTTTCTATGTGTTATCATGGATTGTTCACATATTTCTCCCATCTGACGACTGTTTAGATTAGCTGTGTTGTCTATAATAATGGTTGGGGATTTCAGAATGACAAATGATGTTTGAATTCACAAAATCCACCACAACTTTCTTGGTAACAGATTTAAGAGTGATAGCTTCGACCCATTTCATCAAGTAGTCAATAGCAACCAGTATGAATCTATGTCCATTCGACGTTTTTGGCTAAATCGGCCCAATAACATCCATGCCCCAAGTAGCAAATGGCCAGGGTGCTGCCATATGATACAATTCAGTTGGCAGTGCATGAACAAATCACCGTGCCCTGGCATTGATGACATTTGCGAACGAAGCTGGAACAGTCTTTCTCCATGGTTATCCAATAATAACCGGCTCGGAGTAT
Organism: Nicotiana benthamiana; assembly: GCA_034376525.1. Classification (NCBI taxonomy): domain Eukaryota; kingdom Viridiplantae; phylum Streptophyta; class Magnoliopsida; order Solanales; family Solanaceae; genus Nicotiana; species Nicotiana benthamiana. The sequence continues at coordinate 10,307,160 of CM067326.1, forward strand.
TTTCTTTGCCAGTACATATCCGTTCATATGAGGCCCACACCCTCCTGCGTGTACTACATGCATAATTCCCCTGACTTCCTCGTGTCAACACATCTTAGCAGATTGAGACCTGGAGTCCTTTTGTATAAAGTATCAACACTTAAGAAGAAATTTCTTGTGTGCCATCAGATGATTTTCTTTTGCTCCCCGGTGACTTGCTCGAGATACTCTTGTGTTTTCAGGAATCTCTTGATGTCATAATATCATGGTGGTATTTTGGGCTATGCTTCAGTCACATTACAATACCCATGCCTTTCTTTGATTTGATTTCCAAAGGATCAACGTAAGCATTTCCTAGGTAAAGCAACATGGAAGCCAGGGTTGCGAGTGCGTCTGCTAGCTCATTGTGGCAGTGAGGAATGTACCTGAATTGTACCGACTTGAACCGTTTGTTGAGTTCCTCCACATGTTGCCTATAGGGGATGATTTTAACGTCTCTTGTTTCCCATTCTCCTTGAGCCTGTCGGATGATGAAATCAGATTCCCCATTATTAACAATTCCTCAACATCTTGGTCAATGGCCATGTTCATGCCCATGATGCAAGCCTCGTACTCAGCTGTATTATTGGTGCAGAAAAACCAGAGCCTGATTGTAGCCGGATAATGCTGATCCGTGGGTGAGATTAAAATGGCTCCAATCCCTACGTCTTTTTCGTTTACTGCTTCGTTGAAGAACATTTTCCAAGCGGGGATGTCTTTAGATGTTACCTCCACCGAATTTACTTCTTCATTAGTGAAATAGGTATTCAAATGCTGATATTCATCATTAACGGGATTTTTGGCTGGATGATCTGCCAATTCTTGAGCCTTTATTGCAGTACCAGTGACATAATCTATGTCGAACTCGGTGAGCAAGATTTTCTATTTTGCCAATTTCTCTGTGGGCATCGGTTTTTGAAGTATATACCTTAGTGGATCCAGCCTCATTATGAGGTAGGTGGTATGAGCTTGCAGATAATGCCTTAACTTCTGAGCCACCCACGCCAAGGCACAACAAGTTCTTTTTGGCAGCGTGTATTTGGCCTCGTAACTGGTGAACTTCTTGCTCAAATAATAGATGGCTTGCTCTTTCTTTCCCATGGCATCATGCTGCCCGAGAATACAACCAAAAGAGCTTTCCAAGACTGTTAGATAGAGAAATAGTGGTCTTCTTGGTTCTGGCGGGACCAAAACTGGTGGGTTGGACAAGTATTGTTTGATTCACTCAAAAGCTTCTTGACAGTCAATAGTCCATTTAACTGCCGCATCCTATTCAATAGCCTGAATATGGGCTCTCATGTAGAAGTTAACTAGGCGATGAATCGGGTGATGTAATTCAGTCTTCCCAATAAGCCCATTACATCCTTTTTGGTCTTTGGAGGAGGTAACTCTCGAATGGATTTTATCTTGGTCGGATCTAACTCAATAACTCTTCAGCAGACAATGAATCCTAGAAGTTTGCCTGATGGGACCCCAAATGCACACTTGGCTGGTTTCAGTTTCAAATTGTACTTGCGAAGCCTTTGGAAGAACTTTCTTAAGTCCTTACATGATCACCCTGAGTCTTGGACTTGATAATCACATCGTCCACATATACTTCTATTTATTGGTGCATCATGTCATGGAAAATGGTGGTCATGGCCCTCATATATGTTTCCCCAACATTTTTTAGACCGAATGGCATAACTCTGTAATAGTAAGTTCCCCAAGGTGTAGTGAAGGCAGTTTTCTCAGCATCTTCCTCATCCATCAACACTTGGTGGTATCCTGCGTAGCAATATACCAAGGATTGTATCTCGTGTTTATCACTGTGGTCAACAAGGATGTGGATATTAGGTAGAGGGAAGTTGTCCTTGGGACTTTCCTTATTTAAATCTCTGTAATCTACACATATTTGAGTTTTTCCATCCTTCTTCGGTACAGTGACCACATTGACCAATCATGTGGTGTATCGAACCACTCGGATTACCCCCACCTCTAATTGTTTTGTGATCTCTTCTTTGATCTTATCGCTAACATCAAGTTTGAACTTCCTTTGTTTTTGTTGGACCGGAGGGCATTCGGGGTATGTGGGAAACAAATGAACCACCAGATCCATACTCAAACCATGCATATCATCGTAAGACCAAGCAAATACATCTTTAAATTCCAAAAAAAGTTGAACCAGTGAATCTCGGATTTCTTTATTCACATGAATGCTTATTTTAGTTTCCTTGATTTCGCCAGCTCCAAGTTAACCGGTTCGGTATCGTTTAGGTTTGGATTAGGTTTATTTTCAAAATATTCAAACTCTCGGTTGATTTCCCTAAAAGACTCTTCCTCATCATATTCCGGTTCTTGGTTCATTATCTCACAGATGGGCAGCATGTTTGGGTTGTGGCATGAAGTCCACGAGCATGTCGTTTTATTTCAAGCAGCATTATTGGGACTGAAAGAAGTAAAAATGAAAAATATAAAAAAAACAAAAATCAGAAAAAGATAGAGAAGTGCAAACGATGAAATATTGATTTCATTTGTTTGAAATTGTAAGATAATAGGGTTTACATCTAGACAAAAAGCTAAAGAAAGACAATCGAGTTACACCTTTAAATAACTCGGGATGCACGAAAGGTAGCAAGGAGGGCCTCCCTCCTGACTGGGAAAGGTGTGGCTTTCGAGTTTTGCAGCTTGGCATCCGATCCCATATAGAGCACTTCATCAGTGCTTGAGCCTTCTCCCAGCTAGACCATGTTGGCTTCATACAGTAATTTCCTCATGGATCCATATAACTCCACAATTCCATCCACTGTTAAGGTCTCATCTTCCTCTTCCTCAATGTACTTTGGTTTTACTAATGTTTTGTACAAGTGGGGTAGAGGTTGTGGTAAAGCCCATGCACGGCGTTTCCTACGGTTGGCCCAGCTGATATCTTCTGGCGTTGGATGGAAGCCTAGCCCAAAAAACTTCTCTGCAGCAGGCAAAGCGACAGGCTCAATTATGCCTTGTAGAAAACATCCAAGTCCCTTGCCTGGCTTAAACCCTTAGCGTGTCATCTCTTTGCCACTATGATTGAAGCATTAGAGATGAAATGATGGGGGAGTAGTTTTCCTTCTTCATGTTGATCGGCTACCATAATTTCAAAAGCTTGGTAAACTATATGCTCACTTTCCTCTTTGGTTTCGAGGTAGGGAACAGAGTGATCCCAGTAAATTGACTGTTCATTTTCTCCGTGGACTACAATCTCCTGGTTCTCATGTTCAAACTTCAGCATTTGGTGAAGGGTAGAAGGCACCTCATGCCGCATGAATCAACGGTCTTCCTAGGAGTTAGTTATAGGATGTGTCCATGTCCATTAATTGAAATGTCACCTCAAAATTGACAGGACCAATTGTATATACTAAGTCAATTTCCCCTATGGTGTCTCCCTTGATTCGATAAAAGGCTCGGACACACACATTGTTGGGACGGATCCTCTCTTTTCCAATCTCCGTTCTTTACAATGTTGACAGTGGGCATAAATCTACCCTATAACCCCCATCTATCATCACTCTTTTGATATAATAACCCTCGCATTTGACGGTGATGTGCAAGGCTTTGTTGTTGGCAGCTCCCTCCGGAGGTAAGTCATTCTTGCGGAACGTAACCTGATTAATGGCAAAGAATTTTTCTGCCATTTTCTCTAGTTTCTCCACGGAGTTTCCAACCGGTACATAAGCTTCATTCAGGATTTTGGCCAACACTTTCTGGTGCTCTTTATATTTCATCAGTAGTGACAACAAAGAGACCTGCTCGGGAGAATTTCGGAGCAGGTCCACCCCCTCGTATTCTGGAATTCTCATTTTTTTTAAATAAGGCTTCTGCCTCTTCAGAATTTATAGGCTTTTTGGGTGGAAATTACCGTTTGGTGGCAGCGTTCACTTCTTCCATGTCCGAATATTTCTTTGCGGGATGGCCCTTTTGAGTTTCCCTGATGATCTCTTTGCCCTTGTATGTGACTATGGTTTCTTGATAATTCCATTAGACTGCAGAAGGGATTGTTATTGGTTTCTGAGGTGCGTGACTGATTACCACGGGATAATTCACCCATGGTGGTTTAGTCGATCCCCGTACCACATAAGCTCCATTGGGTACATACATCGTTTTGTTCAACTCACACCTTCTTGGGGGACTCAAAGTGGGCTATTTTTCTTGACGCCCTCGTGGGATGTAATGTATTGTTTCCTTGGTAAGGGTCGTCTCAATTTTGATTTGAGACTTCTTCTCTGCTTCTGGATGCTTGACTTAGCTCATTTCCTTTTCTTCAACCTTCTTGGGGGTAACTTTCAATTTTTTGTCTACATCAGCAATGGCTATTATGGCTTTTAAGGCAGGGTCAAATTCTTTGTCCTCACAAATCATTCCGATGACTAGCCTATTGTTGTGAGCCAACAATGGATTATTGGTTACATTCGGGACATCTTCGTCTCTCAGCACTATCTTCATTTGTTCTATTAATCTTCTATTACTCGTTTCAGAGTCCAGCAGTTTTTGGTGTCATGTCCTTTTGCCCCGGAATGATAAGCACATCGTATGCCCATTTGATAGGAAGGTGACTCAGGGTTCTGTTTGTTTGGGGGCACGGGCTGCAGGAGACACATCTGGACCAGTTTTGGGGATAAGCTGGCGTAATATTCCCCTATTAGAGTAAAGTTTTGCCTCCTGGGTGGTTCCTTGGGACGGTAATTATTTTGTGGAGGTGGGGATTATAGTGATTTTGGGAAGGCTGATATTTTGGGGCATTGTTTCGATTGCCCTGTTGCTGTGGTCGAGCAGATGGCTAGGCATTCATGACTTCATAAGGTTGAGGAACATAATGCATGTCTTGGTGGGGATAGTAATGTTTAGACGCCCTTTATGAGAATACTGGTCTGTGATAATGATGTCTTCACATTCCGGAGGCTGCCATTGACACTTCCTCTTTCTTTTTGTTTCTTACGACCCCTCCTGCCCCAGTTTGGATGGCCTGGGAGGTTGCTCATATGGCAGACTGGCTTAGAATTTTTCCTATTTTCAGGCCATTTTCTACCATCTCACTGATCTTAATTGCCTCTGCAAAAGGTTTGCCCATTGCTGACATCATATTTTTAAAATAATCTGCCTCTTGCGCTTATAGGAAAACAGTGACCATATCTGTCTCGTCCATGGATGGCTTTACTCCTGGGCGAGGTCATCCCAGATATGCCATCGGGTGATATCCTGGTCCATATACCATTCAAAAGTGCTGTCCACCAAACTCTCCTTAAAATATGCCATCAAGAGTTCTTCTTTTCCTCCTGCCCACGCAGTTGATTGCAGTAATTTTTCAAATGAGGAATGGGGTCACCGTGGCCATCGTACTTTTCAAACTTCGGCATTATTAAATCCAAGAGGTAGATGTACGTGTCGGAACATGCATAGGTCCGAGTAAGAAACACTCGTTTGCCCACTTAATCCTTGCATGTTTGGCAGACTCTGTTTGAGGCTTTTCATCCTTCTTGTTATTTCATCTTGTTCGGGTGTTTTAGGGGTTTTGTCTTGCACCGGTGTGAGTTCATATGCTGGTTGAGGGTAGTTGTATGTGGGGTTTGGGGGAGGCTCGATTTGGTAGTTGGGAGTTTGAAATGTTAAAGCTGTGGGATCAAACATGGGCCTCGGCACCGCAGGCTATGCGGTAGCTGCGCCCGGAGGAGCCGTAAAAATGTTAGAAACTAGACCAGATGAAAACATTGGAGGACGGGGTTTGGAAGGAGCTCTGACAAATTTGGCTGATAAGGTGGGCTGCCCCAAGGGAATATTTGGATGGCTGATGGGGATGGTGGAGGTACCTCCCGAGCTTGGGAAAAGCTCATGAAATCCGGGGATAGCACTTGGAGGTTCTTTTCCATTTGTCCAAGCGTACCACATCTCCATAACTCGGAGTTGAAGGATCCTATTCTCTTCAGCTTCCGCAGATTCTGAAGTCGGGATCCCCGCAATAGGGTTGTCCTCTAGGATAGGAGCTGCTGGTAGAGTCATTTAGGATGACATCTATGTGCTTCCTTTTGATATAATAAAGTATCTGTGAGAGGCCAGCTTACCACAAACCAATCACTGTTCTTTAAAAACCTGGACTAGAAACTGGAATTTCAAGTGGTTATGTCGGGATAGATAACAAATAGGAAATCCCATGTTAGGTATGATGCACCTACGCAGTTAACGGGTTTCTATATGTTTGTAATGGTCGCATGCGTCATCCCGACATTTATTCCGAATTTCTTTTTTGTTTCCTACTTCTTATTTCTTATTAGCCTTCCTTTTTAAGAATACGGTCGAATCCTATGAAGATTGCCTACGTATCATGACATCGCATGAATCATACCGAGCGTAGTTCATGGAAAAATGTTATGTAAATAACAGGATATTTTGGGATTTTCCATTATTATATAAACACAAAAACGTTGATTACAAAAGCTACAAAAAATGAAAGGCAACTACCAAATCTGGACACAATAAACTTACATACTTGAATGGTGCGTAGAAGAACATACAGACTAACTTTTTTCAAGAGAATACAAATTTATGAGTACATTAAGTCTTCAACTGGTTTTGGAGCTTGCGGGGCATCATCCGGCCTTGCCGCAGGCTTTCATGATAAACTCCCTTGGAGGTAGTGGAGATCTTCCAATACTTGACGAACAAATGTCATTGCGGTAGCAAAGAACATAGATTTCGTCATGTCCTCACAATAGTTGCACTTTATGGTAATATATTATGCGATTGCCCGTACCTTCTGTCTGATAAGATATATTTCTTGTAGTAGACGCCTAATTTGCTCGGCCCTTGCTTCTAGAGTTCGTTCTGCTACTTGATTCAGCTTTTGGAATTGCCTTAGAACCCTTTCTAATCCTGCTATTATTGTATAGCAATGTTCTCTTTTGGCTTTAAAGTCCCTGGCTTGTTTGGCCATTTTGTTTTCAGCCATGATGACCCTTCGCTTTAAACCAACAATCTCAACGCTATTACCTTCTTTTAATTTCTCAAGGATGCGGGCTCCCTCCTCTGCACTTTTGATCAATTGCTTTTGAACCCTAGATAGCTCACCCTCTGCCTTATTCAGGTCGAACCCGTGCTCGGTTACTTTCCTCCACAAGTTTTCTATGAGTTTTTCATCTTTTGCACTTCTAGGAGGATTTTCTGTGCCTGCCTTCATTTTCTGGATTTGGGCTCATAGGGCTTCGTTTTCTTTGGTCAATATCTTTTTGTCCCTCACTAGCTGTAGCTTGCAAACTATTTTCAAATTGCAGCTTTTGGATTTGCTTTTCCAGCCTTCCTATAGTAGTCCTATATTCATTTTCCTTGGCTGACCAATCCCACTGCCCTTGCGATGTCTCAACAAATTCTTAGAGGTGTGGTCTTTTAGCCGTCCTCCCAGGCTCTATGTCTCTCTTGTACCAAGAAACATACCGAGGTGCAACCTCCCATTTAGATACATAATGTACTCGAGTTTCGGATGTCAAGTATTGACATTCGCTCCAGATTTGGCGAACACCGCCTTCAGGGAATTGACCACTTGGGCTTATCTCAACCATATGACGACTAATATCCTCGTCACTGAGGATCATTTGGCATCTGTCCAACTGTCTTAGTACTCAATATGGCACATAGGGATGGATGTTTCGGAGGCCTATTAGAAGGAATGAGGTCCGGTGGCCGGCATATACACAACTTCATCCACAGGGAGCCAACCGAATGTCCACTTTATCTGATTTGCATAGATGACCCGGAGATGCGACACACATTCTACGACACCCTCAAGTACTTTGAACCCATCAACCCTGTTGCAGAATTCTGCTATGAAGCTCTTTGTTGGCGACCCATAATTAATGAAACAAGGCTGGTGTCATATATGCTCTATCATCCATATTTGTAGCAGCAAGTTACATCCCTCGAAGAAGACTCCTCCTGCTTTACAGGTAGTGAGAGCACAAAAGATTTCGGATAAGATCTTGAGAGCAAGGGTACTTTTAGTCTGGGTCATTAACGTGCTACCGACTCCTGCTATCCGTATGTCAATATTCCCATCCTTTCGCGGTAACACCAGAGGACCACAAGAAAATTACCATCAACGCAAAACATCGATGCTCCTCCGACTTGAGTCGATTTACTTTGCTACAAATAAGATTTCCGGGGTTGTTGAATCCTCCGATATGGCCATACCTCTGATATAAAAATTGCGGGGTGCAAAAGCCAGCCGATAAGTCAACATTGTGAACTTTTCTCTCGATTTTGAAGGAATCCAAGAATTTGTGCACGACAGGGGCTCTTGGTGTAATCAATTATTGGTGTCTCAAAGGAATTGTATGGGTCCAGATATATCCGATCATTTCCTCTAATATCGGGGTGAGTTCAAAGTCCAAGAAGTGGAAGACATTGTGGGATGGGTCCCAGAATGTGATTAAGTCCTTTGTGATGTCTCCCTTGGGCTAATTTTCAAAAAACCAGTGAGGCCTCCCAGATGTGTATTGACCCTTTTCTGCCCAGCTTCCTCGAGATCATTCCACTATAGTCGCAACTCCAAGGGAATTTTGTTCATTATCGTGCCCATTCTGCACATTTGTTAAGGCAAATTAGTATTCTCAAAATATTAAAACCGAAATTTCATAAAATTCATTTCTTAAAATCAAGGACCGAATTTTCAAATACGGCCTTGCAACACTTCAGAGAGAAGGTTTTTCAGGTTGTGCTTGTTTGCCGGTTAAAAATAAGACTCAGAGGTGGCCATTTGTGCGAAATCATCCTTCCGGCGTCCTTTGCAGTAACATTTGGCTATTTCCGGCAGTAATGGCATCACTTGATTTATTTCGAAACAACTGGATAAAAAATTTGTCCTTGTGGTTTTGGCATTTTTGCAAAAGAATGGTTAGACCCGGCAAAACAAAAACCCAAAAATATTATTGAACAAATTTCCCTGTTTCTTTTGGTTTTTGTTTTGAAACATTCGGCAGCACTTCGGCGCTATTTGGACATTGCTTGTTTTTTGCAAATGAATTATCTCAGCAACTCTAAAATTACCTTTTATTCACAAGTCGGTCAACATGCGAATCCAAAGAAAATGAATTGACAAGTAGCACGTAATATGCATCAGGATGGTCTTTTCATTTCGGGTCACCTATCCTATACCGATCCAACCCATGTATTGAGTCCCCTAAGTCGAATGCATGATGCAACTAAGCGTTCCTACTAGGGATCCGACATGAGGTCAAGTTATTCTAAGTTGAATACCTTGGTACAGGGTCTAGACTGTGCACCCGAGCGTACAACTCGAGTCGAGGAGGGGGCTACGTACCGGGAACCAAAATCGAGGAAATTTGGGGTAGGTTTGATTTTTGGTGTCCCAATTCACCGGTTTATTTTAGAATCCCAAATCGAGGAAATTTTTCGACTGCCCAACTGGAGTCTACGAACCAGAAATTCTCGAGTAAGGAATTCTTTTGACCCGAGGGAAGGTGTTAGGCACCCCCGGATCCCGTGATTCTAGCACGGTCGCTTAAACTATTATAATGGGCTAACAATTCTAATTTCTGTACATGTTCATCTTATGGTGCAATTTTATATGCTTATACCTGCTTTTATTTAATTCAGGAATATTTGCAACGTTATTAAAACACGTCTCGAATCATGTCACATAAATGCACCCGGATTTTCGACACATTTTAATATTGTTAAGACTTGAATTTGGATCACATAAATTCACACCCGAGTTTAGGAAGATATTTTATTAACATCGCGCCTATAGCAACTATGCATTGAAAATTTCGTGGAAGGCCGTGAAATTCACTAAACTGCACCTTAAAATTTCTAGGCATTTTTTATTACAATTAAGGAACCCACGTAGTGCATGCTTATGTTACCGCAACTCACTTAATTTTAAAAGGCAACTTAAAATGACTATTGTTTTCTATTATACTCGTCTCTTAAAAAAATACATCCTAATTATTTCATACGCGAGTGATGCGTTTAAAGAGACTTGGAACCTACATTTCCAGACTCATTCATGGTTGGTTATGCGACTTGGGCTACATTTTATAGCAAGCCCATGAAATGTATATTTTTTATGTCATAAGTAACAGCACTTGGGCCTTCCAATTGAGCCCAGAAACGTTGGACTATAAGTCCATATAGAAAATGGTAACAACCCTTTATCGACTATACTACAGTCATTGACATAGTATAAATGATCGTTTTAAAAAAAATACTGAAGTCATTTTACAAAAGAATTCTGGTAAGGAATTTATATTAATAAGCTATAGCTCAGATTTGGATCTGGCGTCTAAAGAAAGGGATTAAAATGCTCATCATTCATAGTATATATATACACCTATCGAGTCTCTACTACAACATAAATTGCTAACACTAAGTAAATTTTGGACGAAACCATTTTAAATCTATTGAAACCTAAACAGATTAAGGGTATAGTCCAGATACAGTCCAACATTATTACACATTCATACTTATTACGACACCCGAAATGCTACTGAAAAATAATAACATTCATAATGTGGCATTGATACATAATATACTATTGTCTTCATTATTAGCTCTAATCTCGAACTTATATAGCTATATACATCCAAGATTTTGAGTGAAGATTGGTACCTGAAATTTCAGCAGAAAAGAAAGACCTATGAGCAAGTTAAGCGAATAGCAAGTCAGCACAGCAACCAAATGACCAGTAAACCCAGGAACTCAGGAAGTTTAAGCAAGTAATGAAGATAGATCTCTCTAACAGCTCTAAAATGCACATGCATCAATCCATCTTCCACTTATAATGAATAGAACTTCGACTATTAAAGAAGACTCAATCTAAAGTGTATTTCAATGTGTATCTCTATATCTGAAAAAATTATCCTCTAGCTCTGGAAAATCCAGAAAAATCCCCCTTTGAAAAAGATCAGATTTTCTTTTCATAATTAAAGCCTTAGGGCAACACAAATCTCTTTGTTTTCCTTTGTCTTTTATCCATTTTTCAGTTTTGCCTAAATGGTCCTTGGTTTTCTAACTTGTGTCTCAAGTTTGGGGCAGAATTAACGGAAACTATACTTTGAACTTTCACTAAAATGTTCTAGGAGTTTGTTACCAAATTCCCTATGTTCAAATGCCTTTAATACCCCTGTTCTCTTTTCCTAATTACTGACCTTGATGTTTTAAACCCTGGTTCCTATCTAATTGGTCAAAAACTGACCCTAGTTAATTACTTTAGGTTATAAACCAGGGTCAAATTCTGAATTGCAGACTAAATTATGCATAAACAAACAACCAAGTGTTAAAATTTGATCAATGCAACACATAGATTCAAGCACATATCTCAATGTGGACTTTAACTTACTCAACAACAAAGATGAAACCCATTATCACAACCTTCAAAAGCACATGGATACTAATCAATTTTGGGACCAGAAGAAATCGAAAATCACAGTATGCTTATTCAGGGACCATCATGAATTTAAATGTCAAGCAGACTATTTAGAAGCAGGTCATCTAATCTTAAACCAAAACGCGTGTTGGAAATGAAGTCACTAACCAGAAGAATCTAGCAGACAAGTAAATGGGCATGCATGCCTTTTTATAACAAAATTAATGAAACTTATAAGCACATGAAAGGAAGAACCAAAACATTAGAAGAGAACCTAAGGCAACTATACAACAATTATAAGGATGAATACATAAATTAATGTAATTAAAAGATTAATAACGAAAATTAAACACTCAGAAGAGAAATAAGGGGACTCAGCATATTTAACAAACGCAAGTAGAGAAGATCAAGAGTAATTAGAAAAGACAACTAGGACAAGTATATGACTCTGGATGGAGACACCTACTCAGAATTTCAAATATAATATACTTACACAAAATAAAAATAGAGAAGATCAACAAAAGAGAACAAGGATGAGTATATAACAACTATTCAGAATTTTCCAAAGATGAACAAATGAAAAGTAAGGAAGACACAAGGAAAACACGGACGAGCATGTAACTCTAGATGGAAATAACTATTCAGAATATCTTGAAGATGAAAGATAGAAAACAAATGAATCTAAACAAGTAATAAGAAAGAAAATCAAAAGCAAGAGAAGACATATGATTTCGAAGATGAACAAATAAACTCAAACAAATGAAAATCAAAGAAGATAAAATCAATTAGAACAAGAAAGCATACAAAAATCAAGCACAAACGGAACTTAGCTTCTTAGCGTTGCAACCCTAAAATAGGATTTTTTTCAAATCTCCAGATTTCGACCCTTTCTAAGAGGGTATTTGGTCTTTTGAGACCCTTGTCTTATTGTTGGGAAGGAGGGGGTATTTAGGCTAAGGTTGAGTGATTTTAAGACAGGGTAAGGTTTCAAATTCAATATTTGGTCGTATCTAGTTGTATTCGAGGGTCGTGGGTCGTGGGTGGCACGTTGTGGATGGGGACGTGAGACGGTTGCCAGGGACCAGTTTGAGGAGGTTCTGGTGAGTTTAGGGTTTGGGACCAATCTTCGATTTGATATTCGAAGAGGTCTGCTAAGATTCGAAGGCCGAAACCTAGATGGTTGGGAAGAGGGGAAATAGGCAGTTCAGGGGTGTTATTTTGGGTCGATTTGGGGTTGGTGTCGCCGGAGACGGCGGAGCCTGCGACCCTTCTGTCAAATATTCGACGAGTTGGGGGGGGGGGGGGGTCTTTGAGGGGAGCTAATGGTGGGAGGGGAAAGAGGAGATTGAGATGATCAGGTGGTGTAATTTTGGAGTTGTTTGGTGGCCGGTTGCCACCGTGAGGCGATTTCCGGCGGCAGCGTTGGGGTGGTTGAGTGGTAGACGGCGGCAGAGGGGTGGTGATAGACCGGAGGAAGACGAGGGTTTGGTCTCTTGCATATACACATGTGTTTGGACATATTTATGGGATTGGGGTAGGGGTTTCAAGGCCGTTGGAATGGTTGTGATAGACGGTTGAGATTGATCGCCCCAAAACGGTGTCGCTTTCGGGCGTCTCATACACGGACCGTATTAGGGATGGGTTATTGGATTGGGTCTTGGGTATGTTAAAAGGGCTCAACGTTTGGGCCACCCAAGTTTGGCCCAATTGTGGCCAACCTGGGTTAATTATTAAAATCCCATTTTTTGTTTGTTTTCTTATTTATTTTATTTCCTAATTGTATTTTAAAAATTCTAATTAGGCTAAATCACACTAATAGCTACCTAATTGTGCAAAATTGATCAAAAATGTAAAAAATGAAAGTTAACCATACAATGCTAAACAATAAAATGCCAAAATAATTACTTGATTTTTTTGCGAAAAATAAACCTTAATTACCAATTGATTTAACAAAACTATGTGAAATTAAATCCTAAATGCTTCTGCATTTTTTGTATTTTTATGTATGCATTTATGAAAACACATACTGATATGCGCAATTAAATCCTGAAAATAAATATTAAAGAGGAAAAATTCTAAACTTGAGAATCCTGTAACAGTAATTTCAACGGAGTAAAAATCACACGCTCACATAGCATAAAAACAGAATCAAAAGTCATTTGCACATTAAAGATGAGAGATTTCCATGTTGCTTCTGTTATTAGAGATTCTGAAGCCCTTTAATCATCTTTTATGCTTAGCCAGCTTTACAATATTGTTAAGCTTTCCATATTGACGACATACTTCAAGAACGAGAGAAAACAAATGGCACATCTACACAAGATGGCTTAAGTGGCCTCATTAAACAACACATGAATAATCCAAATAAGGATACAGAATATGCTAGTTCCCATTAATATGAGTTTCAAGTTCAAACCAACACGTTATAGCAAACTTAATTAGCTAATAACAATGTCCTAATTGAGAGTGTGTATTAAGTAATTCGCATAAAACAACTCATTCTAAGTTGATTCACTCTTTTCATTCAAAAGGAAACAAAATACACGTTCATTACACATCAAAGTCAGCCGAAATCGCACTTGAACAAATATATAATAAATCAAATAAGAATTCAACAGTTATTAATCATTTAAGGAAAACTCAATACAAGGAAATTGAGAACTGACCTAATTGAACACTGAAACGAGCCAAATAAAGGCAGAAATCAACTCAAGAGCAGCTCATCAATACTAATCCAGCAGCAACAAACAGCATTTTAGCCCTAGATTTCAACTCTAAAGAGCCAAGCTACGGACGGTAACAGGGCTAATTTTGCGCAAGTGAAACAGAGGTCATTTAGTGGAGGAAAAGCAGCACTTGGCTTCGATTCTCAGTAAGAAAACCAAGTTGAAACCCATAAAATAGTGAAGAAAATTTATTGAATTGTGAAACTACATTGCCATTCACTTTACAGCAATAGACCCTCCAAATTTGTACTCCTCTCATTCCACTTACATTAGCTCTATAACGTTAACTTTGTACCGAAACAGTAATAAATCAAATGATAATTTAATTCTCTTCAAAGTTTATAGATTTAAAATAATTAATCGAGAGAAAACATGCTACCAAAGTCATATATTTCTTGACTCTTAAATCCAAGTGTGTTTACACTCTGTCAAACTTGATAAAACTGAAATGAACTTAAGGTTGCTTAATTAAGGCCGAAAAGGCGGCTACAAGTCAATTTCCCAGCTACAAATTTGAATGAGTACAATAGCAAACAACAAATAGCAAACAATCCCAACTAGCTCAGATTTGAAACCTAGAAATACATGAGGACATCGTTTTGAATCAGTATAAATAGTGACAGTTTTATTTTATTTGTTTTGACTATAAATCAATCTCAAATTCCATTATTTTTTTCTTCTTTCTTTTCGTTCGCTACTGAATACCTATGTGTGCTCAAACACGTGAGCGATAAGTGAGAGTGAGCAGCAAGGTTTTGGTTCTCAAAAGGGAAGTAAGTTCGTCGCAACTCCTCCGATCTTTTCTATCTCCTTCTTTTCATAGAAAAGCGTCGTTTCTGTATGTGGGAGGGGAAGGCATTCGCTCTTTTTCTCTCAGATGAGTCTGTTCTTGTCCATAAATAAAATGAAGGAAAGGGATCTGGTTTTGTGGAAAAATGGTGCGGAGCAGGTGCGGCGGATCTCCTTTTTTTTGTTCGCCCTTTCTCCTAAGTCTGTAGGGTTTTCTAGGGAAATGGGGTTTGAAAGAGTGGGTTGGGCCGGTTCAGGTCATGGGAATGGTTCGGCGGATTTGAGACGAAATTTAATATACTCGGCCACTGATTATGGCCTAATTTGAACAACCCTCTTTTCTCGTTTTCTTTGTTTTTTCTTCTTTTCTTTGATTTTAAAAATCTAATTGGATTAGTTTAACAAGCTAAATAAAATTATAAATTAGGATCTAACTTAAATTATTTTATAAAATAAATCTTACTTATTTTTACTAAATTAACAATAATTAATTTAAAACTAAAGCTAAAATGTGGACATGACTAAGTAATTTTTTGTGATTTTTGTTTAATGAATGCAATTAAATTACGAAATTAAATTTTAAATGCAATTAAAGCCTAAAATGCTATGTAATGATGATTTGATTTTTGGTATTTTTCTATGATTTTTAAAATATTAAATGTGCACAAAAATACAAACAATTAATTAAGAAAAATCCTACAAAATCCTATTAAACTAAAAATAATTTAGAAACCCTATTTTTTTCAATTTTTATAGGAGTATTTCTAGTCGGGCAAAAAGCACCTGCTCACGGACATAAATATTAAAAGAAATATTTTTATTTTCTTTTTTGAGTGCATACCTTAAGTTAATCTTATATAGTTAAAAAAAAATCAATTCTAGTTGAATTACCAAAACAATGATAGATTTTTTGGTACTCATTCAAACCAAATTTATCTGCTACTAGAGTAGGATTCAATTTAACTTTTTCAGCTATAATTGATAAGACCCCTACTCCCACGACCGAATTCTCCTTTACCTAGTCAAATAATTTTATCGTCCATTGTTCTTTATCTACTACAAAATTCTTTGACTACTTGGATTCTTATGTCACATTTATAATTCTTCAGTTAGAATAGTCCAATGCAAAATACTTAGTTCATGTTTGTAGTTGTTTTTGTTTATTGGATTATGTCCCCACCCATAAAGCAACACTAAATTGACGTGAGAGTATTGATCAAGTGGCAAATATTCTCGAGTCATCATGGTAGGAATCTCTTGAGAAAGAATATGAAAAGAAAATAATTTATCAAATAGTAGATCACATATTTTTTTGAACTAAAAGTAATCATCATATAACAAATATTGAACTTGACCAGCTATTAGCATAATATTTATAATTAAAAAATTAATTAAAAAGTTAGTATGAAATTTGGGACAGTTTCTAGTACCATACCAATATTCTACTATATTAGAAGTGTCCCATGAAACAAGGTGCTCTTTGTGGACATCCCTAATTGGAACCATTCCACTTTGGGTATTTCATGTCTTTTCTTCTAAGGGAAAAAGGCATTATTAACCTCGTACTATTGTAAATAGTAAATGTTTGTCCTCTTTTTCACTTTATGTCCAAAACTCGCCCTACAGTTAACAAACTTGCCCGTATCCCAACGGATCGTCAATGTGGCAGCTGACTAACTCCATTTTTGCAATGCCAGTTGTGAAGTCACTTATTTACTCAATTAAAAAATAAAATTAAAACATATCCCCCAACCCCACCCCTTCCGGACTCCCTACTTCTTCTTCTTCTATGTTCATCTTTGTTTCAAATTTTTCAATCCAAACTAGGCCATGTTTTTCATCAAACTGACTCAAGTTGCAACAATAACATCTCAACATTAATATTCTCAACAAATTCCAGCTAACACTTTACTTAAACTTCACCAAATCAGAATACCCATTTTATGTTCTCATGCATTCTTACAAATCCTTCAATGACGATATATTTTTTTTCAAAATCTATAAACATCAGTGTTATTCTTTCTGCTTTAAGCTCAAATTTTTTATTTCTATTCATTTGATTTCAGTAAGAAACAAGCAAGAATTTCAGATTCTTGAGTCTTTTTTCAACTTCAAATTTCGGCAAACCAAAAAATGGAGTACAAATTTGTTCTTCACTTAATTCCACGAAATTAATGTTTAATTCACAACTTTAAGCTCCAAATCAAAAATTCGAATTGTCAAATTCAATTTTTCGACATCCAAAGAACACAAATATCGGCTTTCGAGATTCTCACCACTGAATTTCCAATCTTGAATCAGAGATTAGAATGCACGTCCAAAATACTATAGCAACAACATAATTGAAAATTTAGTAACAACAATTTCAACCATCAAAGACGTAGTATCTAACAAACAAGAGCAACCGAGAAAATCATGGGCCAGAGATGGAGAAATAGTGAAAGTATAAGCGATACCAAAACATGGTCAATCAGATGCAATAGACGAAGTATACCAATTTCACAACAGAAAAATCACAGCAACAGGCTAACGAGCAACGTCCAAAATAGCAGGGTCGCCGGAAACTTAGCAGTCACTGGAGTTCATTT
This sequence comes from Nicotiana benthamiana, assembly GCA_034376525.1. NCBI lineage: Eukaryota > Viridiplantae > Streptophyta > Magnoliopsida > Solanales > Solanaceae > Nicotiana > Nicotiana benthamiana. Next base: position 10,324,670 of record CM067326.1, read on the forward strand.
GTTCCGGCCAAATTAAGAGAAAAGAAAGGCCACCAAATGACATACTGGTCACATCCATTCAGATTCGACTAGATCCAAGGATTTCGAATGGACCTTCAACGATATAGAGTTTCCATTGATAGAGGTTCCACCGGCATGGTCGCTGCTTTCATCGTAACTCAAGGATAAAGAAAGAGAAGGTGGTTTTAGAGGCAAAATGAAATGGAGGATAATTGTGTAATATTTACAATAGTATAACGGTAATAATGGCATTTTTTCCTTTTTTTCTATAAGCATGTTGTCACACAAAATTTATTCAATAAAATATTTGGATTATATTTTAAATATATATATATAGTTCAAATAAATCTCATGAGCTAATATAATTAGATTAACTATAATAGTGCAATATACATGTATTAAATAAATAAGTCTCAATCCATTGGATTAGCCCATTTAGTTGAGTTACAGATGATGAGCTCACTTCGTCAAGCTCAAGATGCTATTTTTCTAGAGGCCAAGTTTAAAACAAGAGTAAAGCAAGGTGCTCTTTATTGGCATCCCTACTTCCAACCATAGCACTTTTGGTATTTCATGTCTTTTCTTCTATAATAATGTAGGTATACTAAATTTATACAATAAAATATTTTGGATTATACACGCACAGACATATATATACATATATATATATACATATATATGTATGTATATATATATATGTATGTATATATATATATATATGTATGTATGTATGTATATATATGTATGTATGTATATATATGTATGTATGTATATATATATATATATATATATATATATATATATATATATATATATATATATATATATATATATTTCAATTAAATGTCATGGGCCAATATAATTAGGTTATCTATAATAGTGCAATATATATGGATTAAATAAATAAGTTCTAATCCATTGGGCTGCAACTGATTAGCTCGCTTCGTTAAGCCCAAGATGCCATTTTCCTAGAGGCCCAGTTTATGTCACATGCTAAATGACGTGGCACGCCAAGTCAAGCACAAGAACTAATAGTATCGTACCAAGTGTCAAAAATGACAAGGCATGCCAAGTCAAATGAGAATATCAATAACTTTATGACAAGTGGACAAGTGACATGTTCTGGGCAACCAAATGCGGCCTTGTCACACTTCAATTTAATTCGTCGAAAATAGTTTATTCTTATCATAACTCTTCCCTTGAGCATTTATAAATAAAGGTCTTTATAGGAGATAAAAGACACCCGAAGTTATAACAAGAATCAAGAAAAAGCTAGTGGATAAAAGGACAAATTCCTTAATAAGTTTAAAGTTTCAAGCAATCAAGTTCAACTTTAAAAAATTATGTTTATGCTCAAGAACGAACAGAAAATCAAGTTCAAGTGCAAGAACGAAGAGTAAATCAAGTTCAAGCTCAACAAGAACGAAGAACTAATCAAGGTTCAAGAAATACGAGTTCAAATCAAAGTTCGTTCTAGTTAAATTAAAGATCATTTGTCGTGGAAATAACTACATATTCAAGATCAATTGAAGCTTTGGACCAGTTACGAGGAGAAAAGTTAGCTCATTAGGAAAACAAACACAGTAACTGACGTCCACATCAACCCCTATTTTTGAATCTTCATCCTCAAAAGGGGAAAGATCTTCAATAAAAACACCTGAAGAAGGAAGCGATATTGTTGAAATGATTAAGAAGATCTAGCTTTGTTGGACCTCTTCGGATCCAACAACTCTGCTGTGAAAGTGGATGGTGATACTTCAAGTGAAGGATCCTCCACAGTTAGACCGCATAACGTGAGCCAATCAAATATCAATATATGTGACAATCCATGCTACTCTACACAATCCACAACAATCATGCAGGCTATGGTAACGAACGCTTCATCCATGAAGGAGCAACTAGCGAACTTGACAGAAGCTATTGCCTGCTTGACCAAATGCATGAAAAATTAAGATTCTAGAATTGAAAATCTAACAAACATGGTGGGATGGAAGAAGAATCGACCCATGCACCTGGCAAGCTCCCAGAAGTTCAAGAGATTGAACCCCCCTCCACCGGACATGTTCCATCCACTAAGGAAATTACAATCTCTTCAGAAAGGATGATTATAATCAATCAACCAAAGGAGTTCATGGAATGGACTATAAAAAACAAATATGAAGTTGCTTCTAAGTCCTACCTTACCTACACAAAGCCGTACACCTCAAGGATCGATATGTTGAAGATGTCTGTTTGCTATCAACCTCCGTAATTTCTACAGTTTGATGGCAAGGAAATCCAAAGAAACATGTGGCACACTTTGTTAAGGCATGTAAAAATACTAATATTTATAGAGATTACCTCATCAAGCAGCTTGTCCACTAAAAGGAAATACTTTGGATTAGTACATAGATCTCGAGGCTCGATTTATTGATAGATGGGATGAACTAATGAAAGAGTTCCTGAATCGCATTTACAGCAAGAGACATACTGTGATTATCATAGACATATAAATACTCGTCAATGAAATGTGAACCAATAATAAACTTTATTAATAGTTGGAGGAATGCAAGCCTCAACTACAAAGACATGCTTAGTGAAGCTTTCAAAATAGAGATGTGCATCCAAGACATGCATTAGGGGTTGTGCTACATCTTACAAGGTATCAAGACTAGAATATTTGAACCAAGTGCCCATGACATGGAGTTGAGCATGGCCTTCGCTGGAAATGAAAGGCTGCCCATCTATTAACCTCGTAAAGGGAACAACAAGGAAGAAGTCAGCAAATGGGGCAAGTTTGTACCCAAGTCTGAAAATAAAGATGCTATGATTGTCAACAAATCACTTGTGAAGTTCACAACGAAGGTGAACAATAAGCAGAGTATGAAATCTACATCTTTTCAAGATAAGCCAAGTGGAAGTTAACTCTAAAAGAAATGCAAGAGATGGAGTACCCATTTCTGGATTCTAATATGCCAGCAATTTCGTAAGAATGCCTCAACTTAAATCTCATTAAGCTTCCGAAGAAGCGGCCAAATGAAGCCGGAAAAATTATTGACCCAAATTAATGCAAATTATTGACTTTTATGCCACCCTTTGGAGAAGTGGTTTGTCTTCAAGAATAGAGTCATGGACTTAACCCGTGAAAAGAAGATCGTGATTAAAGATAAAAAGGCAAGTGTGAACCAAGTCTCTATCACTTTTGGATCATTCAGTCTTAGATGAGCTATTAAATTTAAAATAAATCAAAGTTGAAGTATTACTGGAGAATAAAAAATTTGAAGTAGATCTCAATGACGATGATGACGGTTGGATATTATTGACTCGCCGTAGGCGCCACAAAAAGGAGCCCACAAAAATAATCAATAAAATAACTAATAAGGAAAATGATGGTGAAAAGACTAAGAGGATGGAATCCAGTTAAGCATTTGAATAAATAAAAAGTAGAGGTGCACCACCCTCAAAATCCATGACATCCAATGACTTTGGAGGAGTTCTTACCAAGTTGGTTCTGCACGAATATTTCCATGTGGGTATTGATGCCTCATGTTTTCATGATGACAAAGGAGAAGAAAAGAGTGATGACCTACCATTGGCACCATCTTCGAAAAATCCATCGAGTCTATTTCTCAAGAAGTTAATGTTTGTGAGGAAATAGTTACTTTAACAAATGATGATCTTCTACTAGGTGACACTCCTCATAACACCTGTTATACCTTGTCGGCTATATGCGCGATGAAAGGTTAAATAATATATAATTATAATATTACTACTTTCGAATATTTTTTAAATTATACAGATAATATTAGAAAGTTTATGAGATTTTCTTTACTGTAAAGATAAAAATTATTTTCTCACAAGAATAGAAAGTTATCTTTTTAGCATTTTAAGAATTGAGTGTATGAAAATTCGTACTCTTTATACGAGATTAGCAAAATTAAAAAGCTTAGGAATATATATATATATATATATATATATATATATATATATATATATATATATATATATATATATATACATAGATATTTTAACGAAATAATAATATATGTATTAATTTTATATACCATAATTTATTATTTTAATATTATAATAGTAGTACTTGAAGATGAGACAAGAGTATTTTTTTAAAGTTATAATTATTTATGATATTTATAACAAGTAATAAGTAAAGTCGTGAAGATTAGAGGTTAAACGAGTTGAAGAAAATAAGTTTCGTTGAAGGTTGTCGATTTAGGATAAAATATGGTTCGAGCCATAATACTTTTTATGGACTAGTACAATAAAAAGTATCATATGACCATGATAATATAATGTATAAAATATATTAAAAATAAATAGAATTTTAAGTAATTTAAGATCCTTCTTAATTATACGAATAATTAATTAATTACAAAATAACAATACATTACCTAAATAACTAATAAGTTTGGATAATAATTAAAATCACCACCCCACCCCCACGTGGTAGATTTTGCCTTCAACAAATTATGACAAATTAATATATGTGGCATGATCAATATTTGGACCTTTATCTTCTTCGTGTGCTCTGAAGAGAAGCTCGCATACAATTTTCATTTTATTGAAATGAGAATCCCTTCCTTCTTTCCCATTACTTCGTTATTCTTTTCATATATGTCTAATTATCTTATCATGACACTTTTTAAGTGATCCCCTTCAGTTGACATAGAACTGATTTGGTGTATTCAAATGACGAAAGCTCACCTTTTCTTCTAGTCGGTTGATTGTGTATAAAATGATTGGTCGCTTCACAGCAATAAGCTTTGTATCTTGCTTTGATGAACCAGTCGTGCATAAAGAAGAATAATAGGTAATCTTTTGTGGTGCAATTTAGAAAGTTGCTACTGACAATATGACAAGTGATTACAAAGGGAATAAATCGAATCTGACATGTCCAAAGAGAATCTTGGACAATCTGAAACCAAATATTTGATTTTATGAAACATATGATATGATTGCTCTCAAAAGTTTGGTTTTTAAATTTAATTTGCAATTGCTTAGTAACTCTGAGAATGGGAATGAAATGACATACTCAATATCCAATTCCTCATTCAACCAAGATTGTCTATCATCTTAGGAACGTAGTTGCTTCAAATATTTCATTCAAAACGGGAGATTAGCATCTTCAACAATTCAAAACATAAAATTTTACAATTATAAGGAAGTACGGTGCAATTTTTCTAAAAAATATCATACGAATTTTTTCTTATTCTGATCTTATTGTTTCGAGTTTTTTCGATTGTTCAGATAACTCGCTCAGATATGTTAAGGCTATCCCTTCTTTCTTTTGACATGATCCAAATTATACATAAAACGAGTAAACGTACAATTTTCATAAATGACTTTATTCATAGAAGTATTTGAGAAGCCTATATTTTTTAATTCCCATAAGTCTTATTAATCTATTGTCTGTTCATGGGTCTGAGAAAAATATGTAAGTTGAAAAAAGTTTATTTCATGTTATTAGTTAGAGGTATAATGGTCTTATGACATTTCGAGAAGTTTTATTAACGTATTTTTCATGCATTGCATTCATTTACATGTGCATTTACCCATGATTCAGACGGCGTTATATACGCGTATATATGTATATGAAATATGGAAAAAAGTTACGGCGTTATTGACGCACCACCACATGATTAGCTTGTATACGTTGATGATTTTGTCCACGGTGGCACCAGATAGCATTCTATACGCGTGTATATATATATATATTGAATATGGGAAACTGGTTTTAGCTCGTATACGATGATGATGTTGCCCACAGTGGCTAAAATAATATGATGGGATGCCCTCAGAAGCTTGATGATGTTATGTACGTACAGACCTATACATTACATCACATTTATATGCATATGTATGACCTTATAATTTATTCATGATTTACAGAGCCTTCCAGACTTACAGGCTAAGCAATTTACTCCATATTTTCGTCCATGTCTTTTATATACTTATTTACATGCCTTACATACACAGTACATTATTTGTACTGATGTCCTTTTTGTTAGGGATGCTGCATTCATGCCTGCAGATATAGATAATTAGTTTGATGAGCCTTCATCATAGACTAGACTGGCATTCATCAAAGGATTGGCAAGACTCCATCTCATTCAGAGTGCAGTCGAGTCTACGAGTCACATGTCAAAGTTTTGCTAAAGACTTATGGGTACCCTGGCCCATCTTATGTCAAATAATTTTAGAGGCTTTATAGACACAAGTTTACTATGTACAGTATGCCGGATGCCTTAACAGCACATATATATTCATGTTTTATGAACGATGGTTCATTAATATAACATTTTTCCACTTAAAATTTTACATTACATGTTGTGTCCATGCGGTCCCATGATAATTATTAAAATGGAATAAATGAGTTACAGAGTAATTTGCTTGGTCTACTATGGCACCGGGTGCCAGCAAACTTTCCCCAGGTTCGGGGCATGACAGTTTTCTTTCCCTTCACAATTTTCTTGGGCAAACAGTGTTCCAGCAGACCTTTCTTGTGCTGAGACGTATAGAATTTGCGGCTTTACAAGTTTAGGGGCTGCCAACTGAAGGCTTTATCAAATATGATTTAATGCTCTCAAAGGCATTGCTACACTCTTGGTCTCATTTGAAAGGGACACATTTTTTCATAAGGCTGCTAAATGATTGGCACCTCCCAGCTAAGTTTGACATGAATCTTCTAAGGTATGCTAGCTTTCATTGCACACTTTTAAATTCAAGAATATTGCGGGGCTCGGTCATTTCCAAACTGACATCAACTTTGGCTTGATCAATTTCGATCCCTTGATGTCGGATAATGAAACCATGTAACTTTTCCAAAGTAACCCCAAAGGGACATTTCAATGGATTCATCCTAAGTTGGTTCCTCCAGAGAAACTCAGACACCATTCTCGAATCTTTTAACTGGTCTTCCATCTTTCTTGATTTTACCACCAAGTCATCCATATAGCATTCGACCTTCTTGTGGAGAATGTCATCAAAGATACTTTAAATAGCTCTTTGGTAAGTAGAACCAGCGTTCCTCAAGCCAAAAGGCATTACCTTTGGGGGTATGGAATGCAGTAAACTCTTCATCTTTTGGCGCCATGTGAATTTGTTTATGACCTGATGAATCGTCCATAAATGACATTACTTCGTACCTAGTAGTAGCATCGGCTGTCAGCTCTAGAATAGGAAGCGAGAATTCATCTTTCGGACATGCAATGTTGAGATTCCTGAAGTCAACGCACACTCGAATCTGGCTGTTTTTCTTTTACAGGGACTATACTTGAAACCTATGTTGGTTATTTAACTTCACAAATAAAGGCAGCTTCGATGAGTTTGTCAACTTCAGTTTCAACCAAGGGAACCAAATCCGGCCTAAAGCACCTTTGGGCTTGTTTAATAGGATGAACACCATTCTTGACGGCAAGGTGATAGACTACTACTTTAGGATCCAAGCCAGGAATTTCTTCGTAACTCCAAGCCAATACATTCCTATACTCCTTCAGTAACTTAACATAAGTGCTTTCTTCATCAACTTCTAGTAAGACACTCGGGTAGGTAGCTCTTGATTCTTCATCAGTGCCAAGGTTAATTTCTTTCAATGCAGCAATCATTGCCTTCACCCTTTCTTCAAGTTCTGGAGGAGAATCTTTTTCATCTTCATCTTCTTGAAGGTCCAAATTATTGAAGGATATGTGATGACATGGTAAAACATCGTCCTATTTCTCGTCATCCTCCATTAGAGATAAAACACCATGCTTGCCTTGTGCAGTAACATGATATGAAGAAGCCACACTTTCTTCATCTTCATCACATTCTTTAGTGTAGACCATAGTTTATGGCTTCACCATCAGTACTTCATCATACCAAACCATGACTTTTGTTTGTCGCATCATTCTAGAAGGAACCAAATATTGGAAATCTTTAGAGATCGTCTGAATTTTTGGTGAAGCGGTTATTATTATATTTTGATAATTTCTCTGGAAATTATTCCCCTTCTTTAATAGACCCTATCTCTCAAATACAGAAGTTCTCACTGTTGACTTTCCAAGTCGATCAAAGATAGAAGGCCTGTTAGAAGCGGCATAACCATCTTCTACTGTGATATAATTGCTACTCGTCTTTCTTATTAAGATGTGCACTGGTGATAGTTGCTTGTATACCAAACCTTCATGTGGTTGCCTCGTTACAGCTTCTGATGGGAGCTTCCCTAACTTTGACGTCTAATTAGGATTGTATCCAACTTTTTCAAATTGCTTGTAAGCGTTTGGTTCAAAACCTCCATCTGTACGCTTTGTAGGGAGTGCCATATTCTGCAGGTGATTTTGGGTTACAATCTCTGCAAGCGACTTTGAGAACAACTTTACTACCTCAATTCATTTTACCAGAAGAGTTAACTCCTTTAGTGTGCTAGTTTAGAGATTGGATGACCTGCCTGTCTTTTCTCCTTTAGGGACATATTGGAGCACGGGACTTACTCTTTTTTTTTCATAAAATGCAATATCCTCTTTCTGATATTTACTCACGTTGGTGTGTACCTCCTCAGTAACAGCTTTGGCTTTACCAATAGTCACCTTAATTCTTTTAGTTATAGGATCGACATTCTTGCTTTTTTCACATTTTTTATAAAATTATTTGGTATTTTAAAAGCTAAATTGCATATAATTACAATTCTAGCATATTATAAGTTTTATAGCATTTTTAGTTATAAAATTGGTTCCAGCATTTTTAAATCAATATTTGTATATTATTAATCGGTCATAATTTGCGTTTGAAATCATTGTTTACTATTTTTTATAAATAAAAAGAGAAAACTAGCTATTTAACACTTAGCCCCATTTGATATCAATTATAGCCTATTTGCATTTCAATTTTATCCCTCAAAATGACCCAATCCCAACCCCACTTGGACCGGCCCAATTCTATCTTTACCCAACTCTTTAACCCATTTATTAACCCACCCAGCTTTATTTCCATCCAGGTCGTTGATTATTTTGATCAACGGCCAGGATCACCCCATACCATTTTAGCCCCAAACGACCTACCCTAATCCCCATTTCATTTCGATAGCCACCTTTGAATCCCATTGTCTCTCAAACTCTCTCGAAAGTTCTTCGAACCCTAATCGCCTCCGGCCATTTTTTTACCATACTTTCACCGGAATTTATGGCTTCTCAGTCCATAGAAGGTCTGTATTCACCCCTCTCTACCATTAAACCTTGGAAGTTTGAGGTTTTGAAGCTTGACCTCGACGGTTCTCTTTTAGATCTTCTTAGATTTTGGTTGTATGGCTTCTCCCGCTTTTTCTTCAGCATATTCAAGTCTCAATAGCCTGATCCTCACTCATCCGACTCAGGATCAGACTTTCTTTAGAGCCTTTCTCATTTCTAGGGTTTCAGAGAAACCCTAAGCTATTCAAGGCTTTTGGTTGTTTTTTTCTTATATCTACGATGTATTTGTGTTCTGCTGAATGCATAAAGTGTTTTCCCTAAATTTTCTTTTAAAAATCGTTTGTTTTTTATTTAGTGTTTCTAAAAATGTTTTCAAAACATCTTTCTTACTCTTCCTACTCTTTCTTTATGTAATTTTGTCTATATTAGGATCGTATGGTTTCTTCTCTACCATGCACTTGTTTGCTCTTCTATTTTTCTATCTATTATACATGATTCTTCCATGCCTTTGTGTGTTATTGTGCCTCTATACAAGGCTCGCATGATTTTCTCTGCTATGTTTTCCTACATGATTTCTATTGTGTGTGTTTCCTACTGAGTTCTTTAATTTTGTTTGTTTTACTGGACTTTGTTCGAGTTCTTGCTAAGCATGTTTCATCTGCTACTTCTTAAGTTTGTATCACTCCTTCTCTTCTGAACTTTCTCGGGTGCCGAGCTTTTCTTAAAAAATGTTCTTCGTGCTTTAAATCAATTTTTCTTTCTTAGTTGATTAAAACCTGCCATCATGTCTGTTTGTTTCTCATGATTTGTTTCTCATCTTTATGTCTGATTCGAAACCCTAGGATTTTGGGGGTTTCTTTGGCAAGTTTGATTAGGGTTCTACTTTGGAACCCCAGACTATCAGACTTATTCTAAGTACTATGAACTGAATTTGAAACTCTTTTCTTATGATTCTGAACCTTTCTATGCCTGTCTTTTTCTAATTAGCATTGCAAATACTTCTTAGTTATCTATGTACTTTATATATGAGGATTGCCTGGTTTTTTCAAATAATTGATTGATTTCAAAATCCTCTTAACAAGGCTTCACTAATTGGTACTGGTTTTCCTTTAATTGAACCTTTTTACCTTTGCCTGACTTGGTTCATTCGAATAAAGCCTGTGATTTTGATTTCACTGGCTGTTTGATTGATTCTCTTTCCTTATTTTTCACAACCATGTACCACTTGACTTTCCCCTAAATAAATTCCCATGTATTTACCCTTTTTGTGTTACTTCGGAAAGGATTTTAATCAAATTTCTCTCCTCATCTGTCTCTTACCCGTTTAATATCAGAATCCCTTAACTAAAGGGAGACTTTACGTGATTGATTAAAAACTATTCCTTTACCTTTTCTTACTTGTTTTCTGCATTATAAAAGGAGCACGACCCTTCTACCCTTCTACACGGAGAAAAACCTACAATCTGAAACCTTAAACCTTCAGTTGAACACCTTCACCTTACATTACTCAAGCACTTATAGTTAAACACTTCTTAGAGTTTAATATGCGAGCACACATTAGTCACTTGAAATTCGAATACTCTTATAATATTCTGCTCTCTTCTGAGATCCTTTCGAATATTTGTGTGGAACTTGATTCTTTTTCTCTCAAGGCTACTGCTCTCCTGTTTGTTTCCCTGAAACCGGTATGTTCTAATTTAACTTTTAAGCTTCACCCCTATGTGTGTTCTTTATTGTTTCAACATTCTTGTTTACTTTGTTGTGTATGTTCAATGTTGACTATTCATGTTCTTCTCTCTACCTCTACTGTTTGTTGTGAATCCCCCATAACCTTACTCCGTACTATGTGTTTGAGTTAAGGCTCATGGCCTGGTAGTATCCAAGTTGCTGCCCAGGTCTGAACCTGATCCTCAATAGATCCTAACTCCTAAGATTTAGCTAACAGGCTGGTCAGGGGTGTGTCGACACGCCTATTGCTGGGCATGACCACCAGCCTGCCATGACCTTCCCTAATTACCCTATATGCACTTACACCTACTTTTAGACTCTAGGTTCAGCCCCCTCCTAGGAGCCATACCTTGGGACCTTAAGTTCCCTTTCAAATTGGACATTTGAAAGCTGGCCAATCCACATTGCACTATAATATAATTTTGCAAAATGTATTTGGGTATAAGCACTGCCCAAAGTCCACTTGAGGCTCTTGAGAACTTTGACACATCCCAAACAAGAGAAAGACTTTTGAAATCTTGATCTTCCAAGCTGGTTCATCTCATAATTTAGACCTTGAGTTTGAATTAGGCTCCTTGGTTGTAGTTTAATATCTAATGTAATTTTAATTTTTGTTTGTAATAACTTATTATAACTTATGGGATGTATAGTGAAAACGGGAGGGTCACTCATGTATGCATGTGGGTAGACATCATGTTATTAGGAATTTATTCCTGCAATCTCATTTTGCTCTCCATCTATGCATGTCATATAGAAATCCTGCCTATATGTTTTTCTACACTTCATGTAGAAATCTTGCTTATAAGTATATGCATCTGCATTAGAAATCCCTTCTATAAGTTATGAATTTCAGGAACTCCCTAAGCCTCGTCAGTATGCATGGGAACATGAGTGGTCCCCGGGTCCTCTATATATTCAGGAAAGTCAGACTTGTTCCCAATATCTTGCTACTCAACTACTGGGCCTGGGTCCTTGACTTGGACGGGCTGAATATGAGGGGCATCCTATGGTTGAATTGAGGAGGCCTCGACTGAGTCGTCAGCTAGATGATCGCCTCATCTGTACTAGGGAGCTTCCTCTTGTTCCTCGAGAACCTTTATGTTTGCTCCTGCTGTGGCTCTGCTACTGGTGTTACTGCTGGGGATGGATATCCAAATAGAAAGTCTAAAGGCATCTAGACCGCCATCAGCTTGTCCACATCCTCTTTGAGCTCTTTCAAAGAGTCTTTAGAAGCCCGTGTTTTCTGCATCTTCTTATGCTCCTGAGCAAACTCCTTCAGAGGTTTGCCATGTAACTCCACTACCTTAGACAAGGCAGTCTGGGTACTAATGACACAACTGACATCCAGTTGTTCAAGCTATGCAGTGTCTGGCTTAGCTGGTGGGCAGTGATAGGATGGGCCTGAGAAAATGGAATCCCCGAGCCAGCTAAAGAAGAGGGACCAGTAGTAGTGGAAGTTCTAGGAGGCATGTCAGTGGTAGTGGCAGCATGCTCAGTAGAAGGCTCTACCGCAACTGGCTCTTCAGACAAGCCAGTTTGGGTAGAGGTAGGTGGCTTGTAATTTTTGTCTTTGAGGTTGTCTCACCCCTTTAAGTTGTACCACGATAACATGGCCACTGGCTTTACCTTGACATCAAAGGGCTTCTTCTCCACCTTTAGCTCTCGGAAGTACATGGTGAGGGTGTTGGGAAAAGGGTAGTTCAATAATGCTCGACCCCACTGCAGAAATCACATGGGATATCACATTGCCCACATTGATAAGGTAGCCAGCCATAGAACCAATACGAATAGCCTGAGCAAGAGGAATATTCTGATCATGGGTAGTGGGGCCAAGTCTACTGCACACAAATGTCAACTATCCGCTAGACTCGAAATTGAGAGTCCTCCGAAGTGTTTTCTCCTCTGCTTGTACCACTCTGGAATAGTACCAGGGATTGCCAAGTACGAAGCTATCCACGGATGAACCTCCTCGCCCATTGCCAACTTCTCATTGTATAGGGTCTCAACTTTGTCATTGAACCCCAAGTACTCATTAAGTGCCTTCCCAGTAAACACCACATTCTTGTTCCGCACTTTGGTCACTTTTTTGCCCTTTGCGTTGTGGTCTACATTGCTATAGAACTCCTTGACCATGTGCTCATTTGCCTTTATAAAATCATCCATAAAATGTTCCCAACCCACTCGAGCTCGAAACTATCTATGTAAAACTTCTTTATAGAATTAGCTTCCGTATTGACCACTATACCATGAACTTATGAAAGCCACCTAGCTCATAAATTTATCTTCCTAGACTGCAGGGTCTCTGGTCCGGTCAACACCCCCAACTTGAGGCACACCACTCAAAGGTTCCTCCTCATTACTACCTTTACCACCCTCAGCACTTCCATCTGCACACTTCCTAGATAATGAAGTAGTGGGGGAGGTTAATTACTCACTATTGCCGGCTACTGAGCCCTCAGACGACTCAGATGATATACACTGTGGAGCTTGGGCAGTGGATGATGGAAGAGGAGTATCGTCAGTTAGTCTAAACCTTCCGGGCCAATCACGGACATGAGTGGGAATAGAATTTGAAGAGACATCTTGTGAAGACACGTACTCACTCCCCGAAGAATGAGAAGCAGCTCTGTCTGTAGCTTTTATTAGCTATGTTGTTTTATATACTTTCCCGATCTTGGGGTGAGAGTTTTATCATCTTGCCTTTGCCTCCCTGGGAGGAGTCACCTCGACATGGTTGTTTGGCACCTCTACCTCTTTGTTTGACCATTATCTACAAGCACACAAATCTGACATCGTTAGTCTAAGCATAGGCATTGAAACAGATGGTGACATTGAATTGCATACAACAGATCAAATGTTGTAGAAACAGTTACAGAACAATACACTATGGCCCATACAAAAAGGAGCGCGGACGCACTGGATGCACCGCGGACCGCACAAAGGTGAACACGATCCTCATTGGGGTTAGGTCCTGGTAACCACCTCTTTGAATCACCCCACCGCAGTCCGCACAAAGTGGGACCACGACCGCAGTGGGTCAGCACGGACCGCATAAAGTGCAATGCAGCCGTGCTGGGTACAATTTAACTTTTAGTCACTTGAACGCCACCGTCCATATAGAATGGTACTGTGGACTGCATCACAACACCGCGGTCCGCACTAAAGTGATTGCAGTCCATGAAGGGTGCTTGTTTCAGGGACTAAGCTAGGGTTTCAATTTATGTATATTGTTCAAGTTTTACACCTAACTTGTCCCTTCTCAATTTACCCAATTCAACAAGGTCACAAAACAGACAAAATCCAACCATCACACTATCTTCAGCTAATAAATAAAATAAAAACGGGAAGAAAAAGCAGTTACAGGTTAATGGTAATGAAATAAAACAAAATTAATCAAGTAAAGGAACAAGGAATGAGTGAAATATTACCCGACGTGAAGATGAAATGCAATTAGTCAATCTTAAGCAAGAATTATGGTCAAAGGGAGTATGAACGGTGCTTTATAGGTCTCAGAGTGTTAAAAGTTTGAAAAGGGTAAATGGTGACCCTTTGAGGTCTATTTATAAAGAACATATAAGACCCATTGTCACCTACCAGTGCGACCGCACAAAACCGACTGCGGACCGTGCTGGGTTGGTTCAACTGAAGCTTGAGAAGGCAACCTCCACGATCCGCATAAAACCAAACCGCGATCGCGGAGTTCCACCGTGGGCCGCACTAAATGGAATGCGGCCATGGTGGCAAACTTCAGAGAGCACCTCACTTGACCTTCACCAGTGCATACCGCATAAAGTGAAATGCTGTCGTACTAGCAACTTCAGGGGCTGTTCAATTTTTCCAAAATGTTTTGCACTGCATCAACTAAATCCCTGCAACATCGCACAACCAATTAGCTCAAAAATCAAGCCTACGCTACCAACAAAATCACATAAAACAATAACAAAAGAGACATGGGTTTCCTCCCAAGTAACATCTGATTTAACGTCACGGCATGATGCATATTACGAGCACATTAATTTAACTCAAGAAGCGCCACCACATAGCTCTCATCAAGCTCTTCAGGAAGAAATAAAAAGATCGCCCATCAAGTTGGTTGAGCATCTGATCAATGAATGGCAAGGGATAATTATCCTTATGGGGGCACATTGTTCAATTTTTTATAGTCCATACAACCCTGCCAGCCCGTGAATGTTCTTGAAGGAATCCACTCATTCTAATACTTTGTCACTATGGTCATGCCGCCTTCATCGGTACACAATGCACCGGAGAAATCCAAGATTTATTGAAAATAAGGTAGACCACAACTTCTTGCATCATCTCATCTAATCTTCCTTCATGCTCCAAGAAAGGTTTCACATCATTATCCAAGATAGTTTTAGACATATGGAGTGAGGAAGTGAGGAGTGAAAAAAGTGGTGTCAATTCCAACACCGGTGACTCCTCAATTGTTGTCTTTGTTAGTGCAATTTTTTGGTTTTCAAGATCCAAAGACAATTTACTGGGCTCATAAGATTCTATAACATGTAAAGCATCTATGCATGTCACTCTACTTGTGTCATCATTGACATCCTGATTTACAAGTTCGGCAACAAAGGGATCTTCAACATTAATCCTATAACTTGTATCATCCAATATCACAGCTGTGACAATGTCAACAAATGAGCACTCTCGGTGCCATTAGGTTGCCTCATGAATTTACAAACATGAAAAACAACCTTCTCATCCCCCACATGGAAAGTCAACTCACCCGCTACAATGTCAACCAATGCCTTCCCCGTAGCAAGGCAAGGTCTATCAAGAATTATTGGTACTTCAAAGTCCACTTAGCTATTCAATATGAAAAAGTCATCCGTCAATATGAATTTGTCCACCCGGACAAGTATATCATCAATTATGCCCAACGATCATTTCATCGTTCTATCTGACATTTGAAGTCTCATTGAAGTAGGTCGAGGTTGTCCAATACCCAAGGTCCTGAAGACCGAGTACGACATAAAAATTAATGCTAGCCCGCAAATCATAAAGGGCCTTGGAAAAAATCCGCGCTCCCGATAGTGCAAGGGATAGTAAAAGCTCTGGGGTCCTCAATTTTGAGGGCCATAGAATGTAAGATAGAACTCACTTGATGAGTCATTTTAAATTTTTCACACTCCATCGACCTCTTTTTTGTCATAAAATCCTTCATTAAATTGGCATACCCCGGTATTTGCTTAAGTGCCTCCACCAAAGGCACATTTATTGTAAGGCTCTTCATCATGTCTTTGAACTTTTTAACTTGTCACTCTTGTGCTTCGCTAACCATTAAGGTAAAGGTGGAGGTGGTCTAGGCAAGGGAGCCTTGGATTTTTGTACACCCTGCTCGGGCATGTGAATCACGTGTTCCCTAGACGGGTGCACGGCATCTTGAGTTTCTACCTCGGCCTCATCGTCAATATCGATCCGCACATCATTTTTCACCTTCTCAATCACGTATTCAAAAATCAGAGGTACATTATTATCTCGCAACTCATCATCATCAACCACAACTTATTTTTCTCTTGAGGGATGCACACCGCTTCTTGTTGTAACCGCCATCATCTGATTGGTGTTCCCACCCTTTGGTTTCACCACCGTATCAATTTGTAGAGTACCTTTGGGGCGAGCATTCAAGCTTGAGAGAGTTGGCCTATTTACACCTCCAAATTCCGAATAGAGGTATTATGAAAAGCCAATTGCGCATCGGAATCTTGGTTCTCTTTCATCATTTGCTCGAACATATTCTCAATTCTGCCCATATCACTCTAGAAGATATTGGACCTTGAGAAGGAAAAAGGGGGTGGATTGTTCAGTTGTTGTTATATGGGAGGCCTTTGAAAGCCTTGCCCCCGGTTTCCCTGGTTCCCACTATTATTTCATCCTCCTAGATTGTTGTTATAGCTCCAATTATTGTAGTTCCCATTCCAATTACCTTGATTGGTCCCTTTATTACCCCAATTATTGTTTTGATTGTTGTTGTTCCAATTGCCACCACCTTGTTGTTGGTTGTTATTATTCCAATTACCACTACCTTGTTGTTGGTTGCCCCAATTTCTTTTGGGTCGCCATTGTTGATTCAAAGAGTTGATTTTATTCCCTTGGTAGTTATTGACATATTTGACCTCTTCCCTTTGATCATCATAGCACTCATTTGAATAACCACCATCATCATTGTCATATTGTTAACAATTTCCTTGAGGTTGTTTCCCTCTTTGCCTCATTTTAAGCATATTGACACCTTCCATGGAATTGACGTGGCGTGGATTTTGGAGTTATTGTAGTTGTGCCTTAGCTAATTAATTCATAGTGGTCATCAACTCTGCTATAGATTTCCCATGGTCATGTAACTCCTTATGTAAATAAATAACCGTAGGGTTACCTTGAGGACGTTAGCTCTACTTTCCCATATGGAGGATGTTTCCGCCATCTCATCAAGAATGGCACAAGCTTCATCAGAAGTCAACTTCATAAAATTACCCCCAGCCAATTGATTCACTATGCATTGATTTGTAGTATTGATGCCCCTGTAGAAAGTTTGTTGCACATATTCTCCGTCATGTTATTATTGGGGCATTCCTTTACCATCATTCTATAACTCTCCCAAATTTCATGCAAAGGTTCCGTTGGCTCTTTCTTGAAGGCTAAGATTTCATCTCAAAGCGCCATCGTATGACTCGGCAAAAAGAACTTGGCAATAAGCTTATCCGCCAATTCATCCCACGTTGTTATGGAATGGTTGGGGAGACTTTCTAACCAATCCAACACTTTACCCTGAAGAGAGAACAGAAAAGGCCTCAATCTCAATGCATCCTCGGACACGTTTGTCTGCTTTCTACCCCAGTATGTATCTGTGAACCCCTTCAAGAGTTGTAGGAACTTTGATTAGAGGGGCCCATAAAATATCTTTTTTACTCGAGCAAGGTCAACATAATATTTGTCATTTGAAAGTTTCCCGCCCGAATTCGGAGAGGAACAATGTCACTCGCATACCTTTGTTTTAGCAATACTCTTAGGGCCACTCTTGGCAGTGGCAAAGGAGGGTTTGGAATAGGATTGTTATAATTGGCCTGACGTCCTCTACGTAGAGCTTGAGGTAAGGGAACCTCATCTTGATCAATATCTTCTACCTCCTCCCCCCCCCCCCCCCCCATGACATTGCCAAGAGGGTTATTAGCATTTAAAGCCATTGGCACCTGAGTAATCGAAACAAACAAAATTAGTAAACAAGAAGCAAAGAGAAACAACACACAAAACTAACTAAAATAGATAGTTAACACCGTAATCTCCTCGGCAACAGTGCCAATAAGTGATTGCTAGCAACTCGATGCTACACCAAGATAGGAAGAGTGGTTCGCAATAGCATTTACCCGATATGAGGGTCGAGATCTAATTCCTCAGGGAGATAGTAGTGGAGTCGGAATATCTATCTAGTTTAGAATTGTGTGTTTGCTTCAAATATCAGTTTCAACATATTTTGGTATTTTCAATTTTAACTACTACTATGACACTATTAATTGAAACTAATTTATGCTACAAGCTCATTGCTAAAGTTTTATCTAATGGGAAGAAGGGCACTAGGGTCGTGACATCACCTAGGTGGCTAATTGACGGGTATATATTACTAAGGTTCAATTGACATAATTGGGACTTTCACGATAACCGTTGCACAATTTTACCCACTCTCACACCTCTCGGTATAGAGAGTTATTTTTCCTAATTGACTCTCTCGAGACCAAATGGGCATACAAATTAGATCAAGCAACTAGGGTCCAATTAGGGTGATTACTCTCTCGAGGTTTAACCCGTTAATTAGGATTACCATTTCTCATGAGTCCATCCCAATTCCTTAGTGTTTGCAACTACCAATTCATAACTTAAAGCATCATATCAAATCAAATAGTAAATACTCATAGTAAAACTAACCCTAGATGGCAACACCTATCAATTACCCACACTAGGGTTGAGCCACAACCCTAGCTAATGGGTTCAGCTACTCATGCTTGAGGGAAAAAAGAAGAAATAGATGAAGAACAAGGCATATTAATTAATTGCTATATGAAACTATAAGAATCAAATGAAGTACGCCCCCCATTGATTTCTAGTAAGAAAATGTCCAACCTCTCACTACAAGAACCACCATCTACTACCACCAATATTCCACCAAAGCCACCGGATAAATCTAGTCACCAACCACAAAACTCTACATCATATAAGGAAACTCTCCTGAGACGAATTCTCTAGCAAGGTAGTAACTCCTTCACCTAAAGAGTTAGAAAATCATATGGATATGGACATTGCCCAAATCCAAGATGATGATCCAAGCCAAAATGATTTAACTAGGTAATTAAGACAAATAAACCTCAGCCAAGATGACCTTCATCGAATGTATATGCCTTAGAAAAATTCGATCATCATCAAACTAATAGGGAAGAGACTTATGCACCACTACCTCAAAAAGAAATTACAAGACCTATGGAAACTCAATGAGAATTTCCCTCTAATTGATCTTGGAGAAGACTACTATACAGTCAAACTAACTAGTGAGGAAAACATGACAAAAGTCCTACATAATGAACATTGGTTCATTAATGGTTTTTCTATATCCACTCAAAAATGGCTTCCAAACTTTGTAGCAAACAAAGCACAACACAACTTCACTGCCATTTAGATACGACTACCACAATTACCCACTGAGTTTTATGATGGAATAGTCCTTGAAAAAATAGGTAATTCAATTGGCAAACTTCTCAAAATGGATGTTTTCACCTCAGCTACACTTAGGGGACGTTATGCCAGATTATGTGTTGAACTTCCACTTGACCATCCTGTCCAACACCACATACTGATTGGACAACATATACAATCAATCGTGTATGTGGGCAATGATATATTGTGCAAATCGTGTGGCAAACTAGGACACATGACTCATTATTGCACACAAGGAAAGCTGCCAATCACAGCAAGAGAAACCAATGGAAAGGAAATCCATGCAGAAAAGCAAAGTAATAGCCAACAAAATTCAGAAGAAGAAGGAGAATGGATGATAATCAAGTTCCCAAGAAAAGGTAAAGCCAAAATGGCAAATGCCCACACTTCCACAACTGAACCATATCCCCTTCCGGGTGTGAATGTCTGCTTGTTCGATGCAAGATCAGGTAAGTACCTCAAAACTCAACACTTATACTATATTAACAAGGACCTACTAACCAACCCTCCTAAAGCCCTATCAATAAATGCTAATACATCCGCTAGCTTAGATAAAAGTTTATTCAATAATTACACGCCTTTGAACCAAATGGAGGAAGACAAAAGCAGCTTCAAAAACCTAAAAAAAATAGCCCATGGTTTTGAATGATCTACAACCAACAAAAAATTTTAAAAATTCTAATATTTTGCATGCAAGTCAAGTGACAAATGGCACAAGAATACCCACCCATCTGGCTAACAAAGTGAATAAATAAGAAATGTATAATAACTCGCAAAATAGACTCCACCCCCAACCCATCCAATAAGATTGATAACAATACTATCATTACCCCTAATAATACTAACCTACCTCTTAATGATCATTTTACCCCCATGCATGCATGTCCGTTAATCACTACCCAATCAAATGACAAATATTTGGATGATCTCCACGGCCAAGTGGCAAATGACATCTCCATGGGATATTTTGCTATTAGAAACACGCAAGTATGTGCCTCCCAGTCACAAATAGAGCCAATCATTAGAACTACTACTACTTCGTCCACTACTCCACCCCCTATTAACGCTATCCCAACTTCAAAAAAAGGTCAGAACCTCCCTTCCCCTCAGAAGAAGATATCGACTCATCCAAATATTCTGCATATCACGCAACCAAAATATGAACTACCTTCCCAACTTCCCTTCCCATCCTCAACAAAATCCGGCAATCTATGCCCAAGCACCAACACCACCAAATCACATTGCCCGGCGTGGATAGAATTGGGAGTTCCATGCAGTAACTTTCAATATGAAAATCAATGGCCAGGAATCGATCCTAATGATACAAAACACTCACTTCCTTGCCCAACTCATCTCGGAGGGTATGAACTTAGCAATGAACAATTATGTGAACCAAATGTGGTTAAACAATATACTCCAACCAGTAGCTCCCAATATGAACCAAAACTTGGTGAACAACATGCAACAAATGTGGAACATTCCACATCACCCAATCCAACAAGTCTTACATAACCCTCCCCTAAACCTACCCTTCTTTTCACCGGAGGACATGATGCTCCTCAACCCAGTCTTCATCCAATGGAATGCTCCAGTCTTTCCCAACCATCTAGACCCACAACCACATCCCATGGAAGAGCAAGTTCAACAAATGAACATACCAAATCAAGTAGGGAACCAAGAGGGAGACGAGGCAGTGGAAGACTTAGCACACTTAGTGGAACCAGTTGTGATTCTTTCAAGTCTAAACGAGGTCAAAAAATTAATATTCAGGGAGATACTCGACATGAAGTATATCTTCAGCTGCCCGATGACATTGTACAATTGCTCGTTGGACATCCGTCCACCTCAGGATCCAACAGTGGGAAAAAATGTAGTAATCATGATTCCATCCCAAAAAGTGATGCAAAACACCAACCCACCAAATTATATGCCCATGCATCAGCCCAATAACGTAGTCATTTGGAATGTTAAAGGTGCAAATAATGAATATTTCACCAGAAACTTTAGAGAACTAATGGACTCACATAGGCTGTGTATGTCGCTCTACTAGAAACAAGAATTGAAATCCACCTCTCAATATTGGAAGCATTTAGTTTTACAAAGATTATAGAGGTGCCTTCCAATGGACAAAGTGGAGGTTTTGTGATCTTTTGGCACAACGGGATTGTCACTGTCAAAAACTTCAATAAAAATGGACAAGATATTCATGCCATGATTGAGGTTAGACCTAAAAACTTAACTTGGCTAATTAGTGTTATATATGCTAGTAATAATGTTAATTATAGATATATGCTTTGGGATAACCTAAGGAAAATGTATGATAGTTACAAAGGACCTTGGCTAATAGGTTTAATGAAATAGCTAACATCTCGGATAAGTTTGGTGGTAGGGCTATTAATCAAAGGAGAGCAAAACTCCTCCGAAATTGCCTAGACTAGTGTAACCTATTGGATTTAGGCTTTAAAAGGTGCAAATACACTTAGACAAATTTTAGAAAAAACAATAATGGTTTGATTGTTGAAAGACTTGATAGGGTCTATTCAAATGAAGGTTGGCTAGAATCCTACCCCAATGCCACTGTCATCCACCTCCCTAAAGTCCATTAGGAACATAATCCATTTTGATAAACTTGAACAACAGTATTAATTCCACTAGGAATAAACCTTTCCAGCTAGAATGTTTTTTATGTAATCATCCAGAATTTAGCAAATTAATATCTGTCAATTGGGGTGACAAAGACTTACTAGAAGGCACAGAAAGTTTCAAAGATATGGTGATAAGTTTGAAAAACCAAACCTTTGGAAACATATTTACTAGGAAAAAGAAGCTCCTTAATAGAATCAGTGGCATAACAAATTCCCCAAACTACCAAACAAGCCGTTTCCTCAAGAATTTGGAAACCAAGCTAGTTGAGGAATTTAATTCAATCCTGAGACTAGAAGAAGGTTATTGGAAAATAAGATCAAGGGTGAATTGGTTACGCGAAGGAGATGCTAACACTAGATTCTTCCACATCAAGGCCACAAATAGAAGACGAAGAAACAACATAGTTTTCTTTAAGGATGACTTAGGAAAATGGATAGAAAACCCTATGCTAATAAGAAATCATGTCACAAATTATTTTAAAAGTTTATTCACTACCTCCCATAAGTGCTCTATCAAATGCAATGACACTGTTTATTACTTGCACAATTGTGACCTATCAATCCTTGATAGACCCCTCACAAACCATGAAATTAGAAAAGCTATCTTTTCATTTAAATCATTCAAAGCACAAGGACCGGATGGCCTTCATCCTTTCTTCTTTAAGAAACTTTGGCATCTATTAGGAGGGAATTAATCAAGCTTTGTCACAATATATTTTCTACCAACAAAATTCCTGCAGAGATGAACCACACGTATATCTGTTTAATCCCAAAAATAAACAATGCTAAACTATCATAAAACTTTCGTCCTAAAGTTAATGCAATGTTATTTACAAAATCATTACCAAGATAATTGCAAATAGAATAAAGCCCTTCCTAGACCACCTTATAAACATTGAGCAATCTAGTTTTGTAAAGGGAAGAAGAGGAAGTGACAATGCTATTATAATTCTTGAAATCCTAAGATACTTGAACAACTGTAAGGGAAAAGGGAAAATGATCCTAAATCTTGATCTAGAGAAAGCCTTCGATAAGCTCGAATGGTCCTATATCTATCGAACGCTTAGGTACTATAAATTCCCTAAAAACATTACAAAACTCATAATGAATTCTGTCACAACTAGCTCATTCTCAATCCTTGTCAATGGAAATAAAACTGAAGAATTTACCCCTTCTTAAGGAATCAGGCAGGGTGACCCCCTATCCCCTTACCTTTTTATTCTATGTATGAATATGTTATCTAACAATATTAAGCATGATGTGGATATCAAGAACCGCACACCACTTAGACTTAATGCTTTGGCTCCTAGTATATCCCACCTTTTTTCCCGGATGATATAACTCTTATGGGAGAAACAAACAATAAGACCATCACCAGCATTAATCGATGCCTAGACAATTTTAGTAAGTTTTCAGGCCAAAGAGTTAACAAAGCTAAATCTAAATTAATAGTGTCCAATAGTTATTGTAATGACACAAATACTCTTTTAACAAATACACTGGGAATCACATCAAGTACTAGCTTTGGGAACTACTTAGGCTTTCCCATGCTAAATGCCATCTCAAGGCATACAGACTACCTCCCTCGCCTTGATAAAACGAGAGCTAAACTCAACAACTGGAATGCTAAGTGGATCAGTATGGCTGGTAGATGTACTCTCATAAAGACCACCCTTAACACTCTTCCTAATCACCTTATGCAAACATACATTCTTCCTAAAAAAAAATCTAAAGGAAATCAACAAAATCCAAAAGAATTTCTTATGGGGTACTACGCAGGACCAAAAGAAACTGCACCTAATTAATTGGGACATTGTCACTAAGGAAGTTTCCAAAGGGGGGTTAGGTATTAGAAAAGCCTACCAAAAAAAATAAAGCTCTAATCACTGGCATAGCTTGGAGAATCCTCAACAATACTCACTCCCTATGGGAAAAGGTTCTAATTAGTATTTATGGGAGAAAAAAGAAAACAATTGGCTCATCAATCACTTGGAAAAGTCTTTTGGAAGGATGGAATATCTGTATAAAAAGACATTAGATGGCTAGTTCATAACAACTCATGTCACAACATTTGGGACATAAATTGGATCCCTATTTATAAGAACCTTAGGAGCAGTATACAAGGGCCTCTCCCAAAAGGAGAGGACAAACTACAATTTAAAAATATTAGGGATAATAACACTTGGTGCTTAGAAAAAATCTCCTTTGAACTACCAACCCCTTTAAAGAATTATATCAATTCCATTCCCTGAAATAATGAAAACTCCGTTGTCCTTAGTAATATATGTTGGAGTCTCACCTCAAATGAACTGTTTACAACATCTTCATCCTGCCAATTAATTGATAATAACAACAACAATTCCTTAAATAGCATCTGGCTCTGGAAGCTCCAATGTCCTAACAAAATAAAATTCCTCCTATGGAAAATATACAATGAACGCCTTCCCACAAGAAGCTTGTTGTGAATAATTGGTATAAACATTGATCCTTTATGCCCAATTTATAAAAATAACAAGGAAACTATTCGCCACATATTTTGGGAATACCATATAGCCAAACACCTTTGGCAAAACTTTGGTATCAACACTGTCGACAACCCTAGCAATAAACTTTGGATGGATTTTCTCTTGAACACACAACCAAAAATAATCCCCAAATATGTACATTGACACCAATTACTTCCTTTTATAATATGGGAAATTTGGAACAACATGAATCAAAACAATATTAATAATAATACCAACCTTATCAACATTAATAAAATATTTGCTTACACAAATGAAAATTTCTTCTACACTAATAAAAATGTGATAGTGGAGGGGACTATATTATTAAAAATAAAGTGGATGAAACCATCCTTAGGGTGGTACAAAGCAAATATTGATGGTGCCTTCGACATAAAAATCATGGAAGGTGGCATTGGAACTGCAATACGTGACTCGAAGGGACGCTGGTGTCTAGGATCATGGATGAAAATTCTTGCAACATCACCATTACAAACAGAACTTATGGCTCTACGCCACAGTCTTTAATTAATAATCAAGAAAGACCTCTTCCCCGTGGAAATAGAAACTGATGCAACAGATATATTAAACATATATACAATAACACCCTTACTAAAGACAAACTCTCCTTTGAATGCAGATCATTAGTGGAGGAGGAAACCAAGCATGAGAGGATATCATTCATCCATAGCTTCAGACAAGGAAATGGCTTGGCTCACACTTTGGCAAATGAAGCTCTAAGAAACAAGACCTTTAATAAACTATGTATTTTTGCTAAGGCTCCCAATTTTGTAATCGATCTCTATGAAAAAAGATATGGAGGATTATGTTTATGTAAGATCATGTAGTACCAAACAATGCAAAACTCTAGCTGCTCTAGGAAATATTGCTGCCATAGATGGCCTAATATTTGGCAACAGTACTGCATGTATAAACAATATCTATAGGGATGAGACAACCCTCCCTACTTAGCCTTATCTATATAATAATTACTTTCCCTTTAAAAAAATAAACTATAAGAATCTATTGTTAATTTAACGCTCAAGTGCCAAAAATGGCTACAATATACGTTCCCTTGAGCACAACTCAAGTCTGAAGATAACAGATGACCTAAATATTCTATTTATACTAGGCTGGAAAAATTGGACAAAATTACCCATGTGGTGTTAGTGCGAGCAACACTAAATGAACCGCAGCCGCACTAGGCTCTTTGACTCCAATTCTAGCTTCTCTGAACTTAGGCTTCGCAGACCGTATAGAATGGACCGCGATTATGGAGGTAGCTTGCACGGTCCGCAAAATCAGGACCACGGACCGCATTGCTTGGATTTGGGAATTATCAACCTCTCTGAATCTCATTCGCGGACCGCACAAAAAGGTAGTGCGGCCGCGAAGTCTTCACCACAGATCGCGAGATGTGTACCACGGCCACGTTGCTTGAAGCCTGTTCTGCAAATTCTCTAAACCAACTAGTGCGGCCGCATTTGACTTTGTGTGGTCCGCATTAGGCCTTCTTTCCCTCAGATTGCCTGGTCTTTGATAATTGAGCAAGTTTCACTTCTTTTGAGTCGATCTTTAACTTTTCGTCACTTTGTTGATCAAACCTGCAATCCAGCGCAACTTATGAGCCTTTTTGGCCTATTTTGTAACAATTTATATTCAAAACATGGGCAAGTTGGAGCATAAAATACGTTAAATCCCAACTTATCAGTATAAAATAAAAAGTAATTATAAGTATTGCATTAAAATCACAAAGTTATAATGAATAATTTACTTAAAATATTTATAAATTATAATTCAACTTGGAATAATATGGAAAGTATGACATATATCATAATATGCAAACTCGCTGCAACGTTATTACAACTCAAACATCAAAAGTAATGTATTCGATAAAAAATTTTATAATGTTTCTCTTAAGGAATAATGAAACTTCAAAGAATTTTGATACTATAATTTGATTTTTTTAAATACTCCTTTTATTCAATACGCTTTATATTTGAAAGAGAATTTATATAAAAACATAATTCACAAATTAAATTTGATTCCTATCATCATATATATTGATGTTTCAACAAGTTAATAAAGTAACATACAATTCACCGTAATGTTTAATAGTAATTAACTATTTGTAAATAGTTCGTAGTTAATACTGAGCTATTAAATTAATAAGTATTGTATATTGTAAGTGTGAAAAAAAAATTATTTTGGGAAATAATTATATTATCTAATAAAGACATAACAAATAGCTATAATTCAAACTAATTAAAATTTAATATTTTTACGTAAAAGTAAAATATGAATAAAGACATCGTTAATATTCAAATGTACTAGAATTACACGTGAAATTTCAACATAATTTGCTAGAATATTAAATGTGCTGGAGTTCCAACGTAATATGCTGGAAATTTATACGTATGAACTCTATGATCCAACAAATTATACTGAAATTTTCCGTATAAGTTAAACAATGGCTATTTTTTAATAACTTTACCAACATTATATATTTTTAGATTAACATCAAAATAAATAGCTAGACCATGTTATTTCACGTTTAAGTTCCAACATAATATAATGAAAATTTATATGTAGAAACTTTATAATCCCATAAATTATACTAAAATTTTCTATATAAATGAAGCAGTAATTATTTTTTAATAACTTTACCAACTCCGTACATTTTTAGATTAACCGTCAAAATAAATAGCTAGACCATACTATTTTTATCGTTTAACTCGGAATAGGTTTGATGTTCGTCTAGCATTTGGGTCAAGTTTGAACTTCTCATAATTCAGCTCAAATCGACTCGACTAAACACCAATTGAATACAATTGATCTGTTAGCAATAATAAATAGAAAAGAGAAATGTTTATCTAAATTACGACAAACATTTTACTTAGTTTTAGGGTAACAAGCAACATAACTTGCAAGCAAATAGGGAATCCTCATCTTTATACTTTCAATTTCATAGTCAGAAATTTAAATATAGAAATTTCAGAATTATACCCAAAAAAAAAAAATCACCAAACATCTACAAAAGTAGCTGTCTCTTTTATCTTCCCCTCTGTAAAGCCTTCTCAGCAGTGTCCATCTCTTCCAAGATTCTCTGCTTTCTTTTAGCCGGAATGGGTGTGGTCGGCCCAAAGCTAACATAATGGCCCGAAACAGCATTGAGAGCCGAGTAAATGTCACGGAATGAGGCCCGGCCCAACAAATCCTTCTCTCTTCTGTACTTAGCAACCCAGTAGTTAGAAGCCTCTCTCAACTCAGTAACAGAATCAGCTATGTTCGGATCACTTTTCTCCATAGAGAGCGTGGACCTCACTTTCTTAAT
This sequence comes from Nicotiana benthamiana, assembly GCA_034376525.1. Classification (NCBI taxonomy): domain Eukaryota; kingdom Viridiplantae; phylum Streptophyta; class Magnoliopsida; order Solanales; family Solanaceae; genus Nicotiana; species Nicotiana benthamiana. The sequence continues at coordinate 10,352,760 of CM067326.1, forward strand.
CACTTCCGAAGCTTCCCTCACGTACTCGTCGTCGGAAGCAGCGAATGCTGACGTGGCAGGTAGGAGCAATGCCGGAGCGAGGATTCTTGCAGCCAGAGAGAGGAATTCACGGCGGCGGGTGGATGAGATAGAGGCTGAGACGGTGGCAGTGGTGGTAGAGGAGAGTTTTGATCGGATAGGGGTAAGGGGTTTTGGGTTGGAGGTGGATGGGGTTATTAGGGTTGGAGAAGCCATGGTTCTTTTGTTGTTGGAGAAGGAAAGTTGATGAAAGAGAGATTGCTGTAGTTTTGGTGTAAAGGGGACTGATGAATGGAGATGGTTGGATTAGTGACACGTTGGCTTATCATCTTATCTAAGATATACTATAGTTTATGGATGAGAAAAGGTCTAGTGAGATTGTAGTATGATATGGAATGACCTGGAAATTAATCTGGTCTCAACTTTTCATGAAATGAATAGGATAGTACAGTAGCTTTTAGGAGATCATACTTAAATTTAGTCATTTGAAGGGTTTTTTGGCATTGTAGCAATAGTTAGAAATTAACTACTAAATTTTACATCAGCATACACGGCCTATTATACCCTTGAGGTACTATCTTTTCCAGATTTTGTGTAAAAATATAATACTTCGTGCAACAGAACCTTTAAAATCAACGATATTGTTCTTAAAATTTTTATCCATTAACCATTAGTAGTGGTGGTAAAATGAATAAAATAAACAGTTTTTCTTATATATTATTTACTAAAAAAAGGGTTAAATGATAGATTTTTTAAAACGAGTCAAAAATGAATAAAAATTATATTTTTCACTTAGAAAAAAAGATAACTAACGGATTAATTTTTATATTTGTAATAACTCAATTAATGAGTTAAGTTTGGGAAGCTAAGAAATTTCTCAAAAGTAATCATATTCAAGAAGATCCACATTACCGGTCGGTAATCCATTTATTATCGATATTAAATATAGGTCAGATTGGATAATTTATCCACTTTATATTACTCATTTTCAATCCGTCCATATCTGACCCGATCTTCCAATTTATCAATACTAGCAATTAGATGTCAAAAACATTAACCCATCGCTTTTAGTATATGATAAATTGAGAAAATGCATCAAACCCCATCAATGTAAAATTAAGTAACAGAAATAAAATTTTTGTCATGACTCGAATTTTTCATCATTGGGATCGTGATGGAGCCTAACATTACACTAGCTAGGCAAACCAACATTAGAGTTATTTACCTTTTTCCGTTCAATTTTATAGTAGAACTAACAAAACTAAATCAAACAAAACTAACTACGGAAGAACAAAATTTACTGGTTATCCATATACTATTAATAAATATCAAAAATTGTTACCAACCAAAAACTGGTATCACAACCCACAAACATTCTATGAATAGCTACAAGTATGGGTCTGAAAGAAAAATATATCTCTCTCGAAAGAAAATAAAACAGAAATGTCGAAATATAAGAGAGGATGCTAGGGCTTGCGGAACCCTGCAAGACTACCTTGAATCTCCCAGATAAATGCTTGCAACTGACGACTCGATCAGCCACAACCAGCTCCAAAATATGCACAGAAAGTACAAAATGCAGTATCAGTACAACCGACCTCATTACTGGTATGTGTCGAGCCTATCCTCGACGAAGTAGTGATGAGGCTGCGGCGAGGCATATCCAATATAACCTGTTACAGTATATAATAAAGCAAAAAGGAAAACTGAACGAATTGGAACAATAACTTGTAGCAAAGTAAATATGGAACTCAAAGATCTTACCAGTACTCAGCTATAACAAATCCTTAAGAGAGTTACGATACTACAGGAATAAACCACAACAGAAAAACAATACATAAAAAACAAATGATGCGGCGCGCATTTTGATCCCGCCTTATAATTAGTAACAGTATGAACATTCATCCTCATTACTCCTGTTGCGACGTGCAGCCTGATCCCACCAGTCCACCCTTATTACTCAATATATCACCCTTATTCTTCCTATTGCGACGTGCAACCCGATCCTACCTGTCCACCCTTATCACTCCTGTTGCGGCACGCAACCCTATCCCACCAGACTATCAGATTTCACCATTATTCCTCATGTTGCAACGTGCAACCTCATCCCACCATATCAGTACCAAATCACACAGAAAGAACAAGTATTTCACAATTTAGCTCAATCCCCTGCACAATATTTGTAAGCACGTGATTTTTACCTCGCGTGATTACTCCTAAAAAATTCTCAAATTTAGGATTTTTCTTTTTAATTATCTGATTTTTAGGATTAATTGCATAATTTCGTGTTTGTTTGCATTTTTTGTGCATTTTTAATTTAGATAATTCATAAAAATATATAAATACTGCATTTACATTGAGGATTTGATTCTCATATTTTTAGATTAATTAGTAATTAGTATTTTACAAAAAATACAAAAATCAAAAACTTTGATTATGTTTGCTTTGTTTAATTTTTAGCTTTGAATTTTGTTAGTTTCCTTTAAATTGGTATTTAATTAATTACATTAATTTTTAATTTGAGCTTAATATAATTAGGTATGTTAATTTAATTTTTAGGATTTAATTCAATTTTATTTTAATTTTGAATTGAAAAGAAAAGAAAATAAAATATAATCTGGGTTTCAATAAGAGATGCCCAAATTTGGGTCAAATTCGCCCAAGCCCAATAAAAACATTCGTAATCTGTCGCAAAACACCCCTCAACCGGCCCAAAACCGTGTCAATGCCCAGTCTGGTCCCCCTTACTCAAAACGACGCCTTATGATCGAGAATTAATCCCAGGTCTCGAGGTTTGATGATCTAACGGCTAGGAAGCTAGGGTTACTAAGTATTTACATGTCCTAATAGCACCCCCACCACACTCACGTCTCTTCTCCGTCAACCTTCACAGACCAACCCTGTAACCCCTTCGTCTCCGTCGTCCGCCACCGTCCGCCGCCTGCCGAAAATCGTCTCCATCGGCGGCCGGCGGCCAATCGCCACTAAATAAACACCATAAACTCACCTCGAGCCCCTCATGACGAATTCACCATTACCTTCCTTTGAATCCTAGCCAAACCCCTCGAAATTTGATTCGAAGAAAGGAGGCAAAACCCCACCACCACCAAATCACCACAAAATCATACCCTATAACCTTCTTGTCACCCTCATCTCAAATCCACACTCAACTTACCTCGAATACCTCCACAACTGCTCAGAACCCAAATCTAGGGTTTCCAGATTTATAAAGGTAATGTATGAAGGTTTTACTTGAGTCCGGGGTTCAATTCTAAACAATTAGGTAAGTTCTCCATCTTTTCCTTTTGATTTTCCTTCCTCCTCATCTCTTTTCTTATGGTTTGGATTTCATGTTCAATTCCTGAGTTTGAATTAAGTTTAGTCCGTGTTAATCGAGTTGTATAAGTCTTGTCTTTCTCGTTTGATATTTTAATCTCTGTAATTAATGAGTTTAAACATTGCATGATGGTTAGTTTAGCTTTTAGAATGGTTTTATTCAAAGTTTACCTTAATTATGATAAGTCGTATAATAGAGTTTATTGTTTAAAGTTGGTGTAAGTGTTGTATGTTTGATTCATGTTTTAATTTTTTTTCCAGTTGATTTTCTGCAATTTTTTTTAGAATTGCTCATAGTTTGATCCGTTAGAACCCCTAGTTTTTTGATTAATCTTGTTTGTTATATTTCAAAAGGCTTAGAGTTTCATTGTCCATGTGAAAACCAGAAGGGACTCAAGTAAAGGGGTAGAGGTAAATACAAGGTTGATCAGGGGTAATTAAGGTAATTAAACTTGGGAATCTTTCAATAACAGCTTAGGAAGCTTCCTAGAAGATGCATAGGGTATTAAATTGAGCCACAAGTCAGTAATTCAGGGACCTCTTAATCAAAAATAAAACTGAAAAAGGACTAAAAATACAAAATAAATTCTGAAATTTTCCCTAATTGCTTGCCGATAAAGGCATGCCACTCTTGCCTTGCAAGGGAGGTTTTTGGGAGATATTAGAGATTTTTCTTTGAAAAAGGTTTGGAGATCAGATTTTTTTAGAGATTTTCAGAACCTACAGAATTTCAGAGAGCTAAGAAATCCTGAAGTAAAAAACGGCTGAAAATTAAGCAAAAAGTACTGTTTCATTGAGATACTTTAGTGATTTCTCATGTCTTTTCATTTCTAAAAAGATTTTCTGATGAACATAGCTTAAATGGAGTGAAATTGGTGGTTGAAACTTGGGTTTTGAAGTTTATTTTAATGTTTGCTCGAGTAAGACTATGTTTACTGCGTCCATAGTCCTCTGATTAAGCTGATTCTGCCAGTTTCTACTCCAATACATGCTGATTTCTATTTTGATCTGCTGATCACCTCTCAGTCCTTTCATTTTCACTTTCCCAGGTACATAATTCTGTAACCGTGCTGATTGTGATGTTGAAAACTTGAGAACTGAATCGATTGGAGAATTGAAGCATACGAACCCTTCCATTTTTGTTTATTCTGATTTGCCTTCTAGTTTATTGTGACTTTTTGTCTAAGTTAACTTTACATAATTGATTTGAAATTATTGGTAAAAATGACAAGAGGTTCACCGCTGGACTTTCAGTGCATCTTCATGATTTCTACATGGTTTGAATGACTTTTCGATTATTGTTAATTTTCATAGAGTAGTTAGTTATATAGTTTATAGTATACTACATTTTTTAGACTTTGAGCTTGCACCTGTGTGTTGTAAGTGATGTTGGACGGTTGGACTGTAACAGTAATGGATTTGATTAGGTTTAAATATAGTGAGTTGACTCCTTTTTATCTGAAATGAATACTTACTATTTTGGGGTATAAATTTCATGCTTAAATTGGTTTTAAAATGCGGGAGAGGGGGGGGGGGATAATCAGGGTATTACTGAAGCAGTATAAAATAACAAGTGGGTGATTCTAGTCAGAATGGATGTAGAACATTAAATGTTCAATCTATTGGTATATGTGCAATTAAGTTCATATAAAGTTTGTATGATGAAGTCGTGGGGAAGGGGGGGGGGGCTATTTCATTTCTATTCTTCATCAATTAAAACCTTGCTGAAATGTGGACATATGTATGATTCATCCATTTGTTTTAGTTCAAGTCATTGCTAAGCTTAGTCATTATTCTCATAATCTGAACCTCTCACATCAAATGTGGTGTTGCATTAGCTTTTGAAATTCAAATAAGGTGTGTATATTCTTTCTGTTAATACTGAATTGGTGGCTCGAAATGGGATAAACGTATACATTGATTTTTTTTTAATGAACATGTAAGTCTGTTGTTAATCAATGGATTTGGGGAGTTATTCTATGAAAAATGGATGAAGGTTTCATTATAGCATAATATTGTCTTTTGATGGGGATTACCATTTTGTCTTAGCTTTGTGTTTTTTTTTTGGGATCTGCGAGATTGGGCTCTTCATTACTTGTTATAGATCTTAGCTCCTTATTTACCAGTTCTCATTGGAACTGGGGCTCGTACATGCCCAAACTCGAAGGTTCAAAAGCAGTTTTTCCTTATTTAGTTAGTTGGATTTATCTCTACCATTCCCAGTCATTGTTTCTTTTAAACGCCGGTCATGGAGATTCGAACTCAAGTGATTCCCCGTTCTCACCCTTTAATGTTTAATTAACTAAGGCCAGAAGTCACACGTAAGAAAATGATGTATGTTAGGCCCTTCCTATCCAAGGCTGATGCTCCTGTGTTGGGCTAACTCAAACTAGGTTCATTAGTTTAAAATATGGTCTAACTTTAACTCGAGGAATATAGGTGAGCCATAATTATATAAATCATAGTGTATGGCCCTCATGAATTAGATTAGAAACCTTTGCCAAGCCAAATAAAATCTCAAATGCTCGGCACTCGTTTATTTATTCCTTTCAAAAATACTTAGAATCTGAGGCGTGCCATTTAGCTAATTTCCATGGCCTCCCGAAAAGTTAACAATGCGTTAGTTGATTTAGGCGCGTCTTTTAATAATTTTACCTTCTTAAAATCGGGTATGCATTTCATGTGACCCAAATCCAAATCCTAAAACGTTGAATGAAATATTTTTTGGATTGCGGGTGAATTTCATGTGATGCAATCCAAAGACATATTTTAAACAAGTTCAATCTTCTTTAAAATTAATTGAATGCAGCAAATAATTTAAAATCACACTATATGCTTGGACATGTAATAATTGGCCAATCATTATAGTTTAAGTGACCGTGGTAGAACCACAGAATTCGGAGGTGCCTAAAACCTTCCCTCAGGTTAACAAAATTCCTTATTTAGAATTTTTGGTTCGCAAACTTCACAAGAAAAGTTGAATTTTCCTCGATTTTGGATTTAAAATAAATCGGTGACTTGGAACACTAGAAACAAACCCATCCCAAGTGGCGACTCTGAATAAAATTGAATAAATAATCCCATTTCGAATAATGTCACTTAAATTTGAAAATCGCCTTTGTATCACACTTGGGTGTCAAAAAAGAATGTGTGACAGCTCTGGCGACTCCGCTGAGGATCCAAACCCAGAACTTCTGTTCAAGGTTTAAAAATTCGAGCTTAGAATAGATGTAATGATTGGCTTTATCTGATTTTCCTACATGTTTCATGCTAAAGGTGCTAAATGCTTTACCACTTTGATATTTGGTGAATTGTATATATAAACTACTACGAAACCTTCCTCTATCTGAGTCTTCTGCATCTTCGAGAAGGGTGTACTTCGTATGACTTCTCTTATATTAGAGTCTTATCTAATTTTAGAACGAGGTTCGGACAAGTTGCTAAGCCAGCGAAGCTTCTGTATTCCAGGTATGCTGCCCCCACTTGGCTCGAGTTGTCCGCTCAGGTAAGCCAGGTCTAGAACAATAGACCCAGGGTTTAAACCTAGTATAACAAAGCCTCATGCCGGATCCCTAGTAAGAACGTTTGTTTGTATCACGTGCATTTGACTTAGGGGATCTCAAAAAAGCAGTTGGATCCGTCGAGGACGGGTATACCCAAACTGAAAAAACCATCCTGATGCATCTTATTTGCTACTTGTGCATTTATTTGTATCGAATTTGCATGTTGACCAGCTTATGAATAATGGGAGAGAGTTGGAAAAGAGAATAACAATATTAAGGTTAGGTTGAGTTAATTACTTGTTTTGAAAAACCAATACACAAATGGTACCAAAACTCTGCCGAAATTTTTGAGAAGAAAAATAAAACAAAAAGAAGTGTTTGTTTTCAAAATAGTTGGTTCCATCAAATCTGCCAAAACTACGCCAGTTTGATTCTCAGTGAATGTGAGATACGTAAGCAACCCCATCGAGTCCAACTTCCCTTTTGCAAAATAGCCAAAAACAACAAAATCTTAATTGTTGTCGCAAATAAGTCAGGTGATGCCATTCTTGTTTAAAATTAGCCGAATGTCCCCCAAAAGGGCGCCAAAAGGCTGTTTTGCAAGAACAACCACCTTCCAACATTTTTTAATGGTTAGCATACACAACCTTAGAATCTTCTGCCGAAGTGATAAAAGGCTGTATCTGCAAAGCCAAAGTTTTGTTTTATTAAAAAAATGACAAATGAAAACTTTTGAAAAAAAATAGTGTTATTTTTCCTTTCAGGGTAAAATGAGTTTTTTTGAATCACCTTAATAAATGTGCACGATGAGCACAAATGAAATTAAACCCTTCACAGTCCTTAATGATATCCCCTTTAAGCTCCATATGTGGTGTAATGATCAAGGAAAAGACAATAGAGAAACAGTGATAAAAGTTCTGGGAGGCCTCGTCGGACTATTGAACGTCAAGCCAAGGTCGGACATAATTGAAGCTATATTACCTTTTTTGGGACTTGACTCGCAATGTGTTCCGTTTCTCTGACTTTAAGCTCAAACCTACATTGGAAGAAGTTGCAGGGTTATGCGAGCCTCAATGGAAACTTTAGAAGCCAATATCCATAGTCACCAAGACTAGTGTCCCCCCACAGGTTTCTGGATTTGCTAAGCATTAGTCGGGATGTTCAGAACAGAAATGTATCTGAAGGGTATTACACACTCCAATTTTTATATCATCGATATGGTAACCCATGTGATTTTTAAGTGCCGAACAAAAACTGGTCTAACCCATGCTGGAAATAAAGATAAATGGGAGGCAAGACAGGTTTTAGATTTTATAGTAGCTTTGTTGGGTGTTGTGGTCTGTCCCCGGAAAGATGGGAATATAGAGATAGATCTTGTAGGAATGATTGATGTTGCAATCAAGAAAGCCAACAACACTGTGGTTCCACTGATCATGTCTAAATTCTACCAAGCCTTGACTATCTGTCGGGAAGGGAAAAGTTTTCCAAGGTTGCAATTTGCTACTTCTATTATGGATGCAAGAACACCTCTATCACCAGGTTGGGTACATGAATTACGGTTTGACCGGTCTAAGTTGTATTAAAGAATTTGAAAGCCGGGTAGCAGGCATTGAATTCCCTACGGGTGCTGAAGCTTTACTTGTACATATGAGATCCTTGACTGCCGATGAAATTGAGGGGGCATTTGGATGGCTTCCCATCACCGAAGCAGTGTACACGTCCGTTGAAGTGTCTTATTTCCTCTTAATGGGCGTTCAGAGCATCCAACCTTATGCTCCATACAGAGTGTTACGCCAATAAGGAAGTTTTGAAACCGTCCACAATAATGAAGATTTGAGTAAATATGTCATTGAATTGGGCCCAAAAGTTGTATCTCTAGAAGGGAAAATTCTCCAAGTGTGGAATGAGTGTAGGTTTCTTGAACACAAGACCATAGTATGAGACCGAGCTAGAGGTGAAGTGGACCCTAATTACATTGACTGGATCGACAAGTAATTCCAAATTCCTGAAAGTCCTGCAAAGAGACCACATGTCCAACAATTCATAATTGAGGCACAACCGCAATGGGACTTGTTGACCAAAGAGAATGAATACAAGGCCAAAATAAGCAAATTGGAAAGGCAAGTTATGGAGCTTCAATTTGAAAATAGTGTTCAAGCCGCCGCAGACGAGGGAGAAAAGAAGAAACTGACCCAGCAAAATAAGGCCCTTAAAGCTCAAATGAGAAAGATGAAAATAGCTGCAAATAACCTGGAAAGAAGTCGGGCTAATGAAAGACTTATAACTGGTCTAAAAAACAAAGTCCTCGAGTGCCAAGAAGACCTGGAAAAGTTTGAAAATAGTCTAGCAAAACATTGGGCACAATGGACAAAGAAAGCACAAAAACGTGCACGATTTGTGCAACAAATGAAGAGGAACTACGAAGGGACCATTACCAGCCTAAGAAGAAAAGGTAATTACTCTTGAGGATGAGGCAGCCAAATGGGCTAAATATTTCAAAGCTGATAGGGAGCATTGTTACAATCTAATGACTAAAATAGAGGAAGAAATACAACAATTGCAAAATAAACACTTCAATGACTCTCAAGTGTTAGAGGCTTGGAACCAGCAGATAGGACTTCAGGAGAAAGGCAAAATTAGAGAAAGGATAAGAACCATCGCTGACTATATTACCATGAAGTTCCAAGCATGTGAGGACATGACTCGTACCACCTTCTTTGTCGTGATGATGACTTTTGTACGTCAAGTTATGAGTGATTTGGAGTAACTACAAGGGGGACTCGCGCATAAGCCCGCGACAAGGCGGAATGATGCCCCGAGGGCCCCGGTAGTTGAAGCTTTAATGTATTCCTCATCTTTCAATCATTGAGTATGTATTTTTGCTTTATCTTGAGTCTACAGTTTTCTTTCCAAGAAAACGAGCTGTAACATCTTTTGTAATAGAATTTTTATTAATAAAATTTGAAAATTCCGAAAAAAGGCTCTTTACTTTTCGTATTTATTTCTCTTGAACTACGTAATGATCTGATTCACACGGCGTCGTGATACGTAGGGAATCCTCATAAGATCCGGTCATAATCTTGTGAATAACTCCAATAAAAATAGAAAATGAGAAAAGTATGCAATAAGAAAAGGGCAGAGGAAAAGAGAAACAAGAAAAAAGATAGGGAAATCAAAAGGGAGAGAATGGGAAAGAATGGGAAAAGCCGGGACGAAACATGCGACAGTTGCAAAACATGTAGAAACCCAGTTAACATCATAGGTGCATCACACCCCAACATGTGATTACCTATCTATTATTTGTCACAAACTAACCGTTTACTGCTATCCCTTCCCAGTCAAGGGTTTTATATAACGGTGGTTGGTTTTTGTGGTAACTTGCCTTCACACCCATACTTTACTACATCAAAAAGGAGAATCAGAATGTCTTCAGAAACGTTTCTGCCAATGGTTCCAATTGCAGATAAGGGCCCCATCTCGATCATCCTGACCTCTGAATCAGCAGCTGTCGAAGAGAACAGAATCCTACGTCTTAGGGTTACAAAAAAGTGGGACGCTTGGGCAAACAGAAGAGAGCCACCAACCACAATCTCGGGATTCTCAAAAATTTTCCCTAGAGCGGGCGACACCTCTAATGTTCAAATCAGCCTTCCAAACATCCCACTGGGAAAATCAACTATATCAGCTCATTTCATGGGACACCTTCTGAGGTTCACCCCCAGGTATTCATATCCAGTGCGGCGCCGAACATTTTCTATGCTCCCCCATGCTCGGCCACAACACAGCCTGCACTGCCTAGGCCCATTTTTTATCCTTTAGCTTTTACATTCCAAACACCCACCCTCCAAATGGAGCCTCCCTAGTTCCCCACTTATACTTTTCCTCCGTTGCCTCAGTTTGAGTTCACTACGGAACAAGAAAAGAATCCCAAAACTCCCGAGCAAAAAGAAATCGCAAGAACAATGAGGAGTATATAACAAAGCCTCAAGAACATCCAAGGTTTGAGCGGTCAGAAAAGTGTGTCTTATGCTGATCTATGCATGTTCCCCCATCTGCACTTTCCATTGGGATTCAAAACTCCAAAGTCCCAAAAATACGATGGGCACGGTGATCCTATTGCTCATCTCAAGAAATATTACAATCAGTTGCGAGGGGTCGGAGGAAGGGAAGAATTTCTCATGGCCTATTTTGAAGAAAGTCTTGTCGGTATAGCCTTCGAGTGGTACATGGATCAAGACATATCTTGTTGGCACATTTGGGACAACCTTGCTAGAGACTTTGTTAGAAAATTTTAGTAGAATATACACATTGCTCCAGACAGAAACTCATTGGCAAAGTTTAATAAGAAGACCTTGGAAAGCTTTCGGGAATACGCAATCAAATGGCGTGAACATGCATCCGAAGTAAAGCCTCCGATGGATGAGGTTGAGATGGTCATAGTTTTTCTTCAAGCTCAAGAAGCCGATTAATTCCAAAAAATGTGTCAGCTAAGGGTAAACCGTTCGGTGAAGCTATCAAAATTGGGGAATTGTTAGAAAATGGATTAAAAACGGGCAGAATCCTAAGCCAATCCGCTTTCAGAGCAACCTCCTAAGCCATTCCGGGGGGGTCTTGAGGAGTGGAAAAGGGCAAATGAAACAAGAAACATTCATGGCATATCAGGTGCAAGAAGACACTGTTCTCCCAGATCCATCTTCCCAGAAAAAACTGCTCAACATTACTACCCTTACTAGGACATGGCCTACACTCTTCAGCCGTACACGGTCATGAATACTCAACCTTATGTCCGGCCTCAGCAACAAATCAGTAGGAACCAAGCTCCATTTCCAAGAAACCAACCTCCTTACCAAAACCACTACGACCCTCGTCCTCCATAAAATAGCTTCCATCCACGTGATCCACCCAGGAGGACACATTTTACACCAATCGAAGAACCAAACTCCAGTTTGTTTCCGAAGTGTGTCAAAATTGGCATGCTGCAGACCGTACCTCCAAACAGGCAAAACTCAAAATCACCCCCTACAACGGAGCGCTCGGTGTGCTTATTACTCAGGAGCTGAGGGGCATGATACAGAAAACTGTTGGACTTTGAAAAGAGCTGTGGATTTGATAGAACAAAGGAAGATAGTGTTAAGGGATGAGGACATCCCGAATGTGACTGAGAACCCACTACTTTTCCACAACAACGGGCCGGTAAGGGGAATGATTTGTGAAGATAAGGAATTTGACCCGACATTGAGGCCATAATTGCCATTGCTGATGTTTAGAGAAAGCCAAAAACTTCCTCGAAGCAAGATGAAGGGGAGAAAAAGAAAAAAGCCACATGCCTCAAATCGGAAAAGAAAATTGAGGCAGAAACTGGGACAACGCCCACAAATGACGTTGTTCTCTATGTCCCCTGGGGCCGCAAGGAAAATAGGTTAACTTTGAGTCCTTTCAAGAGATTCGAACTGAACCGGACCACCCAAATGTATGCTCCTAAGGGAGCTTATAGAGTGCGGGGACAACTAATCCACCAAGGCTGGGTGAGCCCTTGGTTATTGGTCGTGTGCCAAAGAGGCCATGACAGATCCTTCCACAGTGCCTTGGAATTACCATAAAACAGGGGTGATGCATAAAGGCAAGGAAATCTTAGGAGAGGTTCAAGAAAACTACCCTGTGGAAAAATACTCCAATTTGGAATAAGTGAACAAAGCCACTAGAAAGTGCTTCCTAGCTAAAAAACAAGTGAGTGCCAAAGAGGCGGAAGCTTTCTTTAAAAAAAAGATGGCGGATTATGAAGTGGTCGACCAACTTTGAAAATTTTCTAAACACGTTTCCTTGCTATCTATGTTGATGAAATCCCCCAAACACCAAAAGATATTAATGAAGGCCCTCAATGAGGCATACGTGCAAAATGAGACTTCTGTGGAGCAATTAGAAAGAATGGCGGAAAGATTTTTTGCAATCAATCTGATCTCATTCAATAAAAATGACTTGCCTCCAGAAGAGTTCACACATAACAAAGCCCTACACTTAACTATCAAATCTGAAGGGTACTACATGAAAGTGTTATGGTGGATGGAGGTTCTGGGTGGACATCTACCCACTCTCAACCCTACAACGCATGGAAATTGGAACTGAAAGGATTTATCCCAACAATGTCTGTGTACGATCCTCCGATGGCATCAAAAGACACACGATTAGAGAGATCTATCTAATCTTGTCATCGGCCTCGTGGACTTTGAGGTGACTTTCCAAGTTTTAGACATGGACACGTCTTATAACTTTCTTTTGGGGAGACCATGGATCAATGTAACAGAGGTTGTACCTTCCACTCTTCATCAGATGGTAAAGTTTGAGCATGAGGATTAAGAAATTGTGATCCATGGGGAAGACGAGCAATCAATTTATTTAGATCCCTCAGTCCCATGCCTTGAAGAGAGAGAAGGTAGTGAGCACATAGTTTATCAGGCCTTTGAAGTTGTGGTGGCAGACCAGTATGAAGAAGGAAACCCTTGCCCCAACCCTTCCTCTCCAATGCCTAAATCATGGTGGCTAAAGAAATGATCCGACACGGCTTCAAACCAGCGAAGGGACTTGGGAAATCCCAGCAAAGAATAGCTGAACCAGTTACTCTGCCAGCCACTGAGAAGTTCTTTAGGGTAGGCTTCCAACCTACCCCAGATGATATAAAATTGTCAGATGACAGAAAACATGATGGATGGGTCCTGACATAACCACTGCCACATTTGTACGAGACATTTGTTAAGCCAAAATACAATCAAAAAGAAGAGGATGAGTCATTTACGGTCAAAGAGATTGAGGAAATATGGGGGCAATGAGAAAGATACTATATGAAAAGCACATAGTTCAGCAGAAGAGGTCTCAAGCACCACTAAGGTGCTTTATATGGGAACAAATGCCAAGCTGCAGAATTGGAAGGCTACGCCATTCCCAATCAGGCGGGAGTCCCAGTAGATCTGTCCTGCCACTTTTTCTACATCGCCAGTTATTCCAGGGTGTAACTCAGATGTTTTCTTTAGTTTCTTGTCTTTTAGTTTCCAAAATGTAAACCATGTTATCTTCAAATTCCAAGAAATGAAATGAATATTTCACTGTTTATTTTCCTTAAATTTTTTTGATCTTTGCTATTTTTTATTGCTTCTTTCAGTTCTAATAATGCGGCTTTAAATACATGACCTGATTGCAGACTTCGTGCCCAGATCCAAACATGTCGTCTAATTGTGAAATAATGAACCAAGAAAAAGAATATGATGAAGAAGAGGCTTTTAGAGAAATAAATCTAGAACTGGAACATTTTGAAAATAAACCCAAGCCAAACCTAAATGACTCTAGCCGGTTAACTTGGGTAGTCCCGAAGAAATCAGGGAAACAAAAAATAAGCATTCACGCAAATAAGAAAACTCGAGAGGCGTTAGTCCAGCTCCTGTCTGAGTTCAAAGATGTGTTTGCTTGGTCATATGATGACATGCCGGGATTGAGAGTAGATTTGGTGGTTCATAAGTTGTCAACTAATCCTGATTGCCCCCCAATCTAGCAAAAGCAGAGGAAATTCAAAACTAATGCTAGTGATAAAATGAAAGAAGAGATCACAAAACAGTTTGAAGCAGGGGTGATCTGAGTTGTCCAATATACCACAGGGCTGGCCAATGTAGTTCTTGTGCTGAAGAAAGATGGAAAAACCCGTGTGTGTAGATTATAGAGATCTGAATAGGGCAAGCCTCAAAGATAACTTCCCCTTGCCAAACATCCACATCCTTGTTGATAACTGGGCCAAGCATGAGATATAGTCCTTCGTGGACTGTTACGCAGGATATCACCAAGTGTTGATGGATGAAGAAGATATAGAAAGACAGCTTTTACCACACCATGGAGAACCTATTGCTACAAGGTTGGTCTAGCCAAGAGAGCTTCAAATGGGCACAAGTTCATACTAGTTTCCATTAATTACTTAACAAAGTGGGTCGAAGCCATCTCTCTCAAATCTGTCACCAAGAAAGCTGTAATACATTTCATGCACTCCAATCTTATCTGTCGATTTTGGAATTCTAGCAACCATCATCACAAATAATACGGCGAACCTAAATAGACATTTGATGGAGGAGATATGCAAACAATTCAAAAGAACGCATAGGAACGCTACTCCTTATCAACCAAAGGCTAATGGCATCGTCGAATCACTAAATAAAAACATCATGAAGATTTTGAGAAAGATGATTCAGAGCTCCAGGCAATGGCATGAAAAATTGCCTTTCACAATACTGGGTATCGCACCACGCTGCGCACGTCATAGGAACATTCCCATACCTCTTAGTCTATGGAACTGAGGCTGTGATACCCACAGAGGTGAAAATCCATTCTCCCTGGATCGTCATTGAAGCTGAGATTGATGACACTGAATGGGTCAAGACTCGTTTGGAACAACTAGCCTAATCGATGAAAAAGGAATGGTTGTGGTCTGCCATGTGCAGTTGTACCAACAAAGAATGGCCCGTGCTTATAATTAGAAAGTACGGCTCAGAAATTTTGAAGTAGGCCAACTTGTGCTAAGGCGCATTCTTCCTCAACACCAGTAGGCAAAAGGAAATTTGCCCCAAATTGGAAAGGCCCGTACATCATCAGGAAGATATTGCCGAAAGAGCTTTGTTTCTAGGCAGTATCAAGGGGAATAATCCCAAAACAACTGTGAATGCAGATGCAGTAAAAAGATACTATGTCTAGGCTTTATACAGTAATGACTTTATTTAATTGGGATGAAGAAGGCGTTCATTCTTACTATCCAGACACTATCAACCCTTTTTCAAACCCATTTGAGCCCGGTTACCCTTTCTTTGATTACCCTCTTTGGAACCTGAAAGTGTTATTGAAAAAATAAAGTGAATAAAAATCAAAAACAAAAAAAAAAAACAAAAAAGAGAAAAAGAGAGAAATATAAAACAAAACAGAAAACAAAAGAAAAAAAACCTCAAAAAGAAAACCAAAAGCAAAACTTTCCGAACTACGTTTGATTTGATTCCAAAAAGATACGTAGGCCGCCTCTCATTGGGGTTCAGTGACACCAAAACAAAAATCCCAATTCCCCCTAAAAGTGAAAGTGTAGATGATATAATGGTTCGGCAAGGAGCCCACCAAATTGTTCCAAAGTTGTAAATTCATCCAGATTCTTTTACCCAAACCTTTTCCTAGTCCTTCTTATCAATTTGCAAAGGCATCTGAATCAAAAAATACTATTTGTTGGAATCTGATACAGTCAAACTGAGAGAAATAAAATGCGGGAGTCTTATCGATGAAAACCTACGGGCATCATAAGGCGACGGTGAGTTGAGAAATTTAAAATGAGAGAGTCTGTTTAGTGAAAACCCGCAAAGAGCACTATCGAGCTAAGGTGAGAAGATAAATGAGAGAGTTCCACTGGCAAAAACCCGCAAAGGGCGCCGTCTGTCGAAAATAAGACATCTCCCACCATTGAAAAAGTCCTGGCAAGATTTCCTGGTTTGAAACACGGGTTAATGGTTTTATAAGAAGTTGGAGAAGTGTGTACGGGTCAGGTACCAAGTCCAAGAAGCATGTCATGTCTATTCGAAGTCTGCATACACCCTAGATAAGTCCTTCTCTTCTTCCCGAAAGGGACACTTCTCTTTAAATTAATGTCCTTGCCTTTTGATTACAGTACAGCCAAGGATATGTGGGCATAACCCAAGGACTTTCTTCTTTTATCCCGACATAACCCATGGATCTCCCAAGCATAACTCAAGCACCTTTTTTCTTTCTTATCGCGGCATAACCTGTGGACCTCCCTTGCATAACCCGAGGACCTATTGCTTTTCGGGCATAACCCGGTCATTTTCTAGCATAAACTGGTAATTCTCCCAATTTAAGGCTTCATTCCCAAGGAAAAACAACCCCGATTTTTATTGCCTTCAATGAAAAGTAGTTTAGATTTTGTGTTGCAAATTAATCAAAAACTTTTCCTACTGAAAACTGGGGCAGAAAATTTCGTTCGTTTGTTCGTTTTTGTGTATGAGAAGGTTATACCTCGAGGCATAGGATTCGAGGTGACCAAGAAATGAGTCTCAATAAAAAATAAAGAAACAGAAGAAAATAACAAAAAAGAACTTAACTCGAAGTGGTTGGAGTAGAGAATGATGCAGACTGCTCAAAATTTGATCTATATCACAAGCTTCGCATGTCCCACTCTGATCTAATACCAAAGAAAGAACCAATACCTACAGCTTGCGAGCATCAAGATTCATATCGGGGTCCACAACAAAATCAGCTAACACTCAAGATCAAGCTTTAAGAGATTCAAAGATGGGAATCTTGTAACCCGTAGTTTATAGGCATAGCTAGCTTAGCTTTTGATTTTCCTTTTTCGTGTAATAAAGAGGTCAGCAAGCAGTAGAAGCAGCTTCAGTAGTGAAACCACAACTCCCGGTAGTCCCAGCTACCAAAACTTCTGAAGTAAGGTTCACTCAGAAACTTTTCAAAAATGCTTCCCATGGAGTGCCAAGCAGGCAAAAATCCCTTATAATTACTCATTTATCTTTGCCCGAAAACCCTTTGTGTCTCCAAGTAAAAAGGGGCAGTTGTGAGCACGTGATTTTGCCTCGCGTGAATTGCTCCTGGAAAATTCTGAAATTTTGGATTTTTCCTTTTAATTATCTTATTTTTAGATTAATTGCATAATTTTCATGTTTGTTTGCATTTTTGTATGTATTTTTAATTTAGATAATTCATAAAAAATACAAAAATATTGCATTTTCATTTAGGATTTAATTTTACATATTTTTAGAATAATTAATACTAAGTATTTTACAAAAAATACAAAAATCAAAAAATTTTGATTTATATTTGCATTTGTTTAATTTGTAGCTTTGAATTTCGTTAACTTCCTCTAAATTGATATTTAATTAATTTTGTTGATTATTAATTAGATCTTAATACAATTAGGTATGTTAATTTAATTTTTATAATTTAATTCAGTTTTAATTTACGAAGAAAAGAAAATAAAAAAAATTGGGTTTCAATAAGAGATGCCCGAATTTGGGCCAAATTCGCCCACGCCCAATACACACCTTCCCCAATAGAGTGAAATTGGTGGTTGAAGTTTGGGTTTTGAAGTTTATTTTAGTATATGCTCGAGTAAGACTGTGTTTACTGCATCCACAGTCCTCTGATTAAGTTGATTCTGTTGGTTTCTACTGCTGTACATGATGATTGCTATTCTGATATGCTGGTCACCTCTCTTTCCTTTCATTTTCACTTTCCCAGGTACTGTATTCTGTATCCCTAGATGTTGAAAACTTGAGAAATGAATCAATTTGAGAATTGAAGCATGAGAACCCTTCCGTTTTTATTTTTGTCTTTCTGATTTACCTTCTAATTTATTGTGACCTTTTGTCTAACTTAATTTTACATATTTTGTTTGTAATTATTAGTAGAAATGACAAGAGATTAAATGCTAGACTTCCAGTGCATCTTCATGATTTCTACATAGTATGAATGACTTTTCGATTATTGTTAATTTTCATAGAGTAGTTAGTTATATAATTTATAGTATACTTATTTTTTAGACTTTAAGCTTGCACCTATATGTTGTAAGTGACTTTGGAATGTTGCACTGTTACAGTAATGGTTTTGAATAGGTTTAAATGTAGTTAGTTGTCTCCTTTTTATCCGAAATGAATAGTCACTATTTTGGTGTATTAATTTCATGCTTAAATTGGTTTGAATATGTTGGGGGCTGGGGGTGTAATCAGGGTATTACTAAAGCAGTATCAAATAACAAGTGAGTGATTTTAGTCAGAATGAATGTAGAAGTTTAAATGTTCAGTCAATTGGTATATGTGCAATTAAGTTCATATAGAGTTAGTATGATGATGTTGTAGGGTGGGGGTGGGGGGGTGGGGTGGGGGGTGACTATTTCATTTCTATTCTTCTTCAATTCAAACCTTGCTGAAATGTTGACATATCCATTTGTTTCAGTTCAAGTTAGTGCTAAGCTTTGTCATTATTCTCATAATCTGAACCTCTCACTTCAAATGTGGTGTTGCTTTGACTTTTGGTATTCAAATAGGGTATGTATATTATTTATGTTAATACTGAATTGGTGGCTTGAAATGGGATAAACGTATACGTTTATTTTTTTAATGAACATGTAACTCTGTTTTAAATCAATGAATTTGTGTAGTTAATCAATGAAAAAGGGATGAAGGTTTCATTATAGCATAATATTGAAGTTTGACGGGGATTACTATTTTGTCTTAGCTTTGTGTGTTTTTTTTGGATCTATGAGTGTGAGCTATTCATTACTTGTTATAGATCTGAGCTTCTAATTTACCAGTTCATGTTGGAACTGGTGCCGTACAGGCCTAAATTCCAAGGTTCCAATGCGGTTTTATCTTATGTAATTAATTGGATTTTATCTCTAACATTCCCAGTCGTTGTTTCTTTTAAACGCCTGTCATGGGGATTCAAACTCAAGTGATCCCCCTTTCTCACTTCTTAATCTTTAATTAACTTAGGCCAGAAGTCCCATGTAAGGCAAGGATGCATGTTGGGCCTTTCGTATCCAAGGCTGATGCTCCTCCATTGAGTTGACTCAAACTAGGTTCATGAATTTAAAATATGATCTAACTTTAACTCAAGGAATATATGTGAGCCATAATTAGATAACTCATAGTGTATGTCCCTCATAAATTAGTTTAGAAACCTTTAAGTTAAAATAAACTGAGGCGTGCGAAGCCAAACAAAGTCTCAAATGCTCGGTCCTCATTTAATTATTCGTTTTAAAAATACTTAGAATCCAAGGCGTTCTAGTTAGCTAATTATCACGGACTTCGCAAATTTAACGACGTGTTAGTTGCTTTAGGCGCATCTTTTAAAAGTTTTATATCCTTAAAATCGGGTGTACATTTCATGTGACCCAAAACTAAATTTTAAAACGTTGAATAAAATGTGATTCAGATTGTGGGTACATTTCATGTGATGCAATCCAATAACATATTTCAAACAACGTTCAATCTTCTTTAAAATTAATTGAAAGTGGTAAATAATTAAAAATTACTCTATAGGTTTGAATATGTAATAATTAGCAAATCGTGATAGTTTAAGCGACCGTGCTAGAACCACAGAATCCAGGGGTGCCTAAAACCTTCCCTCAGGTTAAAAAAATTCCTTATTTAGAATTTCTAGTTCGCAAACTTCACAAGGAAAGTCGAATTTTTCTCAATTTGTGATTTAAAATAAATCGGTGACTTGGAACATCAGAAACAAACCCATCCCAAGTAGCGACTCTAAACAAAACTGATTAAATAATCCCATTTCGAATAATAACGCTATAATTGGAAAACTCCCTTGTATCTCCTTCGGGTGTGTAAAAAGGAGGTGTGACAGTATTTATGCCTCAAACCAAAGCAAACAGAAATCTATACAATTATGAAACTTCATCAATTAATACT
Source organism: Nicotiana benthamiana (assembly GCA_034376525.1). Taxonomy (NCBI): domain Eukaryota; kingdom Viridiplantae; phylum Streptophyta; class Magnoliopsida; order Solanales; family Solanaceae; genus Nicotiana; species Nicotiana benthamiana. The sequence goes on from CM067326.1 coordinate 10,373,080, forward strand.
GCACATCGTGACCAACCAAAATATATTATAAAGCACCAATAAACCAACTTAAGCCAATAATGTAATATGATGAACTACGAAACTACTAATATCTTCAATAAAAAAAATAACATATTACAAGTAGCAATTAAGAATGGAAGTACCAATAAGCATGTAGCAGTTAAGACGGGAAACACACTATATTGAGAACGGGGAAGGGAGCATGCTAAATAGATAATTTAGCGGCGTATAAGTACTAGTTACCTCATCTATACGCCACAAACATGGATTTTCACATATCAAATAGGTCGGGGATCCCTAGTCCTTCAAGTCAAAGTTAGACACAACACTTACCTTAATCAAATGGCCAACTCAAAAGCTCAATTATAGCTTTTCTTCTAGATTCCACCTCCAATCCACTAGTATCCAGTCATAATTAACTTAATAACATCCTTTACTGCTAAAGATATCAATTCCAAAGCATAACTATATGTTTCCAAATATTTTCCCCAAAAAGCCAAAACCAACCCCGGGCCTGCTTGGTGAAAACTCAAAGTTAGTACCAAATCCCGGTTACCCATCCTCCGATAATGGATATACAATTGGTTTTGAAATCCGACTTCAATTTGAGGTCTAAATCCCCAAATTTAGAAATTCCTAAGTTCTACCCAGTAATACCAATTCCACCATGAAAAACACTAGATTCTAGGATGAAATCTTCTAAAAAGATGTAATAAATTGAAAGAAATGAGTTGAAGAATAATTAACCTATGATTTTGGGAAGAAATAGCCCTTGGAAAATCACCTCTTTATGTTTTGAAAAATCGGAGAATGAATGAAAAATTCCCTCTAAGTCCAAAGTCATCAGCTGAAGATGTCGTATTTGTGATCAGAGCTTCACAATTGCAAAGCTTGCAAAATGCGAAGGTCTTATCGCAAATGCGAGAACCTTCACACCTATGCTGCCTTCATAATTGTGAAGGGATGTTCCCAATTTCGAACATAAACCTCCGCAAATTGCGACAAAATGATCGCATTTGCGATTTTATACCCCATGTTTTTGTATGTGAACGTACACCATAAGTAAATTGATAAAAGCTCGAAAATGAGATGTTACATCCCGCATTTTTTACGTTAAAGTTTCATCGTGAGTTAATCGGAGTAGCTTATGAATGAGATTATTTTGTGATTATAAGTATTATGCTTTTCAAATCAAGGGTAAGTAAACTCATGAATGTTAGAGGCTAAGCTAATCGATAAAAAAATAAATTTCATTGAAGTTTGGCATTTTGAGATAAAATATGGTCCGAGCTATTATATCCGCTATTTATGGACTAGTGGCATACAGAGTACCATATGGACATGATAATAAGGTGTACAAAACGTGTTAAAAGTGAGTAATATTTTAAATAATTTTAGATAATTCTTAATTATATGGGTAATTAATTATTAATTAACAGAAAATTAACTAATTAATTAAAATTTTAATGGGTGATTAAGGTCTTTTGGATAAAGACCAAAGGAGGTCACGTGTCAGCCACTATGCCTATGTATGTATGACTCGTACAATTGAGTGTAAGAGTGGCATATTTATTAACATGTGGCTTTGTCTTTAGTCAGGACATAAAAGCCTTTCAGGATCAAAGCCTTCATGATTTAAGTCTTAAGTCATGACATAAAATGCTTCAAGATTAAAGCCTTCAAGATAAAGTCTTGAGTCATAACACTAAAGCCTTCAAGATTCGCATGGATTTTCATTCAATCGACCTTTATAATTCAAGAGAAAGGTAACGGATATTCACACAAAAGTAGGCAACGAATGTTCATGCAAAGGATTCAAGAATTCAAGTGAGAAAATTCCTTAGGAATCTTGGCAACGTGACTTTAAAGAAGCCCAATATAATGTTTCTCAAGAATATTATACGTATTTTTTTATTTCGATTTTGCCGTGAAGAGTATTGTCTCATTTTTTGTTTGTTGGAAGAATTTTTAAGAGAATCGACTCAGGTATTTTAAGGCTATCCCTTATTTCTTTTGGCATGATCCATACGATACAAACAAATTGAGTAAATGTACAACCTCCATAAATGACACTATGCATAGAAATACTAGAGGCTTCCATGTTCTTGATTCCCTATGTGTCATATTATTCTATCATATGTTCGTGGTCTCAGAAAATACGTAAGTTGATAAAGTTTATTTCATGATATTTTTCGGAGGCATTATGGTCTTATGACGTACTGAGAGATTTTATTAACGTATTTCATATGCATTTCATGTATTAATACATGCACGTTGACCTATGACCAGATGACGTTATATATATATATATACACACTCACCACCACCTGATCAGATGGTATACGTTGATGATTTTGCCCACAGTGGCCAAGATGATATGATGTGATGCCCTTATAAGCTTGATGATGTTATGAACACATCTACCTACACACGACATGATGCCGTCAGATGCTTGAAGATGTTATGAACACATGTACCTACACACGACATGACAGTAATATGCATATGCATGACACTATGAGTATTTCATGATTTACAAAATTACTCAAACTTATATGTCGTGTCTTTTACTTCATGTCTCTCTCATGTCTATTAATTATTAATTTTCATTGCATATGTACTCAGTACATTATTTGTACTGACAAATCTCTTTTCTGCGGATGCTGCGTTTCATGCCTACATGTTCTGATAGACACGTCGAGAGTCCTCCTAGTAGGCCATCATATAAGCCGAAGATGTTAGTGTGCTCCATTTGCTCAAGAGTTACTTGTTTGGTCAGTATGATTTAGACGTGTATTATTTAGTATGGCCCTGACCATACCTTTGTAATATGTATATACTCTTAGAGGCTTGTAGACATATGTCATGCATACGAATTCCTGTATGACCTTGTCGCCCTGTGTTTTGAGTTTACAAATGATCATGTTGCCCTTATAAGCCCGTATGTCACATGCATAAGTTTTTATGGCAGGTTGGGTCATTTTATATTGAATATTCCCTTGTGTTTATTGTGGTTATCCCCTGACAACCCATTTGGCCCATTTTCCAACGAAAGTACAATAAGAAAGATATGTTATATTGTTGCTCGGTTGAGTAAGTTACCTGGTGCTTGTTGCGTCCGTTAGGTTTGGGTCGTGATAAAAGTGGTATCAGAGCAATTCTCTCCCTGGGAATCTACAAGCCGTGTCTAGTAGAGTCTTGTTTATGGGTGTGTCATGCACCACACTTATAGGCAGGAGGCTACATGACATTTAGTACTACCACTCTTTCTTCTTACTCTAGATAGTGTGGTAGAGCTAATTTATAGGAATTCAAATTCCTAGCATTTATTTTATTCGTAATATGACGATACCTCTAGTTGGTAAGAGATTGAATGCGTATATAGAAGAGTTAAGCCAGAAGAACTCGATTTTTAATGATGCTATAATGCGAAAATGTAAGGTCTTTAGTAGCTTTAAAGCAAGGATATCTATCCACCTCATGGTAAAAGGCAATGCGTGATTCAGAAGATAGTACGAGTCACAACAAGTAAAAGAAGAAAGGTGAAGGAAGGTATGAGCCACCCGGTTAATGAAGACTATAAATATTTACCCTTCAGGATGAGAGATATGAGCATTTTGAGTTACCTTCAACGGTAGCAAAGTTATGTATAAATGTCCACACCCATTTCATTTATGTCATATGGAAGTTAACAAAAGTTGTATAATGGAAGGACATATATCAAGATCTGGATAGGGTTAAAGTGACCTACAATAGGGGATGTAATGTTTACATTAGTTGACATTTCCGAAGGATAGTGCAAATATTCTAATAGATCTCTTTATGAGACACCCAGATGGTGCACTCTAAAATAGTACGAGTAAATATGAGTACTACAAAGATAGGAACTGGAAGCCTTGAAAGGGATACATATTATCTCAATATGGCTCTCGTCCCTAGTAGAGCGAGAATGTGAAGCAACCTGAAGAGCCAGCAGCTACAGCGAAGGGAGCTAATAGCTAAAGAATGCCTTGTTGAAAGTATTCAGAATAAAGTGATAGACAGAAATGATAAGGGGAAATAAAAAGAGAATTAATGAAGCATTATGAGTAAGATGTGTTACATGGATAAAAAAGGTAGTTCAAGAAAATGATAGTATTACCGAGTCTATAGTCAAGGAAGAAAAAGCTGAGAGGTAACAGGCTTGGAGACAACAAAAGTGTATATGCCATAAGGTTGTATTCTCATTTTGAGAAATAAGTTCGTGACTCCTAAGCTACTTCCAGAAGGAAACGTTAGGCCTAAAAGTAATAGAAATCAGAATGGATTGATCAAAAAGTAAGCTAAACATGAATTTGGGATTGAGTAATTTGAGAATGATCGGCATCATGAGAATTTTAGATTGCGTTCCAGCAATAATAAAATAGATAACCGAAGAAGATTCATAAGAAATTCAGATAAATGTCATTAAAGAAGACACTTCCCTAAAGCTAGAAATGTGAGCAAAGTTAAGCTTAAGGGACTGTATATGCCAATTATATTAAGTTTCACCCTCACGAGTAAGGAAAGTTTCTATCCTTGGTACAGAAGGATCACCGCAAGGCAAGTAAGTGTCATCAATGATCTAAGAAGACTCCAAAGATAAATAGGTAAAATATCTATAGGTATATCACCATAGTGCTAATATTACACTTATCTAAAGAGGGAAATATGGAGTGATGTGGCGTTAAGTCAGAGTAAAATGGTTGTAGTAGCTATGAAATAGTAAAAGACGAATGCAAATGAGATTGCACTTACTCAAAGCCTATAGATAGGCTATGATCCTAGAACACTATGTAAGTACAACGTCAATGAGAGAAGGTTAGGGTCCCTGCTCAAGATGTTATTGATAGATAAGGAGCCGGTGCGAGACATAATTTAAGACAAAGGAAATAACCCAAGAAAGATTAAATGAAATATTTATATGAGAATGGGCCAACGATAGTTAGTAATTGATTCAGCAAGAACCTAGCTATGGCTAGACAAGAGGATACAGATAAATCAATAGATTGTGAAAGACAATCAGAATGAACCCCAACACAGGGAATTTAGTCCAAAAAACATGACATCATAACCTTGAGAAATATTCAGATAGGAGTCGGGTATTTAAAGATATTGTATGAGTGTTACTGGAATAAAAGAATGCCAACAAAAAGATATTCAAAATATCAGTTCAGAAGCAACCCTACAAGTACAAGGAGGTGGAAATAAGTAACTATGGATAATTATAAAAGATCCTTTATAAGCTCTCAGCTTTATTAGAGTCATATGGTCTTCCTTAAGTACCACAATTGTCAGGACCCAAACTAATAGGTCGCGACGGGTGCCGCAGTCCTACCTCTCAAACACCCCTAAGCATGCGTCTAAGATATGAACCTGAGTAACACCTGCTGAATTACGTTCCAGCAATAATGATCGGCATCATGAGAATTTTAGATTGCGTTCCAGCAATAATAAAATAGATAACAGAAGAAGATTCATAAGAAATTCAGATAAAGGTCATTAAAGAAGACACTTCCCTAAAGCTAGAAATGTGAGCAAAGTTAAGCTTAAGGGACTGTATATGCCAATTATATTAAGTTTCACCCTCACGAGTAAGGAAAGTTTCTATCCTTGGTACAGAAGGATCACCGCAAGGCAAGTAAATGTCATCAATGATCTGAGAAGACTCCAAAGATAAATAGGTAAAACATCTATAGGTATATCACCATAGTACTAATGTTAACACTTTCCTAAAGAGGGAAATATGGAGTGATGTGGCGTTAAGTCAGAGTAAAATGGTTGTAGTAGCTATGAAATAGTAAAAGACGAATGCAATAAAAACAAGAAAGGGATGAGATTGCACTTACTCAAAGCCTATAGATAGGCTATGATCCTAGAACACTATGTAAGTACAACGTCAATGAGAGAAGGTTAGGGTCCCTGCTCAAGATGTTATTGATAGATAAGGAGCCGGTGCGAGACATAAGTTAAGACAAAGGAAATAACCCAAGAAAGATTAAATGGAATATTTATATGAGAATGGGCCAACGATAGTTAGTAATTGATTCAGCAAGAACCTAGCTATGGCTAGACAAGAGGATACAGATAAATCAATAGATTGTGAAAGACAATCAGAATGAACCCCAACACAGGGAATTTAGTCCAAAAAATATGACATCATAACCTCGAGAAATATTCAGATAGGAGTTGGGTAGTTAAAGATATTGTATGAGTGTTACTGGAATAAAAGAGTGCCAACGAAAAGATATTCAAAATACCAGTTCAGAAGCAACCCTACAAGTACAAGGAGGTGGAAATAAGTAACTATGGATAATTATAAAAGATCCTTTATAAGCTCTCAGCTTTATTAGAGTCATAAGGTCTTCCTTAAGTACCACAATTGTCAGGACCCAAACTAATAGGTCGCGACGGGTGCCGCAGTCCTACCTGTCAAACACCCCTAAGCATGCGTCTAAGATATGAACCTGAGTAACACCTGCTGAATTACGTTCCAGCAATAATGATCGGCATCATGAGAATTTTAGATTGCGTTCCAGCAATAATAAAATAGAGAACAGAAGAAGATTCATAAGAAATTCAGGTAAAGGTCATTAAAGAAGACACTTCCCTAAAGCTAGAAATGTGAGCAAAGTTAAGCTTAATGGACTGTATATGCCAATTATATTAAGTTTCACCCTCACGAGTAAGGAAAGTTTCTATCCTTGGTACAGAAGGATCACCGCAAGGCAAGTAAGTGTCATCAATGATCTGAGAAGACTCCAAAGATAAATAGGTAAAACATCTATAGGTATATCACCATAGTGCTAATATTAACACTTATCTAAAGAGGGAAATATGGAGTGATGTGGCGTTAAGTCAGAGTAAAATGGTTGTAGTAGTTATGAAATAGTAAAAGACGAATGCAATAAAAACAAGAAAGGGATGAGATTGCACTTACTCAAAACCTATTGATAGGCTATGATCCTAGAACACTACGTAAGTACAACGTCAATGAGAGAAGGTTAGGGTCCCTGCTCAAGATGTTATTGATAGATAAGGAGCCGGTGCGAGACATAAGTTAAGACAAAGGAAATAACCCAAGAAAGATTAAATGGAATATTTACATGAGAATGGGCCAACGATAGTTAGTTATTGATTCAGCAAGAACCTAGCTATGGCTAGACAAGAGGATACAGATAAATCAATAGATTGTGAAAGACAATCAGAATGAACCCCAACACAGGGAATTTAATTCAAAAAATATGACATCATAACCTTGAGAAATATTCTGATAGGAGTTGGGTAGTTAAAGATATTGTATGAGTGTTACTGGAATAAAAGAGTGCCAACGAAAAGATATTCAAAATATCAGTTCAGAAGCAACCCTACAAGTACAAGGAGGTGGAAATAAGTAACTATGGATAATTATATAAGATCCTTTATAAGCTCTCAGCTTTATTAGAGTCATAAGGTCTTCCTTAAGTACCACAATTGTCAGGACCCAAACTAATAGGTCGCGACGGGTGCCGCAGGCCTACCTGTCAAACACCCCTAAGCATGCGTCTAAGATATGAACCTGAGTAACACCTGCTGAATTACGAAAATAACATATATGAAGGAAACCCGCCAATAATGCATATATACGTATATATGCAGAATACAATGGGTGGGCCGGCAAGGCTACTATAGATAACTATACATGTAAAACTTAAAGCCGACAAGGCCACATACTACCCAACTGGACATACTGTCTACAGACCTCTAATAGAAACATAATTGTACAAAGACAATATTGGGCCACGTCATATCCATATATATATATATATATATATATACACACACACAAGTGGAGCACGCTAACTCTCGCTGATCAGTGATCCTAAGAAGGGGGACTGTCAGCTTGACTACCTGCACCTGCAAGTATAAAACGAAGGTCCCGTGAAATAGGCTGTCAGTACGAAAAATGTACTGACTATGTATGGCATGAAAATTAGTACGTAAAAGAGATAGATGAAACATGGAATATGGAAACACATCTTTAAATCTGAATAAGATCGTACATTCTAGAACATTTATAATGCCATGCACGTGCGTATAAATATCATGACATGCATAGGTATGGGTGCACATTATACCATCAAGCCACTGAGGGCATCCCATCGTATTGTCTTGGCCACTGTGGGCAACATCATAAACATATACCAGCTGATCAGGTGGTGGTGCGTATACAACGCCGTAACCTTTTCTCATGTCCCATATATATAAATATATATTTACATATATATACGTGTATATAACTCCATCGGGTCATGAGTCAAGCATATAGACATCCCTAGTCTCTCTATGAATAGAGTAATTTATAGAAGCTGTGCATTTGCATATTTCTTCAGTATAATTTTGGTCTTGCAAAAAAAAAAAGACGGCATAACCTTAACATACCTAAAATAAAAAAAAAATTAATATAATATTCTTGGAGAAGGTTGCACGTATTTCTTTGGGATCGTAAAATTTTACCTTGCTAAGATTCTAACAAATTCTCGTTGCAGTTGTGTTGCTGCACGTTGGATTGAACTTAGAATTGAAAGAACTGGATTGAAATATCAACTGTTCTTGAGATCATCGAACCAGGAAATGAAAATCTTTCTTTCTTTAGGACTACACACGTTCTCGGTTCATTTTTATTTCTTTCTCTAGGTCTATACACGTTCTTGGTTCATTTTTATCCAAAATGAGTGGAACAATACTTTTTCTTATTAAATTCTAAAAATTCTTGGATAGCCACCTAAAATTATATGGCTACTTAAGTCATTTTCTAGGTTTGTGGCTTCTTCCCACGTTTGGGGGTTTAATTTATTAATTTTTTATCCACTTATTAGTTAATTGGGTAATGTCCCGTTATCCGATGTTAATTAATTACCTGTATAATTTAAAAATTTGTCTAGCTGTATATTTTATCGAAATGGTACGTTGAATGGTATTACTTCATAATTATCAGGTATTATTGCTCAACTAGTATTGTATTCCAAATCGGCCACTTTCAAAAAAATTCGTTTTCTTTAATTCGTGTACTTTTTATCCTTTATGACACTGATTTATCGCTTGTTATAGAGAGCATAAATACATTAACGTCAAGATAATCTCATCTCCGAGTATACGTCAATTAATTGAAGACGAAACTTTTAACGTACGAAAACGCGAGACGTAACATCTGTTCTCCCTTTGAAACATTCGTCCTCGAATGTTCAACTCTACGTGACCTATAAAACTTTGGAAGGGTTGCCTTTGTAACAACACTACTACTAATTCTCCTTGTAGAAGCTTAAAACCCAACGCCTCACAGGGCTACAATTATGAATAATGACAGTGGCCTCACATGACCAACAATAATAATAAACACAAGAATATATACACGTACCATATAGTTATGTCGTCTCAGTCGGAACCTTCTCTGGAAGAGGAAATAAGTAGGGATATCTAGACTTCATGTCTTCCTCGGCATCCGAATTCATTTCTTCCGCATTGTTGTTCCTAAAAAGTACTTTTTGAAGGCTACCTCCTTATTCTGTATGTTGCAGATTTATCGGTCTAGGATGGTAACCGAAATTTTCTCATATGACAAGTCCTCTGTAATCTGTACATCATCCATGGGCACCATTGGGGTAAGATCGCTAATGCATTTTCATAACATAGATACGTGAAAAGATGGACTGATAGAATATAATTCTAAGGGCAATTCTAACTCATAAGCTACTTGGTCCACTCTCCAAATGATGCAATAAGGCCCAATATACCGTGGGCTAAGTGTCTTTCTTGTCATACCTTATCACACCCTTCATAGGTTGCACCTTTAAGAATACCTAGTCATCAATCCCTAACTCTAAATCTCGTCGTTGCACATTAGAATATGACTTCTGACAACTTTGAGCTGTACTTAGTTGATCCCGGATAAGCTTTACTTTTTCTATGGCTTGCTAAACTAGTTCTGACCCATGTAATCCAAATACTCCAACATCAAACCACCCTATAGGTGACCTACACTTTTACCCGTAAAGAGCTTTGTGTGGAGCCATCAGAATATTGGAATGGTAGCATTATTATATGCGAATTCATTAAGGGGCAGATGATCCTCCCATCTACCATTGAAGTCCATTACACAAGATCGTAACATATCATCCAATGTTTGAATATTACACTCAGCCTGTCCGTCTGTCTAGGGATGAAATATTGTACTAAGACTTACATTAGCCCCCAATCCTTTTGGGAAGGACCTCCAGAAGTTAGTTGTAAATTGAGTTCCTCTATCCGAGATAATAGATATAGGGATACCATGCAGGTCGTACTATCTCCTTAATGTACAACCTTGCATAATCCTCTGAGAAAAATGTAGTTCTAACTGGCAAAAAATGGGTGACTTTGTAAGCCTATCAACAATCACCCATATCGAATCTAACTTACGCTGAATACAAGGTAAACCTTTGTCGAAATCCATATTAATTACTTATCATTTCCAAGTCGGGATCTCCATAGCTTGAAAAAACCAATGGGTATTGATGCTCAATCTTAACCTGCTGACACTTAGGACACCGAGCAACAAACTCCGCTATATCCTTTTTCAATCTGTCCCACCAATACACTTCCCTCATATCATGATACATCTTGGTCGCTCTTAGATAGACAGAATAATGAGAATAGTGAGTTTCTGCTATAACCTGCCGAAGTATCCCTGCAACATTAGGGATACATAATTGTCCTCGACATCTGAAGACCAAATCTTCTGTAATTCAAAACGATGTCTTCTCTTTCTGAATAGTTGATTCCGGATAAGCTTTACTTTTTCTGTGGATTGCTTATCCAGGTTTGGCCACGTAATGCAGATACTCCAACATCATACAACCCAATAGGAGACCTACACTTTCACCCCTAAAGAGCTTTGTATTGAGCGATCAGAATATTGGAATGGTAGCTATTATTATATGCAAATTCATTAAGGTGCAGATTATCCTCCTAGCTACCATTGAAGTCCATTGCACAAGCTCGTAACATATCCTCCAGTGTCTGAATTGTACACACTGCGTGTCCGTCTGTCAGGGGATGAAATGTTGTACTAAGACTTACTTGAGTCCCCAATCCTTTCGGGAAGGACCTCTAGAAATTTGTTTTAAATTGAGATCCTCTATTTGAGATAATAGATACAGGGACACCATGCGGTAGTACTATCTCCTTAATATACAACCTTGCATAATCCTCTAAGGAAAATGTAGTTCTAATGGGCAAATATGGGTGGAATTTGTAAGCCTATCAACAATCACCATATCGAATCAAACTTACGCTTGATACGAGGTAAGTTTATGGTGAAATTAATATTTATTACTTCTCATTTCCAAGTCTGGATCTGCATAGCTTGCAATATCCAATTGGTTTCGATGCTCAATCTTAACATGCTAACAGTTAGGACACTGAGCAATAAACTCCGCTATATCCTTTTTTATTTGTTCCACCAATACACTTCCCTATGTCATGATACATTTTGGTTGCTCTTGGATAGACAGAAGAATGGGAATAGTGAGTTTCTGCCATAACCTGCCGAAGTAGCCCTGCAACATTCGGGATAAATATTTATCCTCAACAACTGAAGATCCCATTTCCGTAATTCCAAGCGGTGTTTTCTCCTTCTGAATAGTGGTATCCCTTTAATGAACTAACACGGGATCTATGTATTGACATTCCTTTATTTAAGTTACTAAAGAGGATGTTGCCATATCCTTAATAATTATTCCAATATCACCTGAGTCTAGTAACCAAACTCCAAGACTAGCTAGCTGATGAATATCATGGCCTATTCCCTTTTTTGTTGTTGTAAATACGATATGCCACCCATAGATCTATGGCTGAGGGCATCGGCTACTATGTTCCCCTTCCCTTGATGGTATGAAATATCAACGTCATTATCTTTAAGTAGCTCCAACCATCTCTTTTGACGTAGATTCAATTCCTCTATCTTGAAGATGTACTAGAGACTCTAATGATCCGTATAGCTATCAACATGAATGTCACGCAAGTAGTGCCTCCATATATTTAGTGCATGAATCAACGCAGCTAACCCTAAATTGTAGGTCAGGTAGTTCTTCTTGTGCTTTCATAGTTGTATAGAAGCATAAGCAACAACCTTACTATGCTGCATCAGCACACAACCCAATCAAACGCCAGAAGCGTTACAATAGAGTACATAACCATTGGTCACTTATGGGAGCATTAGAATCGGTGGTGAAGTTAATCTATCCTTTAAGGCCTTGAAACTCCGTTTGCTAAGTCAGTCTATTGAAACTTTTCTCTTTTTTTAGTCAAATTTATTAAAGGTACTGAAAGGGAAGAAAATCCCTTTACAAATCTCCTGTAATAACCTGCCAACCCAAGAAAGCTACGAACTTCTGTCGATGTAGTGGGTATAGGCCAAGTCTTTACTGCCTCAATCTTTGTGTATCCACCAGTATTCCTTTACCCAAACCGATATGCGGAAAACTACAGATTTTGACCAGATTCATATCTAGAGAATTTTGCATACAACTTCCCTTTTTGTAGAGTTCTGAGCATAGTACACAAATGATCTGCATGTTCAGTATATGAACAAGAATACACCAATATATCACCAATAAATACAATTACGAACAGATCTTAAAAGGGCCTAAATACATAGTTTATCAAATCCATGAACACTTTTGGGGCTTTGGTCAGACCAAACGATATAACATAAAACTCAATGTGCCCGTATCTGGCCCTGGATGCTGTCATTGGAATATATTCAACCTTAACCTTTACCTGATTGTACCCGAACCTCAAGTTTATCTTTGAAGTGCACTTGGCACCTTGCAACTGATCAAATAAATCTTTAATCCTCGATAGCGAGTACTTATTCTTGATTGTCACCTTATTTAACTATTTATAATCAATACACATCCATAAGGATCCATCTTTTTTTCTCACAAATAACATGGGTGGTCGCCACGGTGATGTACTAGGTCTGATAAAGCCTTTTTTCAAGCAAGTCCTTCAGTTGTTCCTTCAACTCTTTCAGATTCACGACAACCATTCTATAATGAGTAATATATATTAGGTGAGTATCTGGTAGTAGGTCTATACCACACTCTATTTCTCGGTCTATCGGAAGGCTCGAAAGCTCATGGGGAAAAACATAGTGAAACTCATTAACCACGGGGATGGACTAAACGGTTGTTGACTTTACATCCACATCCTGAACCCAAACTAAGTGATAAATACAACCCTTTATGATCATTTTCCTTGCCATGAGATAGGAAATAAATCTACCTATCGGGGATGCTGTATTACTTTTCCACTCACAAATAGGCTCCCTTGAAAAATTGAAATCGAACTATCTTTGATCTTCAATCAATGTGGCATGACAAGAAGCCAACCAATCCATACCCATTATAACATCAAATTCTACTATATCAAACTCGATTAAGTCTGCTATTGTAGGTCGACAATGAACTACTATTATAAAACCCATATATATTTTCTTTGCTATTACTGAGTCCCCAATAGGTGTAGACACCTCAAAAGTTTTAACCAATTCAGGTTTTATTTCAAACTTACTAGCAAACAAAGTAACGTATGATAAGGTTGAACCTGGATCAATCAGTGCAATACATCATATGATGAGACTAGTAATATCGTTGTAAAAATATCAGGCGATAACTCCTAGTCCTGTCGTCCTTCCAACGCATAAATATGGTTTTGAGGATTGCTCATGCTTCTACCATGACTCATTGGTGCTTGTGGACCTCGCTCGAGGGGCGTACTAATTATGACGAAGCAGCTACAGATCTTGCTGGCTGAGCTATACTTGCATTACCTCTCTTCGGACGATCCTTTAGAACGTGGCTCGGATAACCACTGGTATATAAAATACCTAATCTCATACGGCACTACCCGGTATGCTGATTACCATATTGAGCAGATCATGTCAAGGGCGAAATTATTTCATTTTACTCACCCCTATACTGTGACCCTAAGGCCCTAAAATTATGACTAGACCATGAATACGAGGAACGATCAAATCTCATACTACCAAACTGTGGGGGTGCACTAGCCAATGGCTGGGCTGGTTACCTTGTGAACTGCTAACTGTGACCACCTCGAGACTCACCAGAAGGACCCGAAGACCTCACTGTATTATTCTGGGACCTATCATACTCATGATCGGATATATGTTTCTGTTTACACTCATCTACACCATGAGCGTATGCCTTAGTACAGGAAATATCCATGTCTCGCTAAAGTTAGACCAACATACAATAATTAAGCAAGTGAGGCTCTAATCCCATCACAAACCGGTGAACCCGATCCTTTATCTTAGATACAATAGTGGGTGCATACCTAACAAACGACTCAAACTGAAGACTGTACTCCCAAACACTTATGTTACCCTATAGAAGGGACGATAACCTATCAACTCTAGCCCATCTAAGCTCTGGGCGTAGATAATGACGAAGAAAAGCTTCTGTAAACTCCAATCATACTGCTGGACGGGCATCCTCATCTCTTAAAAATTTCCAAGACTTGTAGCAATTAACTGCTACATCTTTTATTCTATAGGAAGCTAGATCAACTGACTCAGTCAGAGTGGCCTTCATTACCCATAATGTACTATGCACTCTATCAATAAATACCTAAGTGTTCTGGTTCGAATCTTCCCCGGTGAACCGGAGAATCTAAATTAATGAAGTAACGAACCCTCGCACTGACAGACCTATCTGCATGACCAATACATATTTCCTGATGCCGAGCCAGCGCATCCACTAATCGGGTTGATAATTAAATAACATCTCTGATCTCCTAACCAGGTGCATTTAGCTGAGGTGTTGAATGTACAGGGGCGGACGTTGTAGATTGTGCCCCTCGGAGCTCTTCTTGAACGAGACTTTTTCTCATTAAATTCTAAAAATTCTAAGATAGCCACTTAGAATAATATGACTACTTATTCATTTTATATTCACTTATTAGTTAACTGGATAATGTTCTATTATCCAATAATTAATCAATTACCCGCATAATTTAAAAATTATCTCAAATTACTTAAAATTCTTCTTATTTTTAATAAACTTTATACATTACTAGTGGTCATATGGTACCTTGAATGGTACTCGTTCATAATTATCGGGTATTATTGCTCAACCCATATTTTATCCCAAATTGGCCAATTTTAATGAAACTCGTTTTCTTTAATTTGTGTACCATTTATCCTTCATGACACTCGTTTTTATCTTGTTATAAATAGCATAAATACGTTAATGTCAAGATGATATCATCCCCCATTCTACGTCAATTAACTTAAGATGAAACTTTTAACGTACGAAAATGCGAGATGTAACAACAATGAAAGACTAGCCTAGGAAGTAAGGAAGAAGGCTTCAACCTAAGCACATTGACCTATGGAGCAAATAGTGTTTTAATAATAGTCTCACAATAATATTGCATGCACTCCATAAGAAAGTGGAACATATCACATCTAATGAAAGGGAAATGAAACCAAAAGTAATATTTGAGACCATATGAGTTGTACAAATTTTAGCATGCGTGGGAACTAAGATAAGATATGTAAGCACGCAACAAGGAGGTAGAAAGATCGGAAAAAGTAATAGCTTGCGTTTAATAAAAGATGATAAGGAACTGAAGAAATTAGTTGATCAATGATCGAGATTTAGTTAAATTATGAATCCACTTGAGAGTTTGGAGTATTACCATGCAACATATATGTTGACAATTATACAGGCGTAGAAAATTCCGGTATAAGTTAAATAAAAAATTGAGCTCGGTCATAAACAAGGATCAAATTGTTAGAATATTGAATCATGGATACTCCATAGCATCCTTGAAGGTCTAAAATCATAACTAACACCATGAGCTGCAGATTGAAAGATAGCTTAAGCCTGCATAAATGTTGAATAGAGGAAAGCGAAAACTAAAGAATTACATCACCCAAGTAAATCAAGAGTTTGATTATTGGACCCAAAATATTGTGGCCATTGTGATTTTGAATATTGTAGGGTCACCCTTAATATGAGAGGAGCAAACGAGATAGTACGACAAGCATAGTCTATAACGGCTCTATGATAAAGCAGTTAGAAAAGTGACATCCTTATAAAAAGTCAATATGAAGCTCCCACCGTATTGTAGTATTTTAATAGAACTTCAAGTTATGATATGAATCATACCTATGTGGAAGGGGGGTTATGAAAGAGATAAATGACATGACGCGGGATTCTAAGACAGATAAGGTAAATGTGGACAATGTATTTGATACTTAAATGCAGAAGGTTGTGGATACTTCAAACAAAAGGCTAGAAATGTGGGGAATCAATAACCCAGGAATGATAGAGGCATGTGGTCATTGGCTTATCTTCCAACCTATGATTTATAGGTATCGAGAAGTTTAGTTAAGTGAGTAAAGAAGAGTTAGAGAAGATGTGATGCCTCGCTCAATGTTCTAGAATAACACAAGAAAATCTATGCTGGAAACCATTTGAGGGAAAGTTGCAAGTAATATAAATAGATTTGTGTAGGTTGCAAGATAAAATATGGTAAATAAACAAGGTTTTAGGAAGATACTGATAAGGACAAAAAAGTCCGATGAGAAGGTGAAGGGAAATGGATAAGTTCTCGGGATTAAGCCCGTTAAGACAAGATATATGATGATTTCTCGAAGTTATAGAAAGCTCAATATAGCCTGAATGAACTAAAAGGAGTTACTCAACATAATTATCATATAAGAGAGATGGAATGTTGCCCTAATAGTAGAATAAAGGTGTAATTGTGGTAGATAAAGGATGACATTTGAGCCTTCGATTGAGTAATGATTTAAAGAAAGGGATTCATGAATTGTACGAGATTAATTTACCCACGT